>JAUPFV010000002.1:126159026-127419341 GCA_036936605.1 Limnanthes douglasii subsp. nivea
GTTGGCAAGCGCAACATAACCCAGCTCCTCTACCTGATGTACTTGATGCTTCGTCTTCCTCAATAACCTATTCACTGTGATATGTCATGATAGGTTGTTCCTCTATGGTGTGTATCTATCTGGAGGATAAAACTTCCGCTAGAAAATTGGCTATGACTTGGCCTTTAATAGCCATCCGCGGCTCAAAACGTATGTCATACTCTCCGAGCTTGACACTCCACTTAGTTAGGCGCCCTGATGCATCGGGCTTTTGTAACATATTTTGTAAGGTAAAAGTCATTCACACACTTATTACATGTCCTTGGAAATATGGTCGCATTATTTGGGCAGTAGTGACTAATCCCAATGAGAGTTTTTCGAGGTTAAGGTACTTGGTTTCAGTGTCGACTAATGTTTTACTGGTATAATACACCGGTCTTTATACTCTGTTGGGCTCGTGGATTAAAACTGAACTGACAGAAATGAGGATACCGACAAGTATAAAAACAATGGTTCGCCGTCCACTAGTGCATATAAAATTTAGGGCGAGGTGAGATATAGCTTAAGATCGACAAAGGCTTTGTCACAGTCCTCCGTCCAAATGAAATTCTTTTCTCATCTTAGGATTTCAAAAAATGGATGAATTTTATCTGAGGCTCGAGAAATGAATTGTGATAACCCTTCAAGGCGCCCCATAAGGAACTGCACCTCCTTGATTTTCTATGGGGGTTCTGTTTGTAAAATGGCATTTAACTGGACGAGGTCAGCTTCTATGCCTCGTTGACTCACCAAATAACCAATAAATTTACCATTGGCGACCCCAAAAGAACATTTTACCGGGTTAAGTTTAAGATTGAAGTGACGAAGTAGGTCGAATACAATCTGTAATATTTCTAAGTGTTGTTATTCAGTATGCGTTTTGATACTCATGTCGTCGATATATGCCTATAAATTCTTTCCCAAAATTTCATGGAAAATATGGTTGGTTAACCTTTGGTATGTGGACCCCGCATTCTTCAAACCAAAAGGCATGACCATGTAACAACATAAGCCTCTCTTAGTTTGAAAAGGTGTGTGCTCTTGATCTGACGAATGAATCCAGATTTACTTGTACCCCGAATATGCATCCATGAACGACAGGTATTTACAGCCATATGTTGAATCTACAAGTTGATTGATACGATGCATGGGAAATCATCGCTAGGACATGCTTAATTAAGATCAGTGAAATCGACGCACATCCGCCATTGACCTCCTTTCTTTTTAACTAACACTAGGTTGGCAATCCAAACAGGGTACCACGCTTTTCTTATGTGGCCGAGGCGAGATAGTTTCGCCAACTCCTCCAGGATGACCTCCTGCTTTTCTAGGGAGAAATATCGTCGCTTCTGGAATACTGGTTTAGCACATGGGTTGATCACCAGTTCATGGCATATGATCGAAGGGTTAACCCCTGAAACTTCACTTGCTTCCCATGCGAGCACATCTAAATTCTTGGCCAATAATTCGATTAAAAATTTGTTAAAATGAGGTGATAACTTACCTTCATCCGTAGCAGACGTCCTTTAGCTATTTTTTCCTCTGATGCTTCCGAAATTGTATCAATTGGTTGATCCAGCTCGCGCGGGTCATGGACCAGGTCAGGCGAGGGTCGTGCCATAATTCCCACTTCGGGCGCCCCCTTGCCACTTGATTGCCATCGGAGAAGTTTTGATGGGTCCACTATGACCACATAGCACGTTCTCACTGTTCATTGGCTCTCTCAAATTATACAGATCGAGTTTCTCACCGGATATTTTACACACTGCCTGAACGTACATGGTGTTGCCTTCATTCGTGGTTACTCTGTGCCTAACTTTTATCATAAGTTCTACTTCCCTTACACATTGCAAAGTCTTTCCCTCATAGCCGACCAGTGTGAACTGGGTGCGCTTGTATGGTGGCACATTTAGCATGCGGTCCAAGCTATCTTTACAAATTATATTAGCTAAACTACCCCCATCTACCAAGATGCGAGTTACAATAACACCACCAATATTCATATGAATGGTCAGTTCATCTTCATTGGGCATACTAACTCCACTGAGATCATCGTCATTAAAGGTGAGGTCGGCCACATGGTCGTTGTAACTTTAGTAGGAGTTGGCATTAATTTCTTATACATCAAACTCGGTTCTTAACCGCTTGTTAGAGGTGGTTCCTTGGGACGTCATAAGATTTCCTCCTGCTATTGTAAAAAGGGATGGAGTTGTATTGTGATTGACAATAAAGTTGCTGGAGACCTCTAACTCCTTGTTATTAATGTTGTTAGGCGGTGACACATCAGTCTTATTTCAAATTCTCGAATGTCCTCATGCAATTGTAAGGAGCCATTTCTATTTACTTGCATCTACCTCTCCTTTATTCTTCAGTTTATCGTCAATGAGTCGACGAGCGCTGCTCATATTTCTTGATGAACTGCACTAGCTTCCACGTTTTCAATAAGTCTTTGTTTTTCCTCCCGAAGTTGCCAACACTCGTCCGTTGGATGCCCATGGTCGTTATGATAAATGCATAAATACCGATTAGATCGCTTGAACCTAGGGGCGCACATCACGCGTGACATTTGGTACTTAGTTCTCCCCCACGTTCGATCATATATGATAGAAATTTCCTCGGTTAAATGAGTGAACTGTCTATAAGGGTTTTCAAAATGTTGAGGACATCGGTTGGTTTCTCTCCAGGACTATTCTTCAACCCTCTTTCGTTCTGATACCCCATCCTTGAAATCCGACCCGTGCTTGTCCGGTGAGTATCCCCTTCGGGCATCATCAACTCTGATGAAAGTATCTGCTCGCGAAAGTAAATCCCTTATGTTCTCCGTTAGGAATTCGATGAGATCAACGTAGAGATCCCCCTTCCAGTCAAACCCTCGCTTGAGCGAGGCCACCGCCATGTTTTCCGCTGAATCTGGTTGAGTATTCATAGTATGAACAAAACATCTAATATACTTTTTAGGGGATTCACCTCGTTGTTGGTAGAGATCTATGATCGAATCCTGCTCACGTTTAAGTTCTTTGTTTCTAACGAACCTTTCCCTGAATGTTTCTAGAGACCATCGAAATCATGGATGATTCCTTTGGGTAGGCTACTGAACCAGTCCATCGTGTTGCCTTTAAGGGTCATAGACAGTGCTTGGCACATCATCACATCGTCCGTGTTGAACACCATCAACATGTTGAAGAATTGTTCTAGGTGCCTCTCTGGATCGCTTGTTCCATCGTAGGCCTCCATTCAAAATGGGTCAAATATCCTTGGCAATTGAGCCTCGAGAATATTTTTCAGGAAAGGCGATTCCTTTATAATATAAGCCGATAGCCTAGGGCGCACCTGATTGTAGCGGAGGTCCTCATCCTCTCTTGCTCGTTTGGAAGATACATGTCCGACTTCTTTCCTAGGCTCTATTTCTTTGGATCGATTCTTGCCTCCGCTCTCTCATTCGCCCTCTAGCTTGTCATCACACTTAGATGACCGCTCCACCCTGATGATTTGCTTGACTTGTTCCCCTGACCTTAACGGTTAGAACGTGGAGAACATCATTTATTCTTGCCATGGCCGCATGCATGGCTTGTTACCTAACATCTCACTCATATGCCACTCTTAGCTGCTCTTACTGTAGAGGTTGGATCTATTTCTCCATGTGTTGGAAGGTCGGGTTAGTTGTTGCATTAGCTTCTGTCGCCTCACCAGTCATTAGAGCATCTACCAACGTGTGAGATGCGACATCAATCCCATTAACGGTTGCGGGTGGTCACGACAGACGAAATGGCTCTCCCGGCCCGACAGGTGCCACTATATTCGCCTCTTGGGTAGCAACAGGGACGGATACAAATTACCCTGTCTGAGCGAATGGTTTGTTATTATTCTCCGGCTTTCTACTGCATCACATGATTCTAGGATTACTCTCTCGATTCCTTACCTGATAATTACCATGGTTTAAGTGACTCATAACTCTTTTCCTACAGACGACGCCAAATTTGTTAAGGGAAATAACAAAGAATTTGCCAAAGTATAAAAAGTAATATTGTTAGAAAAGAGAAGTTATATTTGTTTAGTGTTTCCCCTATTTATATACTTTTCCCGTTCATGGGCGATTACAAGGAGCATTATTCCCACTTACTACACTCATTACTCCATTTACATCACGAAGCCTATATTTATGGCTAAATTGCTGAGTGGTTTGACTAAGACTTATAGTGTCATTAAGTCACAGTTCAAACCATTTCTCTTTTAAGGCACGCTAGGTTGGCTTCGAGCGCACGCTTGATCGAACAGAGTTCAGTAACTTCTTCGCTTGGTTTTACTGCTTGGTTTGGGAAACGGACTAGCCCGAGCAGTACTTGCTCGGTTAAAATTGTTCAACTCTTCCTCAACTCGTTTGGTTTGCCAACATGTTCGTCCGACTTGTTCATTGTTACATTCCTTTATTGATCCTATGTCTATTTTTTTATTGTGCTCGACTGTTTCCTAATTGAATGCTTCCATTTCTCTCCAACTTGGACTCATCCTTTGTTCTTTCACAATATTTATCTGCTCGGAGTTTTGGGTTTTCTTGGCCGGGGAATAAGCCCTCATCATTTTTGGTACAAAGTAAGTTAAAAAATTTACGTTCGAAAATGCTATTTAATAATCTATTTTTTCACAAAAAAAATATTATAAAATTATTAATATTTTTAAAAATATTCTCGACGTATATACATATACATGGTTTTTATATTTTAATTATAAAATTATTATACTCCTAACTCTAAAATGCAAAACTTAAACCTTAAATTTACTCACTAATTTTTAATATCTAAATACTTATATATATATTATCAAAATAAAATAAAGGGTTAGATACCGATAATTATCAATAAAAATTTAAATTATCGATAACCACTTGAGTTTTGAAGTTTATCGGAAACCATAGACAACGTAATAGATTCCAATAATACCAATGAACACACAAAAAACGTAAAACTTCAATAATTAATTATTTTTGATTTTCAAACTCTGTATTTTTTAAAGGTGAACAAAACTAAATCCACGAGTGATGTTTTGAGTATTTTTAGTTTTTTCTTATTTTCGCAACTAAATTACATGTAATTACGCAACTGGAACACAATTTCTTTTTAGCAACCAAATTACACGTAATTTCGCAACTGGAACACAATTTCTTTTTAGCAACCAAATTACACGTAATTCCGCAACTGGAACATGGTTGTTTTTTCTAGACTTATTTCGCAACTAAAGTCATGTAAACGCAACTCATGTTTGACGTAATTTTGCAACTGCAGATAGTTGTTTTTTCACAACCAAAGTCTTATTTACGCAACTATTTTCCTTTTATTTACGTGACTTATTTGCACATAATTTTGAAATTAAAACACAATTTCTTTTTTTACAATTCAATTACACGTAATTCTATAATTGAAACACAATTATTTTCGGAACACAATTACACGTAATTTCGCAACTGGAACACGGTTGCTATTTCAGACTTATTTCGCAGCCCAATTACATATAATAACAAAACTAAATAAAATAAAAGCTAAAAAATGTATTCATAAAATTTTCTTCATCTAAAAAAATAAACCAATGGTATTTCCAAATATATTTTTGAATCTAAAATCTGAAAAAAATAATATTTAAAACAAAAATATAAAAGAGGGGAAAATGTTTATGAGATATTTCAAATTAATTAATATTTTTAATTCAAAATTAAACAATTATCCTTATTTAATTGAATTTTAGAAGATTATTGGTAGATAAATTTGAGGTCAATAATTAAATTAATTTTAATTTTTAATTAATAAATTATGGGTAAAGTACCATTTAAGATAAAAAAAACCTAACTATTATCCATCTAAGACCTATATTTTTATTATTCTCCGAGAAATACCCATTTTAGTTAAATTTTTACCATTGGAGACCCACTAATACCTTAAATACCCCTCCTCATTTATATAAAAGCTTTTAACACCCTACCCCATTTTTTCTCTCTCTTCATTCTTATCCATTAAATTCCTATTCCTTTCTCTCTTTCTGACATATTTGTACGAGAACTACTTAGCTCTATAATCTAAACTTTTGACATATTCATCCAACAATTGCGATATATTTGTTTGGTCTGCACATTACGAGTTGGTTTCGACAGCCTACCACAAGATAATAAACAATAAAATTTGTCAACATATTAAAAAAATAAACAAACTTTTCTCTCATGAGAAACATAAGGAGATAATTTTCGAAGTCAAGTGTAGAACGGGTAGAATTACTTCTTGATCTACTTATTGCAATCCCGGAAGAAAATAATGTTGAACAAAAATCAAATCTAGACTAATCGATTTTATTTACTCATACGCATTTCAACACTACAGGATAATACGAAAGATTAACACTTACAATAAGTAAAAAGATGTGCGGTCACCAATCTCCTCTGGAATCGGACCACTCAGTAAATTATCATCCAGTTGAAGAATCTCCAGACTTCCAGATCGACATATATCCCGAGGAACCGAGCCATTTAAGAGATTATTAAAAAAATCAAAACATTTTAAAAAAATCAAAACATATCAAGAGTGGTACTAGTTTTGTTCGTCTTAAAAAACCAAAACCAACGGTATTTTCAAAACAAAATCTGAGTTACGGTTTAAAAGATACAGACTTTTAAAAAAATTAAATTTAAAAGGTAAATAAAGAAGATATGAAACCTTTTTTATTTGATAGATGCGAAACCTTCTTTATTTTATTTTGATAGATGTTAAACCTTCTTTATTTATTTTGATAGATGCTAAACCTTGTTTATTTATTTTCATAGATGCAAAACCTTTTTTTATTTTGATAGATGCTAAACTTCTTTATTTTGATAGATGCGAAACCTTCTTTATTTTTATTTTATTGTTTTTGGAAAAAATAACTTTATTACTCAATTGAAGAAACAAATGTTAGAGGAGCCAATTTAAACTCTAGAAACAATTGAAGGACTTGAGTTAATAAACCCAAATCAAACTAACAGACATAAGAAGAGATCTTCGATCATCAGCTCGAACAAACCTCCATTACAGCTCTTTCTTCTCCATCTCCATCTTCTCTTCAACCAAATAGCCATGCAATTAATCATATCGAATCTCAACCAGAGCTTGAACACCAAACACCCTAACAGCCACCAATCGACTACCCAGATACAAAAGCCCCAAATTATCTCAGTGAACCCTAGACCAAGCTTGAATAAAAAATCCAATAGCCAAACATCAAATCAGCCTTGACTAGTACCAAATTCTTTCAAAACAATCACTAATTAAGCTGAAATAGAGCTTACATAACCTATACCCAGGCTTTCAAGGAGCGCAATAGCTAATAAAAGGGATGGGGCATTGAAATGTGAGAAAGAAGCGTTCTCTTTGCATTTCAATATCCATTTTGTTAACAAATCAGCAGCACTATTCTGCACACGAGAGACAAACGAAATCGACATTGAAGGTAACAATATTTTTCTGCAAATTTGGATTATAGACTTTAGATACCATGGGTTCTTCTTCTTTTCTAGAATACTGATTAGAGTCATACAATCAGTCTCTATGTCAATATTAACCCAGTTGTTCTTTCTACGTATTAGGAGACCCTCAAGAAATGCTCTGGTTTCAGCAACCAGAGGCGTTAGCTTTCCAAAGAAACTACTAGAATCGCTGATGATAGTCCATTCACTGTCTCTAAAGATCATGGCGCCACAAGCTTCTCCTTTACTGAGGCAGGAAGCATCCATGCTGAGCTTCAACCTGCCAGGCACAGGGGCGACCCATTGAAGATAAATGATTCTTTTTGTTTCAGTTAGATAGGAGAGACAACCCAATGTTAAACCAGCATCCTGGACATTTGTCCAATGTTTGCTAGTTAGAACATTATAAATGTCAAGCCCTAAAATTATTTTATTAATTAAATTTATAGAAGCATATACACTAATCTCACACCATGTAAATTTAAAACTATTTCTACTTTTCCAAATCACCCAACAGATTAACGCTGGTAAAAGATGAGTTATATGAACTTTAATATTTGAGGACCAAAACCAGTTATACACCAAGTGACTTAGAGTCATGTATCTTTCATTTCTTATATTGAAAATACTACTAAAGTGACTCCAAAGGCTCCAAGCATAAGAATAATTTACAAAAAGAAGTTTTATATCTTCACAGTTAGCACAAAATTGATATTTTGATGCTAACTGTAAATGCCTCTTTTGTAAAACAACATCTATATGCATAAATTTTTTAGTAAGTTTCCAGAGTAAGAATGAAAACTTCCTTGGGGTGATAGTAGACCAAATCTTTATGTTGAAACTAGAAGAACTTCTGTATTTCCTTGTAGCGTTCCAAGTGCACTTCATATTAAAATTATGATCAGAAGATAAATCCCAAGTCATAATATCATTTTTTTCATTATCTACTCTAAATTTGCTGATTTGGTTTCCTTGTAGCGTTCCAAGTGCACTTCATATTAAAATCATGATCAGAAGATAAATGCATAACAATAACCTTCTTAAGATTAGCATTAGAGATAGAGTCATTATCTCTCAAGTGAATAACACTCATCTTATCAAACATTGATTTCAGCCTCACTGACTTTACTGAAAACATTACCAAACTGGTTCCTATTCCACACCTTCAAACAACCCTTTAGTCTTTTAAGCTTAAACCAGAACACTTCATTAAAAACTTTCTTTATTTTGCTAGATGAGAAACCTCTTTGTTTTGATAGATGCGAAACCTTCTTTATTTTGATAGATACGAAACTAGTCACTAGATGCGAAACTATATAATTGAGAAATGTGTGTAAATATTTAAAAAAAAATCAAATACATCATGAATGGTAGTAGTTTTGTTTGTCTTAAAAAAATAAAACCAATGGTATTTTCGGATTCTTTTTCCGAGTTACGGTTTAAAAGATACGCTTCTTTAAAAAATTTAAAAAAAGAAAAATAAAATTAGTTAGTAAATTTTAAATAAAAAGATAATTAAAGTATAAAATATCTTTAAAAATTTAGGCATGTAATAACTTTGTGGAACGGGTCTTTATAAGTAAGTCTTTCATAAATTATAACGTGTAAGTCTCTCATAAATTATAAAAGTACCTTACAAAATATCTATTTATAACAGCAATATTCTAAGAGAAAAGTACCACTAAATACCTTTTCAAGTATGTAATCTCAAATAAGTACCCAAATACGAGACCCTTACACTGGTAGTAAGAAGCCAATATTTTTACCAAATTAGCCCTAATACTAGAAGAAAGAAAAAGTAGGTTATTATTAATACTCATCTCCTTCTCTCTTCTTCGATTTATTCAATATATGTCGACACTGTGTGTTTTCTCTCTCTCTCTCTCTCTCCTATCTTTGAAAAGGTATTTAGACTTTAAATTCAATTAACATCAACGAATTCGAAGTAGGTTGCTCCTCCTTCCTTGCAACAACAATTTGTAATGCGAATAAAATAATGCATAAAAAGAAAAGGTGAGTTCACTTATAACAAAAGCAACACAATTTTTTACTGATCATCAGAGACCTCATGAGAACCAAACATGACAATTTCTTAGTTGTTGTTTTGTCAGCGTCGTAGTACAACTCGTCTAACGTCATAAGTACAACTCGTCTAGCGTTATAGTCAAATGTTAGGCAAGTACAACTCGTCTAGCATCACAAGTACAACTCGTCTAGTGTCATAGTCAACGAACATCTCGCGTGATATTGGCAAGTGCAACTCATCTAACGTCATAGTCAAGGAACATCTCACGTTATTTAGGCAAGTACAACGCGTCTAGCGTTATAAGTACAACTCGTCTAGCGTCATAGTCAATTGTTAGGCAAGTACAACTCGTCTAGCGTCATAAGTACAACTCGTCTAGCGTCATAAGTACAACTCGTCTAGCGTCATAAGTACAACTCGTCTAGCGTCATAGTCAACGAACATCTCGCATGATGTTGGCAAGTGTAACTCATCTAGCGTCATAGTCAAGGAACATCTCGCGTTATTTAGGCAAGTACAACTCGTCTAGCGTCATAAGTACAACTCGTCTAGCGTCATAGTCAAATGTTAGGCAAGTACAACTCGTCTAGCGTCATGAGTACAACTCGTCTAGCGTCATAATTAACGAACATCTTGCGTGATGTTGGCAAGTGCAACTCATCTAGCGTCATAGTCATCTAGTCGTCTAGCGTCATAGTCATCTAGTCGTCTAGCGTCACAGTCATCTAGCGTCTTCAACCCAACGACATGTAAGAACAAAACGCTATTACAGATGCTGGATTCAGCTCTACTTTCACAAAACTTAAAAAAACCTGTTTTCAGCTCTCTGTTTCGCGGTTTGTGAAGAAATGGATGAATTTTCAGAACTCTATTCTACATTCAACAAAGATAAATCATAGCTTAAAGACCCAGGAACTAACAAAAGCTTCTACTGGTTGAAAAAAAAACCCAGCTCCAAAGAACAAAAGCAGGTAGTGCTTGATCATGGAAAATCCAATTTTTATACACAACAGATGAGAGTTCCATGAGAAACTCGTGAGGAAATATAGTCATCTCGAGAACTCCACCGACACAAAATATGTAAAGAGATTTGGTCAAATTTTGAGGGTAATTGAAGGATATTAAAAAAGAATTAGTTGATGAAATAGGTATTTAGTATGCATAGAAAATAATTGGGAGTATTAGATGATAATAAGTTTGGTGAAAATGTATTTAGTGTGAGATTTCTCTATTCTAAATCGTTTCTATCAAAGGTACCGACTTTATACACAGTAACAGGAGTAACAGGTCCAAAAGAAGCATCGAGAAGAATCTCGGCTCCTTGCTTATTTCTTTCAACGAGAGCCAAACCAACCAAAACCAATTGATTTCGAAGAATCATGGCGGCTTATTGGCAAGGAGGAGAAAGACCGAGTGTGAGTCGCGGTTTGCTGCCACTTCTCGCGCTTCATGCGGCGAACGAGTACTACAGGCTGCCCTGGAAGCCACCAGTTACCGCTGGTCTTGTCGCTGCCAACACTCTCATCTATTTGCGGCCCGCTTTCCTCCGGCATCTCGTCCCTCCTGTTTCCGATGTCTTTTTCAATCCCCATCTCATCCTCAAGGTTATTCTTCTTTTCATATTTGAAATCAATTTGCTTATGTGAACTCTAATTGCTGATGTTAATTGAGTTTTCAAGTGAAAGTTTATTCGCTACTAGAGATAGGAATAGAGAGATAGGGATAGATTGATAAATCGCATTCCCCATTTAAAGAGTTCATGTAATATTTGATCGAATCAAATTAGTTGCTTGAATTGTGATCGGTTCCTGAACTGGTTTTAATTGCAAGTCACTTGGGGTTTTTTTTTTCTAGCTTTAGGGAGCATTTACTTGATTGATTGTCAAAGATATAGTTTGTGTTTTCCAAATTTTGATCTTGATCTTTTTTTTTTTATTGTTGTTTATGGAACAGCACATGGATTTGAAACGCTTTCTTCTTTCACCCTTCTACCATCTAGGTGAATCTCACCTAGTCTACAATATGATGTCTCTTCTATGGAAGGGGGTACAACTGGAAACTTCAATGGGAAGCGGTGAATTTGCCTCCATGATTTTGGCACTCCTTGGTATGTCCCAAGGCATCACATTACTACTCGCCAAGTCGCTCTTGTTTTTTAACTACGAAAAGGCCTTTTACCATGAATACTCTGCTGGATTCTCTGGCGTCCTCTTTGCCATGAAAGTTGTGCTCAATTCTCGGTCGGGTGACTATAGCAACGTGCATGGCCTCGTAGTCCCAACACGTCATGCTGCATGGGTTGAGTTGATTCTGATTCAATTGTTTGTGCCTGGAGTCTCGTTTCTCGGTCACCTTGGTGGTATACTGGCTGGCATTCTGTATTTGAAGTTGAAAGGCGCAGATTCTGGTTCAGACCCTGTAACCAACGCACTCAGAGGCTTACTGAGTTGGCCTCTGAAGTTTGCAAGAAAGATATTCGGTTTTCGTGGTCGCAGGGTTTCTGGTAGAGGAACTGTAGGCAGTGGTAGGACAGGGATAGCTGGGTCTAGTATGTGGAGATGCCAAGCATGTACATATGACAATTCCGGTTGGTTAAGTGTCTGTGAAATGTGTGGGAATGAAAATAGGTTGGATTCCCGTCAGCTATCACAATCTTCTCGTGATCTTGCTTTAGATGAATTACGGCGTAGAAGAGTTGAAAGATTTGGTTAATGTTCTATAAATATAGGTCACGTTGATATTCATTGTAACAGTATCAATATGAGATAAATAGTATGTTTTGATACCAAACTGAATTTGAGATATAATGCAAGACTCCTTTTACTCATTGTTTTCTCCGTGTCTTGTTAATTGTTATAGTATAGTTTCAAAAATGGACCAAGCGAAATGCAGGTCTCACTCACAAAGTCATATCTATGGTTTGATGGAAGAAGACAATTCAGTAAAGCTATCGTCTGAAAGTTAAAGAACCATCAAATTTACACAGCTGAATTTATATGCTTAATTCTTTTTATCAGATTTACCTCTGATGGCGACGTGTTTATAAGATTTTTTAGAAAAAAGGGGTTTTCTAATTTAAAGGAAAAGGGCAAATAAGGGAATTCAAGAATATAGATAAGACATGAGAAGAAAGAAAAAAATAGAGTTCAAATTCAGATGTCGACCAAAGCTCTTGTTCCATTTTCGTTACCTGTAGGTTCAGTCAGCAGTCGCAACAGGACTCCTCGGTTCAGCTACACTCGTAGTAGCAAAATCGGCTGTTTCATAGTAGCCAAAGCTGACGATGCCGACAACCTTATTCTCTCCGGAGGAAACGACCAACCCTCTAAATCTAAAACTCCAGGTATAATACAGACACTATCTTCTCTCTTTCTCTCTTTTTTTCTTTCTCTGTAGATTGTATTACTGATGTGGGTTTTCTCCATTGATGGTGCAGGGGACTCTGGTGTTAGTTTTGGCAAATTGAAAGCACACCGAGTACGAGCTATTGTTACAAAAACCTCTAAGATAACCCAAAAAGAGGAAGAGGAGGAAGAAGATGACATACTTACTCACTCATCCTCCATACTTGAATCCATGAGGAATAAGATTATTCTTGGTGCTAGACAAACTCATGCTACCGACCAACATCAAACCAACAAGTATAACTCTCGCCACTCTGATAGTGAAACCAACCAGTATATCCCTCGCCACTCTAATACGGAAACCAACCATAGGGATTCCACTCGTAACTATAGAGATAGATTTGTCAGCAACAAGAGATCCTCTCAAGATACTGATTTTTTTAGTCGAAAATCTTTTACTGATTTGGGACTCTCTGATTTTATGATCCAATCCTTAAACGCCCAGCACTTTCAGCGCCCTTCAAATATTCAAGTATGCAATTTTCTATCAATTTTTTGTAGCTAATTGTCGCCAATGGTTCTGTCAATGAGTAATTGGATCATTGTATGTATCTTTTAGGCTTTGGCTTTTGGATCAGTGTTACATGGTAAGAGCTGTGTCATAGCCGATCAAAGTGGTTCAGGGAAGACATTAGCATTTCTGGTACCTGTGATTCAGCGTCTTAGAGAGGAAGAACTCAATGGACTTGCCAAAGCCTCACCAGGATGTCCTCGAGTAGTTATATTGGTACCAACTGCTGAGTTGGCTTCTCAGGTTAGTTGTTATTTCTTCAACTCATACGGCATTTCTTATCTTTCATATTGTGAGTGTTCCTACTATTGTTATAATGGTGTTTTATTATTTATATGTGTTGTTGTCCATTCTCGCTTCTGTTTTATTTATTCGTTATATATAAGATTTGAGCGACCTTTGTTTGCAAAAGGTTATGAGGCAAAGCTTATGGCGAATTACTGCACAAGCTGGAATATGCTACCATTTTATATATTGCAGAGTTGTATAACACCTTATCTTTAAAGTTATTATCTTCACATTTTTATTGTTTTGCTTTATTCAATAGTAAGTTTTTTTTGTTTCTTCCACTTGACTAAAGGATAACTTTGTTCTGAATTGTTGAATAAGACACATAACAGTTCAAATTTATTGTCTCATTTTGCATATGGGAAGGCTATTATTATTAACTTTTTTCTTGATCGAGATGAAACTTTTGCAGGTTTTAGATAACTGCCGATCAATGTCAAAGTTTGGGGTTCCATTTCGATCTATGGTTGTGACAGGTGGTTTTCGGCAGAGGACTCAACTAGAAACCTTACAGCAAGGTGTCGATGTCTTGATTGCGACTCCAGGTCGTTTCATGTACCTTATTAAAGAGGGATTCCTGAACTTAACAAATCTTAGATGGTAAGTCATTGCTTGAGCAGTCAATTAATATTTTTCTGTTTTCTAGCATTTAGTGTTAACTTTTTAAGTAACTACTAGTTTTATTCTTGAATACTGGACAAGCATGTCAAAGTTGCGATGCTTCTTGGTGTACATTTTCTGTTATGAATCTAGGAAGAAGATCCAAATCACAGCTGTGTATTATTTTAGAGATTTGACATTAGACACCATATTAGGAGTACCTTTGAAGCCAATATGAATTCAGTTTCCTTTCATGTCACTTGAAACTGTACCTAAAACAACGGCATGATTTTTTCTTGAGATATAAAGGATGATGGATGAGAGGAGCACATCTGAAGAAAGAAAATAATCAACCTCTTGAGAAGAAAATTGAATAGGGTGATAAGAATCAGCCGAATACCAAAATTAGAAGTGGTTGTTTGGTGGCATCTACGTATTGGTTTATTAGCTTATAAGCAATAAAAGTGTTATGTTGATCCAGCCTTTTTATCTCATAAATCTATAATAAGTTAGCTTTTTCTATATGCACGAGGTCTTATAGAAAAACATGTTTATATGTCGTTTTTACACTTGAAAATAATTTTTCGTATAAGACACCCCGCAACCTGCAAAGTTTGCCAAAAAGCTAACTTGTTTTATTTGCTAATTTGAAGGTAACTTATTGGCTGGAAAATAACTTATTCGCTGGAAAATAAAAGAGAGAACTGAATTGAACCTAATGCCATTGGTGTACCAATAGTTCCTCAGGCAGCCAAATGGTGGCATTTGTTCAATTGGCTTCCACAAAAGTCGTTCGATCATACTTGTTTTCTTATACTTGGAAAAAATGTTTGCTATAATTGAATTTTTGAAGTCTCCTAATAATATAATAATTTCTACAATCTGTAGTACTAGTAGTATTACTTTCACTCTGATAAAAAGGTGCATTTGCATCTCCATCTCCGTGAACAAGCTTCTCTATTCGTTTGTATATGGCGTTTGGCCTTTTGTTATCATCTTCTTTTGTCCATCTTTGAGATTTGAAGAACTCATTTCTTACCTTAAGTTTGCTTTGGATTATTCTTGAAATATTAAAATCACGCTTTGTGGGATAAAATCTCTTGCATAGTTAAGAAGAATAGCTTTTACTTTCTGTAGGTACAATACTTATAGGGATTGGGAGGGACTGGGTAACTATTTTCGTTTCTCATCATGTTTCCCAATGCGGAATGATATAGAACATTTTGTGTCTCCCGTATCATGGAGCTTCTTTTAGATCAGCAGACTTGGATGATTAGTACTAGCTGCAAGTATCAAGCAGTTGATGTTTATATTGATGACATGCATGTATGTTTCAGTGCTGTACTAGATGAGGTAGATATACTCTTCAAGGATGAGGACTTTGAGGTAGCATTACAAAGTTTGATCAATTCTTCACCTGTTGCCGTGCAATATCTATTTGTCACTGCAACTTTACCACTAGAAATATACAACAAGCTGGTTGAGGTTTTCCCTGATTGTGAAGTCATTATGGGACCTGGTATGCACAGGACAAGCCCCGGCCTTGAAGAGGTTAGTTTTTCTTGCATCTTTGGTTTTTATAATTTAATTCGTTATAAATAGATTCTATACCGGATACTAACCTCTTATCAATTTAGTTACGAACTTACATTCTAAATGTTACAAGTTAAATGCAAAGAATATACCAACTTCGTCTTTGGTCAAAATGCGGTAACTGGGATTTATGTAAACAGTGCACTCTGTCTTAGATCTCTTTTACAGCATGCTTCGTTACCAAGACGTTTTTAAAAGGAAGCAGTCTGATAGGCTAATGACGTTGATTCAAGCTCAACTAGTAGATTTACTTTTTTTTTTCAAATCACATTTTCTTGTGAAGTCACCCACTGAGCTTTTTCTGGGAGCACCTAAAGTTTTAATATGACATTAGTCTTAGAGTTTCATTAATGTTTCAAAATTTAATATTGAGAGTTAATTTGGAACAAATTTATTGTTCAAGGCATGAGCGAAGAAATAAGACGTAAATGAGTTATTAGCTGTGGGGAAAAGGTAGCAGACACAAATGAAGAGGGTGTATTTTTATAAAAATAAATTAAATGTGAGGGGGTATTTTATTTTTATATTTCTCTCCTCTTATTAACCAACTGTCCCGTAGAATACAAGTTCGCAAAAGCTAAAAAAATTGGTTGCATGGCAGGTTCTTGTGGACTGCAGTGGAGACAATGGGACCGAAAAGACTCCAGAGACTGCCTTTCTTAACAAGAAAAATGCTCTTCTGCAGCTTGTAGGTGAAAGTCCGGTTTCAAAAACCATTATTTTTTGTAATAAGGTATGTCAGCTTTAGAAGATCTGTCGACCTGTTGCTTAAATTTTTTCATCAATTGTCAGATTAGTATAATGTTACTTTGCAGATCGAGACTTGCAGAAAAGTAGAGAATGCATTGAAACGCAATGATCGAAAAGGAGCTGAGTTGCATGTCCTTCCTTTTCATGCTGCTGTAGCACAAGAATTGCGCGTTGCAAATATGAAGAAGTTCACTTCTCGGCCTGAAGGAGACTCTCTTTTTTTGGTTTGCACAGATCGGTACGGTACTTTGTTTATGATTAGATGCATGTAGTAGGAGTAGACAAACTGATTTTTCTCCAACATTACACTAACTAATAGTACTCCTTGATATACTTGCAGGGCTTCACGCGGAATTGATTTTTCTGGTGTAGACCATGTTGTACTGTTTGACTTTCCACGCGATCCTAGTGAATATGTTCGCCGTGTTGGAAGAACAGCCAGAGGTGCTGGTGGCAAAGGCAAGGCTTTCATCTTTGTGGTCGGGAAGCAAGTCTCTCTGGCATTGAAAATTATTGAAAGAAACCAGAAGGGTCACCCGCTACATGATGTTCCATCAGCTTACGAGTTTATGACTTGAAGAATTGCTTTTTAGTACAAAGAAACTATGCTCATGTAGTTGATAGTACCAGGTTCATCATACTTGTAGCAGCAGAATTAGCACGAGATGATAAAAAGTTGAGATTGTAGCAGCAGAATTAGCACGAGATGATAAAAAGTTAAGAAGGGATCTGTTTGTAAATGAATTATGTTTTGAGAATGATTATAATTATTTATTATTATTTATTGTTGTTCAATAAATATTTTAAATGTTAGTTATTCATGTCCACTATTATTATTTTTACACACATAGTTACGATAATCTGTTACTTATTTGTTCGACATCTTTCGCTTTTGGATGAGTATTATTTTTGCGCAGAGAGTTAGATTTAGTTAAATTTTAGATTTTCATCACTTTTTGTTTTTTATCAAAATTTTGAAATTAATTGTATAATTCGGATGAAGTAAATTATAAATTCTTTTGTAATATATGAAAAATTTAATAATTCAATTTTAAAAGTGAAAGAAGTTAAAATTTCTACGATGTCGAACTAACATTCTAATTAGGCGAAATCAAGCAGTGGAAACACCAAAATATTCCACATCTATGTGAACAAAACAACAACAAAAGAAACAGGATTAATATGAGTAAAGTCAATGGTTAATGGATCAATAATCAATCTCAAATTGTTAATTCAGCCATTGATCATTTCAAAAATTTGTTAAGTAGTCAAGCAACCCATCCAAATCTTTGTGAAATAAAAGAGATTATCCCTCATTTAAATGAGCAAGATAACATAAATTTGTTAATCACTTCTAATGAATTTTTTTTTCACTTTATAACCTCTCTTAACAAGAACAATGTCTTTAGAGTCGATGAATTCAATTCCAGTTTCTACCAAATCTTGCTGGTTCATCATTAAAACAGATTTGTGTAAGGTAATAAAAGCTTTTTGCAATGGTCAGTCTGCTCCAAAAGACATATTTGCAACTGCATATCCCAAAAAAGGATGCCCCCATCAATTGGCAGGACAATAGACCCATTAAGCCTCTGCACAATTTTCAACATAATCATCTCCAAGATAATTAACTATAGAATTTCCAAAATATTACCTAAAATTATCTCCTTAGAACAAGGAGGTTTTGTAGAAAACATTCAGATCAATCAAAACTCATTAATCACTGAAGAAATGGTCCATGACATCAATAAAAACATTATAGGAGGTAACATTATATTAAAATTAGATATGTACAAAGCATTCGATATATTTGATTTTCAATTTATATATCTTGTCATGGAACGTTTTGGTTTTAACCAAAATTTCATCGATCTTATTAAAAAAAGAATTGAATCAGTCAATGTCTCCATCATCATCATCATCATCATCATCATCATCATCATCATCATCAATGATTCCTCTCATGGCTATTTCAATTCCAACAATGGTGTGAGGCAATGCGATATCACCCAGCCTCTTCATCATTGCTGAAGAATTTATCCTAAGAGGTATTAAAAGCCTCTTTCTTGCAAACAAAGCTATGTACTTTTCTTCAAGAAGTGATATTCGTATCTCATGTCTTGCCTATGCTGATGATGTAATCATTTTTATGAATGGTCCATTAATAATATTAAGAAAGCTTGCAATTATCTTGATTATTATCAAACTATTTATGGTTAATTAATTAATAAATACAAAACAATGTTCATAACATCTGAAAAACTGGACAAGAATGGAATCAACAATATCAAGCATACTTATGGCTTCAATCATAGTCATCCTCCATTTAAATACATTGGAAACATCATTCATAAAAATAACAATATTATACATTTGGATGACTTGGTGAACAAGATAAGAAACACGACCATGAACTCGGATAACTCCTCCCTCTCTTTATAGGCAGATTGACTTTGGTCCAATCTGTTATTTTTTCAATTCGTGTATTCTACATGCAAACTTGTTCCATCCCTAACTTAGTAATTAACAAAATTAATATTCTCATGAACAAATTTCTTTGGGGTTCCAAAGTCTCATCTCAATCAACTATCTGGTCTAATTGGAATTCTTCATGTTTCCCATATGATGAAGATGGCCTGAATTGAAGAAACTTAAAAGATACTCAACATACTTACAGTTGCAATCTATGAATGAACTTCAGGGCCAACAAAACCCTTTGGGATAACTTAATAATGCAGTCCATTTTATTACAAATCTGCTCACCCTATTCAAGTTAACATTAAATTTTCTAATTCTACTGAAAATAAGACACTCTGTTGAACCTAACATTTTTCGGAAATGTGGTAAAGGCCAAATAGACTTCTGGCTTGACAATTGGAACAATATTCACCATTTTATAACCCTCAGTTATTTCTAGAAAACAAATACTCGTACATAAGTGATGATGTTTTTTTTGGCTTAATAACACTTGGAACTTTGATAAATTAAAGGATAATGTCTGTCCTTCTGACATTAAGAGAATCTCTAATGTAAACATTAACATTAGCTTGATGACACTTTTATATGAAGTAAATCTAATGATGGAATGTTTTGTTTAAAAAAACTTGGCAATCCCTTAAAGAGTGCCATCCCAAATCATATATTCATTCTAAATAATGGAATAACATTTGCCCTAAAAAAATGTTCCTTTTTCCTTTGGAGGATATTGAAGGATACATTTATGTTAACACTATTATGCAATCAGAAAAATTTACTCTTACTTCTAAGTGTCAGCATTAGCTTTAGATAGAATCCATCATCCATCTTTTTGTAACCTGCCAAAATTTCTGAGAAATTTGAAGTTACTTATATGACTTATTTAATATTAAGATTGTCCAGGACATGACTATAAAACATATAATTTTATACTGGTTTTCATCCATTAATAGCTTGACGCATATTAGGTCTATTATTCCAACAATTATTTGTTGGAACATTTGGTGTACTAGAAACAATATGAACATAAAGGAAAAATATTTTTTTATAAATATTTAATATACAAGATAACTTTCTCTCTAATCAAATTAGATAATGCTTACTTCTTCAAGAATAAGCATTGGCTTGGTGATTTTCATATTGCCAAAACCCTTGGCTGTTTTAACCATCATTCAACTCCTAAACCTGCTATGTATGTTAAATGATATCCTCCTATTAATAACAAAATTAAAACTAAATTGTGATGATTCTTGTCTAATTAATGGGGAAGCTAACAAATGAATTATAATCATAATTCACTTAGGTAACCTTATCAAAGCCTCTAATCACTTTTGTTACAAAATTCTCATATTATTGCTAAAATCAGAGCTCTTTTAGATGGTCTAATCATCTACTATAACAAAAGAATTCTCATGTATATATTGAGTTTAACTCGTTAAGTTAATAGATATATTTGGCTCGAGGAAATTCCCTTGGTTTTTATCCTCTTTATTGGAATGCTGCAGAAAATTTATTACACCTCACATGACTGTAAAATTCATCCACCATGAGCAGAATCTGGGTGCGGATTGGATCTTTAAATGGGTTATTTGTCACAAAATAAATTATAATCTTGACATATGTAATACTCATGCCAAGTTTAAAGCAATAATATATTTAGAAAGCACAACTTGGGTTATTTACGAGTGATTAAATAATCATTTGGCTCATTTATCTTCTTGTATTTACATTATCATACTAACTTTGCTGACATGATTACTCAAGATCAACCCCATTTCTTCTTTGTTACAGGTAAATAGATTTTAAGGATACTCATATATCTTGTTCTCAAGTGAAGAAGGCCTCAAGTCTCATAGTCTATCATGATGGACTCTTACCATGCTCAAGACTTCAAATTAAGTTTTGGTCATTGTAACCTTAATATTAGATTACAATTTCATTCTTTGTAAGGCCATGTGCCTAATTGTTACATTTGATCAAGTTACATCTCTGTAACTGAAATTCAATAAAATTTCGAGTTTACCAAAAACAAAATACGATAAGGAACTAACAATAACCATAAGAAACATATCCTCTAAAAAATTATATCTCTTAAAACTTATACAGTTCTAAAACCCATTCTTATTAAATCAAGAAACTATTTATTTCTGAATTAAAAAACTTATATAAAAAACCAAATAAGAAAACCACTTAGCTTTCAACTAAAAAAAACAGTGCTTAATAATTTTTTATTTTTTTCATTAATTTTAAAACTGAACAAATCAAGAAAGGACACTTATCCATACCGTACCCGAGCTCCTGTGGAAATACTACTGGAAACGACTATGGAAGAGTATAATTACTTTTGACTATTTTTTTTATCAAAACAATTTAGATTTGTAAAATTCCGATAACTCAGGAATATGATGATGTCAATCACCAATGTATTAAGTATAGCAAAACCCAAAGTTCTTATATTGCGCGATATATACACTAGGTTTCGTAGGTCATCTACTAATTACAATAATATTGTACAGTAGGGTTACTGAATTAGTATTAATACGTTTGCGAAACCTATTATGCTAGGATTCGTAACTCATGCGTTAGTTATATTTCAAAAATACTTTTACATTTGCAAATCATTATGTAATTGTATTACACAACCCAATATAACTGTAACAATTGTTTTTACTTTTGACTATTTTTTATCAAAACAATTTAGATGTGTAAAATTCAGATAACTCAGGAATATGATGATGTCCATCACCAATGTATTAAGTATTGCAAAACCAAAAGTCCATCACCAATGTATTAAGTATTGCAAAACCCAAAGTCCATCACCAGATCTCCTGTAGAAATACTATTGGAAATGACTATTGAAGAGTATAAATACTTTTGACTATTTTTTTTATCAAAAAAATTTAGATGTGTAAAATTCAGATAACTCAGGAATATTATGATGTCCATCACCAATTTATTAAATATTGCAAAACCCAAAGTTCTTATGTTGCACAATATATATATACTAGGTTTCGCAGGTCATCTGCTAATCACAATAATATTGTATAGTAGGGTTACTGAATTGGTATTAATAAGTTTGCGAAACCTATTCTGCTAGGATTCGTAACTCATGTGTTAGTCATATTTCACAAATACTTTTAAATTTGCAAATCATTATGTAATTGTATTACACAACCCAATATAACTGTAACAAGGTTTTTACTTTTGACTATTTTTTTATCAAAACAATTTAGATGTGTAAAATTCAGATAACTCAGGAATATGATGATGTCCATCACCAATGTATTAAGTATTGCAAAACCCAAAGTCCATCACCAATGTATTAAAAATTGTATTACACAACCCACTTAGCTTTCAACTAAAAAAACAGTGCTTAATAATTTTTTATTTTTTTCATTAATTTAAAACTGAAAAAATAAAGAAACGACGCTTGTCCATACCGTACGAGAGCTCTTGTGGAAATACTACTGGAAACGACTATGGAAGAGTATAATTACTTTTCACTATTTTTTTATCAAAACAATTTAGATGTGTAAAATTCAGATAACTCAGGAATATGATGATGTCCATCACCAATGTATTAAGTATTGTAAAACCCAAAGTTCTTATGTTGCGCAATATATACACTAGGTTTCGTAGGTCATCTGATAATCAAATTAATATTGTATAGTAGGGTTACTGAATTGGTATTAATACGTTTGCGAAACCTATTCTGCTAGGATTCATAACTCATGTATTAGTCATATTTCACAAATACTTTTACATTTACAAATCATTATGCAATTGTATTACACAACCCAATATAATTGCAACGATTTTTTTTACATTATATTTATACAATGTCTCACATATTCTTTTGAAATCACTAGGACGTGGTAAAATTCAAACAAAAACTGCGTCATTAAATTTTAGAAATTTTCCGGGTCATGAAAAAATCCACAAACTACGCCACCAGTTTTCCGGATAATAATATATTTAATTTATTATAATGGCAAAGTATTGACTTCAAATGCTTGTGATTATCGTTTTAATTTGTTAGTTCCCATATGTTTTGTTCATGTCGTGGTAGCAAGATTGATGTAAAATATTGACTTCAAATGCTTGTGATTATCGTTTTCTAACCTAGGTCAATAATACAAAAATATACGATACTGTTTGCAGAACTTTTTTAATTATAAATGTAAAACCTTTTATAAATTATGTGCAAAACGGGTTGTATAGTTGCTGCAAAACAAACGAGAAAACATATTTTCAAAACATGACTTCGATATTTCGTTACGTCTGTGACAAATTAAACTAACTATGTTGCAAATGCATTGATGAATTATTTTAGGCCATTCCAATCACAATATGCTGATTTTGTTACGATCTATCTATTGTTTTTCTGTTGTAATAGCAAGCTTTACTTGAAATATTGACTTTGAATGTTTGTTATATCGTTTCCTAACCTAGTCCAGAAATAATAAACATACGACATTTCTTGAAAAATATAAGTAATTATATGAACTAAACATCATATAATTTCTATGCCAAACGTTGTAGTATGGCTAATGAAAAACCGTGGATAAATTATATATGCAAAACCATATATGATTATTGCAAATTCTAATCTTCTGGAAATATTAATGTTGTGTTCTTGTTTTAGGGGCAAATACTGGTATAATATCACCGCTAGTAGATTACACGCATGAGTTTGTGACCAATGAGTACTATACAACTATGATTAGATGAACAAACATGTTAAATAAATTGACTTCCTAATTATAATCGAATTGCACCCTAGTATTATGTATTAATGCAAGATATCCGATTGCTATGATTAAGTGGTTGACGGACAACAGTTGAAAATTGAAATAAATCGGTAGCAAAGAAATGAATTGTCTGTTTATATTAGTATGTAACCCGGTCTACATAAATGATAATATGTGGTCGTTAAGCATCGATTTCCGGTGTAAAAAACCATTATCCGAGCAAATACTTATAAAGACATGCGCCAACAATGAGGTTTAAATCACGAAAATAATAATCATATATCATCTAATTTCATAGGAAACACGTCCCAAAAATATATCGCATGACCTAAAGATTATATATCCTATGGTGCCTCCAACATGCGTAGCGTATACAATTATCAAAAAAAGTTATTGACCCGAAAAGATAGCCTTTCGTAAATATAATATTTATTGTATGGATTATAAACACACAACTACATTCATTGGCATTAGGCCGCGAAAAAATGAACCAACGGCATAGCGGATTTATTTTTTGTACACCCGATTATCATAGATTTATTACAGACATTTCCCGAATGATTATCATAGATTAGTATATACAAGACTATTAGATACATAATTTAATTTTCCAAAATAATATAGATTAAAACCATGTATCCATAAACTTTTGCAACTGCAACGAGACGGTCAGTAGGTTCCTTTGCGTTTCATAGACTACTATTGGAAAAGTTTATTCGTCAAGTCACACGTTAAGCTTACGAGGAGAAGAAGAGGTTGCCACTGACAACGTATTTTCAAATGCAAAGCTAAACTTGCCTACCAATGAAACATGCTATTTGTTAAAAGTATTTACATGAATATTTGATCATTCAAGTACTCTGTGTGAGCCTCTAGATATTTTTAAAACAAGAGTTCGTTCTCCCGGTCGACTCTGGGTCAGGGTCGTGGTAGAGGGAGGAAAACCTTTGAAGGTACTTCTACACAAATAGATTTTTCTTATTTTGAACACATTGACCAAGAGTGAACCAAGTCTCATACGAGTAGTGCTAACACTCATGATTTGGCTACACTTGTTGGAATGATTGGCAACACAACTAGAATTATGATAAATAAATGAAGACTAATTCAGACAGGAAACCACTTACAACGAAACGACTACGACATGTACTTAAAGGTCTACCATCACCTACATCGATAAAGTAGTTTTAGGCACACGTTTGGAACACTATTGAGTACATTCTCGATCAAGATATTGAATTAGTTTATAAACAACAAAAATACTCATTACGACCAATTTTTAATGCATATGTTATTATCTCAGGTACGTCTATGGTACAATACTTATCTACTGTTCAGGACATTCTCGCCGGATGGATTATCGAGAGATATGGCTTATATATACATGCTGAACGATCATTTTAATTACGTATGTTTTTAAATTGGTTATTCAATATCTATTTTATTATTTTGTCTCGTAGTCTTTTATTTTTATTTCAACCATCACCATTATATAGGTCAAAATATGCCATGGTGGACATTTACCAAATGTATATATGAAATGGTATACAATAACAATGACAAGTTATCCATTGGATTGTTACCTGTGTACATAAATTTGTGATGTTCCGAAAACTTTTACCTTTAATAAGAATCGATTTTTCTCCACAAGTGAAAGATTTAACAAAAATTGATAATGTTAAAACTTTATTTTATTATTGAGCGAAAGTAGTTATCACCATTTAAAACAATATTTTTGCAAGCTCATGACGAATTAGTTTAATCTAATTTTAAAAAAGTATAATATGAAGTGGAAGTCCGACAATTTTCTTTTTATACCGTTTAATCTCTTCATCATATCTCTCGCTCTCGCTCTCGCTCTCGCTCTCGCTCTCGCTCTCGCTCTCGCTCTCGCTCTCGCTCTCGCTCTCGCTCTCGCTCTCGCTCTCGCTCTCGCTCTCGCTCTCTCTATGACAAACCATATCCAGACATGAAACTTTATATTTTATTACTTTTACTATTAAATTTTTACCATTTTTCAGGTCAATATCATCATGAAGTTTTGATTTTTTTATATTAAGTTTCGAGTTTTTCTTATTTTCATGTACGACATTGTTTTATATACCCTAATGTATAAACCACTAGTTTATATGATGATAAATACAATCCTCGTTTAAACCGTTTGTCTAAAAAGCCATTTTAATTTTAGTTCTTAACCTGATGATGGATGTCTGTTTCTCGTGACATTGGTCGAGCATCGTTTAACTTCAACAAAAAATAACTAAGGTTTAAAAAAATGATTTCAAAATATTGTTTGGTATTAAGTGTGGGGTATAATGAATATTATTTATTAAAAATAGTTTTAAAGTCAGATTGATGGTTGACAAAGAAGAGAATTCGCGTATAATTACCACAACTTCAATGAGATGTTGAACAAGATGTTTTGTAATGGATGGCCCCTCAAATAAAAAAAAAGAGGTTACAAATAATAAATCTAACTTAATCACTACTAATGTTACCAAAATCTCTATAATTTAACTTAGTAATATGAGATGAAGTCGAAAGTATATGTGATACAGTTGTTGTACTTATAGTATAAGCATAATCTACCTTATTATTCTCAATTTCAGGAGAAGTGATAGCTCCAACCATGGTTCAATACACCAAAGACTTAGATAAAATCAAGAACTACGACTGAGGTGAAGCAATTATAGAGAAACTAGTAAACTCAATGAACAATTATTTGCTAGACTATTCGAATAAATGTGCATAATGTGTAGCTATGTTTGTGTTATTGATGTTTCCAACATTTGGGTGCATCCATTTTGCTAGACACACGACGATAAGAACAGTTCCAGTTGGTAGACAATTACTGCCTAATTTCTGGAAATGGTCTGCAGTAGACTGACGCTACGAGGATAACTTAGGTTAATCATTAAAAAAATATAGAATGGTCGCAAATATGGTGGAACAAAGTTTTGGCAAACAACTTAACAATAGTTTTACAAGCAACATAAAATTAGTTTTTAAGCATCGTAGCAATTGTTTCACATTGAATTTAATAATAGTTACACAATTATTTTAAGATTAGTTTTACGTTAGAATTAATAATGTTAATATATGTAAAAAACTTAAAAATCAAAAAATATTTTGAAATATAATTTAAAGCTTAAAACAGGTAATAAAGCATAACGAAAATATCAACCAACTGAAGAACAAGATCTTTAGCCAGAACTAAAAGATCGAACAACTAAATCCAAGAATCTCATCCTATCAAAGTCTGTAGATCCGAAGGACCTTCAACTAAATTCAATTTTTCATCTATCAATGTTGCAGACGGCTGAAGATAATATTTGTTGCAAGAGAAAACATATCAAAGAGCATTCAACTTAGCATTCACCTAAAAGACAAAACACATTATAACGACTCAGAAAACAGACGATGCTCTAGTTATTTAAGAAGATGAATGTGGGGGTAGAGAATGATAACCAGAGGATGATGATTGTGGATGATGACACACCTATATTAAATTCTAATAAAGATAGGCATACAAATGTAGATGATGATTCCCCCCATGATGATAATCCTCTAGTAAATACTAAGGAATAGAAGGTTGCTGAATCAACTTATATTGTTGTCGAATCACATAAAAAACCTATTTCTCAACTAGAGATTAGGTGCAGCAGGTTCTTGAAAACAAAACAAAAATATAGATGTAAAGAGTAAAAAGTTTATTTAAAAATGCATACAAGATGATGAGTAACATAAAACTGAGATGACAACAAGAAACATTATTGAAACATTTGATATGGACATTGAATAACCCGTAAAATGAGGTACTATTTCATGTACAATTAAAAACGTTTCATTTTACAAGACACTTTTATGACAAATAAAACATGTTTCATATATATAAATAAATATACATTTGGCAAGATTTGACTCATATGAAATATTTTTTTGAAAGACGAAGACCAAAACTATGTTGATAAATCTGCCAATGAGGGGGGTAATATACAAAATGAAGAAGACCAAAACCAAAACTGTGTCGTTAGATCTGCAGATAAAGACGACAATATACAAAATAAAAAAGTCCTAATCAGTTAATAAAATGAACAAGTTGTGAAAGAGATATACACTTTGTCAATAATTTTTCAAGAGATACACATTTTATGCCTAACATACTAGATTTATATTGTAAAAAATATACAATTGGCAATGGGATGACATTTTTTAATTTTTTTTCTAGGGAGACCAAAACAAAAACTGTGTTATAAAATATGCCATGAAGGAGAAATATACAAAATGAAGAAAATCAACCAACAAAATCTTGAAAAACTAGTGGAATAAGTACACACTTGATCAATAATGATAAAATTTTGATTTCACAAGACAATCGTATGTCTAATACAACAGGTTTCATGATATATGTACAATATACATTCCGCAAGACATATACTTGAATGTTTTGTTTTCAAAAACACCAAAACCATGTTGAAAATCTGCCGAAGGGGAGACTAAATATACAAAATGAAGGCAGTCAACCAGATGATTACCCTAATATGACTTTGGGGTTTTTATAAAAAACCGGTGCCAAAATCTAACTTGTTAGGTTGGAACCAAGATAATGATACAAAATTATTAATATTGGAGGATGATGTTAGAAAATATATATTTAAAAAATTATGTGGGGATGGTATAAACCCAACTATATGGAAACACCCATATTTCAACATTCATAATTTTGTTGATAACTTGAAAGACATAATGAAATATGACCAACTTGATTTAAATATGTAACTATATAAATTTTACGAATATATTTTAATTGTTTCTCAATATTCAATTATTTGATATGCTTGTTTAAATATGCATGTAATTGATGCTTACACATATATTACTCCGAATAATAATCAGTTTGAAGTAAAAGCTAAATAAGTGGAATGTGTAGATAGTAAGACAATCAACATATCTCGTCATGCATATGTAAGTTTATAACTTTAAAGTAACAATTCTTATTATAAATATTTTTGAACAACCTTTAAATATTTATAATCATATCGATATTTTTGAACATAGGTAAGCTCTTTAGTGTTAGATATATGATCGATGATATTTTAAAAACAAATAGATAAGGAAACTAAGTTGGCCATCATTCCATTATGCAACGAACTAAGACATGATATAATAAACCATTGGACATTAATGATTACTAACATCGAGAAAAAGTCAGTATACCAACTCAACCCATTGGTGCTAAAAAGATAAATAATTTAAATACTCGAATCTAATGGCATGTGAAAAGATGGTAATACATTTTATTAAGTTTTATTCATTTCAATAAGAAAGTTTTGGTTTTTACTTTTTGTAGTACTATAAGTTTAAAATGGTTTTGCAAAATGATTGTATGAATCTTTCGCAGTTAGAATACTTATACAGGAAAACGTTTTATGCCACAAAAAGTTCAAATAAAATCCCAAAAAGAAACTCGGAAACAAACACCAGGTGGTGTGGAATATATGGTTGTAGAGTACTAGATGGCACAAAAAATTATTAAAGATTGTAAAGTCACAATGCCGAGAAGTTTGGAGGATTCAGCCATTAAAATAGCATATTTATTTCAACTTTATTTTAATAATAAATATATCGTCCGTTACCACTGGTGGAATCCAAAGTTTATGTAATATAATGATCATATTTTAAAAGCAACTTATATTGTATAATGATATTAAGGTTCATGTGTCTAGGTTGGAAAAAGTTAAAGAGATGTAGTAGTTTACTACATGTTTCACAACATGCAAGTTTTTACACATATAAGTTCTCGTCTTTGCTAATAACGATAATATCAAGTCTTCACATAGAAGAGTACTCATCGTTTTGCATTGTATGTGATGTTTCACATAGATGATATTTAAGTTTTCGTCATCACGGTCGTATTGTATATACAAATTTTATGATCAACAAAAAAAATTCAAACCAAATCGTTACATTTATAACAAAACTGTAATATTAATTTCAGACAAATGAGCCTTCTACAGTATGCGAAGAAAATATCTCTAATAAATTAACCTTTTGTTGTTTTTAAAATAAAAATATTTCGTATTCCCCACCCAAATATGTGTTTTGGTGAAATATTATTCACAAAAAAAATCTAAACTTTTGTAACCATTTTCTATCGTCTAATTTCTTAAATATATTATTTTGGACAGGACGTGACATCAGTAAAAGTTACCGAGGATCGTCAGAAACGGAAACACTAAGAAAATTTCGTTGATGTAATGTTCAATCCAAAAGAATGACCTTTAAGATACGGATTCAATGATAAAGAGTATTCCGGTTTTGATTGGAAAAGAGAGAATAAATATAAAAACCGAGTAGAAATAAAAAGAACCTAAAAATTTAGCTTTATAGAGTAACAAAGGGTGATTGGGTGAAAATGTATATATTTCGCAAGACATAATTGGTTTGGTTTTGCATTATATTGCAACAACAATATGCACAACCAAAAAATAATACTAAAAAATATATTATTTAGATAGAATCAATAGAACCTACCAAAACAATAACATTATGTGGATAAAAAAATATATAATAGATTCATCAGTCAGAGTTCAACACCGACCAACCTTCATCGCTTGAAACATCCTTCACCATGAACTCGTCATTCGAGAATTCATAGTCCAATATGTTGAAAATATTGACGTGGAAAGCGTTGGACTCGAAAGAATCCTATGATTCATCATGTGATGCATTTTCAGAGTCAACTTCATCGTCACCTCTATCCCCATGTTCATCGAAAAATGAACCAGAAGGTGAATATTAAGGTGAATCAGACGGTGAATCTTTTGTTTGATGGATATCCACCAGATTTGTACTTTTCTAGACCTAGTATCGATTGTTTTCATCCTCTATAAACTTTTGTATATTAGTTTTTTATCTTACATCTAGAAATGTTATTATCATTATGATTTGTATATTCGAATCTACTATATGAACTTGAACAATCAATACACTTAACTAAATTATTAATGTATGCTCATACGTGTATCCAAACTCCGTAAATTCTTAAATTATGAGTATATGTGTATCCAAACTCTATAATAACTAACTAAATACGGTGTATTAAATGTTTTTGCAGTGGGTAGTTTCACACTTGATTCAAACATTCTCGCATGAATCCATAATATGTAAATTTTAGTTTTGTATGCATATTATACAAAATATTCAGAATAGTACTTCACTTAAAATGCTATGAGCAGCTACCAACTACGTATGTCTTAGATTTCCATAGAGACCCTATAATTTAAATATATAGTACTTTGTGTCGATCTGGTTCTTTGTTTTTTCTATCCTTACACGCTACCCCACTCTCTATATCTCCTTAGAAAACATAGTATTTCCACTGAAATGTTTCTTCCATTATTTTCACTAAGTTTAAAAATTTTAGGTTCGTTATAGATTCCGTTTAAGAAATTTATTGTTTTAAACCCTCAATATTATTTATTCGATTTTGTATTCTCACTGTTTTTTGAAGTTCATTTCAAGATATGAGTTATTGGTGATGACCAAATTTCTCTTATCTTGTTGGTATTTTTTCTGTGTATTTTCTTGAATGTATTATACTAATTATAGAAGTTAGACATCTTATGATTTTCTCAAGCTTGAGACTTGACATCAATTATATTGCTTATCGAGTGATATTGAAGAAAATGTTATTGTTTGTAGAACATATATGTCATTCTAAGTTCCTCACGACTAGGTATTTATGAGTTCAGATATTTGAGTTATTGCATCTTGACTAAATTCAAAGGAAAATTTAGACCAAACCACTATAATGAAATTCCAAACACGACAAATGTGTTAAAAATGTAGGCTAAGCTAGCGGCTAGTCACTTCAAACCAGATTACTAATGGGTCCTTAAACTTGACCCGACTTCACGATCCGACCCAATAAGCCAATGGGTGAATAATTAGGTATAAATACCCCAACCACTTTCATTAATCAGAGTAATCAAAATTTATTGCTAGTAGATTGCTTAATTATCTATCTACTCACCACTTTAAACATAGAACACCACAAAATACCCAAAACACCTTTTAAACACTTTATGAGATTATCCTCAGACACAAATAAACACACCAAATTGGCGACCACAGTGGGAGCATGACGGTGCTTGAATTTTACATTCAAAACCAGCAAGCGAAGCAGTTCAGATGGATTTGAATGAGCAGAATGTTCCACCCCCAGAGGTGGAGAGTGCAAGAGAACACAAGGAATATACCATCGAGGAGCGAGACCAACTGAGGACTGAGATAAAAACGTTGAGAGAAATAAAACAAGTAGAAAAAGGAATTAAGGAGAAATCCGGAGTGTCAGTACTTCACCACATTGACAATCCTGGAGATAATGAGAAATCTTTGAAGACTCATCTCAACTAAAAAAAGACACACCGATCTAAGCATGTTGAGAGTTTTGCATCTGAGTCCTCCACCAGTCATCAAATGAGTCAGAACTTGAAGAATCACTATCTTCAAGTAGTGATAAAGGGAGATCTAAAAAGAAAATAAGTTTAACTAAAAAGCATTCAAGAAAGAGGAACATACATGGCATGCTCAAGAGGCACCAGCGTAATGGGTCAGCTCACAAGTATATTGATTAGTTGCTGATTGATCCCTTTGCCTTTCAATCCGAACCGGGTATTTTTGTAACCCTTAATGAAGATACCGTTTGATAGCTCCAAGATGGAGAAATACGATGGGAGTCGATATCCGAATATCCATATGGAACAGTTCAAGAAGTTTATGGTGAACTTTGACGAGGATGACAAGCTTTTGTGTAGGGCTTTCTCCCAATCTTTCACAGGGAGTTCCCTTAAATGGTATAGCAGTCTCCCTCAGGGGTGTATAAGAAATTTTGATACGTTATGGGTTGCCTTCCGGAGGCAATTTGTTGGAAGCAAGGAACTGAAGGGTAATGGGGACACCATTATCCATTGTGCTCAGGAACCAAACGAGTCTCTGAAGGAGTACATAAATTGCTTTGTGAATACAAAAAATAGGCTAGCAGATTGCTTTGAACAAGTTTCAATTGCTTCCCTTAGGCAAGGTCTGAATCGAAGAAATTTAGCCGATTCTGTGACTCAGAAGAAGGCTATAACCTGGGATGGTTCATTGAACCAAGTGGGAAAACAGATCAATGTAGAAGAGACAAAGAAAACAAGCGTACACCGTGAAGTTAGGTTTACCACTACAACAACAACTCCTCAAGCCACTAACCAATCTGGTTATAGCGCAAAGGAGACCGAACAAGGGTCCAATCAGTTAAGAAAAAATCAATCCAACCAAACTCAGAGCAAACAAACAAGAAGTAAGATGGGGCTTTGGGCTCAGCCTGAGTGGTTTGCTGAGTTGGGGGAGAGTGTGGATACAATTTATGATAAGACTAATAATGAGGTATATTTTAGAAAACCGACAACATTGCAGTCCCTCAGAGAAAACCGAAGCACTCGTTTTTGTCAATATCACAATGATATAGGCCATGATACTCAAGATTGCATAACGTTGAAACAGGAGGTCCAGAACCTTATTGAGAGTGGCAAGTTGGGGGCCTACGTTAAAAAGTGAAGTGGAAACAGACTAGATAATGCGCAAAATAATACTCCCCGGAGGGGCCCTTCGAACAATCTTAGGACACCTACACAAGAGGGTGCAATGTTGATTGTTGAAAGATTTCAACGCCGAATTCTGACTGACACCGACAGTTCGGCAAACATCCTGTTTTTAAGCTCATACAAGCAAATGAGAAACTCAGCGGTTATTCAACGTTCAAACAGAACCATTGTAGGCTTCACATGAATTTCTGAAGATGTGATCGGGGAGTTCGAAGATGAAGTATTTTTGGGCAAGGGGCCCTTTAAAAATATGGTAAGAGTGTTGTTTGTTGTGGTGGATTTCCCAACATCAACAATGCAATTTTTGGGATGGTCTTGGCTCTCCAGAATGCATGATGTGGCCTCTACGGTCCACCAATGCTTGAAATATGCTGTCTAGGGACAAATAGGTGTTGTCCGGAGCAGTCAAAAGATAGCCAGAGAATGCTATGCAACGGCCATTGCCCCTAAAACTCTAGGGGCAGTCAGAATTAACAAGGATTGACAGCTACTGGAGCCTTCTACTGAGGAGAATTAGATTGATGATCCCAAGGAGGCTCTTAGTGTTATAATACATATCGAAGATGTTGAAACTCACTCCCTCACAGAGGGAAAGAATATTAAAATTGGTTCTAAGCTAGCACCAAAATTGAGGCACCGGTTGTTATCCTTTTTAATGAACAATCAATATGTATTTGCATGGTGCAACAATGATGTTAACAGAATACCAACATATATTATTTCGAACAAGTTGTCAATCCGGAGTGATATTGCACCAGATGTACAAAAGAGGAGGTCTTTTTCCAAGGAAAAAACAGATGGATTGTCCAAGAAGTTGACAGGTTAACCAAGATGGATCACATTAAAGAATCTTAGTACCCTTTGTAGACTGCCAACCCTGTGTTCGTCAAGAAAAATAATGGGAAGTGGCGTATATGTATTGATTATACTGTCCTCAATAGGGCATGTCCTGAGGATCTTTATCCCGTTCCTCGGATAGATCAGTTAGTGAATTCTACATCTGGAAATAAACCGTTGTCGTTTATGGATTCTTTCTTAGGGTACAATCAGATACAAGTAGATCTGAAGGATCAAGATCATACTACTTTCATTACAGACAGAGGTCTTCACTGTTATAAGGTGATGCCCTTCGGGTTGAAAAATGTTGGGGCCACTTATCAGAGACTGGTGAATAAAGCTTTTGCTAATTAGATTGGCAGAAACATTGAAGTCTACATAGATGATATGATGGTTAAAAGCTTGGAGGAAGATTCACATATATCTGACATTCAAGAGACATTTTCCAATTTAGAACCTATGAATTTAAAGTTGAACCCTTAGAAGTGTGTATTTGGGGTCCGATCTGGAAAATTCTTAGGTTACATAATAAGTGAAAAAGGAATCCAACCTGATCCAGATCAACTTAATTCCTTACTAACAATGGACCTTCCTCAAAATGTTAAAGAAGTCCAAAGGCTTACAAAAAGGTTGGCTGTGTTGAATAGGTTTATCTCAAGGTCATCAGAAAAGTGCGCTTCATGCTTCATAGTATTGAGGAACGCTAAAAATTTCAATTGGTCCCCATAGTGTGACCAAGCTTTTATTGAAATAAAGAAACATTTGTCCTCACCCAAAACTCTTTTCAAACCTGTTCGGGGAGAAAAGCTCTATGTGTACCTAGCTGTGTTAGAATATACAATAAGTGTTGTGCTAGTAAGGGAGGTGGAAAATTACCCTCGTCCGGTGTATTACATCAGTAAGAGTCTATTGGATGCTGAAAAAAGATACTTGAGATTGGAAAAATTGGTGTTGGCCTTAGTAATTGCAGCAAGAAAAATGAGACCATACTTCCAAGCTCATTCCATTGTTCTCCGAACATCTTTCCCTTTGAAAAATGTTCTTAAAAAAGATGACATATCAAGCAAAATGACCAAATGGTCAGTGGATTTGGATGATTACAATATTTACTTTTCCCCTCGAACAACGATTAAAGCCCAATCAGTGCCTGAATTCTTGGTAGAATCTCATGTTGATAGATCCTCCAGACACGAATCAGGAAACTGTTCTAAAAGAAATGGGTAGTTCGAACTGATGGTGGATCAAGTACTATGGGTTATGGAGCTGGAACTTTCCTAAGCTCTTCATATGGTGATCGAAAGTACCAAGACTATATGCTTTGGGTTCAGGGCTTCTAACAATGAGTCTGAATATGAAGCAGCCATAACTGGTCTTAAGCTAGCTCTCTTATGTGGGGATAAGAGAGTCTGATTAATGAGTGATTTTCAATTGCTCATCCACCATGCTCAAGGGCAATCTAAAGCAAAGAAAGAACAGTTGGTTAAATATTTTCTTATGTTGGAAGAAGTGGTAGCAAACTTTAAAAATATTTGTTATGAGCACATTCCTAGATCGGAAAACACTTTGGCAGATTCATTGACAACTATAGCCTATTCTGATTCCTACCCATGGATTCTTGTACAAGAATGTTCATTTGTACAGACAGATCAGAAGAAAGAGGGTGAAGAAAATATGAACATAATCGTTATTCAACCTAAAAATTGGAGATATGCTCTTCTCTAATACATCTCCGATGGAGTTTTACCTCTTGATAAAGCTGTGGCTAAAAAGATTAAGTACAAGGCTTGCGGTTTCTTGATACTAAGAGAAGTTATTTACAAAAATTCTTTCAGCAGGCCTCTCCTACGTTGTTTAGGGTTTGAAGAATCCCAAGTTGTATTATCTGAATTACATGATGGGGAATGTTCTGCACACTGTGGCTATATGGCTTTGACCCGAAGAGTCTTGTTAGGAGGATACTGCTGGCCAACCATAATGGCAGATGCTAAAGAAATAGTGAAAAAATTGTGATCCTTATAAAAAATATGGGAATGAAATTCATGTGCCGGCAGTACCTATGGAGTCTATATCTGAACCAGTACCCTTTGCCAGATGGGGTATGGATCTAGTTGGGCCTCTTCCTATAGCATCCAGTGGATATAAAACAATCATAGTCGTTATTGACTATTTATCTAAGTGGATAGAGGCAACACCTTTGGCTGGAACCACTTCAAAGGAATTTATTAAATTTATCTTATCTAACATATGTTGTAGGTTTGGGATTCGCCAAAATATTACTACAAACGATGGGCCACAGTTTGATAATAAAGACATGAAAGCCTTCTGTATCTCTGGAGGAATTCAACATTGTATTTTCTTCTCCATTCCACCCTCAAGAAAATGGTCAGGTTGAGGTTTCAAATAGAACTATCTTGTCCGAATTAAAGAAGAATTTGGAAGGAGCTGCAGGAAAGTGGCCAAGTTATTTACAAGAAGTATTGTGGACCTATCGAACTACTCCTCGGGCTGTCACACAAGAGTTTCGTTTTGCTTTGGTGTATGAGATGGATGCAATTAATCCCATAGAGGCTAGTTTACGAACATATAGAGTCTAAAACTATTCCGAATAGGCTAATGATGTAGCAGTTAGGAATCAATTGGACTTGATAGAAGAAAAAAACGTTAAAGCACATCAGAGAACAACGCACTACCAAGGCTCGATGAGGAGCAGATTTTCTTCCAAAGTTAACAAAGTTTTAAGAAAAGTATTTTTACACACCAAAGAAAATAAGTTTGGTAAGCTGGTTTCGAACTGGGAAGGCCCTTATGTGGTCTGTAAAAAGGTTAAACCTCGAACATACATGCTCCAGGACAAAGAAGGGAGAGCTTTAAAGCACCCATGGAATGTTGAGCATCTCAGGTTATACTTAGAATAAAACTCTTGTGTACCAATGTAAATATTAAGGGGCATAATATTTCCTACCATGGTGGCGCAGGGATGTTTTAATGAGGTGTCCAAATTTTTCAATAATATATGATGTCTTCTTCAAAAGTTTGGTGCAATTTTATTTCAATTCAGATATTAAATGCTTATTCAACACCCCGGCTCTCAAGACTTCTTGCGTTGATCGGATATGCTTAACACTTGATCATATTATTAAACACATGTGGTCGGAGATGTTGGATACCTTTGTTCAACACTTCTGAAATATCAAAGGCTAATTAAACATTGGCCATAGAAGATTTAATCAAAATATTAAACAAAAGGGAAATGTGATAATTGAAATCGGATCGGACTCAAAACGATGCCTTAGCCATCCAAGGACTTCAGTATTTCAAAACAAAAAAAGTACATAATATAACCTTAGGGCTTGTTCCCTTCGGATTTTTCTTCACCACCATCCTTTTTGGGACTTTTAAGTTCACCACTTGAACTCTCACGCGTTCCTTCATTATCATCAGAAGAGTCTATTCCACTAGAATAGTTGCGCCTGTCACCATCTACTAAGGTGTGAAATGAGATGTCATCATAATCTACATATTTCCACAAGGGACCAAGGGTTCTCTTAGGAAATGTCTCATGGAACAATATGACCATATCCTACTTGATCCCATCATCCCTCTTCTCCAAAGAATCCATTATTCCATTAGCATACTTCTCTATGCCTACAGCTATAGCTTAAGATTGTTGGTGTTCCGGGGCCTCTTTCTCTTTGGTCTTCTCCTGGACAGTATTCTCCAACTTAGTTTTTTCATCGGATAAAGTCTGGATAGTATCATCCTTATTTTTTAATTGCTCCTTCAAAGCTGTGATGTCTTTTGAAGAAAAGGTCTCTAGGTTGGAGTACTTGGTTTGAAGCTCCTTACTGGCCGCTTCTGACTTCAGCAGTTTGGCAGCTAACTCTTCTTTCTCCTTCTTCAATAAATCTATGATTTGTTGAGCACTGAAAAGATCACTCGACAAGGTTTGCTTGTCTGTGGATAGGGAATTGATGATACCAGTTTGAGCCCTTACCTGTCTCTCCAGATCAAGCACTAGTCGGATATAGCCTAAGAGGGCATGGCTCAAAGTATCTTGCTCCCCGGATATTGCATAGGTCTTCCCATAATGAGTCACCACATTGGAAGAGCTGGGAGGACGGTAAAGACCTGCGAAGTTATCTTTCTCTAAATCATTGAAATAAATATTGATGGTTTGAAAGGAATCAAGATCTACCTCATCATTACCATCACGAACAACCTGTCTGGAATGGAGGTCAGTTGGAATTTCCTCCTGCAAGGTACGGCGAAGGACTTTAGGAGGGCGAAAGATTATCTCTGCTCCCAGAGTACTTTCTTTTTCTTAGCAGCTTTTTCATCACTGCCGGCCTTACACTTTTTGTCCTTCTTCGAAGGCTTAGGTGGGTTGTTTGAACCACCAGCTTCCTTTACAGTCACTTCCACTGCTTCCAGCAAAACAACATTAATACCTCCTAGGTTCTCCGAACCAGTCCCTTTGGTATTCGTTTGAGGTGGGTCTGTTGTGGCCTTCTTCTTGTTCTTGCTCTCCATCTTGCTGATGGCTTTGGCCTTAGAAGGCATGTATAGCTTGGCATCTTTAGCCTCTGTCCTACTTAGGATCACATCTACGGGGGGAGGGGTAGTTAACTCTTCTCAGGTGAGATCTCTTCCTCCTGTGGTGTTCCACAGGTGAGACCTCACAAATCCCTTGAAGCAGTTGTGAAAAGCATTTCCCCACTTCTCTGAGGCCCAAATGTTCAGCATGGCACAAATATCACGACCTGCGTCCAAGTAATCCGAGAACTCCTTCGAAAGCGCTGAAAAGAAGTATAAGTCAGTTCAAATTAAAAACTTAACACTGGAAAGATAAAAAAAGAAATGAAAGAAACTCACGAGTGCTATTCCAACGACTGGTTAAAAGGCTTGGATTTGAGTCAACATTGATCTTCTTGCCATTCTCCCAAGCCCCACTAATAAATAAAAACTGCTTCGTCCATGGTTTTTCGGACTCTAAGAGATCTTCCACTACCTTATAATCGTTCTCCATGTTGTAATGATAAAAGGGGATCTGATGGTTTTTACACAAGCTTGCCACAACAACAAATTGTTCCATCGATAGTGGGATCTTAGACAGCCTGGAAGCCATGATACAGGCCAGAAGAGTATACCAAGCGTTGGGGCTCAGTTGGCTGGGGCACAACTTAATCAGATGGAAGTATCTCGCTATCTCCGGGTCCAAAGGAAATCAGAGTTCCCAGTTAACACTTCTGTGTAAACCACCACTTTATTGAGCTTGCAATCCATTGGGGTCTCTAGGGTGATCGAAATTCTTAATTTTACGGACTCCGGGATTCCCCACCTAGTGCGAATCTGACCCAACTCAGCAGTGTGGGTATAAACGTAGGCAATATTTTGAAGGACCAACAAGTACTTCACGCTGAACTTCTTAAAATATGGTCCCACTCTACCTTCCAAGCTCTCCGGAAGAGTATCCGGATGAGACATACCCACCTTGTTCTTGCCCTTCCAATCTGGAGCTGTATCTCCTGTTTCACCGGACGCCTCAACTTCAAAAGGGGATTCCTCTATACTATCTTCCATAGTTTCTTCTATCACCGTGGAAGGCTGTTCGGATGGCTTTTTCAGATGGTTGTGCAGATAATAGTTCGGATAATCTGGTTTCTACTAGGGGCTGTTGGCCGGATGTTTTAGCCCGTGGCACATATTTTATTGCCTCTGAACTGGAGGTCTTTGAAGATGTGGAGGTGGATTTGGACTTGGATTGACGCGTGACACGACGCATGACACGACGCAGAGTTAATTTATCTGGAGATTTTTTCTGTGCCAGACCCCATTGCAATGAAAGACGAGGGCTTTCTTACACTGGATACAGCTTTCTCCTTAGGTAAAGGATTTTGGGACTCCTAGACAGAAGACCCGGATGGAAGAGGTGAAAGGTATACTACAAACGACAATTTCCTAACCTTTGAAGGTTTTGAAGAAGATGAGCCATGATCAGTATTCAGTTGTGGCTGATTACTTCTGTCACTAGGCAAAGCAAGAAGACCAACAACAAGACGTTCGTCTCTTGCTACTTTTTGTGCTCTCTCTAACTCAGATAAGTTCAACCAACCTTCTTTTACTAAGGCGTTTTTAGCTGTGAACATATATGACTCAAGAACAAATTTGAAGAAGAACTAAGCTTTCTCTCTCTAAGAACGTTTGTGATTTTTGAAGACAATGAAACAATAAGAAGGTTTTTATATAAAAGTGATAAATGGGCAGTTACCTTGGAGAAGGTAAATCGATTTTGAGCAATGATTAAAAGCTGTAAGGTGTGAAAGTTAAAGCCTAGGTAACTTTCTAGCCTAGTAGGTACGAGAATCTAGGAGAAAAACGGTTGGGAGGTCGAACTAAAGCCTGATACGTGTCCCACGATTCAAGAAAAAACTCTTAGAATTCTGAGATGAGATATCAGTTCTACCAAAATACGAACAGGGTCACTCTTGAAGAAATATTTTTGCAGTTCGAACAAAACAACAGATCGGAAAATGTTGGTATTGGTTTTTTGAGTTTTAGCTCTTCCAAAGATCCTTTGCAAGACCGTAAAGGGGCTACTCATGAGTTCGAATATTTGAGTTACTGTGCCTTGACTAAATTCGAAGGGCAATTCGGACCAAATCACTATAATGAAATTCCGAACAGTACAAATGTATTAAATGTTGACTAAGCTAGCTGCTAGTCACTTCAAACCAGATTACTAATGGGTCCTTAAACTTGACCCGACATCACGACCTGACCCAATAAGCCAATGGGTCAGTAATTAAGTATAAATACCCCAACCACTTTCAGTAATGAGGGTAATCAGAATTTATTGCTATCAGACTGCTTAATTATCTCTCTACTCACCACTCTAAACATAAAATACCACAAAATACCCAAAACACTTTTTTAAACACTTTACGAGATTATCCTCTGACAGAAATAAACCACACCAGGTATAACATTGGGACTGGTGCTTGTGTGTTTAAATAATATATATAGGTTATAGGTTGGGATTGGAGTTGGATTGTAATATTCAATTTTAATAATTCAAAATCAAGAAAATATTTTGATTAGGGTAAAGCATGCGAGACAGATTTGTAATTGTACAGATAGTTTTGTCTATGGTTTCCAGTTTTGTATATCTAAATCACTCATTAATACATACAAGATCTTTCGTTATTTAGCTTAAGATGTTTTAGAAGTTGAATTTGTTTTATTTTCTATCTTGGAAATGATCATAATTAGAGAGATTAAAATAGGGTTAGTATGCATGGGGTGATATATAGAAATGTGAATGAAAAATGTTATATTATGACTTTTCCTCGTGGTATTGCAATATTCAATTTCTAGTAATAAATAGTTTTATGGATTTTTAATGTCTTTGTTGGACTTGTCTTGTGTTTAATAATGTGTTATATCTCTTCTCTTTGTAATTGTTTGAGGTTTCTTGAACCTTTTCTTTCCTAGTCTTTGTTAGGATATTATAAATTTTTTATTTAGGAGCATACTATTTATGGGTTATTTTGATAAGGAGTTAATATATGTTTTTATAGTGGTGTGCAGTATAATTGTGCAACAATTGGTGGTGATATCACCAGTCTATTTTTATTATATGTATGGTTCATATGTATTTATATGAATTATGCTTGTGAAGACGAATGTCTAAGTCCTGATCAAACTGTTTTGGCTCAACATAATATTTCATGATTTCAAACGAGTCAGTGTAGCTAAAGGCATATTCGTAGACGTAAAAAGAGCACAAAAAGTTTCTTTTCCAAACCTCACATTTGATTATACCAGCCAACACTAATAAAAAAACTTGTTTTAGTCTTCAAGTTATTTTCTTTGCATACCCTTACTTCTTGTACAAGCTCTATGATCAACATCTTTTAAAGGATATAGAACTTATAACCCGATTTCCATCATCATAACAACTTTTTCAACTAAACAGATAATCGATTTACTTGCAAAGAATATACTTAATCAATTTTGTATAACTACTTCTTTAGGACATATGGTTATAAGATTGGAACGAATTTTAGTTTTTTGGAACAATGATACTCGCCGAAAGGTATCGTCCGGTTCTCCGGATGCAATATTCAAAGCTTTGCCTTTACTTCAATTCTAGTTAAAGATCCAAAAATATATTGAGATAAATGAAAGGTCTCTTAATTGTATATTAGCCGAATGTCATATACGACCTCAAGTCAGGACATGTACATATTACGTTTCGAAGCGTTGATTTAAAATAATTGGCGTTCTATTGTTATGGGCCATTACATAATATGTAAGACATGTTGTCAGGGTAACTGAAACTTTCGAGCTATAAGTAACCGCATTTTATTTTTTAATGCATTATTTGACATAAAAGTCGGAGCTTTATATACAAATTATAGTATTATAGATGATTTTCGTATATATGTATTAATATATACACTTCAATTGTCTAATACATTCGAATAATGTGATGGTTATTAATCCCGTTACTTTTAATTATTATTAATATTACTATTATTACTGTTAAAAAATGAGTAACATTAATATATCATAAGATATGTTAATTTATTTTTTTGTTTTTTTCTTCCTAAATTGGTCAATGATTTTTTTTAATTTGATCAATCAATATCTTCCCAATATTATTATAGATGATTTTCGTATATATGTTATAATTTATTTTTTTGAATTTGTATTCATGAGGGTATGAAAATAATAATAATTCATGACAGTATAACATAAATAGTCTTATTATTCCTGACAGTATAACAGAAATAGTCATGTTATTCCTCACATTATAACAAAAATAGTCATATTATACTTAGTTGTATAACATGAATTGACAAGTGAAAAATCATATGAGTGGAAGATGAGAATGACAAAATAAAAGAGTAATTTGGTGTGAAGAAATATTCATAGGAGAAGTATGACAATAGTGTTGCAATAAGGGATTTTTTTGTAATTAATTATAAATTTGGAGAAAAGGAACACAATTACTGATTTTCTTAGTAATGTGGGATCTATAAATGTACTATAAAAAGATACCTCTTCTCATTGAGAAAGGTGATTCATTTTTTTGCTGATAAATACCTTTTGCCAATTTCTCACTCTAATTAACTTGTGTTTCTCTCTCTAAGAATTTAATCTTCCAAATTTTACTTTATTATTAAATATATTCTCTAAATAATTTTTGAAACTATCATTGGCGCCTTCTGTGGGAAAACGATTGGTACCCGATTTCCCCCCAAACCATAGTTTTATTCTCAAAACATTGTGAGAGTAATGGATACATAAATGCAAGGAGAGCTAGAATCTGATACGAAGAACCACATGGTCAGATATTCATCTGGAGATATTTTGATCGCAGAACAAATACTAAATGAAATAAACGACAATAACCGACGTGCCGATGAGCTATTAGAAGAATCTGCTTTAGTAACTCAACAGATTGAATTTCGAGAAGATATTGAAAGATTGAATGCTGAGAAGGGAACTATACGTACCCATCCGAGGAAGGTTTATACACTACACTGAATGAAAGCCCTGAGGGAGTCGTATAGAGTTGGTCATAATTGGAGGTCATCCCCTCTCCCCTCAGAAATGTTTTTAGGGCATATGTCTGAGTGATTTGATATCTCAAAGCGAAAGAAGTTTGATAGAACGCAAGATCCGGAAAACCATATTGTATAGGGGTGAGATTCAGTGAGTTTGGTCGGTTTTTTTAAATTTTTTAAACCAAACCGAAATAATTCGGTTTGTATATTATTAAACCGATTTAGTAATAAAAAATCGGGTTGTTTCGGTTTTGATTTGTTCGGTGTCAGTCGGTTTCGGTCGGTTTTTCGGTTTTAACAGAGGTGTGGTTCGGTCGGTTTGGTCGATGCGGTTTGGTGCGGTTCGATGCGGTTTGGTGCGGTTCGGTTATGTGCGGTTCGATGTGGTTTGGTGCGGTTCGGTCAATAAGGGCGGCAAGCAGTTATGGCATCAGATTTTGCTATGGGGTAGTTTAGGTTCTTAAAGAGATTGCTTCTAGTCCATGGACATTGGAATTACCAACGAGTTGGCTCTACAACTTCTACCGAAATGCAGTTTTTGTTTTAATGCTATTCGGATATGTAACGTTTCCTATTTATGTAAAAAATATAAGTATAGGGAATATACCTTGTCATACGGCTGATATAGTTGGTTTGTGATATTGAATGAAAACTGAAATCTCTCTGTTATTGTTTTGTGAACTCTTACGGTGATATGGGGGCGAAAAAAAATACCTATGACGTGATTGTTCTGGTTGTCTTTACTATAAAAGCAGTATATATATCTCACTACAGAAAGTAAGAATATTTCCAGAAATTAGTTTATAAAAGCATAAAGCCATGTAGTGGAGATCTTCAAGTTGTACTTTTATCTATAAAATGCTGTCTGCTTTCTATTCTGTTTGCTATGAAACTCTGGAGATGATAATTTAAGTCTGATCCTAAATGATATAGATCATTAAGATTTTAGTATGTATAGTTTTAAAGCGACAGAGATGTAGGAGGGAGCTGCGATATATCTGTTTATTTTTTCTTTAAAATATAACGCAGCTTTTTATGAAGTTTTTTACTCTAGTTATAGGGTTCATAATATCGAAGTTTCCCAATATTTTCCAAACTTACTCTTCATACTTTGAGCCATTGATTTCAGTCCATGATTCTCATTGCGTACCTTCAACTCAATTACGTATTGGATAGTGATTAGTTCCATAAAAAACTATTTGAAGTTACATGTATAGAAACCGAAAAACGTAAGGTAGCATCATAAAATAATTTCAAAAATCTTGCAAACAATCTTACTTATTGCCAATCTTCAAATGTAGGAGGCCCCAAAACCACTTTCTTCGTTTTTCTACTACTATATCCATCATCACATCCATCGCAATCATTGACATTTAACAAGAAATTATGATCATCCTCTTCTAATCGTTCAAAAGCTTTAGAAAACTTTTTAGCTCTTTCCAACATTATATACGTATAATTTCATCTAGTCAGCACATCCAAACAAACCATGCTTTTACATTCAATTTTTTCTTTTTCAGCACAAAGTTTGAAGATTTTGAACCTTTGTGGGGAAGATCTCACATACCTCACTGCATTTCTTACTCGAGCGATCGAGTCATGCATCTCTTTCAATCCATCACGAACAACAAGATTCAAAACATGGGCGTAACATCTCATATGCAAGAATTCATGTTCTAAAATAGTACATCTTCTATACTTAGTCTTGATTTTGATAAATTCAATAACCTTATTATTTGAACTTGCATTATCAATTGTGAGAGTAAGAATTTTGTCAATCCCCCATTCAAGCAAACACATCTTAACAACCTTCCCCAAATCCTCACCTTTATGACTTTCAACTATACAAAAGTTCAGAATTTTTTTATGTAGTTTCCAATCAGCATCTATAAAGTGAGCGGTGAGATACATGAAATTCAAATTTTGTATAGATGTCCATGTATCCATAGTTAAACATATCCGCAGTTAAACATACCGTTGCCCTAACATGGTTGCTTTTAACCTTTTTTTTCTCCTCTACGAAAACATTGAAACAATATTTTGCAATTGTAAACCGAGATGGAATACTTGTCCACTTTGGTTGAGTAACAAACATAATGTTTCTAAAGCCCTCGTCGTCTACAAATTTAAAGGGAAATTCATCTAATATCAACATTTTGGCTAAGTCTTTTCTACAAGCTTCCGCACTAAAAGAAACAACTACAAGTTCACTTCGGTTATTTCCTTCTCTCACTTTAAACCCTAAAGTAGTTTGATTCTTATCAAGATTTCGAAACGGATACTTTTTACATTGGTTTTGTAGATGGTTTCCAAAAGTGGATGTTCCATTTTGTTTGGGATCACAATTGTAGATTTTCTTGCAATAGTTACATGCAGCGGTACGAATATCGTTAGGATTTTTACGTTCAATTTCGGTAAAATGATCCCACACAAATGATCTTTTCCTATTTAGACCTGCAATAACGGCATCGGTGCTAACCTCTTCCATATCATTATTTTTTCTATGAGGGATTCTACGATTACCTCGAACATTTTGACCATCAATACCAGCATCGACGTTTTCTTGATTTGCGCTTTCTGCATTTGTAACTTCATTTTCTCCGGCCATCTTAGTTAATCTGCACTGGGCGGATGTAAAAATCAAATGACATATATAAAAAGCCTGATAGTATACCTTCACCAAAAACGCGATAAAAATTTAACAGTAAACCATGACGGAATTTTGGGATGAAACTTTAACAAGAGACCATGATTAACAGGGAAAATCAACATAGGTTAGCACATGTGTTTGTAGTTAAGTCTAGTTACTTATTTATATGACATACTACAACATTTATGACAACGAAATAATTCTACATAATCGACAGAAGTGGAACTAATCCAACATAGTATTTTCTAAATAAAGCTGATTTCGCTAGTATAAATGATCAACTCTAGTATATTCAAGAACTGCTACCACAAAATTATATGTAATAAATTAGGCATTCTAATGGGAAATGGATCAATATTTGGCATGTAACTGAAAAGGACATTGTTGACGCTAATAACAGATAATCATTTGGTAGATTTTTAAGACATCAAAGTTACGCAACATAAATTTTATATTAATTTTGGAACTCTTATCCACCTCGCTTTATAATGTTGTCAGGAATTGCCACTGATTCTTACGAGTTCCCCAGACCACACACAAGTTAGGTAAACTTAGTTTGCAGAAATGACTACGCAAAATTCATCAAGACTGCTTCATTATTACATATAATAGATAAATTGTCGTCATCAACCATATATATATATATACTATACTAGTACCATACAACACTACGTCCACTTTAAAATTCTGTTTTGTGCTTCCCAATCACCGAAAAGGTTTTTCTATATACTTAAATTCTATATGCATCTAACAGTGGTACTGTGGTAGCAATACAGGCATGTAAAATTGTAAGATATACAAGTCATTATGAACCATCAGATGTAAGCATAACTAGATATAGGTCCAGAAAGGAGATTGCTTTACCAGGACTGGGAATCCCACAACGATGGCTCCAGCAGCACTAACAAACGAAGACTCCAACGGGGGAGATTGTAGCCCAGTTGCCCAGGTGAAGAGCGCAGACGCAACAAAAGGGGTACAAGCAAACAAAAGGCGCTCAAGGGCGAGAACGATGGATGGGTTTTCAATTTGAATCCACTTAAAGTGAAGGGAAGCCCAAACACCGATGAGGAAGTTAGTGAAGGAGTAGAGGAAGGGAGCGAGAAGGCCTAGAGGAATGGAATTGAAAGAGGCTAGCTAACAGGCTCTTGTACTGGTTGGCAATTTGGAATTCGAGATGAAAGAGAAACGAAAAAAAACCCTAGCTAAATTCAAGATGAAAGAGAAACGAAAAAAAAAGAAAAAAATGTTACAGTCAGGATTCGTACCCGAGACATGCTATAATAAAAGATCTTAAGTTGTAAGTGTACAACCACTAGGCCAAAGGTGGAGACAGCTCTTATATCAAATATGGTCTACATATTAACATATACAATATATTCTCTAGATTCGGTCGGTTCTGTTCAAATCGGTCGGTTAAACCGTACAACTCGAAAACCGACCATGGTATAATGCAATATAACGCTGCAGAAAGGAAGGCCATGACATTTGGGGATTTGTTGGATCAAGTAAAAAAATAATTTTGGTGGAGGAAACGCAAACGTCGGAAATGGACTCATTGCCGTAATTTGAACAAAATCAGTTCACCGGAATCCGTTGGCAGCACATTACAGTTTACATCCAACAAATATTTTTCGAGCTCGTGCACTAACTCAAATACCGACCCAAGTACCTCATAAGCCAAAAGTGAATACACAAGTTGTGAACAAACAATAATATGTCTGACCATCTAACAAATGGAACCAACCCACACATTTCGCCGATTTAACAGAATGTGTAGCAACAATATTTGACAGAGCACGTCCACACATACAGTTCCGCAAGCCGCTTCCGATACACACTCTGAGAGAGATAGAGCAGGAGAAACGGGTATTGTAAGTATAATTAGGACATTGGGCATGACAAGAAGGATTGTGTAGTATTGAAAAAACAAAAATATACGTCTTGATCTAAAATGAAAAGCTAGCAACATTTTTCAAGAAAAACTCTCTTACAGCTCCAAAGCGAGAAAATAATCTGATGATCTCAGAACCTATTGATTCATTTGACATTTCCAAGAATTATTTAGATCTGAAACCAGACACGAAAACCGTCTTGATGGTGGAAGAACGAGTTGTAAGAGGAAATGTTAGTGAACTATGCACTTTCTTTGAATCACTAACAATTTTTGGAGGAGATACTGTTGTAGGGACATCGAATTATACTCGAAAGACACATTGTCAGCCTAGTGACTCAATTCGAAGCAGGTGCTTCACCAGACTTGTATAAAAATACATCTCAAATACTTTGTTTTGAAGATGATGATATGAGGGATGTAACTGGTCCACTTGAAGATTTGGTAGTTATTGTAGCATAAATTTTCGGGGATGAGATACGAACAATCTTGATTGATACTGACAGTTCAACTAACATTATGTTCATGACTACTTATAACAAGATAGTGAATCCTCCAAGAATACTTCAGTCAAATCAAATGATTGTAAGTTTTAATAGGGTAACGACTCAAGTGGTAAGAGAGTTTAAATGAAGAGTGGAACTAGGTTGGGGGCTGTTTAAAAAGGTAGTAACTGTATTGTTTATTGTGGTAGATGCGCCAATGTTTAAGCATGAAATCCTTGGAAGGTCTTGGCTATATATAATGCATGTTGAAAGTTTGAAGTGTGTTGTGGGAAACAATGTTGGAACAATTAGAAGCAGTCAAAGAATGGTGAGAGAATGTTATCGAACGACTATGGCCCCAAAAAAAATCATGGGGGATGAGTCAAAGAAATCGTAACAATTAGCGAGTCTACCACGGGGTCCAAACCCATGGATACTCCGAGGGAGATCCCCGGGATTATGATCCTAGATGAAAATTTTCAGGATCATGTTTTTTCGAAGGGAAAAAATTTAAAAATTAGCAAAAAGTTATCTCCAAACCTGAGGGAGAAGTTAATTATGTTCTTATCAACAAAGTTACATATGTTTTTGTGGTGTACAGAAGAGTGACATTGGTTCCTGCGAATATCATTTGTCATAAATTAGCAATTCGAATCAGTGTACATCCGATCATTCAAAATAAGAGATCTTTCTTTCAAGAAATATCTGAGGCTATCATGGATGAAGTAGATCGCTTATCCAAGGTTGGGCACATACGAGAATCGCAATACCCTTTGTTGACTACTAATCGGGTTTTGGTGAAAAAGAAAAATGGTAAGTGACGGATGTGTGTAGACTTTACTGATCTATATAGAGCTTGTCCAAAAGATCCTTTCCGTGTCCCTCAGATAGATCAATTAGTGGATTCTACCTCCGAAAATTGATTACTCTCATTTATGGATGCGTATGGTGGCTACAATCAAATCTAAATGGACCAAAAAGATAAAAAGCACATTTTTATCACTGGAAGAGGTTTACATTGTTATAAGGTTATGCCTTTTGGGTTGAAAAATGCTAGAGCAACTTACCAACACTTACTAAATAAAGCCTTTGAGACTCAGATCAAACAAAATGTAGAAGTTTATATCGATGATATGTTAGTGAAAAGAACGAGGGATGAGGACTCTTTTGCAGATTTAGAGGAGAATTTAGAAAAATGTATATTCGGAGTACGATCCGGAAACTTTCTTGGGCACATAGTTAATGAGCATGTAATAGAAGCTGATCCGGTAAAATTAAATGCGTTGAACACTATCCTACCACCTCAAACGACTAAAGAAGTATAAATTTTGACATAGAGATTGGCAACATTGAATATATTTATATATCGATAGTCAGGTAAATATTCTCCCTTTTAACAAATGTTGAGACATGAAAATTGTTTTAACTGGAATCAAGAGTGTTTAAAAGCATTTTATCGAATTAAAGAATACATATCTTTGTCGGAAATCTTGACAAAGCCAAATTCGGGGGAAAAGTTATACATTTATGTTGTAGTGTCGGCTTATGTTGTGAGCGCTGTTTTGATTCGAGAATAAGATAATACCAATTTATTATGTCAGTAAATGTATTTTGGACGTTGAGAAATGATATTATAAGTTAGAAAAATCGGCCTTCGCATTAGTTAATGTTGTCGGAAAATGAAGCCTTATTTTCAGGCTCATTCTATCACTGTACAAACATATTTTCCATTGACAAATTTGTTGCAAAATCCTAATGTACCAGGAAAAATGAGCAAGTGGTCAGTTTAATTAAGAGATTTGGATATTAAATTTGAACCTATGACTACAATCAAAGCACAATCCTTAGCAGACTTTCTAGTTGTATTTCATTCCGAACGGTTAGATATGGAAGTAGAGGAAGAAAACTTCGAGTCAAAGTGGATAGTCCGAACATATGCGGTTCTCTAAATGAGATTGCAATGTATCAAGCTATTCATTTCGGGTTTAAAGCACCGAATAATGAGACACAATATGAAGCTGCTTTGGCAAGCTTAAGACTTGTTCAGGTCTGTGGGGCTAAAAGGTTTTGGCTGATAAATCACTTGAAACTTCTTATAAATCATACTATTGTCTAGTTCGAGGATAGAAAAGATCATTTACTGAAGTATTTAAGGGCGCTAAGTATTTAACATTAGTTTTCGAATGAGTAAGATACGAAGATGTTCATAGGGCAGGAAATTCCGTGGCTGAATCTCTGGCTACTACATCATACTCTGAGAACTACCGCTGGATTATCATACAAGAAAATCCTTCGATGACAAAGCGGTCATAACTAGTGGAAGGGTCAGTAGAGGCTTTTCAAATTTCTACAAGTACAGAAAAATATTAGAGGATATAGATTAAAGAATTTCTTGTGAATGATATTTTCCTATTAATAAATTAATGGAAAAGAGGATTTAATGCATATGACTACTTAGTCCGTGAATATATCTTATACAAACAATATTTTAGTAGGCCTTCGCTTCGATGCCTTGGAAAAAATGATTCTTCGATTATATTGTCAAAATTACATGATGGGGAAGGATCCGCACATTGTGGGTATACAAATTTGATATGAAGAGTTTTTTTGGCGGGATATTATTGGCCTACAAGCACTTCAGACGCGAATGAATTTTTTCATAGATGTGATACTTGCCCAAGATTTGCTAATACAATTCATGCACCAATAGTAACTCTTGAGTCGATATCAGAGTCATTACCTTTTGACCGATTGGGTATTGATTTGGTCGGACCCTTACCGATGGCATCCGGGGGACGATATACGATAATTTTCGTTGAAGTTGGGCCATTGGCTGGAACAAAAGCTAAAGATGTGATCAGGTTCATGGTTTCTAATAATGTTTTGTCGTTTTAGTATTCCGAGGAGGATGTCGATGGATAATGGTCCACAATTCGACAATAAAGAGATGAAGGATTTTGGTTCGGCTACAAGGATACAATAGTGCCTCTTGGCACATTTTCATCCACAAGTAATGACCAAGTCGAAGTAAATATAAGACATTTATTGATAGGCTGGGAAAAAAATTAGATGGCAAGGCTAGAACATGGCAAGATTATCCACAAGACGTTTTCTAGGCGTATAGAACTACTTCTCGTACATCAACCCAAGAGTCTCAGTTCTGTTGGTCTATGGAATGGCTACCGTTGTGCCATCCAAAATAATATTCCCTTCATATCGAGTCACTGAGTATTCCGAAGAGGCTAACGATAAGGGAAAGCGTACAAAGTTAGATTTAATAGAAGAAAGAAGAAGAAGAGCACAATTGAATTCTCTGCACTACCAAAATTTGATGACAAGCCGATATGCTTCCAAATTTAGACAACGAGAGTTTAAAATATGGGACATGGTTCTGAGAAAATACAGAAAAGAAAAGCACGAAGGTGAAGCCGAAGACATATCGACTTAAAAACAAAAAAGGAAGAGACCTTCACCATTCGTGGAATATTGAACATCTTAAATTGTATTTATAGTGAATATAAAGTTTGTATATATTTTTGAAAACTTGTGTAAGGATCGGTGGCATACTCTTTGCTACCTTGGCGGCGCATGAGGTGTTAACGAGGTGCCCTTAGAGCCGACTTATATATAATATTTCTTTATAATCTTAAAATAACTTGCAATTTTTTTTTATCTTTTGGACCAGAAGGGTCTTCCAACAAATGTCGGTCAATAATTTTTATATCTTGGATCGAAAAGGGTCTTCCAAAAAATGTTGGTCAACAATTTTTATCTCTTGGACCTAAAGGGTCTTTCAACAAATGTTGGTCAACAATTTTTATTTCTTGGACCGAAAAGGTCTTCCAACAAATAGTAGTCAATATTTTTTTTATCTCTTGGACCTCAAAGGGTCTTCCAACAAATGTTGGTCAGCAATTTTTATCTCTTGGACCTAAAGGGTCTTCCAACAATGTTGGTCAACAGTTTTTATCTCTTTGACCTAAAGGGTCTCCCATCATATATTGGTCAACAATTTTTATCTCTTAGACCTAAAATGTCTTTAAACAAATATTGGTCAACAATATTTATCTCTTGTACCTAAAGGTTCTTCTAACAAAATTTGGTCTTTAATTATTAAGTTTAAACCAAACGGAAGGAAAATTGAATTATCATTCACAAAAATTCCTCAAATAAAAGTGAGGATATAACACAAATACCTCGAACAAAAGTGAGGACTTCACAAAATACAGATTTTGAACATGAAAACACTTAGAAAATTTCTACTTTAAAAGAGATCCGAAGAGATCACCATCGGTGGATTCTAAAGAATTTCATCATCATCATCATGTAAATAAACTTCTATATGACGAAATTCGATGGGAACGAGATTGCAAAAACTGTCCAATTTTATGTCAGGATAACATTCGCGAATCTCTAAAGCTAAACCAGACTTGACTTTTGCGTCCCTCGCATCCACCTTAAAAACACATTTGGTAGCATAAGCTTCAAAAGATGTTTTTGATCAATTTCAGCTTGGAGTCGAAGAGTTTCAAGGCTTCTTTCAAATCATTAACAGATCATTCAAATTATGACGAGGCCTTATAATTCCCCTTCTTGTAAGCCTTGATAAACGAATCTTTCATGGAGTTTTCCTCATAGTCAAGATCTCTTTCTTCTTGCCGACACTTGTCAGAAATCATGATATAATATTCTGCACACGTAAGCTTCTTGTAAATTTTTTCAGCTTGTTTTTGACGTATAGAGAGTTATTTTTCAAGTTCATTGACCTTTAAATTATATTTTAAAACCTCTGATTTATAATGATCTTTTAACCTCTCAAATATCGTACTTTATATCCAATTATAACTGAGGATCGAAGAAGTTTACGGACCTGAAGAGAAAAAACATCATCGGGAAGGATTTTGAATGATCTGGATGAGGATCCAACTTCAAACGAAACAACCGTTGAAGAATTATCCTCTTAAGAAATATTGTCTTCATTCTCTTGAATGACGATCTCGTCATTTGGAAGCTAAGAGGAATTTGCTTCAATGATAACTATTTCCAGGGAGGGCAAGGTAGGGTCAACAACTTCATTCTCTATTGACGTTTCTTATTGAGCGACAATATTTTATGTATCTTGTTGTGTATCTTCCTTCATTTTCTGTTGACGTTTCTTTTTGGGAAGATTATCTTGAGACGGTATTTTGGAACCTTTCTTCCCCACAATAATGTTTTTCTCAACTTCAACATCAGTGTCTTGGGCTACTGATTTAGAAGTCTCCGAGGCTTCATCCTTCTTTGAAACAACACAAGCATTGTTTTTACGATGGCTCTGAGCTCTAGTGCTCCAAGGTACAAAGACAAGTACATATCAAGCTTCTAATCTACTTAACATCTCGTCCTGAGTAGGAGGAACCGTGAGTTCTTGTAAGGACAAGAGTTTGGATGGATCAACATTCCAAAGATGAATCTTAGCGAGATTGGTTGGAGTAAAGTAACGGTGAAATTCGTTGGACCAAGAAGTCCTAGCCAAGTTAGAAAGTTTATCGTAAATTTGTGTTGCTTTGGGTACATAATCTACGAATGGTTTCAAAACCCATGTATTTGTTTTTTCAATAATAAAGACACTAGATGAAATAATAAATATAGAAGAAAAATAAAAATTGAGAAAAGAAGTACCTTGGTTCTTCCATTTTAAGGACAATCTGTGTGGTTTATCGGTTGTTGCATCGGATCCAGTCGCTCAACGACCAAAGATAAAAAAATCAATGATTCCATTTCTTATTATCTTCAAGCAGGTCGTCCAAAATTTTGAATATATTCCCAAGTGTTAAGGAGTAGAAATGAGGATTCTTCACAACCTAGTAAGACCGACGAATTGTTCCACTGAAAATCCTATGCTTGAAATCCCAGAGGCTATTATACAAGCCATCAAAGTAAGCCACGTATTGGCCGAGCTTGGGTCAGACACGTGTCGACCATTTCGAAATATAAGACAAAGAAAGGATCCGGAGGAAATCAGAGCCCCCAATTCAAAATTTTAGAATAGACAATCAGTTCATGATCTTGAACTGATAAAGGGATCTCTCCGATGGTCGGAAATTGGATGGTAATTGAAGTAGAGATTCCCCATTGGGCCCTCAACTTAGTCTCCTCGAACGCATCATAGTATTTATATTTTATCTTATACAAGGGTATAATATATTTAGCTTCAACAACTCGGAGATTGTTACCAATGAGAGTGTCGATATGTGAAGGAAGTTCACTAAGATCTTCCTTGGATTTGGATTTCTTCTTTGGTTGAACACTTTCCACAATTTTCAAAGGGCTCAAGTCGACTAGCTCTTCTTCACCAGAACGTGGCACTATGGATTTTCCAGCATCATCAATTTCTTCGGATTGAACGGTGTTGGCAATATTTGGGTCTACATTTACAAGCTCACTAGTTGAAGCAATTAACACTATTTCTTGAATAAGTTCGAGGGCTCTTTTCATTGGAAGAACCACATACATAGTATTCTATAACATCTGAGAAGGGGCTTTGAGAGTAGGACGTGAAGTGGTTTGTGGTGTAGCAGAGGGAGTAGTCAAAACATCTGATGGGTTTTTTATATGAGTTTTTCTACAAGTTTAGGGATTTTTATTTCGTTTCAAAACATCTCCTTTCGAGGATCCAACGTCCTTTTGCTTGTCACCCATTGGAATATTGTAGTCACCCTTAACAATTATCGAGCAAGTGTGACCGGGGGGCTGAGGAGGAATATCCGAGATGATTGTCACGTCAAATGAGTTGTTCGCTGGAGGCCACCTAATATAATACGTAGTAACAATTGGTTGAGGTTGTGGTTCAACATATAACCCAACAACCCGTCTTTCACGGTCTTTTTACTAATAGCAAACCATTTTAAGAAGAAAAATCCTATAGGCACAAACTACAGAAGATAATTTTTGAAGAACTCATTGAGAACTTGCAGGAAACTCAAAGCACTTCTCTCTCTAACAAATTTTTGAAAATTCTCTTTTTAAAAATCTCTCAATAAGAACAATGTAGAGGATTTGGGGTATTTATAAAGCGTTTCGGGGCTTTTAACAAGCGTCAAGCCTAGAGGTTTATGAAGATGTTTCCCTAAGGGAAAAGTGCCTAAGATAAGAGGAATTTAATGCTTAGGGTAGGAGTGCACCACTTCAAGTCATTTCCATGTCAGACCAAAAGGCACACGTCGACCATATTTATAACCAACTCACATAACATCCAAGAAACGATACATTGAATGTGTCAGCGAGTTCTAACATGACACCCAAAAAATGCTGACCCATGCTAGATAACAAAAAGAATTTTTTGACAACAATGCCAACAAAATACGAGGAGAAGTTAGCAACAACGTCATAAATCCGATGAGAGAAATAACGTTGGATAAATCAAAGTGTTGGCAAGTTACAGTCCTCACTCGAACATCTTTGCAATGAATTAAGGGGCTACCGATAAGGAAAAAATCATATGAACGAAAAATAAGATTGACAAAATAAAAGTGTTATTTGGTGTAAAGAAAACTTTAAGGAGAAGTATGACAATAATGTAACAGTAAGGGATCTGTTTGCAATTAATTATCATTTTAAGGAAAATCACCATAATTAGTCATTTGTTAGTCGTGAAGACTCATCAAATGTACTATTAAAAGACACCTCCTCTCATTCAGAAAGATGATTTATTTTTTGCTGATAAATATATTTTACCAATTTCTCTCTCTAATTAACTTAAGTTTCTCTCTAAAAATTTATTCCTCCAAACTTTACTTTATCACTAAAATTGTTCTCTAAATAATTTTTAGAAATATCATTAATAATCTCATTATTCATGAAAATATAACATAAATATCATATTATTCCTATCAGTATAATAGGAATAGTCATGTTATGTCTACGGAACATTAATAACGTTGTTATATTATGTTAATCGAGAATCATCAAACTACACATAAATAATTAAAACTTATTAAAATTATTCGATGATGTTCTTCTATTTCTATCCTAAAATATAACAGGTATAATCACGTCATTCCTGATAATATAATGACTATTCTTGTTATATTATCTTAACAGATATTCATTAGACTAAACAGAAACTATCAAAATTTATTATCGATAACATAACGTAAATAACAAATAACCAAGAAACTAGAAAAGCAATCTCAATGAAAGAAAAAAAAGATATTTAACAAACGTGCTAACTAAATAAAATATGTACCAGCCGTCAATAAAGATGCATACTTGGAAAGAAAAAATATCTAGAAACCAATACATTCCTTATAACATCTTGACGTAGCCTTATTTCCCCCTTCTTGTTGCAATGAAAGGGAATTTTACAAACCCTTGAAACTCCAATCCGAACACACCCGACATCAAAGATGTATCATATTTTTTGACCTAAAATTTAGTGATGCTCCTCTTTTACAGCGGGAAAGAAGCTGCATTTTACATTTTTGTGACCTGTGATGTATTTTAACAATAATATATAAAGAAAAAAAAAACACTATAAAACTTGTGGGCTACAAACCCGGTCAAGTCACTAGTGTATGACACCTGTTGCATTCGTGCCATTACCTTTCCTTCGTCTCCAAAACATGTCATTTGTGTTTCAGATTGTTGCATCTTTGCCACTGGCTCGTGCAAAAGCACAAAAAGCTGACACGTGGCACCCCCAATGTGCACAAGTCTATTGCAAATACGGTCACTCCTATTTCCCTTCCAAAAATACCCTGTTCAATTGTTTGACCCCTTTGCCTTTAACTTTTACTTTTTTACTCTAAATGTTGACTGAGCCTTCTAAATTTTTACTGACCCTTTTAAATTTTTACCCGATAATTACCCACAGTTAAACCCATTTGATTAGTGTGCCCCATTTATTGAGAATAGCCCGACGTGTTTTGTTTTAACCCAGTTCGTTTCATGACCCAATTGTGAATTACACCCAATTTTAAAACCCTAACATTTTCCCTCCTCAATTCTATTCGTGGAAGCTGAAAAAACGAGCGTCAATATCCCCATTCACTCTCTGTCACTCACCAGCTCTCTCCCTCTTTCCCTTAATCGCGATTTCGAGAATCAAGCATTGATTTCTTCTCACTGACTCACTGTCTCTGAAACCCTTGTTTACTTCGTTGTCGTCACCACCCAGTTTCTGTCAAACTCTAGGTCTGTATCATAATTGATGACGCGGCGGAAACAGAAGAAGAAGCAACGATAGATGAAACCCTAATTCAAGAGTAACATGATGCAACCCTAATCTAAGGGTAACAAGAGTGAAATTTTCAGAGATAAAAAAAATCTATTATTCCAAAAACTTCAAATAATTTAAGGCATAAGAGGCTTTATATAATAGCTTCTCAAAACCCTATATTAGAATACAAGGAAATAAAATAAATATTCTAAAATCAAATAAAATCAAATAAAATCAAATCTTAATATAATTAGATTTGATTTAAATACATAAGATATTTGAATAAAATAAAATAAAATAAAAAAGGCTTTTGTTTGGACTTTCTGGGCTACATCATCCTCTCCTAGTTGACAAGAATTCGTCCTCGAATTCACAGCATCATCACCATCAAGAACCCAAATTATTTATTTTATTTTATTCAATCGTCACATTGGGAATTATAATTGTTGACCTTATCGGAATAAGATAAATTCTTCTCGAGTGTTCCTTATTTGAAGTCACATTGAAGCCATCTAGTTGAAGGAAAACAAATAGTTTCGAAAACCTTTTCATAGCCTGAAGACAATATCCCCATGTCCGGTTGATGAAAAAATGGTTTTGAAAACCTCTTCATAGCATGAGACAGCATATCGATAAGAAAGTTTTACCTTGATTCGACGATTGGTAGACAATTTAAACTCCTTCAGTAACCGGTCAATATGATCGTCATTGAAACGCCCAGTGTGTCTCCCGCATACCAAACGATCTTTGAGATCTTCATGGCCGTATGTTGTTCTCTCCTTTAGACCTTGAATCAGATGAAATCAAGATTCAGAAACATGCTTGACCCATAGCAGAAACTGAGGCTCTGATACCAAACTGATGACGCAGCGGAAAGAGAAGAAGAAGCAACGATAGATGAAACCCTAATTCAAGAGTAACATGATGCAACCCTAATCTAAGGGTAACAAGAGTGAAATTTTCAGAGATAAAAAAATCTATTATTCCAAAAACTTCAAATAATTTAAGGCATAAGAGGCTTTATATAATAGCTTCTCAAAACCCTATATTAGAATACAAGGAAATAAAATAAATATTCTAAAATCAAATAAAATCAAATAAAATCAAATCTTAATATAATTAGATTTGATTTAAATACATAAGATATTTGAATAAAATAAAATAAAATAAAAAAGGCTTTTGTTTGGACTTTCTGGGCTACATCAATAATCTCCTCTTTTTGAAAACCCCAATTTAGTTACTGACGCCTAAATTTCAAACCCTAACAAGTTCGAATCGAGGGTTTGGTTAGGACTACAATGGTTAAAAGTTCATACCAAGGTAAGCCTCATACTATGGTCTCTGTTTGCGTTTAGTTTGTTATTCATACTTTAAGTTTTTATTCATCGTGTTCTTTGTTATAATGTGTGTGTTTTTTTTAATTTCAGGTGTTAACAAACACCTTTTTGCTATCAATTACCATTATGATGGGTATTTTAGAGGAAACAGGGTTCTGAAGTATGTTGGAGGAAAATCGACGAGTATCGATTTCATCAACCCAGATAGGTTTTCTATATTGGAGCTACATGAGATTCACTCACTGACCGATTCAGAGGGGACTTGTGGACACTACCAGTTTGGCTACAAGCTCCCTGGTCCTAAATACAAAATCCAACTAATAAACAGCGACGCAGATGCATTCATAATGGCCCATAAGTTGGATGAAAGCAGGTTAGTGACAATATAATCAGATATGACACCTCCTTTAGAAATCGTGTCTCCTAAGAAAAGGAAAAAAAAATCCACAGACAGTACCTACACGGACAGTACCTATAGTTGACGTAGAAGGAACCGGTAGCATTGTACCTAGGAGTGAACTTGTAGATGTTGGTTTGGGTCAGGGTAGAGAGGTAGGTTTAGGTCAGGGTAGTGATGCTGGTTTAGGACAAGGTACAGATGATAGTTTAGGTCAGGGTAGATATGTTGGTTTAGGACAGGGTAGTGATGCTGGTTTAGGACACGGTACTGATGCTGGTTTAGGACAGGGTAGTGATACTGGTTTAATTCAGGGTACAAATGATGGTTTAGATCAGGGTAGAGACGGTGTAGAAAATAAATTTGTTGGAATTGATCTGGTTGAAAATGTGTTAGTTTAAAATATTTTGGTTGAAAATGATTTGGGTGCTGTAGAAGCTGATGGTGTTGAAAATAATGCTGGTAATGTTGAGAATAATGTTGAGGCTGATTATGATGAGGTGTTTGAAATGTTCATAGATGAAATGTATGATGAGTTCTTGCCGAAAAAAGAACGGTGCAGATAATAGCCTAGAAGGTTCTGGAGAAATAGATGGAATAGCTGGTAAGTGTGATGTTGATGATATACAGGCTGATGTAACAGTTGGTATTAATGTTGATAGAGTAGGGGATAGTGTGGGGGGGTGATATGAATGATGGTTTAGAGGGTCAGGGGGATGGTATAGAGGCTGGTGTTACAGTTGATGTTAGTGTTGATAGGGTAAGGGACAGTGTAAATGTTGATGTCAATGCTGGTTTAGAGCGGAAAAGTGATGGTGTAGAGGCTGTATATGATTATGTGGGGTCTGGTATAGAGGGTGAGGGTGCAGAGAATGCAGAGGGTGCAGAGGATGCAGAGGGTGCAAATGATGCTGTAGATGATCATGTGGAGGATGATGCAGTTAAGGGTGCAGTAGAGGCTGATAGTGATGGTGATGTTGCTGAGGATCGAGTTAAGGGTGGAAATGAAGGTGATGGTGCTGGTTTAGATCATGTTGATGCGGATGAGGGTCAAGTTGGTGGTACAGATGATGGCTGTAATATAGAGGTGGGTGCACAGGAAGCTGAATGTGGTAATGTTGAGGTTGGTTTAGATGGCCTAGAAGGCCTGACAACGTCGTTGTTTTCTGGGGTGGACATGACACAGTTTGACGAGATGCAGGAACAACCACCACAACCTGGCCAAATGGATAATGATAGCGATAATAGTGCAGAAAGTAGTTACAGCCCAGCTGAATATAGCCCAACTGAAAGCGACAATGAGGAGGTCTGTTCTGATGGAAGTGTATACAGTGAGTGTAGTAATGAGGAAGAATTCATAAGCTTGGACGAAGCTACCGCTTCGAGAAGGGCCAGACATAAAAAATTCAAGCCAAAGATAAGAACTTTCAGGCCACCCAGTGAACAGTAGGCCTTGAATTTACATCCAATGCCGTAGTGTAAAAGTCTACAAGAATGACAAGATGTAGTACAATTATAAATGCAGCGAGCTAACCTGCAAATGGTTTATCTGGGCTTCTAACCAAGGTTGTGCACCTGCATGGAGGATAAAGACACTCAACGACAACCACACTTGTGTTCCCACTCACCTTAACAGATTCGTCAACGTGTAGTGGATAGCTAAACATTATCTTAGGCAGTGGCAAGCTGACCCCGATTGGTATGTCAAGAGTTTAATGGCTGAGTTGGCCAAGGATTTTCTAGTTAAAATCACTAGAGCAAAGGCGTACCGTGCAAAGTTGAGAGAGCTAAATATGATCATTGGTGATGACATGATTCAGTACATGAAGCTTCGACAGTACAGTGAGGAGCTTATACGAACCATCCCATGTACTACGGTGGCTGTTAAATGCAACGATTCAGAGTTCAAAAGAGTTTATGTGTGTATAGAGGGGATGCAGATGAGATTTGAAGTTGGGTGTAGGCATGTGCTTTGCCTGGATGTGTTTTTCTTGAAAGGGCCGTTGGAGGACAACTTGTTGTTGTTGTTGTTGACACAAACGAGCAGATGTAGCCTCTTGCTTGGGCAGTGGTTGAAAGTGGAAACAGGTCTTCTTGGAAATGGTTTATGGAACTGTTAGCAAATGACGTTAACATAGACAATCAAGGCAGCTTCACGTGAATTTCAGACAAACAGAATGGGCTTGTTCCAGCCTTGAAGGAATTGTTCCCAAACGCTGAGCATCGATTCTATGCTCGATATCTGTATGCCAACATGAAGAAGTTATTCCCAGGCAGAGAGGAAAACATACTGTTTTGGGCTTGTGCCAGGTCTTCATTTGTCTCTGAATTTGAATTTCATATAGAGGACTTGAAACAATGGAATGCAGCCTGTCATGAGAGGTTATCACAAAGCCTGCGTCTGAGTGGAGCAGGGCTCATTACAGAGAGGAAAACAAGTGCTTCATGCAAACCTCAAATTTGACAGAAATGTTTAACTCTATTATCATAGACTACAAATCTAAATGGATTATAAGTCTGTTGGAAGGTATAAGGGAGCAGACAGTGCGTAGGATTGTAAAGAAAATAAGCTAGCTTCCAAAGTGGGATCAGCCGATTTGTCTGTTAATAATAAAAAACTTACCAAGAACTTCAAGCTTGTTGGTGACTGCAACGTACTTCCTTGAGGGGGGCCAAAGTTTCAAGTTGAAGAGAGAAGGGTCCAATATAAGTTTGTGGTTGACTTAGATGCCCAGGAATGTGCTTGCCGTAAATGGCAGCTCTATGGCATTCCATGTAGGCATGCTGTTGCCTGTATCTGGTTCAACAGTGGTGACCCGGTGGACTACGTATCTAAGTGGTTCAGGATGGATACAAAGAAGGCTATTTAATCTAATTTAATAAACCTAATTAATGGATACCAGAATTGGCTTATGAACCATCTACAACCTGTCATGCCTCCACCGATTAAGATAGCAAGAGGAAGGCGTCAAACTTCCAGAGGAGGGATCCTTGCGAGAGACTACAACCTCCTTTGCAAGACACAACATCGAGAGTGACAAGGTTATCTCGAAGGTATAATATAGAACGATGTTCCAACTGTAAGGCAATAGGACATAACAAACAAATGTGTACCTCTGCTCTTGGTCAAGCAAGTGCTGTAGCCACTTCCACAACCAATACTCCTTCTGCACCGGTAAGTGCTCTATAATACCAATGGATATATACAATATACTGTTATACTTACCTGTTGGTGACGCTTGCGATTTCATATTTCTTGATGATGTCTCTTCTTTCTAACAGGTTGAAGCAACAACCCCAACAACTGCTGCTCAAACTCCAGGATCTGCAGGATTCTTGGTAAGTTTCAAATGGTTGTGATTATATTTTCATGGTTGTTGTGATGGTTTTGCTAGTGGTTTTGGTTTTCTTTTTAGTTTTCAGCTTGGTATAAGTAGCTACTTGTGACTTTACTGTTGTTTTTTGATATTATCTACTTTCTAACAACATGGAGGAGCCTCTTTAGGGAGTCAAGGCACACTAATGCCTGATGTAAGTTCTGTCTCTGAGTGTGGTCCAAATTTACTTTCAGAGATATTAATATTTGTTGTCTAGTTGGTAAAGTGGTCCTTTTTTGGTAGTCTCGTTACTTTAAGTTTTACATTTATATTATTTTGGTTGTTGTGTGAGTAAGGTAGTGTGATCCACTGTTTTGAAAGAAGGGACAACTCTGTGGCCAGGCACACTACCCCACCTGTAAGATTCCTTCACTTTTTCTATTAAAGTGATTTTGTGATTTTGTTCATTATCTTGAAAATATCTAGTTTTATAAAAAAAATTAAATTGCAGGCTGGTACTCTGTATTCCTCTCAAAATAACATCAGTTCACTACATAGTGGTTGGGTTAGTGATGGAAGTTTGCAAGGGTACAAGTAGGCTCTTAAGGTGAAAACCAGAGGTAGAAAGAGGAGGTTGCCTCAAACAGTTGGTGGTCCTTTCAAGCAGCCTAAGGTAGGTGGACCTTTATCATCTGCACCTCGTTTTTCTGCTGCAACAACACATGGGGCTGCAACATCTGCTGGTGGGTCTGTATCAGCAGCTTCTGGTGGATCGACCGGAAAATCTGGCAACAAGGCAGTGACAACTGGTGGTTCACAAGCGTCGATGGAAGGTAGTGGTAATCGTGTTTTCAATATTACCCAACCACAAAAGTAGCTTTAAATATTTTTTTGTGTTATGTTAAAGGATGTTCTGTGTAGACTGCCCATGTTCTGGGTTGTTTTTGTAATGTGCTGTATGTTATGCACAAGCACAATTTATGGTTTCTGTATTTGAAGGTGTTGTATGTTGTTGTTTAAGCACTCAAGACTTTATTTCGTGGTTTGTTTAATAACCATAAAATTTATGGACTAAATTTGTGTACTGATTAACTGCTACATTCGTGGTTCGGTTGATGTTGTTGATTAGTGTATGAAAATTTAGCTTGCGGTTTGGTTGTAAAATGAACGCCATTCATTTGCTGTTAGTTAATGCTTTTAACAACCACTGAATTATGTCCCTCGCTAATGATATGTCTTGTTTTAAGCTTCATTTACTTACGTGAAATACAATCCCAACATAATTCATCACCACAAAAGTTAATTCATTTGTCCTGTTTGCATTTTTAGTAGTGTGATATCTGAACTCATCAGTAGCCCTTTTTTAGGCCTTGTAAAATATTTTTGGAAGGGCTAAAAAATTCACCAAGTTGGCATTAATTTTGTTTAGTCTGCTTGTGTGATTCAAACTCGAAGACTTTTTTCACAAACGATCCTGTTCGAATTTTATCACAACTGATTTCCCTTCCCAGAATTCTATGAATTTTTTCTTGAATCGTGGGACATGTGTCAATATCTGGTTGGACTTCCTAGCTGTTTTCTCCTAGATTGTTGCACCAACTAGGTCAAAAACGTTACCTAGGTTTCAATTTTTCACACATTGCGCAGCCTCTAATCATTGCGAAAATTTTGTTCACCTTCTCCTTGGTAACTATTGCTATATATATATTTTCATTATTTCATTGTCTTCCACACTAAAATCTTTATAGAGAGAAAAACTTAGTTCATTTTCAAATTGTCCTTGAGACATATATGTTCATAGCCAGAAACACCTTATTTAAAGGAGGTTAGTTGAACTTGTTTGAATTAGAGAGAGAAAATAAAGTAGAGAGAGAAATCCGTATCGCCGCCAATCTTCCTGTTTCTCCAAGTGAGAAGGGTAACCAGTCAAACCAGAACACCGATCAATGGTCATCTTCCTCAAGAAACCTTAGAACTAGAAAACATCCATTCACAACAAACCTTTCACCTTTTCCCCTCTAGTTCTTCAGTGCAAGAGTCTCAACACCCTATTCCTAAAGAAATAGACGTTTCAAGTGTTAGGAAACCCTCACCGTTTATAGCGATGGGGTCAGACGCAGAAAAATCACTAGAGAAGATAACCCTTCGCTGGATAAATCATCAAAGAAAAACCCAATCAACACTAATATCTTCAAAAACATCCGGATCGGAGGTAGCAACGGTTGTTCCACATGCCAAATCCTCCGGACAACAGCCTTTGCTAGATACCAGGCCCTTGGAAGCAGCAACTGCTCAACCAGCTGTACAATCACCGATGAAGAAACTCGAGATACCTCCTTCAAAAACAATTGAACAACCTTCCGCAGTGATGGAACAGAACATGGAGGATAGCATCGAGGAAGCCCCTTTTGAGACAGAGGCGTCAGGTCAAACATGGGATGCTGCCTCAGATCGGAGAGGTAAAACTAAAGTTGGCATGACTCATTCGGACGCTATTATGGAGAGTCTAGAGGGTAAGGTAAGCCCTTGTTTCAAGCATGTTAGTGTTAAGTATATGTTGGCTTTGCAGAATATTAATTATGTCTATATCCACACTGCTGAGTTGGGTCGAATCTGAATCAAATAGAGGATTACGGAGTCCATAAACGTGAGGATACCAATCACTCCGGAGACCCCATAGACTGCAAGTTGAATGAAGTGATGTTCTATACCGAAGTGCTTAACTGGGGACTTCGGTTCCGTTTAGACCCATAGATTGTCAGATACTTTCATCTGATCAAGCTATGCCCCCAACCAACTAAGTCCCAACGCCTGGTATACACTCTTAACTTGTATCATGGCGTCTAGGCTATCAAAAATCTCACTCCCTATGGACCAGTTTGCTGCTGTAGCAAGCCTGTGCAAGAATCACCAAATCTCCTTCTACCACTGCAATATGGGGAATGATTTCAAAGTTGTGGATGACTTGCTGGAGTCCGAAAAGCCTTGGAAGATGCAGTTCCTCTTTGTAAGTGGGACTTGGGAGAATGGTAGAAAAATTAAGGCCAACACAAACCCCAGCCTCCTGACCAGCAGATGGAAATTTACTGGTAAATTCTTCTTCATTTTCTTTTTTATTTCTTAAGTTGCAATTTTTCTTATGTTGACCAACTTATATCTCTCCCAAGTTCTACCGAAGGAGTTCGTAGGCCACTTGGAAGACTTGCGTAAAGCTTAATGCGTGGGCTTCGAAACATTTGGGGAACGCTTTCCACAATTGCTTCAAGTCGGGAAATTTGGTGAGGCTCTCCCGTGGAACACCACAGGAAGAAGAGGCCTTACATGGTAAGAGCTAACCACCTCTCCCCCTAATGATGTGATCCTAAGGAGGACACCAAGCTGTATCTGCCTGCAAGGGCCAAAACCCTAGCAAAATGAAGAATAAGAAAAAGAGGGCTGCAACAGACTTAGCTCAAACAACTACAGAGGGGGATGGTTCGGAGAACCAAGGGTGAATCGATGTGGCTTTGCTAAAGGCAGTAGAGGTTGAAACTGTGAATGAAGCTGGAGGGTAAAAAAACCCACCAAGGCCTCGTAAGAAAGATAGGAAACGCAAAGCCAACAACGATGAGAAAGTTGCCAAGAAGAAGGTTACTCTGGGGGCAGAGATAATCCTTTGCCCAACAGAAATCCCACCCCCAATTCCTGCTGATCCTACCCTGCAAGAGGAAATCCCAACAAACCTTCAGTCCGGACAAGTTGCTGGTGGAGGAAACGACGAAGTGGACCTTTCAGCCTTTCAAGACACCGGTCTGTATTTTAATGACCTTGAAAAAGATGATTTTGCAGGTCCTTACCGTCCCTCCAGCTCTTCCAACATGGTAACTTATAATGGGAAGTCTTTCTCCATATCCGGAGAACAAGATACTTTAAGCGACGCTCTCCTCATTTATATCCGGCCAGTACTTGATCTGGAGAGGCATGTAAAGAATCAAACCGTGTTATCAACTCTCTTACTAATGACAAGCAAACCATATCAGATAGTCTTCTGAGTTCTTAGCAGAGCATATAGGCGTTAAAGAAGGAAAATCCGGATTTGGCCACCAAGTTGACCGCATCAGAAGCAACCAATATTGAGCTCCAAACCAAATACTCCGGCCTGAAGACTTCTTCCTCACAAAACCTCACAACTTTGAAGGAGCAGTTGAAAACCAAGGATGATGCTATCCAAACTCTAACCAACAAGAAGACGAAGTTGGAGAGCACTGTTTCAGAGAAGGTTAAGGAGAAAGAGGCCCTGTAACGTAACCAAGAGCAAGTTATCAAAACAGGCATAGAGGAATATGCCAACAGAATATTGGATTCCTTAGGGAAAAGAGATGATGAGATCAAATCCGAGATGGTGCTGCTGTTCCATGAGACCTTCCCTGAGAGAACCCTTGGTCCCTTATGGAAGTATTTGGAGTATGATGACATCCCATTCCATACCTTAGAAGATCGTGACAAGCACAACTATGCTAGTGGAGTTGATTCCACTAATGATGAAGAAGGAACGTGTGAGAGTTCAAGTGCTGAACCTAAAGTCCCAAAAAAGACGATGGTGAAGAAAAATCTGAATGGAACAATGCCTAAGGTTTTATCATGTAATTTTTATTTTTGAAAGATTAAATTACTTGGATGGCCAAGGCATGTTTGGTACTACGTTTCGGTTTAAGTCCGATCAGGTCTAATTTATCCAATTTCCTTTTTGTTTAATACTTTGCTTTAAAACTTTCATGGCTAATGTTTAAGTAGCACCTAGAATTTCAGAAGTATTAAATTGAGAGTATTTAATATCTCCAATCACATATGTTTAATAGCTATGACCAATCACTAAGCTTACCCAATCTACTCAAGAACACTAGAGATCCAGGGTGGTAAATAAGTGATTCATACTTAAATCGAATTGAAGTAAAATCACACCAGAATTTTGAAGAAGGCATCATGTATTATTGAGAAAAGCCGGACACCTCATTAAAACCTCTCTGCGCGACCAGGGTAGGAAATAATATGCCCTTTAATATTTACATTGGTATTTAACAAGTAAATATTTAAAGAAAAAACTTTATTCTAGATATTACCTCAGATGCTCAACATTCCATGGGTGCTTTAAAGCTCTTCCTTCTTTGTCTTGAAGCCTATATGTCCCAGGTTTGATCTTTTCACAGACCTCATAAGGGCCTTCCCAGTTCGGAGGCAATTTACCGAACTGCCTCTCCTTGGTATGTAAGAAGACTTTTCTTAGTACTTTATCCTCTGTTTGAAAATCTCTTCTTTTGAATTTGGAAGCAAATCTGCTCCTCATCAAGCCTAGGAGTGTGCTGCTCTCAAATGTGCTTTGACCCTTCTTTCCTCCATTAAGTCCAACTGATTCATCATTGCTGTCTCATTAGCCTGTTCCGAATAGTTATGTACCCTGTATGATGGCAAAATAACCTCTATGGGGGTATTTCATCCATCACATACACCAAAGCAAAAGGAGATTCTTGTGTAGCAGCCCGATGAGTAGTTCTGTAAACCCACAATAATTTTTGTAAATAGCTTGGCCATTTCCGTCCAGCCCCCTCCAAATTCTTCTTTAGTCCAGACAAAACGATTATGTTTGAAACTTCAACTTAGCCATTTGCGTGGGGGTGGAAAGGAAAGGAAAACAAATACTGAATGCATCTAGAGGCATAGAAAGCTTCCATGTTATTGTTATCAAACTGTGGCTCATTATCTATAGTAATCTGTTGGGGAACTCCAAATGTACACCATATATTGGATAAGATAATCTTAATAACAGCTTTCGACGTGGTCCCAACCAAGGGAGCTCCTCTATTGAGTTAGAGAAATAGTAAATGACGACTATAATAGTTCTGGACCCCCCGGATGCCATGGGTATAGGTCCAACTAAATCCATCTATCATCTAGCAAAAGGTATTGGCTCAGAAATAGACTCCATAGGTGCTGCGGGAACATAAATTTCATTCCCATACCTTTGGCATAGATCAAATTTCTTCACCATTTCTTTAGCATCTGCCATTATGGTTGGCCAATAGTATCAGTTCAACAACACTCTTCGGGTTAGTGCCCTGTACCCACAATGTGCTTAGCCTTCCCCATCGTGTAGTTCAGATAAAACAACTGTGGATTCCTCAAATCCCAAACAGCGTAGGAGAGGTCTGCTTAAATATTTTTTTATAGAGAACTCCCCTTATGATAAAAAACCACGAGCCTTATATTTAATTTTTTTACCACATCTTTATCCGAAGGCAATGTCCTATCAGATATGTATTGAAAAAGGGTGTATCTCCAGTCCTTAGGTTGGGTTACAAATATACTCATATTTTCTCCATCTTATTTTTTCTGATCTAACTCTATGGATGGGCATTCTTGTAAGAGAATCCAAGGGTAGAACTCATATTAAGCTATAATTGCTAGAGAATCTGGCAATGTATTCTCCGATCTAGGAATATTCTCATAGCAAATACTTTTGAAGCTTGCTGCCACTTCTTTCAAAACAAGTAAATACTTAACCACTTGTTCCTTCTTAGCCATAGAATGCCCTTAGGCATGGTTGATGAGTAATTGAGGGTCACTCATTAACCGAACTCTCTTTGCTCCACAGAGGAGAGCTAACTTCAGACCGACTATAGCTGCCTCGTATTCAGACTCATTGTTAGAGGCCCTGAATCCAAAGCATATAGCCTGATACATTGTATCACCATACAGGGAGTTCAAACAAATTCCAGCTCCACAACCCATAGTGCTTGATCCACCATCAGTTCGGACCACCTATTCTTTTTTAAAATTATCTTCCGAACTTTATACAGAAGACTTCTTAGAATGAAATTCTACCAAGAAGTCAGCTACTGATTGAGCTTTAATTGTCGTTCGAGGGGCGAAATCAATGTCGTAGTCATCCAATTCCACTGACCATTTGGTCATTCTGCTCGATATATCTGCCTTTTGAAGAACATTCTTTAGCGGGAAAGACATTGGGACAATAATAGAATGAGATTTGAAATACGACTTCATCTTTCTTGCTACAATCACTAAAGCTAGTGCCAACTTTTCCAATTTCAAATATCTTCTTTCAGCATCCAATAAACTCTTACTGATGTAGTAGACCGGACGTGGATAATTGTCCACCTCCCTTACTAAGACAGAGCTTATAGCACATTCTGACACAGCCAGGTATACATAACGTTTTCTCCTTGAACGGGCTTCAAAAGAGTCTTGGGTGAAGATAAATGTTTCTTTATTTCAATAAAGGCCTGGTCACACTACGGGGACCAATTAAAATCTTTACAATTTTTTAATATTTGGAAAAAGGAGCGCACTTGTCCGATCACCTTGAAATAAATCTATTTAACGCAGCCAACCTTCCGGTGAGCCTTTGAACTTCTTTAACATTTCGAGGAGGATCCAATTCTAATAGGGCATTAAGCTGATCTTGATAAGGCCGGATACCTTTCTCACTTATTATGTAACCCAAGAAATTTCCAGATCGGACCCCGAACACACACTTCTCTGGATTTGACTTCAAATTCACAGTTTCTAAGTTAGCAAAAATTTCTTGAAGATTAGTTATGTGTAAATCCTCCTCTAGGATTTTAACATCATGTCATCTATGTGCACTTCCATGTTTCTACCGATATGATTAGCAAATGTTTAGTTCACTAAGTAGCCCCAACATTTTTCAATCCGAAGGGAATTACCTTGTAGGAGTGGAGACCTCTATCTGTAATAAAAGTGGTGTGATATTGATCCTTCAGATCTACTTGTATATGATTATACCCTGAAAAGGCATCCATGAAGGACAACAACTTATTTCCAGATGTAGAGTCTACTAGCTGATCTATCTGAGGGACAAGATAAAGATCCTTTGGGCAAGCCCTGTCGAGGTCACTGAAATCAATACACATACGCCATTTTCCGTTCTTTTTCTTAACTAACACCGGATTGGCAGTCCATAGAGGATATTAGGACTATTTAATATGCTTCATCTTGGTCAGCCGATCAACCTCTTGAGCTATAACATCTGTTTTTTCCTTGGACAAAGCTTTTTTTTTTACAACAGGTGCAACATCACTCCGGATAGACAAATTATGTGAAATAACATTTGCTGGTACCCCGGTTACATCACTATTGCACCATGCAAACACATGTTGATTGTTCAATAAAAAAGATAACAATTTCTTCTTTAAATTTGGCGCTATCTTGAAACCAATCTTGACATTCTTACCCTCTGCAAGGGAATGAGTTTCAACTTCTTCAATGGGTATTATGACAATGGGAGCATCTCTAGGGTCATTAATCTCACTTTTCTCATTAGAAGGCTCCATTAACTGCTAATCTTTATTAATTTGAACTGCCCCCAGTGGCTTAGGAGCAAAAGTTGTTGCATAACACTCCCTGGCTATCTTCTGACTACTTTAGACAATACCTACTTATCCATGAACCGCACAATTTAAGCACTGATAGACTATAGAGGCCACAACATGCATTCTAGAAAGCCAAGACCTCCCAAAAATTGCGTTGTATGATGTGGGGCAATCTACCGCAAGAAATATTACTGTCACCATCTTTTTAAAAGGCCCTTTGCCCAACAATACTTCTTCTTCAAACTCCCCAATTACATCCACAGAACTCCCTATGAAGCCCACAATGGTTTTGTTCGGACGTTGAATAACAGCGGGATTCCTCATCTGTTTCTAGGAGCTTAAGAATAGGATGTTTGCCGAACTGCCTGTATCAATCAGAATTCAACGTATATCATTGCCCCTATAGAAGCTCCTATAACCACTGCATGCTTGTGAGGCCCAACAATATCTCTCTAATCATCTTCATCAATGACTATGAATGAGAATGGGGACTGACACTAATGGGAAGACATTCCCCATTCTAATTGAGTAGTCAAATTGATGACATGCCTCTTCCTTGATGAAGGGGTAGGTGCAGTTATAGTATCCCCTCCAAAGATAGTTAATTATTCGAAGAAGATGATTAGTCCGGATACTGTCTTAGTTTTTTCTGTTATCACCCCCCTTATTCCAAGGTGGATCTGCATCCAGATACTCACAGTCCACATCGAACCTTTCAAGGATCACCATTGCACCTTCTTGAGTAAATGTTCCAGGATTGTTCGAAGGACCTGTCCGAGGAGCATTGTCAGGTCTGTTTCCATTCCGTCTTTTAACGTACGCCCCCAGTTTTCCCCTCTCAATAAGGTTTTGGACTTCTTGTTTCTACGCTATGCAGTCATGAGTATTATGGCCTATATCATTGATATATTGGCACAAACAAGTGTTTCGGTTTTCTCTGGGGGACTGTAACGCCGCCGGCTTTCGAAAGTGTACTTCATCCTTAGTTTTATCATAGATTGTAGCCATATTTTATTTTGACTTTGCGAACCACTCAGGCTGGACCCGATGACCCCTCTTACTCCTTGATTCTTGGCTCTGGGTCTGGTTCTAGTTGGATTGAGTTTGCTTGGAACGATTAGATCCTTGTCTGGTCTCCTTTGCCTTGTAACCGGACTGGTTAGCGGCTGTGGGAGCTGTTGTGGTGGACCTCACGTGATGGTGCACCCTCGTTTTCTTTGTTTCTTCAACATTAATCTGCTTTCCCACTTGGTTTAATAAGCCACCCCAGGTCATATCTTTCTTCCGAGTCACAAAATCAGCTAGGTTTCTAGGATTCAATCCATGCCTGAGAAAAGCAATCGCCACTTGCTCAAAGCAATCTGCCAATCCGTTCTTTGTATTCACAAACCGACTTGTGTAATCGTTTAAAGATTCCTTTGGCTCTTGTGCACAGTGGATAATGGTATCCCCATTACCCTTCAGTTCTTTACTCCCAACAAATTGCCTCCGGAAGGCAACCCAAAAGGTATCAAAGTTTCTAATACATCCCTAAGGCATGCTGTTATACCATTTAAGAGCACTCCCCATAAAAGTTAGGGAGAAAGCTCTGCACAAGAGGTTAACATCGTCATCAAAATTCATTATAAAGTTCTTGAATTGCTGTAGATGGTTGTCCGGATCTTGAGTTTCATCATATTTTTCCATCTTAAAGCTATCAAACCTTTTAGGAAGGTGTCCGAATAATATTTTCGCAGAAAAAGGTGACTGCCTTCAGTTTTTATTGCGACTAAAAATAGTATATTCGTTAGAGGTCGCAAAAATACCTGGTTCGGACTAAAAAGCAAAAGGATCTATCAGCAACTGATCAACTTGCCTATGGGATGACCCTTTGCCCTGATGCCTTTTGAGCCTACCAGGTTTGTCCCTCTTTATTGAGTGCTTTTTGGTTAACTTTATCTTTTTTCTAGATCTTCCCTCATCACTTCTTGAGGACAAAGATTCTTCAAGCTCTGCCTCATTCTAAGAGCTGCTAGAGGACTCAGATCAAGAACTTTCAACATGCTTAGACCGGTGTGTCTTCTTTGAATTGAGGTGAATCTTTAGGGATGACTCATTCCCCCAGGGTTTTCAGTATGGTGAAGAACTGACCCTCCAGATTTCTCCTTGATACCTTTCTCTTCTTGTTTTATGGCCCTCAGTGCCTCTATTTCAGTCATCAGCTGGTCTCGCTCCTCGATGGTATATTCCTTATTGTCCTTCACCGTTTCTACCTCAGGAGGTGGAGTATTTTGCCCATTCAGATCCATCCGAGCTATTTTTCTCACTAGTTTTGAATGCACCGTCGCCTCCCACTTTGGTCGCCAATTTGGTTTTGTTTATTTTGGGCTGGGGGTAGATTGATAAAGTGTTTAGAAAATATTTTAATAATTTTGGGATATTTTGTGTTTAGTGTGAAGAGTAGAGAGATAATTAAGTTGTCTACTAGTATTAAATTCTAATCACCCTCATCAATGAGAGTGGTTGAAGTATTTATGCCTTAATTACTGACCCATTCAATTGCATAATGTTCCATACTTGGGTTACTCGTAAAGTGACTCAATTTACTCACCGCAAAAGATATATCCGCCATAGTGTATAAAGCTGATACATTAAGCTTTATCACACTAGTAAATTTTAATTGAAATATCGTTATTCCCTCACTTTTTCCAAACATTAAACGAGGAAACAATGGTGTTTCTGTTTCTTTAACTTTAGATATTGGAACTTATTAAGTACCTTTTCAATATAATAAGATTGACTTAGACCATAACCCTCACTATTTTTAATACCTTTATTATAAAATAGCAACTGTTTTATTAAAGTCATCAAATAGTAAACCCATTTGACCATAACCCCCACTATTTTTAATACCTTTTTTATTTCCCTTTTTTTTCAGAGAAAATCATTCGACATACATATGATGAGTACTATATCACTGTAAAATTTAGTGTATAATTGTTTTTACACTGTATTATGTTTAAACCTATTAAATATAATAGCATGATCAAATTTTGATACCTTAGACTTATTCCCCGAAGGTACAAAACCCTTGGACTGCACCATATAAACCTGCTAATTCAGATCTCCATTTTGGAATGTTGTTTTTACATTCATTTGGTGAATTTTCAAATTGTATACTGATGAATTAAAAAAAATCACCATAATGCTTATTGTTCAAAATACTAGAGCATATGTGTCAATACAATCTATTCCCAGCCGATACATTTTGCTAATAATCTTGCTTTGAATTCTTGAATGGTTCCATTCGTATGACATTTTTTTTCTAAATACTCATTTGTAACTAATAAGTGTTGAATTAAAAGGTAAATCCACCAACTCCCAAGTGTGATTTGATATTATTGAATCCATTTTATCATTATTGCATCTTGTCAAAATACAAAATCTTGAGATGCTAAAATAGAGAAAAATCCATTAAGAGTCTTTCTCTTCAGATACTAAAATTTTAAGTATGCTTTTATCAAAATTCTTCCCTCGTGTTCTACAATGGTTTGAATCTTATTATCATCATATAATTTATATTCAAAGAACTTCGTTTCTCTTGATTTAAATACGATTCTAAATCTAATATCCTATAAGCTTCGTTATTGGATGCGTAACCAATAAACACACACCTTATAACTTTAGGACATAATTTTACTCTTCTTGGATCTGTGTTTTTTGCAAAAATCTAAACACCCCACATTTTAAATTAGTCTATGTTTTGTTTTCTTATTTTCCATAACTTATATGGATACATTCTGGTTTTATTAATAGGAATACAAAAACAAATGACATGCAGTTAAAATAGCCTCATCCCATAAATTAATATATAATTTTGAATTTAATAGCATGACATTCGTCATTTCTCTCAAAGTTATATCTTTGTGCTCAACCAATCCATTTTAATATGGCACGTAAGGCACCTAGCATTGATGAATTATCCCACACTCTTCACAAAAACTAAAAATTTCTCCCGTGAATTATTATCCACCTCTATCACTAAACAAGATTTTAATCTTAATGTCTAATTGATTATTTACTTTCATCTCGAAAATATTAAACATACTAAAGATATTATTCTTATGTTTAAAAAAAATAAACACAGGTAGATTTAGAGTAGTCATCAATAAAAGTTATAAATTATTATTTACCCCAACGTGTCAAGAGACAGTTTAACACACATATGTTAGTGTGTATCAAGTCTACTAGTTTCGTCCAATGTTTCAATTTTTTTTAGAGTTTTTGAATTATCTTTGATTCCACACATGACTCACAGTTTTCATGGAGCATATATCACATTTTAAAAGTCTGGTTTTAACAAATTTATTTACCGTGCTATGTTATAAATGAGCAAGTCTACTATGCTATAATAAATATTTATTACGAGAACAATTGTAAATAGAATTTTTAACTTCATGAATTATAGTTTCATGAGTACATAGTTTCACCATGTTTTTACAAGAATATCACTTCACTATAAAAGTTCCACCATTAGACAAAACAAGGTTGTTGAGTTCGTACACAAACCAAATTCCAGCCTTAGACAATAGATCACCAAAAATTAAATTTTTGTATATTTCCAGAATGTTCAATACATTTACAATAATGATTTTCATTCCAACTCTACACTTTTCACGTCCCTCAACGTTGGACTAATTTTTGCTTCCCATTTGCATCTTATTTGTGCTTTTGTTTACTTTCATTATTTTGCACAATGATTTATCATGGGAGACATGAACGGATGCGCATGCATTTTTACGAACATACCAAAGTCTTATCTTTAATGGCACTGTCCTTCGTCACCATTGTAAAAATATCCACATAATATATGCTATCACCCTTTCTCTTGAGATTGCATGAACTACTAAATTGGCTCGGTTCGCCATACAAAAACCAATTTCCTTTTATAATCTTAGGGATATTCTTGTTTTTGTTGCTAGATAATTTTTTCCTATTTTTTGTGTTCCTTTGACTTTAGTTCTATTGCATTTAGACTCCTAGAAGCTGGGACCTTGGATTATTATTCTATATTTCTAACATATAATTCTTTTTCATTGCGCAAATATTTTTGGATATGTTCCAGAATACACTCTTTAAATTTATGAAATATCCTCTTCAGTTATCTTTCCAAGATGATGGAAACTTTCCTATGGATTCTCGCACTTGAAAAATTTCTGGAAGCAACATTTTTACTATGATTCGCAACTCATGAATTTGAGGGAGAAGTGCATTACTATCTATAAACTAAAAATAAAATATTGAGATATTAAAATATTTATTTGTACCTTTTTTTATTCAAGTGCATTCCATATTTTTAATGTTGAAGACTCACTTTTGTAGAGGTAAAAAGGACGATTTGATATAATATTCAAAACATGTCCTCGACATATAAGATTGTCCTCATCTTGCTTGTGCATGGCATAATTGATTTCATCAGTGTTATTGTCACTCCCTTCACATATTTTTTTGAACTTTGGATCCAAAATATCATAAACTTTAAATGCGGTCAACAAAGAACATAATCTTATCTTGCCATTGAGTAACATTCGAACAATCGAAATGGTCCGAACAATCGAAATGGTCCAAACGAACAAAGTGTTTATCACCTTGATTGTAGCCATATTTTTTTTCCTTTTTTCTGCCATGATATTAATTATTTTTTTATTGTTAGAAAATAAGGATTAGAAATAAAAACTTACACAAGTTTGATTAAGACAAAGTTTGTCGGAGATTCGTCCGAAAGTCACCGAAATATAGGATGAAGCTTGAGCCACGTAAAACTATGCTTTCAAAAACAATTATGATATTCTCTATTTATTAGATAATTTTAGGAAGTTGCTTTGAGATATAAAAATATTTTGGATTAATATTACAAAAGATTAGAAACTATGAATCAAGTTTGACAATGTTGGATCTTCAAAAGTGAGTTCACGTAAGAGAGATTTGATAAGAATGTGTGTTTTGTTCTTGAAAAAATTGCATATTTGTATAGATTATCAAAACCTTTATATAGGTTATAATCATTCAGCAAACTATAGGCAAAGTCACAACCCTTCAAGATCCATTTTTTTTCTTCTGTAAATCGAACTTTCTACATATTGTTTCAGAGGCTTAAATTAGGATATATTCATTCGACTTCAAAATCATCGGTTAGGTACACTATAGACTATTCCGTTTTTTTATTTAGTCTTTCGATTTCAAAATCACTGGTTAGGTCCCTCGACTTGGCAAAATCTATAAATTTAGTCAATAGCGTGTGGCATTTTCTCAAATACATTCATGTGTCACCAAAATCATTTTAGGAAGCATTGAACAATGGTTCTTCAACTTTAATTTCATTTTTACCTTTCAAATTTAGTTTTTTTAAATCTTTTTAATTTTTTAATTTATGTTAATTTATTTTTTCTAAAAATAAAATAGCGTAAATCTGCGATACTATGTTTTCTTTTTCCTTTTTTTTTCGTTCTTTTTTTTTCTTTTAAGCAAGTATCTCTGCCCCCCCCCCCATCCGACAATGACAACATGCAAGCCATGGAGGAGGACGAGGAAGGCCCATCTGAGCTTTTCTCCTCTAACACCACCTCCATAATCCAGTGACTTCAAGCCATCATCTCAAGAAATGAAGATCTCATCACTAGCCCTGCCATTTAGCCTGCTTCCCCCGAAACCTCGCCTAAATCTGTCACAAAGAAAATCGAGTTGCATGGAAGCAACAATCAGTCATCCCCGGTCTGGAATGCTCTTCATCGGGACCGTCGCTTGGCAACTCCTCCTCCTCTGAGGCCCTCACCCTCTTCCCCTTACATGCAACAGCACAACCAGTTATTAGCAATATCCCTGGCCCTGCCTACTCCTCCCAGCCCGTAAGCCTATGCAACCCCATGAAAGCCTCTCATATTACTAGAAAATATCTTTTCAAACCAAACACATTCCACCAGAACCCTATCACCTCTCTACCACCAACTAGCATCTTCACCACCGTTGTCCAAATGCTCCAAAGTCCTAACTTTATAACCTTGACCTCTCCATTCATCGCCCTATCCAGCACCAATCCATTCATCGCCCTATCCAGCACCAATCCTCCACTTTCATCCACACATCCCCCTCCCCGACAATCCAGTCTCAATAAGTCTTAACCCGAGCGCAACAAAACACTCCACCATGGCTCCCAGTCTGAACCTGATTCCTATCCCTAGTTTTTTCCCTTAATCTTTCCCGGGAAGGAATAACAAATGATACGTTATCTCTCGTGCCTCTAAAGGCATCAAGTCTCCTAGCCCAAATACTGCCCATGTTCTTAGTCCCCGATCCTACCAAACCAACAGACTTTCCCGACCAACCATCACTACCTCCATGCTCGTCAACACACCCTCCTCTCTCATCAACATGCAAAACACTTCCCTTCCAGAAGCACCTCCCAGTATACCATCAGTCATCCCTCTAAGTCAATCTTGGGCCAGAATTGTTGCTCCCTCCCAAAACTCGCGCTCAACCATGAACATTGAAAAGGTAGACTCTTTACAAGTTGATAACGACGTGCTTGTTTTCCTAGTGGATGCCATTGCAGTTGGGAAAGATGACTGGGCCAAATGCCTTTCTGGCTACTTCCTATCTAAGAAACGCGCGGCCAGTCACGTCCAATCTCTGGCTAACCAAGTTTGGGGTGTCCACGATCTTCAAGAATGCAAATCTATTCAATCCTGACACTTTTTCTTCAAATTTTCCTCCGTCAATAACGCCACTCAGGTTCCAGAAATGGCTCCCTGGTTCTTCAGCAACCATCCTATCTTTCTCAAGAAATGAGAACCCTTGGATACTCTCATCAAGGAAGCTCTCAAAGAAATAACGCTCTCGGTCAAGTTCGACGGCATGCCCCATGAGCTATGGTCTGAGAAAGGGCTTAACATCCTGGGAAGCTATCTTGGAACATCCATCTACGTCGATAGCCACACTGCCAGTTGATCCAGACTCAATTTCGCTAGGATTTGTATCATAATGAAGGCCTCTGCGTACTTTCCCTCGAGCATCACCATCAGCTGCCTTGGTAAGGAACATGTTTTGCAGGTGGAGTTTCAAGGCCTACCAGCCATTTGTACCAGATGTAGCTCATTCGGACATACCGTCACAGCTTGCCCTAACGCCTAAGAATCATCCAGAACAGCCCACCCCTAGACGACTACGCAAGAAGCCAATGTCAGCCTCCCCATCTGTCTCCTTGTCAGAGTCCAGCGACAGCGAACCCCCATCTCCACCATCCTACAACGACATGTGCGCCATGACGAAGGGATCAGGATGGACGAAGAGCTACATTATTGCAAGCAGCAGCTCAGCTGCTGGCCAAATAGGTCAAGAAGACAATGAACCATATTCCACTGAAATTACATCGCCCCAAGTGCAAGCCGGAAAGTCCTCTCCACTAGCCAAGTCAAGTATGTTTAAGAAAAACCCCACTGTGTATCAAATCTGATCCCTAATGTTAATAAACTTATATTTAATGTGTAGTGCTTGTTGTCACACAAGGGGTCTAAATGACCACATCCGCCAAAACGATGTTCATGATTTTGTCTTCACCAATAGTATAAATGCCATATATCTTCTTCAAACCAAAGTCCTCAAAGACAATGTTAATAATATTATGAAAACTATGCTTTCATGGTGGTCTTTCAAAACCAACCATGATCACCACCATTTTGGCAGAATGTGGATTGCCTAGAGCCTTAGTTTTTGCACTTTTTACCTAGGCACTCTCTCCTCCCAGATTATGAATTTCAGTATCACTTGGATAACAAGCAACAAACCTTAATCCTCGCTGTTGTTTATGGATTCAATGAATCCACTGACTGCTTTCCCCTCTGGGCCGATATCTCCAACCTGGCCTAAACCATTGGGCCCTTGCTTTGGATTGGTATAGGTGATTTTAACACCATTCGAAATCCCACTGAGCGATCCAACAATCACGAAAACCGATCCCCAAACTATTGGAGTTAAATATCCTTGAGGATATAATTCAATGCTGTCATATGGAGGTCAGGCATATTCTCCTAAATAATGTAGTGTTTATTACTTGTATTTATGCAAAGTGTCAAAGGAGTAGCAGACTGGATTTGTGGAATGATATCAGAATAATTGAGCCTAAGGTGAAAGAGTGGTTAATGTTGGTGATTTTAATGCTATAATCTCTCGTTTATAGCAATCTGGGTGCTCTAATTTCTATCAAGGTAGTGCTAATGACTTTCTTGAGATGATTGAGGATTGTCATCTAGAGGATGTGGGTATGTGGGTAGTAGGTTCACTTGAACTAGAAAAACTAGGTGGAGAAGACTTGATAGGGTTTTAATTAACCATGAGTGGTTGATTCTTTTGCTAGTACTAAGGTATCCCATCTTCCTCGTACTTGTTCAGAACACACCCCACTTTGTATCACAATTATTAAAGACAATAACAAACATGGCAATTCTTTCAAGTTTCTTAATGTCTGGACTATGGACAAAGACTTCCTAAGTTTTGTTGAAGCTAATTGGGCTATCCTTATGATGGGTTTTCCTTTATATATCTACTGGAATAAACTAAAAAGGTTAAAAGCAGCTTTAAAAGTTTGGAACAAAGAGCATTTTGGTAATTTATTTGATAAAATCAAAGAGGAAGAAGACAACTTATTGATTTGTGAAGATAACTTAAGAAGAACTGGTAGCAACGAAGACAAAGTTAACCTCTCCAAAGCTACTGTTGTTCATCTGATGGCTCTCTCCATGGAAGAGGAATTCTGAAGACAAAAAAACACATTCAAGCTGGTTAGTGGATGGAGATAGAAATACTAAACTACATCATTCATATGTTAGAAAGAGAAGAAGACAAAAAACTATCAAAGGTGTCAAGGTCAACAATGTTTGGACTACTGAAGAGGACACTATCAACTCTTCTGCAATTAAATACTTCTCAGATATGCTTTCTAATCCCTCTTACTCAAGTCAGCATGTTGAAAACTTATGGTTGAGAAATAATATTTTTAAGGTCATCCCTAAGCTAATTAATGAGTCTGATAATAGAATGTTGCTAGAAACCTTCTGAATCTGAAGTTTGGAACTCCATTCAGAGTCTTAACCCTAACGGGGCTGTTGGGATAGATGGATTTAACAAGTATTTTTACACCACTTGTTGGCACATTATAAAATCTGACTTTTGTAATGCTCTTAAATCCTTTATGCTTGGTCAGACTATTCCTAAGGGCATCTTGGACACTGACATTTGTCTTATACCTAAGACTGCTAATCCATTTATATGGAATCAGTACAGACCCATAAGCCTATGTACACTAACTAACAGAATAATGTCTAAGTTGGTTAATAACGAATTCTCTAAAGTTCTTCATAAACTTATATCTGAAGTTGAACAAGCCTACATGATTGATTAATCTATAAATGATAATGTACTTATTGCTAAAGAGCTAATACACGATATAAGTAGGAAAACTAAGGATGGTAATGTGGTGATTAAACTAGACATGTCTAAAGCTTTTGATAATTTAGCTCACAGTTTTGTCCTAAAGGTTCTTAAAAGTTTTGGTTTTCATTATTAGTTTACTAAGATAATCATTAACATTATTAAGTCTGTCAACATTTCTTTACTCATTAATGATAACTCTATTAGTTATTTCAAAGCTAAAAGGGGCGTGAGACAAGGTGATCCTTTGTCTCCAAGCCTATTTATATTAGCTGAAGAGGTTCTTATTAGAGGGCTATTTCACCTATTTGAAACAAATAAAAAACTAAAATATTCAAGTAAAGGAAGAATGAATATACTTGGTTTGGCTTTTGCTGATGATATCTTAGTCTTTACTAATGGATCCAATGTCTCCTTTGAAGAAACTTTCCATGTTTTGCAAGTGTACTATGAAATCTTTGGTCAATCTATTAACAAAAAGAAAACGAAGATTATTACAGCAGCTAATATGCCTACAATAGAAGAAGACGTCTCACTATACAAACTAGCTATAATACTCTACTTCTTCTTACAACATATGTGGGGGTAACTCTGAGCCCCCATAATAACTCCTCTATTTTATTCCTTTGTTAGAAGAAATCAAAAGTAGGATTTCTGACTGGGATGGAAAGTTGTTATCTTTTGGTGGGCGTTTAACTTTGCTGAAATTTGTCCTAATGTCTATTCCCCTCCACTGCTTACAAAGCTGTTGGCTCCCTTCATCAATCATATCAAAAATTGAAAGATTGATGAATAGATTTTTTTGTGGCGATCCAGCAGTGAAGTTAATAAAATTCATTGGTAAACTTGGCCCTCTATATGTAAACCCTTTGAATAAGATGGTCTAAATGTTAATAGCCTTGTGAATATTCAAAAGGCTTTTTCATGTAAAATACAGATTAGATTTAGAGAAAATAATTCTCTTCGGGCGAAACTTTTACATAACATTTACTTTCTGGAGAAACACTCTATTCAGGTCGACAACAAATATGGTTCTCAGACTTGGAAAAGGCTAATTAAGATAAGGGAATTTGTTGAATCCCATATAAAGTGGAAGTTGGGTTATGGTAATATGGATGTTTGGTTGGACAGTTGGTTTGGTAGACAACCTCTTATATCTGAATCATAACCATAATAATAATTGGTTCAAGGGAAAGAAGGTTAAGTCACTGTAAGAAGCTAATAATTGGAATCTAACTAAACTAAAGGAGATTCCTAATGACTATAATATGAATTTAGTCACTAAACTGAAAATAAACATTTCTACTAAATACACTATAATTTGGACTTTATTAAAGGATGTTGTTTTCAACGTTAAAGACACTGTTAAAGCCCTAAACCCTTCCTACAGTTGCTCTGCTCTATTTGGTAACATTTGGAACCAAATTTCACCGTAGAAATGCTCTTCTTTAGTCTGAAGAATCTTACTAAAAAAAATACCTATTGATGGAGTCCTCCAAACAAAATATATTACCATGGTATCTAGATGTCAATTTTCCCCCAACTATGAATCTACTAATCATCTTTTTATACACTATTCTTTTTCTTGGTATATTTGGTTTTTTTTGTAGGTGTGCTAAGGGTAAAAATTCAAAGATAAATGACAGTTAAACATTTGTTTTTACATGGTTTTGGTTTGTTGACAACAAAACTATGTCAAATCCATTCTGCCGACCCTAATTAGTTGGGTAATTTGGCATCATGGAAACACGAGTAAAATGGAATCACTTCAAACTACTTCAAGAGTAGCAATCAGACTTATTACTAGCATGCTGATAAATCTTGACTACTCTAATATGTTTAAAGCCAAACATTGGAAGCACTGCGAATATGCTACCATTACTCTTGGTTGTACTAACCATCTATGCACCAAAAATAAGATTTATTATCTTACCTAGAATCCTCCAAAGCCTCGTCGATATAAACTTAATTATGACGCAAGCTGCTCATCTTATGGAGAAGCGAGTGGTGCTGTCATTATGAGAGACCATACTAGTACCCTTGTTATGGGTTATGGTAACAACTATGGTCTGCTTTCCCCACTTCAGGCTGAAGCTAGAGCAATCCATGATGGACTCCAACTATGCAAAATCAAAGGATACAAAAACATCGATATTGAGACTGACTCATAAATAATCATCACTCTAATATCAACTGGAAAATTTCCTTTAAAATTAAGCCCTATTCTCAGCAACATTAAGACTTTAATCTCTTTTAATATGAAAATCTCTCATATCTTTAGAGAGCAAAATCGAGCAGCCGACTAGATTGCGCGATGGACTCAAAGATGCAAGAAGAAAATTGATTACAAAGATTTTATAGCACCAGCTATGCTGAATGCTATAATGTTGCTAGAAATATTAAACATAGGTTATCTAAGAATTGATGATTAACTTACGCTTGTTTCAGGATGGTGCTCTGAGTTGGAGGGCTAGACCAGTTGCTGCTTGCTGCTCTCACTATCGTTTCCAGAAATTGCAGTCTTCAATTTCTACTTCAAATGATTGTCTTCAACTTTAGAGGAGTGATGCTTTTAGTTGGATTGCTGATGATGCTGGATGCTTTTACTAGTGTCTCCAAAATTTTAAAAGCCTCCAGTTTAATAATAGTAACAGTCGAAGTTGATTGTATTCTTCAGAGGGATGCATGTCCAGAAAGCTTCAAGGACTGTCTTCAATACAAAGCGATGATGCCAGCACGATCATCTCCAAAAAATTGAAGTCTTCGTCTTCAACTTCAGAGAGACGTTGTTCTGAGTTGGATTACCCTACTTGTTGTTCTCACCACCGTCTCCAGTAATAGTCGATGTTGATCGTTCTCTTCAAAGGAATGCATGCCCAGAACGCTTCACCCACAAAGCTTTAAGGACTGTCTTCAACACAAGCGACGATGCCAACATTATCGTCTCCATAAAATTAAAGCCTTCGTCAAAGGACGGTCTTCAACTTCAGAGGGACGTTGCTTTGAGTTGGATTGCGCTGCTTGCTACTCTCACTATTGTCTCCAGATGCGTAAATTGTTCTCAAATCATTGCTACAATTTTATTCATCCATGATAGCACCCGATTCACAAATAATTAAACTATTGGAATCTTTGGCAACCAAAGCCTTTTTAGCCTCATCAAGCTTAGCTATCGCGACATTGTAGTTTTCGAGACATAGCTGGTATAAATTTCTGTCTTGAGGGCTTGGTTTCTTCCCCAAAGGATCAAGTGCTGTTTGTGAAAGTGTACGTACTAAAGTCTGCGTAGTTGTAGCCGATGATTTTGTTTGATCGATTAGCATTCCAATAACGCCGTTTAGGTCTAGAGTTTTGATTTTAGGGTTTGTATACAATAAGTTGTCGCAGAATTCTGGATAATGTGTTTTATTAGAACTGCTATTGATTTCGACAGGTGTGAGGGCTGATGAAATATTCGGAAAATAGAGAAGAAAAACTAAAGGAAACATGAATAACATAATTGGGGAAAGATAGGTCATTGTTTTTCTATTTTTTTTTGTTAAGGATAGATGGTCAAATGAATTAAGCATGTGAATATTAGAGAGTGAATGACTCTTTATGTAGGCGTGCCGCGAGCTCACATAAAAGAGAAGAATGTACAAGCAATATTATATATTATAAATGTTTATTATATTTATATACTTTTATAACTTTATTACCATTTTTTAATCAAAATACAATTTTATTATCAAATTGAAAATAAACAAAGTTTGAGGCCAATTTAGGCTATAACACAAAACTAAAGACTTAGAGTCAATAAGACCAAAATCTAAAGCTAGAAACAGATATGATTCCATTTCGAGCTTCTCTCTCACTATAACCTTCTCTAGCTTAAACTTTATCATAAATCGAATTGCAACCAATAGCAATACCTGCCTTTCTCATTTTAGACCAGTGTATTTTAGTTAGTTTAGTGTCCAGACTGTAAATAACCATGTTAATAAGTTATAGCAGATTGATAGAAATGAACTTATTTTTGAATTTACTATCATTTCGAGACTTCCAGATAGTCCAGCAGATAATTGAAGGTATAACATGCGTAATATAAACCTTTAGGTTAGAAGGCCAGAACCACTCTCTAATTAAGTGAGTTAGACTCATGAATCTTTCAATTTTAACATTCAAAAGAGAGCTAAAATGAGTCCAAATAGACCAAGAGAAATTACAATTTACAAATAGATGGTTTCTACTTTCACAGTTAGGGAAGAAAATGCATTTAGATGCTAAAATGAGTCCAATCTGACTTGTTAAACTGTTGTCTAGTGTTGTTCCAAGTGTAGTTAGTGTTGAAATCCAGATTAGGTGAATTTGCCAAGACCATTCTGTCATCTGTAGATTGATCTGTTTTGAACATAGAAATCTGGTTGACTTTGTCTTTACTAAGAAAACTTTTCAACAGATCAATATCCCAATTGTTTCCATTACAAAAGTAGTTCACCTTCTGATCGAGATACCAAAGATTAGCTTCAAGGCTATTGTGATTCATAACTAGAGATTGGTTATGCCAATTCTCCAACCAAAAATCCATCTCACCCTGCCAAGTAACCAGCAAATGTTAGGTTCAGCACTGTCTTTAATATTGACCAAACGTTTCCAAGTGATTGAACCAGTCTTTTTAAAGTTAGATTTTAGTGGATGATTTCCTTTATTATAAATGTCATTAGTTTTGCCCAGAAATTAGATTTATTTCTGTAATTAAACCATAGTTTTTGAGATAAGGTAGTCTGAATATCAATGAGTCTTCTGATATTCAAACCACCCTCACCAAAAGTTCTACATAGGTTTTTCCAAGCAGTCAAGTGTATAGCTTTAACATCAAAATTAGATCTCCATAAAAATCTATTAAAAGTTTTTTCAATTCTATTAATAACACAATTAGAAATAATGGTAGTATGCATCCAATAATATGGAATAGACATAAGGATATAAAAGATTAGAGAAAGTCTTCCCCCTAATGATAAAAACTTGTTGTCCCAAATAGCAATTTTTTCATTGATGTTGTCCAGCATCTTATTAAAATTCTCTGCTTTATTATTGCAGGTAAAGTTCACACCAAAATAGTTGATTGGAAGATGACCAGTCTTATAACTAGTGTTGGCAACCAAGGGTTGGATTTTACTTTGAGACATGATTCTTGAGTTAAGGATCTGAGTCTTCTCTTTACTAATGACTTGACGAGAAATTAGTTGGTATCTGTCTAAGAAAGTACTAAGAATTTGAATAGCTGAGTTAGAACTGTTAGTAAAAATCAATATATCTTTAGTAAAAGAGATACTAGAAACATTGATAGAAGATCTAGATGGATAATTCATACAAGTATGCTTGTTATAAAGAATAACCAGACCCTTGATAAGAACCTCCTCACTAATAATAAAAAGACTAGGGGACAAAGGTTCCCCTTGTCTCAAACCTCTAACAATTTTGAAAAAACCATAAGTTTTCCCTTTAATCAGAATAGAAATGCTTATATTCTTAATCATGTCATTTATAACATTAATAAACTGATTAGAGAAACCAAAAAGAGTCAAAACCTTTTGAATAAAAGGCATAGATAACATGTCAAAAGCCCTAGACATATCAAGCTTAACCATAATATTCCCTTTAGCAGGCTTTCTATTTAAATCATAACCAAGTTCTCTTGCAATAAGAATGTTTTCATGAATAGATCGATGTTTAACAAAAGCACCTTCAGTGCAAGAGATAATATTAGGAAGAATAGTAGACAATCTAGCATTAATGAGCTTAGAGAAGATTCTGTTAGTTAAAGAGCACAGACTAATAGGACGATAATGAGTCCAAAATGTAGGGTTAGTGGTTTTAGGTATTAGACATAATTCAGTTGCAAAATTCCCATTAAGAAACTTACTACCAGATAAGTAAGAATTAAAAGCCTTAAGCATCTTATCCTTAATAATCTCCCAACAAGTCTTTTTTTAAAATAAAATTATACCCATCTATACCACGGGCACTTTCAGGATTCATAGAGTTTAAAACATCCCAAATCTCATCAGTAGTAGTATCTTTCATTAAATGCATATTATCATCAATAGTTACCAATTTAGGAATATAAGAGAGAAGCTCATCCTGCATACACCTATCCTTTTCCTCATTAGAATTATAGGGCTTCTTAGAATAGGGTTTTTTGTAGTAGTTTTCAGCAGAAGCACCAATGTCCTCCACATTATAGAGCCACCTATCACCATCCTTTATTCTTGTAATAGCATTATTTCTTCTCTTCTTAGCCACATAAGAATGAAACATTTTAGTATTATTATCCCCCTTAATTAACCAAGAACTATAAGCCTTTTGTTTCCAAATCGTTTCTCCATTTCTAAGAGCCCGCAGATAGAAACTATTAACTTTCCTTAGATTCATAACAGTAGAAGTATTATTATAAGTAGTGTGAAGCAATTCTTCTTTCTTAACATTATTTTCAGTTTCTTTAACTTTAGAGAAAACATTTCCAAAACAGTTTTTGTTCCAAATTTTTAGACACCCTTTAAGTCTCTTTAACTTGAACTAAAAGACTTCATTAGGACAACCTCTAATTTCCAAAGTCCAGTTCTTATTAACAACCTCAAGAAAAGTAAGGTCATTAATCCACATATTCATAAATTTGAAGTTTTTATAGTTAGTGTTAGATCCATTAGAGTTATCAGATTTAGCAGTAGTTAAAATGGAGGCATGGCCAGAACACGTTCTGACCATGGGAAGGACCTGAGTAATATTGAACGTAGTAGTCCAATTATTGTTGAATAAGGCTCTGTCGAGCCGCTTCCATTTTAAACCTCTGTTCCAAGTAAACATAGGCCCTAAGTAACATGCATCCTCTAATTGACACTCATTGATAGTATGAACGAAATCATTCATGCTATTCTGATCCATATTCTTGCAGCCAATCTGCTCCTCAAAAGTCGTAATAACATTAAAGTCACCCACTACAAGCCAACCACAATTAGTCCTTGAAACAAAATTCAATTGATCCCAAAGATAAATACTTTATTACCATTTAAATACCGATATTTTATGAACTTGTTTATTATCGATGAATATTTAATACTTTTTCTTACTTACCTTTTAACGTTATAATTTATAAATATTTCAAGATAAAATAATAACTCAAGATGCCAATACATACCGTAGGATTTTCGGTTTATTGTTAACATCTAAGACTTAAAAACATCCGAACTTTAATTTTTGAATCCTAGATTTTTTTCCAATTTTTGTTGAAACATCATAATATTTTTTAGAAAGCTTCGATCGACGAAAAACGTGAAATTTTGAAAGTGTTTATGATATTAACGAATGTGAAGTTTTTGAAGATGATATTCGAGTAATAACACCGGATTGTAAGCCGATAAATTATGACCGAAAGGATAAAACAAAAAATAGAATTAGAATTAGATTTAGAATTATAATTAGAACTAGAATCATGTGTTTCTATATTTAGGATTAAGGATTATTCGAAAAGAGGAAACCATTATGGGTTTTAGATAGGTTTTCATTGTATCTTTGTAAGGAACATGAGGTCATCTTTCATGTGTCTTGCAACTCGCATCTCGTATCTAGCGTGTTGCATCTCGCTTCTCGTTTCCAGCGTCTTGCTAGATGTTCATGGTAAAATAAAAATGGTAGATGTTGTATGCTAGATAGTAGATCGTAGATGCTAGATGCGAGACGTTAGATATCAGATGTTAGATGCTAGACGCAAGACCGTGTATACTGAAAATACTAAATTTTACATGTTCGTGATAAATAAAAATGGTAGATGTTGTATGTTATATAGTAGATCGTAGATGCTCGATGTGAGATGTTACATGTCAGATGTTAGATTCTAGATGCAAGACCGGTGTATACTAAAAATACTAAATTCTATATGTTAAAACATGGTAAAATGAAAATGGTACATACTACATGCTAGATGCGAGACCACGATAAAAAGAAAGTGTTAGATGCTAGGAGTGAGACGATAGTTAACTTAACTTGGCTCTCTTGAAAAATAATTTAAAACGATTCAAAAGTATCATTGATAGATTTAGTTTTGTCTGTCTTAAAAAAAACAAAACCAATTATACATTTGATTTTTGTTTTCTAAGTTTCAGTTTAACGGATAAAAATTTAATTCACAAAAAATAAAAAGAAAGATATGTGTTTGATGTTTTAGTATTGGATGATGATTTTGGTAAAAAAAAAATGATTTAGATAACCATCCCTAATTTATATTATTTTCATAGTAGCTCGTAATTGAATTTCAGGTTATATCTAGTAGCTAACCTGTACAATTTTCTATTAAAATTGTAATATATAAATAGAGTTTAGCGTAGTTTAAAACTTTACTTTCAATAAAAAAAGTATTATTGGTAATTGAAAAAAGCGAAATATCAATTTAAATAAATATAATTTATATGACATGTTTTACTGGCTTATTTTGTTTAAATCTAATTTTTCTTTATTTTTAAAATAAAATTTTAATTTTAATTTTTATTACATTTTAAATATCGTAGTATCTAATAGATATGATGAGTATTCTAATTCTATAGCGGCAACATATGAATGTGTCTATGAAGCTAATTATTTATTTGGTTAACCACCAATTTTGCCTTGCATATTTAGATAAGTAATCAAATGTGACTATCATATATTTCCTTCATTCCAAATTTGGAGGAAAATGTCTCACAATATTTATACCATATTTATCAAAAGGTATATCTTTAGATATGGTTTGCAATAAAACTGCCGGGATTTAGATTGAATTTGTAAAACGCTGGCAAGTGTCACAATGTTTCACTTTATTTTTTTACATTCCTCATATGATCGTTGATCAATAATAACTCTGGAACATAATATTTTTGTGCAAAGTTTTGTAACCATAATGTGTACTACTGTTTTAGTTCATGAAAAACAAAGTAAACCTAGTATGGTTTACAAAACAAAATACGAAAAAATGGTAACAAGACATAAGAGTAGAAGTTTTGTCATCGATCGCTTGTATAATATACCTAAGAACAAGACAAACTGAGCTTCTTTCATTTTGAGTTTACTCGTTTTGGATGTTATTTAGCAGTGTGCCATTAGCTAGGTACTTTGCTATAAAAGTTTGTCAGTTATCCTCTAATTATTTTCCTTCAATCATCATAAAACTTGGTTTAGATACAATTGTAATGGACTTCTTTGGGAGTGTGATGGATGGTTACTTGTTGAAAATTACTCATAGTGATTGTGCATGTCAAAGATAATAAAGTATCTCTTTTAGCATTTTCAGTTTTTGGCATTCATTCAAAATCAACATTTTTAGAGATAAACATATGTCATCGAAGCTCTTTAAGGTATTTAATAATATTATTTTTTTTTGCTTTGTCTTGGAATATATTTTTAATATAGTTTGTGAATATGTAAAATATTGTACTCGTTCGGCCTCACATATATATGATGCCATGGAAACTTTGCATTCGACCTTGTTTTTTGAAGCAGAGAAAGTAAATTTTACTGCTTGTGTCATAATTTCCCTCGTTCGAGATATCAATATTATTATTTTGCAAGAACCCTGTTTGTTTCTTCCTCAAAAGCCTTCACTTTTTATGGGGATTATGTTTGTTCTTTCGTTGGAACTGGTCGTTTAGACTAGAATATGGTGAGAAAATCTGATAAGGCTTGGTTCTTAATTACAACTCTCAATTCGTACTGAATGACATAGTCCTCCAGCTCAACATACAATTTTGTTAATTATCCCAAAACATACGGAGTTTACTTGTTATTTCTCAGCAAAAATGAGGTTCGAACAATGATGGTGTATGTTTGGAAGTAAGACCACATATTTCTTGCCACCGTTACAAGTGTTAATGATAATTTTTCCAACTGTAAATATCTAATTTCAACGCTTAGTAGGGATTTACTTACATATTATATTGGCTTATACTCAATTCTCTCGTCTCGTACTAATACTACATGGACAACATAATTTGAAATTAAAAGGTATAGATAAAGACACTCACATAGCTCCGGCTTGGTTAATATTTTTGGAAATGCAAGACATTTTTTGATATTATGAAAAGATGATATATAAGATTATATCCACTTGATATTTGTTGCTCCTTTCATAATATGAAAGAGTGGTTAACATTTATCCAAAGACTTGGAGATGAATATAGAAAGAGCTGATAATATGCATGTCAAGTACATGTAATTCTTTAATATATGCTAAGGAAATCAACTATATGTGATTTAATTCCTTTTTCCTTGACCATGTAGTTGCTGAATTTTCCCGATCGGATGGTGATGGTACATTTCTCTAGATTTATGACCCTTTTTGTGATTTATGAAGGTTTCGGCTAAATCAAAAAAATGTTTACTCGTAGAGTTGATTTTTTTTAAAAAACTTGTATGACGAGTCATACACGTCTGTAGAGCTATGATAAATAGACGACTTGTTTAAGAGACAATACTACACAACATTGTAATCTTATAAATCTTTATAGCTAATCTTTATTTGATTAATTAAATTTAATAAACTCGGGACTTTAATTTTTATTTTATTGTATCGAACTTGAAATATTTTGAAATAACTTCTCAAATAAGTTGAAGCCATAAAAATAGGAAAATTATTATTTTGGAAGAGTATATTCAATATATTTGTCTCAAATCTCAGTTTTTCGGTGAATTTTTTGGCGTCTTTTAAAGTGACATTTTCGTAACTTTGTTTTTATCATACTAGATTTTTAGCAATTAAAAATAATTATAGTCTATAGTGGCAATATAAATTATGATACACCATGAAAGTAAATAGTCAAGATCTTGTTCGACTGGATCCGTAGGACAAAATAAATCTTGTAAGATTGAAGAAAAATATAAACCTTTTACTGTTGGAACTCATTTTTGGAGCATATAAGTGTTTAAATTAAAAAGATTATTTTATTAAACATTTATGAATTTATGAACATTGTTAAAATACTTGTGGTTGCAAAAACGGAACAATATTCAAAGAGTAGACATTTATTCAAACTCAATTAAAGAAATTAGTGATGCATGTGAGGTAAAAATAGACAATACCAACAAAAATATATATATATATAAGGACGTGTTTTAGAGTTAAAAAAAACTTGTTCTCTAGTAATTTTTGGTAAATCGAGAATTTATTGGGTGTATGAATTTGAGTTTATACCAAACCTTAAAGGCTATTAGATTTGGAGTCTAATATTTTATTTTAATATATAGAAGTGATATTATTTGAGTCCAAATTTCATAATAGTAAGACTCAAAATTTTCAAGAGGCATCTTTGGTTGTTCAACAATCTCGCAAACCCTGTACGAGTCAGAAGGAGATAAAATTAGAGGTCTACGATCCGAAGACATAGAGTTTTTGAAATATTTTTTCTATATATTAAAGTTGTGAAAATATCACCCATAATTTTCGTTAAAGACGAACCTAAATCTTATAAGCAATTAATATCCTTCAAAAGTTTTATATTTTAACTAGCTTTCATAAATTATAAAATAAATTAAATTATTTTCAAATACTGAATGAGTAGATTTACTTTCGTGCACAAAATCAATTGGTTGTAAGTGGGTAATTAGAGAAAAACACCATACATATTGTGTTATTTAAGTGTTTAAGTGTTTAAGGAAAGATTATGGCCAACTCTTTTTGATAAAAAGACATAATATTATTTTAACTAATATATTCTGGTTTTGAGAACCACGAGCATAAGATTTGTTTGTGTAATTGCGTTGGTATACAAACTGAAAATTCATCAAGTGGATGTCGTTACAACGTTCTCAAGTAGATTTCTCGATGAGGAGGTTTAAATGGAAAACCTCATCGATTTTATACTTCAAAGAAATAAATCAAAATGGTTTGGCTTGTTAAGTCATTATATTGTTTAAAACAATAACCTATGAAATGATATGAAGAATTTCATCATGTAATTTTATTCAATAGTTTCAGATACAAAATGGTGGATAAGTATTTATACACTAAGGTTTGTGGTGACATGGCGGTCATTATGTGTCCATACATAAATGATTTATTTAATAATTTCAGACACAAAATGGTGCATAAAGTTATTATCAAAATAAAGAGGTTTTTATGGTATACTTTAAGAGGAAAGATCTTTAATAACTATATAATATTTTGCTAATAACAATATTAAAAAGTAATGGGTAAATGTTTATTATAAGTTAATCCCTTGAACTATATTTTTTAAATTTTAACAGTTGAAATTAAAAGATGTACATACGCCATTTGATCAATGTTTAAAATTCAAAAATAATAAAGGACGAGTAGTGGCTTAGTTAGAATACACTAACGTACTTGAAACTTTATGCACAATGACATAAATTAATTCATTTGCTAGTAATCCAAGTATAAAATGTTAGAATATTATTGGAATGGTTCTGGGATACCCGAAGGGGATACACAAAGACAAGTTTGATCAGTGGTGTAATAGGAAAAAAAACGACTAAAGCGTGATCACCTTAGGATGCAGTGATATTTATTAAAGATAAAGAAATAAACATTTAAATCTCATTTAAGTATAAATTATGAGTTTATATTGCTGGAGTACCTATCACTTCGAATAAAATATGATAATCAAATAAATTATGATCGTCAATCAACTTTAGAGCCTACAACAACATTTATAATAGAGTGTTCAAAAATAAAAGTTTAAGGTACGAGTACATTAGACAATTGATTCAAAGTATAATCATATTAGTTATGAATTGCGTGAATGTTTATTTTTTCATCGTTAAGTTTTTAGGATGATAGAAAAATCATTTCTTCAATGTTAAAATAAAGTGGGCCTTTAATATTTTAAAAGATCTCCAAAACAACATTAATAACTGAAAATATAATTTTCTTTACAGTGGTAACCGGACCACTAGGATTGAGAATAACAAAAATTCTATAAAATATTTTTAGAATAATAAATGTAAGTACTTATTTCTTAAACTTTGTGTTGCAATAAGTTTTTATTTTTATTTTTGTTGAATTTTAATAAGTCTATGCTTTTCTTTATTATTTCGTTTGATATCAAGATAGTATAGAATATGTGTAGGAGGTATTCCATCTTATAAAATAAGTTACAATAATTTTATTTTTCATATGCCTTTATGTTGGTGTCGAAGCAACTTTTGTTATCCAACCTATTGCTAAATAATATCGTGAGATGGAATTTTTATCCCCTTATTTCTCGTAAAGCTGTAAGACTGATAATTATCCTAACAATAGAGGTACAAGTAAGACATCTTCTAATGAAAAAGAAGTAGAGAATTCTTCTTCTTACAGGGATCTTTGTAGTCACACGAGACGTACTTTAACGAAGGAATTATTTGGTATATCCAATATTATTTTGGCATACTTTGTGTGTTGGCTTCCAATGCCGAAACATATGGAGTTATTATGATAAATAGTGGGTTTCTTTTAAGAGGAAGACGCGCTTAAATATTTCTTATTATTGACGTCATATTCCTTTTCTGCGTCTCATTTAGCCGGATATTTCTCTTGTTTGGATACCTCATTCAACTTTTCTAGATCTCCTTTAGGAGGTGTGATGATTATGTTCTTTCTTTCTCTATAGGCATGGACTTATAAAATTTACTCATTTTATAATGTTTACGTTTCTTCTCATGACTTAAGCATGATGATTTTTGCTCCAGTTACGACCAATGCTTGAGTTATTTTTTATAAAATGACTACTGAAGTAATCGCCGACATCAAAAGGTCAAGAGCGATAGGTGATGAACTACTAGAGCTCGACATGGATTATTTAGGAAAATATATTATTTTGAGACTTAATGTAATAATGATAAGGTTATGAAATATTGAGGAGTTAATGTAATAATGATAAGGTTATTTATGATAAATTTTATAGTTGTAAGATGATTTTTAAACTATTTGTAAATATATAGGATTTCAATGCAATTTACCCATTTCTAGTGGCTGGTAGGAAGATGCTCCTTTTTTTTCAAGCTCACACCATTGTGGTTCGAACTTCTTTTCCACTAAAGAAGGTGTTATAATGACCAGACATTTTTGCTTGGATGACCAAATAGTCAGCAAAATTAGGAGATTTTGATATCACTTTTGCTCCTCGAACGGCTATTAAACCTCAAGATTTTGCTGATTTTCTGGTTGAATTTTTTTCGAGCCTATCAGATAAGAGGAAAGATAAAGAAGTCATTCCAGAAACTTCGTTGTGGGTGGTCCGAACTGATGATGGCTCTAGCATATTAGGATCTAGTGCATGGGTTTAGTTAGTTTCTCCTTCTAGGGAGGCAATGTACCAGACTATTCGTTTTAGTTTTCATGCGTCGAATAATGAGTTGAATACGAAGCTATTCCTTTTGACTGATGGGGAATAGATTTGGTAGGACGATTTCCTATGCCTAATAGAGGACGTCAAATGATTATTATGGAGGTGGATTAATTTTCAAAATGGGATGAAACTGAACCATTATCCGGTACAAAATCCAAGGATGTTATTAAATTTATTGTGAATAATATTTGTTGTCTCTTTGAAGTACCTTAAAAAATTACCACAAATAATGGTCCTTAATTTAATAATAGAGAAATGACTTCTTTTTGGAATTCAAGAGGTATCACACAATGTTTTCTAAGCTTTTTTATCCCCAAGAAAATGGTCAGGTGGAGGTGACTAATAGGGTATATTCTTGAGGGTTTGAAGAAACATTTAACAGGTTCTGCAGGGAAATGGCCTAACTATTTGCAAGAGGTTTTGTGGGCTTATCGTACGATTCATAGAGAGGCTACTCAAGAAACTCTTTTTGCCTTGGTAGATGGTATGGAAGTTGTTAGCCTTGTCGAATCTACTTTACCCTATTATTCAGAAGAGCTAAATGAAGAGGCAAAAATAACAGACATAGACTTGGTCAAAGATAAAAGAGTTAGAGTGCATTTTAATATAACCCATTATCAAACTTCGATTATGAGTCGTTATAATTTGAAGGTGAGAAGAAGGGATTTTAAAGTAGGTGACAAAGTTTGGAGGAAAGCAATCGTCCATATAAAGGAAAAACGACTTGGAAATATGGCACGGAGTTAGGAGGGTCCTTATATGGTAATGAAGCGAATAAAACCGGGTAGATATCATCTTTGTGATGAGCAGGGCATGTTACTTCAACATCCTTGATATATAGAACATTTGAAACTATGTTAGAAGTGATTTTTTATTTTGATAGTTTTCGAATAATTAATAAACTCTTTTATATCTTGTTGGCCCAAAAAGGTTTTAACGAGGTGCCATGTACATATTTGAGGATATTGATAATTATGTTTTTGGCCAATGTTTGTTTTAAATATGTATATTTAAATTATTTTGGTAACTAGTGAAAGACTGATCATATTTGAAGTCGTTAATCAAGAGTAATTGTTTTGATTCAAAGTCTTATATGTTTATTTAAAGCACTGTTTGAAAAAACAACCATATTCGAGGTGCTAACGTATTTTAAACGCACTGATTGTATTCAAGGTGCTAACGTTTTCTAAACACACTAGTTGTATTCGAGGTGCTAACGTTTTTAAACACACTAGATATATTCAATGTGCTAATGTTCTCTAAACGCACTGGTTGTATTCGACGTGCTAACATTCTCTAAACGCACTGGTTGTATTCAAGGTGCTAACATTTTCAAAGTGCATTACTGTATTCGAGGTGATAATGAATTGCTCGTGAAATAAAAATGTATTCATGAGAAGGTAAAAGTTGGAAAATAAATGTGGACTGAAGAAAGTATTTGTTCATTAAAGTAAATTTTTCGATCTTACAAAAACATAGGTTTAAATTCCAAGTGGTTAAGTATTCACAAAATATGAGTCATCAACAACAAATGATGACTTTATAGAACAAAAACGAAAATGACAGTTAATCATATTTTTTGGAGTTATCTTGAGATGAATCTTTTTCTTGGTCAGAGGCATTCTCATCTTCTTCTGGGTTTGTTTCTTTCGAGAAGTCAGGTGGTATAGCTTCGAAAGCTTCACTGGGACAATTCTTCATGGGGACTAATTCCCAAAAGCTTAAGAAATTTTCTTTTGGGAATGCGATGGAATTCGCAGAGAAAAGTAATTTTTTTTGCTCATCGGCTTTTTTATTCGCAACAAGGGTGTCCTGCCCACATTGAATTTTGGCAGCTTTCACAATGACTTGTTTTTCTCTTTCGAATGCTGTTTTGAGTGAAGCCATTTCGTTAACCAACTTCTTCTTTTCTTCATCGCTCTTGTTCAAAGACTCTTGCAGAGAGGAATGCTTTTTATGCTGCTCGGATATCCTCCTGACATGTTTGGCTTTATTTTAATCCATTTCAGTCTGATGTGAAGTCATTAGCTCGTCATTTTTTTATCACGTATAGATCTCAGATGGCGTTTGAGGTGGATGGCTTATTTTATAAATTCCGACCTGTTAGCTTGGAACACCTAAATCTAGTCAGTGATGTGTCTGCCAAATATTTATCTTATCTTATTTTGTGGTTCAACTTCTTTTTTACATCGAACCATATCCTTAGCCATAATTTCCAAATGGCTTCGAGAATAGTCCATTTCCGTGCACAAATGTTTCACAACTGCTTCAAGATTAGAAAATGGTTGCAGTGCAAGTGAAATTTTTTAAGATGGCTCTTCGATAAGGATGAATATATGATTATTGTAAGGCATAAGAGCATAAGATTAGGTACATGGTGGAAGGTTTGAGTCCAAAATTTCAGACAAAATAAGAGCGGTAAGTTGATGTCCAATATGTTGAAGTTTTTCTTGGATCTGTTGAACTGAAAGATCCATATCCTGGTAAAGTTCTTGAAGTTCTTCTGAACCAATAGGTTCTTCAAAGTTGACATTTTCATCTCCTTGGTGATCTTCAAAAACAGTTTTTTCAGAGTTGAAGTTGGCATCTCTTTGGTGTTCTTCGGGAACAGTTTCTTCAGCTTTTGAGGGAGACATTTCTCACAGAGGTAATTCAATACTTTTCTTTGTCCTTTTGGATGGAGGAGTCTTTGAAGAGCTCCGTTTCTTTTTTCTGGGCAATGACCTTCTTTATTTTCTGAGAAGGTTTAGCTTCGTCCCTTCTTTGATGGTTCGAAGACTAGCTTCGCTTATTTTCCTTTTGGAATTCCTCTCTCCTTTTGTTGGCTCTAGATTTTTGGAGGAGGTCACAATTTTCTTTTTGTTTTTACCCTTATTTTCTGATGGTAGATAACTTTGAGATATATTTTTAACTGCCAGAATGACCTTGCCATCATGTGCTATTAGTCTCTTTATAACATTGGTTAGGATTAGGATAGGGGGCTACATTAAATTGTCTATGAGAACATTATCTGAGGAGATCCTCCATAGGTGACTATTGATGAATATTATGGGCATAAAAGCTTAGTGGAACCCGTTGCCCCATGTAATTTCTACCTGGGTGGCCAGCTTGGCAAATATTTCTTTCGCATCCTTCTTACGAGCTTTGTACCTCCTCAGAATTCCTACATACAATAGTAATACATTTGAAAAATTAATATAAAAGTTGTAAAAAAATAGAAGAAAAGATAAGAGAACTTATTGTTACTTCTCCAAACAAGGCTGAATCTTGAGGGATTCTCCTCTGTTATTTCCTTACCATTCTCTCATGTTCCCGAAATAAAGAAGAACCTTTGCTTCTGAAACTTGTCAGCCTCGAGATGTTCATCAATTATTTTGAAATCATCTATAAGTGTCATATAACTAGAAGGGAAATACCGAAACTTTGGAAAGACTAGTCATAACAATAAAGTATTTGATGGAGATATGGGTCTAGCTTAATCTAGAAGCCATAATCACTGGTAGGAGATTGAACCATAAATTTGGTGTTGCTTGTATAAGGTAGAGATCTAAGAGTTCGAAGTAGTCCACTATCATCAAGTCCAGTGGGAACCGAAGTCCCAGTTGATGATCTCATGATAGACCACCAATTTATCTGCTTTACAATGAGGTGGAATTTCTCCGTTCTCTAGTAGTCGAAACACTACATTGTCTGGCATCCCCCATTGTTTCTTTAGATTTAAAGAAAATTTTTAACTGTAATAGTCATATGGTACATTCTTTAGTGCCATGATATATTCAGGGAAAAGTCTTTTTAAATTTATAAGTGACTAAGGCAACAACATATTCAGGAAGCTCAGTTCGCACTTTATTTTTCTTTAATTTTTCACTGGTGCATCTTTCTTTTAAGCGTCATATTCGGTTTTAGAAGCAACACCACTTTCTGTAGCTTCAACATTCGAGTTTGGTTATGTCATTTTCTCTGAATGAGCTTCTTCGTCTGACGCTTCGTGTAGTAATCGAGGTGGATTTGAGCTTGAGGTCAAGTTTTGTTATTGGGTATTCGAAGAAGTTTGTTATGACACCTGATTGGTCTCAACAATCTCTTTCGAGGGAAGGAAGGATAGTGTAGGATTTTTTGTGCTACATTGGGGAGGATTTTGCGGAGTTTTATCATATTCGAAATCTCCCATAGCTACAAATCTTTTATTTTTTCGGAGAGGATTTTGGGAGAAATGAACCTTTGAATGAACACAAGGAGTCTCTTTGCGAAATAATTGAGGTGGATCGGTGTTGATGGGTGATGAAGTTTTCTTCAGTTTTTTGTGAATGGATATGCTTTGTGTCTCTTTGCGGTTGTCCTGAGGAGATAGTTGTGAGGAATTTGTTGGTAAGAGGTTTTGAAGCTGTGATGGTGGAAATGATTGTCGAAGGTTAAGATCTGGGTTAGGTGAACTCTGAAACCCATAGGAACTTTTATTAGGGTTAAATTTACCGTAAACGATAGTTTGAGTTGAAAATTGAGGATAGTTATTTATTACCCCAGCTTCCCGGTATTCAGTAGCCGTCTCACTGATATACAAGTAATCGTAGAGGCCAAAAATGGATTTTTTAGTAGCTGGGGATTTTTTTTTGTAAACTAAGATGAAAAAGAATCTTCAAATTAGTTCATAAAGTTTGAAGGTTAGGTGGTAAAAAATATTTTTCCAGTGAAGATAGCCAAGAAATTGGGTCTTCAGATGACGGTAGCTAAGAAATTGGGTTTTCAGATGAACTTTCTCTCACTATAAAGTATATGTGGAAAACAAATAACGAGTGAAGGAGTATTTATCAAAGAATTATGAAAGAGAAAGTAGTCGAAAAAGTTAGAAAGATGATGATGGATATTGGGTGGAGAGAAGGAATGCCAAACGATTACTTGCAGTTGAGAAGCGTGACACTTGTTTTTTTAGACCTGGTGGCAGGCCTTGTGGATTTTCACATGCTTACTAGAGTATTCCAAATATTTTTAACTATTACGAAAAGGCTAGCGAAAGGCTTTATCTGTGAATATTCAAAGTAGAAACAAAGGGTTGTGTGAAAAGTTTGGATCAGATTCGAAGTAAACTAGAGTACAATTTTGTTCGAGGATGACAAATGTGTAACTTATAATTTTTGAGTCGATTCATAAATGGTATAAATTCGAGGAAACATCTAGATATGCTCTTATCCGAAGACTGAAGATGTTGAAATAAGTCATTTTAATGAGGAGATGGAAAGATTAAATCCAAAGTGAATTAGATTAATTAACAGTTTCGTCTATTGTGTTTTTTTACGATTGCTAGTTTTTGTTCATTATCCTTCATAAGGACTATGGGGCTATTAAGAAAGATATGAAATATTGAGACTTAATTTAATAATTCTAAGTTTATTTATGATCAACTGTATAGATGTAAGAGAATATTTGATATATTTGTAAATATATGGGGCTGCAATGCAATTTACCCATTTGTATAACTGATTCAGTTATATAGAAGTTTGACAAGCATATAAATAAAACACGAGGCGATGAATAAATGACTACTCTTTTCATAAATCATATAGTGATTTTAAAGATAAATTTCTCTATACAATCTTATTTCATCTTTTACTTTCTCTTTATAAACGTGAAATTTATACTCAATAATCGTGACTCGATTTTTTGTTCTAGACCCAATAAAGAGTGGGCAGTTCATGATGTTTCAGAAGTGGTTCTTCTTGTTGATAATGAGTTTATCTCTTAGCTTTTATGAAAGTTCATACGATAACGATTATTGAGGATTTCAGAAATGTTCATTCCGTAAAAATGATGAACACGCGGTTAGTTTGTAGAAAAATGTTCACATATTCCCCCATAATTACATTGATTCTTCAACAATGGCATCTGTTTTTTTTGTTCCTTTTGTAAATTCTTCCTCTCTCTCTAAAATGGTTATTCTATTGGCATCCAATGATAGTGCCACTTATGGCTGTTTATTATTTTTAAGTATCCCATGTCATTTTGGCTCTTTTTTTGGTGAACCTTCTACTTCCTCTTTTTTTATTTTTTCAATTAATCGGATTCGTGAGGTAAGTACTCAATTTTGTGCTTTCGGGATCCAGATGACTTTGCTAATTCATGTTTCTACCTTGGAGCTATAAATTGTTAATTGTACCTTGGATTTGAGGTAGTAATTTTTCCTCATGTATTTTGCTTATTTTTTGTATTTTAGACAAATTGTTTACTTTTTTTTGTCATTATTAATGAGTTAACTATGTGTAATCATGACCATGTGAACTCTTTCACTCCATTGTGAAATATTGAGGCCCCTTTCAATGGTGGTTCTGATTCCATAGATGAACAATTTAGTTTGAAAGACGCTTTCGGATCTAGTGTCGAGAGAGAAAAGCAGTTGCAAATAATGTTTAATGATAGCCAAGAAAAGGAAAATATTACATTTTCGCAATATAGTGAAGATTTGTTAGCCTACAAAGCCAAAATTTATGCATCAAAGGGTATGTGAACAGTATTTCAAATATTTTTTTGGATGCTAGATCCAAAGACAAAAATATTTTCTCGAAGTTACAAAAAGTGCAAGAGAAAATGAATTTTATGACAACAAAGTATAGTACTATACTAAAGCAGCTTATTGCTTAGCGTAAAGCTTTTTATATTAATTTTTATAAGTATAAATCTGTTATGATTTTCTCATCAAAAGAGGTCGTTATGGAAACTTGTTCTAGATTGGTATTAGATATCCATGTGGATCATCCAAAGATAAATATGGATCATATTTAGTATAATGTTTATAAGACCCATTGACTGAAAGATATTATTTGGACTAATAAATTTTTTGATACTATCACTTTGTTTTAAGATGGACTAACACTGGCAAGAAATTTTACGATCTTCTTAATAATATTGAGGAAAAGAAAAAATGGATCAAATTCATTTTGATTGTGATGAAGAGGAAAATGAAACGCTATTAATAAGGACGTCTACGAAGAAGATTGTGCCCTCGCAATTGGTCTTAAGATTGTATGTGCTACTATGTCCACTTCTGTTAGTTTACAACATGTTGATCATTTTTGAGTTTGTTTATATATTGGGTTTTTGTTATCTTAGTTTTTTAATTGCTGATCTAACAATATATTTTTGTAAGACTCTTTTTATATTTTTGTGGGTACCCTTTTTGTTTTTTTAGGAACAATTCTCTGTGTTTAAGACAAACTTTGCATTATTTATTTTTTCTATTCTTATATCAAGTTTAATAGACCAAGAGATTTTTATTGAATATTTTGGTTTTGTACATGGATTTTACTACAATTTTCCAAGTAGGATCAGAGTGCATGATTCTTTAGCAGGGTTTTTTCTTTATTTTCAAGAGTATGTAACTTATTTCCATGGACCGTCATAATTTGATTTATTACCGATTGTTTGGATTGGCTTCCTGTTTTATTTATTATTATTATTATTATTATTTATTATTTGGATTAATAATTGTCGGTTACTTTTTTATTAGTATCTATCTTTTTAGATTATTGATTTTTATCATCCGAAGCATATTAGCCTTTTGTTTTACAGATATATTCCATCTGAAGTATATTTTTGTTTATCTATTTTTTGTTATTATTTTAAAGATATCTTGTATGTGCTATTATTTCAGAATAACATATTTACTTCGGTATAATATGTTTTTACAGTTGTATCTTAACAGAAATATCTTTGTGGTTTATTTTTTCTTGTCAAAAGTTATTGTTTATTGGTAGATATTTTTTTGTTTTATTTGTTTCGAGTGTATCTTCCCTTCAACATATGGTTTTTTAGCATTTATTTTTTGGTGAATCATTTTTTTCATGGACGTTATGCATGTTATTTTTTATTCGACCTTTTATGTTATAGTACTATGTGCTATTTTGCATTATATAAATAACAAGAAAGCCATACGTTTGGCACTAATTTTTTTATTAGTGTCGAATTCCTCTTTAAAACATTCTCCCACCACCAAAAGAGGAAAGAGTACATTCCTAACTTTTAATAAATATGATCTACATAAATCGTAAATTACAAGATTTTTTAGTCTGCAAGATTATGTTGGAGTTTCAAATTATCTATATTCCAAGGGTGCATAACTTGGTATCTCCTTTTGTCAAGCAATGTATAACTTATTGCTTTATTTTTGCTTCGACCGTAAAAGTTCATTCATATGTTGGGCCTAGTTTTTCAAGTTTTTTCTTGTGTTGGAATATTATTCTTAACATTTTATGGTTCGAAACTCATGAATCAAACTATGGAATAATATATATTCCTCCTCATTAGTTCATGTTAATATTCTGAATGAAGGTGTGTTTCAAATTTTCAATCTTCGTCAAAATAAACTTTCTTCCTTAAGTATTGATCATTATTTTATTTGTCGTAGTATGCGATCCTATGGGATGACATGTATATTTCTGATACCATTGATTATTTTTCTATTAGTCACTTTGACTTGCCCATTGGCATGGGGATGGAAATGAAAGTATAATGTTTGTTTAATTTAATTTTTTTTCAGTACTTTATGATATAATAATTTTTGAACTATGTTAGATTATCAATAGTGACAAGTCTCAGATTCTGGTACCTATAGTATATACTCACTTTTAAAAATATTATTACTTGTGTTACCGTGATGTTTTACATTTCTTGTGCTTCTATTCACTTCCAAAAATAGTATTACGATAACTATTAGGTATCTGCATCCTTAAAAGGCCATCATGAATGGTCCCTTGATGTTTATACACTATCTATCGACTGAGAGTTCCTCGTTCATTGTTTCCAGTACTATCGTTGGAACTTGAACTGAATTTGAAAATATTTTTGTATGTATCACATGTCTTTACTCTTTTCTTTGCATCCTTCGTGAGTGGTGGCCAATGATAGCCTAAAAGAAATATTACTTTTTATAAGGTTTTATCTTCTCAGTGAGTGTTTCCTTCTCCCTCATATAATTCTTCCATTACGAAGTTTGCTTTGTTAATGCCTAACCACCTTAGTAAAATATTTGGTAATCATCTTTTGTACAATGTATCTAATGTTCACACCTACCTTGTGGATATTATTTTTAATTTTTAAGACTCTCTTTTGTCTTTGGGTAGCACTCTCTCTATTAGATAATATTTTATTGTCATTCGCCAATATTCTTCTCCTTCTTCTCCTTTAATTATTATTACTCCTTCAAATATGAAAGTTGATAATAAGTGATTGTTAATGTAATTGAGGGTTTTATATTGTGTTATTAATCATGGCACCAAATATGTACACGGCGAAGAGTGAGTGCATCAACTATTTCAGTTTATGCCCTTGGCATTTGTATAATTTTGACATGCTCGAATTGACTCGACGAAAAAGATTAGTTAATGTTTGGGCCTTTATTATTATTATTTTTATAATTTCCAAAATTTATATTATAATCTTCTAGATCTACTTACTATTTGGTCAATCTTTTCGAGACATCGAGCTTATGCAATATATACCTCGGGTCTTACGAAGTTATCACAATTATAGTGCGCATAGTCTTATTTTCTTAGCTGCTACCACCAATGCTATAATTTTTTATAATTATAAGTATCTAGTTTCCGTTTGTAGTAAAGATTTACTTACATAGTATAAGATTTTAGAATCTCTATATTTCTTCTTGATTGACACTATACCCGTTTCATAATCTGATACTGCCAAGTACATGTACAAGCTTTTTCCTTGATCCAGATTTTCAAATATTTACGAAGACACTAATAAGTTTTTTTAATGTTATTGAACATCTCATTGCATGTTGGAGTCAATTGGAATTTCATGCTCCATTTAGCACTTAAAAGAAGGGTCAATATTTGTCTGAAGATCATGGCAAAAACCTATTAAGTGTTGCTAACCTTCTTGTTAGTGTTTGAACGTTTTTTAGAATTCTTGGAGCCATCATTACTACTAGGTTGGAAAGCGGGGTGGGATCTACTTCGATTCACTTTTTCCTCACCATATATTCTATGAAGTTTGACATGAACAACGAAGGTGCATTTTCTAGATTTAATTTTATATTCACACGTATGAGGTTGTTGAATATCTCAGTGAGGTTTCCCATATGTCTTCTTCACGTAGGACTGTTACGAACATGTTACCAATATGGACTTGTATGTTTATGCCTCTCTGAGTTGCAAAATTTTGGATACTAACCTTTGATAGGTTGGTCCAATATTTGTTTATACAAAGGGAATTAATTTACAGAAGTATCTCACCATTCGGTAACGCACGTCGTGTGTTATTTTTCCTCTCATTTCATTTGTATTTAATTGTATCATGCAAAAGAATCTATAAAGCATAGAATTTTGCTACATGATGTTGCATCAATGTGTTGATCAATTCTTGGAAGTGGAATGAGATCCTTGAAACATTTCTAATTAAGTATGTAAAATCTATGCACATTCTCGACTCCAATATTTTACGAAGACAAGATTTGATGTCCACGTTAGGTAAAAAGACTCTCATAAGTGTTCTAAATGCGTCTGTTAGTCTCTGTTGGTGATTATCGTCTCAAATTTTTGTCGATAATTTTATATTTTGTATTATTAGTAAAACATTATTGTTGATATTTAACTTGTGACATATGACATCATAGGTAATTTATTTTTCAAAGAATTTAAAATTTTATATCTAAGATGAATTGGTATGTTTCTGTCGATGTTTAAGATTTTCATTGTTCCATGACAATTTGTTACATTTTCTCCTCCGGTTGCAGTAACCGAGGTCCTTCGTTGGAGTTATCTACATCCTCCAAGGAAAACCTTTCATTCTCTTGTTGCTATGCTTTGAAAGCCATGCATGTTGTATAGTATTCCCTTTTTGTTTTGTTATCTTCCCTTATCACGTTTAGTTTACCGTTTAAATGGTATCTTATACACTGGTGGACTGTAAAGATTACAAAATGCATTTGTTTGAGCCAATATCAGTACAATATTATGTTATATGAAGATGGTGTATCTACCATTATAAAAATACATGTTATCCTTTTTGAACCCTGTCAGGACTCTCTACATGTGAACCCTGTCAGGATTCTCTATATGTGAACCTTGTCGGAACTCTCTACTTTAGATCAACATTGGTTCTCCTCTCATTTTCTCATATTTTCCTCGATGTAGGATATTTTCTAAACTACTAATATCGATAATTAGCCTCTTGATCTTTATGTTGGTCATCTTTACTATTATTATTACTGCATCACAATGAGAAGATGGTCCAAATATGGGTTTTTCTACACAAATAGGTTTGTTTTCGCTTGATAGACTATTTAAATTTCATGAGCGAACCTTTTCTATGATATTTTTGTTATTCAAAAGTATAAGTCTCCTCCACCAATCAATCTGATTATTTGTGAGTTCAGATCTCGGTCCAAGTTTCGATTGAAGCTTGTTTTGCGGGATCACCTGAACCCTCTCCTAGTTTCTTCTTTGGTTTGTTTTATTTCTTGTAAATTCATTCAATTTTCCTTTGTATATCAAGGCTTTATTTTTATCCAACAAGAACCAATAATATTTAGTGAGTTGACCCATGTTGCCATGAAACAAACAATACTTTTTTTATCATAGATCATCGTCGATGACTCTATAAATTTACTGAATGATCCCTTCGATGGTCGATCTGTTCTTAAGTTACTTTTAACATTTTAGATAACATTTGGTATTCTTTTTTTGATTGATTTGGTCTTAATATTTTGGAATCCGAAGTGTCATTGTTCATTGGTTCTTTATCTGTTGCACTTATTTACGCCACATTATCTTTTTTTCTTGGTGAAGCACTTTTGGTTGGATTCTCTGTGTTTACTATTTGATTTGCTCTGGCCACCTTATCTCTCTTGATAAATCATTCCACCTAAGCCAATATATCTCCAAATTTTAGTGTTTTTTATAATTACATCAGATATGTTTCATTCTTTAACTCATATTATAAGTGTTACTACGGGAACGAAATCATGGCAGTCTTGTAGCTATGATTTTTTTTTTTCAGTGAATCTTTTGATACAAATTTTGAGGCTCTCATTAGCTCTTTGTTTGCAATATAATATATAGTCCTCATATTTTTTCTTTCTTTTTCCTCTACAAAGTTATTCTTAAGTGCAGTTTGGAGCATATTGTAATTTTTTATGCAACCTATTGGGAGACTATTAAACCATTGCAGTTCCTCTTACGTTCGTGGAAAAGAAGCATCATCAACTCCATATTGTAGCATTTCACTGTTAAGTTGGGTGATGTGTTGGCCTAGATATATTTTTTCCACTCCATATCGTACCATGATGTGACTCAAAACAATATTTTTAAGACTAGTGGAGACTCTCTATATGATTGAATTTCTGCATCCTCATAATAGTCATATAGACCATCCACGAACGAGCAATTCTTCTGGAACCGTAGCCATTTCCAATTTGTGCTCCTTGATTTTGTGTTATATTTTGGTCTATGCACATGGTTGTATGAATCATGTAAAGTCTATCTCCGTATCAATTTATTGTTTAAGTCAGGAGGCTTATCTTTTGTTTATTTTTCTACTTTATCAGTAGTTTCATTTCTTAAATCAAGTGATTTAACTTCTGGTTCAACGGATGTTTCATCTATTTTATAATTTTGGAGTTCTATAACATTGTCATTATCCATATTATTGATATTTAATAGATTTTTAGGGTGGTTTTCCTTAACAGATTCACTGATTTTAATAGACTTTGGAATCCAAACTTCTTTTAAAGAAAGTTTGGATTGATTGCTTTTTATATTGTTTTTTTTTTCAGTTCTGTTTTTAAGCATATTTTTTCTAATTCATCCTTTTTACAGTATTTTTCTTGATTCCCTATATGTTTACATTTCTTGCAGTAAAAAGGTTAGTTTAGCTAATTAATATCTTGCCAGAATCTGCCATGTTCCCCAAAGGGTACCCAGATTCTTTGAGGAACAGGTTTTGAAATATCAGCTAGTACCCATGCTTTAGTTTTATTATAGCTTGCTATGTTATTTTCTGGCACCTATATTGTTAAGGGCAATCCAATTTCCTTAGCAATATGAGTGACAAAGTCAAGCTTATATAATATTTTTAGTAGTTAGGCACAGATATCAAAAAAGGAGTCACATGGGACTCCTTTTTGGGGTGAAATTCGGGAGTCCACTTAAGTATTCTAAAAGGAATATTACCTATTGGTCCGACTGGTTTGGCCCATAATCTTTTAACGTTTTCTATTGATTCTAGTTCTACGGAATAATGTCTGTAATCCTATTCATAGGTGTTGCATGAACCTAAAAATCTAAATGCAGAGATGTATGCCTTGAACTCACTGAAAGTTGGACTTCCAGATGAGAACTTGGCAATTAATGTAGTTCTAGCAAGATTATTTAAAGAGAACTTTTCTGTAAGCCGAAACTGCACCGAAACGTAGTCCTCGTGCTCCTCATGAAAGACTTCTTTGTGAGTGAAGTCCCTCCTTGATGCTTTAGCTCCAACTGAATCTGCATATGATCTTATTCTTGCTCATTCTTCTTTCTTTAACAGAGAGTCTTCAAATACTAGGTTTGAAAACATCCTAGGTAGATTGTTTGTCGAGGACTTGAGTGGAGGAAAGTCTTCGCTCCTTTGATTTGAGGGTTCCATTGAATACATTGCTTCGATATTTCTTTGATTTGGTGTTTTTTGTGGTTCTTTCAGATCAGATTGAAGAGATTGAATCTGATCGAAGACAAAAATTGAGGTTCTGGTGAATACTCGTCTAGGGTTTCGCTTTCAATTATGGGTTTTTTGTGAGAGAAAGGTGAAGTCTTGATGTGTGATGCCAAAGTCTTTGAGATGAGGAGTGATAGGAGAAAGAATCAGTGCGTCGATCCGGTGGACTTCTTGGGTATCCAACCCAAATCTTAGACGATTCTTGGAGCAACTTCCTTCCAAAAAAAAAATGCACCCAATTTCAAATAAGCAATTGGGATTGAGGAGATGGTTATCCAAACTTTGTATGATTATTTGACAAATAAGCAATATGCTGTTGCTGTTGCTGAGTACCTTTTAACATGATCATAGTAAATGACAAAAGGACATCCATGATTTGAAAAAAATCTTGAAGTTTGTTTAAAAGAGAAGGATGAGCTCCGGAGTTTCTCAGAAGAATGTCACAACACTTTTCATCCATGAGAGCACCCCATCCTTGAGTATAAATAGTTTAGGTACGTGAATATTATAGTGTGAATGATTCGTTATATACGTATCCAACTAGTAAAATATATAAAATTATTATGTTATATATATAAGTTTATTATAAATTTAATATAAACTAATTATTCAAGTTATAATTATATTGCTAATTAATAATAAATATGTGCTCAACCTTTAATTTATCATGTAATATAATTTTTAAAATATGTTTACGTATAAAACCAAGTGTTGGATATACAGTTTATAATTTAAGGTTTCAAAATCTTATCCGCTAAATCTGAACTTATAATTATAATTTGGTTTTTAAAATATAGACTACTTATGGAATTTATAATTTGCAGGTAGGACCATATTTGAAATTTATAATTTATCATCGGGTCAGGTTAGAAATAATATACATTTTGATAGATCTTTCATTTTATTTTTTTTAAAATTCAAAGTTGAAATTCCAAAATTTTTCTTTCTCCATCTAGATTTCTACATTCATGACATTTACACTCCAAATCAGCCGAAACTCTGAAATCTATCCGTTATTACCCTAAATCTACAAGTTTTGTACTAAAATCTACTACTCTAAACCCATTAAACCGAAAAAGTTAGGTTTTTTTACCCAAACCCATCAAATCCACTTCGAAAAATCTTGAATCGGAGTATCTATAGGAAATGAAGAGATGGACGTGTCTCTGGAAGACTTACTAGACGAGGAGGAAGCTTACCGGATGGAGGTAAGAAGCAAAACCCTGTATTTCAGTTTGCGGTCGTGTCGCACGCCGTTCGTGCGACGAACACCTTCGTCATCGCACGATCGTGCGACTTGTTAACCGTATCCGTCGCATGAGACGAATATAAAAGTGTGTCTCATGCGACCGCACTAGAGGCATGTCTCGTGCGACGGCACTGAAGACATGTCTCATGCGACAACAGTGTTATATAAACTCATAGTTTTCAATTTTATATTTTGCAGGAGGAACCTGCCCAGCCTCCATTTATGGATGCCGATTACAATAAAATATTCAACACGAATAGATTATTTACTAAAGACGAATTGGATGCTTTCGTGGACATTAAATCGAAGAAGATCAAGTTTGTCACAATTAGAAAGCTCTACGATAGCGGGAAATGGGGAAGGACTCCTAGGTTAGAGTACGTTTGCGAGCAATACGGTGTATTCGTATCAAAGGCGAAACCGAAAACTTTGAATAAAGAGGAAGACATCGACGAATAAATGTAATTGTCCGTTTGCGCTAAAAGGTCATCCGATCGACGTACTAGCCGTGAAATGGGTTTGGAGGTGATAAACGGTACTCACCATCATGAACCCTATGTTCGCCTAGACGGTCACTCCCGCGCTTATAGGCTAAAAATGGATGAAGAGGAACTAGTTCGTAGTTTGTCTCACCTCGGTTCGCGCCTTAGGGAGATATATAGTGGTTTGAAGTACCAATATCCCGAGAACGTTTCGAACATGCGTGCAATCCGCAATTTCCGCCAAAAACATTGAGATGCTGAGCACGGGGGACAAACGCAAATGCAATATCTTTTGACGAAGTTGAAGGAGAATGGATACTCGACGTGGGAGCGTTTGAAAGAAGATTCAAAGGTGATCACTGACTTTTTCTTCGCATATCCTACTAGCATAGACTTATTACGTACATTCCCGAACGTGTTATTCATAGATTGTACGTAGAAGACGACTAGGTATAAGATGCCATTATTAGAGATTGTCGGTTTAACGTCGACTTCCATTACGTTTACTGTTGCGTACGTATTTATGAGCGGAGAGAAGATTGGAAACTACGTATAAGCTTTGGAAACTCTTCGTAGTTTGATGATGGATAGCGTGTGCGCATTTCCATCCATTATTGTTACCGATCGAGAGTTAGCTGTTATGCGAGCGATCGATAAAAAATTTCCGGAAATGCACCACTTATTATGCATGTGGCACATTAGTAAGAACATTCTTGGGGCGGTCAGGAGGATATTTCACGATGAAGCGGTAGCGAAATAATTTGTCGAATTTTACGGCTACGTTGCGGAGGCGAACACGTTTGAGAGTTACCAAAAGAATCTAGATACAATGAAGGAGATGTTTGCATCTAAACCGGAGTGTTTTGCGTATGTTATGGACTCGTGGATAACGAAATATGGTGACAAGTTCCTTGCGTACTGAACGAACACGATTAAGCATCATGGCCAAACAACTACAAATAGGTTAGTCCGTTTATCCTATTTTTTGTTGAGTTATTTTATCTAGTTTCAAATGAGTTGATAATTTATTACTTGTACTATGTAGGGCGGAGGGTACTCATTCGTCCCTAAAAAAATATCTTGGGACGAATCAATGCAACTTTGAGCTTTTTTGGGAAAAAGTTCATAACTTATTAACGAAGCAGCATGCGGGTATCGTCGAATCATTCGAGCGAAGTAAGTTTAGAACAATTCCTGGTTTTGATGGTGTTTTGACAAAAAATCTTAAAGGTCATATGTCATATGCGGGGCTAAAGATATTGATGGTTGCTATTGTACGTGCTCGAAATATAGGAGTAGATCGGGTAGCATGTGGAGGTTGTTTCCATTTGGAAAACGCATGGTTTACCTTGTGCATGTGAAATTGCGTTTATAGCTAGAGATGGTAGGTGCATCCCTTTAGAAGACGTGGATATCTTTTGGAAAATATTAGATATTGTGCATAGAGATCCCAGCTCTAGCGAAGAGGAATTGCAAAAAAAACTTTCCTTAATTGACAACTCCATTCATAGTTTCCGATCTGACCAACAAGACCACATTATCAATAGGGTAATGCAAATATTGAGGCCTGAGACAAGTCATATTCAAGATCCTAAAGAAGCGGTTAGAGATAAGGGTAGACCAAAGGGAGGCGTTGATAAATCGACTAAACGGAACCCTAGTTCGTGGGAATATCCCATTGAACAAACCGCTAGTGCTAGTACTCCGGCTAACTCGGTAGATAGTACACCCGTAAACAAATTAGGGACCACGGCCGCATCCAAAGTGGTTCCCATCATACCACCCAAACCTCCATTAGCAAAAAAGAAAGTTGGAAGGTCTAAGAAAATTGTTAAGGATGGGAAGTTAACATTATATCCGGATTGCATCCCGGCCTTTCTACATACTTACATTTTAAAATTAGTTGACGTTCTTCCGGACGGACAATGCAGATATCGTTCCGTAGCACATTCAATATACAACGACGAAGATAGATGGGAGGATGTTAGACGCGAGTTTTTGAAGGAGTTGCGGGACAACCGTGCATGTTGGTTGGATGTATATGGTTCGCCCAAAGGTGTTTGACGATTTGGTACATAGGTTAGATTACTTCAAGCCCAACCATAGTAGCCACTATTGGATGACATTTCCGGACATTGGACTAGTCATCGCGACAAGGTATCAATGCATGGTATACCATGTATCGTAAGCAGCCTCGTTAACGTATCTACCAATCTGTGGAAAGCCACCTGTCAACAATTCAACGATCACAGAAGTTGGGATAGCATTCTTACATGAATGTCACTTTGTTAATGTAAGTATATTTCGTTTCCAATCCAAATTTCTTACGCTATCATTACTAATGCATTCATTTATTCTTTTTTCTTGTAGATTACTACTCCACTCGATGAACTGTTGCCTCTATTATACCCTTGTTGGGCCGCTTATGCAACCAAAGAAGCGAATCAATGGGCGCATCCCTACTACTAGCGGTTGAACAAATTTATACAAATAATGCCCGCAAGGAAAATCAACTTGAACGAAAAACCACATGTAACAAATTTGACTAGAGACGACGTTTGAAATGCTTTTGTTCAACGTTTTAAGTTATTTTGTCTAACGTTTCATGTAATATAGTTAATGTAATTTTGGTGTAATATAGTAGGAAAATGACTACTAACGTGTTATGTAATATAGTTGAAGTGATTAAGTGAAATGTTATATTTTTAGTCAAATATAACACCGGTTGCACGAGATGAATTTGGGTCCCGTCTCATGCCACTAATGACCAAAATTTTGGCCCTGAATTTCAGGCAGAGAGCATATATCGCACTCCAAAAATGCAAACGTCTTTGATGGTAGTCGCATGCGACGTAAGGCCAAAATTTTGGCCTTATTTTTCAGACAGAGAGCATATATCGCACTCCAAAAATGCGAACGTCTTCGATGGTAGTCGCGTGCGACATAAGGCCAAACTTTTGGCCTTATTTTTCAGACATAGAGCATATATGGCCTAAAGAACACGGTTTAGACATGTGTTGGAGTAAAGTACCATTAAAAAGGGGAAAGGGGAAAACAACAAGTACACTTGAAGGAAATACACAAAGATGAAAACAACAAGTTAACACCTTAACTTAAACAAACATAAGAAAATAATTAAACAACTAGATGCCAACAACCAAAATGCTCAATCATCGAAGTCATGTCCCAAGTTGTCGTCAGAATCAATCCCCTCCTCCCTTCTCGTAATCCTGTCTTGAAGATACGCTACCATATTCCTAGTGATGTAGTCTACCACAGTCATGTTCCAGACGACGGCCGCTTCTTGCTTAATTTTATATGGCAAAAACAACAAACGCTGGAGCGGTTTACAAAAAAGGTACCTCTGCTTGATTTGTTAACGGTTGCGCACGACGAGACCTCCAGTTTGTAAACGGACGTAGCCGTAGTACATCTTACAAAGCACTCGATCAAAAAAAGCATCGCTACTATCTTCGCCCATCTCTCGGCGGGCAATCTTCACCGCCTCAAGAAGATGGTAGTCTTCATGAGGAGTAAACTCCATTGTTAAACTGTTTATGTTTGAGAAGTTTTAATGACTGTAAAAGGTTTTGGAGTCCCTTTATATAGGGAAGTAAAGTTTGGCGGGACTTTTTGATTTTTGATAACGAGCGGGAGTTATTTATTTTTTAGAATGAGCGGGAGTTTATAGTTTTTGAGAATGAGCGGGAGTTTTTGATTTTAGAGAATGAGCGGGAGATTTTAGTTTTCGAGAATGAGTGGGAGTTTTAATTTTTGAGAATGAGCGGGAGTTTTTCATTTTAGAGAATGAACGGGAGATTTTAGTTTTCGAGAATGAGCGGGAGTTTTGATTTTTTAGAATGAGCGGTATATTTTGGTTTTTTGAGAATGAGCGGGAGTTTTTGGTTTCTTACTTTACACGTGTTACGTTTTCATTCGTATATTCCGATTACGTTATCTGCAACGAAAATGTTTACAAATAGAAGCTGTATTCACATTATAGTGTAAATTAGTTGATAAATCAACCAGAAAAATGTGTCCCTAGACTGAGTTGGAAGGTCAATTTTTTATAAGGACATCAGTTGAAGCTGGTAACATGCACATCCCAGAGGGGGGTAAAAGGTACTGCGAGGCATTGGTATGCCAGATGTACTTCCTGTACGGAAGGGATGGTGTTCAGCCGCCTAGAATTTCTAGCCGTGTTGATGAAGTGAGAGCTAGGTGGTCAGTCCTAGCAACATTCCGTCGACATCCAGTTTTTGGCCTGACCGAATTGGAACGTCTTATTGCGTGTAACCGGTTCAACTTTCAAGTCACGGATTCGATAACACAGGACCAGCTGGATAAGGTCCGCGTAGACATTATTGACATCCGGCTAGAGGAAATCACTGACTACAAGGATGCGATAGAAGAACGGAAGTTGATCAAATGGAACTGGCCTGATAGATAAGTATGAGTGTGTGCTTCAGTTTTATCATTAGTGTGTGTTTCACTTTAAGTATGAATGTATGTTTCATTTCCAGTATGAAAAATATGTTTCATTTTAAGTATGAGTGTGTGTTTCAGTTTAAGTATAAGTGTGCGTTTTAGTTTAAGTATGAGTGTGTGTTTCATTTTTTGTGTGAGTGTGTGTTTCATTTTAAGTTGACATTATATTTCATTTTATACCTCTCGGTAATCCGGCACACATGAAGGGCGGTCTCTACAAGATCATCGTGCTCCAGAGTTGGTATCGATGGAGCAAACCGAGCAATCTGCTCGTATCCTGCAAAGTCAGCACCACCCTGCGGTTTAATCGAAGACCTCTAGCTGGTGCAGAACTGCTAACGATGTACCACAGCCTCCTCTTCACCCAAATGTAGTACATCAGGTCATCACTCTCTCCACTACCACGGTAAAACCTGCTATCAGGAGTGTACACATGGTTGTCCTAATCCCTCCACAAGTTCCCGTCCCATAGGTATCTAGAGACCATCTTCTTCCCTGTTTTTTTTTTCGATTTAGAGGGCGTATATCCTTAGGAATCAGTTGTACGAACCCCATCTGTCAAGTGACACGGTCTGGGTAGTACGGCACAACCACGCCGAACGCCTTAAGAATCAACTCAACCTAAGTCACCCCATGGAACGGATAATGGTCCCGTAAGTGTATGAAGGGAAGGAACATGACCTGTAAATAAAAAAATGAACAACTTAGCCATTTATATTAATAAAAGTACTTATAATTAAAATAAACGAATATGACTTACATCTGCCTCCGTGCACGTCGAAAGTGCATGTCTCATCTTCATGCGCAAATCATGAGAGACACCAATCTTCTACGGCGCATGTCGGCACATATGGGGCATGGATATGTCGTAAACGCAAAACAGTGGAGCTCAGAGCTGAACAAAGTGTGCAAATATCCACGACTCGAGCATCCCTATAAACCCGCAAATGCCTCCCGTACCATGGAGAGATCCCTGACTAAGGGAGTGGTACAGCTGTGCTAAAACCAACTGACCCTAGTTGAACTTATGCATACCCTGATATTGGTTCACGAACTGGAGGTAATCTAAAGGAATGTTGTTGCCGGTTTTGTTGGCACATATGGTGGTACCTAATAAATACATGATGTAGGCACGGGTGGCATGTTCTAAACTCTCATCCGTGATCTTCCTATCACTATACTTAGCACCACTAAAAGTAGTGCGCAACCACTGAAGGTTCACACTACTAGCATTCCTAAGGTTTTTACCCAACTCAGATGGTCGTACACCTAGCATGCCAGCATAAGTACTAAGCTTCTCAACCTCCGAGTCAAAAGGTAAAGCATCAAAGGACCTACCTACAACCGGTAATCTAGTGATGATGTAGACATCGTCCAAGGTGACTGTCATCTCCCCGAACGAGAAATGAAATGAAGAAGTCTCCTCATGCCATCGCTCTAAGAATGCCTCCACCAAATGGATGTTCGTATACCAGCGGTTGAGTGAATCGACGAGCGGGCCAAAAATAGTCTCCATCACCCTTGCCCGTACCCTACTCTGCTGTGTCAGGTCCCATCTCCGGAGATTGTCGTACATAGCGAAGCATCGCAGGGTGACCCTATCCTGCAATATGTATCAAACACGTAAGTTCGTGAAAAAACAATTATTATAAACATATGTATCGAACACGTAAGAAAGTGATAAAACAATATAAAGGTATAATACTTACATCTCCGTGATAGACGCTGAAAGCCTCGTGCTGGGTGTAATCCGGAAAGAGAGTCGGAACATGCGGCAGCACCGACAAAAAATCCTGATCCTCACCCTCGGGTGCGTGGGATGCTGCCTCTTGTGCGTGAGGTGCATCGTCCTCGTACTGTGAATGTGAGGCATCATGTGCCTCCTCCCGCTCCACACCCTCCATATCATCCGGTGCATTTGCATCATCATCGTAAGAAAAGTCAGGTGGCTAAGCAGACGAACCTGCCCCTGTGCTACCATCATTAGTAAGAATGTAATCGACATGACGATAGAGACGTCGTCTAGTACGCGTACCAGGAGCATGTCCCTCGCTGGGACCTGCCTGTACATCCTCGGGCTCGGGAAAAACTCTACCCTCTGCCGCCACTTCCGCCTCACGTGCCAAACGATCACGTTCCCTCATTTTCTTGAATTGATTTTTAACTGTCTGCTTGATCCATCCTATCCTGTAAAGACAACATAAACAAATATGTATTAGTGAGAAAAAAACCAAATAAGCATTCATAAAAGGCATTGATTTGCATGCGACATCTTAAACTATCTGTCGCATGCGACATATTAAACTCTCTATCGCATGCGACGATATGCCATCTTGGTCGCACGATCGTGCGACCAGAACCAAATTGGTAGCACGATCGTGCTACGAACAGAACCCAAACCCCAAATTTAGAAAACTACCAAAGCGACATCATTTCACACAAAATCAAACACATAGGTATAGATCCGACCAAAACTAACAAGAATACATCACTAATCTAACAAAAAAACACCTAAAATCATAAAAAAAAAATCGAACTTTTTAAATCGAAACCTAAAAAACTGAAAAACCTAATTTCAGCAGTTTATACCCAACAAAATCTAAAAACAATTATACCATGATGTTTGTATTACTTACCTTTATGTTTTCGTTACTTTAGATTCTTCAAAAATCGAGTTTTTGAAATGGGTCGAACGGTGTGCTTGAGAGCTTTCTAGAGAGAGAAAGAGAGGAAAAAAATGGTGAGAGATTTATCAAACCCTTTTATACCTAGGTTTTCTCAAAAGGGTAAATTGGTCCAAAATTAGGTGAGAGATATATCAAATGGGTATAAGATCCAACGGTTTAAGATCTATCAAAATGTGTCTTATTTCTAGTCTGGCCGTTTATCATCTAGTTTAAAATCTTAAGTTTAGATTTTAATTTTACAATTAGTTTTTGAATAGAGTGTATAGAAAAATTTTATAATTATAAAATTTGTAATTTTATAAAATTTTTGAATAGGCTATGATATTTTGAACCAACAACATGAAAAAATTTATAATTATAAAATTTGTTTGGTACTTAAATGTTGATATTATTTATATTTTATTAAATAAATAATATAAATACCTATGTTTTACAAACTGATAGTTGCGAAACGTGTAATCTTTATGGAATAGTAGATGAAAAAAAAAACAGGTTATTGATAGATGTGAAACGTTATTTGTTCTAATTTTTTTAATTCATAACATATCATGAGTGGTACTACTTTGTGCGTCTTAAAAAAACAAAATCAACGGTATTTTCGGATTTTTTTTTTGAGTTACGGTTTAAAAGATACAAACTTTTAAAGTTTTAAAAATTTTAGGGTTTCGCGAAGAAGATGCGAAACCTTCTTCGTTATGATAGATGCGAAACTTGTTTTGTTGTGCTAGATGCGAAACCTTCTTTATTTTGCTAGATATGAAACCTTCTTTATTTTGATAGATGTTAAACCTTCTTTATTTTGATAGATGCGAAACCTTCTTTATTTTGATAGATGCGAAACCTTTTTTATTTTGATAGACGTGAAACCTTCTTTATTTTGGTAGATGAGAAACCTCTTTGTTTTGATAGATGCGAAACCTTCTTTATTTTGATAGGTGTGAAACCATATAACTAAGAAACATGTGTAAAATATAATTTTTTATAAAAAAATTCAAAACATACCACGAATGGTACTTGTTTTGTTCGTCTTAAAAAACAAAACCAGTGGTAATTTCAGACTCTTTTTCTGAGTTACGGTTTAAAAGATACGGACCTTTAAAAATTCAAAAAAAATAAAATAAAGAATGAGAAGTTGGTTAGATAGAAGGGTATTTAAGGTATAAAGTCCTTTAATTTTTTTTGATCTGTATCCCTAATATGTTTGTTAAATTGGTCTTTATTGGTAAATCTCCCTTCTTTTATTACCATAAATGCATATTATATAATTTATATTTACTTTTTAAAATATTTTATTTAAAAAATTATAAAACCTAATTCTAAACAGTAAAACAACATTCCGCGCTTTAAGATTAAATCAAGGGAAATTGTACCTAAGGTACCCACTCAACTATTTTATTGTCAGTTACTACCCAAGGTTTGATCAATTGTCACTTAATACCCAACTCGACTACCTAATTATCACATAGTATCTAACTTTATTTTAATACCCTAACTACCCTCACCATTCATGAACAGCCACGTAACCAAAATTTATCTTTCCTTCTCTTTCCTACTTTTTCTTTTTATTTTATTTTTAAAAGATCTGTATCTTTCGAACCGGAGCTCGAAAAAAATAAATGAAAGTACCATCACTTTTGTTTTTAAAAAATGAACAAAACTAGATTCATTGATGATATTTTTTTATTTTTTTAAAAAATAAAATTTCACCAGTAACAATTCGCATCATATCATGAGAATTGTTCAGGAAACCCAGAGTTGCAAACAATTCGCATCTTATCATGAGAATCGTTCAGAAATCCTGAGAGTTGTAAGCAATTCACATCTTATCATGAGAATCGTTCAGAAATCCTGAGAGTTGCAAGCAATTCGCATCTTATCATGAGAATCGTTCAGAAATTGCAAGCAATTCGCATCTTATCATGAGAATCGTTCTGAAATTGCAAGTAATTCGCATCTTATCATGAGAATCGTTCAGAAATCCTGAGAGTTTGCAAGCAATTCGCATCCTGAGAATTTGCAAGCAATTCGCATCTGGAGAATTTGCAAGCAATTCGCATCTTGAGAATTGTACGAGTTTTTTTTTTTTTTTAGCGCGCGCCTATATTTGGTCGGGGTATTTTTGTCCAAATTTCAGTTCGATGTACCAAGTGACACTATCCAAAAAGCGGGTACCGCCGGGTAATAACATAGTTGAGAAGGTATTTCCTGCTACTTTTCTGATAAATCAAAACTATAAATTTAAATACCAAATTTTAATTATAAACATAGCTATGTTTAGAATATTCAGGCAAAAAGTAAACAATTAACTCTAGCCATAAATCATATATATACAGAAAATATTAAGACAGAAAATAACAATGATACTTTATTCTTTTATGTTAGTTTTATCTACCTTATCGCAAACTCCTAACGTGTGTAAGAAAATATGTATATGCAGTGTTAACCAATTTTCGTTTAAAGTGTTTCACTAATTCTTCGTGAATAACATTTTTGGTCTATAAGTGTTTCTTTTCTCTAATGCACAATTGTTTTCTTATGCAAACTTTTGCCATATCACATAAATGTCAGTAACTAAATAACTTCATTTTTCTCCTCTTCAAAATTGTTTTCTCATGCAAAATTTGTAACATAAAATTTATGTAAAAGTTCAAAACTTTTTTTGTACTTTTTATTTTTATTTTATCTTTGTGAAATTTGTCTACCATTGTATTAAAATTGATAAAATTATTTTCAATCCATCATAGTAGCATGATGATTAAATCTAGTTGAACTTTTACATAAATTTTAGGGTATATATTATAATATGATACGTGATTTTTGGGATAACTTTATGAAGAGATGGACGAAAATGATATAAACAGAAGATCAATAGATTCGGTTGGTAAAGAGAGGTTTTGATAAGTTGTAGTATGTCAATGTGGGATAAATATTTGGAGGTCTAAATACCGTCCATAAATTTAATGAAATAACGGTAGGCAATCATTATAACTTAGACATGTGGTAATAAAAGTACTCTCAAATATCGCACATCAAATAAGTCATTTTCAAAACCAAGAGAGATAATGATGGATTGACGGGTAAGATCTCAAAAGCCATATATATATATGGCTTCTGGAGGGGTTAATGCGGAGGCCGGAAAAGAAATCAAATTCTTGAGGACCATATTATATTAAATTGATTGGCTTGAGGTTACCCTGACACAAGATCATTAAATCATCTATGAAAAAGAGATTGATGATTTCAGCTTTTGGCATTTCCTACGGAAGCCAAAGTTGGGGTTTTAACTTTTTTTCCTTAAGGCTACTAGTAAGGACTTGTATGATTAGAATCAAAAGAAATGGCGAGAGACGATCACCTTGAAAGATCCAAAAAATTTACCATTGACGTTGATGGAATATGTGGTGGTGGATAAGCATTGCATAATCCATGCAATCATTCGGTTTGGGAAATCCATAACATATAGGATATGTAAGAAGAGACATCATCGAATATTATTGAAGGCTTTAATTAGATCAATCTTCATGGAAACACATGGGACTTTCCATTCGTGTGGTAGCCATGTAGTAACTCTTGGGATATAAAGATATTATCCAAATACTGCAGCCTTAGATGGAAGCCGACTACGAGGAGTCAATGAGGTGGGGGAGGGGTCCATTTATTTTATTGGTGATGAGTTTTGAAATGACTTTGTATATGACATTACAGCATGTTATGGGTCTGAAGTTTAAGGGGAATGCTGGTCTGTCCTTTTTTGGAATGAGACCTATAAGCTTATTGTTCCAATTAGGGTTCATCTTGTTAAAACAAAAAAAAATCCACCGACGTGGTGAGATTTCAGACGATAGTGTCTAGTGAAGATTTAAACAAATCATGCATTGAATTCATCCGGACCAGAGGCTTTGTTTTTGTCAATACTGAAAAGGACGGATTTCATCTCATTATGAGATATGGAACGGATCATATTGGTCTTATCCGCATTACTAAGTTTAATGGGGATAAGATTACGAATTTGATCTAGACTAGTATATGGGGAAGAGTTTTTTTTCCAAAAAAGTTACAAAACTGATTGAAACTGCGAATCAAACATTAAAATTCGTCATTCTCGATCTAATTTTTATGAATTGGATTCCAGTTTCCTGGTTTTCAAAACTATTTACCTGCCTACAAAACCTACTTATGAGTCCGTATAAACAAAATGATATTATTAATAACTATGGGGACTCATTACAAATAACTATCCAATTATTATTTATTAAAATTGTTATTAATTAATTAATCAAATTTCTCCAACATGTTTGAAAAAGACAAAACGACATCCATTGTTTGAAAAAAAGCCCTATCTTTGTCTAAAAGAGAAGGATCAGCTTTGATTGTTTTCAAATCGCTGTTGCAAGTGTCTTCATCCGTCATAGCACTCGATCCACGCATATTCACACCGCTATAATCTTGCGCAGCCAATGCAGTTTTAGCCGCACCGAGATTACCGATCGCAGCATTGTAGTTCTTGCCACATGACTGGTATATCATTTTAGCATGATGATCAACTGCTGTTTGTGAAAGTGTACGTGATAACCTTTGCATGGTTGTAGCTGATTGACTTGATTGGTCGATCAACATTCCAACGACGCCATTGAGATCTAGACCTTGGATTTTCGGATTTGATTTCAATAAATCGACACAAAATGCTGGATATTTTGTTTTTTGACAATTAAAATTGATTTCAACAGCTGTTAGGGCTGCTGAAAGGTTAGTAAAAAAAATAGCAAAATATATGAGAATTACAATCCTACGAAGAGCGGTCATTGTTTTTTGTGAATACCAGAGACTGACCAACTCTTTATATAGCCAGTCACTCACACTGAAAAATTCAAAAGAATATTATTTATTAATTAATATTTTGTATTGCACATTTATGTTTTAATTGACTTTTCATGCATATCGGTATTTAAAAAAAAAGCTAATTATTCAATAAATGTAGTATTCACTTCTCAACTACCATTTAATGTTATGTAAAAATTATATAAATTAAAATGTTAAAATAAATTTTAGATCTTAAATCATAAGTGCTACCCTTAAAACTTCAAAAAAAAATTCATTTATATTATAAAAACTCTGAAATTTATAATTTGGAACTAAAACTTACGGTTATGATTAAAATTAGAGATCGAACTTGATTAAAATTAGAGTTTAAATTTTAAATTTAAATTTTAGATTTTGGTGTTTATTTTAAAATTTAATATTTTAAAATTAATTAAAAAGGCATACTTTATTTGCGTTTTATTAACAAAATAACATTTACTACATGTCCTTTACAAAATTATTTTATTTAAAGCTTTCATAAAAAAAGTCAACATTTTTTTAAACATAAAATTAATGTCTAATATCCAATAATTTTTTAACTTCATAATACATATTTTTTTCTTTAAACATCTATTTTAGTTTATTTAACACTTACTTCGCATTTGTAATTATAAAATTTCTAACAAAACCTGAATCGTGTGAAACAATGATTTTAAAGTGGAAATCTTAATAAGCGATGACCAAATTATCTATTTTGAGGTTACTTACTTAGCACTTAATATTACTATTCTAATCTCAATTGTTTTTAAAAAAATGTACAGGAATTTAAGAATTGAACTATGGAACAATTTTAGAGGGGTCAAGGACATCTCTCAAACTTGGATTGTAATGGGTAACTTCAACACCATTACCACCAGTGGCGTAGCCTGGATTTGATCCTTATGTGGTCCTGGTTATTGTCAAAAATTAAAATTACAGAAAATAGAAATCTTTAGGCTGTTGTGCACCATGTATAACTTATTTTTAGTTTGTTTGGTTAACTAGTGTTTTTTGTATTCATGATTCCATTAAGTATTGGTTATTTTCTTCAATATGTTGTCAATCTATAATCATGAACACACCAAGATGATCGGGCTTGACGATGCTGCCTCACATTTAGGTCTTCTTATCTTAGTCTTTTTTTACTTATCTCTGTGTATTGTGTGTGTATCTTGACACATCTTTGATTATGTTGAGATCTTGTCAATCTATAATTCTCAATCTTATTACTTTTGAAGACAACATACTACTTCTGTTACCTTCTACTAATAGTAACATTTTCAACTCTATCCAAGCCCTCAACTCAACAAGTATGGTTGGAGTTGATGGTTTTAATGCAAGATTTTTTCAGTGTAGTTGGTCAATTATTGCTAGGGATCTTTGCAATACTGTTAGAGATTTATTTGGTGCGGAATTTACCCCTCAATGAATTTTTCTACAATTATTAGCGTCATCCCTACATAAGATAACCCTCAATATTGGAGTGATTTCATACCCATCAACTTGTGTATGGTCTTTTGCATAATTCTTTTAAGATTTCTTAATGAGAAGATACATGAAGATGATCCATGAATTAAACAAAAAAATAGAGTGGGTAATCTTATTCTTAAGCTAGACATGACTAAAGCTTTTGATAAATTTTCCATACCCTTCCTATATGAGTTCTAACTGAATTTGGTTTCAATAACACCTTCATAGACATTATCCAATGTCCCATGTAGCAAAGTTACCTTCTATGTTATTATTAATGGAGAGTCAAAAGGTTTCTTCAAATCAAAAAATGTTTTGAGATAAGGGGATCCTTTATCCCCTAGTCTCTTTATCCTTGCTGAAGAATTCATAATCAGAAGGATAAACCATATATACACTCAAGATAATAGTATTAGATTCACCACTTATGGGTCTACATGGATCTCATGTTTAGCCTTTGTTGATGATATTCTTATCTATATACATGTAGCCTTCGTATCCTCAACAACATCATGAAACAAAGAAAAGTCTACCTTTATTCCTTCAAAAATAACCTATCCTTCAAGAATTGATAATCTCAAGATTAACACTGGTTTCAATATGAAAAGATTATCTATAAACTACTCGAGAATCAATATTAACGATAAAATCAAGGTTAATCACTTTGCGAATATTATTTAAAAGATTTGACAGAAAAAATGATTGGAACAAACTTCTCTTGTCTTATGGAGGCAGGCTCACACTCATTTAATATGTCATCAATGTCACTTCTTACTATCATATGTAAAGTCTCCATCTTTCTAAAGTTATGATTATCAGAATAAAAGAATCTGCATCAATTATCTATGATTCACTACTGAAAGATCACAAAGAAATTTATTGGGCTGCTTCGAATAAATTATACTTACCTGGTGATAAATGTGGCTTAAACTTAAGAAACTTAGAAGATATGCAGATTGATTCTCATGTAAGATTTGGAAACAAATTCAAGAAAAATAAATCTATTTTGGCTAAATACATGCACAATAAATATTGCAGAAACAAGCATCAGATGCAGACTAAATCTACATCAAACGGTATCTTGAGAAAGCCTTATGAATATCATACCTATAGCTGAGAATTTTATATTTTGGCAGCTTGGGAAATAAAATCTGGACTTGTGGTTGGATAGCTGGTGTAACTCTAGACCATTCGTCCCCCTGAATCTGACTGAGAATAACTCATTGTACTCTCAAGACCAGGTCAATAAATTAATCTATGATGACACTTGGAACATCAATAAGCTCTACGAATCGTTTCTTCCTTATAACATTACCATGATTCAAAGGATCAAAATTAAATAAAATACTGAAGATAAGCTTCAGTATGAAATAAATTAAACAGAATTATATATATGGAAGATATAAGTGATCAATTAGGTTGATTTTTTATTACTTGAAGAATGAAAAACACGAGTATTAATGTGCTTTGTGCGAGCATGAAGCACAAGGTTTCCAAGAATTTTAATAACAATTTCATTGTCACAAAAGATGGAGATATGAAAGTGTAACACTTTATTAACATCTTGAAGAAGTCTTGTAAGACAAATACACTCATGGGAAGCTAATGCGAATACACCTTATTCAACTTCAATAGTTGATAATGCCCCTGTGTCTTGCTTCCTGTTGCACCAATAGATAGTTGTTGATCCAGTATTGAAACAATAGCTTGAAGTGGACCGTTTATAATTCACATTTCCTGCCCAATCAACATCTTTGCAACTAGGCTTAAAGTTTCATCGTAATCAAAACCATGTTGTTCAGAGAAACCATGAGCAACTACACGAGCTTTGTGTCTAGAAACGCTTCCATCAGCTGCCTTTTTTAACTTGTAAACCCATTTCGATGTAACAAGTTCAACATCTTTCTGTCTCGGTATAAGTCTATTTTTTGTCTAGTGCTGTAATTTCATATTTCATTGCATTCTCCTAATCCGACTTCCCTTGAGCTTTACTATATGATGAAGGCTCATTTTCCAACATGTCTTCTAACATAAAGTAAGAAGTGATAGTACATTGGTTTGCTTGAATTTCATAATCCTTTATATAAATAGGTGACTTCATAGGTTTTGTAGTTCTTGGTAGTATGATTTTATTTTGTGGTGAGGAAATTATGGTGAGGAAATTATGGACTCCCCTCTTGCTGAGATCTTCTTGAGTAGAGATTGATGTAGGATTAGTTTCAACAAATGGAATAAATATAGAGGTTTCTTCCGGAGCAGCAGTTGGTTAAAAAATAGAAACCTCGTCCAAAACAACATCACGAGAAGTCACAATCTTCTTACTGATAGGATCCATATATCTTCATCCTATTATGTTCGCGTTATAACCAACAAACACACACTTTTTATCGTTCGGACCAAACTTAGTTCGAATATTCTTAGGTATATGAATATAGTAAAGAGACACAAAAACTCTAAAGTAACTCACATTAGGTTTGATAGGGCTAAAAACCCTGGTTAGTCACCAGTGTATGACACGTGTAATATTCCTGCCACCAAGCTTCATTCGTCCCAAAACTGATCATTGGTCTCCAAAAATGCTGCGTATATGCCATTGGCGCGTGCAAATGAACCAGAAGCTGACACGTGGCAAGGTATAATACGCAGATTTTCTGTACATACAGCCCCCTTAATTTTCTTCCAAATACACCCTTGTACACGTATTTACTGCTTTTAATTAAAATTTTATCTTTTAACCATTTACCCTAACCCACCCAGCCCACCCATTTATATAATAACCCGACCCACTTTCTTTAATTCCACCCAAATAAAACCCACCCACCCAGCCCACCCATTTATATAATAACCCGACCCACTTTCTTTAATTCCACCCAAATAATAACCCGACCCACTAATGTCTAACCCGATCCATTTGTTAATTACCATACCCTTCTCCCCCTTCTCCCTGAATTAAAACAAACCCTAAATTCTCACTTTCCACCATAGCCACCTTCTGACATTCATTTCTTCTACAAACCCTTGCTACTTTACCTAATCGAGTTTTCTATCTTCAACCAACCTAACGATGTCGACATCGTCCAGTACTTCTCAACACTCGAAACCCCCATCCAATTTAGGGTTTTGTGAATGTGGGCTACCAAGCATAACAAAAACGGCATGGACAGTCCCAAATCCTGGGAGAAGATTCAGTGGATGTTGTAATTACGGGGTGAGTTCTATTTGACAGTGAACCAGGTTATGTGTGGCTTCATTGGTTATTGTATTTCGTCACCTCTTAACTGATTTTTATTTACTCAGAAAGGTCAATACTGCAAATACTTTAGATGGATCGATCCAGCTGTTAACAATAGGTCGCAGTCCGTGATTAACGGTCTATTGAAGCAACGTGGAAAGATGGAAGCAGAGATTGAAAGGAAGAACTGGATAATTAGGGTTCTTATTATATGTTTAGGTTTCTGTTTGTTGGTGATTGTGTGTTTTTAGTCTATGTGTTTAAGTAGACTGAGTCAAGCATAGGTAATTTTGTCAGTGTGTCTGCTAAATTATTAAAGTTAATGTCAATTACAGTGTTTGTAATCTGAATGTAAACGCAATTTAAGTGAAATTTCATGTTGAGATATTGGTTTTTGTAGTTATGAATTGATTTGGGTCCTGTAAGTGTTTGTAATTTGAATAGAATGTGATTGAATTGAAATTTATCGTTATGAATTAATTTGAGACCTGTAATCTCAGGCCTGTAATTTGAGACCTGTAATTTGAGACCTGTAATTTAGGTAAAGACCTGTAATGTGAGACCTGTAATTTAGGTAAGCAAGTAAATGCAGCATTTGTGGTGTCTGTGATTTAGGTAAGCAAGTAAATGCAGCATTTGTGGTGTTTGTAATTTACGCATGAAATAACACCAATTAATACTATTCTGTTTACAAACATCAACCATGAAATTAAACAACATCAAACATGAAATTAAACAACATCACCACAGTGGCAGCTAAAGTTCCATACCAACTTCAACAAAACCAGTCATATAAACCATCAAACATGAACCATGAAATTAAACAAAACCAGTAACAAAATATGTGATCAAACAAAACCAAGAGTGAGTACACGACAAAAACAATGAGCCACAAACAAAGAGAAAGATTAGTACAGAATATAAACCATGATTACATAAACCATGAAATTAAGTCTTCAGTTCTTAAACAACAGCACCCAACATCGTAACATAGAGAACTGTTATGTTGTGCAAAACATACAGCATATTACCAAAAAAAAACCCAGAACATGGGTTGTCTACACAAAAAAGACACTTTAAACTAGTCTTCTGGTTGGGTAATATTAACGACATGATTACCACTTCCTTCCACCGACGCCTGTGAACCACCAGTTGCCACTGCTTTGTTGCCCGATTTCCCGGTGGATCCACCAGAAGCTGCTGATACAGACCCACCAGCAGCTGCTGCAGCACCATGTGTTGCTGCAGCAGAAAAACGAGGTGCAGATGAAAAAGGTCCACCTACCCTGGGCTGCTTGAAAGGACCTCCAACTGTTTGAGGTAGCTTCCTCTTTTTACCTCTGTGTTGCACCTTCAGAGCGTCCTTGTAACCTTGCATACTTCCTCCACTAACCCAACCACTATGTGGTGAACTTATACTATTTTGAGAGGAGTATATAGTAGCAGCCTGCAATTTAAAAAGTATTATAAAACTTCAGATGTGCTAGACAATGGACAGATGACAAAATCACTTTAATAGATAAAGTATGGGAATCTTACAGGTGGGGTAGTGTGTCTGGTCAAGGAGCTGTCCCTTCTTTCAAAACAGTGTATCACACTACCCTGTTCACACACACACCAACCAAAAAAAAAGTTAATGTAAATGTTAAAGTAATGGGAATACCCAAAAAAAAGGACCACATTACAGCTCCACCAACTGGACCACAAATGAATAATAACTTTAAAAGTAAATTTGGACCACACTAAGAGACAGAACTTACATCAGGCATTAATGTCCCTTGACTCCCTATAGAGGCTCCTTCATGCTGTTACAAGAGAGATAACATCAAAAACAGCAATAAAAGCATATGGAGCTCTTTTAACCAAACAAAGCAGTCACAACCATCAGAAGCATATGGAGCTCTTTCAACCAAACAAAGCAGTCACAACCATCAGAAACATATGGAGCTCTTTCAACCAAACAAAGCAGTCACAACCATCAAAAACATATGGTGCTCTTTCAACCAAACAAAGCAGTCACAACCAAACAAGCACAGAAATCAGAAGCATGAAAATAAAACCACAACCATCTCAAACTTACCGGTAATCCAGTAGATCTTGGAGTTTGAGGAGCAGGTGTTGGGGTTGTGGATGCAACCTGTTACAAAGAATATACAACATCAACAACATTCACAAACAGAGGTACGAAACAAATATTGTTATAGAAGACTCACCGGTGCAGAAGGAGTTGGGGTTGTGGATGCAACCTGTTAGAAAGAATATACAACATCAACAACATTCACAAACAGAGGTACCAATAAAATGTTGTTATAGAAGACTCACCGGTGCAGAAGGAGTATTGGCTGTGGAAGTGGCAGCAACACTTGCTTGACCGGGAGTAGAGGTGCACCTTCGTTTGTTATGTCCTGGTGCCTTACAGTTGGAGCAATGAGCTATATTGTACTTCCGAGACAACCGTGTCACTCCAGATGTAGTGTCTTGCAAAGGGGGTTGTAGTCTCTCCGAAGGATCCCTCCTCCTAGCAGTTTGTCGCCTTCCTCGGACTATCTTAACCGGTGGAGGCTGGACAGGTTAAAGATGGTTCATCGGCCAATGCTGGTATCCATTGATTGGGTTAATTATATTAGAATAAATCGCCTTCTGCGTAGCCACACGAAACCATTTAGCCACGTAATCCACCGGGTTGCCACTGTTAAACCAAATACAAGCAACAGCGTGACTACAAGGAATGCCGGAGAGCTGCCATTTACGGCAGGCACATTCCCATGCTTCCAAGTCAACCACGAACTTATATTGAACCCTTCTCTCTTCCACCTGAAACTTGGGTCCACCAGAAGGAAGAACATTGCAGTCACCGGCAAGCTTGTAGTTTTTCGTAAGTTTTTTATACACAGAAGGACATATAGACTGATCCCACTTTGGTATTTGGGTCATTTTCTTTACAATCCTACGAACTGTCTGCTCTCTTATACCCTCCAGCATACTTATTACCCCTTTAGATCTATAATCTAAGATAATCGAGTTAAATGTTTCTGCCAGATTCGATGTTTGCATGAAACACTTGTTGTCTTCTCTGTAATGAGCTCTACTCCACTCAGATGGCGGCTTTTGTGCTAGCCAGTCATGACAAGCTGTGTTGCACCTTCTCATCTCTGCCATGTGAAACTCAAATTCAGGTACAAAGGACGACCTCGCACAAGCCCAAAACAGCACATGTTCTTCTTTTCCAGGGAACAGCTTCTTCATGTTGGCGTATAGATGTCGAGCACAGAACCGATGTTCTGCATTAGGGAACAACTCCTTCAAGGCCGGGACAAGACCTTTTTGCTTGTCTGAAATCCAAGTGAAGCTTCCTTGGTTTTGAATGTTAATATCAGTGGCCAACAACTCCAGAAACCACTGCCAAGATCCTCTATTTTCACTTTCCACCACAGCCCAGGCTAGTGGATACATCTGATCGTTGGCGTCAACAGCAACGGCAACAAGCAGTTGTCCCCCGAACGGCCCTTTCAGGAAGCAGCCATCTAACACAAGAACTGGCCTACAACCAGCAGCGAACCCCTTCTTCAACGCTTCCAGACAGACGTAAACTCTTTCGAATACGGAATCGTTGCACTTGATAGCAACCGTAGAACCTGGATTTGTTCGTAACAGTTCTTCACCGTACTGTCTAAGCTTCCTGAACTGAATTCTATCATCACCGAGAATCATATTGAGAGCTCTCGACTTCGCACGGTACGCCTTCGCCCTAGTGATCTTTACCAAAAAATCCTTCGCTAACTCGGCCATCAAGCTCTTTACTGACCAGTCTGGATCAGCTTGCCATTGCCTCAAGTAATGTTTCGCAATCCAGTTGATGTCAATGTATCTGTTTACGTGTGTGGGAACACATGTGTGGTTGTCATTAAGAGTTTTGATCCTCAACGCCGGGGCGCAACCTTGGCAAGAAGCCCAAATAAACCATTTACACGATGCCTCGCTACACTTATAACTGCACCTCGTTTTGTCGTTCTTGTACACCTTTACGCTACGATGCTGTTTGATACTGTATTGTTTGACAGCATCTTTCAAGGCATTGGCAGATGCGAATTCAAGACCAACTGTCAACTGTAGGTACTTCAATTCAGTTGGTGGCCTGAATGTTCTCAGCTTTGGTTTAAACTTCCTAGGCCTACTCCTCCTAGATGCAGTAGCCTCCTCTTCCTCTTCCGTATCGGGGCTGGTTAGGTTGTCTGAACTGACAAATTCCTCCTCTGTACTGCACTCGCTTTCTAAACTACCGTCTGAACATATCTCATCATCTTCAGTTCCACTTTCGCTGTACTCCCCTGGACCGTAATTACTATCCCCGCTGTCCTCGGAGTCATTAAAAGGCTGAGCTGCTTGTGCTGGCTGAGCAGGCACCTCGTCAAACTGTGTCATGTCAACACCGTCGAACAAAGAAGCAACAATGCCTTCTAAACCATCACCTTGACCCCCTTCTCCCTCCACACCATCACCTTGACCCCCTTCTAAACCATCACCTTCGATCCTATCTTGGCCCCCATTTTCACCCCCAGCTCCATCAGCAGACCCATCAAAAGTAGCCTTCACACCTCCACCATCAGTTTCTGTAGTAGCCTTCACACCTCCACATTCTATACTTGCTTCAGCACCACTGTCTTCTACCATATCCATATGGACACTATAATCTGCACCAGCCTCCACATTTACATCAACATTCACATTCACATTCACATTATCTTCTACCCTATCAGTATCTACATTCAAATTGTCTTCTACCGCATTAACATCTACCCTTCCTTCATTCAAACTAGTTGCACTATCGTCTACCCTATCATCAGTTACACCAGCTGTAACAGGTGCACCGTCTAACCCCTCACTTTCACCAGAACCTTCAAGACTGTTTTCTGCACTTTTTTGGTTCGGGTACAACTCATCGTACATTTCATCGACGAGTTTTTCAAGCCCTTCATCGTAGTCAACCTCTGCATTCTTCTCAACAACACTAGGATCAGCACCACCCTCTGCATTATTCTCATCGACCATCAAACCAGGTGCACCATCATCTACCCTATCATCATGCACACTAGCTGTAACAGTTGCACCATCATCAACGACATCTTCAACATCAACCCTATCTACATCTTCAACATCTACCCTATCCTCAACATTACCCTTACCATTACCATCACCGTCTAACCCAACACTTTCACCAGAACCTTTTTTGTTCAGGTACAACTCATCGTACATTTCATCGACGAGTTTTTCAAGCCCTTCATCGTAGTCAACCTCTGCATTGTTCTCAACAGCACTAGGATCAGCACCACCCTCTGCATTATTCTCATCGACCATCAAACCAGGTGCACCATCATCTACCCTATCATCATGCACACTATCTGTAACAGTTGCACCATCATCAACGATATCTTCAAAATCTACCCTATCTACATCTTCAACAACTACCCTATCTACATCCTCAACAGTACCCTTACCATTACCCTTACGGTCTAACCCAGCACTTTCACCAGAACCTTTTTTGTTCGGGTATGAATCATCGTACATTTCATCGATGAATTTTTGAAGCGCTTCATCGTAGGCAACATCTGCATTGTTCTCATCAGCACCACCCTCTGCATTTGTTTCAAATTCCTTTTCATCAGCAACATTTGTTTCAAATTCCTTTTCAACAAAATCAGTTTCAACATCGTGTCTACCCTGACCTGAACGAATGTCTATAGGTTCACCCCTAAGTATGATGCTACTGGTGCCCTCTACGTCAACTATAGGCACTGTTTCTGGCACTCTTTCTCGCTTATTTTTCCGTTTCGAAGGAGAAACAATCTCCAAAGGAGGTGTCCTGTCTGAGTATATCGTCACTAACCTGGTGTCATCCAACATCTGGGTCATGAAGTAAGCATCTGCATCAGTGTTGATTAGATGGATATTCTGATTCGCACCAGGAAGCTTGTAAGCAAACTGGTAATAGCCTCCCGATTCCGCTGCATCAGTGAGTGAGTGAATCTCGTGGAGCTCCATGATGGAGAACTTGTCTGGGTTTATGAAGTCGATAGTCGTCGACTTCCCTCCAACGTATTTCAAAACCCGTTTTCCTTTGAGCTTCCCATTATAATGATAATCCACAGCAAAAAGGTGTTTGTTTGCAGCTGCAATCATAAAAGACAATCATTAGAACACGATTCACTAACAAATGACAGTATAAAAAATGAACTAAACAAAAGACAGATACTGTGGTCTGAAATTAACCTTGGTAAGAAGCTTTCGCCATTGTTGCCCTAACCAAACCCTAGGGTTTGCAATTAGGGGAAAGTAGGATAGAACGAACTACGGTTTTACAGAAATTGATGGTCACAAGGACGAACAACGAACTAGGGTTATCACTGGCAGTGGGTGAGAGATTTCGGTTTGCATTCAGGGGCAGTGGGTGATAGTTGATGGAATCACGATTAAGGGAGAGGGAGAGCAAGTAGTCAGTGGGGAAGAATGGCTATCGTTGGTTGAGTTTCCAAGAGTAGAATTCAGGAGGGAAAATGTTAGGGTTGTAAGATTTGGGGGGAAATCACAATTGGGTCAGGAGCTGGTTTTGGGGCAATTAACAAATGGATCGGGTTAGACATTAGTGGGTGGGTTTTAGTTGGGTGGAATTAAATATTCAGTGGGTCGGGTTATTATTTAAATGGGTGGGCTGGGTGGGTCGGGTTATTATTTGGGTGGAATTAAAGAAAGTGGGTCGGGTTATTATATAAATGGGTGGGCTGGGTGGGTGGGTTTTATTTGGGTGGAATTAAAGAAAGTGGGTCGGGTTATTATATAAATGGGTGGGCTGGGTGGGTTAGGGTAAATGGTTAAAAGATAAAATTTTAATTAAAAGCAGTAAATACGTGTACAAGGGTGTATTTGGAAGAAAATTAAGGGGGCTGTATGTACAGAAAATCTGCGTATTATACCTTGCCACGTGTCAGCTTCTGGTTCATTTGCACGCGCCAATGGCATATACGCAGCGTTTTTGGAGACCAATGATCAGTTTTGGGGACGAATGAAGCTTGGTGGCAGGAATATTACACGTGTCATACACCGGTGACTAACCAGGGTTTTTAGCCGGTTTGATAGTATATAGCAGCTGAAAATGGATTTTGATTTACCTGGTCGTAGAGGCAATCAGTTTATCACATGACAAGCACACTGCATAGCTGCTGCACACAACTCTCGAGGAAGGTTCTTATCGTGCAGCCAAGACAAAATTATTGTTATAAGATGTACTAAATTACATTCGGCGACTCCATTATGTTGTGGGGTATCCGGCCATGTTAGCTTTCGATGAATACCATGTTTGCGATAGAATTCGGAAAATTCGTGTAATTGGAATTCTTTCCCATTAGCGGTTCGTAAACACTTCAAAAATGACTTGAATTGTTTCTCTACCATTTGCTTGAATTGTAAGTGTGTGAAAGCTTCTCCTTTGTTTTTCAAGAGATACACCCAACCATAGCGAGAGAAATAATCAACAATAACCATCATATAGCGGAACCCACTAAAGTTTGGTGTTCTTGTAGGTCCCATTAGATCAGAGTGTACAAGCTCAAACATTAACGATGCACGGTTCATAGATCTCTAAAAAGGGAGTCGATGTGACTTATCATATTGACAACCAACACAAAGACATTCCGATGGGTTGATATTTGCTGCAACAATTGATTTCCAACGTGTCCAAGTCGAGCATGCCAAAGTTAAATTGTTGTATTTTTACTTGTCTTTTCTATATATGCCTCACTTGCATATAAAACATGAAAATATGTTTCTTTCTTTTGGTGAATAAGGAATTAACATCAACACTTTTATAATCATGAAAAATCTGAACATTATTTTTTCCGAATATAATGTACTTAATAGAATTAGTGATTTGAGAAACAAAAGCAAGATTTTTTAAACCTAGTACTTGGTATACATCTTCAAGTGTAAGACTTTCATCATTTGAGTTAGTAACCTTCACATTAAAATCACCTTCTCTCACTACTGTATGTAGTGAGTTGTCCACTGTCACAATTACTCGCTTGCTCAAATGAGGACGAACATCCGAAAATATAAAAGCATTACCGGTAGCATGATGTGAGCAACCCGAATCAATGATCCACTCATTCTTGTAGTCAATGCAGCTAGTATTAACCTATAACTTCTTTTTCACCTCGATATGTAACCAAAGCCATTTCATCCGATTGATTAATAACCTCAATTGAGAGACAATTTTCCCATTGTAGCTCAATCCTATCTTCAACATCATGTGAAATATTTGCATCTAATTTGACGAGTTTCACATAATAATTTGGCTTAATGTGGCTTCGTTTTCCATATGTCTTAAAAACCAGCTTTGCACGACAATCCAACTTCACGTGTCCAGTCTTTCACATCTAAAACATGTCAGTTTAGAATGGTTTTCTGACTCCCCCTCAATCCTTTTTTTTCCTTACCACCATTTTGAGAATGACTTTGAGTGTTATTCTAGTTTGAATTGTCTTTAGTAATGAGTGTATCTTCAACATCAGCAGAATACTTAACAAACAATTGTTTAAGAAATGTTTATTGGTTAGAGAGTAGGGTTCTAACTCAATAATTCATGGTTGTTTAACCCATCCTTGTATTGATGATATAAACAACATGAAGTCAAGTCGTAATCCACGAATCAAATAACGTCTTAGCCTTACATCACTAATAGTTTCATCATTATCCGAACTTGAAATTTCCAAACATACATTCTTCACTTTAAGAAAGTAATCAGAGAATGTCATATTACCTTAGGTTAAAGAAGAAAGCTCATTCTCAAGGTATTGAAGATGCATAGTATTTTTCTGGGTAAATAACCTGTCAAGAGTATCCTATATATCTTTTAGAGAATCCAATGCACGAACATGATCAATAAACTCTTTACTGATGGAAGTTCTCAACGTGAATAAAGCCTTTCCGCACCTTACTTTCTATTTTCTCCTTAACTCAGCGTTTTCTGGAGTATCACTAGGAAGTGTCTCGGTGTCGGAAACACGATCCCATAAATCTTGTCCTTGAAGAAAAGCCTCCAAACACAACCGCCAATATTTATATAATTGGTTCCAACAAGCTTCTCTATAGACATTGGAGAAACTAAATTACTTCTATTCATATTGATTTAAAGGTAATAACACTTGACAATTTGTTTTTCAATAGGTAATAAAATTAAACACTTGATATGCAGAGACGTCGCTCTGATACCATGAAACAAATTGTACAGATTTACATATATGGAAGATATAAGTGATCAAGAAGCTTGATTTGTATTACTTGAATAATGAAAAACACAAGTTCAATACTTATAGAAGAATAAGACTATCACTACTCCACTAACATCATTTAGTATATAGGAACTATCCGTCTTCTAGTAACTGAAATTACAAGAAATAAAGACTTATTCAAAACAGACGTAACAACTAGTAACTGAAGCTACATGAGTAAAGGGTGCACTAACTTGTGACACAGTATAATCTATCTAAAGATGGTTCTTTCAAAATAAGTGCTACATGGGACAAAATCAAATCTAAAGAAAAACAATTTAAGACCTACAAAAGACTATGGAACAACTAAATTCCTAAAAGATGATCCTGATTGCTTTGGAGGCTGGTACACAATTGGGTCCCAACAGAAAATATCATGCAACACAGACACATCAATTTAACATCAAAATGTGAGCATTGTAAGAACCTAGAAACTATTAATCATATTTTCGTTAACTGTGAAATTTTTCGGCATGTTTGGAGACAGTTTGGATTCTTTTTCAACATAAGAATTGGCAAACACATGATTACACATGATTATACATCATATATAGGTTATTATTTTATTTTATTGTACTAATATCTTCACCCTTTTACAATAGTTGATCTTTATTTTATGGTAAAATGTATCAGTTTTTTAAAATCATTATATTTGTTATCTAACATTAGAAAATATTTTTAAAATTATTAAGTTAGAGTAAGTTATCAATAAACATTCATACATAAATTAAATTATCGATAGCTACAAAATAGTAGTCGCTTCACATCCAAATAATACTTATTTACATAAAAACATGTTGTATTTTTTCTCTCACAAAATCAGACTTACTTAACAACCAAAGTCTTATTCCCGCAATAATTTTCTTCTTATTTTCACAATACATTTGCACGTTATTATGCAACTGTAACACATTTGCTTTTTAAAAATAAAAGTACACGTAATTTTACAACTAGAATAAAATTTATTTTTACCAACCAAATTTTTACATAATTCGAAAAGTGGAACACAATTGCTTTTATAAACTAAATTACATGTAATTCTGCAACTAGAATAGAATTATATTTTCTGAACTTCTTTGGCAACCGAATTACATGTAATTACGCAACCATTTTTTATTATTATAAAAAAGTATTTTATAAATCCAGTTTTATTCGTATTAGAAAAGCAAAACCAATGGTATTTTTGGGTGTTTTTGGAGCTATGGTTTAAAAAATACGACATTTAAAAAAACGAAACACAGAAAAGAGAAAAAGTTAAGAGATATTTCAAACTACTCATTTATCACCTAATGCATTTATGTAAATACTCATTTACTACCAATTGGTTATCCATACTTTATTAAACCTTTGTGGTTATTGGTAAATAAGTTTGATATTAGTGTTCGTAGATTACTCATTAAATTATTTGCATTAAAAACTAATTGATTTGATATATTTCTTAAATGTTTAAACTGGATAAAAGTATATGAGATATGTTTTAACTTAAATTTAAAGTGAACATTTTAAAACACGTTAAATACATTTCGTTTGATCTGTTCTGAAAAGAAGAAAATGCTGATGATTTCATATTACTTATTAGGTTCTTATATCGTTGCATATGATAATTTGATTTTTTTTAAATACTTGAAACAGATGTGTACAAACATTTAGTACTTACAAACGAGACAACTAAACATTTACATTGAAAGTTTTGGGAGAGTGATTTTAGAAAACTGAAAGAACTAAATGTTCAAAGTTAAATATCTTACATTTAAATATAATAAATAAGTAAATTTACATGTGAATATTATTTGAAGTAAAAAATGACGTCTAATTTTTTTAAACGCCAATTGTTTAATAGTAACAACTAAATGTTCATCGAACATAATTTGTATTGGGTAAATAAATATATATATATATATATATATATATATATATATATATATATATATATATATATATATATATATATATATCATCTTAGCTATAATTAAATGAGTTGTATGGAAACAAATACAACTAAATATTTCAATAACGCAACACACTTTAGTAATGCCTAATAAATGTATAAGACCCAAAATGGTACTATATCAAACCACCAATAAAAAAAACACTTCAAGATAATTATTCAAACAAACAAGAAAGGCAGTTTACCACCAATGATTACCCAATTAATTAACAAAAATAAACCATAAATATTATTAAAAAAAATAAGAAAGAGTAAAATAAATCAACACACGAGATTTATTTATATTAAAAACATTTTCGATGCGAAGAGTAAAAAACCACAGAACATATCAGGGGTCCACCCAACCCACTTATATTACTATGATAAGTTAAAGGTACAAGTATTACCAATTCACTCTAATAAAGATCACAAATAATTTCAAGCATAATAAAGTAACAAGAAGAAAAATAAAAGTAAAGAATATCACTAAAATACTACAATGTTTTCGTTAGTGAATTCTCTTGAATTGTAGCACCGAATTTGGAATCCAACCGGTCAGATTGAAACCATATATATTATCCATAATTCAATGAAACCGACATCGTTTTCCTCTCGATGAGATATTTTTACTATTGTTGCACTTAATATATCAAAAAATAAAAAATAATATTTCTTCATACATTCTGTGTGTGTACATGTCTGATCTCTTGCACCCAAATATATAACAATATGGAGATAAAAATTCTAAGTTATATAGTGTTAAACAATTTGGTTGTAAAGAAACACTTTTATCACACAACCAACACACAATTAAATCTAGAGTCACTCTATATATTTTGTATTTAAAACTAATAATTTATAGTTAGTTGTGTAACCATAACTTTTTAAGGACATAAACAACATAATCAAAAATCAAGTCCTGAGATCAGTGGCGTAGCCGAGATTTGATCCTGATGGGGTCCTGGCTATTGTCCAAAAATGAAATAGCAGAAGAAAAATAGAAATTTTTAGGCTTTTATTCACCATGTATGATTTTTTTTGGTTTGTTTGGCTAACTAATACTTTTTTGTATTCACGAATCCATTATGTATTGGTTATTTTCTTCAGTATTTTGTCAATCTATAATCATGAGCACACCAAGGTTATCGGACTTGACGATGTTGCCTCGCATTTAAGTCTTTTTATTTTAGTGTTTTTTTAGTTATCTTCGTGTATTGTCTGTGTATCTTAATACATATTTGATTGTGTTGAGATCTGTAGGAGTCGAGAGACGACAAATCTATGATATAGTCAATGTTCTTGAAAGTTCTGGAGTAAGAATCGTTTCTCTTATTAATTTGATTAATGTATATGTTGGATTTTCAAATTTAACTTACTTAGGTGAGTGTTGAAATTAGGTTCTTATTAAAGGAAAAAAACAGTATACATGGAAAGGGTTCAAAGCAATCCCTGAAATTTTCAAAGTTAGATATGAAATCTTTTGAGTTAACTTTATGATTAGCTTGGTATTCCAGAAAAGTATTGAATAAATGAATTGTTCAGGAAACTTTATGATAAGTATTGATAGGTATTGATTAGCTTGTTCAGGAAATCCTAAGAGTTGCAAACAATTCGCATCCTATCATGAGAATTGTTCAGGAAACCCAGAGTTGCAAATAATTCGCATCCTATCATGAGAATTGTTCAGGTAATCCTGAGAGTTGCAAACAATTCGCATCCTATTATGAGAATTGTTCAGAAAATCCAAAATTGTAAACAATTCGCATCCTATCATGAGAATTGCAAACACCTTGAAGTACCAGCGCGTATATTTGATCGGGGTATTTTTGTCCAAATTTCAATTCGAGGTGCCAAGCGACACTATCCAAAAAGCGGGTACCACTGAGTAATTACATAGTTGAAAAGGTATTTACGGGTAACTTTCTCAATTATTAATGAATATAACGTTAATTATATATATATATATATATATATATATATTAAATAACTTATTAAAACTATCCGCTACACAATAATTTAATTAATATACTTTTTAAAGTTTTGAAAATTATAAATAAAATATCTAAATTTGTTTTAAATTAAATAGTTTGTTAAATAACATCAATAATCTAGAAACTTTAAATATATTTAATTGAATAGCTTCTTTAGTTAATATATTTAATTATTCTTTTTGTAACAGATTATTATTATGATTATATATATATTATAAAAATACCTATAAAATTTATAATTAAATAAGTTATTAGTTTGAAAATATATAACTTTACTAGTTTTGAACTAATCTTAAAATATATAAAACAATCTAAAACATACACATCCATATATTGTAATAATTATGGATGAGCATGTTAAATATATATTTGGTCATTTTTATAAGATAGTTCAATTAATAAGTAATTAGATTATTAATATGAAAATATATTATGGATGTATAAGTGTGATAACTGGGTTTAATCTGGGCATTTTGAATGATTCTGTATAATCTTTACTATCACCGTGTAAATAAACGAGCTTAAAGAACAATTAATAACTAACAATGAATTAGAGAAAAAAAATTGTAATACATATACCGTATCTCAATCGTACTATCTATATCCTATCTTTATTAGTAAATCACATAATCTGAAAATTTATTATTCTAATTATGATAAACTAGATTGGGCGATTCAATTATAGTTCTATCAATTGGTATTATAGTAGAAACCCTTGTTTGCTTCATATGATAAACAACACGTGTATATATATTATACAAGATTTATACGATTATGATTATTTGTTAATTAATTTCGTAGGATATGCATCTCGTATATATGTGATAAATATGATTAAATTGATTTGTCTACAAGAAACTCATGATTAACTGTTAAAGTGTTATCAATAAAGATATATATATTTGATCGGATTTGGGATTGTCCCATTAAATAAGAGATTATTTGGTTCCTGAAATTCTCTCTCGAACTTAGAATCAAGCAAGTCCTTATTTATATTGATAAATCGAAATAACTCGGAAAATGGATGATTAACGGTAAAACCATATATGTCATTTTTGTTCGAAGGTTGTCTGATGACATTCATCGTTGCCAGGTAGCTGCTGCTAGCTGTGGATGAACATTGTAACTTGTATACAATATAAAAGCAAACAATCATTGTCAAGATCATAGCAAGAGGTAGCTGCTAGCTCCGCCACTTGCCTAGCGATAAAAACAACAGTTGTTGGCTGGGCTGGATGTACCCAGAGATAACATCGACCTCAACCTGGTTGCACTTAACCAACCTAGTGACAACGGTAACATAATATAATTTTTTTAAAAAATTTAATATAATATGTTTTTATCATTTATTTTACATGAAAAATGGTTGGAGATTCTATATATTGCATATGTTTATGGAATAAATGTTTTACATGCTTGAATGATCATAGCTATATGCATGACTACAATTTCATTTTTTAGTAGGTTAATCATCAAATCATTAAATCGACCCTCTAGAAGGTTAACTGACATCACGAGGATCAAATTAACTAAAAAGGTTCAAGGGATTAACTTAGTTTCAAACATTGTCGGCCCGTTAGCAGATTCATATTTGGATTTAATTTGATAATGAAATTGGGAAACTTTACATAACATTGATCATTAATTATTCTGAAGTAAGAATTAATAGGATTGAAAGTTGAAGGTTTATTAATACTTATCGATTAGCGGATTTTGGTATGTGTATGAAATTTATTAAGGGGAAACAAACCTAAACCAAAAGGGAAGGGGCCAATAGAGCGAATGAGGTATTGGAATTGAATTATATCGATATATATACATACCGTTTTGACATGAGTTATGTAACGGGAAATGGTACTTCATATGATTTTGAGATTATTATCTCGTTTTTGTATCCCGACATGCATCATTAAAGCACTTATAAGTTAGGACCGAAGTTGAAAAACAATGTCGTGTTCAACCTGCATGTATGATGCATTAGAGAGACCAACCGTACACTAAAATATATGGTTAGAAGTATGATAAGTAACTCAACTCTAAGATTATTTCTCTGGGGTAGAAGGCATCAAGTGCCGCATAAATACTAAATAGAGTACCCACTAACGCAATACTTAAAACTCCATATGAGCTGTGTAATGTGCGTATTCCCAATTTAAAGAATCTACATATATGAGGGTTTCTAACTCAGACCAGGGCATATAGACCTCAAGAAAACAAACTGGATCCAAAAAGGTTAGTTTTTTCTTCATTGATGATTACGAATATTCAAGGAGATTTAACTTTTATGATCCTAACACTAGTAATATTTGTTACACAAGAATGTCAACTTTTCTTGAAGATGCTATGTTTGAGATTAAGAATTCAAAAACATATGTTCATTTAAGGAAGAATCGTTAGAGATTCATGATGGTTCTAATAGAGTTACCCATATATTAGAAGATTGGAATTTAATGTCAATAATTTCAGCCCATTAAGAACAATGTTATACTCAGAATAACACTAATGTACAACTTGATTGTTTTATCCAGGGAATGGATATTATCTAGCTATAGTAAGAAGAAACTCAAGGTAATCTTGTACAAGAAGAAAACAATTGATATTGTTCATAAGATCAAACCCTACATCTTCAAGAAGTGGCACAAGAAGTACTGATGACCTGAAGAAGTTCGATGAGAGAGAAGAATCTTATAACTTATGATTATATGGTATACCTTCAGTAATACAAAGAGTCGTGTACTGGAACTGTAGATGATCCTTAACCTTAGAAACAATTCATGGAAATCTCTAACTCCGAGATATGGATATACAATATAAAGGAATCGTATAAATCAAATCAAGATGATAGGGTATGGGAACATATCCCATGACCTGAAGAGAAAAATAAAATTATTTATAAGTAAGATTACAAAACCAAACAAAATTCTTTGGGTAACATGGAAAGACAATCACCCCTTGTAATGAAATGCCATACCTAATGGGAAGGGATTGGTTTTAAGTAAACCTTCTCTCCTGTATCAATGAAAGATCCATTTAAAACAATCATGGAATTAATTGCTCATTTTGAACTTGAACATCATCAAATTAACGTAAATAATGCGTTTCGTAATTTTGATATTGAGGAACTGATTTATATGGTGCAACTGGAACATTTTGAAATAATTAATACAAATAATATGGTATGGTAGCTTAAAAATCTATTTATGGTCTTAAGCAAGTTTCTCCTCAATGATAACCCAAATTCCTTGAGCCAATAGTCTTATTTAGCTTTGACTTAAAATCAGTTGAGGATTGTGTAGATCATGGAATCGTTAGACACCACAAATAAATTTATATCGGGAAAATCCAATACAAAAGATCTTAGTAATGTAGGTTTTGTGTTAGGAAGCTAAAATTGTTGTGGTATTCTTAGATTAGCACGATATATATATATATATATATATATATATATATATATATATATAAAGTTTGTTACAACATCACAAATTGGAAAATTTCAAACTCATGAGTACTTTTATATCCGTAAGCAACAAAAAGAACATATTCACAAGTAAGAAGTCAGCAAGACTAAAAATCATTAGATATTCCGAATCAAATTCTTGTTGCATGAACACTCTCAAAAATACTTCAAGCAACATATTGTTATTAGTTAGGGGTCAAATATTATGGAAAAGTGTGAAACAAACACTTATTGCATCGTCCACTATGGTTGCAGAATTTGTTATATGCTTCAAGACATCAAACGAATTATTGTGACTCTGAAATTTTAACATTGATATGCGCATTATACAAGGGATGGAAGATCCGTTGAAGTTGTTTTGTGACAATAATTCTACAGTATAATAGTTTAATAGTAACACGAGCTCTTCTAAGGCTAAACACATAGACATAAATATCATATATGTTAAAGAGAGATTTTAGAGGGGTCATATAAATAGTGATAACATTGGCACAAACTACATTATAGCAGATCATCTTACGAAGACATTATTGTCTAAGGTTTTCCATGAACACGCTGCTAGGTTAAGTGTAGTTGATTTAAAAGACTGTTAGTTTTAGTGGGAGTTTCGGCAATATGGCAATATGATCTAATTAATATTTTTAATATTATATATATATATATATAATGTTAAAATTATTAATTAGATCATATTATTTATTGCAATATATGGTTTGGTCAAAATTTACGTACATATGTTACTCTGTTATATCTCCAAGGTAGGACCATTTAAGAGAAAACGATGTAAGAGTCATTAATGTTGCATCATATTGTTCACATTATAATAAATAAGTCTTTAGTCCTTTATCTTTCATCGATCATGTCGGGGATGTATAATTCACTTATTGACAATAAACTTAAGGGACCCTACGAAGGATTTAATAGCAATTGGGCTTGTATGTGAAAATACATTATCAATGTATAAGTGTGGTAAGTTGATTGAATTTGGACACATGTGAAAGATTGAACTCAACTTTTAACTATTAAGCTTGAACAAATAATTCATAGATAAAATTGATAAATCAATTTAGTGGTTGTGGTCCTCGATCACAGATTGACTATAGTTTCTATTTTAAGAAGATAAATGTTAATATATTTCTTTCATCTACATCAACCAGGTTAGTCGTCATTAGACTATATATAAAATCTACAACAATTTGAACGAAAAACTATATGTTCTCTATCATCTACCATATATCTATATCTATTAATTAATAACATGATACTAAAGTGTATTACTGATTGTACGATAAATTATATTGGACGGTTTAATATTAGTTCAACCAATATAAACTTTTACAAAAATACAAAGATACATGAAAACTCATTTAATATTATTTCTTATTAATCGATATTTATATAATTCATAGATATTCATATTTTTTGTAAACAATATATAGGTTTAAAATATTAATATTATTATAATTTTACATATATTTGAAAATAAATGCTAATAATTTAATATATATATATATATATATATATATATATATATATATATATATATATATATATATATATATGTTTTAGTTTTCTAAAATTGATTTTTTAACTGATATTGAAGTATGCTCGTTAATACAGGTTTAATTAAATATTAAACATCACATTTTAGGATACTTTACATATTTTCAAGTGTTTTGAAATCAGAAAAAGTTAATCCAATAAAAAACAATTTGTTTTTAAATAAAAAAATATCCAAAACAGTTAATTAATACTTACTGCTATAGCTGCCCATTGGAAAACTCTTTATAGATAATTGATAAAATATTTTCGAAAGGGTTAAATTTAAATAGTTTGCTAGATCATGCTATTAATCTAAAAAAGAAATCAATAACTGACATTTAAAGTATATTTAAAATAGGGTACACCAAGTTTATTATTCATTTGCAACGGCCATATACATACTTAAAACCCAAATATAATAATAACCTAATATCCAAGCTTTTTTATTATAACCTAATATCCAAGTTTTTTTACCTCATATATCCGTATTTTATCATATGTTATACTTTTTAAACAGTTCAAAAAAATAAACTTAAACTTATAATTGTTTATAGCATTTTAAATCGAACAAAATTAGATCGATAAATTATTATTTTTATTTATTTTTCACAATATCCAGATAGATGGGTCTCGCACTATGATATGTAAGACGAGCTACCAATGTTAAATTTGAATTTTTTATAGCTAAATGCAAGGTGCGAGATCAGACTTAAAAAAATGCGAGATGGAAAATGCATGATGCAAGATTTGAGATGCGACAAACGAGATCCAAGTAAAACAAATTGCGACATGCAAGACAACAAAAAAGAAGTACTAGACCACCTTGAATTTAGCATAGTGTGAGATGCGGGGTGCGAAACTATGACAAAATAAATTGCAAGACCAAAACAAAAGAAAATGTCAAATGAAACACCATACAAAACCCAGTGCAATAGTAGCTTGAATGGAGTTTGGAATAAATAATATAAATTAAAAATTATTATATACAAATCGAGTTTCGTTTGTTTTAAAAGATTAAACCAATAATATATTCAAACTTTGTTTTGAGATTTGGTTTGAAAAATAATGTCTAAAAAAGTAATAAAAAATAAAAAACGAGCTTGGTCCGAAAATATAATTGTTTTCTAAAGAGTTGGTAAAACAAACTTAGCGTCTGTGTGCATATGAACGTTATTTTTGTTTATCGTCAAATCTTTTTTTTTTTTCCTTTTACTAAATTTTTGTTCCAATACGTAAAATGTATTGTTAAAGTACTGAGATAAATTATGTTCTGATTCGTTGATTTATTTTTATTTGTCCAATAATATGTGTAAGTATTTAAATGTTAATTTAGATTTTGAATGTTTTTAATGTACATAAAGTGAGAGTGCACCAGGGGAGAGAGCAGAATCAAAAGAATTATATGTACACTTAAAATTGTTACACTTATTATATCCTTATTTACTAAACTATGGATCTATTCATGTAACAATATATAAAACATAATTCTGTTTAGTGAATTGGGCTTTTAAGATAGACTTTCACATAAGTATCCAACCGAATCCAATAGTCTCATAGTCTAATGTTTGGTCCAAGCTTGATCCGAATCCACAACATAGCCCAACATATAAAAGATTTATCTTTCCCAATCTGTTCTAACCCTAATCGATAGAAGCCTTTATTGTCTTCTTTTCTTGTTCTCTAACTTCCCCCCTCAAACGAAGTGAAGGAATTCCAAGACTGAGTTTGTCTCGTAGAAAAGAGAACCGAGATTGAGCCAATCGTCTGGTGAGAAGATTTTCTACTTGATCATGGGTTGGAACGTATCGAATATCCAGAGAACCTTGGACCACCTGATCCCTGACGAGATGCAAATCGATTTCAACATGTTTGGTGCGAGCGTGAAACCCAGGGTTTGAGGCCAAGGAACTAGCTCCAAGATTGTCGCACCAGGTAACTGGAGCCCGATGAAGAGGAAGACCAAGTTCATCTAACATAGAACGAAGCCAGATTATTTCAGACGAGAGATTAACAAAGGACATGTACTCTGATTCAGTACTAGATCGAGAGACAACACCTTGCTTCTCAGACGACCAGGAGACCTACGAATCCCTTAGAAAGACACAATAACCTCCAACCGAGCGTCGATTGTCCACAAACCCTGCCCAATCAGCATCAGTAAACCCAGTTAGCTGATGAGCATCACTGGGTTTGATATGAAGACCCAGCCTCATCGTCCCAGATAAGTATCTTAAGATTCTCCTTACAATATCTAGATGCGTAGTGGTAGGTGCCTGTTGAAAGTGACTCATTTTATTTACCTCAAATGCGATATCAGGTCGAGTGTGAAGAAGGTAATGCAACGAGCCTAACACACTTTGGTACCATGTAGGGAACTGGAGACTTACACCATCAAGCTTGAAGAGAGCATGACTGGCTCGCATTGGAGTATGACAGGGATTCGCATTGGGGAGACCCTCCTTAGCAAGTAAGTCTTTGATATATTTTGTTTGAGTTAAGTATAGGACAGACTCATCCCTATACACCTCCATACAGACAAAAAGTTTAAGGAAGCCCGACAAACTCAGAGTTAAGCCTCTATATGAACTCAGTTCGGTAGATAAAATTGTTACCAGTAACAATGATATTTTCCACATAGACTAAAAGAATAATAGATACCTTCTTGGTCATTAAGAAGAATATAGAACAATCTGCACGTTAATTTCGAAAGCCCCAGACCATCAATGTATCCTTGAGCTTGGAGTACCAGGATCTGGGTGCTTGTTTTAAACCATACAAGGCCTTGTTTAACTTACAAACATGATTAGGAAACTCACCATTTACAAATCCTTAAGGATGCTAAATAAAAACCTATTCTCTTAAATCTCCATTTAAAATGGCATTGTTCATGTCAAGTTGCCTTATAGACCAGTCCCTGGACACAACAAGTGTAAGTACAAGTATTATGGTGGAAGCTTTAATAATTGGGCTAAAGGTTTCTGTAAAGTTAATACCAGTCTGGCCACAAGTCTGCCTTTGCACCTTTGAACAGAACCATTAGGATTGTACTTCAGTTTCTAAACCCATTTGCATCCCACCACACTCATATCAGCTGTATATGGGACAAGAGACCAAGTATGATTTTCCATTAAGGAATCATACTCTGTTGTCTTAGCTTGGGACCATTCTAGAATAGTCACAGCCTCAGAGAATCTTACAGGTTCTCTAAGTGTAGACGTAGACATAGTAGTAAGACCAGTATAAACATTCTTAGGTTTAAAAACCCCTACTTTGGCCCTTGTTACCATAGAGTGAGTGTTAAGGTCAGTAGGATGGTGAGATTGGGTGTTAGGACTATCAAATGGTAATTCAATCACTAATCTGGCTTCAGTTTGTTTTTGTGGTGCAGGTGATGGAGGTATGTAGGCTATAATTCTGGCAGGAGACAATGATTTACTTGGTGAATTTTGATGAAAATAATTTGAGCTAAAATGTATGTTTTAAGAAGGTAAGTTTGTGGTGTGAGTTTGCTGACCTTTTCTGTGTCTAGTTTCGCTGGTAGAGTCAGTCACCACGGAGTTAGGAAGTGTAGTAGAAAGAGAGTGTTGTAGATTAGAAATTCCACATGAACATTGGACAATAGACAACTTAGGTAACCAAGGAGAGACAGATTTAGAAGTATGGTTTGTAGAACCCAGAAACCCAGAAAAACAAACAAATTCATTTTCATTGAAAATGACATTTCTAGAAACATATATTCTCCCATTAGAACTTAAGCACCTATACCCCTTATGGAAAGAACTATAGCCCAAAAAACACACACTTAGTAGAATGATATTGAAACCTAGCAGCCTGATAAGGTCCTAGACAAGGAAAGCAAGAGCAACCAAACACCATTAGAAAGTTGTAATCAGGTTTAGTATTGAACAGATTCTCAAAAGGAGACTTATCCTTAAGAATGATTGTACGAAGTATATTGATTAGATACACAACTGTGAGAAAAGCATCAGGCCAATAGCTAATGTGTAGATTAGATTGAGCAATGAGAGTCAGACCAGTCCTCAGTGACATGTTTGTGCTTCCTCTCCGCTCTCCCATTCTGAGCAGAAGAGTAAGGACAGGATGTCCTAAGTTGGATTCCTGACTCCCTTTCCAAAGATGCAAAGCCCTTAAACTCTCCTCCACCATCAAACAAAAAACATTTTATTTTTCTCTCAAATTAGTTCTCTACCAATTTTTTGAAATCTTTGAAAGCTTGTAAAAAGCCTCACTTTTAGTTCTGAGAGAATACAACCAAGTGAACCTAGAGAAATCATCCACACAAAAAATATAGAACGAGAAACCATTTTTAGACACACTAGGAGAGAGTCCTCATAGGTCTGAGTGAATCAAATCCATAACCTTAGTAGACTGAGATAAAGACCTAGAATAAGGAAGTGAATGTGATTTGCCTAACTCGAAATCATCACAACAGATTTTTTCATTAGAAAAGCCAACTGGCACATTACAAAGCTTTAGAACAAGAGATAGAATCCTGGTGGAATGATAAGCTAACTTCCTATGCCACCCTTCCTTTAGAGACTTAATGGAAACAGAAGAAACAGATATATTTGACACACTAGGACACCCATTTAAACCAACATCCTTAGAGACACAGGAATCAGATGAACTTTCCAATCTATAGAGCCCATTCTCAATCTTCCCTGTAAGAAGAGTCCTCCCTATTATCTTGTCCTTCACAAAACAATTAAAACTATGAGATTCAAGAAAAATATTGTTATGTGAAGTCAATTGAGAAACAAATATGAGATTTTTGTTAATTTGAGGGACATGTAGGATATTATTTAGGTGTAAATATTGATTGGTTTTGGTAGAGAATAGTTTCACCTAGATGTTTAATACCGTTTCCCACAACCACAGACTTGGTACCTGAATATTCAGATTTCTGAGAAATCATCTTAGCTGAATTTTTGACATGGTGACTAGCACCACTGTCAACATACCAGGCTTCATTACCTCCTCCTCCAGACTCTTGAGAGATACTCAGGGCACTTGAATCTTGACTACCTTTATTCTGATCAGCTGGTAGCTGTCCCATAACATTAGGATCGTCCCTGAAGTACCAGTAAGCCCTGCCAAGACCAAACTTTCCACAAATCTTCTTGTTGTTGTTATTGAACCTACCTCCTCTGCCCCTGTGGAAACCTCTGCCTCTGCTATTGTTAGAGAAGTTAGGTGAGTATCTTTCCTTGAAGGCACCTCTTCCCTGACCTCTGTTTCCACCCCGTAGATTGATATTATTGCTACAAAACAACCTAGACTCAGTCTTGTTAACAGAGGTAAGATTAACATTTGCCAAGGATAACTGCACTATGTTGAGTTGATCCAATCTGTTTTCATACGTCAACAGAGTGGCTTGTGAATCAAGCTAATTTTGTACCTCCTTATCTGCTAGATGCACAATAATAGGAGTGTATTTTGTGTTCAGGCCAACCAATACATGAGACACCAGATCATCCACAGACACCGGGGAACCTGCTAGAGCTAGGTTATCTGATATGTTTTTCATCCTAGCCAAATAGTCTTCCATAGAGAGAATTACCTTCCTAGTCCTCTTAAATTATGCTTTGAAAAAAGTCACTCTGGATTTTGTTTGGGAGCTAGACATCCTAACTATAGCATCCCACAAAACTTTGGAGGTTTCTTCCTCCATTACTTGGGATGCAACCTTACGGCTCATAGTGCTATAGAGCCATCCCATTAGCAACTCGTCCTTTGCTGTCCATTTGTCAAACTCAACATTTTCAATTACTGAGCCATCAGAAGTGCTAAAAAGCTTAGGAGGACTTGGTTTATCACCATTAATAAAACCTCCAAGCTTGTTCCCCTTTATTATAGGTAGCACCATAGTTTTCCATAACAGAAATTGTGTCTATCAAGCCTTAAGCTATTGAAGGTACTTATTTGATTCATTTGCGTGCTTTTGTTTGTCAGCGGGTTGTCCAATGGAGAACAAGTTTTCTCAGCTGAGCCGGAACTGAAGGAAGGCGATTCTGCCATTGAATGGGCTACTCTGATACCAAGTGAGAGTGAGCCAGAAGAGAGAGAGAGGGCAATCACAAAGAATCAGAAGAATTATTTGTACACTTAAAGTTGTTACACTTATTATATCTTTATATACTAAGCTATAGTCCTATTCATGTAACAATATATTGTTACATTTGTTACATTCTGTAACTTATATAAAACAGAATTCTGTTTAGTGAACTAGGTCTTTCGGATAGACTTTCACACAAGTATCCAACCCAATCCAATAGTCCCATAGCCTAATGTCTAGTCCAAGCTTGACCCGAATCCACAACATAGCCTGACATATAAAAGACCTCTTTCACAATCTGTTCTAACCCTAATCGATAGCAGCCTCCATTGTCTGCTCTTCTTGTTCTCTGACTCATAACCTCTAAATATTTTGTTTTGTTTTTTAAAATGTTATTAATCTTCCATATTTACGACTTGTAAAACAATAAATTTTGGGAGTGTCATGTGTAATACCAAACAATAAAAGGTTTGTTGTATATATAATCTCGAAACATTACTCACAATAATACTTTATCCATCTTACATGTGTATTGAACAAAAATAAAAATTATAAATTTTATTTTTAATCAAATTCGTGTGCCACTCCATCCAATTCAAATGGTCATAACATAAGAATATATTAAAAATAAATTCTTTAAAAATAATAATTTTTTTATAAAGAATTGATTAGGTTCGTACAACAAATACAGTTAGAAATTAGATTAGATATGAGAAATAACTTTGAGACTTGAGTTAAAAGTGCATAGTTTTAAAACAAATGATTTTAATAGTATTATAGGTGTTGGTTTATGAAACAAGAAAAAAGTATTGCTGAATAATTTTTAATCTCTCATTAAAACTGAACGCGACGATATAGAGTTTAAACAAAAACTCCAACAAACTTGAGTAAACAAACTCATAAAAAGACTCCAACAAACTTGGTCAAACAAACTCCTAAAAAGAGTCCAACAAACTTGAGTAAGTAAACTCCAAAAAATTAGCAACTAAGCTAAACGATCCCTACAAAATCGAATGACTCAATCCTTTACTTGACTCGTGCAAAAAAAAAAATCAAAGGTGGCTAAAGATTCGGTCTTGACTTTTGTTCTTCAATCCCTTCCCTAAACTGGATACGCTCGCCTCCAGTTTACTCTTCCTTCAGCCCAACTCCCAAGTAAGATTTTATTATATCGATCCCATCTTTGCTCCCATTGCATTCTTCTATTTTTCGTGTCTGAGAAATTTTTCAAATGTTTTAGCATCATCTATAGCAACGAAATTTGATATTATTTCTTCTCAGTATTCTAATGTATATAGAACCTTTATCATTGCATTTATTATCTTTCATCCAAATGAGCTTTTAAATAACTCTCTCAGTTCTAGTTTATTTTGTACCAACACTAGATTCCCCTTATTTTTCTGTTCACGGTTGCAACCTCATCTGAATCTGCTTCGTATGTTTGCGAACTCATATTTTTTTTTTCTCTTTGATCTTGATTGATTCGTACTTTTTCTGGATTTACTTGATTAGTCTATGGCTCTTCTTGAAAATTTTCACTAGTATAATCCTGCTCTTCATCACCAATAATTTCTCCATGCCATTCTTATACCTTTTGTTTTTCTAGTATCACCAAGGTTTCGTGATTTAAATGGCTGAAATTTCAATGCCAAATTTCATCTTTATTGTCAGCTGAACTTTATGAATGATTTAATTCCATCACGCTTCTAGTTTTGTTCACCTTTTCGAGAATCACAAACATCCTATTTGTCATTTTTTGTGTCACAGTTCACACAAATAATCTTCAATAATGATTTTTAATCCCTTTTGCTGAAGTTGACCAATATTGAACAAATTGTTCTTTACTCCATGAACATAGTAGACGGATGAAATCACTTGTATTATACCATTAATTTCTAGCCTTTGATTTCCCTTTCCCTCTACTTATATTCTTCTATCATCTTCCAGTTTAATATGTTTCCTAAACTTATCATCAAACTCACTAAACCACTCTTTTGTTCCACACATATGGTTGCTGCAACATGAGTCATGGTACCATACCTGTCTATCTTCTTTTTTGACAAGTGTTAATTGTGCCAACTTAAGAAACATGGATCTCATGGACTAGACTGAGGTAATAACAATATTGACGGCAGTGAAGGAAATGGCTATGGTGAAGGTGAAGAAGGTTAAGTCGTGAAAAGGCCTGGGCTAGGGTTTTCAATAGAAGAGCTTATGTGTTTATATATATCGGGTCGTGTGTGGACCGGGTCGACGTATGGAGCTAGCCTAAGTCTAGGTTTTTTGGTAGGATAGGCTCTTTCAAGCCCAAATGAATTCTATCAGGCCTAAAATTTTGTAAATAATATTTTTTAGATAATATAAAGTTTAATAGAATTAGTTATACATGTAACAATGATTACGATCTATATAAGTGTATCAAAATGTAACAGATTGAATTAGAAAAGAATAACAATATAAATTGAATTCAATATCTTCTCCTTCTTGATTTTAACTTGGTATCATAGCTTTGAAGCTTCAATGGCAGGATTCGATTCACCAACCTTCAGCTTGGGGTCTGAAAATACTGGCTCATATCCAACATACAGCTTGTTGAGCAACAAGAACCTAAAACTACATCAAATAAATGCATTCAATGGTGTGAGTTTAGATATAGACAACTTTCTCTTGTGGAAAACGATGGTGTTACCTATCATAAGATGTAACAAGCTGGGAGGTTTCATCAATGGTGATAAACCATGTCCTCCCAAGCTAATTGTTGGACATGATGGTTCCAACAGTGACTTAACACCATTGCCACAGAAGTAGCATCCCAATTGTTGGAGGAAGAAACCTCTAATGAACTTTGGGATGTTATAAACAGACTATCTAGTTCTCATCATATGTCTAGAATTAGCTTCTTTAAGGTTGAATTCCAAAGAGCAAGGAAAAAGACCTCTTCAATTGAGGATTACTTAGCTAAGATGAAGCATATTGGAGATAGTCTAAGTCTAGAAAGGTCTCATGTTACCCTGGATGATCTAGTGTCTCAAGTATTAACTCGTTGGACATTGAATACATACCCATAACTGTGCATTTGGCTGACAAAAAAGTGAAGAATTGGTTGGATTTTCAAGCAACCTTGCTAACCTATGAAAACAGGCTAGACCAACTAGGAAAAATACAAGTCTTTATGGCTAACATGAATAAGACTTCACTTCATAATTCAGATTCTAGTTCTTTTGGGTCTAACAACTACTCTTTTAATGCATGATACCAAAACAAAGCACAAGGGATATCTTTCAACAGAGAAAGGAACTCTAACAACAATAATTTTAATAGCTACAAGGGGAGAGTCTTTAAGGAAGGACGATGAGGAAGGTTCAATTCTAATAATAAACCTATCAGTCAAATTTGTGGGAAGTATGGCATGATGGTTCCTATTGCTATTTCAGATAAGACCTAAATATGATGTGTCCACTGCCTATTGATCAGACTAAAAGTAGTAAAAATCAGAGTGCATTAACTGTGTCACATGAAACTGGAGGTGGTGAAGTTAGCTGGTATATGGATAATGGTGCTAGTCACCATGTCACCAACTCAACAATGATGATTTCAAAAAAGGCAGACTACACAGGTAACAAGTTTTTGGCAGTAGGCAATGGTAACAGGTTGAGTATAAAACAAGTTTGGAAGTATTTTCAAACTATCAAAATGAGCAGACACATTCAACTAAACAATATATTACATGTACCAAAAATTAGTAAAAAACCTTCTTCAGTTTTTCAATTAACCCAACACAACAATGTTTTTATTGATTTTCATAACTCTGAGTGTTTTGTGCAGGACAGGAGGTCAGCGAGGACTCTAATTATAAGGAGAGTTGAGAATAACATCTATATATTAGTAGAATCGTTTGGTTTTAGGTCTCTGAAAGATGAAACTCTAAGCAGTCATCCAAGCATTTCTCACATTTTAATATTATCAAATAGCTTTGATTCCATAAATAAAGTGTGGCACAGAAAGCTGGGCCATCCCTACACTAGAGCTTTGTCCATTGTTATGAAAACTTATAAACTTCCTAATGTATCTGTAAATGAAATTATTTTCGTGGTGATTTCCAATTAGGATATTCACACTTTCTATCATATTCCAATTTCTTTTCTCACTCTACTAATGTTACATACCTTATACACTCTGATTTGTTTGGGCATGTGCATATTACATCTCTGTGATATTACACGTTCTATATTCTTTCTCTTGATGACTATACACGGTACACTTGGCTATAAGCTTTAAAACTTAAGAGATAATATATAAGTGTTTTCAAAAAATTTAAAACCTTGGTGCAAAACCAGTTTGATAGAAAGAAAAACAAAATCAGTCTCACTAGAGAGATGAATTTAGATATTTCCTTACAATAGAAAAAAAATCAAGGATACAACTCAGGACATCCTGTCCTTACACTTCCGCCCATAATGGAAGGGAAAAAGAGAAGCACATACATGTCACTAAGACTGCCTGACTCTGCTCCTTCAGTCTAATCTTCCATAGTTTTACTAGCCATGAGTATTTCAAATGGCAATGTACCTAATCAATAGTCTATCTACGGTTTTCTTACAAGATCAGTCTCATTTTGAGAGATTGTATGGCCATGCACCTAATTATAAGTGCCTAGGTATTTTTGGGTGTGTTTATTTCCCTTGTTTAAGTTCTTATGATGGTAATCAATTTCAGTTTTATTGTCTCAAGTGCATTTTTCTGGGATATAGTAGTGTGCATAAGGGATATATATATATATATATATATATATATATATATATATATCCTAGTTCTAGTGGGATAATCTTTGTTTCCAAGGATGTTATCTTCAATGAAGAACAAATCCCTTGTTTCTTTGGTTTCCTAAGGTCAAAATGCTCAACTACTCATCCTCATTCTCTTCAGTTGCCTAAGTTTCCTAGTCCTATTCATCAGATGATTCTTCTAATATGCAAGAAACATTTTCAAACTTTATAATTGGGTTTTATAGTGACTATACTAACACCATTTCACAAACTACATATCACCAGCCAATTACACCTACCATAAATCCTTTACCACAACAAAACTTACCTTTTAGTACTAGTTGTTTGCAGACAAACCAAGCAATCCCTTCAAATTCTTCCCAAAGATTCATCATATAGCCACACATTCCTGTCACACAACCATTACAAGAAGATTAGTTGAATATTGACCTAAATCTTAAGACTTCTAACAATCACTCCCTACCACAGATCTTGCCTAACAACCATCCTATGACCACTAGATCCAAACAAGGAATTTCTAAACCTAAGGCTATATACTAAGGTGTTACTATGTGCCTACTATTACCAATAAGGAGCGTACTAAGTTTTCAAAAGCTATGAGTATCTCCAAATGGGCTAAAGCTATGAAAATAGTATGATGCTATAATAACAAATCATACTTAGTCTTTAGTTCCTTATATTCGTGATAGGAGTTTCGTGGGTTGTAAGTGGGTGTATAAGTTGAAGTACATCCCTGATGGTTCTGTTTAACATTGTAAAGCTAGACTAGTTGCTAAAGGTTTCCATCAAAAACCTGGTATTGAATTTACTGAGACTTTTAGCCCAGTAATTAAGGCTTGAACTATAAGGATGGTCTTAACCTTGGCTATATCTAAGAGCTAGGACATAAGGCAATTGGACATTAATAATGCATTTTTAAGGTGTTTAACAAGAAAATGTCTATATGGTGCAACCTGAGGGGTTTGTATATCCTAGATACCCTTATCATGTGTGTCATTTGCACAAGACATTGTATGGCCTAAAGTAGTCTTCTCGTGCCTCGTTCTCCAAGCTCAAAGAAACTTTGTTGTTGTGGGGGTTTTAAAATTCAAGAGCATATTTCTCTATGTTCTTCCCAATCACTAAAGAGATCTTTAGTATTTTCAAGGTCTACGTTGATGACATAATAGTCACATGAAGTCCTTCTTATTACTTAACCAAGTTTATTCAGAGACATAACTATGAATTTTTCCTTTAAATACATAGGTTTCCTTAAGCTATTGTTACGCATTGAAGTCTATAGGGATGAGTCAGTTATGTACTTGACCGAGACAAAATACATTCGCGACTTATTTGCTAGAAAGGGGTCAGATGGTGATAATCCCATGTCTCCTATAAAATATAAGAGTATATTAGGTTCACTATAATAATTACTTCACACTCATCTTAACATTGCATTTGTTGTCAATAAGATGAGTAACCAACAGTGTCCTATGAATGTTCATCTACAATATGTAAAGAGAATCATCAAGTACTTATCATGAAATTCTTCTTTGGGGCTTCATATTAAGCCCAGTGATGTTCATCAGCTCACTGGGTTCACTGATGCTGAATGGGCTTCTTTCTTGGATGATCTTTGTTGATTTTGTGGTTATTGTGTGTTCTTTGAAGACTCTTTTGTCTCCTGGTCTTCAAAGAAACAAAGTGTCGTCTCTCGTTCGAGTACTGAATCTAAGTATAAGTCTCTAGTAAATCTCTCCTCATAACTAATGTGGCTACGCTCAGTTTTTCAAGACCTAGGTCTTCCTATTCCACGTGCTCCGATGATCTGTTATGATAACCTTGGAGCTAGGTCCCTCGCTTCTAATCTAGTTTTGCATGCCCGGACTAAGAATATTCAAATAAATCTTCATTTTGCAAGTGACCAAGTGGTTCAAGGGCTGCTGAACATCAGGTGCGTTCCCTTGCATGACCAGGTGGTTGGATTGCTCACAAAATTCTTGTCTCACTCTTGTTTTCTTTTTTTTTTTCTGTGACAAAATCAGTCTCGGGAATCCTCTCTTTTGTTTGAGGGGGAAGTAAAGGAATATGAAACTCAGGGCCTAGACTCAAGCAATGGAAGTGTCGAAGGCGGTGAAGGAAATGGCTATGGTGAATGTGGAGAACGTTTAGTCGAGAAAATATTATGGCTAGGGTTTTCAAAAGAAGAGCTTATGTGTTTATATATGTAGGGTCGTGTGGACCGGGTCGACATATAGAGCTAGCCTAATTTTAGGTTTTCTGGTGCGCTAGTCTCTTTCAAGCCTAAATAAATTCTATCAGGTCTAGAGTTTAGTAAATGAAATTTGTTAGAAAAATTAGAGTGTAACAAGATTAATTATACATGTAACAAATAATTACACTCGATATAAGTGTATCAAAATGTAACCTACTGAATAATAAAATAATAAAAATATAAATTGAATTCATTCTCTTTTCCTTCTTCATTTTTAACTTGCCAGACGTAGCACACCTTCCACGAGTTGTGCATAATTTATTGTTTTCTCCTAACTAGGATACTCATCTTGAAGTGCCCCAACTTATGGAATTTGTAGGAGTCAACATTTTCTTTGTTAAATGTTATGTATCCTCTTCCTTGACCTCCTCTTCCATCTCGATACGCACCCCGTCCTCGATTTTGTACATATCTTCTATGTCCTCTTCCTACTTTTATTTTCAAAGCATGTTGTTCTCTATAATGCTTTGAAAGATTATGTTCATACCAACAACGAGATCTCTAATTCATCAATTGATAATTATTTAATATTGTTAGACTCTTCTATTGGGCATACAATGTAGGTGAATTTCTCAACAAGTATTCGAAGTACCGTTTTCACCACTTTAGCATCAGAAATGCCTTCTCCAAAGTTCCGTATATCCTTACCTTCATTCATCTCAAGTATTTCTAATTTTCTTCTCAACCTCTAAAGTTGAGCTCTTTGAACTCTTTTATTTCCATGAAATTTGTCTTCATCGACATCTAGATTTCCTTTGATGTCTCATTCTTTACAATATTTTTTAGTATTGTCTTATCCAACTATACAAACAAGTAATATTTCACCTTATGATCGTTAACTTTCATCGCTGGCAACTCACTCTTTTGAACCTTCGTCAACACCTTATTGTCTCTTGGTTGCATGAATCATGTTTGTACAAGCTCCCACAATTCCTTCGATCTGAACAGATTATCCATGAGCATTGCACAATGCTCATAATCTCCATCAAATTTTGTTATACTTAACAACCCTTGTCTACCTCTCATTTTCAATCTTCACACACACTCTCTGAGAGAGCAAGCTCTGATACAACGTGTTGGTTTTAGAGACAAGAAAAATGTATTGCTGAATAATTCTCAATCTCTCATGAAAAGTGAAATTGACGATACAGAGTTTAAATAAAGACTCTAACAAAATTGAGTAAACAAACTTTTAAAAAGAATCCAACAAAATTGAGTAAATAAACTCTTAGAAAAACTCCAACAAACTCGAGTAAACAAACTCTTGAAAAGACTCCAACAAACTTGAGTAAACAAACTCCTAAAAAGACAACGAACTCCTAAAAAGACTCTAACAAACTTGAGTAAACAAATTCATAAAAAAAACTCCAACAAACTTGACTAAATAAACTCCTAAAAAGAATCCAACAAACATGAGTAAACAAACTCCAAAAAAATAGAAACTAAACTAAACGGTCCCTACAAAATGGGAAGACTCAATCTTTTAATTGACTCGTGCAAAACAAATATCAAACATGGCTAATAACTCGTTCTTAAATTTTATTCTTCAACTACAAAGATGTTTAAGGTTGGAATGCATTTTTATGTATAATTGATTTCATTTTTCATTTTGTATTTAAAATATTTGTTTTATTTTAATCACTACATGAAAAAACTAAATACATCATGTTTTGTTTATAAACAAGCATAAATGTATCTTTTATCATTCTATTTTTAGTTGGTTTAAAACTTGATATATTATGCTTAATAGATCACTTTAAGAATTCAAATAAAAATTTACATCAGATTCTAACTGACTGGCTAATCTAATTATAAATGATATTATGTATATATTTTTATAGCAAAATAATTTGTTTTCATTATTTTTTTCATAGGTAAGCACATTTTTAAATAATAAACTATTTTGTTCGTATACAAAAGTTTAACATGTTGTTTATTTGGTCGAGAATAAGCTAGCCTTTTCACTAACTCGATGTTTATTTATTGGATGTCTTTGTTTATATTTTTAGTTATTGCTAGATATTTTATCCACTTATTTTTCATTAATTTTTATAATATTTAATATATATAAAAATGTATCAAATGTTAAAAACAATTAAAAAGAAATCATGCGAGGAAATAATCAAAATTATATATTAGGATTTTTATAAATATCCAGAAACAATAAATAATAATAAGTAGTTTTCTATCACACGGTATTGAAGATAATAAAAAATAATTGTACAGTTAAAACATGAAAGCCTCGTTATTTTCGTACAAAAATATTAACAACACATTAAATATATTTTTCCCAATGTTATAATAATTTGACTTATTTAGACTTTGATTACTTTGATCTTGAGAAATACTATGATATAGGCTTTGATTCTAATAAAATAATTAGTACATTAAATTTATTATTTTGAAAAATTTATACATATTCAGTGTTATCTCCACATTGTTTTGAGATTGAAATGAAGGTTCAGCAATTTCGTCGTTAGAACTTATTAGAAGGATGAAAAATAAATAGCGTGAGTTTGATAAAAAAAATAAGATCGTTAATCATATTTTTATAATATAAGTTCAAATATTTACATATTTTTTTGTATACATTATTATTGTAAAATAAAAACAAAAACTTAAAAGGAAAAACGTTTTTTAAAATCTAAAATTTTAAAGAAACCTATCTACCAAAACCAACCAATAGCTCAAGACCTTAAGTACGTAGTCTTTCCAAATCATCCCAAAATTGTATTGTTTCATACTTCCAAAACTATATATCAAATCGATTGAGTTACAACTTTATTATTTTAGGTGATAACCTTAACCTTCTTCGTTTTGTATATATTGAACAACATAAAATAGTTCCCATTGTTAGTCTTATCGATATGTAGACGTATATCACATAAATTATATCCTCACATATGTTTTCAATCAAGAAATATATTTTTCACGTAGATGTGATATAAAAAAAATAACTTTATTAAGTTGGATACTAATACACATAGAGACTTATCATGTCGCATTATACTATCAATATGAATTGACAAACACTAATCGGTCGAACCTAACAAGACTACCAGAAATAGTATATAAGAGAAGCAAACAATTTAACAAGGTAAATACATAACATCAAACAACTCTGGATAGTCGAACAAAGCATCATATCATACAAGCAATAAAAAAACTCTGATACAATGATAAATGATAAATATATAGCTACGTAATTGAAAGAGACAAAAGACAACTAGTTTATAGATTGAAAAAAAAAATGTGTATTTCAAAAAGATATTAGATCGCAATATATGGAGTATGGATAAAGGTTATAACATAGTAACTTAGTGACCTAATGAGATAAATAGCTAATCGGCTATAATACTAACATCAACAAAAAGGAAAAACGATAAATATTGGCAAAGATGGTCCTCAATATAGAACATATTTGATTAAAGGAGGTGATTCGCTCAATAGGATGGAAAAATGTATCGATTCAGACCGAGAGTGTATGAATGCGATGAAATAGCTGACTTGTTTCAAACAAAAAACGATGAATAATGCATAAAAACAAAAAAAATAAAAATAAAAACTATATAAAAGAATAATATAAGAATATTTAAAAAGGTTAGGTATTACATAGTATTTTAATCTTATTTTGGATATTTATCAATAATTAAACTTTTTACGTGCTTAAGTTTGGATAAGGATATTATACGATAATTAACCTAGATATAATACTAATAAGAAAATAATCAATATTCAAAAAATATCCGAGATAGACCTAGCTTTAGATTTGTTGGACCGAATCTTAGCCACTCAATGGAAGCAGTAAGTGCAATTATTGAACACAAACCGAGAGGCTACAAAAGGGAATTAGAGTTTAGGGCTCTTACTTTATTTCAAATAAAAATTTAACAAGAAAAAACATAAAATAAATTGAACATACGACAAAAAATGTAATGTGGTTCAGATCGTAAAGAAATTTTACTTCTATGGATAACAGATACAATACGAATATTTGGTTACAATAAGACTCTCAAATACTAAACACTCAATAAGTTAACTCCTTTACAAATCTCTTATTTGGCTTACAAAGAAACTACGAATATAAAAATGCATATTTAGGTGTTATCTTCTACTACATTATAATCAAAACTACAAGATTTTTGTCTATAAAATCTAGATTTACCGATTGTCTGTCTCACCATTATCGCCTCGCCACAATCATATTCATCATAAAACCATAGTCTTGTTATTAATATTCCATTTATAGATTTAAGGATAACTTTAATTCTCTATTATACACTGCATATTAAATACATAATCATAAAATAAGGAACCTCATAAATATAACATCCACATTAATAGCAAACCTAATAAATAGAATATCTAATTAATATGGATCATTATTAAATAGAAAGAATAATTAAATAAGAACCTCCAGCAAATAGAAGAAGCATGATTCTATGAGGAACGTAAGACCAACTCTATTAAGAACAAAACGTAGCATTCTTGTAGATTCAACAAACCTTTTCGGTCTAACTTATATGCTTTAGTCCAATATAATTCGGCTATGCTCAACTCTTAGGTTCCACTAGAATTCTTCTACACCTTAGCCCGGCTGAACATCTAGTTACATAGACAGTAAAATATTTCAAGCTTTTAATTTTTTTAGCTTACTCGTATTCAACCCTTAAGGTCCAGCTGAACTGCACCACTTAGATTTCTCCAACTGCAACACTTAGTTCCACCATTCAGCGCCTGCTATTAGTTTCAAAACTTTGTTCCATATTTATATTGTATCCTTCAACACTTAATTCCAGCTTTAACATCCAACTTAAACTCTAAGTAGCCTACGACACCAAGTTAAAATTTCCACACCAAGTTAAAAGTTTTGACACAAAATTGAGCCTTGAGTAGTGCGGCTACTGCAATAACTTTAATTAAATACTCAACACTTCTCCATCTAGGCTCACAGTGACAATAGTATCTTTAGCGTTGATGCTTTGACTACTCACCCGAGACAAAATCTAGACATACACATCTGTATTGATCAATTCCCATGTAGTATGAGAACTCTATTACGGTATTCTTCCCTAACCGATCAGTTTCCTGACGTCCTACATCCAAGAAGGTAGTAAAGATATTCAACTAACCTAACTTAACATCAGACCAAGTAAAACATGACATCTCATTTTCAAACTCTTCATGTTTCTCAATGGTTTGAAATATTTGAAACATTTGACCCATAAACCTTTGTTCAAGTCTTTAAACTAAGAAATATTTGAACTTCCTTTGTAAATGAGGAACCGAAACTCATCTTTGAAACACATTTGGTAGATTTATCCTCATTTCTACATATGTTCAAACTTCATCAAAAGCGTACTGACCTCCAACACTTATTACATCTCCATGAATACCGATAGTCCAGGGCTTCTATTGACGATGATAATTGTCCCAATAGCTCATTCACTCAACCTCTAGTTATGTCTAGTTTTCGAAAACATAGCCCTTACTCCAAGTACGACTCTTCTCATATTCTTAAAGGTGTACAAACTTATTCTAATAAAACAATTCCTAAGATTTGACCGTAGTTTTACTACAAACGTATATAAAACTAAATCACCTTCAGTTCAGCTTAATAAGAACTGAATTATCCGACGCGCGAGTAAGCTACTAACTAGAATTTATGTCGTGGTTTCGAATTCATAAATATATAATAATATGGATATTTATGTAATAAAGTATAATTATGGGTTTGGAATAACATTTAATATTTAATCATATATAAAACCTTTTTTAGTCTTCGAAATAACAAATAACATTTACCTTTAACCACTTTTGTTAGTTCTCTCTCTATAATTACTACCCAATAAGGTCAATTATCTATCTAAACAATATCTAAAGTTTATTTATTATTTTTATTGATCGTTCAGAACATCGTTTAGAGTAAATTTGTTAGTAAAATAATGTTTTGAGGAGTAAATACTTCGAATGAGAGGATAAATACGATATATATAGAGAATTTTAGAGCAATATAGAGAGCGAAAGTCACAATCAATAATTATCTAATCATTAATCAATCATTATTCCCCAAAAGAGGTGGTATGCTTTTCTAGTACATTCGTTGGGTCTCACACATCTAGACAAATTATTAATTGTGGTCCCTTCCGCAAGTTTACAATTTACACAAAATAGTCATTTTATGTTACATAATCATCAATTATTCATAAGAGGTTTTGTTTACACTAGATTACACCTTTATTTTTTCAATTTCCTCGAATTACATGACTTTTCTCTTATCATTTATTATGAAAACATCCTTCGGAAATCTCTGAAGAATGGATACAAATATCCAAAAACCTTACCAAATAATGGATTTACCAGATAGACCATGTGATAGTTAAAGATTCACGATCCTCGAAGGGTTTGTTCAGCTGGCTTATAAAGCTCAATTAACATATATAAATGGAGAGAAGTATGAATTATTGATTATGGAAGAGCATCCTGATCAATTGCAGGGAGAAATCAAGGCGGTGAAATCCTAAAAAGAAAAAAATGACGATTCAACCAAGAAGTATCCACTCAGAAGTCTAAAAGCTTGGGGTACAAGAGGGTTCAGAGAGAGAAGCCACTAGCTCTGATTTTTTGTGCAACTAGGAAAGATACTGAAGATTTTGATCAAATGTAAGACACTATTCCTTGAAAAAGAAACGAAGGGCTAGGTATCACTACAGTCCTTCAGAGTTTAGTGGGTTTTATGTGTCCCAATTAAAGGAATTTTTGTCTTCTCCAAATAAAGATCAGCGTAAAAAATCATGATGTTAAGCATTGCTCGAAGACACACACATGTCGATATCAAAATTGAGAATGGGATTAGAGGTTGAACAAATAACTTACCTTCTCGGATAAATAAGATCCTTTAAAGGGTAACTATACAATTGAGGTTGAGGAAAATGTCAAACAACAATAATTGATCCTAGAAAGTCCAGCTTTATATAAAGGAGGCAAGGGAACCATAATGTAGATTATCAAGCAAATAGTTAATTTAAAATTAAGTATGAGCGGGTTCTTTATGTAACAGCTAATGAGAGTCACCAATATAGTAAGGGACGTAACTAGAGACAATCTTGGCTATCTGCATACAATCTTTCAAGACACTTTCGAAAGAGGTTTGATATTTTTAAAATTGAAAAGTTTGATACGAGCAAAGATCTATATAACCAACTAGAACAGTTTAAGAACTTATGATCAATTATGAAGATGATGATCACTTGTTGTCGCAAGCTTTATCGTTAAATTTCAAATATAATGCACTAAAATGGTACAACAGACTTCACAGTGTTCTATCAACAATTTTGTTTGTTTAAGACAACATTCCGAAGTCAGTTTGTGGGAAGCAAGGAGATAAGGATGAGAGAACATACAAAAATTTAGTATCGCCACTTTATTGGAGATAGTTTGAGGTTACACTAAACGCTTCGTGCTTACCAGGAATAGCCTAGATGATTGCTATTGGTGTGGATTATTTTTTACTGAGGGTAATTTTGTCAGATGTTTTGTGGTATTTTAAGGGTATTAAATGTTTGGGTATTTTGTAGTGACAGATTTAAGCTGCCTCATTACCCTCGTTAATGAAAGTGGTTGGGTATTTATACCCTTAATTATGGGCCATAGGGGCTTTCGGGTCAATCTTATGAAATCGGGTCGACTTCAAAAACCCATTAGTTTATTAAGCAGATTAGCACTTAGCTTAGTCAAACGGTGTTTAGTGTTTTTAATACTTTTATCCTGTCCGGATACGTAAGTGGGTGATTATTGTCCGGATTACCCCTATCCGGTTTCTACAGTGAGTGGTAAATATTTCCGGACTCATCAGTAGCCCCTTTTTTAGGTTTTGTCGAAGGCCTTTGGCAAGACCAAAAAATCCTCTTGGGAACTAGCAACATTCTCCGGAATGTTTATGTATTCAGCTCAGGGTTTATCCGGACTGAATACTTCTCAGAAGTTCAAGAGTTCTGTTATGGATCGTGGGACACGTGTCACATTTTGATTTGTCTCACCAGTCGTTTTCTTCCTAGAATGGCGCTCCCACTAATCCTAAAAAGCAACTTCTACATCTAATACTTATGACGTCAGTGCCGCCTTTAATCATTACTTTTGCCTTTTCGTTTTCTCTTAGGTATTTGGTAACTTTATTGCCTTACTAGTATAAATTACTTCCTTTTACTATTTTACCATCTTCATCAATTTGTCATTTCTCCATTTCAGAGCCTTTTACTTCACTTCTTAAAATCCTTCTTGTGTATGTTTATGTTCATGACGAGAAACGCTTTGGTGAAAGGTGGTTGGCTGAATCTTTCAAAGTTAGAAAAAGCGCAAAAGGTTGAGTGAGAGAGACATATTGCTAAGGGTCTTCTAGTTTCTCCAATCAGTAAGCCCGACACATCATCTTCAGAAGCTGATCGAGGATCATCTTCTGCCAAAAGTGCCAAACCTAAGCGTTTGTTACAGACAAGCCTCTCGCCCATTCCGTCATGCGCATCTGTTTAGGAGTCTCATCCCTCTGTTGTGCGGGAGAAAACAGTATCAAGTAGAAGGAGACCCTCTCCGTTCTTTGCTATGGGGTCAGATACTGAGAAATCCCCAGAAAAAGTTACTTTTCGCCCGACAGGCCGTCTAATAAAGGGTTAGGCAACTGTCTCTCAACCCTAGTCTCCAAAGTCATTGCCCTCTAAGTCTGGGACTAAGGATAAAGCCACTGGATGAGGGGCATCTATCAGAGTTTCAAAATACAAATCCTATGGTCCGGAGGCTACAAGAATTAGCTCTCATAATGAGCCCTCCGAAACTGAGCCCCTGCCGGACACCAGACCCATAAGAGAGGCTGATGCTCAACCGTCCAGACAACCTACTGAGCCAGCCACCACCAATCTCCCACCAACAACGGCTGATAAACCTTCCATGGTGACGAAAGTTGTGATGGAGGACAGTATAGAAGATGCTCCATTTGAGACCGACGTTTCTGGGCAGACTGGGGATGCTGCCATTGATAAAAAGGGCAAAGGCAAAGATAAACTCTGCCTCAAAAACCCGGATCTGCCGGAGTCTCTGAAAGGTAAGGTGGATTCTTGTTTCCACAAGGTCAATGTCAAATATCTGCTGGCCATGCAGAATATCAACTATATATATACTCATACTGCCGAGCTGGGCCGGATCCGGACACAATGGGGTAACCTTGAATCTGTAAAGGTGAGGATACCAGTCACTCCGGAGACCCCAATGGACTGCAAACTCAGCGAGATAGTCATTTATATGGAGCTGTTTAACTGGGGGCTCAGATTTACCTTGGATCCATAAATTGTCAGGTATTTTCACATGATAAAACTATGTCCAAGCCAGCTGAGTCCCAACGCTTGGTATACCCTTATCGCCTATATTATGGCGTCAAGGCTCACCGGAATACCACTTCCAATGGAGCAGCTTGCTTTTGTGGCCAGCCTCTGCAAGAACCATCACATCCCATTCTACCACTTCAATATGGGAGACAACTTTAAGGTGGTGGATTTTAAAAGAGATAGAAGAAGAAATTTGTATTAAAGCTTTTGTGATTATACTATTTATTTGATACATTGTATATCCTATATTTATATTAGTATATTATTATGTTTTAATGACAGAATAATATTTTTGACTAATATGATATTTTCTCTAAAATACAAAATCAAATCTCTAAAAGAATATGAATAATCTTTGACCAATATATTAATTAATTAACTTAATTAATTAATTAATATATATCTAGCTTAATTTAATTTAAGTTCCAACAATGCCTCTCTTAAATTAAGCTTTCGGATAACTCTCAAACTTTTCACATTCCTTTTGAAGACATCGTTCTTTTTTGAAGACTTGTGTAGTGGATGAGTTTGTGAAGATATGGTCCATTTGATCAAATATTTGTTTCTCCCTGTTCTGGTCGCCTTCGATCTTCTACGGTCTTTTTCGGCCTGTTCTAGTAACCTCCAATCATCTACGACCTTGCTTGAGTCAGAGAAAAATTGCAAGATCCAATTTGTATTCATCAGCGGAGCATGGTAAAATGAGAGGAAAATCAAGGCTGGTGTTAACCCTAGTATTCTCACCAGCAGATGGAAGAGCTCAGGTAAATATCTTATTGTGTTTGTCTCTCTTACTTTGTAAAAAATTCGTTTCTGAACTGTTTTTTATTTTCTTTGGTTAGTGTTGCCGAAGGAGTTCTCCGGTTTTATGGAGGAGGGGAAGCCACATGTGTTAAATTAAACGCTTGGGCTGCCAAACGCTGGGGAAATGCCTTTCACAAGTGCTTCACATCAGGAAAATTGGTGAGGTCCCACCTCTGGAACACAACAGGTCGGAAAGAACTTACTTGGGAAGAGCTGACCACTCCACCTCTTCCGGTTGTCATCCTTAAAATAACAGAGGAGAGGGATGGAAAACTGGCCTTCCCTGCTAAAGCTAAAGCTCCAAGCAAGATGAAGGGCAAGAAGGGAAAGAAGAAACAAGCTACAGCAGAGGTTGTTCAAGGTGCTATTGAGGAGATCGCCCCAGCGAGTCAATGAGTACAGGCCCAATGGGGAATCGATGCTACTCTACTTGAAGTTGTTGAAGATGAGTATTAGAGAGGCAGGTGGACCTCAAGAGCCTTCAAAGGCTCCTAAGAAGGACATAAAACGGAGAGCAACTGGTGAAGAGAGAGTGGCCAAGAGGAAGAAAGTGTCCTTGGGGGATGAAGTTGTCCTCCGGCCTTTGGAGTCTCTTCCTCCAGCCGACCCATCAGACCCCACTCTGGCAGAGCAAATCCCAAATGGTCTACACGTTGGAGAGGGTACCGGAGGGGATATCAACATTGATGGAGTAGACATCAGTGGTTTGAGAACATCGACCTTCACTGTTTCAGGGGAGAACGACACGGTGATTCACTCTTTGGTGGGCCATATTCAACTAGTGCTCAACTTGGAGAGGCAAGTACGAAGTCAGTTTGCCCTTATCAATACACTTAATGCAGATAAAGAGAGCTTATCCAATGATCTCCTTAACGTCAACCAAAGTGTTAAAGCATTGAGGAAAGAGCTCTGGGAGTTAAAGAAAGGGAAAGAAGATTTAGAAACCATGTTGGCCACTTCGGAAATGGCCAACACAGAGCTCCAAAACAAGTGTTATGGCTTGGAGAAAGATCTTTCCGCTTTGAAGGAAGATGTTGTGTCCAAAGTTACCAAGGAAAATGAAGACTTGATGAAAGAGCAGGAGAAGACAATCCAGGCCAAGCTCGTTCCATACACCAACAAGGTGATAAATTCCATAGAAGAGAGGTATGCCGAAGTTAAATCTGACATGGTCTTGCTTTTTCATCGAACATTTCCGAAGAGGACACTTGGTACTCTGTGGCAACATGTGGAATACAAAGAACTCCCATTCCATACTATGGAAAATGGCGATAAGAACAACTACGCCAATGGTTTTGATGGTACCACTGATGAGGAAGAAGGGACCGGAGAGAGCTCCAATGATGAACCTAAAGATCCAAAGAAGAAACAAGATGAAGCATGAACATCTAAGGGAAACTAGCCCTAAGGTTTTAACTATTTTCTGCTTTTTTATGACATACCAAAGTCCCTGGATGGCCAAGGAATTTTATAATTGTGTCTTGTTTGAGTCTGGTCAAGCTCTTTATTTTTAAACTTAAATTCCTTGGATGGCCAAGGCACTCTTTATGTTTTAATATCATCTTCCGGTGTTAGCTGGACAATTTTACTTTGCCGAATTCTTGCTTTGTTTCATATTCTCTCAATCTTAATGAATGTTGTTTAAATAACCCCTATTTATTTTACAAGTATTTCAAGATGAGAGTGTTTAAATTCTCTAATGACAAATGTTAAATGGTCATCACTTCACCGGATCAATCTGACCCGTAAAAGATACTTAGAAGGCTTTTAAAGAAACTGTAAATCAAACAACTCTGAATATTTTAAGAAGGAATCAAATTTTATTTAAAAACCGAGACACCTCATTCAAAACCTCCCCGCACCACCAGGGTAAGAAAGAGTATGCCCCATAATATTTACTTGGACTTTAAACAAGTAAAATATTTACACAAATTTCATTCTAGATACATCCGGAGGTGTTCAATATTCCATGGGTGGTCCAAGACTCTTCCATTTTTGTCCTGAAGCTTGTATGATCCAAGCTTAAGCTTTTCAATGACCACATATGGCCCTTCCCAGTTTGACGCTAACTTGCCTAAATGTTTTTCTTTAGTATGTAAGAACACTTTTCGTAATACTTTATCCCCTGGTTGAAAATCCCTTCTTCTGATTCTGGAAGAAAACCTGCTTCTCATTAACCCTTTTCTCTTCTATTAACTCCAATTGACTTATGATTGCAACTTCACTAGCCTGTTCGGAAAAATTGTGGACTCTGTATGATGGAAGAATTACCTCTATAGGAGCAATCACATCCATACCATATACCAAGGCAAACAGGGATTCCTGTGTAGCAGCTCCAGGAGTAGTCCGGTAGGCCTATAGTACTTCTTGTAGATAACTTGGCCACTTTCCAACAACCCCTTCTAAATTCTTTTTGAGGCCGGACAGAATGGTCCTATTTGCCACTTCACCTGACAATTCTCCTGTGGGTGGAAAGGAGAAGAGAAGAAATCCTGAATGCCCGTAGAAGCACATAAACTCTCCATATCCTTGCTATCAAATTATGGCCCATTATCTGTGGTTATCTTCTATGGAACCCCAAATCTGCAACAAATATGAGATAAGATAAATTTTATAACAGCTTTTGAAGTAGCTCCTGCCAATGGGGCTGCCTATATCCACTTTTAAAAATAATCAATGGCTACAATAATAGTTCTGCACCATCCGGACGCCATTGGTAGAGGTCCCACCAAATCCAGTCCCCAACGAGAAAAAGGTATTGGCTCATAAATCGACTCCAAAGGGACAACTGGGATATGAATATCATTACCATATCTTTGGCATTGATCACACTTCTTTACCAATTTCTTGGCATCTTCCATTATGAATGGCCAGTAGTATCCGGCCACTAAAACTCTTCGGGTTAAAGCTCTATAACCACAATATGCTGACCCTTCACCATCATGCAGTTCGGACAATACTATTTGGGACTCTTCAATCCCCAACAACATAAGAGAGCTCTACTAAAAGACTTCTTGTAAATGATGTCTCTTATTATTAAAAAACAACGAGCCCTATACTTCATTTTTCTTGCTACTGCTTTTTCCGGAGGCAAAATGCCATCTGAAATGTATTGAAGAAGAGGATACCTCCAGTCTTTAGGCTGAACCACTTGTATACTTAAACTTCCCGCCTCTTCCTTCCTCTAATTGGGTTGAATCGATGGGCATTTTTGCACATGAATCCATGGGTAGAACTCAGAGTATGCTATAGTTGCCAAGGAGTCTGTAAGTGTGTTCTCCGTTTTGGGTATGTGCTCATAGCTGATCTCTTTGAAGTTATCTGCCACCTGTTTAAGAATGAATATATATTTAATCATTTGCTCCTTTTTTTCCTCAGATTGAACTTGGACATGATGGATAAGAAGCTGAGAATCACTCATTAACCCAACTCTTTTGGCTCCACAAAGCAAGGCTGGTATAGTTTGTCGCTGTACGGAGACAAACTATACCAGTTATAGCAGCTTCGTATTCAGACTCATTGTTAGAAGCCCTGAAAGAAAAACATATAGCCTGGTATAGTTTGTCGCCGTACAGAGAGGTTAAACATGTCCCAGCACCACAACCCATGGTACTTGATCCACCATCGGTCCGGACAACCCATACCTTCTTACTCTTTTCACCTGTACCTTGTTTAGTACTCCTGCTCGAATGGAATTCAACTTGGAAATCAGCAACAGATTGAGCCTTGATTGCAGTTCGAGGGGCAAAATCAATGTCACAGTCTCCCAATTCTACTGACCACTTGGTCATTCTGCTTGATATGTCTGCCTTTTAAAGAACATTTTCCAAGGGAAAAGACGTCTGAACGATAATTTAACGAGGCTGAAAGTAGGGCCTCATTTTCTTGTCAGCAATTACCAAAGCTCGCTAGTTTCTCAAGTTTTAAATACCTTTTTTCAGCATCCATCAGACTTTTGCTGATGTAGTACACCGGACGAGGATAATCGTCCACCTCTCGTACTAGCACCGCACTTATGGCACATTCGGAGACTGCTAAATATATATACAATGTTTCTCCATCAATAGGTTTAAACAGGGTTTTGGGGGAAGATAAATGCTTCCTTATTTCATCAAAATCCTGGTCGCACTGTGGAGACTAGTTGAAGTCTTTAACACCCTTTAAAGTTTGGAAAAACGGGGCACACATATCCGAAGAACTTGAGATAAAACCGTTTAGAGCAGCTAACCTCCCTGTCAATCTTTGTACTTCTTTAATATTCCGAGGAGGATCCATCTGCAGTAAAGGATTAAGTTGGTCCGGATCAGGCTGTATCCCTTTCTCACTTATCACATACCTCAAAAACTTCCCGGACTGTACTCCAAAAACGCATTTTCAGGATTTAATTTTAAATTAACCTTTACCAAGTTGGCAAAAGTCTCTTGCAGATCTGCCAAGTTTAATTCTTCTTCCACACTCTTTACCATCATGTCATCAATATAGACTTCCACATTTATTCCAATTTGATTAGCGAATGCTTTGTTCACCAGCCTCTGATAAGTAGCCCCAACATTCTTTAATCCAAAAGGCATCACCTTGTAACAATGGATGCCCCTATCAGTAACAAAAGTAGTGTGTTCTTGGTCCTTCAGATCTACTTGAATCTGATTATAACCGGAGAAGGCATCCCTGAAGGACAACAACTTGTTCCCGGATGTGGAGTCTACCAACTGATCTATCTGGGGAACATGATACAAATCTTTTGGAAAGATCTATTAAGGTCAGTAAAGTCGATGCACATACGCCACTTCCCATTTTTATTTTTTACTAACACCGGATTGGTTGTCAATAAAGGGTAGTGAGATTTCTTTATGTGCCCCATCTTAGTAAGGCGGTCAACCTCTTGAACTATGACATCAGCTTTCTCCTTAGAAAAATCTCTTCTCTTTTGCACAACGGGTGCTACATCTCTCTGGATGGATAGCTGGTGTGATATAACATTTGCAGGCACTCCGTTCACATCAGCATTACACCAAGCAAAAACGTGTTGGTGGTTTGCGAAAAAGGATAACACTTTGCTCTTTAGTTCTTATGTCATCTTAGATGTAATCTTGACACATCTCCCTTCAACCAGAGAGTGAGTTTCAACCTCTTCAATTGGTATTAAAACACCAGGGGTCTCTCTAGGGTCATCAATTTCACCCTCTCCCCTAGAGGGCCTCACCAACTCCTAATTTTTATTTATCTGAACTGCCCCTAAAGTCATAGGAGCAAGTGCAGTTGCATAACATTCCCTCGATATTTTTTGACTATTCCGAACAACTCCCACTTGTCCTTGAACAACATATTTTCAACATTGGTGAACTGTTGAAGCCACAACATGCATCAGGGAGAGCCAAGACCTTCCCAAAATGGCATTGTAGCATGTGGGACAATCTACCACAACAAAGAGTACCCTGACCATTTTCTTGAAAGGGCCCTTACCCAACAAAACCTCCTCCTCGATTTCCTCAACTACGTCTGCAGAGCTTCTAGTGAAACCCACGATAGACCTGTTCGAACTTTGAATTACTGCTGGGTTCTTCATTTGTTTATAAGAACTCAAAAAGAGGATATTGGCTAAGCTGGCAGTGTCCACCAAAATTCGTCTAATGTCATTGCCCCCAATTAATGCTCCTATCACCATAGCATCTTCATGGGGACCAGATATGTCCCTCAAATCATCTCTATAAAAAACAATGAAGGGAAAAGGAATTTGTGATTGATAGAAGGACATGCCTCCCTCCAACTGAGTAGACAGGGTGTGAACATGCTTCTTCTTTGAAAAAGGAGTTGGTACAGACATGGTGTCTCCCTCAAATATGGTATGTGACTCAAAAAGGCTTATGATCCCGGACACCGTCTTGGTATGATCTGTTATAACACCTACCTTATTTCGGGCTGGATCAAGATCTAAATACTCCGACTTTACATCGAATCATTCAATAATCACCATGGCCCCGTCTGGAGCTGACGTCCCTACATTGTTTGTTGGGCCGGTCCGATGAGCATTATCAGGCCTATTCCTACTTCTTCTTTTAACATAAGCACCCAATTTTCCTCTTTCAATCATATTTTACACCTCTTGTTTCAAACCGATGCAATCTTCCGTGTTATGGCCAATATCACGATGATATTGACATAAACAAGCATTATGACTTTCCCTAGAAGATTGAAGCGCTGCCGGCTTCCTAAAGTGCACTTCGTCTTTTGTTTTGTCATAGATGGTCGCCATATTATTTTTCAATTTGGCAAACCACTCCGGTTGGACCCAAGGTCCTCACTTATTTTTGGATTGCTGGCTCTGAGCTGGTGCTGGGTGAGATTGAGCCTTGGCCCTGTTGGGACCTTGTCCGACTTCCTTAGCCTTGTATCCGGACTGATTCTAGTTCTGGTTTGGTGCAGCTAGGGCAGATCTCACCTGCCTGTGCACCCTATTCTTTTTTGTTTCATCCACATTAATTTTCTTTCCTACTTGGTTCAGTAAATCGCCCCACGTCATGGCCTTCTTCCTAGTTACCGAATCGGCCAGATTGCCAGGGTTTAAACCCTGTCTTAGAGAAGTTATTGCTACTTGCTCAAATCAATTAGCTAATCCATTCTTTGTTTTCACAAACCGACTTATATATCTTTCAATGATTCATTTGGCTCTTGGGCACAATGGATAATGGTATCTCAATTTCCCTTCACCTCCTTACTTCCAACAAACTTCCTCCGGAAAGCCACCCAAAAGGCATCAAAATTTCTGATGCAGCCCTGTGGCAGACTATTATACCACTTTAGAGCACTCCCCGTAAAATATTGAGAGAAGGCTCTACAAAGCAACTTGTCATCGTCGTTAAAATTTATCATAAAGTTTTTAAACTCATCCAGATGATTATCTGGATCTTTGCTTCGATCATATTTTTCCATCTTAGTACTCTTAAACCTCTTCGGAAGGTTTCCAGACAGTATCTTGGAAGATAATGAAGATTGTCTCTAATTTCGGCCACGACTAAAAACAGTATCTTCATCGGGAGTTACAAAGATACCTGGTTCATCATGGAAAGCGAAAGGATCCATCAACAGCTGGTCTATATGCCTCCGACCATGGTTGTGGCTATGAGATGACCCTATACCTATATGCCTTTTCAACTTTCCATGCCTATCCCTCTTTCTTGAATATTTTTTTACCAACTTTTTCTTCATCTTAGACTTATCTTCATCACTACTGGATGACAGGGACTCCTCAATTCCATCTTCATTCGAGGAGCTACTAGCGGATTCTGACTCCGAGCTCTCCACCGGTTTAGACCAGTGAGACTTCTTTGAACTGACATGAGTCTTTTTAGTGCTCAAATGGGTCTTTGCTGATGGGTCATGCTCCCTTGGATTGTTAGTCTGGTGAATAGCTGACACCTTTGATTTGTTTTCAAGCCTAACTCCAACTTTTTAGCAGCCCTCAAGGCTTCTATCTCAGCATTCAACCTGTCTCGCTCTTCGATCGTGTATTCATTGTTCTCTCCAACCACTTCTGCCAAAGTTGGTGGCACTGCTTGCTCGTCCGGATTCATCCGAACTGATTTTTCTTGTTGGTTTTCAATGCTAGATTCAGACACCTTCTCCTCCCACTGTGGTCGCCAATTTGGTATGGATTATTTTTTACTGAGGGTAATTTTTTCAGATGTTTTGTGGTATTTCAAGGGTATTAAATGTTTGGGTGTTTTGTAGTGAGAGATTTAAGCTGTCTGGTTGTATTAAATGTGCATTACCCTCATTAATGAAAGTGGTTGTGTATTTATACCCTTAATTATGGCCCATATGGGCTTTCGGGTTAAACTTATGAAATCGGGTCGACTTCAAAAATCCATTATTTTATTAAGAAGATTAGCAATTAGCTTAGTCAAAAGGTGTTTAGTGTTTTTAATACTTTTGTCCTGTTCGGATACGTCAGTGGGTGATTATTGTCCGGATTACCCCTGTCCAATTTCTACAGTGAGTGGTGAATATTTCCGGACTCATCAGCTATGAGCAAGTGGTTGTTGTCTCTTTCAAACAAAAGCTTCTCCTCGAAGAGTAGGCTAATAAGGTAACCCTAAAAAAAGCCATAATATTTCAAGGATTTCTTATCTTAGGTGAGAAGTAGATCAAAGTGAAGAATTCGAAAAAATTAAAACTGATCCATTTGCAAGATAGACTCCACCGTAATCTAGCTTGGGCTATCAATTGCAACATGTCGATACTTTCAGCCTCATAAACCTACTACATTTTATCCGAAGAACGGAAATTAGACCTTCCCCCCGATCTATGGTACATAAATACCTATAAATTCAATCTTATAGACTAGAAGGAATCAATCGTTCTGACCCAGTAACTACGTTGAACTAACAAATACAGTCTCTACCATTAAAAAACTAGACACATAATTTTATTCAATTTGAAAAATCACTTCCTGTCCAAAGTCTGAGGAAACAGTAGAATAACTGATTTTACAAGTAACATAACTATATAGGTCAGTATACACGATTTTGTACATTGAAATAGGAAATCTAAACCTTGATTGAGAATGAAAAACTGACCATTTTTCTTAAAGCACAATCCGAGGGACGATCGTAGGTGTCGGATGGTAATCAAGCCCTTGTTCGAAGAGAGAAAATTGAGATTTCACCCAACCAGGAAACTACGATGGTCATAGAAGGATCTTACAACGCATTTTTAGGGACTGTTGAGAATCTAGAATCTGATCCTAATCAAGACGTATTATGGTAATTACTATACCCAACAATGGGAATGGTAAAACTGTGTGCGAATGTTTTGAATAATTAACCATTTGGGGAGGGATGGGAAACAGCGTTAAGGTCTTCTAGTTATTCATAGAAATAGAATATAACACGTTTAGAAACTTAATTATATGGTAAAAGGTCGACCTATCTTACGAAGCTTTGATACTGTTTATCGTGTTCGATGGTGATAATTGAACAAATGTTGGTGGATCTCTGAGAACGTTATGGTAATCCGAGTTTCCATTGAGGATGTCCACCTCAATATCTAGAAACAAAGAGCTTTATCTATTGAAAAGTCTGAAGCCATTGTGAGAGAAACGGATCGATTGATAACATTATATCATATTTGAGAATCTAAATACCAATTATGGACAGCAAACCCCATACCCGTGAAGAAGAAAAATGAGAAACGACGCATGTGTGTCGATTTCACATATTTAACAGATCTTGTTCAAAGGATCCTTTATATGTACCTAGAATGGACCAGTTGATAGACTCCACCTCGTGTAATAAATATTTATCATTCATGGATGATTTTGTAGGGTATAACCAGATATGGATAGATCAGAGGGACCAAGACAACACCTTATTCCCAATTTGTATGGGGTATTCTACAAAGCGATTCCGTTTGGGTTAAAATACACTGCGATTCCGTTGAAGTTTATATTGATGATATGTTAGTAAAAAACATGAGAGATGAGGATCATTTTTCTGATATGGAGAAAATATTTTGTAACTTGACGGCCATTGAATTAAACTGAACTAAAAAAAATTACATTTTGATATCCAGTCACGAAATATCTTGGGTTATATAATAAGTGAAAATGGCATTCCAGCTGAAACAATATAATTCAACGCCTAAGTACCACGGATCCTCCAAGGTCCATCAAAGATGTATGAATTTTAATTGAAAGGTTAGCGACTTTAAACATATTTTATTAAGATCTTTGGATAAATATGCACTATTTTTCTAAGTTCGGAGACAGGTGAATAAGTTTAATTGGACTATGTAGTGTGACGAAGCCTTTCCAAGAAGTACGAATTGATTTTAAACCGTTAGACAACGAGGAAGAGTTTTATTAAATATATGGTGTAAACGAATTTCGTCTGATAAGTGATTCATAATTTCTTATTAATCAAACCTTGGGTTAGGCCAAATAGAAAAAATTACTTGGTAAAATACATAAAAGCATTTAAAGAGTCAGAAAGTTTCTTTGAATGCATTAAGTACGAGTGAAAGTTAGGCACCTAAAAAGTATTCCAAAGTTAATCTTGAAAAAAGGTATGAGCTCAATGAATCTATAATCAAGTGGACTATTCTGGTCGATAAAATATTAGCAGAAAAACTAAGGTTCAAGGCACATGATTTTTCGGTCCTCGGTCTTAGACCATTGTTGTGGTTCCTTAGAACTAATGAATCACAAATAATTGTATCTGAATTGCGTGACGGGGATGGATCTACCCATTGTGGTTATAAAATTTTGACAATAAACATTTGTTGGCCGAATATTATTGGCCTTCTATTGGGGCATATGCCAAAGACTTCCTCCAAACATGCTATCCATGCTAAATATTTACGAGTGCAATATATGTACCAACTATACCACTTGAATAAATATTTGAGACATCACGTTTGAACAAATGGGGGTTGGACACTTGCATATGGCCTCTAGGGACGCCAAACCAATATAGTGATTGTTGATTATTATCTAAGAAATTCCTTTGTCCAAGACTATTGTAAACTATGTTATTGAATTAATCATATCAAACAATTACCACAAATAATATCTTTCAATTTCAAAAAAAACATGGATGTATTTAACATTTTTATCACCTTTTCATCTTTAGGATAAAAACCAAGTAGAGGCGATAAACAAAACCATCATGGATGGCTTGATAAACTAATTGGAGGGGGCTGACGGAAAATGACCGAATTATTTACAAAAAATACTATAAGCATACCAAACCACACCCCGGACAACAACTGAGGATTCGCCTTCTGCATTGGTTTAAGGGGTTGATGCGGTAACCTTAGTTGAGCATAATAACTTATCTTTGCGAATCATAAATTACTCTGAAGTGGGTAATAATGAGGGTCAAAGAGCTAAACTAAAAATAATTGTGGAAAAAAAAACAATGGCGCATTAATCCCTTCATTATCAAAACTATGATGAGAAGAATGTATGCATCACGAGTCCTAATGAGAGAATATGTAGTTGATGATAAAATGTTAAAAAACTTCTTTCTACACATTAAAGATAAGCAATTATGAATGTTATTGAAAATGTTAAGCATGAAGCTTATCAGTTGGAAGATCAAGAACATAACCCTCTTTGCCACCCATATCATATCAAGAAATTGAGGGTGTATCTGGAATAATTCTAAAACATCATGGACATTGGTTAATTTTATGATGTAATATTTGAAGAAACGTTATTTCCTACCCTTGTGGTGCGGGGAGGTTTTATCCTTTATATAATATTTTGGCTTATATATTCTTGTTGATTGATTCATATATTTTAGACCTAATTTCTTATATAAAAAAATTGAATATTAGTTTATCATGTCTAAAAGATTCGACATTAGTTGGTCACAGTTAAAAGTTCTGATATTAGTTGGTCACAATTGAATTGTTGTATCATTAGTTTCTCAAGTATAAAGGCTCCAACATTGGTTGGTCACAACTACAGGTTCCAACATTAGTTAGTCATATTCGAAGTGTGTTTCACTGACCAACTAAGAAACAATGGTCAAGATCGAAGCCTGTTTCGACGAGCGGTTGGGGACTGATCACCCTCAACTAGGAAGAATTGGACTAAAATATTAATGATTAATAAATTTGTTTAAAGATAAAAGGAAAAAACAATTAATATTGAAATTTCTGAATAAGACTACAAAATGCCATGGCCATCACACACACATTATAAAAAGAGGATAGTACAAAATGTTCTAAAAGGAATATAATTTAACTACCTCTAGACTCGTTTCCCTCAGATTGACCACAACTTGTGTTACCTTATCCTTAGAAACCCTGGCCATATGATCTTCCTCGGAGCTTCCAAATTTGGAGTCATTCTCTTTATTACCATTCCTAGAGGTGTTATCTTTCCCCTTCGTATCTAGTCTGCTTTCCAGCTCATGTATGAATAAAAGGTCGCGAAATTGTTCTCAAGCATGTACAAAGGGCCAAAAATAATCGAGACTAAGATTTGGGAACATTTTATGAAAGTTAATAATGAACTCGGATTTATTTTTATTGTCATGTGCATTCATAGAGCATAAGAATTACCCAAAATATGCATTGACCATATCCTCTTGGTCCTCTGAAGCTTTAATTTTTAATGCAGATAGATCCTCATCGACTTTTTTATATCATTTTTATTCTTATGTAGCATATTATACAAGGGTTGTATTTGAAAGTTATGGTCATTTTCTTCATCTTTTAGTTTCGAGCTTCCTCTTGCGAGGAGGCCTTTAGCTCAGAAATCTGGTTTCATGGGCGGATTTTTGCTTCCGAAGCTTTTTTCAGCATGTGAGCCTCGACTTTTTAGATTTTGCGCATGATTCACTTGCTCCTCGGATGTTTTCTTATGTGTTATAAAATACTATGCAATTATCATAAAAATGGCTCAAGCACAAAATATATACGAAGGAAAGATTTAAATGAAACACATGAGTTAACGTGGTTCGACATTTGTCTACATCCACGGGCGCCGCCAGAGAAAGAGTTTCACTATGATAGAAAAGGTTACAGATTTCAGATTGTATTTTGTGTCGCCCTAGTAATCTATTTATAGGGAATTAATAGACTTACTAGACTATGGGCCTAATGGGCTCATACCAAAAGACTAACTCAAGTGATTGGACAATATCACTATTAGAACACAAAACTGTACTGCCGGACACAATACACTGTCAAGGCACTATTCGACTCATTCACAACGAATCTTTCCCTTGAGGCGAATATCCTTTCTTCACTATCAACAAAGAATCTTCTCTTCTGAGTCACCAAATTCCCTTAAGGCATTCACTCTATACTGCGAACACCGATCCAGTTTAGGCACTCGCTAAACTTTCGAACTGATACTGCTTTGGTTATTATATCTGCTGGATTATCGTGTGTAGACACTTTCTTCACATAACCAATTCCCTTTGATATTATATCACGAATAAAATGATACCTGACCTCTATGTGCTTTGTACGCTGATGGTACATTTAGTTCCATGTAATGTGTATGGCGCTTTGACTGTCACAAAGCACTTTTGTAGTAGTCCTATCCAAGCTCAAATCTGCCATCAAACCTTGCAACCATATTGCCTCTTTAACTGCTTCTGTTACCGCCATGTACTCTGCCTCTGTTGTAGACAAAGCTACAGTAGCTTGCAACTGTGCTTTCCAACTGATCGCACTCCCAGCTAGAGTAAATACATATCCTGTCAGAGATCTTCTTTTATCCATATCACCTGCAAAATCGGAATCAACTAAACCAACCAATGATCCTGCAACATCATTCAGCGATTCACCAATATTGGTCTTGTTAAAATTGAAGCCAACATTCACAGTATTCTTCTGAAGAGATTCAATCTCTTCCCCCATAGAACCAATCCATCGATCTGCCTCTGAACTAGCTATAGCTTCTCTGTAGCTACTAGGTTCCTGCATCTCAACTTCTTCTGGAACGACACAGCATATGCAACTAGATTTGCATACCTTTTTGGAAGTCTAGTATCTCTTCTTTCTCTGCCCAATGCTATGCTATAAGGTTTTTCTTCTGGTTCGGGCGCATCATCGTCACTATCATCCGATGCTGACGCTTCACCTCCTGATTCTGGATCCACCTCAGAACCACTTGAATTATTAGACTTACTAGGAACTGATTCTACTTCAAGCTCCACCTGTTTACTCACAACCGATCCTGATTCGACCATTTCTCCTACTTCCTTCTGACTGTCTATCGAAGCAAACTAATTAAAAGTAACGTCCCTACTGATGAGAAAACTTGGAGACTTTGGATAGGTACACCATAACCTATATCCCTTCACTCCAGTAACATATCCTAGAAATATGCATCTATTTTCCCTCGGCTCAAGCTTACCATCTCTCACATGAGCATACACAGGACAACCGAACACCCTCAAATGTTCATAATCAGCCGACGATCCAGACCAAATCTCAAAAGGAGTTTTAAAATCAATAGTCGTTGATGGAGACCGATTCACCAAGTAACACGCTGTATGGATAGCTTCAGCCCAAAAATCCTTTCCCACACTGGAATGAGAGAGCATACTTCGTGCCTTGTCACAAAGCGTTCTGTTTATTCTTTCTGCGACTTCATTCTGTTGTGGTGTTCTAGAACAAGTGCGATAGCGCACTATTCCCTCAGCTTCGCAAAACTCGTTGAACTCACGACTGCAATATTCTAACCCATTATCTGTCCTAAGACGCTTAATTTTTCTTCATGTTTGCTTCTCAATCATCGTCTTCCATTTGACAAAGGTTGAATATACTTCATCTTTCGTTTTCAGAAAGTAAACCCACACCATCCTTGAATAATCATCGATCAAATTCATGTATTATCTGGCTCCGCTCTTGGATTGAATTCTGTTTGGACCCCAAAGATCTGAGTGAATGTAATCCACTGTGCCTTTAGTCTTTCTTATAGCCGATTTGCTGAATTTGACTCTAATTTGTTTACCAAACACACAGTGCTCACAAAATCCCAATGATTCTGCTTTATACCCTTTCAACAAATCTCTCTTTCCCAAAACAGCTAATCCTCTGTCACTCATGTGACCAAGACGCCAATGCCACAACTTATATTGATCCTTCCTACTTTGGCTATTACTTCCTGATGATGCTACTGCAGCATCGCCCATAACAACACTCCCCTGGAGAATGTAAAGACCCTTCTGCAAACTGCCTTTCATGCATACCATTGAGCCTTTTGTCACTTTGATTACACCATTTTATAGCATGGTACTTGTAATCCTGAGAGTCTAGACTCCCAAGAGAAATCAGGTTTCTTTTTAGCCCAGGAACATACCAGCACGTCAAGATTCTAACAACCACGTCAAACATTTTGATTCTGACGTTACCAATACCACCAACAGTCAACGAATGATTGTTCCCTAAATAGACAGTTCCCTACATTGACTTGTATGTATCAAACCACTGCTTGAACTGACACATGTGATATGTAGCGCCAGTATCAAGTACCCAAGAGTTTTTCCCAAATTCTGAACTCACGGACAATACATCTCCTTTACCACTGTTTTCACTATCGTCGGAATCGTTCACACCTTCAACAACGCTTGCTGCATTTTCCTTTTGATTTCCCTTTTTACCATTCAGTTTCGGACAATCTCTCCTATAATGACCCTGCTCACCGCATTCATAACAGTTTGAGTGCTTCACCCTTGACTTGGACCTCTAGTTCTTCCTTCTTAAAGAACTCGCTTTTCTTTTAGATCTTCTCCTAGTCATAAGACCTTCCCCTTCATCTTGATTGTCTGGCTGCAACTGCCTCATCTCTTTTGATTTCAGTGCCCCTTTGACATCTGCTAGCGATAACTTATCCTTACCATACATAATGGTATCTACGAAGTTTTCATAGGGAGCTGGTAACGATCTCAATACAAACAAAGCTTGATCCTCATCCTCAATATTGATATCTATGTTCTCCAAGTCCATTATAATTGATTTAAAATTATCTAGGTGCTCTGTTATGGACATACCTTCTTTCAATCTGAAATCATATAAACGTTTCTTCAAGTATAATCGGTTTACTACTGATTTCTCTGAGTAAAGATCTCCTAGCTTTTTCCATGTGCACGCAGCAGTCTTCTCAGCACTAATCTCCCGAAGTACATTGTCTTTCACACTCATTAAAATCCAGCACAAAGCCCTTTCTTGAAGATCTTGTTTCTCCTCTTCTTTTATCTCTTATGGTAACTTATTCTCCACAACCTTCCACAGCCCTTGCAGTACCAATGAAGATTTCAGTTTAATCTTCCACAACGCAAAGCCGGATCCCCCATCAAATTTTTCAATCATGTATTTTATTGCTGTAGACGCCATTGTGAAACCCTAATTACAAAAGCCCTAATTTCACCACGTGGCTCTAATACCAAATTTGTTATAAAATACTATACAATTATCAAAAAAATGGCTCAAACACAAAATATATACGAAGGAAAGATTTAAATGAAACACGTGATTTAACGTGGTTCGACAATTGTCTACGTCCACGGGCGCCGCGAGAGAAAGAGTTTCACTATGATAGAAAAGGTTACAGATTTCAGATTGTGTTTTGTGTCGCCTAGTAATCTATTTATAGGGAATTAATAGACTTACTAGACTATGGGCCTAATGGGCTCATACCAAAAGACTAACTCAAGTGATTGGACATTATCACTATCACAACACAAAACTGTACTATAGGACACAATACACTGTCAAGGCACTATTCGACTCATTCACAACATTATGAAGCTCATATTATTGTAGAAGGAGGGAATAGTTTCCTTATACTTTGCTACTTATTTTTCCAATTTTGCAATAGATTGGATGCAATCAAGTAGAGAAAGAGCATGATTGTCCCCTTCCGCAACCTGGAAGGGCGGAGCTTCAACAAAACTATCCGGATTTTGAGAGTTTTCTCTTAGGTTTTATATTACCTATTTATTCACACTGCATACTTGACTTTTAGCTTCACTTTCTTTTTCATCTGCTTCCGAAAAATAAGATGAATGATTATCAGGTGTTTGAGTAGTGTACTGCTCAAACATAAAACATTTACGAGTTTTTCTTCATCTTCTTGTTCTTTTTACTAATTGGTTTTTTCCTCATGTGATCCTATGATGCGCTTGACGTTTTCTTCCTTTTCAGGGTCGAAGATTCTTCATGTATTTGGCTCACTGCAGCCTCAATAACTTTTTTACTGGTTCATCTGATTGCTTTACCTTCGTGACACCAGTAGTTAAAGTTTTTTGTTCACAAACAACTAGCATAATATTTCTTCTCCCTCTGGCTTGGAGCCATATTCATAGTTGGAAGATATGCTCTAACATTGTATCTTCTATTCGATTAAGGATTACCGATGCACGCTATAATGTCGTGAATTTTTTCCATGATAAATTAAACTTCGATTGAGTTCGACATAAGTGACTCCAAACTAGGTTTTTTGTGTGAAGCAGTTATATAACTCGTTCGACCATTTCTCTTCAGCACTTGTGTAACGTTTTGAAAGTCTCTTTGACATCTTTCATATGCTAATTTTGAGACTTGGGTCAAGTATTAACGGTTAGAATTAACTAAAGTTCTAATCGGAAACAAGCAGAAATTACATAGGTTTTGCCGCTCCTTCAACGGTCTACTTCGGATTTCTCTTCGGCAGGTCTTATGCCAATCTTCAAGATAATATTCATAATAAAAGAAGTGGTGCTTCCAAAACATTTTAGCCTTTTGAAGATCACTTAATACCTTATATTGTTGCCCTAGAGTAATACGGGACCCGATGAATTATTGATAGCCCTTTGATCACTACAAATTGCTCTATTGATATCTTGATGCCATGGTACACGACATAAAATTAAGCTAAATATTCAAGCTAGCTTGATTTGGACACAAGCCAACCAGCTAGTAGCGAACAGCTTATGGGTCCGGCAATAACCTGAGCCTCCGTGTAGGAGTAGACAACCACTTCTTTTTATGTATAGTCAAGTGGTGTGTCTCGAGGCTTTGGTAGCCATATTTCCACCTCCGATTCCCTTTTTTTTTTTTTAAGCTCACTTTCCTCTTTTCTGAATAGTAATTATACGCGATCGTAAAAAAATCAATTTTTATTCTTAACATTTTGAAAATTTATCCCAAAGCACTCGGCTACTAAATGGGGTAATTCAACATCTATTCCTTTGCTTTAATACCTTTTCCCATTGATGTCTTCATTTCATTTTTCTTTGGGATATATGCTTCCCTCTCGGCATCACCTCCTAATTGATATAACACACCATTTAGTTTCACATCAGTAAGCTTATATGCGTCGTTAACCAACCGCATCAAGTTATGTGCAGAGTTTAGAAATCTAATTTGAGACCCCTCCGTCTGTGTCACTTGAGGGGATACAAAACTTACAATAACATCAACATCGCCCCTAGTCGATTGCTCTGGGATGAATCTAAGACAGCTCGAATATGTTTAGAATGTTCTGTCTTCTTTGCATGATGATTAGAAGCATGTTTTATTTTTATCAAAGTTGTTGCAGATTTCTTCCCAAGCGATCTGTCTTCAGTATCCGAACACCACATTACAATTAAGTGTGATATTTTTATATCGCTAGTAACTTCATGTGACAGGGTTAGCCTAGGACAATGCAGTTTCTCCCTTGAAGGTTGAGCGATAGAGGATAGTAGATCAGCCGATATGAGGTGCGTATCATAAGGAAACTTGATTACATAGTAAAAGGTTTGAACGATAAGTTGGGTTATTTTCATTTTTGGAAGACCAACAGAACTACTAGATTCCGGTTTGGCTTTATCTGGGAAGCATAACGAATCGGTTAGGTGAAATGAAATATTAGACTCTGAAGTTGAGGCTTATACTGTTTCCAAAGAAATATTTTGTGGTGACTATCAGACTGAAAACAAATGGTTTTATGGTGGCTAAAGTTTGGATATTATCTCTCTATCTCAAGAAATAATAAAAAGTGAAAGAAATGGTGGGAGGTGGGGCGTATTTGTAGAGGGAGATATAAAATCCTAACAACTTATTTTCGCAGGCCCAGTGAATGTAAGCTTGGTTAAGTAGAAACGTCTCCTCTAACGGGTGTTTGTGTAGGGATATGGAATTGTTTCCGAAAATAAATCATGATTTTCCACTCATAAAGTAGGTCATGGGATCGAATTCCTCTATGAAACATGAACCAAAGTGGAATAACACGTAGCAATATTCGGGTAAATGGTGACTATGAGTAAGTAAGGTTATTCGAGACAACTATTAGTCTCTAAATTCCAGAGCATATGAGCAGTTAGGTCTGAAGCAATCCCATGATTAGTCAAAGCTAACAATCTAGGAGTTTTTCGGATCAATCAATGTTTGTATGATGTAATCTAAAGTGGTTCCAATTTTGAGTCCTTCTGAAGTATCTTCACAAGGATTATGAAGGCTAGTGATGAAAACCTAATTGTCCGACCCTTGACTAAGATTAATAATCTACTAGACCATAATTTCTTTTCTTGTACCAATGTAATAAATATATAATAATATACGAATTTCAAATAATAAAGTATTATTACGGGTTTAGGTTTAATGGACTTAGTTATCTAAATGGCGAATTAACCATGTAAGCTCATTTGGTCTCAAATCACCTGTATAAAAATTGTTTTAGGCTTTAAAATAATATAAATATGTATTTCATCAATAAATTTTATCATACCTTCTCTTTTTACATTTAATACACAATCACTTCAATTATCTCTCTAGACACTATCCAAAGTTTATTTGTTATCTTTATTACGAAAACGTCATTTGGAAATCACTGAAACTAGCAGAGATAGCCTCCATAAGAACATTTGATTCTTGAAAGACCCTTAGTCTGTCATATCCACCCTTATAAAACTCTTCCTTATCAAACATACATGTAGGCATAAGTTTACATTAAAGCGTATTAAATAGCTTAAATATAATACTTCACAATATAACACACATAATTACCCAAAATGATCTTACTACCTTTAAACAGTTCTAGATTTTATAACCAAAATTTGTTAGAATTTATATGGAGAAATTGAGAACCCACTTATTAATTTTCCCGTAAGAAGAAGGCACTAAACCATCAAAATATTTATACTCATTCAGAACCATCCGAATACAACTTCGGCTTTTAGAAACGTATATGCCTTCCTCCCCTCGAGGAAATTATTAATGATATAGCTCTACCTATAGGAGTACCAATATTTATTACTAGAAGAAACATATATTTTTTATTGAATTTATCCACCCATGCATTCCACTCACACTTAGTACAACATCTTCATAATCACTTATTAGAACCACCTTCTTTTGAATAACCTTCAGGTTCGAATAACTCTTAACTTCGGCAAGCGTGATAGACTATTTTCCATAAAGCACGATGTCAATACAATGCTCATACACTTCCAACAAAAGCTCAAGAGGATTACTTCTTGTCCTCATACTTTACCTTGACCCCAATCATATTCAAGTCAAGACTTATTCTCATGAAATTGTTCAAGTTTTGTTCAGATTTCCTTGGTACCATCCATCCACATTTTATAAAGCTTTCTTTTAAGGTATAACTTGTTTGCCAATGATTTCTTAATCTAGATCGCTTCCAGGTTCTTCCGAATTCCCATGGCGAAATAGTTTTGAGATACATTTAAAAACATCTCAACCTGTATGCACAAGATCGTCATGGACCTGAAACAATATTTAAACATCAATATTCTTTCTTCTCTTCTCTTCAATGGTAGGAGACGGTCATATTTTTACAAAGAATACCTTAAAATTAATTATATAGATATTAAAATTATTATCTCGTGTAAATTTCGTTAGGTTAAATTTAATAAAAGATCGTAATTATGTATGCAATTAATTTTACTTAAGATCCTTGATATTTATCCGTCTATTTTCTATTATTCACCGAAACTAAATATTTATGTCAGATCTTCATGTTCACCTAACACTTGTTAGAGAAATAAAAAATATCATAACCAATGTTGACCTAGACCTAACAAATGTTTACCATATACGGGTATTTCTTTGTCTTTTGGTGTTTGCTTTTATATTCATAAGCTATTAGTTGTAGGTCGGATTGATTGTTGATGCTTATTTATGCGTATCAGGTATGGCACATCTCGTGAGTCATTTTGCTGAGCCAAGATATCCCAAATATGCTCAATCTGTTTTTGAAGTTGAATTACATATGATAATATTTTTTATTATATATGAGTAGTCGTGTTAATTACCAGTTATTTTAACTACCTATATTGTATTATCACTATAATATGTTATGTAAACTCATCTTAGTTTTCTTTTCTATTACCTTATTGTTTGGTATATTCTTCTCATTGTTTTAAAAGATTCTTATATTTAAACTTAAGTATTATGAGTAGGCTACTGAAATTCAGTGTCTAAGTTTTCAACCGAAATTGTGATTGTTTGGTGGTTCTATTATTTCTATTATACGCATCATTATATGATATTCTTACACATTTAATATTTCTTTAACATATTATTAGTGAAATTGATGTCACTTGTTGATCAGCGACTGAATAGTGATAAGGGAAGAATTATGCAACTAGAAGACATTGGTAAATTAAGGGTGCAATTTGACATAATGAAAATCACTTAGGAACAATTGATAACTATGTAACATAAAATGAAAATTTTGTAATAAATAATAAAATTAAAGAAAAGACCACAATAAGTAATTTGTTAAGCATGTGGGACCCAATAATATAAAAGCACACCACCCATTTTGGGGAATGGTGATTGATAAATGATTAGAGAATTATTACCTTTGACCTTCTCTTTATATAATATAGAGCTTCTCTCTCTAAACATATATATAACAATTGATATTGCGAATTTTATCCTCCACATATTGTTTTATTCATAAACCTCCTCCAAAATATTTTTGGAATGGTCATTGGCACAGTTATTGAGAAACGGCTTCATACCCAGAATCGTTTTCCAAAATCTTTATTGTGATTTTGGAAGAGTTAGTGATGGAAATTCGAGGAAAATTGGAGGTGAATAATGATTTGATGACTCGAAAATAATTTGAGGGGAACCTCATCGAAGTAATGTGGAAATTGAGCAACAACATGACGATGAATATGCTGGCGCGATATTGGAAGATTCTGTCTTAGTCGCTCGAAAAAAAAATACTTTTAAAAGAAATTGAAAAGTTGAATTCTAAAAGAGACATTGAGATGGCCTATCAAAAAAATCCGATTAGAGGTTCGAAGGGAAAATAAAATCGAGAAAGAATAGTTGGATGGTAACCATCAAACTGATAATAAGAAAGACAAATATCGAAGGCGCGGACGATAACCATCAAATTGAGAAAGAAGAGTTAATGACAACCATCAAATTGATAATAAGAAAGTAAAGCCTAGGTTTCGATATGAATCATCTGATTCTCGTGATTATTCACTCTATAATCCGAGTGAATCTTATTCGGAAAGATCTTATCATCTGGAAAAAGTACTAAAAAAATATATTCGAGGAAACATAGAAAAAACTATAGAATGCTTCGTCGAACTAGGGACTTTAAAGAAACAATACAAGGCTCTGAGGACCATGCTAAGAAAGAACAGGTCATGCATGTTCAAAATCTATCGGGGAGTCAAACTTTTAAGTATCGAGTGAGAAACTAATACATGATCCTATCCTAGGAAGGTATTTATACGATGACTAATGAAGGTCTGATAACCAATGTTTATTGGGTTATTCATAATTTGAGGTATTCTTCTTTGTCGTCGAAAGTACTTTATGGTAACCTACCAAATCATATTGATATTTCAAAATTGTAGAAGGTTGATGGAACTCAAGATCCTGATAGCCACATTGAACAGTTCAAAAAAATTATGATTAATTTTGATGATGATGATAAGTTACTTTGCATGGCTTCCTTCCAAACATTCAAGGGTATTATTTCAAAATGTTATAATCGACTTCCGCAGGGTTATATAAAAAAATTTGATATGTTTTGGAATGTTTTCCGACAATGTTTCGTGGGAACCAAAACATTTCGAGTTAATGGTGATACTATAATATACTATATGAAAAACATTGGGGAAAGTCTGAAAGATTATACCAATCGTTTTATCAAAGTAAAACATGATATGGAATATTGCGAAGACCCCATGGCTTTGGCATCTTTTCGGATGGGACTTATCCCATGGATATTGAAGGATATCGTGGCTGAAAGACGAACATTGAAATGTTCTTTGGGGCTTTGTTACATCAATTTGAAAAAATAATACTGGTGGAGGAGACTCACGCTTTGGAAATAGGTTCTTTGCTAGATCTCTTTATACCACCCAGCTTTTTTGAAAAAATGTGCAACCTAAAGCATCAAGTTGGTTTCTTACGAGGCCCAAAGTAAACTAACAAGCATACATTACGCAACAAAGCACTAGGCCAATGTACAATAAATGAATTAATCCTTCTCATTTTGCGGAGTTAACCGAGTGTGTAGCAACAATATTCGATAAAATTCGAATTCAAGTACAAGTTTGGAAGCCTTTCCTTATATAAAATCCAATGGATAATAGAAATAATAGATGTTGTATGTATCATGAAGATATTGGGCATGATGTGAAGGAGTGTGTGGCATTCGGTGTGGTTTATTTTTGTATGAGGGTAAGTTTGTAACTTTTGTCGAGAGTTTTGTGGAATTTTGAGAGTATTTAATGTTTGGGTAGAATATAGAGGGAGAATTGAGTTGCCTGGTTGTATTTAATTTTCATTACCCTCATTTAATGTTGGTGGTTGTGTATTTATACCTTTATACTTGGGCCATATGGGATTTCAGGTCGTGTTTAATAGATTCGGGTCGAGGTTAAAGACCAATTAGTTCTAAGTAAGTAAATAGGCAGCTTAGTCAAAAGTGATTATGTTTTAAGTACTTTAATTCTGTTCGGATAGTTCCGTGGATGATAGTTGTCCGAACTGCCCCTGCCGGTGAAATGGACATTGTCCGAATTGTCCCTGTCCTGTTCCCATAAAGTGTGGTGACAGAATCCGAACTCATCAGTAGCCCCTTTTTTAGGTGGTGTTCAAAAAAAATTTGGCAATACCTAAAAAATAGCCTGTTGCAGGTGACAGTTACATCCGGACAGGTCCTTCGAACTGTGTTATAGCTTAATCTGAACTTAAAAAGTTCTTGAAAACTAAACGGTTTCTTGCCAGAATTCGTGGGATACGTGTCTCTCTCTGGTTCATCACATCAGCCATTTTTTCACCTAGAACGATGCTCCCACCTTATCCAAAAAGTAACCTCTTCATTTAATGAAGATGACATCAGCGTCGTTCCTTAATCATTGCAACCCTTTCGAATTCTCCCAGGTATCAAAGCATCTTTTGCATATTTACTATAAATTAGTTACTCCTTTACTGTTTTATTATCTTTTTCATTCTTACTTTGCTAAATTGCAGAGCTTTCTCTCTCAAAAACAAATACTTCTTTTCGGTGTGAGTTTATATTCACAGCTAGGAACCCTTTAATCAAAGGCGGGTGGCTTAATCTATCAGAGTTAGAAAAGGCACAAAAAGTTGAACAGGAAAGGCGCATTGCTGCAGGCCTTCCTACTTCCCCTGTCGACAAACCAGAAATCCCAAACACAGAGCCTGACCAGGGCTCTTCTTCAACCAGAAGTGTTAAACCGAGGATATTGTTTCAAACCAACCTTTTACCAATTGTTTGAGGCTCGTCGGTTCAGGAATCAGAGCCCACTGTTGAACGAGGGCAAGTAGTTACCAGTTTCACGAGGCCTTCCCCATTTATCGCCATGGGATCAGATGCAGATGTCTCTCCAAATAAATTAGTTGATCGGAGAAGAGGTCGTCTGGTAAAAGGGCAGGCTAAAAAAGGTACACCTTCCAAATCAGGGGCCAAGGACAGCAACAAAGGGTCAGAGACACCCATGAAAATTCCTAAGGACAAGCTGTCCGGATCGGAGGCATCTAGCTTAAGTATCCGAAAAGAAACTACTGCATCTGAGCCCCAGACGGAGGCCAGAATTCAAGTGACCAGTGAAACTCACCAATCCGGAGGGCATGCTGAGCCAATTTCTAACCTTCCTCACCCAGTAACAACTGAAAACCCCTCCCGGGTTATGGAAGAAGTGATGGAGGATTCTGTCGAAGAAGCTCCCTTTGAGTCTGAAATCTCCGGGCAGACAAGTGAGGCTGCTGCTGCCAAAAAGGATAAAGGCAAAGAAAAACTATGCCTAAGGCATCCAGATTTGCCGGAGGCCCTGGTGGGAAAAGTGGGACCTGGTTTTCACATGGTTAGTGTTAAGTATTTAATTGCTTTGCAAAAAATTAATTATTCCTTCATCCACACAGCCGAACTGGGTCGGATGCGAACAAAGTGGGGGATTCCGGCGAAATGTAAAAATAAGGATCCCAATAGACCCTGAAACACCGATGGACTGCAAGCTTAGTGAAATAGTTATCTTCACTGAACTCTTTAACTGGGGACTAAGGTTTCCCTTAGATCCGGAGATAATCAAATACTTCCACCTCATCAAGCTTTGCCCAAGTCAACTGAGCCCTAATGCCTGGTACACTCTCACGGCCTGTATCATGGCCTCCATGCTCTCCGTAATTCCTCTTCTAATGGAGGAATTCGCATCTGTGGCCAGCCTCTGCAGAAACCACCATATTCCCTTCTATCACTTCAACATGGGTGATAATTATAAAGTTATGGATGACCTGCTGGACTCGGAGAGAAATTGGAGGACTCACTTTTTTTGTGAGTGGTTCTTGGGAGAATGGGAGGAAGATCAAAGCCGGAGTCAACCCGAGTCTCCTCACCAGCAGATGGCGAAGCGATTGTAAGAATCCTACTTCACATTCTCATTTTTATATTTATCAAACTTATTTAACTGACTTGTATTGTCTCTTTCTTTTTACAGTGCTGCCTAAAGACTTCAATGACCACTTGAAGGCCGGGCAGACCACCTGTACTAAGATAAACGCTTGGGCTCCAGAAAAGTGTGAAAATCGCTTCCACAACGCCTTTACCGGAGGAAATCTTGCAAGATCCTATCTGTGGAACACCACAGACCGGAGGGACTTATCTTGGGAGGAACTTACCACTCCACCCCCTATGGAAGTAGTCCTCAAGAGAACACACGCACCAGACGTGGCATTGTATCTGTTTGGTCGAGCCAACGCCCCAAGTAAGATGAAAGGCAAAAAAGGTAAGGGCAAGAAGAGTGCGGTTGAAGCTAACCCCGCCGAAGCGGAGGAAACTGCTCCAACAAACCAAGATGAGCCAGTTCCAAGTCAGATTGATGCTGCTCTTCTAGAAGTAGTGAAGCATGAGAGTACTAGGGAAGAGGTAGGATCTCCAAAACCTCCAAGGGCTCCTAAGAGAGACAGGAAACGGGGAGCAAAGAGCAAGGATAGGAAGGCCAAAAAGAAAAAGACCTCCAGAGGTGACGAGATTTCTCTCAGACTCCCGGAGCCCCTACCTCCTGTTGACCTTACTGATCCAACAAGAGCAGAAGAGATCCCTGATGAGGTTGGAGGAGGAGACATCAGTATTGATGATGTCCACATTACTGGGCTTGAGGGGCTTGGTGACTATTTTGAAAACCTTCCCAGAGATGATTTTGCGGGGCCCTACCTCCCTCCAAGCACTTCGAACATTGTTACCTTCAATGGTAAGTCTTTCACTGCTTCAAGTGAAAGAGATGTTATAACTCACTCTATTTTGAGTAATATTCAGCCAGTGTTTGGTCTAGAGAAACAAGTACGACGTCAGTCAGCAATCATTACTACCCTTAATTCTGACAAGGAGAGATTGTCCGGAGATCCTTATTGCCAACCAAAACGCTGATGTTCTGAAGAGGGAAAATGAGGAGTTAAAGAAGGATTAGGAGGGTTGGGCCACAAAAGTAGCTACCTTAGAAGATACTATCAAAGAGCTCCGGTCAAAGCAGTCTGATTTGGAGAAAGATCTCTCCTCTTCGAAAGAGGAGGTGAAGGCTAAGGACATGGTCATTCATACTTTGACTAGTGACAAGATTTCGCTCGAGGATTCACTGTCCCAGGCTGCACAGGAAAAAGCTGATCTGCTAAGGGAGGAAGAGGCAAAAATTCAAGCCAAAATTGACGCTTACGCCAACAATGTGATAAATACTCAGGAAGAAATGTATGCCAAGGTGAAGTCGGACATGGTCTTGCTCTTTCATGAAAAGTTCCCGAAGAGGAATTTGGGAGATTTATGGACTTATGTAGAGTACGAAGACCTTCCCTTCCACACTATGGCTGATGGAGACTTGCATGACTATTCTAGTGCTAATTCATCTGATGAGGAAGAGAAAACCGGGGAGAGTCCAGATAAGGAGAAGGATGACCTCAAGAAGAAGAAAACGAGTGAGGCTGAGCCATCTTCAAAGGCTCAGTCTTAGAGTAATTATCTCTTACTTTTGTTTTAATTGAACCAAAGTCCTTGGATGGCCAAGGCATTTTTGTAACTGTGTCTGGTCCTTGATCGGATAAACCTTTTTTGTTTTGACAACTTAAAGTCCTTGGATGGCCAAGGCACTTCGGTTATTTTAATGGATGTCTTTATTTCGCACAACTCTTGCATTCTTTCATAGTTTCAATTTTGGTGGCTAATGTTTCAACAACCCTTAGTTATTTCATAAATATTCTAATGTGAGAGTGTTTAAATTCTCCGATGACAAATTTTTAAGTAGTCATCACTCCTTCAATTTAATCCGGCCGGTGTTTAAACAAAAATTTGACAAGTAACAAAGTAAGAACACTCCGAATTTTCAAGAAGGCATCAAATTTTATAAAAGAGCCCGGACACCTCATTAAAACCTCCCCGCGCCACCAGGGTAGGAAAGAGTATGCCCCCAAATATTTACATGGACTTTTAAACAAGTAAATATTTACATCGTTTCTATTCCAAGTACATCCGGAGGTGCTCAATATTCCAAGGGTGATTCAACATTATTCCATCTTTGTCTTGGAGCCGGTATGTTCCATGCTTAAGCTTTTCTCGCCAATTTGGTGTGGTTTATTTTTTTATGAGGGTAATTTTGTAACTTTTGTCTAGAGTTTTGTAGAATTTTGAGAGTATTTAATGTTTGGATAGAATGTAGAGGCAGAATTGAGCTGTCTGGTTGTATTTAATTTTCATTACCCTCATTTAATGTTGGTGGTTGGGTATTTATACCCTTATACTTGGGCAATATGGGCTTTCGGGTCGTGTTTAATGGATTCGAGTCGAGTTTAAAGACCCATTAGTTCTAAGTAAGTAAAAAGGAAGCTTAGTCAAAAAGTGATTATGTTTTAAGTACTTTAGTTATGTTCGGATAGTTCAGTGGACGATAGTTGTCTGAAATGTCCCTGTCCGGTGAAATGGACATTGTCCGAATTGTCCCTGTCCGGTTCCCATAAAGTGTGGTGACAGAATCCGGACTCATCAGCATTGAAAAAATAAAATACAAGCACAAATTGAGAATGAGAAGCTAACTACATTTGTAAAGAAACATTCTCCGAAAAATTCGACTACTAAACAAGTATCAAATGAAGAAAGTTCTTTGTTCATCACCGATAAGATTGATTCTTTTAATATTACAATTTAGTACTTGGATAGAAAAGAGGAAAGAAACAACATTAGTATTGTTGAAGAAGTTATTCGAAGGAAAAAAAGTTAGTGATTTATGTGCATATTTTGAGTCTTTGTCAATTTTTGGGGTGATACTGTTGCATGAAATTTGAACATCTCTCGAAAAAGGCACATAGTCAGTCTCACTAATCAAGTTAAAGTAGAAACTTTGGTGCATTTATATCGAATTTCTTCTTCAATAATTTTCTTTGAAGATGATGATATGAGAGATGTGTATGACCCCATAATGATGTAGTAGTATTTGTAGCTGGGATAACTGGCCATCAACTACATATATTTTATTCATGAGCACTTATAAGAAGATAATAAACCCTCCAATAATCCGACGATCGGATCGAACTATTGTGGGTTTTATAGGGGTGACAACTGAAGTCGTTGGAGAATTTGAAAGTATGGTGGAGTTGGGTCGAGGGCCATTTCAAGAAAGTGACTATATTGTTCATTTTAGTAGATCCACCAACATCTTACAATTTTAGTTTTGGAAGGTCTTTCTTATCCAAGATGCATGCAATAATTTATATTGTCCATGAGTGCTTAAAATATGTTGTTGGGAATAATACTAGAACAATTAGAAGTAGTCAAAAAAATGACAACATAATATTATCATATTGCTTTGTCTTCCGAGAAAAATCGGGAGAATAAATCCGACAAAGCATAACAGTTACCGGTGATTTCCTTGGAAGCTACTCCTATTGATGATCCTAGGGAGTGCCCCAGTATTTTGGTTCCCGATGAAAGTTATAAAGATTATATATATCGAAATGGTAAATTTTTGAAAATCACTACGAAACTATCTCCAAGTTTAAGGGAGAGATTAATTGAGTTTTTATCCATTAAGTTAGATATGTTTTCTTGGTGTTTTAAGGATGTCATCGGAGTGCCCGCTGAAATAATTTTCCACGGGGTAGAAATCAATAGTAATGTGCATCCAATCATACAAAAAAGAAAGCTTATTTCTCAAGAAAATTCGGAGGCAATAGTGGCAGAGGTAGATCGTTTATCCAGAGTATGCAACATTTGGGAATCTAAATATTTGTTGTGGACGGCAAATCCAGTGTAGGTCAAATAGAAAAATGGCAAGTGGTGAATTTGTATAGATTTCACTAACTTAAATAGGCCTCTCCAAAAGATAATTTCTTAGTCCCGCAGATAGATCAATGGGTACCACATTGGAGAATCGATTACTTTCCTTTATGGATAGCTATGTATGGTATAATCAAAGGATGAAGAGAACACTTCGTTTATTACTAGAAGGGGTTTTCCTTGCAATAAAGTAATCCCTTTTGGGTTAAAAATTCAGCGGGTAACTTATCATTCTTTGGTGAATAAAAGTTTTGAGGAACAAATTGGGCGAAATGTTGAAGTATATATTGATGATATGTTGGTAAAAAGTGTCAAAGATGAGGATCATTTTGGTGATCTTGAGTAAAATTTTGCTAGCTTAAAAATGGTCAACCTAAAGTTAAATCCAGAAAACATTAAGTGTGGGGTTTGATCCAGAAATTTCTTTGGGTATATGGTTAGTGAAATAGGGATTGAAGCCGGCCCAACGCATTTGAAACTTCAACTACTATGACACCCCCTCAGAATATTAAGGAAGTTCAAATATTAATGGGCCGACTTAAAGCTTTAAATAGATTTATATCTCGCCTTCAGATAAATGTGCTCATTTGTTTCCAAGTGTTGAGGTAAGAAAATTGTTTTAATTGGACAAAATAATGTTTTGATGTCTTTCATCGAATTAAAGAATACATTTCATTGCTAGAAATCATAGCAAAACCTATTCTGGAGGGATTATATGTTTATATATCGGTATCAGATTATACCGTAAGTGGTGTTATAATTTGGGAAAAAGAAAACATCCCAAGACCAGTGTATTACATCTTGTTGGACGCAAAGAAACGATATTTAAAATTAGAAAAGTTGAATCTTACGCTAATAATTGTTGCTCGAAAAAGGAGACCGTATTTTGAAGCTCATTTTTCATTGTACGGACATCTTTTCCGTTAAAAAATATGCTTCAAAGGACTGATATTTCATAAAAAAATGAGCAAGTGGTCGGTTGAGTTATGAGATTTTGATATTGAGTTTGAGCCTAAGGCTACAATCAAAGCACAAGCCTTTGCAGATTTCTTACTAGAATTTCATTCTGAATGGTTGAATATGGATGTAAATGAGGAAACTTCTAAGCCAAAATGGATAATCTGAACAAATGGGGGCTCAAGTATGTCAAGTAGCGAGGCAGGGGTTCAATTAATCTTTCCGAGAAGGAATTTCCATGTACCAAGTCATCCATTTTTGGTTTAAAATAACAAATAATGAGGCAAAATACGAAGCGTCTTTAGCATGATTCATGCTTGCTCAAATTTGTTGGGCTAAAAAAGTTAAGTTAATAAGTGAATCACAACTTCTTGTTAATCGTGCATCTGGACAATCCGAAGCTCAAAAGGATCATCTAGTGAAATATTTGAATGCGTTAAAATATTTAACTTTAGCCTTCGAAAATGTCAGATATGAACATTTTCGAATAGAGGAGCATTTTGCAGCAAACTCTATGGCAACCTCTTCATATTTGGAGGATTTCTCATAGATTATTACGCAAGAAAGCCCTGCAATCATCTAAACTCCGGAGCAAGTTGCTGGAATAGTGGACGAGGCTCATCAAATATCTATTTGCAAAGAAAAGGATTATAGGCTAGTTATCATCGATGTTTTAGAAAACAATGAATTACCAATTGAAATACCATTGCCCAAGAAGATATATTTCAAAACTCATGGTTACATATTCCTCATAGAAATCTTGTACAAAAATAATTTTAACAAACCTTTACTCTGATGTTTTGGTTAATATGAATCACATACGATATTGTCTAAATTACACGATGGAGAGGGATCTGTGCACTATGGGTACAAAGCTTTAATACAAAGAGTATTTTGGTAGGATATTATTGGCATACGATATCTCTTGATGCGAAAGAATTGGTCAAAAGGTATGATACTTGTTACAAGTTTGCTAACATAATTCATAAACTAGGGGTTCCTCTTAAACTCATATCTGAAGCGTTTCCATTTGAACGATCGGGTATTGACCTTGTTGGGCCTTTACCGATGGCTTCTGGAGAACGATAAACAATAATTGTGGTATTAGATTACTTCTCAAAATAGATAGAGGCAGAAACATTAGCTGGAACAAAGGCTAACGATGTAATTAATTTTATCACTTCAAATATTTGTTGTTTTTTTGGGGTTCCAATGAAAATCACTACATATAATGGACCTCGATTTGATAATAAATACTTGAATTTTGTTGTATCTCTCAAGGAATACAATGTGCGTTTCGGCTCCTTTTCACCCACAAACAAATTGACAAGTTAAAGTTAATGACTGAACAATCTTCGACGGGATAAATTAAAATTTGGAAAGAAAGGAAGGAATATGGCTAGATTATCTGCAACAAATTCTTTAGCCACAACTCCTCAAACAGCAACATCAGAATCTCCATTTGTATTGGTGTATTTGAATTGACGTAGTAGTACCATCCGAGGTAGTTTTCGCATCGTATCGAGTTGCGACATATTCTGAAGACTCTAACGATAAAAATAGAGCAGTTCAGTTGGGTTTGATCGAGGAGCAAAGGAGACAAGCACAAATAATTTCATTACATTACCAAACTTTGATGATAAGTAGACACACCTCCAAAGTTAAACGAAGAGAATTAAAGGTTGGAGATCAGGTTTTAAGAAAAAAATTTTCTTTACACCAAAGAAAACACCTCGAAAAATTAGGACCCAACTGAAAAGGCCCATACGAGGTAACAGACAGGCTGAAGCCTGGAACGTATCAAATCAAGGATAAAGGAGGAAGAAGTCTCAAACACCCATAGAATATAGAACATCTTGAATTGTATCTAGAATGAGTGTAACAAGTATATATTTTTATTTAAAATATATGTGGCATACTCTTTCCTATCCTGGTGGCGCTCGAAAGTTTTAATGAGGTGCCATATTAGTTGAATCATATATATAAACTTTTTTCCGTAAATGTTTTGTATATTTACTTCGGACTAAAGGGTGTTCCTACAAAATTTGGTCGTTAACTATTAATTTTGGACCTAAAGGGTCTTCAAACAAAAGTTAGTCTTCAACTATTAATCTTAGACCTAAATGGTCTCCTACAAAAAGTTGGTCTTTAACTATTAATTTTAGACCTAAAGGTTCTTCCAAAAAATGTTGGTCTTTAATTATTAATTTTGGACCTAAAGGGTCTCCCAACAAAAGTTGGTCTTTAGCTATTAATTTGGGCCTAAAGGGTCTCCCAATAAAAGTTGGTCTTTAAATATTAATTTTGGACCTAAAGGGTCTTTCAACAAAAAAGTGGACTTCAACTTTTTTATTTTTTACCAAAAGGGTCTCCCAACAAAATATGGTATTTAATTATTAAAATCACGTTAAGAACAAATAAAGTTAAAAAATCCGATGCACTTCATAAAGTACATTGAAAATTAAAGTACACAAAATTTCCTCAAAGATTATCATGACTTTAACAAATTTTCGTTAAAGATTATGAGGACTTTATAAAATAAGAATTACAATCTTATTCTAAAGACTTGAGGGAATTGTCTTCGTTAGAATTTGGAGTGTTTTCATCATCACCCAAAGGTATCCTAGGAGGGAAATATTCGACATGAACAAGTTCAAAAAAACTAGCCAAATTCAAGTCAGAATAACGCTCGTAAATTTCCATTATTAACCCGGATTTAACCGTTGCATCCCTTGGATTTAACTTGTCCACACATCAGCAAAATAGGCTTCAATGGTTGGCTCTTTATCCTTTTTAGCTTGGGATACAATGAGTTGTTTCTTCTTTACAACCCTCTCATAATCCTTTAGGCATCTTGCAAAATATTCTGACGCCTTATTATTTCTCTCCTTATAAGCTACGAGGATCTTATCTTTAGTTGCATTTTTCTTGGCATAAAAATCCATTTTTTCTTGACAAAACTTGTCAGAAATCATAACATAATCCTCGTCAAGAACCAGTTTCTCATAAATAGCATCGAATTTGTTTTAAAGGGTAGAGAGTTCATGTTCAAGCTCATCGATTCTTGACACTGTAATTGAAGCTTCTGACTTGTAGTAATTTTTCTATCCTTTAGACTTTGCATCTTTTTCCCAATAATAACTGAGGATCAAAGTAGTCTACAAAGAAGGAAAGATAAATCATCTCAATCAGGTATCTCGAATGATCTAAAAGAAGAGCCAACTTCGAAAGAAACAACAATTGAAAATTCGTTATTTTGAGCAACATTGTATTCATGATCCTAAATGAATAGATCATTTTGTGGAGACTGGGAGGAGTCAGATTCAATGACTATCATTTCTGGTGAAGACTTAACATGCTCAGCAACTTTATCTTCTGGGGGAGAAACCGCCTCATAAATTCCATTCTTTTCTTCAAGGATGCCTTTTAACTTTCGTTGAAATTTATTTTTCGGAGGATTTTGTGAGGGATTCTTTATGACCCTTTAGGTTCTATAGTTTTCTCCTCCTCTACCTTTGTATTAGCTTAGTTAGTTTATACACCGGAAATCTAAGAGACCTCTTATTCTTCTAAATATTCACACGATTCCTCGTCTCAGTGAATTTTAGCTCTAGCCCTTGTATGGAGATAGACCAAGACATCGCGAGCCTGTAACCGGTCTAAAACTGCTTGTTGGGTGGGAGAAACTATGAGTTCTTCTATAGATAATCATTCTGAAGGATTGGCTCCCTATACACGAATCTTGGCAAGATTAGTTGTTGTGAAACAAATATGGACTCTATTGACCAAACAACTTTGGCCCACATAAATAGCTCAGTGGAGAGTATCGTTGTTGTAGGCACAAAGTTAACATAAGGCTTGTATACACCATTATGGTTGTTTGTTTAAAAAATATATGAGGAAAATAGACATAAGAAAAATCGAAGGGAGATAAAATTTAAAAACATACGTATATTTGTCCATTTGAGGATAATGTATGTGGATTTCAGTTGTCGCCTCATATCCCGAATCCCAAAGACCAAAGATAAAAATAAATCGTTGCTTCCATTTTTTTCTGATTTAGTAAAATCCTTAGCAACTTTCTAGTTACAACCAAAGGTTAAGAAATAGAAGGGAAGTACATACTCTTAGCTAACCTGGAAAGGCCACTCAGTTGTTCCAGAGAAAAAAATGTCCCAAAAATTATGGAAGCCATGATGCAAGCCATGGTAGTGAACCACATGTGTGGTTCATCTTGGGTTGGGCAAAGAGCAACCATAGAAACAAATTCGATGAAAAAAAGGATCCAAGGGGAATCAGAATCCCCAATTCATTATTTCAGTGTATACAATCAATTCAGCGTGTTTGATTAATAAAGGTGTCTCGCCAGCAATTGGAAAACGAATAGAGATAGTATAAGGAACTCCCCATTAAGCTCTTAGCTTCGTTTCCTCGAATATATCATAGTATTTATATTAAACCTTGTGCAAGGCCAAAATGTTCTTTTTTTTACCGCCCGAAGATTATTCCCAACTAAAGCATCAATGTGAGAGGGAAGCAAAACATCTTCTTTTGACTTCAATGTTTTCTTCGGAGGGGAACTCCCCTCGTAAATCTGAAGAATCGCAGAAGTTTGCTCTTTATCCTCATTTCTTTGAAGCATAATGACAGTTGGTTTTGTCACCTTAAAAATTTGAATAGTAGTAGCAGTTGGCTCTTTCTCCTTGTTAGTTTGAAGCATATCACTAGTTGGCTCTTTCTCCTCGATAACTTGATTATTAGCAATAATTGGCCTTTTTTCATCGACAATTAGTACTAATGCTCCATCAGAGACTATAACATCGTCTTGAACATTAAGTTTTGACTTTTCTTCCTCAAAGTCTAAGTCCAAATCTCTCTGAATATCACCATCGCCACATTTTTCAAAGTGATGTTCAGCAAAAGAAACATTCAAATTTGTATCCGAGGTTTGAGGGACCATTTTCTCATGGAAGCTACATTAGCCTTTGTTAATTTTCAAATTAGTGCTTTTGGTGTTGAGCGAGGAGTCCCACGAGGTGTGGAAGATTGAGTGGCAGGTGTTTTTTGAAGAAGAACCTTTGGAACATTTACTCTCTTTAGAATGCTTACTTTCTTTTTCGGATTTATTGTCTTTTTCTTTTCGAGGAAGAACTTTAGGAGCGTTTATCGTTACCTATCGTTTTATAGTCACCCTTCTCGATTAATATGCAAGTGTGATTGGGGGCTGATAAGAGATATCTGAGGGAATGATTACACTAGAACATTCATTTGAAGGCCAAACACTGTAATATGTAATAACAGGTGGTTTCGGCTCAGGATCAATGTAGAATCCGGAGGCTCGTCTCTTATTGGCTTTTTGGCTAATCGATAACCAATCTAAGATTGAGAAATTATTGGGCATAAACTAACTTTATCTCTCTAAAAAATATTTTTTCATATTCTCTCTCTAAAAACGTTAGAATGAGATCAATTAGAAGTCGTGAGCTTTTATAAGAGAATATTGGGCTTTAGCAAGATTTAAAGCCCAGAGGCGAGGGTCTATTTTTCCAGAGGAAAAATGTCCAAAATAGAGGCAATAAGTGCCTAGGAAAGGGTTGTACTACTCATAGATTAATTTTTATCAGAAAAAAAGACATGCAAAAGGCATGCGAATCGACACTTGATAAAGGATGAAATGTTTCATTGGTGGTGTCATAGAATCATGACATCACTGGTAAAGAATATTTTGGGAGAAACGGTTGGTATGGACACCTAGAAGTAAATAAAATCTGATGTCATCTTTCATATTCAGCATTCTTAAAATACTCGACAAAGAATGACCAAAATTCGATAAAGAATTCCTTTAATAAGGTACTCTGCCAACAAAGACTGACCAAAGAATCGAGGAAGAATTCTATTAATAAGGTGATGTGCCAACAAAGATTGACCAAAGATTCGAAAAAGAATTCTTTGCCAAGAAGAGTGATTGACAAAATTCAAAGCAAAGTTCTTTGCCTAAGAAGAATGATTGACAAAATTCAATGAATAATTTTTTTTTACATGGAAAATTGATAACAATGAAAGCGTCAAGTAGTCCGACGAAGATAAAAAATAGCAAGATAACAATCCTTGTTCGAACATTTTCACAAGGACTAGAAGGCTACTGATAAGCAAAGAATTATGCAACTATAAGACATTGGTAAATTAAGAGTGTAATTTGACTATTAAAATACACCACCTCTTTTAAAGAATGGTGATTGATAAATGATTAGAGAAGTGACTTTCTTGCGGTAAAATGTGGAGTTTCTCCCTAAATATATATATATAACAATTGATATTACCAATTTAGTCGTCCAAACATTATTTTACTTAAAACATCCTACAAATGCTAGAACGATTAAATAGTATTATACCTCATATGTTAAATCAATGCAAAGGATTACGCCAACAGATTTTGTATTGGGTTATCTTTTATTTCCTTCATTCCTAATTAGATGTTATGTTGGGTAAAAGTATTTATTCGTACTAATAGTCCTTTTCCAATTTCAATATCACTTCTATTGTTGATTTACTATGTGCATCTTATATCTTAAAATTATTTAGTTACTTTTAATTCACAATAATAGAAATAGTGATCCTTACATTACCGCAGATCCGTACAAGACGATTGGTAAACCGTAAACGTAGTTGCCTCTTTTATACTAGTTTTGGTTGTTGAATGAAGATTTCGATGGATAACATATTTATGATTAAATATACAAAACTATGAGATATCTAAAAGTAGGATAAAAAAAGGAATTTGAAAATTATGGACCAATTAAACACGTAGGTTTATTGAATGCCCTCCCATGACAATCTGGAAACGTTATTCGACATCTTGTGCTCTCAGGTCCTTTATTTTATAAAATAATATGTCGACTTTTAGTCGTCATGATTTCAAAATTACTATTTGCAACTATATTATCCACTTCGATTGACCTTTTCAAGTTTTGCTGCTTTTTGTTGGGTGCACAAAAAATCCATCTCCCGAATCTACCATAAAATCTCTCTAAAAGTTCTCCCAATCCAACGCACTTTTGAATGACTCACTCTATATACTATTTTAGTCACAGAGACTCTAATTCTTAGGTGTTGAGTTATACTGTATCTTAAATAGGAAGATTATTTATTTGTCAGTGCTATATGGATAGGGATAAATAAATAACTACTTTACTTAATCATGTAAATACATAAATTTTTAAAAATAAAATAAAAATATACCTTAACTTATTTAACTTAATGTTAAATATTTTTATTAGAAAAATATGAAATATTCTAAGTTCGACAGTTCGAATTATTTTTACTGAGAAATATAAAATTTATTATTTTACAAAACATTATTTGTCTGTATTTGTATTTGTGATAAATAAGTTTTATTAAATTAAAAAAAAATATATAAAATTTATTAACTTCTGAAATATTGATATATATTCATTTGGAAATATGAATGATATCGAGAAGTAGAAATTTATAACTGAACGTTATATATTATAAATATTTAAAATTTAATTATATGTGTCACTTAAAAACATAAATTAACCCAATTGTTAAAACTGTTTTGTTCCGATCCGTCGATACACAAGTATACCACCACAAACCAGTATCATGATTTATTGTTAGATTGTCCGAAAAGAATAGACAAGTTGGTTGAGTAAGGCATGCTCGTGACTAAAGATCATGCGTTCGAGTTATAAGTGTTTTTTTGGTTGAACCTATCACTTTGTGTGGTTTATTGGTTTATAAACTATTGCATCATACTGAGGTTTATCCTATTACACTCGTTGAGTAGCGGCTCCAGATTGCATCCTGAAGAAAGAAAAAAGTTATTGTTAGGTTTATAAATTTACTAATGGTGCTAATGCGGAAAGTTTGACTTTAACTATTATACACAAAGCTTTATTCTTTTCAGAAATCTTAAAAAACAATAATTTTTAAATAGAGGATTAAGGTTAACATTAAGTACGGCAGCATTGAAATTAATATCATCAGAATTGTTTAACCTTTATTGATGATTTCCTAGAAATTAAAAAAGTAAAGATTATGCAACACTTGGTTCAATCATCTCGCTACTCCAAATTGCTACTTCTCTAAAAAATCGTTTCACAATCTCAACATTTGGTTCAATCATATCTCTATTCCAAATGTCTGTCCACCCTTCAGCATTGCTCAACGGAGTTAGCTTTTCTTTGTCCGCTTCCGTTGCATCTAATCAATGTATATCCCAACCTACCTCTCTCAGCCGTCCAATTTTACCTACCTTTCTTCTCAGCTGACACGAGTTCTCTTTCATCTCTTTTATTGCTGGCTGGTAATCATCATTTCGTTCCCGTTCCTCTCGGTTCCGCTAACTCTCATATTCTGTTTATGAAAATACGATTTGAATTCGCGCGCCGACTGTTTTTCAAGGGGATTTAAGGAATCATTGACAGCCTGGTGATCGCTACAAATTCATTCATTGCCATTTTGATATTTGATAGCGTATATGCCATGATATACGATATAAAAGTAAACCAGATATTTATGTTGACTTGAGTATGAACAAACCAACCAGCTCAAAGTACTGAACGGTTTACGGGTGAAGCAAAACCTGGAGCATCCAATTTAGAAGACTACTTATTTTTCTACACAGTCGAGCGGTGTCTCTCGAGGTTTCGGTAGACGTACTTTTGCAACCTCTTGGATTCCTCATTTAGCCAGAGGTTCCCTTACCTCTTTTCCGGATAATAATTATACGCACTCGGCCACTAATGGAGGTAATTCAGCATATGTTGTTTTGCTTTTACTACAATGGAGGTCATTCAGCATATGTTGTTTTGCTTTTACTACATTTTTTCATTAATGTCTTCCTTTCACTTTTCTTCTGGGATCGCTGTTGTCTCTCGGCATCACTTCTTGTTAGAATTGGTATGCGAGTGTGTGTGACGGACCTCACGGACTAGCAAAATATTGTCCGCTTTGCGTTCGTAGGCGCGCACGGGTTTGCTTTTGAGTGACGGACCTCACGGACTAGCAAGATATTGTCCGACTTGCGTTCGGAGACGCGCACGGGTTTGCTAGTTGAGGTGGGCTCACACTTATATACACTCTTTTATGTTCTTTGTTAGCAATGTGGGATTGGGGGTCCTCTATGAGATGAAGTTTATTCTTCACTTTCCCCCTTAAACTTTATCCGAGTAATTTGCTGGAAATTCGGCGATTAAGCCTTATATGGCTCTGATACCATGTTAGAATTGGTGTGCGAGTGTGTCTGACGGACCTCACGGACCCAAAGGGCCTCTTGCTAGCTGAGGTGGGCTCACACTTATATACACTCTTTTATGTTCTTTGTTAGCAATGTGGGATTGGGGTCCTCTATGGGATGAAGTTTATTCTTCACTCTTCTTCTAATGGACATAATACACCAACTGTTGGTCTCACATCAGTACACTATTCTGCGTCGTTGACAAACCGCATCAAGTTGCGTCTAGAGTTTACCAAACTCATTTGAGACCTCTCTGTCAGGGGCACTTGAGGGACTACCGCCTTTTCAACAACGTCAACATCACCCCTAAACTGTGTTTGGCATGCTTTTTATTCTTTGGGTGATGTTCAGAATCATGCGTTCCTTATATCGGAGTTGTTATAGATTTATTTCGAGAAAATATGTCTTTGATATTTGAAAACCACATTAAAATGAAGCGTGATCGATGTTTAGTGCTAGTATCTTCCTGGGACAGGGTTAGCCTAGGACAATGAAATTTCTCCCTTTAAGTCTGAGCGATAGAGGATTAGGATCATCCAATATGGATTGCATATTATAAGAAAACATGATTATACAATTGAAGGTTACAACAATATGTTGAGGACTTTGGGTTTCAGGAATCCATCTTCTAGATTTTCTCTTCACTTTGGCTTGATTTGAGAGAAATAGCCAATCAGTTAAGTGACATGAAAAATACCACTCCGAAGATGAGGCTTATACTGTTTCCAGAGAAATGTTTTGTGGTGGCTATCATGAAAATATAGGATTTTTCTATTGCTAACGTTGGAAGTTTATCTCTTTATCTCTAAAATGATAAAAAGTGAAAGAAATGGTGGGAGAGGGGATTATTTATTAAAAGAAGCATGGGCACATGGACTAAAGTGATAATAACATGTAGCTATAATTTGGGCAATAGTTATTAGATTATTCGAGACAACTATTACTCGGTAAACTGAGGAGCAAATGAAGCGGTCCTATGATCAGTAAAGGTTATCAATCTAAAAGGTGTTTGGATTGACTAGTACATGCATGATTTAATCTGAAGCAGTTCCAGATTTAAATCTTATCGACAAACTTTCGCAAGGACTATGAAAACTAGTGATAATGACCTAATTTTTCAACCTGCGAGTCGCAACAATAAGCTATTGGACATATATTGTTGTTATATTATCAATGTAATAAATGTATAATATTAATATAGTTATTTCACATAATAAAGTATAATTATGGATTTTGATTTAATGGTCTTAGATTATCCAATAGGCCCATTAACCGTGTCGGCTCATTTGGGGTTAGATCACCTATATAAAGGTTGTTTTAGGCTTTTAAATAATATACAATATTTACTCTCTCAACCACTTTCAACAAACTTTCTATGTTTATTTTTAATACTAATGGAGTTCAATTATCTTTTTAAACAATGTCTAAAGTTTATTTATCGTCTTTATTACAAATAAAACCCTATGGAAGTTTCTGAAACTATCGTAGCTAGCCGTCACAACAACATGTGAGTCTTGCAATACCGTCACTTTGCCATCTCCACCCTAATACTTAAAAGTTTCCTTATCAAACATAAATATAGAAAGAAGTTTATGTTTAAGTTTAAGGACATAGCTGACATTTTTTAAATCTTTCTCGGGTCTAGTTGAGAGCTTAAATATAATACTTCACATTTCCTTTATATTACAACACACATAATTACGCAAAATTACCTTACTATCATCAAACACTTCTACATTTTCTAACACATGTTTTTGTAATTCATATGGAACAACGCTTCAAAATCGAAAACCTACTTATTATGTGCCCGTAAGAAGAAGGCACTAAACCATTGGTATATCTATAGTCATTTAAAACTATCCCAATATCAGCGTTGGCCTTCACAAAACGATATATCTTCCTCATCTCGAGGAAATGCTTACTAATATAGCCCTTATACTAGAAGTACCAACAGTCCTTCAACTCAAACTTAATATATTATCGTCACAAATGGTCTTAAGAACCACCCCTTAGATCATGATGTCAATTAAGTTCTCATACACTTCCAACATAGAGGTCAAGAAGATAACTTCTTGATCCTCATATTCTATGTTGAACACAATGATATAAAAGTCAAGAAATATTCTTCATAAATCGTTCAAATGTCTTGAGATTTCCTTTGTACATTCCATCCACAACGTGTAAAGCTGCCTTTAAGTTACAACTTGTTCGTCAAGGATTTTTTTTATTATAGATAGCTTCCAGCTTCTTCCAAATTCCCATGGCCAAATACTCTTTAAACACATTTCAAAACAACTCATTCAACATGCACAAAATCAACATGGGCCTGAAACAATACTTCAAAATTAATTAATTTCCAACTATTGTATTTAGTGGAAGGAGATGGTCTTATTTCCACAATAAATACCTTAACCTTAGTTCTATAGCGATTAAAATCATTATCTTTTGTCAATTTCTATAGGTTAAATTTCATAGAGGCTGTAATTGTGTATGCGCTTCATATTACTTAGGATTCGTGATATGTGTCCTTCTATTTTATCTTCTTCACCAACACTAGATATTTATTTTAGAACTTGATGCTCACTCGAAAACTTGTTAGAGAAATCGAAAATATTATAATAGATTTCGACCCAGACTTAACAAGACTCGTGAAGCCGAATGTTAACTCTTCAACCAAAGCAATAGCTAAAATTTGAGGAGCACCTACCGACAGGTTGCATAAGGTAATCAAAGACTGGACTGTTACCTTATTTCAAGAACAAAGTTAACAAACAAGAATATAAAGTAAATTAAACACACAACAACAAACTTAAAGGAGTTTGGATCATGAAATTTTTTATACTTATACGGGTAACTTACATATATATTTACAAGAAAAAATTTAAATAGTGAACACTCAATCACTCAACCACTCAAATATGTTACAAAGCTCTATTTTAGGCTTACAAAAAACCGTGACTAATAAATTTTAATTCAATTGTTTATCTCATACCTCACTATAATACAAGCTACAAGTTTTCTCTCTCTCAAACCTAGATGCATGGCTTGTCTTTTGCGTCACTTCCATTTCACCACAGTGGAATCCATCGCAAAACCCTTCCTTTCAATTTATTTTTTGATTTAATAGACATAAGAAAAACTCTAATTCTCCAATAAACGCTACAAATTAAATCTCATTACTCAAAGACTATAATAAAACCATAATCATAAAATAAAAAACCTCACAAATAAGAAACTTAGTTAACTTAAGCCTAACTACGTACGGAACAAAATGTAGAGTTCGAGTAGATTCGACACACTGCTTTGGGCCAACATTCTTCGACTAATCTTATGTGTTCTGGTCTAGTATGTTTAAGTTATGTTTAACTCTTAGATTCTCGTAGAATTCTTCTTTACCTAAGTCTAGCTGAGAATCTGGTCATATATAGAGTCAACAATTTCAACTCTTTAATTCTTCAACTTACCCACCTTCAATCGTTAATGTCCAACTGAACTGCCCCACTTATATTTCTCCAGCTACAACAATTTGTTCCAGCTTTGAGAACATATATCTAGTTTCAACAGTTACTTTCAACCTCTAGCACTTAGTTTTAACTTCAACACTCAACTTCAAATCTAAGATATATCATACGATAGAAAAAAAAATAGTTTCAACAACATTTTACAACTTTCATACCAAGTTACAGCCCTTGACACCAAATCAAGCCTTCAATAATAATCTTTATGCAATCAGTATGAGCCTATATTTGACAAATATTTATTTCTTGTTATTATAGTTAATAATTAAAACTTATAATATTTTTGTGCTTTAAGCGATACATACAAATACTAAACCCATATATAGATAGTAGTCATGAACCATATTTAAACTCATAGAGTAATATAAAGTTTTCCAAATTTTTATTTTCTATATTTTATGTTTGTTCATGTATTGTTAAAAGACATCTAAATTTAATTGTGCATTCAAGTTTTATTATTAAGTGTTTATGAACATGAGATCGTTATCATCAAATTATATAAGCACACTATAAAATTTACCAATTTTTAACATTGAAAACTATAACTATAGGGAGATGGAATACTATTTTATGCTCATAGATGATAGATTATGGAGATTGTTTTTATTTAAGACAATACTTATCCATATTGAAAGTTGATGGTGTGAAAAATAATTGTAATGGATTGAAATATATATTTGATGATGTGTTAGATATGATTGAAAGCCTTGTGTATGCAGCTCTTAATGTTTTACCTAGAATTAGTAGAATATAAACATTAAAATAAGTCTAGATCTTTTTAAAACAACTTTAAAAAGATTGAAGAATGAAGCATGTATACCCACTTTCCAAACCTCTTTCATTATCTTATAAGAATAAGTTTTACTCATTACTATACCCACTTCCCAAAGCTCTTTCATATTTTTTTAAGACTATTACTATTGAGTTTTTCAAGTGCTCTATCTTTTAAGCTATAAAAAGTATTTATAATGCTAATTTTTTATCAAATAACATAATTAGTTATTTCTTAATAAAATTTGTTAATTATGTTAAAGAAACTAATTCTTTCTAAACTGATCACGAACCTCGTCTTAAATACCTCATATAAAATACCCTCGACTAAAAGACCATCTTCTAAAATAACCTCGTCTAAAAGATCATTGGTTAAAAGACACTCTAAAATAACCATTCCACTTTACCTTTAAATAGACAATGAGTCCAACTTTCTACAAACCACTGTGTTGCTCTCTCAAACCTCCAACTACTATTAACCGAAGTTAATTAAGTCTAAGAAATGTGTGAACTTTGCTTTAGGTAATGATTTGGTGAACATGTGTGTTGGGTTTTCATGCGATGTTATTTTTTCCACCATGATTTATTTTAGCTCAATCATGTCTTTAATAAAAACCAACCGAATATAAATTTGCTTTGTCCTTTTATGATACACTTGATGATTCATTAAATGAGTGGAACTCTGACTGTCACAATGGATAGTGAGACATCCTTGACTAATCCCTATTTTTTCAGTCATAACATTCATCTATATGGATTCCTTGACCTCTTCAATGAATGTTATGTATTGCGTTTAAGTTATCGATAAGACTACAACTGACTTTTGATTAACTTTCTAAATAATTGTTATTCCTAACAATGTAAACACAAAACTCGATAATGATTTTCTAGTGTCCATATAACTTGCATAGTCCGCATCCACATAACCATCCAAAGAATCCATACCTTGTATGGTCTAGTGTATTCCATACCACCCATTAATAACCCGTTCATATATCTCATCACCCATTTCAAAGTTTGCCACTCAACTTTCTCGGGTTCTCTATAATACGACTTACTATACTAATTCCATAGGATAAATTTTGTCTACTACAAACCTTATCATACATGATATTTCCAAATCCACTTGCATATTGAGTACTATCCATATTTTTTCTCATCCACGAATTGAGGATATTGTTTAATTGATAACTTGGAATGATGACATAGTAGAGTGTTTACTACCTTGGAATTTTTATTCTAAACCGTTTAACCACTATCTTCAACTAATTCTGTTAAGATTAGAACAACTCAGTTTTACTCGTGTCTTTCATGATATCCATCCTAAGTATCCTCCTTGCATTACCAAGACCCTTCATCTCGAATTCAACATTTAACCATTTTGAGCCTTTCAATATCTTGCTTGTCAGAACTTGCTTTGACAATGTCATATACATAAAATAGAAGATATAGAATTATTTTATCATCCTTTTTCATGTACACACAACTGTAATAATTGTTTCTCACACAACTAGTCTTTAATAATAAAATATCAAACTAAGGATACCACTGTCATGGACTCTGCTTCTACCCATACAAAGATTTCTTTAACAAATACACTTTTGAGTTTTCCTCCATAAACGTTTCAGACTGTTTCATGGAGATTATTTCATCCAAATATCCAAGAAAGAATATGATCTTCTATCCATATGTTCCAACTCAAGATCTTATATATTTACAATTAACATAAGAATCCTTATAAAACAAAATTTCACCACTAGTTAAAAAAACAGTTGCAATCGATCTCTTCCACCTGAATAAAATCCTTTGCTACCAGTCTTATTTTATACATTGGTGCTAAGACCCCTTATATATTTTCAATTTTCTTAACATGCACTTGCTATCTACTACATGTTTGTTTCCAGGTATTGGCACAAGTTTACAAGCCTGGTTCTTTTCTAAATGAAATAATTTAGTCTTCCATTATCTTCAGCCACTCGTTCCTATCATTACTTTTGAATGTCTGCCTAAAATTATTTGGTTCAAAGTCTTATACCTCTTCAGGAAAATTCAAAGCATAACAAATAAAGTCAACATAACTATATCTCTTAGACGGAGTAATAAATATCATATCTCATATGGAAATAGGTTTTAAGGATTAATTTGTAAATAGGCTTAAATCAGGAAATAGTCCCTCGACTATCACATTTTCTTTCATTTAGTCCCTCGACTAAAAAATTACCGGTGAGGGTCCATCGACTATCCCATTTTCTTTCATTTAGTCCTTCGACTTTAAAATCACCGGCGAGGGTCCCTGGACTTTGCAAAAATCTATAAATTTAGTCCCTAATTTGGGAGTTTTTTCTTAGATTCAGGGACTAAATTTATAGATTTTTCAAAGTCCAGGGACCCTCACCGGTGATTTTAAAGTCGAAGGACTCAATGAAATAAAATAGGATAGTCGATGGACCCTCACCAGTGATTTTTTAGTTGAGGGACTAAATGACAGAAAACGTGATAGTCGAGGGACTAGACAGCGATTTAAGCCTTGTAAATAATGTAAATTCAGCGACTTAATTGTGATTAGTGCAAGTTTTGTCCTTAATTTGTGAATGATGTAAATTTTAGGAGACAGTTGTAACTTCGTATAATTTGTAAGGACTAAATGGCAATCGGTCCACTTTTATAACATATTCAGTTTAAGACTAAGTCTTGGCTCCTCTATATAAAGGACCATACTACTTTAATAAAGGGGTTGAACATTTTTACTTTGCAACTCATTTGTACTTGTGTTTTCTCTCTCTAAAAACTCTTTAGCATTTTCTCTCTCTAGAATCTTCCTTAACAATTTACTAAAGCAAAATCAAACCTCATCAAATTGGCGACTCCACTAGGGACTGCATAAGAAAAATCAGTGGCTTATTCTGTTCGAAAGTGATACTATTCAGTCGACGATAGAAACTGTAAGACATGATTTGCAAAAGAATGGAACTGGTAATGGGAATAGAACTGATGGATCGTCTTCAGTCCACGTTCGATCTGATGTTGAGACAATAATGAATCAACTTGTAGATAAAATTAATGCTTTAAATCAAAAAAATTGAACGAAGGCCACGAGATAAACTTTCTGCAAGAATCAGATCTGAAGTTAGACAAGAAATGGAAACAAACGATGCAGAAGGTCAGTCCGATCGATCTTTTGATGGTCGACATGCTAAGTCTGAGCATAAAAAAGCACGCTTTGTGTCTCCTAAAGAGAGATATTTGTCTCAAAAGGAGAAAAATGATAAACAAAAGTTAATAACTTTTAGTGATGAGGAGGTGGAAAGTTTAGCCTCGGGATTTAAAAGGTATAAAGGTTCCTCGAAAGGGGAATCAGAAAGATATTATTCGAGGAGGTATAAAAAGGAGAGCAAGTCTAATGCTCCTCTATCAACTTGGCATAAAGGAAATCCTTCGAATCAGTATGCTGAAACTGATAGGAATCTATATGTCACAATGGGGACACATGATCAATTCGTTCAAGGTGTTGATTGGAGAAATTATCCATTAACGGATCAAATTTGTTCCATGACGCTTCGGAAGCATTTTGATATTTCGAAGGTTGAAAAGTTCGATGGGATGCAGGATCCCGATGATCATATCAAACAATTTAAAAATTATATGATGAACTTCGAGGATGACGACCGGCTTGTGTGTTGTGCCTTCTCTCAAACTTTAAAAATAAAAGATCTCAAATGCTACAACAGAATTCTGAGGGGGTCCATATCAAATTTTAGAGATTTTTATACTGCTTTCCGAAGGAAGTTCGTGGGAAGCAAAGAGATGAGAGCCAATGATGATACAATTATTCAGTGCAAGTAGGCACTAGGGAAAAAATTGAAAGACTATACCAAGAGGTTTGTGTTGACCAAGGCTAGTTTGGACAACTGTGAAGAAAATATGGCGATGGTAGCTTTTTGCTAGGGGTTATTGCCAGGGGATCTGGCTAATAAGACAACAAAAAGAAGGACCTTAACTTTTGGAGCTTAGATGGCTCAAGTCGAGGATCAGATTAAGGTGGAAGAGTCGAGCAGAGTCCGAGGTGGACCAGCTAATACTCCGAAACATTTGGGACATGCCGCCAATAATCAGGGGCAACCCTCGACTGGAAATAATAATGGTAATAGGAACAATCACCAATCGAGGTAGAAGAACAACAATTTACCTCCTCGGAGTGGTGGTTTTCGAACCACACTCCATCTAACAATTACAACAGGCCTAAGCCAAATACATGAATCAGGCCAGAGTACTATGCTGATTTGACAGAGTATGTTTCTGTCATTGGGGATAAGACTAAAAATTCTGTGAACTTTAGAAAGTCAGCTTCTATCAGCAGACCGAGGAAAGAAAGGAATAATAAATTTGTAGGTATCATAATGATATTGGGCATGATACGAATGATTGTATTGCTCGGAAAAAATAAATCCAATATTTGATTCAGAATGGAAAGCTCATGACTTATGTGAAGTCACACGGGAGTGCATCGAAGAATAATGGCGCATCAACTTCAAAGGCTGCACCGCCAGCTAAGAATTTGATGATTATGGATTCATAAATTGAGTCATTCGATGCTTCTTCTGAATATGTTGAAAATGATCCGAACAGGTTACTTCTGATGGCAGTCGAGGAGCTTGTTGAGATTGTCTCTGTGGAAAAGGGGCATGTTTGGGAATTGTGCAAGTTTTTTTAATCGTTGGCAATTTTTAGGGGCGATTCAATGACTGTAAATTCAGACAGTTCGAGGAAAAGGCATGTTGTCAATCTGACAACTCAAATTGAAGGGAGGATGTCAACACATTTATATGGAAAGAAAGATATTCCCTTCATTTTGTTTGATGAAGATTATTTGAGAGGGATTGCAGGACCACATGAGGATGCTGTGGTAATTGAAGCTGAGGTTGCTGGCGTCGAAATTCGACATGTGCTGATTGAAACTGGAAGTTCTGCTAATGTCCTTTTCAAGTCCACCTATGATAGGATGATAAAACCACCTCGAATTTCTCAATCGGATCGTACAATTATCGGATTCACGGGTGTAACAGCTCGTGTTGTTGGAGAATTCGAGGGAGAAGTTAATTTAGGAAAAGGGTCATTCAAGAAAAAGATACAAGTACTTTTTGTGGTGGTGGACTGTCCCACAAGTTATAATGCTATTTTTAGAAGATAATGCCTTTAAAAAATGTATGGGGTAGTTTCAACAGTTAATCAATGCTTTAAGTACGTGGTTGGAGACAGCATAGGAGTGGTTCGACACGATCAAAAGGTTGTCATAGAATGCTATGCCACTGCGCTTCGGGTCTGAGGATCCAGCAGTGGAGATTTAATGCGAGAATAGCAGTTAGAGAGGGTACCCTCAAATTTAGAAGAAAGGGTTGACGATCCGAGGGAAACCCCGGGGTCTTTAACAAGAGTGAAGAAATATATAAGTTTAATGGTTTGGAAGGAAAAGTGCTTCGGATTGGAACTTTATTGATCCCTTTTCTAAGTCAACAACTGGTTGATTTTTTATCTCCTAATTTGGATGTCTTCGCTTGGAAGACAAAATATGTAACATGAGTACCTATTGAAGTAATTCGGGACAGCTTGGCCATAAATCCGAAGGTCAAACCAGTGATTAAAAAAAGAGAGCGTTTTCCTCGGAAAAAACGTAAGCAATTGTTGCAGAAGTGGATCGTTTTTCTAAGGTCGGACACATAAGGGAATCACAGTATCCTTTGTGGACGGCAAATCCGGTGGTGGTTAAAAATAAAAATGGGAAATGGAGGATGTGTGTGGATTTTACAGATTTGAATAGAGCTTGCCCCAAAGATCCATTTCCTATTCCTCGAATAGATCAGTTGATTGATTCCACTTCAAGAAACAAAATTTTGACTTTTATGGATTCTTTCGTAGGGTATAATCAGATCCAGATGGATCCGAAGGATCAAGAGTGCACGACTTTTATAACTGATAGAGGCCTCCATTGTTATAGAGTGATGCCCTTCGGACTGAAGAATGCTGGAGCCACTTATCAGAGATTAATGAATAAAGCTTTTGCTATGCAGATCGGAAGAAATATGGAGGTATATATAGGCGATATGGTGGTGAAACATTCAAGGGACGAAGTGCATCTTGATGATCTAGAGGAAGATTTTTTGAATCTAAGAGCGATCAGGTTCAAATTAAATCCTGAGAAGTGTACCTTCGGAGTTCGATCGGGAAAGTTTTGGGGTTCTATTATTAGTGAAAAAGGAATAGAAGTCGACCCAGAACAGTTAAAAGCTTTGATAACAATGAATTCACCTCGATCAATCAAAGAAGTGCAGATATTTACAAGAAGGTTAGCATCACTTAATCAATTTATTTCACAATTTTCTGAAAAATGCTTTCCTTTCTTTCGAGTGTTATGAGGACCTAACAGGTTCGAATGGATGTCAGAATGCGAAGAAGCGTTCATAAACATTAAAAATTTGTTGTCATCACCAGAAATATTAACAAAGCCTCGAAATGGGGAGAAATTATTCTTGTACATTGTCGTATCAGATTTTGCACCCAGCGTAGTGCTAATTAGTGAAGATTCAGGAATTCCGAGGCCGGTTTATTACGTTAGTAAAAGTCCGGTGGCAGCAGAAAATAGATATATGAAGTTGGACAAGCTGATTTAAAAATTGGTGATTGCCCCTAGGAAGATGCGTCAATATTTTCAAGCTCATACTATAGAAGTACGAACTTTATTCCCCTAAAAAAATGTATTGCAACGACCTGATATTTTGGAGAGGATGACCAAATAGTCAGTGGAGTTAGGGGACTACGATATTTTATTTACACCTCGAACAGCGATCAAGGCATAAGCACTGGCTGATTTTTTTGTTGAGTTTCATTCAAGTCGATCGGATGAGGAAGAAAGTACAAAAAAAATTCCTATTGATTCCAGGTGGATTGTTCGAACGGATGGAGGGTCCAATATTTCAGCGTGCAGTGCTAGGGTTCAATTGATAGCTCCAACGAGGGAAAAATGGTCCAATCAATTAAATTTGTTTTTCATGCTTCAAAAAATGAAGATGAGTACGAAGATGCTTTGGCAGGTTTGAGATTGGTAAACATTTATGGGGCGACTTGAGTACGTCTGGAAACAGATTCTCAGTTATTAGCAAATCAGGTTTCTGGATTTTTTGAAGCAAGGAATGATCGTTTGATTTTATATCTTCGGGGACTTCAGAATTTAATGCTTATGTTTGACAATGTGGTTGTGGAATATATCGGGCGAGGAAGTAACATGGTGGATGATTCTTTAGCAAATGTTGCTTACAAGGAAGAATATCCTTGGATTTTGCTACAAGAAAATCCTTCAATTGTTACTCAATCTGACAAATGTGAAATCATAGAAGAATTTTATGTCACTGATGAAAGCCGACGTGATTGGCGATCAGATATCCTTAATTTTTTTACCCAAGGATTATTGCCACATGATTCTCAATTGGCTAAAATTTTGAGGGGTAAAGCCTTCGGATATATAGTTCTAGATGTAATTTTATATAAAAAGGAATTAAGTAGACCATTACTACGATGTCTACGCAAGCAAGAATCACAAGAAGTATTGTCAAAATTGCATGGTGGTGAAGAGTCAACTTACTGTGAGTTTAAAGCTTTATCACGTAGAGTTTTACTTACAGGGTTTTACTGGCCTACAATCATGAATGATGCTAAGAATTTAGTCCGAGGTTGTGATACTTGTCAAAGATTTGCTAATGGTATTCACAGAGCGGCAGTACCGCTTATGTCTATATCTAAAGCGATACCATTTGATAGATGGGGAATTGATTTGGTGGGACCTTTGTCGATGGCCTCTGGGGGAAGTCAAATGATAATTGTGGCGGTGGATTATTTTACAAAGTGGGCAGAAGCAGAACCGCTATAAGGCACAAAAGCAAAGGATATCATCAAATTTATTGTGAATAATATATGTTGTCGTTATGGGGTTCCTCGGAGAATGACAACAGATAATGGCCCTCAATTTAATAATATGGAAATGGCTGCAATCTGTACTTCTAAAGGGATTCATCAATGTTTTTCGACGCCCTTTCATCCTCAAGCTAATGCACAAGTGGAAGTGACAAATAGAACGATTTTAGATGGCTTGAAGAAGAATCTATCGGGGGCAGCAGAAAAATGGCCAAATTATTTGCAAGATGTGATTTGGGCTTATCAGAAAACTCCAAGAGAGGCTACAAAAGAGACTCCTTTTGCTTTGGCATATGGTATGGATGCAGTTAGCCCTATTGAATCTACAATGTCATCTTTTAGAATATCTCTATATTCTGAAAGATCTAATGATGAAATTCGAAGGGAAAATTTGGATTTGATTGAGGAAAAAATAGTTCGAGCTTATTTGAATGCAATACATTATCAAACTCTTATCAGAAGTAGATATGATTCGAAGTTGAAAAGAAGAGAATTTAAAGAAGGTGATAAGGTGTTGCGAAACGTTTTCCTACACACAAAGGAAAATAGCCTCGGAAAAATGGCTCCAAACTGGGAAGGGCCTTATACAGTTGTTGAAAGAATTAACCCGGGGTCTTATCGTCTTTGTGATTTCAAGGGGAGGATGCTACAACATCCATGTAATATTCATCACTTGAAGCTTTATTGGGATTAGACACGTTTTTGCACTTTCGAATTTATGTTTTGAATGGCGCACTCTTTCATACCCTGTTGGCCCATGAATGTTTTAATGAAGGGTCATGTACATGTACATATTCAACTTCATCAATAAAGTTCATTTTTTGGCCAATGGTTGTTTTACATTTATTTGGATACTATCATAACAAATCATCAAAGATTGATCACCTTTGAGATTAGTTAAGGGTATAATATTCCGAAGTGTTTATAATAATTTTCGAAGAAATAACCATATTTTGTAACCACTTTACATTTTATATTTCGAAGTGAATGTTTAAAAACTCACTGAGAATTTTGATGAGCTAATCAAGCTTAACAACACATTCATATATTTTCGAAGAAGATACAATTTTTTTAAATAATTATGATACTTGTTAATTTTTATTAAGGTATTTGAGGTGGTAAGTTTATATTACTAAGATTTTGAAATTATTTTGTATTTAACATCGAATAATATACAAGAGAACTGTAACATAAAAAGGAAGAATTCTTTGTCATTCAGATCAAGTTGTTACAATACAAAAACAAATATTCTAATTAGACAAAGACAAAAAAAAACTGAATATGTAGCTAGCGAATTAGTCAGAAGATTCTTCTTCTTCGGATGACTCGTCCTTTGAAGATGATGAGCTGGGAACAGGGTCGAAAGCCTCGCTAGGACGTTTTTATTGAGGAATATCGTTCCAAAAACATTTAAGATTAATTTTTGGATAGGCAGCATGGATTTCTCGAAGAAGAAAGATGGCTGCATCTTATTTTTTGACCTGAATAGATGTTTGCATATTCTTTTAAAGCTCAACTTCAGTAGTAGTTACAACAGCAACTTTTTCTGCTTCGAAATTCTTCTTCAGCTTCTCTATTTCATCGGTCAACTCTTTATTTTTTTCTTCACAAAGAGTTAGAGACTTTTGAAGTGGGTGGAGTTGGATTTTTTGATATTCAATTCAGCAACATGCTCGGTTTTGAGTTTCTTTATTTTTTCTTCATGAGACTTTAGTAGCAGCTCTGTGTCAACCATATGCTTGATTCGAAGATGATCCTTTATACAGAGAGCTCCTTTCATCAGCTCGGATCTAGCTATCTCATAACCATAAAACTGTTCAGTTACTTTGTTGTGAAAACTCTCTCTGAATTTATTTTCAGCCTTATAAGATTCCTTATAGTTAACCATATCTTTGGCCAACTGTTTGAGATGGTCTTGAGAGGCTTCAATTTGAGAGGCAAAAGTTTTTGCAGCAGCACCAAGATAGGAAAAGGTTGAAGAACGATATCAATTGCAGAATTTGGAGGAGGGCTACGAAATTACGATGTACTAGGCTTGTGAATCATATCCAGAGATGTGACAGGTTTGTAAGAACGAGTAACTTCTGGAAGAACTTCGTCTGGAGTAGGCCTCGCAAAATCAAGTATGTGATTTTGGATGAATTGAATAACTAGATCTTCTTCGCCAGCAAGCGCTTTTGTGTTCTCAAAATTGATAAACATATTTGGATCGAAGCTTGTAGGAGCATGATAAACGGTGGGTGAATTGTCACTAATGAGAATCACGGGATTGTCTTTGTTAGAATGATCTTCGGTCGAAGGATTTGAGGGGTGTTGTTGGTTTTCAGCAGCATCGTCTTTGTTTTCATCAACCAAAGGAATCAGAAGATATTTTATTTTTCTTCGACGAGGTTTCTTGAGCTTTTCCCTCTTCGATGGGTGAAAGAGGTTGTTCTGCAACTTTGCGTTTTCGACGATTTGGTTTCGACGGCGTGGAAGGGTTAGCACCAGATGTGCTAACTGATTTTTTGTCTTTCTTTTCATTGGTGATCTTTTCCTTCTTCTTTTTCGGCAGATGGCTATCCGATCTGTTGTGAATAGGAAGAAAGAATTTGTAGTCAGGGTGGGGTATTTGTTGGCATACGAGCTCTAGATCTGGATCGGAAAATAAATCTTGAGGAGGCAGCCCACCTTCTTTGATCAGAAACATGTAGCATGGGAGGAAATTGATGGGTTGAAATGCAGTATGAAATGCGTTATTCCATTCCTTTTCATCCCAGACAACAGGTCTTTGGAATATGTCTTTAGTAGTTTCTCGACGTGTTGAGTAGCGCTTTGAAATTTCTAGTATAAGCTAGCAGGATAAAATGTTAAAGATAAGAAAATAAAAAATTGTATTAAAATGTAAAATTTTGAGGAACTTACGATTGCTTCTCCAAACCAGAGTTAATTTCGAAGGGTTGTCTTTGGAAATTGCTTTGCCATTTTCCCAAGCCCAGATATGAAAACAAATATTTTTTCCAGAATTTATCAGCCTTCAGAAGATCTTCGATGATCTTGAGGTCATCCATCAATGTGAGGTTATAGAACTGAAGTTTCAGACCTTTTGAAAGCTGAGTCAGTGAAATGAAGTCTTTAATGTTGATCGGTATTTTAGATAGGCGGGATGCCATGATTACCGACATGAGGTTGAACCATTGATTCGGTGTCACCTGGGTAGGGAACAAAATGAGGACTTCGAAGTACTCTACGATCATTGGATCTAGTGGAAATCGAAGACCCCAGTTGATGTTTTCCCCCATTCCCCATTGCTTCTTAAGGGAAGAGGATTGACTTTATATGTAGTATATATATCGAACCTTCTTCAAGGCGGTAATATAATTCTGTCGAGGTTTCTTAGATTCCGCCCAATTTTTGCTCTTTCCTCTTCGAAAATGGAGCAAATGTCAGCCTTTTCTTGAGATTCAGCTTCAACAGCAGTTTTCGTAGCCTCCGAGTCATCTTCTTTGGCTTTGGAAGTTTCCTCTAGAGGGTCTTGAGAAGTTGAAATAATTGTTCCCGTAAGAGGGTTAGCGGTTCGAACTGCCTCTTCCATCACTTCTAGAGGATCGTTAGTAGTGGTTTTTGAAGGAGAGGGAGTTCGGATGATTGCTGATTCATCTCCCATGGCCATGAAGGTCTTTCCTGGTTTGGTTAGAGAAGATCATTCTGAAGAAGGGTTATTTGTTTTCAATTTCAGAGGAGAAACTTTGCTTTGAGTTGAGGAAATTCGAGGTGTTTTAAGGCCTGAGATTCTAGATGACGTTTGTTCTTCGATTCAGGGAGAAGGAGAAAGCTTTGGGACTTTCGTAGGATCAAAATTATCATAATAAAATATCTCAGTTATAGTTCCGATTTGACCACCTCGAATTAACCCTGCTCTTCGATATTCTTCGGCTCTTTGCGTTATACAAAAATAATCGTAAGATCTGAACACTAGGTTACTGTCAGTATCAGAGGATTCTGGTGTTTTGGGAATAATGGCCTTCGATTGTTTGGTTATTGGTTTCTTTCTCATAAACCAGGTATGGGTTGATCGGAGAAGATGAAGGTTGATCGGAAAATTCGAGTTTTGCGGTGAGAATTTTGGGAATAGAGGAGGAGCAGATGAAGGTAACCAAAAGCTCTAACTTCTCTTTAAAGTGGTTTTTGTGTGAGGAGAGTTGAAATGAGAGATTTTTTGTATTTATACTAAAATAGGTGAAGACGTGTGAAGATGGAGAGACCCACTTGGTGATAGGTCGGAATATGAATCGCTGGGTGGGTTAGATGTTCGACACCTGTCAGGTTAAATTACTAAGGTCACGATGAATATAATCGTTACACATGCAACCGTTACATTTGAGGATGGTCTATCTACATAATACGTCAAGGGTAATTTTTATAAAAAGTAATTACATCACTTCGAAATGATAAGTGATTACATCGATCCCTTTGGTTACTATTCGAAGATTATTTGCCCATTGGTTCAAATTTATTTTTAAGCTTTTATAGATTTTATATTGTATGTATGCTTCGAATAATAGATTAAGCTAATGGCTTTTAATAGTTATTTTTTATTCATGGCAGGTTGGTTATTCGAAGACAATGGCTTCAAATAGTTGTTTTTTATTCATGACAGGTTGACGATTCGAAGACAAACGGTTTTAAAGACTTTTTAGTTCTCATTCATTTACTGACATGAGAACTAGGGGGCTTCTGATATGGAAATAGGTTTTTAAGGATTAATTTGTAAATAATATAAATTCAGTGACTTAATTTTAATTAGTGTAATTTTTGTCCTTAATTTGTGAATGGTGTAAACTTTAGGAGACAATTGTAACTTTGTATAATTTGTAAGGACTAAATGGAAATTAGTCCACTTTTGTAACAAATTCAGTTTAAGAGTAAGTCTTGGCTCCTCTATATAAAGGACCAGACTACTCTAATAAAGGGGTGGAACACTTTTACTTTGAAACTCATTTGTACTTGTGTTTTCTCTCTCTAAAAACTCTTTAGCATTTTCTCTTTCTAGAATCTTCCTTAACAATTTACTAAAGCAAAATCAAACCTCATTAATATCTTTATCTCATGTTAGCTCATAGCCCATAACAGTTATTATTTGGTTTCCACTTTCTTCAAGTTCTTGAGTCTGATCCTTCTTCTCTCTCATAAGTGGAAGACTCCACCTCAAACTGAATTTTATTTATCTTTGTTTCCAATCTTGAATCCGGGTATTACACTTGATCCCCATCCAGGTCTCATCAAAGGTAACACCACCGCTCATTTTAAACTTTGATACTCCAGGTTCCATATTTCATAACGTATAACTCTTCACACCTTTAGGATAACCAATGAAAACATATTTCGCAGTTCTAGCACTAAGCTTGAACTCCTTGACATGGCCAAACGCCAAAACTCTAAATATTTTCAAATTTGAGTAGTCTGTTGGTTGGCCATTCGAAACCTACATATGTGTCTTTAGATTTAATTACTTTACTCGAAATTTGTTGATCAAGTATGATGTAGTACTAACAAATTCTCACCATAAACCTTTGGGTTATCAAACTCCTAACAACACAACAAAAACCTCACTCGTTCTAACAAGATCACGTTCGTTATTTCTGCAAAACAATGCTCATGCGGAGTGTACGTAACGGTTCTATACCTAATTCTTTTGTCCCTGTAAAACTCATTAAAATGCTTTGAAAAAAACTTAAGGAGATTGTGAGTTCACAAAAAATCCAGTTTACTTCTTGATCGATTTTCTACAGTAGGGTAACATTACTTAAACTTTTAAAAAGTATCACTTTTATATTATATGACATGCACCTATACGCTACTAAAATAATCATCAATTATGCTAAAAAATTATAAATTTTCCCCATTAGTAGAAAGAGACATTGGTCCATAAATATCCAAGTGAATATACTCATATATCCTACTAGACTTGCGCATACCCACCCCAAACTTTACATTGTGTTGTTTGTCTAGTGTGCAGTTATGGGAAAACTCTAGTTTTTTTTAAAAAACATTTATTTTCCTAACAAACCATGTTTAATTAAATTAGATATCTTTCAACGACATGACCTAACCTAAAATATCATATTTTAATTATGTATTCGGTTTCCACATTACTTATGAATGCATTAGAAATAACAATGGAACCTTCTAAAATATATAAACCATTTATTTTAAACCTTTTGGTTACTACTAATGCACCATGAAAAATTATCATTACCCCACATTGAACCCTAGTGCAATATTATAGATCATCCAACATGCTAATATAAATTAAATTTCTCTTAAGTTTGAGAATATACCTTACATCCATAAAAACAAAACCACGATTATCAAACAATTTAAGTCCCAAAGAACCAATACCTTAATTTATGCACACCTTATTGTTACCAAGATGTACAACTCCATCTTATTTTAATTCCAATGTCTCAAACTATTCCTTTCTTTTGATAAATGTAATATGAGAATCTATAGTCCATTACTTAGCTTTTTTGAGGTTTTGAACTTTCCACTGTTAGTTCTCCAGCACTCTCATAACCTTCTCCCAGTACCTTGTCTCTGACGCATAAGACAATAATATTGATTGCCTTATCATTCGACTTTTTTTTATTTGCAGCTGAAAGATGCAGTGACATATGTGTTTCTCCTTTACCACATAAATACATATATGTTGGAATAGAATTTCCCTCCACTTAACCTTCCATAATTTGAAGGTGCTATTCCTAGTGAACTTCTCAATATCCAACTTTGAACCCATGGTACTTAATTCGATTGATCATTTGCCCCATGATGAGTGCATATTAGTGAGAAATTTGTTTACTCAAGCCAATAATTTAATGTTTGGAGCCAAATCAAAATGGGAAACAAAGAAAAATAGTCTAATATGGGAAATGACGATAATAATCAAGAACAAAAAAAGCTTGTGAAAAAAAAGAGACACAATTATTTTTTTATCCAGTTCAGTAACATCGACTTTTTTTTAGGGAGAGCACAGATTTCCAAGTTACTATCTCGTAAAAGTACTTTTACAAAGAAATTCTTAAAATGAGTTATAAGAATAAGCTTTTATCCTTACTCTATCCACTTCTCAAAGCTCTTTCATACTCTGTTCAGGACTACGACTACTTAATATTTCAACCGTCAATTTCTTGATGACATAAGGAGTATTTATAATCCTAGATTTTTTTATAAAATAAAAAGTTAGTTACTTCTTAACATACCTTATTATTTATGTTGATGTAGCTAATTTTTTCTCAACTGAATAGGAGCCTCGTCCAAAAGTCCATGCGCTAAAAAATCTTCGTAAACAAATTTTCGACTAAAAAGATTCTCGATTAAACATCTTTCATCTAAAAAATACTTTGCTAAAAGACCATCTTCTAAAATACACTCGTTTAAGATTTCCAAGACAAAACCATCAAAATATATATATATATATATTTGAAAATTCAGTATGTGCATTTAGGTTATATAAATGTTTGGATCGCTAAAAAGTTATGAATATTTTATTTTCTTATTGATGAGTATAATGTAATAACTTAAATTTATTTTATAAAATTCAAATTTTTATGTTTGGTTATATTAGAAAATTTAAATTGATGGTAGAAACCTAACAAAATAAGAAATATGAAAAATGATAGATCAATGGATTCTTATTTACCGAGTTAACAAACTAATGAACTAGTTGCGAAATAGCTACAAAATGAGAAAATCATACTCTCTTAAGACAAAGAACATGTTTGGTATGTATGGAGATGACGAGACCCATGATATGCAAAGGAATATTATTTGAGATTCTAAGGTGAAGCAACGGATAAAACAATGTTTCTTCTTAATATGAAACATGCAAGAGCAATCTAGGAGGTTAGTCTTTTTAATATTTGGCATGGTAGAAAGGCTTATGTTAGATTTTGAAGTTTTTGATACTTACATTCAAGACTTTAAAATTTGTCTATTGTTAGAACACAAAGATGATCTTAAGCCTCACTAGACTTTATCGGTAAAATATGGTTGTATATGATCCTAATAAGCTTTTACTTTTTATTGTTCGAGCTAATTTTTTAGCTTCTTTTTTGACATATTTCAATGGTCCTTTTTCCATTGTTTGCCTTGTTTAAATTTCTTCTACAAACCAAATATAATTTCAAATTTTGACGGGTAGGTTCTCTTTTATTATATAAAATTACCAGCCACCTTACTGCGTCTATTCGGGCTATATGATAAGATTTTTAGTATAATATTATAGCTACCAATTTAAGTGAAGGTTGTTTTTATATATTTAATAGTACAAAAAAAAGTTCAATTATTATAAATAATTATAGTAAAACGTTTATAAATTAATTTTTTTTATATATTTAATAGTACAAAAAAAAGTTCAATTATTATAAATAATTATAGTAAAACGTTTATAAATTAAACACTAGTAATTTAAGACAAGTATAAAACTGGACAACAATCGATAAAATAATAAGGTTATAATTTTTTTTGAAATCTCGGTGCATATATTAATGGAAATGAAAGTACTAAAATATTCAAATCAACTTGACAAATTCAATTTATTCGTCATCGATCATATTTTGAATGGTATCCGCCACAATTTCTTCAATGTTTTGAACCGTAATATTCATTATTTTCCATATCTAACTAATATATATCGTAACTAGTACATTGAATTTCAAAAAATTAAAAGTTATATGTTACACCATTTTTAAATCAATAAATTATTGATTTATCGATATTGCTAAATCAATAAAATATTCCGGTTCCAACATTATTTATTTATAGAGGACATATTATACTTTTTTTTGAGTAAAATATATTTTTACATAGAATTATTAAATAAGTAAAATTAGTAAGTAGCAACAATGACTAATACTTCAAAAAAAAGTACTCTTTCAACGTCTCGAAAAAGATTCAAATCAACATTCAAGATTTGTATATTTTGTTCATTTGACTTTCAGCCTAAAAGTGATTTATTTTAAATAGTTTCATGTTCTTTGTTTTTAACACATAGAGTTTTTGAATTTTTTACATAAAATGTAAGGAATTTTGGTTTTTATTTTTTTTAGTCTTTAGAAACAAATTAATGTTGTTTGGTATCATAAATGAGTTTTAATCCATATACGATCTATTTTGGTTATTATATCATGTTAAAATCTAATAGAAATCCAGAGATTCTCGTACAATTCTTCGCCAATAAAATGGGTACAATTCTTCGCCAATAAAATGGTGTAGAATATGATGAAACTAGTCCGACAACTTGAAAATGCTACACTAATTCATATTCACAATGTAATTTGTAGTATATATATGTTGCGAAACCTTATGTATAGTTAAATTTATGAGTGTTAATGAGGTGTTAGGCATGTTTTACAATTCCAGTTCTACCAAAGTTTCAAACTGCATAAACTCATTTGGGAAACATAATGTATTTTAGTTAGGAAACATAAAATAAATGAATTATGAAACATATGTAACATTTATCTTATGAATACATTATGTTTTGGAACAAAGGTATACCACGTTTTTCAAATACCCAAGAAATTTTCCCAAGCGTGGGAAAATTGTACACTAATTTCACTAGCCTGTGGAGAATACAATTAAAAAAATTCTACTTTTGAGAATTTTAAAAGTTATTGTGTCGAATCTGCATCTGGGAATTGAATTCACAATTTAGTGAAAAAATTAGCGATTAAACTTGAATATGTTGTTAAATCTCAAATAAATTCTTTTTTACCCTTCTCATAATTCATTGGTTGTTTTTATATTATAGTTTTAAAAGTTTGGTAAAATATCAATGTTAAAATATTTCTCCCACCATTTTACTACATAACGTACTAATATTATATCATATGGAAACAATTAAAATATATAGTATACACGAGTTGCAAAACCTCATATAACTAAGTTGCGAAATATGTAATAGTTTTGTTACAAAATGGTAACTTACAATATATGAAACCTAAATTCGTAAAAACTTATGAAATGATAATAAAGAATTTATTTTTGTTAATCTAAACATGTTTGTGTATTTTATATCTAATTTGATTATTTAAATAGTATTTTATTCAAATTATGTATGAGACCGAGGGATAACATACTAGACGATTCAGACTTACGAAATTAATCTTGAAGCGTCGTGATGAAGTTGATACTTCTGCACTTCATGAAACTATTTTTAGGTCTCAGACACATGTTCACAATCCTATTTTACCTAACCACCATACATTTCGTACACAACACACAAACACAAGTTTAAATCGCACAAAAAAATCAACCATTCAAATCAACAAAATAACCATAAGCCTGATCATCCGTTATCTACTCAAACATTACTATTAATCTACCTTAGTCCAGCCCAGAATACCGACCCAATCCCAAACCACAGACCAACATACATACCATATAAACCAGAAACAAAAGTGGAATATGCAAGCCTAAACTTTCTTACATTGGGTCCCTCGTTACTAGTGACGAGAATGTGTTTGAACCTTTGAAGTCTTTTAGAAGCTGTGGGAAATCCTAAGTGAAAAGAGGCCATATATATTAAATACAAGGCTCGAACGGCTAACAAAACTTGGTCCCTGGTACCAATGTTTTCCTACTACACAATGATAGGCTGCAAGTGTGTTTAAAAGGTGAATTATGCTATGGATGGTTTTGTTCAGCGTTACAAGCCCAAGTTGGTGGCTAAGGGATTTCATCAGACCCCTGGTTTTGATTTCTATGAGACTTTTAGTCCAGTCATAAAAGCTTCTATAGTCAGACTCATTTTGACTATTGTTATCTCTAAAAATTGGGCAGTAAAGCAGCTTGACATTAAAATATCTTTCTTAATGTTGTTTTAAAAGAGACAATGTACATGAAACATCCACAAGGGTTTGAGGACATTAATAATCATACACATGTTTGTAAACTCCACAAGGCTCTATATGGCCTAAAAAAGGCTCCTCGAACTTGGTATTCTAAGCTAAGGACACTTTTATCATTTGGGTTCAAGAATTCTAAGGTAGACTATTCTCTTTTCTATGTGGTATCTAAGACAACTATAATTCTAATCCTCGTCTATGATAATTTGGTGATAAGAAACAATGAAACGTGCCTAACACAGATTATTCAATATTTTAATGCAACATTTACCTTCATGGAAATATGTCCACTCCATTTATTCTTGGGAATAGAAGTTCATCGTGAATCTTCATGAATGTATTTAACATAACACAAATACATCGAGAACTTACTGGTTCTCCAGGGTCTTGCAGTGTCTCAACCCTCTCCTACTAGCTGCTGGTACCCATCTCTCTCGTTTTGATGGTATTCCTTTTGCTTCACCTACACTGTACAAAAGTTTGTTAGGTGCGTTACAATATTTGAGTCACACCAAACCTTATATTGCCTATGTTAATAGACTTAGTCAATATTAGCGGAATCCTACTTCTATACATTGGCAGTGCCTTATAAGAGTGTTACGATACTTATATGGTTCTCAGTGGCTATGGCTTCACATCAAATGCAGCTCCATGGCTACTCAGACGCAGATTGGGCTTCATCGCCTGATGACCGTCAAGTGTTGGTGCATATTGTGTATTCCTTGGTGAATTTCTAATTTTGTGGTCTTCCAAGAATCAAAACGTAGTTTTCCTTTCCTCTGCCGAATCTGAGTATAAAGCATTGACTAAATTTTCATTAGAATTGATTTGGGTGAGGTCTTTACTCACTCAGATCCATATCCCGCTTATACCACTATCTGTAATGTGGTGTGACAATTTGGGGCTAGCTCTCAAGCATTTAATCCGGTGTTTCATGCTTGCACGAAGTATACTGAATTGGACGTACACTTTATTCGAGATCAGGTACTTTAAGGTTTGGTGCAAATTAGGTATGTACCCTCACAAGATCAAATCGTTGATTCTCTCACCAAAGTAATATGTTCATCTTGTTTCCTCTTCCTTTGAAACAAAGGCTAAAGACTTGGATAGGGGTGTTGTTGAACTTCCATCAAAAACCCAAAGTTTTACTTATCTACAGCCAGCTTCGACTATCCTTATAGCCAAACACGCATATATGTTAGTCGATAGAATTTTGTAACAAACTATAGAATATTCCTGATTAGTTACCTTGTTAGTTCGTCTATATAACAATACCAAAACCTGCTGTAAATGGATCGAAGAATATACATCCTATAAAATAACTATTCTCTCTAAAATTCTACTTTCTAAAACTATCATACGGTTGTTTTTAGTCAGATTTTGAATAAAAAGAGAGGAGTGAAGATTTGGTAATTTTGTATTTTCTTTTCATTTATTTGTTCCATACACACACGATAGTATTTATAGAGACTTAGAGGGTGTAACAACCTTGGGAATATTCCCATGTGAGGTTTGTTACACCTTGTTACACTTTGTTTGGCTACAAGGATAACTGTAAATACACACTGTTTTATTCTAATGGACTTGGGTTTTGACTGTTTGTAATCTGATCCATGCTCACATAGACTAGGCAAACTTGGAGGCCCAAATCTGGTCCATGACTAAACCCGTTCTGCTACACCAATTAGGGTTTAGTCATGTTTCAGACACAATCTCGACTCACTGATCGAGTCTCTCTCTTCTCTGTCTCTATCACCACCTTCTCTTCTCTCTTCTCTTCAGTTTCTTTCTTCTTGTTCTCTTCTCGAGTGAAGCCATTGTTCTTCACATCTGTCTTTCCTTCAACATCCCCCCTCAAACTCAGCGGCGATTCAGACAGCCCGAGTTTGTCACAAAGGTATAAGAATCGAGAAGAGGTTAGGGCTTTGGTCAGAAAATCAGCGATCTGATCCACCGAAGGTACGTATCGAATTTGCACTTTCCCTTGAATTACTTGATCTCTGATAAAATGCACATCTAATTCGATGTGTTTTGTTCTTGCGTGAAACACAGGATTGGAAGCCAACGAACTGGCTCCAAGATTATCACACCACATCACTGATGGTGGTATAAGTGAGATCTGGAGTTCAGAGAGGAGAGATTTTAACCAGATGAGCTCAGCAGAGAGATTTGCTAGGGCTCGGTACTCCGATTCAGTGGAGGACCGGGCGACGACATTCTGTTTCTTGGATGACCAAGAAATGAGTATCTCGCCTAGGAACACACAATATGCCCCCACACTGCGACGGTCGTCTGGTGAAGATGCCCAATCGGCATCGGAGTAGCCATGAAGTTGTAGTTGATAGCACGGTTTCAGATGAAGCCCCAGCCAGCGTGTACCAGATAAGTATCTAACCACTCGTTTTAAGCTTTGCCAGTGTCTAGAAGTAGGATTCTGTTGGTGTTGACTTAGAGTGTTCACTGCAAATGCAATATCTGGCCTAGTGTGAGTCAGGTATTGCAGTGCACCTAACAGACTGCGGTATTGTGTAGGACAGAACAGTGGAGACCCATCAGAAGCAGAATGTTGAGTGCCAGCAGCCATTGGAGATGGACACGGTTTGGATAGAGCCATGCCTTGAGTACTGAGTAAGTCTTCGATGTACTTGTGCTGTGTTAGGTAAAAGCCACTGGGATCACGATGAACCTCTATTCCCAGGAATAGACTGAGTGGTCCCATGTCCTTTAGTGCAAATATGGCATTGAGTTTGTGTATGAATAGAGTCAAGCATGATGAGTCATTTCCTGTTACAATAATGTCATCTACATATACTAGGATTAGTAGTATAGATGTTTTAGAAACCAAATAGAACAAGGAAGAGTCTGCCTTAGAGTTACAGAACTTCCAGCTTAGTAGGGTGTCCCTCAGTCTAGAATACCAGGCCCTAGGAGCTTGTTTCAAGCCATAGATAGCTTTATGAAGTTTGCAAACATGTGTAGGATGGGTGGAATCAATAAAACCCTGAGGCTGTGTCATATACACAGTCTCTTGTAACACCCCGTTGAGAAATGCATTGTTGATGTCCAGTTGCCTCACTGACCAGTTCTTAGAGGCAGCAATAGTTAGGATTAACCTGACAGTTGAAGCTTTGACCACAGGACTAAAGGTCTCATAGAAATCAATCCCTGGCTGTTGATGAAAACCTTTAGCCACTAGTCGAGCCTTATACCGTTGAATAGACCCATCAAGACCATACTTAAGCTTGTATATCCACTTGCAACCAATGACATTAGATGCAGTAGACTCAGGCACTAGAGACCAGGTCTTATTAGCCAGTAGAGCTCTATATTCAGTAAGTATAGCAGACTGCCACTCAGGATAGCCAACTGCCTCAGAAAAGCAAGTAGGTTCAAACACATTTTTGGTAGCAGTAGTTAGAGACCCTACATATGGTAGTTTAGGTTTAGAGATTCCACTTCTAAGCCTAGTTTGGATAACATGAGGGATGGGTGATGAGTGGGTGTTAAAAGAATTTTGAGAACTAGGCATGGGCAGTTCCACAGTCAGATTAGGAGTTGGTGAAGTGTTTTCACTAGTATAAGTAGGGAGTTTAGAAACAGAAGCTAAGGGATCAGTATAATTGGATGAGAGAGATACCTTAGAAGGACTTGTAGGAAGCTGTTGAGTGTGACTTTGGGGCTGCAAAGGAGCAGTGCACAGAGATGTGTTCTGTTCAATTGGAGCTGCAGAGTTGGGCTCAACAGATGATTGAATTCCATCCATCACAAGACCTGTAGACAGAGTAGGTAACCATAGATGAACTGACTCAGAAGAAACACTCTCACTCTGATGAGTATTCAAAAACCCTTTTGAAAAAGGAAACTCTCCTTCATTAAACACCACATTCCTAGATATATAAAGCCTCCCAGTAGAACTTAAGCATTTGTACCCCTTATGACTCTGACTGTAACCCAGAAACACACACCTAACAGAATGAAACTGAAACTTATGATGCTGATAAGGTCTGAGACAAGGATAGCATGAGCAGCCAAAAGTTTTAAGTGTGAGGTAGTTAGGAATTTTGTGGAATAAGACTTCAAATGGTGATTTATGATTTAGAACAGGTGTAGGTAGTCTATTAACCAGATAGACACTAGTTTCAAAGGCCTCTACCCAGTATTTGTAAGGTAGATGTGACTGAGCCAGTAGGGTAAGCCCAGTTTCAACAATATGTCTGTGTTTCCTTTCAGCCCTCCCATTTTGGGCTGAAGTATGAGGACAAGACCTCCTAAGAATAAACCCACACTCTTGAGCTATAGGAACTAGCATTCTGTACTCACCACCCCAGTCACTTTGAATAGCTTTAATAGACCTTTCAAATTGTGTTTCAACCAGTGCTTTAAACATTTTGAACACTCCTAACACTTGATCCTTGGACTTGATAGGATATAACCAGGTGTATCTAGAGTAGTCATCTAGAAATAGGACATAGTATTTAGACCCATCAGTAGATTGAATAGGTGCTGGACCCCAAACATCAGTGTGAATTAGATCTAAAACATGTGTAGAATGAGAATTGGATACAGAGTAAGCAAGACTGTGGGATTTGCCCAACTGGCAAGCCTCACAGAAACTACTGTCATTACTCAGAACAGAATGAAGTTTACAATCCTTAAGAACTTTGTTTAGAACACTAGATGATGGATGGCCAAGTTTCTGGTGCCATTCATCTTTGACAGACTTAGATACAACTGTGGATAGAACCCTAGAGACTCCTAGATTTAGAATGCCTTGTGACTTAGGAATAGACTCCATCTTGTAGAGCCCATCTTCACATCTCCCTCTGAGCAGAATAGTCCCTGTTACCTTGTCCTTTACCAAGCAGAAAAATTTGTGAAATTCAACAAACACATTATTATGATTGGTTAGTTGAAAAACAGAGAGAAGGTTCTTGTTGATTCTAGGAACATGTAGTATAGGCTTTAGAACAATAGGTTGCTTAGTAAATGAATTTAAGAAAGACTGACCAACATGAGAGATAGAAAGTCTCTCACCACTGCCAACTAATATGTGCTTTGTACCTGAATACTCAGATTTCTGAGTCAATTGGCTAGAGCTGCCTGTGACATGGTGACTAGCACCACTGTCTGCATACCAGACCCCTTCTCCTGATGTGTCTTGAGATGCAACCATAGCACTTTGATCACCTTCTGACCTTGACTGCTCAGATGGGGATGAGCCCATAACTGAAGGATCATCCCTATAGTAACACACTGCAGCAGAGTGACCAAACCTATTACAGATCTGACAAGTTGGTTTACTCTGTGAATACCTTCCTCCTCTGCCTGATCCTCTATAGAAATTGCTTCTGCCCCTTGAGTTGTATCCATTATTATTGTAATTAGATCTACCTCTGTAGCCTCTGCCTGAACCTCTGTTCTGATTGTAGTAGCCTTTCTGTCCATTGTTGGTATATGTCTGTTTGCTATCACCTCTGTATGCAACATTAGCACTAGAAACATTGACAGCATTCATAGCATTTTGTAACCCTGTCAACTGTTCTAGTCTGCTCTCAAAGGTGAGTAGACTAGTCTGTAGGTCTAGCCATCCTAACCCTTCTTTGTCAGCCAAACTGACTACAATTGGTGTGTAGTCAGCATCCAAACCAGCAAGCACCTGAGTTAATAGATCATCTGTAGAAGTGAGACATCCAGCTAGAATTAGATTGTCATGAATAAGTTTCATTTTGTTTAGATACTCAGTCATAGATGTAGATCCTTTACGAGTTCTTTGGAACTCAGATTTATAGTAGGTTATCCTGGCCCTAGTCTGTGAACCAGACAGTTTCCCAGCAGCATCCCATAGGCCTTTTGCTGACTCCTCTTCCATCAACTGAGCTGCAATTTCTGGGCTCATTGTGGAATATAACCACCCAAGCAGCAACTGATCCTTGGCAACCCAGTCTTCATAGTCTGGGTTGTCTGTGACAATTCCTTCTGTGTCTGTCAAGAACTTTGATGGACACACCTTCTCACCATTGACAAAACCCCACAGCTTGTTACCCTTAATCATAGGTATAACAACTGTCTTCCATAGTAAATAATTCTGCCTGTCAAGACGTATATGATTAACATTGTTGATTGGCTGCAAATGCAGGTTTTTGGCTGAGAAGGAAGAGTTATTAGATAGTATGGATCCAACTGAGTCTGTGCTCAGTGAAGGGGAGTCGTTTGGATTTGCCATTGAAGGCTAGAGAAGCTCTGATACCAAGTCAGATTTTGAATAAAAAGAGAGGAGTGAAGATTTGGTAATTTTGTATTTTCTTTTCATTTATTTGTTCCATACACACACGATAGTATTTATAGAGACTTAGAGGGTGTAACAACCTTGGGAATATTCCCATGTGAGGTTTGTTACACCTTGTTACACTTTGTTTGGCTACAAGGATAACTGTAAATACACACTGTTTTATTCTAATGGACTTGGGTTTTGACTGTTTGTAATCTGATCCATGCTCACATAGACTAGGCAAACTTGGAGGCCCAAATCTGGTCCATGACTAAACCCGGTCTGCTACACCAATTAGGGTTTAGTCATGTTTCAGACACAATCTCGACTCACTGATCGAGTCTCTCTCTTCTTTGTCTCTATCACCACCTTCTCTTCTCTCTTCTCTTCAGTTTCTTTCTTCTTGTTCTCTTCTCGAGTGAAGCCATTGTTCTTCACATCTGTCTTTCCTTCAACATTTTTATTCGGTCAATCATACTTTCTTTTGATTTCAATAAAGTTTTACATTTAATATTTTCTTATGATAATAAGACAATCTATACAATAAAATATTCAAATTGTTAACTAGGCTTTTTAAAAATTTATTTTATTATTATTGATTTTAATTAATTATTTTTAAATTCATTTGAAGGTTATTTATGTTAAGTACTCGAGCTATTTTTTGTCATTGAAACTTTAATTATTAATTCAAAACCGTATTAGCATATATTTAAAAGGTTAGTATTACAATTGTTTCTAAGAGTAATAGAAATATTAACAAAATAAGATCTTAATATACGGAAAAAATTGATAATGTTGATTCTAATAATTGTTTATTATTCTTATCTCTTATTTTTTTACTATGATTAAGTGTACCACCAAATTTATTTTTTACCAATTCAGTCTACCAACAAAAATACTTATCCCGACTATCTTAAATAATTTATTACTGTTAAATGTGAAATAAATGAAAATTTGTCTTTTTTACTTCTTTACTCTTTTATACAGCATAAAAATTGACTTTTAGACCATCTCCTTGAAAGAGCAATATACTTTTTTTTTCTACCAATTTGTTATCTTTGCAAGGTTTATGTTCATAAAACTGAAGGGATAGCATCTCAATATTTTGGTAAAAGAATATCTTAATGACAATTTCTTTTTATATCAATCATTTTAGGGATTTTTTATATAAGTTTTTCAAAATTCATATAAAAGAAAACTCGTATTAGCAATGAATATCATAAAACTAAATAATTAGTCAAATATTTTGCATACCAAATTACCTTATAAAAGTTATAATAAAAAAGTATAAAAAATTGACTATATTCATTTAAACAAATCATAACAACTATAGGTAAATTAATATTTATATGTGTTTATATAGTTGCATTAGAGTGTTAGATGTATCATAGCAGTATTGATAAAGATCAAACTTCTCTTAAAACATTTTAACTTTATTGTAAAGATATAAAAAATAAATATGTCGGTATAAAAAAATTAGTTTATATTGAAACCTTATAGTACCAAAAATGAAAGTGAAACCTCCTAAAATGGTTAATTTATAATATTTTAAGACTAAAATATTTTTGATGTTAATTGAAAAATTGGAAATGGAATTCTATAAATATTAAGTAGATGGAGATGATTTTGAATGGATAGATAGAAGATTAAATGTATAGATAATTTATTCGAAAAGGATAATATAATACTACTTGAATTAAGAGTGAATTTTAATTTATAACGGTATATATATTCTAAAACAATTATGAAAATAATAAAAACCAAAACCCTCGAATTATTTTTCAAAGCTACGAGCACGAGAAAAATTATATTCTGTCTTTTTGTATTTTATTAGTGGTAATTGTTCGTTTGTGGTAAGACTTTTTTTTGTCATATTTTTGTTTTTTATTCGTATTTTTTTATGTCTTGAATGATTTATAAATAAGTCAACGAAGCATAATATTTGATTATAAAGGTCAAATCATGTTATAAAATATAGTTTTCACATTACTTATTTGTTAATATTTTTAACACATTGATCGGCGGTTTTATACTATACATTAGTTTTAGAGAATTGCTTTCATATAAACTATACTCCAATTGCAGAATCTGTGTCAAACATTATAGAAGATTATTGAGTATATTAAGTATTGCAACATTAATATTAATATCAATTTTGATTACCTTGATCGATAAGGTTATCTATACCTTTATACTATTTTCTACATTTCATTTTAGTTTTTATTCTATTTTTAATTTTAATTGTAATACTTCATTCTATCTTAAACTATCAGAACATTACATTTTAAATTTAAAAACATCATACTACAAGAAGAACTTCAAAGGAAAAGCTAAAGAACAAAAATAGGTAAACAATCATTTTTTTTATCCCAAACATTATATTTAGAATTCATAAACATCATAGTAAAAAAATAACTCTAAAGAAAAAGCTAAAGAACAAAAAAATAAGTAAAGCTTTCTTACCAACCAAAAATAACTTCCATGCATCCAAGGTAGAAAATGATTACAAAAGATTATGCCTCCAAAAAGCTCTTCACAATCTCCAAGCTTGGTTCAGCCACATCTCTTTTATAAATCTCTTTCCCCTCTCCAGGGTTGCTTGGAGGTGCTAGCTTTTGTTTCACCACTGCAGTTGCATCTAATCTATGTATATCCCAACCTGCCTCTCTCAGGTGTAAGATTTTATCCACCTGCCTCTTCACCAGCTTACACGTGTTCTCTTTCATCTCTCCTACTGCTTGCTCGTAATCCTCATTTAGCTCCCATTCTCCTCCTTCTCCTTTAGCTCTGATTATTTGTTTACGAAAATACTCCTCGAACTCGGGCACACCAATTGTTTTCCTTAACATTGGGTGACTAGTTGACTTGTCCCGCAAGAAGTACCGTTCCATCTCTTTCAATAGTCCAGCGTCAAGCATCTCGTCGATTCGTTTCCCTAAGTAATCGAATAGAACGGGCATTGCAACATCAATCCAGAGAAAACAACAATTGTATCTCAAGTCGGAACAAACTGAACCATGTGCGGTAAAAACATCAATTTTAGGGTCAAACTGTTCGGCCAGTAAAGCGTAAACGAACGAGTTAGAGCCACCCGCAATGATAGGTAACCGTCCTCGAGAACTTATCTCTGAAATGCGATTGCTCCCAACTGAGCGAAAATCAGCTGCAGTAAGTTCGGGGTCATTGTGGTCGAATTCACCAAGGAGGTGATGAGGAACCCCACGACGTTCAGGAGCAGAAATTTTATTTCCAGAAATATCTAGTCCTTTGTATACTTGAATTTTATCAGAGTTTATTATCTCACCGGAGAATGTAGTGGCAAGATCAACAGATAATTTTGATTTACCCGTGCCAGTGCCGCCCATAATCACTATTACTTTCTCATGGTGGTTGGTTGTTGAGTCACCCATCTGGACCCGGAGGGAAAGAGGGCATTTTTGGGCTTTGTGTCGAAAATGAGAGCGTGGTGAAAGAGCGACATTGTTTAGTGGAACACAATGAAGATGAAATGGGTTTAGAGTGGCATACATTGTGACTAGCTTTAGAAGGTTCTATTGCTATGGATTTGCATACGTGAATAAATTTATAAGAAAAAAGTATAGTATGAACCTGACATACGGTCAATTGTATATATTATTTTAGGTATTTTTGTTATTGTCTATTAGACTATGGTTTAAATATTTTGACTATTAAATTATTCAAATATGTCATATAAACCATCGTATATTCTTTAAGTCATCTAATAATATAAATTACCTAATACTAACCTATTTTGATTTTAATGTAGCTTAAAGTGAATATTATTTTATAATCTAACATAATAATACTTAAGAATGAAAGATATATTCCATAAACTGCTTTCATGGTTAAGTACTTTTTACATTGATTTTTGGAGAGGTTTTACTGGTTGTTTTTTAATTTTATTTGATCCTCATATTCTACAATAAATTATTATTAAGATATAAAAGATACAAAATATAATTAAAGAGATAGAAAAAACAATTATCATTAAAGAGTTAGTTGTTACTTTATAAAATATGAATTTCCAAGGGACGAATAGTTACAAAACAATAGTAGAAATAAACAGAGAATATTTTTTAAAAAATAAATAAAAATGTTGATTTTGGTAATAGATGACTATTTTTATCTTTTATTGGTTAGAAATTATATTAACCTACAAACCTCCATTTTTTTTTCATCTAATTGTTTCCACTAACATAAATACTTATCTACGAAACCATAATACATTTTACTTTTTTCATTGTCTGCTTCAAAACAGAAATTTTTTTTGTTAGCTGTTCTTTCTTATATCAGAATTTTGATAAAAAGTGCTTTAATAAAAAATTATATCCATATCCATCATTCTAGACAATTTATATAGTTTGTCTAAATTTAACAGGAAAATAATTCATATCAATAAAAAAAATATAAAATAAATACATAAAACCATTTAATCAATCACATATTCCAAATACCCAGTTGGGTTATAAAAATTATCATATCTAAAACTACTGCTCTCAATACTATATTGATTTGAACAAAGTACATAATCATTCGAAACATCACAAAGGTTATCTTTTAAGTTGTTTATTTTTCATTAGAATTGATATGGGATGCTTTTATTTTTATAGTTTAACCATTTATATGTATTTAGTTTTATTATACTGCTATTATATATTATAATAGCATTGTAAACTCTTCGTATAATAGAAAATTAAAAAATGAGCTTATAGTGAAACAAACAAACATATAGGTGTACAAAAATTAGCTTATAGTGAAAGATTTTAGTAGTGAAAATATCCAGTCGTTGAAATATAAACTAACAAAATTAATAGAATATATTTATTATTAAATTGAATTTTATACAGACACCAACCATTGTATTAATTTTAATAAATAGTATAATTTGTAATTTTTTAAATTATAGTTTATTTTAATAATAATAATTTTAGAAAATAAGAATATATAAATAACACGATTTAAATTATTTATTGTATTAAAATTAAATTGTTAATAAACTAAAATAAAAAAAAATGTACCGTGAGAAAACAACAAAGCCATGGTGGAAGCACCGTGAGAGAGGGTTAGTTTTGGTTGGAGAGTTTTCGCTGTACTTTGTGGGTTTTAGTAGCTATTTAATAAGAGTAGTGTTAAGTTCACTTTAAGAGTGATATATACATACAGGCATAAAGAGAAAAAAAAAAAACCTATAGGATAGCCTTCAATGGTGGAGTGATTTCAAACCCATCAATAATAGCCTCCAAGAGAATCCTTTCAAGACTTCTTAATGACAGCCTATATAGAGATGATCCATGAGTTAAATAAGAAAAACAAAAAGGATAACCTTATTATTAAGCTAGAAATGAGTAGAACGTTTGATTAAGTTTCCCTACCCTTCCTATATCAGGTTTACACTCAATTGGGTTTCAATAATACCTCCATAGCCATTATCCAAGGTCTCATGGAGCAAAGCTACCTTCTCTGTTATTATTATTGGAGAGTTAAAAAGTTTTTTCAAATCAACAAATGTTCTGAGATAAGAGGATCCCTTTAGTCTTTTTATCTATTTACCAATTTTATCGATTCCATTGCAAATTTGTTCCACCAGTTTATTGATTCGATTCCAAAACGATTTTCTCGTTTCAGTTTCTTATAATTTCGGTTTTTAAAATGAAACTGCCAACCAATTATTAAAAATCATCATTAAAAATCATCATTCTCCATCCAATTTTTATGAATTTGATTCCGGTTTCTGGTGTTCAGATGCATCAACCGGCCTACTGATCCTATTTATGAGTAAGTAGACTGGTTAGCTTACTTTAAAACAAAAGGACATTATTAATACATACGGCAATTCATTACAAATAAGTATTTACTCTCTCTTCCTCTGTCTCATAATATGTGTCTTTCTAGAAGAAATATTTTGTCCCATAGTATGTTTTTCTTATTTTCGAATGCAGCATTGATTACATATATTCTACTTTCCACTAATAAAATAGTTAGTTTATTGTACAAGTTATTAACTCCACCAATCAAATTTATTTTCTTTTATTTTTTCAAAATCATGATTACTTTTCTTAATATTGACGAAAAAACCTTAAACAATTGATATTACGAGACACATGGAGTAATTATTATATATCAAAATTACTATTAATTAATTAATCAAATTGCTATCCATGTTTGAAAAAGACAAAACGACATCCATGGTTTGAAAGAAGACTCTGTCTTTGTTTAAAAGAGAAGGATCAGCTTTGATTCTTTTCAAATCCGCGTTGCAAGTGTCTTCATCCGTCATAGCACTCGATCCACGCATATTCACACTGCTATAATCTTGCGCAGCCAAAACAGTTTTAGCCGCACCAAGATTACCAATCGCAGCATCGTAGTTCTGGTTACATGACTGGTATATCATTTTAGAATGATGATCAACTGCTGTTTGTGAAACTGTACGTGCTAACCTCTGCATGGTTGTAGCTGATACTTCTGATTGGTCGTTCAACATTCAAACAACGCCATTAAGATCCAGATCTTGGATTTTTGGATTTGATTTCAATAAATCGACACAAAATGCTGGACTTTTTGTTTTTTGACAATTAAAATTGATTTCAACAGCTGTTAGGGCTGCTGAAAGGTTAGTAAAAAAAATAACAGAATATATGAGAATAACAATTCGACGAAGAGCGGTCATTGTTTTTTGTGAATATTAGAGACAGTCACTCACACAGAATAACCCAAAAGAATATTATTTATTAATTAATACTCTGTAATCTGTATTGTAGATTTATGAGATTAACTGACTTTTCATGCATATCGGTATTTAGAAAAAACTAATTATTAAATAAATGTAGTATTCACTTCTCAACTACCATTTAATATTATTTAAAAATTATATAAATTAAAATGCTAAAATAAATTTTAAATCTTAAACCATAAGTTGTAACCTTGAAACTTAAATTTTATTTCATTTATTTTATAAATAATCTTAAACTTATGATTTCTAACTAAAACTTACCTTTATTATTCAAATTAGAGATCGAATTTAATTAAGATTAGATTTTAAATTTTAAAATTTTATTTTAGAGTTTATTCTTTATTTTAAAAATTAAAATTTACAATTTAATTAAAAAAACATGCATTATTTTCCTTTTTATCAAAAGAATAATATTTACCACATCTCCTATACAAAGTTTCTGACCAAACTTTCTTTAACATAGAATTATATCCAACATCCTACATGTTTTTTTCTTTAAACATTAATCTTATTTTATTTAATAAAATAGCTTAGTTAATGTATTTCTAACACTTATTTAACCCTTGCAATTGCAAATATTGTTAAAACCTGAATCTTGTGAAACAATGATTTTAAAATGAAAATATTGATAAACCATTACCAAAATTATCCACTTTCAAGTTACTTACTTAATACTTAATATTATTACTCTAACCTTAATTGTTTATGACAAATGTAACGGAGATTTAAGGATTGCACTATGGAATAATCTTAGAGGGGTCAGGGATAGCTCTCAAGCGTGGATTGTAATGGGTAACTTCAACACCATTCATGCAAAACATTTTCCACTCAAACCATAGAACAATTCAATGACATGATAACTTCCTGCAATGTAATTGATGCTAATTTCATTGGATGTACCTATACCTGGATAAATTTCCACAAGTGGAAGAAGTTGGATCGTGTCTTATACAACAACATATGGTCCAACACATTTGAAACAACAACTGTCAAGAACATTGCAAGAATAGGCTCGGATCATTCTCATCTCCTTATACCTCTCGTAAATAACTTAACTAAATTTAGATTTTCTTTTAAATTCTTAAATATGTGGATACTCCATCAAAACTACCTAAAATCTATTGAAAGAAACTAGAATGAACCTATGACTAGTCATCTTCTTGTTTTTTCATGACGCAAACTAAAAAGGTTAAAAATATTTATTAAGGATTTGAATAAACGTACAGTTAGAAATATTTTTAGTACCCTATCTCAATCTGAAGAAGAAGTTTTTTATTTTGAAAGAGTTTTTGCAGACTCTAAGAAGCCCGAGGACAAACAAAACTTGAATAAAACTCAAGCTTATCACATGCAACTTTTGACCAGGGAAGATAGTTACCGGCAACAAAAGGCTAACAAAAACTGGGCTCTTAAGGGTGATCAGAACTCAACTTCTTTTGGGGAATCATGTCAAAATATAAGCAGCATAAATCACATTCACAAGATTAAAGTTAACAATACATAGATTGAAGACCCTAAATCTTTGAGTGAGCGTACTATTGACCACTTCAGATCTCTTATTTCTGCCCATAGTGACTCTAGGATGATGTCCAACCTGTAAAATAGAATTCCCAATCTTATTACTTCTGAGGACAACACACTACTGTTGTTACCTCCTACTAATAGTGAAATTTTAAACTTTATCCAAGCCCTCAACTCAACAAGTATGGTTCGAGTTGATAGTTTTAATACAAGATTTTTTTAGAGTAGTTGGTCAATTGTTGCTAATGATCTTTGCAATGATGTTATTGATTTATTTGGTGGGGAATTTATCCCTCAAGATATTTTTGCTACAATTATTAGCATCATCCCTAAGAATGATAACCCTTAGTGCTTGAGTGATTTCAGACCTATCAGCTTGTGTACGGTCTTTAACAGATTCCCTTCAAGGCTTCTTAATGACAGGCTATGTGGAGATGATCCATGACTTAAACAAAAAGAAGAAATGGGGTAACCTTATTCTTACGCTAGACATGTCTAAAGCTTTTGATAAATTTTCCGTACTCTTATTATATTAGGTTCCAATTACATTTGGTTTCAATGAAACCTTCATAAACATTATCAAATGTCTTATGTAGCAAAGGTACATTTGATGTTATCATTAAAGAAGAGTTTAAAGGTTTCTTCAAATCAACAAATATTATGAGACAAAAAGATCCTTTATCCCCTAGTCTTTTTATCCTTGATGATAATTCCTAATGAGAAGCTTAACACAAATATACACTCAAGACAATAGTATTGGATACAACACTTATGGCTCTACCTTGATCTCGTGCTTAAACTTTGTTGAAGATATTGTTATCTATATACATTTAGCCTTCGTATCCTCGACAACATCAATATAAAAAACCACATGGTCACACCATCAACAAAGAAAAATCTACCTTTATCCCTTCAAAAATAATTTCTCATTTAAGAATTAATAATCTTAAGATCAACACTGGTTTCAATATAAACTACTTGGGTATGAACATCAAAAACAAATTAAATGTTTACCAGTTTGCGGATCTTATTTCAAAGATTTGACAAGAAAAAAATTATTGGAACAAACTTCTCTTGTCTTATAGAGGTATGCTCACACCCATTCAATCTGCCATAAATGTCACTCATTATTATCATATGCAAAGTTTTAACATTTTTAAAGTTGTGATTATCAAAATATAAAAAATCTGCATCAATTATCTATGATTCACTATTGAAAATCACAAATCAATTTACTGGGTTTTTTTGGAACAAATTATGCCTTTTCTTATGATAAATGTGGCTTAAACCTGAGAAACTTAGAAAATATACAACTTAATTCGCATGTAAGCTTTGGTACAAATTCAGGGAAAATAACTCCCTTTGAGCTAACTATATGCACAATCAATATTGCAGAAACAAGCATCCTATGCAGACTAAATCTACATCAAACAGTAGCTTGCGATATGATTATGAATATGCAGACTAAATCTACATCAAACAGTAGCTTGCGATAGGATTATGAATATCATATCTATAACTGAGAATTTAATATTTTGGGACTTGGGAAATTAAATGTGGAGTTTTAGTTGGATAGCATGTGTAATTGTAGACCATTCATCCCCCTGAATTTAATTGAGAATAACTCATTGTACTCTCAATACCAGATCAATGAATTAATCTCTAATAAAACTTAGAACATCAATAAGCTCTATGAATTGGTTGTCCCTCCTGATATTTCCAGGATTCAAATGTTCAAAATTAAAGAAAATATTGAAGATAAGCTCATTAGACTCTATCTAAAGATTATTATTTTAAAACAAGTGTTACATGGGACAAGATCAAATCTAAAGAAAAACATTTTAAAACCTACAAAATACTAGGGAACAACACAATTCCTAAAAGATTTTTCTACTTGCTTTGGAAGCGTCTACACAATTTGATCCCAACAGAAAATATCATGCAACATAGACACATCACATTAACATTAAAATGCTAGCATTGTAAGAACCTAGAAACTATTAATCATGTTTTCATTAACCGTGAAATTGCTTCGTAGGCTTGGAGACAGTTTGGATGCTTTTTCAACCTAAGAATTTGCAAACACGTTATTATATAGCATATGATTAAGAATTGGTTTGATTCCTCTCCAATAGACATTCACTTACGTATAATTCTACCACCTATTACCAGAATTATATGAAAATCTAGAAATCAGACAAATTCCACCATAAAACAAATTACAGCTAGTAACATTATTACTCACGTCAATAGAAATCTTATTAGTTTAGATTAATGTGGAATTTTTAAGAGAAAGCAATGGGTCAATAAAATTATGTATTTTTCAACCTTAGTTGTTCAACGACCTAAATTTTCGTATAAATTTTATCACCACTAGCTGGAATCTTCCTAATGTTGATAGATGTAAGCTATATACAGATGCCACCTATCTAACTAATGGTGAATGCTCAGGTGATATAAGCTATATAAAGATGCCATTTGTCTAACATTCTTACTCATGTTAGTATATGTTATGCTCATAAGTTGTAAATCCCCTTGGTTTGTCACTGCTCTTATAGACTGTTGTATGACACAAATATCTCCAACTTCAACAATCACTCATATTTACATGAAGCAAAACAGGGCTACTGACTGGTTAGCAAAATAGATTTTGAAATGCAAACAAAAGCTAGATATGAACACTACCAATCTACCAAATCACCTCAAAGATAACTTCAATTAGAAACGTATTTAAAAATTAAAGATATATGTCTCCATGATGTCATATATATTCACTTCTTTAATTATCTCTTCTGGTAGTAACTTATATTTTTTGAAGCACAATCCTCATTCTCACTTAAAATCTTTTCAGAAAGTCCATCAGTTAATCCTTATAAACATCATACTCACATTATGGCTCTTTATCTCGCTTGTCGTCAACCCTGTATTATGCTCCAAGTTCATCTTCTCTTAACCAATTCTCCCATTTCTTTGTCTCTCAATCAACCATTTAATCTAGTTTTCTCCACATTAAGTCTTAAAATTTTACTCCACCCGAGTTCTCTTGCTTTTTGAGCTTTCAGCATCATCTGAGCTATGGTATTCCTTTTTTAATTTTTCTTTAGATTTTTTTTTCAATCTTTGAAAGCTCTATTTGTTGGATAATCATTTTCCCCAATATATATATATAATTCAGTAGTTGGATTATTTTCTAAAACTCTGATGAACATTTGGAAAATATCAAAAAGAAAGTAATTAAAGTTTGGGTCTTAGTATTTTTGATTATATGGGTCTTAATATTTTTGATTTTATATGTTATTATTTTATTTTATTTTACTAATATCTTTACCATTTTCTAACGGTTTATATTTATTTTGTTGTAAAATGTATTAGTTTTTTAAAATGATTATATTTGTTATATAATATTGGAAAATAAATTTAAAATTGTCAAGTTAGAGCAAGTTATCAATAAACATTCATATATAAATTAAATGATCGATAACTACGTGTATTTAAACACAAAAAGGCACATAGTCTCTCATCTACAAAAAGTAGTTGTTTTCCACCCAAATAATACTTATTTACATAAAAACAAGCTGTATTTTTTTTCCTCACAAAATGAGACTTATTTAACGACGAGATTTTTATTTTCGCAATAATTTTCTTCTTATTTTCATAATGCATTTGCACATTATTCCGCAACTAGAACAGATTTTCTTTTTAGCAACAAATAACACGTAATTCCGCAACTAGAACAAAATTTCTCTTTACTAACCAAATTTATACATAATTTGAAAAAGTGGAACATAATTGCTTTTATAAATACGTAATTCTGCAACTAGAATAGAATTGTGTTTTCTAAATTTCTTTTACAACCAAATTACATGTAATTACACAATTATTTATTATTATTATTATTATAAAAAAAACGTCTTTTGTGAATTTAGTTTTATTCGTATTAAAAAGAAAAACCAACGGTCTTTTTGGATGTTTTTGGAGCTATGGTTTAAAAAACAAAAAAAAAGAGAAAATGGTTAAGGGATATTTCAAACTTCTCATTTATCACCAGATGCATTTATATAAATACTTGTTTATTATCAGTTGGTTATCCATTCTTTATCAAACATTCAGTTGTTATTTGTAAATGAGTTTGATATTTGATGATTGTTTGTAGATTACTCATTAAATTATTTGAATTAAAAACTAATTGATTTGATAGATTTGACAAATATTTAAAATCAATAATAGTATATGAGATATGTGCTAACTTAAATTTAAATTGAACTTTTTAAAACATGTTAAATACATCTAGTTTCATCTGTTTTGAAAATAAGAAGATGTCGATGGTTTCATATTACTCATCAGGTTCTTATATCGTTACATATGATAATTTGATTTTTTTAAATACTTGAAATAGATGTTGTACAAACATTTACTAGTTACAAACGAGACAACTAAACATTTACATCAAAATTTATGGGTGAATGATTTTAGACAACCGAAAGAACTAAATGTTCACAATTAAATATTTTAAATAAGTAAATATGCATGTGAATATTTACGTCTAATTTTTTTTGGACAAATAAATGTATGACCTTCGATATGTATCTTAACTATAATTAAATGAGTTATATGGAAACTAATTCAAATAAATGTTTAAATAACGGACGCATTCTCATATCTAAGTGATATGGAACTTTATTAATGACTAATAAATGTATAGGACCCATAATTGTAATATATCAAACCACCAACAAAAAAAACTTCAAGATAATCATTTAAACAAACAAGGAAGTTAGTTCACCACCAATGATTAACAAATTAATTAACAAAAATATTATTACAAAAAATATTATTACAAAAATTAAGCAACACTATAATAAATCAACACACGAGATTCATTTACGTGAAAAAATATTTTTGATGTGAAGAGTAAAAAGCCAGGAGACATATTAGGGGTCCATCCAGGCCACTTATATTACTATGGTAAGCTAAAAGTACAAGTATAACCAATTCACTCTAATAAAGATCTACAAACCTACAAATAATTTCAAGCATAATATACAAACAAGAAGAAAAATAAAAATAAAGAATATCACTAAAATACTATATTATTCAGATAGTGATTTCTCTTGAATCGTAACACTAAATCAGAATCCAACCCGTCAGATTGAAACCATATACATTATCCATAATTCAACCAAAACCGACATTGTTTTACTTTCGATGAGACCTTTTTACTATTTTTTCATTCAATATATAAAAAACTAAAATATCATTTTTTCATGTATTTTGTGTGTGTACATCTCTCGTCTCTTGCACCCAAATATATAACCCTAGGGAGATAAATATTTGAAGTTGTATAATGTTCACAAATTTGGTTGTAAAAAGATACTTTTATCCCACAACTAACACACAATTAAATCTCGAGTCATTGTATATATTTTGTATTTTAAAAATAAGAATATATAGTTAGTTGCGTAAATATAAATTTTTAAGTACATAAACAACATAATACCAATACACAAATAACACGATAACTAAAATTAAGTCCTCGGCTATTGTATGTCTCGCAATTGTGAACATAATTAGCTGTAAAAATACAATATCAATAGAAAAACGTAACAACCATCACACAATCAAGTCTTGAGATACTGCATGCTATACTATGTATTTGAAAACAATAATACATAATTACTTGTGTAAGGACAATATATACCTACCGCAATAGACAATTAAGTCTTGACTTAATTCTTACGTAATTTTAAAACTTAATGCATAATTAATGGCAAAACAAAAATTCATACAAATGAACAAAACAACCAAGACAATCAAGTCTTGAACTACTATATGTCATGTATTTACAAAGTTTATTAACAATTAGTTGAGAAAACAAAATAACTATACTGAGCTAATACAACAACTACAATCATGTTTTGAGCTACAATATGTGTCGCATACGTGAAAAATGCATAATTAGTGAAAAATGCATAATTAGTGAAAAAAATGCAATTCCAATAAAAAATCTACAAGTCATATTTATTAAAACTAGTGTAAAATTAGTTATAAAAACACAATAAAATCTCTATATGTATTTATTGCAATCATAGAAATTCGAAAATTCAAATTTAGATTTTATTATATTATAGATCTTATTTTACTATAAAACAATTTTAGTTGGTGGAGCATTAAATATTTAATTAATATATATATATATATATATATATATATATTCAGAGTAATATAGATATATTTAGCTATTATGCGGGTGACACAAAGCATTTGATGTTTTTTTTCATTTAGTTGATAAAATATCAACTTATACTTATTAAAAGATTATATTTGAAGTCATTTATTTAACTACTTTATTTAACTATTTGATTTATCTTTTAAATTATTAATATTAATACATTTTTAATCATATGTATTAAATAAATTGTTGAAACTATCAGTTAAAATTACAATATTGTAATTAATATACTTTTTTAAAATTTTTATAAATTATAAATAAAAATATTTATTTATTTTTTAAATTAAATAGTTTGTTAATTAGTATCAATAATCTAGGAACTTTAAATATATTTAATTAAATAATTTGCTTAGTTAATATATTTATATATTCCTTTTGTAAAATATCATTATTATAATTATATATTTTTTTGGGAGAATTACCATTAAAGACCCATCCAACAAACCTATTACGGATAAAGACCAAAAAATTTAAGAGATTTTATACTTAAAATACCCTTCTATACAAAATACCCTAACTAACTTCTCTTTCTTTCTTTTTTTAATTTTAATCTTAAAGATTCGTATCTTGTAAATCGTAACTCGTAAAAAGAGTCAAAAGATACCATTGGTTTTGTTTTTGTAAGACGAACAAAACTAGTACCATTCATGATATGTTTTGAATTTTTTTTTTAAAATATATTTTTTACACACGTTTCTAAGTTATATGGTTTTGCATCTAGTGACTTGTTTCGCATCTATCAAAATAAAGAAGGTTTCGCATCTATCAAAATGAAGAAGGTTTCGCATCTATCAAAATAAAGAAGGTTTCGCATCTATCAAAACAAAGAGGTTTCTCATCTAGCAAAATAAAGAAAATTTTGCATCTATCAAAATAAAGAAGGTTTTGCATCTAACAAAATAAAGAAGGTTTTGCATCTATCTGAACACAGAAGGTTTCGCATCTGCTTCGTGAAACCCTTGAAAATTTTAAAACTTTAAAAGTCTATATCTTTTAAACCGTAACTAAAAAAATCCGAAAATATCGTTGTTTTTTTTTTAAGATGAACAAAACTATACCACTCATGATATGATTTGAATTAAAAAAAACAAAAATTTAAGAACAAAGAACGTTTTGCATCTATCAAAGACGTGTTTTGCATCTACCATTCCAGAAAGAACTACACGTTTCGCAACTATCAGTAGGTACATATGTAAAGGTTTGCATCTTCTTCCATGAACCCAGTACATACGTTTCGCATCTTCTTCCTTGAACCATTTTACTCGACATAAAAAATCTGAGAAACTCAAAACAGACTAAAATCGACGAAAAAATTACTGAAATACAACAAATAAACTACATTATCAACGTAAAAACTAGATAAACACCAAGAATCGGAAACAAAAACATATCTCGAGTACCTCTAGTATTCCGAAATCAAAGTTGACTTACCACACAAAAAACGACTTATCTAAACAAATATCCAAAACCAAACTTCGAAATTAACTAAAAACACAACAAAAAAACATATTAAAACAAAAGAAAAACAAGATTTAAGTAAAAAAAATGAAGAACAGCTTTTTCACGTAGAGGGAGGGAGAGAGAGAGAGAGATAAAATTGGGAAAAATGTGAAGTATGGCTTTTATATTATAGAGCAGGGATATTTAGGGTATTAATGAGTCTTTAATGGTAAATATTTGACTAAAACGAGTTTTTCTGAGAAAATAATGAAAATATGGGTCTTAGGTGGATAATAGTTAGGGTTTTGGGTCTTAAATGGTACTTAACCCTATGTTTTATTTATAAAAATACCTATAAAATTTATAATTAAATACTTTTTTAGTTTGAAAAAATATTTTTTTCTTACTAATTTTGAAATAATCTCAAAAAATATAAAACAATCTAAATCATATACATCTATATATTGTAATAATTATTGTTGAGTATGTTAAATATATATTTGGTCATTTTTATAGGATAATTCAATCGCTGAGTAATTAGATTATTTATATAATTAAATAGGAATTGAGCATATATATGAAAATATGTTATGAATGTATACTTACGATAATAATTTGGGCACTCTAATGGATTGAGTCCAACTCTCAATATTTGATGCTAAACTAATAATTTATATACTAAATTGATAAATAAATATAAAAGTTGTACCTCCGATCTGAAAGTGGCTAAAGTATAAGGGTTCAAGACAATTAAGGTTACTAATTGTATTTCCTCTAAAAATTAGACCAAGGTTAAGATATCCCTTCCATCTATACTATCAGGTTAGTCTTCCCTTTGATGTATTGAAGATCCACAATCACCGTGTAAATAAAAGTGCTTAAAGAAACAATTAATAACTAACAATGGATTATAGGAAATTTTTTGTAATACATATATCATGTCTTTATTCGTTAATCACTTGATCTGAGAATTTATTATTTTATGTATGATAAACTATATTGGGTGATTCAATAATAGTTATATCAATTGGTATCATAGTAAAAATCATTCTTTTCCTTCATATGATAAAGAACACGTATATATTTTATTCAATAGAAAAACATATATTTTTTATATACAAGATTTATACCATTATGATCATTGGTTAATTAATTTTGTAGTATATGCATCTCGTATATGTGATAAATATGATTAAATTGATTTGTTTACATGAAACTCATAATTAAGTGTTGAAATGTTATGAATACTGATATAGGTTTGATCGGATTTGGGATTGTTATTAAATAAAGGATTTTTTGGTTCCTAGAAATTCTATCTCAAACTTAGAATCAAGTAAGTCCTTATTTAAATTAAAAAAATTAAAATAACTCAGAAAATGGATAAGTGGCGATATAACCATATGTGTTATTGTTGTTCGAAGGTTGTCTTATGACATTCACGGTTTCCAGGTAGCTGCTACTGCTGTGGATGAATGTTATGGCTTGAAAAGAATATAAAAGCAACCAATCGATGTCAAGATCATAGGAAGAGGTAGCTGATAGTTGCGCCGCCTCTGTAGCGAGAAAAAAACAGCCGTTGGTTGGGTTGGATGTACCTAGGGACAATATCGACCTCAACCTGGTTGGATTAGACCGTGACAGCGGTAACATAATATATATTTTTTAAAATTTATTATAATATTCTTTTTAAAATTTATTTTACATGAAAAATGGTTGGACATGGTATATATTGCATATATTTGAATGATCATATGGATATGCATTACTACAGTTTCATATTCTAGTAGGTTAATCATCAAATCATTTAATCGGCTCTTTGTAAGGTTAATTGATCTCACGAGGATCCAATGATCTAAAAAAGGTTCAAGGGATTAAGTTACTTTCAAACATTGTCGGCCCTTTAGAAGATTGATGTTTGGATTTAATTTGATTATGAAATACAGAAACTTTACTGAACATTGATCATTAATTATTCCGAAGTAAGAATTGATAAGATTGTAGTTAAAGGTTTATTAAGTCTCATCTATTAATCTGATTTTGTTACGTGTATAAAATTTATTAAGGGGGAACAAACCTAAACCAAAAATATATGGGTAAATAGAGCGAATGAGGTCTTGGAATTGAATCACATCGATATATATATAAATATATGTACCGTTTTGACATGAGTTATGTAACAGTACTTACAAGTTAAGACCGAAGGTTTTAGGACCGAAATTGAAAAAAGTTTCGTGTTCATCCCGCATATATGATGTATATGAGGGACGGAACCGTACACTAACAGATATGGTTAGAAGTATGATAAGTATCTCAACTCTAACATTATATCTCTATGGTAGAAGCCATCAAATGTACCGCATACATACTAAATATAGTACCCACTAAGGCAGTTGTTAAAACCCCATATGAGCTTTGTAGGGCACATCCTCAGTTTAAAGCATCTACATATATGAGGGTTTCTAACTAAGGCCAGCGCATACAAACCTCAAGAAAATAAAATGTACCCAAATAATGGTTACCTTCTTCTTCATTGATTATTCTGAATATTCAAGGGGATTTAAGTCTTACGATCCTAATACTAGTAATATTTGTTGGAGGGGAATGCCAACGTTTTTTGAAGATGTTGTATTTAAGAGCAAGAATTCGAAAACATATGTTCATTTAAGGAAGAATCGTTAGAGATTCATGAAGGTTGTAATACAATTACTCATGTATTAGAATATTGGACTTTAACGTCAATAATTCCAGCCCAGTCAGAACAATTTTATACTCAGAATAACACTGATGTACGACTTCAGTGTTTTGGCTAGGGAATGGGTATGGTCTACTTATAATAAGAGGATACTCAAGGTAATCTTGTACAAGAAGAAAAAAAATGAAATTGTTCATGATGATCAAACCCTACATCTTCAAGAAGTGTCACAAGAAGTAATGATGCCCTTAAGAAGTTCAACGAGAGAAAAGAAGAATGTTATAACTTATGATTATATGGTATATTTTCAGGAATACAAAGAGTCGTGTACTGGAACTATAAATGACCCTTAGTCTTACAAACAATTCATAGAAAGCTCTAACTCTGAGATATAGATATACGTTATAAAGGAAATATATAAATCAATCCAAGATGAGTCGTGTAGTGGAACTATAAATGATCCTTAGTCTTATAATAATTTATAAGTAAGATTACAAAACCAAACAAAATTCCTTAGGTAACATGGAATGACATAAATCACCCCTTGTAATGAAATGTTATACCTAGTGGGAATGGATTGATTTTAAGGAAACTTTCTCTCATGTATCAAAGAAAGATTCTTTTAAAACAATCATGACATTAATTTCCCAATTTATTCTTGAAATTCATCAAATTGACGTAAAGAATGTGTTTTCTAATAATGATATTGAGGAACTGATTTATATGGTGCAATTGGAACACTTTGAAATAGATAATACAAAGAATATGGTATGCAAGCTTAAAAAAATCTATTTGTGGTCTTAAACAAGTTTCTCATCAATGGTAACCCAAATACCTTGAGCTAGTAGTCTTATTTGAATTTGACGTAAACTCAGTTAATGATTTTGTATATCATGGAATCGTTAGACCCACAAAGAAATTTACATCGAGAAAATTTGATACGCAATATCTTAGTGATGTAAAATTTGGGTTATGAATCTAAATACATCATGTTAGTTTTTGTGGTATTCTTAGATTAGCATGAAAAGTATATATAGAAAGTATGTTACAGCATCACAAATTAGTAAACTTCAAACCCTTGAGTAATTCTATATTTGTAAGAAACAAAAGGAACATAATGACAAATAAAAAGTAAAAAATATTGGAATCATTGGATATTCCGAATCAGATTCTTAGGTGTATGAACACAATGAAAAACACTAAACGCAACATATTGTTATTAGCTAGGGTTAAAATATCATGGAAAAATGTAAAGCAAACACTTATTGCATCGTCCACTATCGTGGCAGAACTTGTTACATGCTTCAAGTCATCAAACAAATTATTGTGACTGTGAAATTTTATCATTAATCTGCGCATTATACAAGGGATGGAAGATACGTTGAAGATGTATTGTGATAACAATTCTACAGTATAGCAGTTTAATGGTAACACAAGCTCTTCGACGTCTAAACACATAGATATAAATAATATATATGTTAAAAATAAATTTCAAAGGGGTCATATAAATAGTGAGAACATCATTACAAACTCTGTTATAGGAGATCGTCTTACGAAGATAATGTTGCCTAACGCTTACCATGAACACATATAGTAGATCGTTATCAAACTCACTAAACCACTCCTTTGTTACAAACATATGGTTGCTGCAACAGAAGTCAAGATACCATACATGTTAATCTTTTTTTACAATTGTTACTTGTGCCAAGTCAGGAAATATGGCTCTCAGGGACTAGACTCAAGTAATAACAGTATCGACAATTATGAAGAAAATGACTATGGTGAAGGTGGATAAGGTTGAGTCGAGAAAAGATTGAGGCTAGGGTTTTTAAGGGAATAAAATATGTAATTATATATTGGGTTGTGTGGACCAAGTCGACATATGGAGCTAGCCTAAGTCTAGGTTGTCTGGTGGGCTAGGCTCTTTCAAGCCCAAATGAATTCTATCAGGCCTAAAATTTTATAATAAGATTTGTTAGAGAATATAGAGTGTAACAGAATGAATTTTACATGTAAGAATAATTACACTCTATATAAGTTTATCAAAATGTAACAGATTGAATAACATAATACTAACAACAGAAATTAAATCCAATCTCTTCTCCTTTTTTATTTTTAACTTGGTATCAGAGCTTTGAAGATTAAATGGCAGGATTTGATTCACCAGCCTTCAACTTAGGGTCTGCAAATCTAGGCTCCTCTCCAACTGACAGATTGTGGAGCAATAAAAACCTGCAACTACATCAAATATATACATTCAATGGTATAAGTTTAGATAGAAACAACTTTCTTTTGTGGAAAACGATGGTGTTACTTATCATAAGAGGTAACAAGCTGGGAGGTTTCATCAATGGTGATAAACCATGTCCTCACAAGGTAATTGTTGGACTTGATGGTTCCAGCAGTGACAATGTTAAGATGACAAATGGATAGTGAAAGATCAACTTCTTTTGGGGTGGCTTTACAACAATACTACCCCAGAAGTAGTATCCAAGTTTTTGGAGGAAGAAACCTCCAAGGAACTTTGGGATGCTATAAACAGACTATTTGGCTCTCAAACTAAGTCAAGAATTACCTTGTTCAAGGCTGAATTCGAAAAAACAAGGAAATTGACCTCTTCAATGGATGGTTACCTAGTTAAGATGAAGCATAGTAGAGACAGTTTAAGTCTAGTAGGGTCTACTATTACCCTGAATGATCTATTGTCTCAAGTATTAGATGGGTTTGACACTGAAAACACACCCATAGTTGTGCATTTGGCTGACAAGGAAGTGGATAATTGGTTGGATCTTCAAGCAACCTTTCGAACCTATGAAAGCAGTCTAGACGAATTGGGTAAAATACAGTTCTCTATGGCTAACATGAATTTGACTTTATTTAATAAGTCAGATTCTAGTTCTTCTGGGTCTAATAAATACTCTTCCAATGCAAGATACCAGAACAAAGGACAAGGGAGATCTTTCAACAGAGGAAGGTACTCTAACAACAACTATTCTAGTAACTACAGGGGAAAAATATTTAACAAAGGAAGAGGAGGCAGTTTTAATTCTAATAATAAACCTATCTATCAAATTTGTGGGAAGTATGGGCATGGTGATGCCTATTGCTATTTCAGAGAGGACCCCAAATATGATGGGTATATTGCCTCTTAAATAGACAAAAACAGTCAGAATCAGAGTGCCTTGACTGTGTCGGAAGACACTGGAAGTGGTGAAGATAGCTGGTATATGGATATTTATGCTTGTCACCAACTCAGCAAGGATGATTTCACAAAAGACAGACTACATATGTAACAAGTTTGTGGCAGTAGGTAATGGTAACAGGTTGAGTATAATACAAGTAGGAAAGTTTTTTCAAACTACCAAAACAAACAAACATATTTTACTAAACAACAGTTTACATGTACCACGAATTTGTAAAAACCTTATATGAGTTTTTAAATTAACCCAGCACAATAATGTTTTGTTATTGAATTTCATACTCTGGGTATTTTTTGAACGACAAGAGGTTAGGGAGGGCTCTACTTACACCGAGAGTTGAGGATGGCCTCTACAAATCAGAGGAATCATCGGGTTTTAGGTGTCCAAAAACTGAAACTCTAAGCAGTCATCCAACTGTTTCTCGCAATTTTATATTGTCAAATAGCGTTTATTCCCTAAAGAAAGGGTAGCACATAAAGTTGGTTCATACCTTCACTAGAGGTTTGTCCATTGTTATGAAAAGTTGTAAACCTCCTATTGTGTCTGTTAATGAAATTATTTTTATGATGATTTCCGATTAGGCAATTCACTCCCTCTATCATATTCTAATTTCTCTTCTCACTCTATTAATGTTCTAGACCTTATAAACTCAGATTTGTGGGGGGCCTGCTCCTATTACATCTCAGTGAGGTTGAATTTTCTATATTGTTTTTGTTGATAACTGTACACAATATACTTAGTTGTACCCTATAAAACTTAAAAGAGAATCTATAAGTGTTTTTAAAGAATTTTAAACTTTGGTAGAAAACCAGTTTGATAAAAAAATAAAATATTTTAAGTCTGACCGAAGTGGTGAATTTAAGTCTTTCCTTACAGTAACCATAGAATCAGGGGTACAATTTAGGACATCATGTCCTTACACCTCTGCCCAGAATGAAAGGGCATAAAGAAAGCACAAGCATGTCATTGAGATTGGCTTGACTCTATTGGCTTAGTCTAACCTTCAATATTTTTACTAGCCATAAGCCTTTCAAGAGAGACTGTACCTAATCAATAGGATATATAGAGTTGTCTTACAAGATTAGTCTCATTTTGAGAGACTGTATGGTCATACACCTAATTATAAGTTCCTACATAGTTTTAGGTGTGCCTGATTTTCCTTGTTTAAGAGCTTATCAGGAAAATCAATTCCAGTTCCATTCTGTCAAGTGCATTTTTATGGGATATAATAGTGTGCATAAGGGATATAAATTTCTTAATTCTAGTGGGAGAATCTTTGTTTCCATAGATGTTATCTTCAATGAATAAAAGTTCCCTTGTTTCTTTGGTTTCCTAAGGTCAAAAGGCTCAGCTACTCAGCCTCATTCTCTATAGCTGCCTAAGTTTCATAGTCCTAATTCATCAGATGATTCTTGTAATATGCAGAGAACATTTTCAAAGTCTCTATATGGGTTTGCTTGTGACTATACTAACACCATTTCACAAACTACATATCACCAGCCAATTACAACTAGCATAAATCATTTACCATAACAAAACTTACCTTTTAGTAGTAGTTGTTTACAGATAGACGATGCAATCCCTTCAAATTTTTCCCAAAGAGTCATCCCATTGGTACTCATTCCTTTCACACAACCATTAAAAGAATATCAGATGATTAATGACCTATCTCTTTAGGCTTCTAACAATAACTCTCAAAGATAGATCTTTCCTAACAACCATCCTATGATCACTAGAGCCAAACCAGGAATTTCTAAACCTAAGGCTATATACTTAGATATTACCATTGTGCCTACTATTACTGACAAGGAGCCTAATAAGTTTTCCAAAGATATAAGCATATCGGAATGGGATATGATCAGTTTCTATATTGCTGGAATCATATATTAACTAATCCTAATAATATCCGAAAGGATTTTGAGAAAATTCAAATAAAACATTAATAGTGGAACAGTAGTTGGAGTGGAACCATGACTCAGCTGCATGCCTAGTAGTTTGTCTATTGGGTCTAAAGGCTCATAATAATGCCCCAAATATAGGGTTTAGCGTATAAGGCGCATGGGTCAAGGAAAAAACAACTATAAATATCCCAACAAACATCATTAAGAGGGGTTGGACTTTTTTTAGGAATAATAAATACAAGCACACATCTCTTTTATCTCTCTATCTTATACTTGGTAATTTAATAATCTGCTAATAAATTACGCTAAATACCCTCCGATTATAAATCATCAACACCAGATTGGCGACCACAATGGGAGAAGAAGGTGCCTGAATAGCTTTATTCGAAACGAGCAAGTAAAAATCATAGTTCAGACATCATCCAAGCATGAATCTTAACATACAGGATGTTCTGCCTCCTGAATTTAAAGGTGTAAGAGACAATAATGAGCATACTATTATATCTTATATGTTTTGTAAGCATGATACTACCGGCCCACTATAATGGCAGATGCTGAGGATCCTGTCAGAAAATGTGATCCTTGCAAAAAATATGGAAACAAAATATATATGTCGGCAGTCCACACAGAATCAGTATCCGAACCAATACCCTTTGAAATATAAGGACTAGATTTAGTTTGGCCACTTACTATGGCCTCTGGTGGTTATCAAACAATAATTATGTTCATATATTTTTTGAAGTGGATAAAAGCTGCAACCTTATTTGGAACAATATCAAAGACAGTAATAAAATTTATCATATCTAATATATGCTATAAATTTGGAATTCCCAAATGTAGTACTACAGATAATGGTCCAAAGTTCGACAACAAAGACATGGAGATATTTTTTAACTCAAGAGGAATTCTACATTTCTTCTCTTATCCTTTTCACCCTCAGGCTAGTGGACAGGTCAAAGTTCTAATCAGACAATTTTGAAGGGTTTGAAAAAGAATTTGGAAGGAGCAACGGCAAAATGGCTAAGTTATTTGCAAAAAAGTGTTATGGGCCTACAAAAGCACTCCTCATACAACTACTCATGAGACTCTTTTAACTCTTGTTTAAGGAATGGATACAATCACACCTATAGAAGGTACTTTACCTTTATTTAGAGTACAAAATTATTCCAAACAGGGTAATGATATGATTATGAGAATTCAGTTGGACCTAATTGAAGCTAGAAGGGTAAAAGAACACTTGGGAGCAACACACTACGAGAGTTTGATGAGAAGCAGGTTTGCCTCTAGAGTTAAGAGAAGAGATTTCCAAGAAGGGGACAAAATGTTAAGAAATGTATTCTTACATACCAAAGAGAAACAATTCAGAAAGCTGGCTCTGAATTGGAAAGGCTCATACACGATATGTGAAAAATTCAAACAAGGAACGTACATACTTCAAGACAAAGAACGCAACATTTTACAGAATCCCTAGAATATTAAGCACCTCATGTTATACTTAGAATAAAAACATCTTGTAAATATTTGTTTCGTTATGTTTCAATATAAATATTTGGGAGATACTCTTTCCAACCTTGGTGGCACGGGGAGGTTTTAATGAGGTGTTCGGATCCTAATAAATATACTACCCTTTACCTTTTTAAAGAGTTGTTTAGTTTGTGAATGGATCAGATACATTAAACACCCATTAAACTCTTTGAAATATCTGTGAATGGATCAGATAAATTAAACACCCGTTAAACTCTTTGAAGTATTTGGGAATGGTTCGGATAGATTAAAAACCGAGTAAATACTTTTAGTTTTCAGATGGAATACCTTTTGAATACCTCGAACCTATCAAAAGAATGATTAAACGTTTAAAATACTTGATTGGGTTTATATGGGATTCATGTTTACCATATTTTAAGGATAATCGAATTCTAATGGAAACATTAAAAATATAAGGTGAAGTACATAATAAATTAAAGATGACAAGAAATTATGGTCGGATAATCAAAGACATCCGACCAATTTAAAAATAATTCCTTGATCATCCAAGGACTTCAGTTCACAAAAGGAAAATTAAATAAAACAACGTAATGCCTTGGCCATCGAAGGACTTTAGTTCAAAACATAAACTCAAAAAATAAAAATTAACCTTCGGGCTCATTCCCTTCGGTTGTCTTCTCAACATTACTTTTATCTTTTTTTCTCTTTATCATCGCTTGTGCCCTCGTCAGCCTCTTCATCGGGCTCAGACTCATTCAAATTCATATTTTATTTATCACTTTATGCAAAATTATGCTAGGAAACTTCATCATCTAGTACATGGGACCACAGTTTCCCAAGAGACCTTTTAGGAAATGTTTCATGGAACAAAAGGACCATATCGTATTTGTCAGATTCTTTCCTTTGTTCCATGGACTTTAACACCCCCTCGACATATTCGTTCTTGGAAACAACTATACTTGAGCCCTTGAGTTTTTGAAAGCGGTGATTTCATCATCTTTTTTCTTAAGAAAATTTTGTAGTTCCTTCTTCTCTTTAGACAGTTGTTCGTTGGTAGCTTTTTCCTTGGTTAATGTTTCATTCAAGTTTTTAATTTCCTGGGAGGTGGAGGTTTGCACTCGGTATAAACGGTTTGTGTTTTCTCTCAATCATCCTTGACTTGTTTCAACTCATTGTTCAGTTGTTTTTTTTTCCTTGATTTAATTCTCTATCTTTCTTTGTTCAGATGCAAGTGAGACCATTAAGCTTTAATTCTCAGTTTAGAGGGAAGTGATATCTTTTGTTTGGGATCTAACTTGTCTTTCTAAGTTGACTATGGGTCTGATATAACCTAAGACTGCATAGCCTAAGGTGCAGTGCTCATCCGACACTTCAAAAGATTCACTGTTATGAATCACTGCGTTGACTCTCTTGTATGATTGAGGAAATATTTGGTCAAAATCCTCCTTGTCGAACTCGCTGAAGTATAGGTTCTCTATATCATCTAAGTTAAGCTCGACTTCAACAGGAGGTTGGTCAACAGTAGGGAACACTAGAGAGGAAGGATTATCATGAATATCTTCTTCAGTAGGAACTTCGGTAGGATTTTATGAGGAAGGATCTCCCTTCGAAGTATAATCTCTAAACCGATAACTACTTTTTTTTCTTACCTGCCCTGTCACTACTACCAGTTTGGTGTCTTTTGACCCCTTTTTATTCTTGATAGTTGGGGAAGATGGTGGTAGACTTTATGTGTGACCAACGTTTACCGCACAACCTCCAATAGTGCAGTATTAATCTGTCATGGAAACCCCGAATTACCCGCATCAGGAAGTCCCTGATAGAAGCCTTCACTTTTCTTCTCTTTCTTCTTCATTTTGTCCAGGTGAATAGGATCATTATACCTAGTTGGTAAGAATAGCTTACCATCTTTTTCTTCAGTACGTTTAATCATTTAAGCAGCTTCGGGAGTATTGGTGAATTCTTCCCACGAAATTTCTCTAGTTGAGCTTGTTCTCCATAAATGAGTCGTCACCATGTTAGCTGCAGTGAAGCAGTTACGGAAACGAGCTTCCCAATTTTCCATGGCCCATTGGTTTAGCTTGATAAAGGTGGTCCGACCCTCTTCCAAATGTTCTAAAAACGTATTAGAAAACACTGAAAAACAAATCTAAATTACGAGTTAATGTTGAAATTATCCAATCTAAGACTCCCATTTTAATGCAAATTGAAAAGAAGCATTAAACGTTTAGTTGAGTTTTTCCAGTATCTGGTGAGCATGCTTGGATATTCCATGTTTCTAATTTTTTTACCATTCTCCCAATCGCCTATGATATAAAGAAATGACTCCTCCAAGACTTGTTAGCTTCTAGCAGGTCATTGACCACCTTGTCGTCATTCCCTATGTTGAAATAGTATAAAGGGATATTATGATTTCAACATAATCCGGCCACAGCTGCAAACTGTTCCATAGGCATTGGCATTTTGGAAAGCCTTAAAGCAATGATGCTGGCTAATATGGTATACCAAGCATTGGGTCTTAACTGACTCAAACATAGCTTTATTAAATGAAATTATCTAAGTATCTATAGGTCCAAAGGAAATTAAAGGCCCTAGATGAGAACTTCGGGGTATACTACTGGCTCCCTAATTTATTAAGCATCGGAGTCTCATCAGTGATGAGAATTTTCACCTTAATAGACTCTGTATTTCTTCCTTATCCTATCCAACTCAGCAGTATGGGTGTACACATAAGAAATTTTTTGAATGGCTAGCAAGTACTTAACCTTAACTTTAGAGAGATTGAGCCCAACTCGCCCAACGAGGAACTCCGAAAGTGGTTCAGTGTTAGTTTTCTCCATTATGTTTTATTTTCCCGAACTGTACTGGTGTTCTCAATATGTTTGGAGGTCTCTATAAGGGTGTCTGTCCCACTGTCTGCCATCACTTCTTCCATTATTTTTTGGTGTTTGATCTGTCGATGTATGCTCAATATTTTCTTTCTCAATATAAGAAGATCTGATTGGAGAAGTCGATGGGTGTTGATCCAAAATATGCAATTTTGGAGACTTTACCTTTGAAGGACCTTCATTGGGATTCTTTGCCTCTTTGACGTGTGGAGTTGCCGTTTTGGATTTGGATAGCCTAGTAACCGTTCGAGGTGGGAAACATATCTGAACCCATGGAAATTAAAGGGGATGGATTTTTGCGGCTTGTAATAGATTTTCTTGAAAAAAGGTTGTTGTGGTTGTTTTGATTGGAGAATTAGTATTTCTGGTTGTTTTGATTAATGAACTGGTGTGTCTGGTAGTTTTAATCGATGAAGTGGTGATTCTGGTTGCTCTGATGGTTCGAGATTTACTAAAGATGAAGTAGAGAAATTTTTCTTGGGACATTTTGTTGGTCTGCAAGAAGATGAACTTATGTCTGGTTATAATACTTCTTCAATGACCAATCCACCAAAAAAGGCCTCTCTTTTCTCTCTTTCTTACTCATACAATTCTTGCTATGAACATAAAACCTTGGAAAATGTTGAAGATGATGAAGTTCTCTCTCTCTAGATTTAAGATTTGATTTTTTGTGTAGGAAAAATGAATCAACTAGGTAATAATTAAAGTATATTAATTGTAAAAAATAAATCAAACATGTAATAAAAGGTCTACTTGAGTATTTTGCTAAAAGGTCTACTGTAGAATTAGAAACAGTAAAAAACATACTTATATACTAAAAGGTCTACTTGAGTATTTTGCGTAGGAAAAATGAATCAACTAGGTAATAATTAAAGTCTATTAATTGTAACCCCTATAGTTTTGAAGGATTAGCTGTAAATCCTTAGAAAAAATAGGTAGTAGGTCCAACTAAAAGCTGACACATGAATCTAAAGTAGTGACGTTTGAGTTGATTGGTAGACCCTTCGAATTCACTTCGAACCCAAGTAATCAGTTCACATATTATTTGATGTAATTAGCTATTTCAAAGATTTTGAAATACCTAAGTGGGTAATTGATGACGCGACAGAAATAGAAGAAAAAACATTGATAGATGAAACCTTAATTTAAAGGTAACGTGATGAAACCCTAATCTAAGGCTAACAAAGATTGAAATTTTCAGAGATAAAAAATATATTATTCCAAAAACTTAAAATAATTTAAGGCATATGAGGCTTTATATAAGAGCTTCTCAAAACCCTAGGTTAGAATACAAATAAAATAAATATTTTAAAATAAAATCAAATAAAATCTTAATATAATTAGATTTGATTTGAATAATATAAGATATTTGAATAAAATAAAATAAAAAAAGTTTGTGTTTGGACTTTCTGGGCTACATCATCCTCTTCTGGTTGACAAGAATTCATCCTCGAATTATCAGTACCATCACCATCAACAACCAGAATTATTTTATATTATTTTTTTTCAATTGTTACATTAGGAATTATAATTGTTGACCTTATCGTAATATGATAAATTCTTCTCGAGTGTTCCTTATTCGAAGTCACATTGAAGCCATCTAGTTGATGAAAAAAATATGGTTTCAAAAACTTTTTCATAGCCTGAAGACAATATCCTCATGTCCAGTTGATGAAAAAATGGTTTTGAAAACCTCTTCATAGCCTGAGACGACATCTCGATAAGAAAGTTTTACCTTGATCCGAAGATTGGTAGCCAATTTAAACTCCTTCAGTAACCGGTCAATACGATCGTCATTAAAACGACTGGTATGCCCCCTCATACTCAAACGATCTTCCCGATCTTCATGACCATATGTGTTGTTCTCTTCTTTAGACCTTGAATCAGATGAAATCAGGATTCAGAAACATGCTTGCCCCGTAGCAGGAATTGAGGCTCTGATACCAAACTGATGACGCGACGGAAATTGAAGAAGAAGCAACGATAGATGAAACCCTAATCTAAGGGTAACAAAGATTGAATTTTTCAGAGATAAAAAATATTATTCCAAAAACTTAAATAACTTAAGGCATATGAGGCTTTATATAAGATCTTCTCAAAACCCTAAATTAGAATACAAATAAAATAAATATTCTAAAATAAAATAAAATAAAATCTTAATATAATTAGATTTGATTTGAATAATATAAGATATTTGAATAAAATAAAATAAAATAAAATAAAAAAGATTTGTGTTTGGACATATTGGGCTACATCAGTAATATGATCAGTGCAGATATTGATGGAAGCATGTCTTTACTAATCCTAATAATATCCGAAGGGCTTTTTAGAGAATCCAAATAAAAGATTCATAGAGGAATAATAGTTGGAGTGGAACCATGACCAAGCTTCATGCCTAATAGTTTGTCTATTGGGCCTGCGGGATCATAACAATGACCTAATTATAGGGTTTGACCCATAAGGCCCATGGATAAAGGAAAAAACAAATATAAATACCCCAACAAGCATCACTAAGAGGTGTTGGAATTTATCTATGTATATTAAATACAAACACACACCTCATTTGTCTCTCTACCTTCTACATGGTAATTTAATACTCTACTAAAAAAACCTAAAATATCCTCCGATTATAAATCATACACACCATGCTCAAGCTATGAAAACTGAGTATGATGATCTAATAGCAAATGATACATGGTCTTTGGTTCTTTATACTCGTGATATGAGTTTGGTGGACTGTAAGTAGGTGTATAAGTTGAAGCACAACCCTGATGGTTTTGTTCAACGCTGTAAAGCTAGACTGGTTGCTAAAAGTTTCCATAAAAAACCATGTGTTGAATTTACTGAGACTTTTAGTGCAGTAATTAAGGCTTCAACTATAAGGCTGGTCTTAACCTCGACGGTTTCTAAGGGCTGGGAAATAAGATAATTGGACATTAATAATGCATTTTTAATGGTGTCCTACAAGAACATGTCTTTATTATGCAACCTGAGGAGTTTGTGAATCCTAGATATATTTCTCATGTGTGTCACTTGCACAAGGAATTGTATGGCCTAAAACAGCCTTATCGTGCCCGGTACTACAAGCTCAAAGAGACTCTTCTATTGTGAGGGTTTTAAAATTTAAGAGCATATTGTTCTATGTTCTTCCTAATGACTAAAGAGATATTTATTATTCTCATGGTCTACCTTGATGACATAATAGTTACATGAAATAATTCTTCTTAGTTAAACAAGTTTATTCAAAGACATAACGTTGGATTTTCCTTTAAGAACATAGGTTTCCTTAATCTATTCTTAGGAGGGATGAGTAAGGTATGTACTTGACTCAGACAACATACATTCGCAACTTACTTGCCAGAGATGGGTTATCTTCTTCCAATTCTTGCTTCACTCCGATGCATGTAAGCCCTTGAGTGTCTCAGTCAGATTATGATAATCTCATGCATCATAAAAAATATAGAAGTATATTAGGCTCACTACAATAATTAATTTACACTCGTCACGACATTGCATTTCATGTCAATAAGATGAATACCCAACAATGTCCTACGAATGTTAAACTTCGATATGTAAAGAGAATCATGAGGTACTTATCTAGAACTTCTTCTTTGGGGATTCTTATTAAACCCATTGATGTTCGTCAGCTCATTCGGTTCACTAATGCTGATTGGGTTTCTTCCTTGGATGATCGTTGTTTAGTTGGTGGCTATTGTGTGTTCTTTCAAGACTCTCTTGTCTCCTGGTCTTCAAAGAAACAATGTCTCGTCTCTCATTCCAGTACTGAATCTGAGTATAGGGCTAAATTATTTTGGGAGGGACCAAGTGGTTAAGGGATGATGGACATCATGTACGTTCCCTCGCATGACCAGTTAGCTGGCTTGCTCACAAAACCCTTGGCGCATTCCCGTCTTCTTTTTTCCGGTACAAAATCGGTCTTGGGAATCCTCTCCTTTGTTTGAAGGGGAAATTCAAGAAACATGGATTTGATGATCTAGACTCAGCAAATGGCAGTATTGACACTGGTGAAGAAAATTGCTATGGTAAAGGTGGAGAAGGCTGAGTCGAGAAAACATTGGGTCTAAAGTTTTTAAGAGAATAACTTATGTGTTCATATATGTCGGGTCGTGTGTTGACCGTGTCAACATATGGAGCTAGGCTAAGTCTAGGTTATCTGGTTGGCTAGGCTCCTTCAAGCCCAAATGAATTCTATCAAACCTAATTTTTTGTAAATAAGATTTGCTAGAGAAAATAGAGTGTAACAATAATTACACTCTATGTAAGTGTATCAAAATGTAACATACTGAATAAGAAAATAATAAAAATAGATATTGAATTCACCCTCTTTTTCTTCTTCTTGATTTTTAACTATCCATAAGTAGGACATCTTCCACCAATTGTGCATAATTTACTGTTTTCTCCAAACTAGGACACTCATTCTTGAAGTGCCCCAACTTATGGCGTTTGTAGAACTCAACATTTTCTTTGCCAAATGTGATGTATCGTCTTCCTTGACCTCATCTTCCACCTCGATAAGAACCTCTTCTTCGGTTGTGTACATCTCTTCCATGTCCTCTTCGTGCTTCCATCTTCGAAGCATGTTCTTCTCCACAATGATTTGAAAGATTATGCTCATAAACCAACAACAAGCTCTTTAACTTCTCAACCAATACTTATTGAATATCGTTAGACTCTTCTATTGCGCATACAATGTAGGTGAATTTCTCAACAAGCGTTCGAAGTATCTTTTCCACCTCTTTGGCCCCATACATGTCTTCTCCAAGATTCCTCATATCATTAGCTACCAGCATAACTCTTGAGAAATACCATATCATCGTGTCTCCTTCCTTCATCTTACGTATTTTGAAGTTTCTTATGAGCCTTTGAAGTTGAGCGCTTTGAACTATTTTATTTCCCAGCAACCTTTTCTTCATCGACATCCAAATTTTCTTTGATATCTTATTTTTACAATTGTTTTGAGTATTATCTTATCAAACGATGCAAACAAGTGATTTTTCACCTTCAGGTCTTTAAGTTTCATCGTCGCCAACTAAGTTTTTTGAACCTCCGTCAACACCACATTATCTCTTGGTTGCGTGAATCCTGTTTTTATAAGCTCCCGTCGTTCCTTCGATCATAAAAAATTATCCATGAGCACTGTCCACTAATCATAATCTTCATCAAATCATGGTATACTTAACACCCATTCTCTGTCTCTTACTTTCACTCTTCAAACATACACTATTTGAGAAAGCAAGCTCTGATACCACTTGTTGGTTTCAGAAACAAGAAAAAAGTATTGCTGAATAATTCTTAATCTCTCGTGAAACCTGAAAGTGACTATACAGAGTTTAAATAAAGACTCTAACAAACTTGAGTAAACAAACTCATAAAAATTTCCAACAAACTTGAGTAAACAAACTACTAGAAAGACTCCAACAAACTTGAGTAAACAAACTCCTAAAAACACTCCAACAAACTTGATTAAACAAATTGCTAAAAAAGACTCCAACAAACGTCAATAAACAAAATCCTAAAACACTCTAACAAACTTGAGTAAACAAACTCCTAAAAAGACTCCAAAAAATTGAGTAAAGAAATTCTGAAATAGCAACTAAGCTAAACGATCCTTACAAAATAGAAAGACTCAATCTTCTACTTGACTCGTGCAAAACAAGCATTAACGTGGCTAACGATTCGTTCTTAGCATTTATTCTTTAATAAGAAAGATGGTTAAGATTGCGATGATTTTTATGTATAGTTTTTTATTTTGCATTTGAAATATTGTTTTTATTTCAATAACTGCGTAAATAAACTAAATACGTCATGTTTGGTTTATAAAAAAGCATAGATGTATCTTTAAAAAAAATTATTTTTAGTTGATTTAAATCTTCAATAGAAAACTTTGTTTTAACCCACTGCCTCACTTTTAGAAGTCAAATAAAAATTTACATTAGGTTGGTTAAACTAATGGTAAATGATGTTATGCTTTATAAAATAATGCTATCAATATTTTTAAGAAATTTGATGAACATAAAAATTAGGTTTTAATGAATAAATGTATATGTTTTTATATCAAAAGTTTGATTTTTTTTTAAAGGTAAGCACATTTGGAGAGCTTCTTGTATCTATCAGAACGCGGCGGATTTCAATACCAACTACTTCTGCTCCAATAACTACTGCATCTTCATTAGGACCTTGAGTGCCTATCAAATCATCCTCAACAAAAATAATAAGATGAACATATTTCTTACCATACAAATAAGTAGACATCCCTTCTTCTATTTGAGTAGCTAAAATCACCACACACCTATTTCTACAGTTATTAGTATTACTAGTCATAGTATCTCCTCCAAAAATTTCCAGGACTCAGAGTATTCACATAAAATTTGAACTCGGTCTTGCTTCATCGGCTCATCCACGGCTATTAAAATCAATCAATCCGGATATGTGTCCAAATATTTCAAAGTAACATCGAAATAATCGAACTTAGAATCCAGAATCATTAGATATTTTTCTTTTGAATTTGGATTTGCTGCTTGTGAAGTTGATGCTGATAAGGAAGAATAAAAGACAAGGAGAAAAGTGTGAAGAAGAAACTTGTCAGGAGAAAATAGCACAGGAAAAGTGTGATAGGAGAAAATAGCACAGGAAAAGTGTGATAGGGGAAAATAGTACAGAGAAAACTGTGTGAGGACTGAATTGTACAAACTACATAATGAGATAGCCAGAATAGGAAGAAAGTAAAATATAGGGACTAAAAGATGTAATTAACCAAAGTTAAAGCATGTGGGGTCCGCCGTTGTACTATAAAAGGACCACACACGCTTCATAAATCCCGAGATGAATAATATGAGACTTTATCTCTCTACTTAACCTAATAATCTTTACTTTCTCTCTCTAAAACTGACACTAAGACATTTCTGTATCGCCGAATAGCCTCTCAGTAATCCTCGTATCGCATAATCACCCCTGGACCAACTTAAAACTCTTCAGTGGCGCCGTCTGTGGGAAGCGAGGATCGCTCTAACGACAATTGCTTCCTAGAAATAATCCCTGTTCCGAGGAGAACTATGGAAGGGGACGATGTGGTTAACAATTGCGAGGAGAACTTGATAGGCGATGATTACCGGAATGATATGGAATACGAGGGAGAAGGAGGTCAGCGAGTCGAAAACGCTTTTGATGACTCAGATTTCCTAGCTCGGAGGAATGAATTGCTACTAGAGATCGAAATATTGAAAGCAGAAAAGGAAGCCGCACAGGAGAATCTTCGATCCGAGATAAGGAGAGAGGCTGTCATTGAAAATGAGGAACGCGAAATTGAATTTCGTCCCAAAAATAGGGACGACAGATATCGGGGGCGCGAGCGGCGATCGCCAAGGAGAAGAGAGAGGCGTCGTTCGGATTCGACCGACTCAAGCGATTACTCTCGATACAACACTTCGGAATCGTCCCCTCAGAAATACCATAGGAAGAAAAAACGTGATCACAGGCGTACCGATTTCCAAAGAGGAAGAAGCTCGGAGAGGAAATCCTCGAGGGAAAAAAGTCACCATGCCCGAGGTGGTGATCGGTCTCATGAACAGGCAAAGTGTCCTGATAAGAAAGAGGACATGGGCCCTCGAAATTCGGAATGGCAGCAGCAATACACTTTACCTTCCGAGGAGGGTTTGTACTTTTCGAATAACGACAATTTAAGATCCAACATTTATCGTACAGGTCACAATTGGAGAGCCTCTCCTCTGTACTCGGAGATTTAGTGGGGAACCTTCCGAAGCACTTTGATATTTTAAAGTTAGAAAAATTCGATAGGACACATGATCCGGATAATCACATCGAGCAATTTAAGAATTTTATGATCAATTTCGACGACGATGATAAGCTGCTATGCAGAGCATTCTCTCAGACTTTCAAGGGAATATCATCTAAGTGGTACAACAGGCTACCTCAGGGCTCGATAAAGAATTTTGATATGCTCTGGAACATCTTCAGACAACACTTCGTGGGGAGCAAGAAGTCCAGAGCCAACGGAGACACGATCATTTATTGCCGACAGAAGGTGGGGGAGAGACTCAAAAGTTACACTAATCGTTTTGTCAAAACGAAAACGGATATGGAATATTGCAAGGATTCAGTGGCGCTTGCAGCTTTCTGAATGGGCCTGCTCCCCGTGTTGTTGAAGAATACGGTGGCGGAAAGTCAGGCGATGACCTTTGGAGCATTGCTAGATCAGGTTGAGAAGAGGATCCTAGTAGAAGAGACCCAAGCCTCGGAGAAAGGGTCGGGGGATCAGTTGGACCAGAATCAATTTCAAAGGACTGAGTCGAGCAACCAGGGCCCTCGATCGAATGTTCAGGCTAAAAGTACGGGTCAATATCCTCCGAGGAAGAAGTCGAACCCACAGTACTATGGTAATCAACAAAACTACAATCAAGGAGCGAGACTCATGTCAAACAAATGGGTTCGACCAGACTATTTTGCGGAGTTGACAAAAAATGTTGCTGCGATATTTGATAAAGCTAAATCTACAGTCCCGTTCAGGAAGCCTTTTCCCATACAGACTCCGAGGGAAAGCAGAAGCGTCAACAAATATTGCAAGTATCATGAGGATATTGGGCACGACACCAAGGATTGCATAGCTTTGAAGAAATAGGTCCAAGCCATAATTGAGAATGTAATGTTGTTGGAGTTCATCAAAAAACACTCTTAGAAAAACGCCGTGGTAAAAGCTGTCTCAAAGAACACTGACATAGCCATGGTGATTTCCGAAGGGGTCGACGATTTTGACATCGAGCAAGTGTACTTAGATCCCAAGGTGGGGAGAAACAATGTGAACTTGGTGGAAGAAGAAATTCCGAAGGGGAGAGTGGACAGCCTTTGTGCGTTCTTCGATTCCCTGGCAATTTTCGGGGGATACACTATTGCGGGAAATTCCAACAGTTCCCGAAAAAGGCACATGGTCAACCTGACCACACAGATTGACGCGGGAGTGTCAGCACTGATGCACCGATCGCCTTCCCCCATTATTTATTTTGATGATGATGATATGCGAAATATTACAGGCCCTCATGAAGATGCGGTAGTGATTTCAGCAGGCATTGCTGGTGATCAAATTCAGAAAATACTCATCGACACGGGGAGCTCCGCGAATATATTGTTTATGAGTACTTACCGACGAATCTCTGACCCGCCTGTTATCCGGAGATCCGACAGGACTATAGTGGGCTTTACTGGCGTTACAGCAGTGGTGGTTGGAGAATTTTAGTGTATGGTCGAGTTGGGCCATGGACCATTCAAGAAAGAAGTGGAGGTACTTTTTATTGTGGTTGACACGCCAACGTCGTATAATGCCATCCTCGGTCGCTCGTGGTTGTCCCGGATGCATGACGTAATCTCCACAGTGCATCAATGCTTAAAATACGTGGTCGGAAACAATATTGGGATCATCTGAAGTAGCCAGAAGATGGTGCGTGAATGTTACCAGATAGCCCTGTCCTCCAAGGGGGTTCGGGGGGAAACTTCAGACCAAGCATGTCACTGGAGTGCCGTCGGAAATCATGTGTCATAAACTCGCGGTACGATTAGATGTCCGACCCATAGTCCAAAAGAAGACCTGTCTACCCGGAAAAGGCCTCAGCAATTCTGTTGGAGGTCGAAAGGCTACTGAGCGTAGGCCATATTCGCGAGTCGTATTACCCCATATGGGCATCGAATCCGATTCTAGTACGGAAGAAAAATGGCAAGTGGAGAATATGTGTTGACTTCACAGATTTAAACAGAGCTTGTCCTAAGGATCCGTTTCCTGTGCCTCGCATCGATCAACTAGTGGATTCGACCTCTGGAAATCGGCTGTTGTCATTTATGGACGCTTACTCGGGGTACAACCAAATCCGACTGGCCGCTAACGATGAGGAAAGCACTTCTTTTACCATCGGGCGGGGTTTATATTGCTACATGGTCATGCAATTCGGATTAAAAAAACGCGGGGGCCACCTATCAGCACCTGGTCAATAAAACCTTTGATGGGCAGATCGGGCGGAACATGGAAGCCTATATTGACGATATGTTGGTCAAAAGTGAGCGGGACGAAGACCATTTCGCCGACCTAGCGAGACATTTCGAAATTTAAGCAGAGTCAATTTAAAACTCAATCCGGAGAAGTGCATATTCAGGGTGAGGTCAGGCAAATTTCTTGGTTACAAGATCAGCGAAAAAGGCATTGAAGCGGATCCCGAGCAGCTCAAAGCTTTGATCACGATGACCCCCCCTCGAAATATCAAGGAAGTACAAGTTCTGACAGGAAGATTGGCGGCTCTGAACAGATTCATCTCTAGGTCTTCGGATAAATGTGCTCCATTATTCAAAGTGTTGCGGAATGCGAAACAGTTTTGTTGGACCGAGGAATGTTCGACCACTTTTGGTCAAATCCAAGAGTATTTGACGTCCCCGGAAGTCTTATCCAAACCATTGGTAGGAGAGACATTAATTATCTATGTAGCAGTATCGGGATGCGCTGTCAGTGTCGTTCTCCTCCGCGAAGATGACTCTCTCCTGAAGCCTATCTATTATGTCAGTAAGAGTTTCCTAGATGCGGAGAAGCGATACCTCACGTTGGAGAAGGTAGCTTTAGCATTGGTAACGGCAGCCCGAAAGATGAGACCTTACCTTCAGGCCTACCCAATCATTGTTCGGACGACTTTTCCTCTGAAGAGTTTATTGCAAAGGCTTGACATCTATGGCAGGATGACTAAATGGTCAGTAGAGCTGGGAGACTTCGACATAACATTTGAGCCTCGAACGGCGATAAAAGCACAAGTTTTACCCGATTTTCTGGTCGAGTTCCATTCGGATAAAGAGGAACAGTAAGTGCATGACTTGGTTGACGAAGAGGAATGGGTGATACTGACGGATGGGGGGTCGAACACTTCAGGAAGTGGGGCAGGTGTCCAATTGATTTCCCCGAAAGGGGTAGCTATGTTCCAAGCCATTCGTTTCGGTTTTAAGGCTACTAATAATGAGGCTGAGTATGAAGGTGTCCTAGCAGGATTGCGTTTGGCTCAGATATGTGGGTCTCGAAAGATCAAACTGATCAGTGACTCACAGTTGGTGATAAATCAAGCTTCGGGAGAGTCCGAGGCTAGGAAAGATACGCTGATACAGTATTTGAAGCTATTGAAAGATTTGGCATCTGAATTTGAGGAAGTCAAGTACGAGCATGTTCGAAGAGAGTTAAACGTTGTCCCAGATTCTCTTGACTCCGCTTCACGGACGGAAGGTTACCCGTGGGTTCTGGTTCAGGAGTGCCCCTCGATCTCGATCGGCGAAGAGCACACGATGAACATCTCGGCGGAAAGCAACGTGATTACGCAAGATTGGCGGACGGTCATCATTGATTTTGTGGCCCATGACACTTTGCCTGTCGAGAAGTCCGAGGCCAGGAAAGTTAGATTCAAGTCTCATGGCTATATTCTGTTGGGAGGAGTGCTGTATAAAAGATCTCTGAGTCGACCATTGTTGAGGTGTATGAGTGGGCCCGAGTCGCAAATTATCATGTCCGAATTGCACGATGGTGAAGGATCTGCCCATTGTGGGTACAAGGCATTAATTCGAAGGGTATTTCTGGCTGGCTATTATTGGCCCACTATCGCGGCCGACACAAAAGATTTAGTTAAACGATGTGACACGTGTCAACGCTACGCTAATGTGATTCACAAACCTGCGGCGTTAATGGAAAGCATTTCTGAGGCAGTCCCGTTTGACACATGGGGCATTAAACTAGTTGGGCCCCTACCAATGGCGTCTGGGGGCAGACAGACTATAATCGTGGCAGTCGATTATTTTTCAAAGTGGGTAGAGGCTGAGCCGTTGGCAGGGACAAAGGCCAAAGATGTGATCAAGTTTGTCATATCTAACATTTGTTGCCGTTTTGGTGTACCATTGCAGATCACCACGGACAATGGACCTCAGTTTGATAACAAGGAGTTCTGGAGCTTCTGTATCTCAAGGGGCATACGATAATGTTTTTCAGCACCATTTCACCCTCAGGCTAATGGGCAAGTGGAAGTGACTAATCGCACGATTCTCGATGGTTTGAAGAAGCACTTGGAAGGCAAAGCGGGGAAATGGCCCGACTATTTACAGGAAGTATTGTGGGCATACCGAACGACTCCGCGAACGGCCACTGCTGTGTCCCCATTTTCCTTAGTTTATGGAATGGATGTTGTTGTCCCTCCGGAGATTCTTTTTCCCTCACATCGTGTAGCAACATATGTCTCCGATGCAAATGGCCAGAGTAGAGCACTGGCTTTAGACTTGGTTGAAGAAAAGAGACAGCAAGCACAATTGACATCCCTCCATTATCAAACTCTCATGAGGAGTCGATACGCGTTTAAGGTAAAGCACAGAGATTTTAAGGTGGGAGACAAGGTCTTACGCAACGTTTTCTTGCACACTAAAGACAAAAGTTTGGGGAAGTTGGGACCTAATTGGGAAGGCCCCTATGAGGTCACCGAAAAGATAAAACCAGGCACATATCGGTTAAAAGATAAGGAAGGGCGATACCTCCGTCTCCCTTGGAATATTGAGCATTTAAAATTGTATCTTGATTAAAAGAGCTAGCTGGAATTGTATTTCTTTTCCTCTTCTTTGTATCCCCCAGAACAAACATTGGTGAGGGCACACTTTTTCCTACCCTGTTAGGCACAGGAAGGTTTTAATGAGGTGTTTCGATGAGCCCTTTAAATACAAAGAGTTCTTTGCCTTAACTATTTTTTGGGTCACAGTAACATGTGCCTCGAATTGTTGTTCCTCCAAACTATTTTTTGGGTCACAGTAACATGTGCCTCGAATTGTTGTCCCTCCAAACTATTTTTTGGGTCACAGTAATATTTGCCTCGAATTGTTGTCCCTTCAAACTATTTTTTGGGTCACAGAAATATATGCCTCGAATTTGGGGACCTTCGAACTATTCTTTGGGTCACACTAAGGTGTGCCTCGAATCTTATATGACTTTATTAATATTTGGGTCACACTAATGTGTGCCTCGAATCCAATATCCCTTTATTATTGTTTGGGTCACACTAAGGTGTGCCTCGAATCTTATATGACTTTATTAATATTTGAGTCACACTAATGTGTGCCTCGAATCCAATATCTCTTTATTAATGTTTGGGTCACACTAAGGTGTGCCTCAAATCTTATATGACTTTATTAATATTTGGGTCACACTAATGTGTGCCTCGAATCCAATATCCCTTTATTAATGTTTGGGTCACACTAATGTGTGCCTCGAATCCGATGTCACTTTATCATTACTTGGGTCACAATAATGAGACTCAAGATATCATCTCCTCCAATTGTCAGGTAGGTCATGGTTCGAAGGACTCGTATCTTTGGATTTTTGATGAAAACATAACTTATGAAAACTTCTGCATAGATATAATAGTTGATCACTGATCTTACAAAAATCGACCTATCTCATAAAATTAGCACAGTACAACATGTCCATTACAAAAAGAGACCCTATTGGGCCATACACAAAACATTAACTCCTTCAGCATCTTCTCTCAGTCTGAATTTTTTGAAGAGATACTCCCCTCAGTCTTTGAATCTTCACTTTCACTCACAACTATATGGGGAGGACGAAGTTCCAAGGGGACAAGCTTCCAAAAGGCCCCCAACTTATATTCGGGATGCTCAGCATGGATTTGGGTAGGCAAACTAGCTCGAGTAGTGGCATCCCGGGCTTGCAACTTACTTGTGCACGTTGCTGCATAAGCATCCACAACTTTGTCCTTCTCTTCCTCGACTTGTCTAGGAAAGTTTTCAACCCGTCTCAGTAACTGATCTCGGTCTACTGTCACCTTTCTAAGGGCCTCGGTACACTCTGTGAATCCATCACAAGCCAAACGATGCCCCTTTTTGTACTCAGCTATCAGTATCTCTTGAGCATCAGTCTTCTTCTTATACAAGTCCCTTTCCTCTTGACAACACCTCTTTAGCATTATCACGTAATTTTCGGAGGCAGACAGACGCTCGTACAAGGCATCGGCTTGGCCCTCGATCACTGCATGTTGCTTCTTGGCCTCTTGGAGCTGAGAGGCAACCAACATCAATTTAAACTTGTAGTGATTTTTGGGTTTCTCAAGGTGACGCATCTTTTTTCCTCTATTTACTGAGGTATGCAGCAATTTCTGAAGGGACAGTGAGAACTGATCGTCCAAAGGAACTTCAAAGGAGCTAGAAGGAGACCGTAATTCTGCAGAGTCAAACTCAGAGAACCCACCTCTAAGAGTGTCTGAGTCAATATGCTGAGGAGGGTTGCTCCGAGGAATAGGGAGAGAAGCTAATCTTGGACTATTTTCGAGGGGGGCTGGGTGAGAAGCCTCAATAAGAGGCAAATGTGGGGATTGATGAGAACTTTCCCTGAGGGAATGGCCACCTCTGTCATCAGGTTCATTTGTGATTACTTGGACATCTTCCTCTAGACCGGCCTTTTGATTGCCTTCAGGCGTCTCTCCTCTCTCGGAGAATTCTTGGATAGGTTCGAGGATACCGTTACCCTTCCTGTCTCTTGTCTTAGAATCCTTTTTTGAAGGCAGGATGGGAACAGGGGGAGGAGGAAGAGAATCCGATGACCCAGTATTATTTGGTGGAGGAGGAATGGAATTCGATGACCCAGCATCGTTCGAGGGAGGAGGCCTTTGAGTGTTGACTGGCCCTTCAGGATATAGCTGTTGAGTTGGAACTTCATCTTCTGGAGGATCACCAAGATGACTCTGTGAACGGGAGCGCTTGGGCAGATATACCACTATGTCTTTTTGGCTGCACCGCTCCATCACTTCTCGCTCTGAGGGAGGAGTCATCAATCCTCTCATACTAATGTGGTCGAGGGGATTGAGCCTCCACAATCGGCTCCTGGCAAGATTGTTATCAGTAAAGCAGAGACGAAATCGGTTATCCCACTGTTCCTTTGCCCACAAATGAAGTTTGGTGAACACATTTGTGGCACCCTCAACATAGTCAGAATAGGGCTTGGATATCCCAGTCATAGCTGCAACAAGTAGCCAATATCAAGACCAATCACAATCAAAAATTCGAGGAGACATAACAAATTCGAGGAGACACTTACATTTATTAGTCCACATTAGAGACAGCTTGTGAGGATTTGAGGGAGTGGCATCTGACCCGGTCTCCCAGCAACCAGAAAAAAAGACAAACTGCTGCCTCCATTTCTTGTCAGCTTCTAGTAGATCTCTCAGGATTTTTTGTCCTCGATTGAAAGTGATTGAGTAAAAGGGAAGGAAAGGTTTTTTGGCCAAACCAGCAAGGCCAATGATTTGCGCTAACGAAAATTTGAGACCTGAGAGCCTCGAGGCCAAAATGCAGGCCATCAGAGTAAACCACATGTTGGGACCAACCTGTGAAGGGCAAAGGCCTATCTTCGCCAAATATTCGATGAAGAAGGGGTCTAAGGGATACCTTAGCCCCCAGTTCATGATCCCTGTGTATAACACCAGCTCGTTGTCCCTCACTGATAAAGGTGTCTCTCTTTCCAAGGGAAATCTAATAGTAATATAGGAAGGGATGCACCATCGGGTCCTTAGCATCGCCTCTCTGTCTTTTGAAAAGTACTTGTATTTGATGTTGGCAAGGGCTACCATGTGTTTGTTTTCGATGCCCCGAATGTTATGACCAGGAATACTGTCTAACTCCAAGGGCAGCACAATGTCCCCTTTTGATTTTGGAGCAATTCGACGGGCTTGCTCTTCGGATATTATTCGGGATGAAGAGGTTGCAGTGTTCGAAGGACCCAAAGAGGGGATAATAGGTACTTTGGGTTCGAGGGGCTTGGTGGCAGGATTTTTCCCTTTGGCATCTCGACTCTCATCTCGTCTATTGAGCATGTCCTCTTCGGTAATGAGCGTTTTCGAAGGGGAAAATTGAGTTCCATGAACGTTCATGGATGGAGTGGAAGGTAGACTTGACCCATCCACCTCGTTTCTTCGGGGAGGACTGTGAGAAGTCCGTTAAGGGCTTGCAGATGTTCTTGTAGATATTCGTGGAGGGCTGACAGAAGTTCGAGGAGGTCTCGTAGACGTTCGAAGAGGGCTAGCAGATCTTTGAGGGAGATTCTCGAGGGTTGTTGGTGACGTAGGCTCCCGAATAACTAGGGGTGCCTCCCTTGCACGTTTTCACTCGTGAGAGCCTTTCCTATCATTGTGGGACTTCTTTCTCTTCCCAGATGAGTGTTTGTGTTGCATGTCCTTACCCATTTCTCCGAGGGGGTTCAAATCGCTATGCAAGCTTTGTCGAGCGACTTCGAGGGGAATAATTGCAGTTGAATCTGCTGAGGGAGGCCAGGCACCAAAGAAGGTAGTAGACGATTGTGGGGCATGAGGCCTCACGTCTTCGCCGGCAGCAACTCTCTTTTCGAACCTCTTACTGATCAATAACCACTCAGGAATCCGACGGGGTTTATTTTCCAGCTTTATCTCTCTAGAAATGATTGAACATAAGTTGATTTAATGAAGAGAGAAGATCAATATTTATAGGTGAAGCTGTGCTTTCCTGACAGATCAGGCCCGGGGACTTTTTATGATGTTTGCCTAGGGACATTATGGTCCATATAGGTGCAAATTGTTCTGACACCAGATACAAAGGAAGAGGAAGAGTTCTCTGTCATAAAATGTCAGGGGAAGATGAAGAGTTCTCTGTTCGAAAATGTCAGGGTAAGATGAAGAGTTTTCTGTCAGAAAATGTCAGGAGAAGATGAAGAGTTTTTTTTCAGAAAGTGTCAGAGAATAGGTAACGTTTTCCAGAAAGATGTGTTGTCACATGTGTTTGTCAAATGACATCATGATACAAATAAATCTTGGCACACCTTTTAGCCTTAATCTGAAATCATTCGAGGGCTTATATGGCTAAAATGGTGCAAGGATTGGGGGGCTACTCGGTTAATAGGAGAAATTCGAAGAGAGATTTCTCGAGGAGTGGTTGGTGGCCTTGGTGATTCGAGGAGTGGTTGGTGGCCTTGGTGATTCGAGGAGAATTGTGGAAATTCGAAGAAGCGACTTATAGCCTCGAACGGTTCGAGGGGCATTGTGGAAATTTGGAAAGCGAAGATATTCGAGGAAAATGGTTTCTGCTTGTTAAGAGTAACTATTCGAGGGCATATGAAGTGAGCAATCAGAGAATTATTCAGTCCCAATAAAATAACTTTTACTAGGACTGGGGGGCTACTGATAAGGAAGAATAAAAGACAAGGAGAAAAGTGTGAAGAAGAAACTTGACAGGAGAAAATATCAAAGGAAAAGTGTGATAGGAGAAAATAGCATAGGAAAAGTGTGATACGGGAAAATAGCACAGAGAAAACTGTGTGAGGACTGAATTGTACAAACTACATAAAGAGATAGCCAGAATAAGAAGAAAGTAAAATATAGGGACTAAAAGATGTAATTAACCAAAGTTAAAGCGTGTGGGGTCCGAAATTGTACTATAAAAGGACCACACACGCTTCACAAATCCCGAGATGAATAATATGAGACTTTCTCTCTCTACTTAACCTAATAATCTTTACTTTCTCTCTCTAAAACTGACACTAAGACATTTCTGTATCGCCGAATTGCGTCTCAGTAATTCTCGTATTGCATAATCACCCGTGGACCAACTTAAAACTCTTCAGATGTAACATGAACCTTTGACCCACTAGTCTGCCCTTTAACATAAATTTTTAATTTTCCATTCTCAATTAAAGTTTGTACCTTCTTTTCCAAGGTATACAATCTAATGTACCATGTCCAATGTCATTATGATATTTACAAAACCTGTTATTCGGCTCTTCTATTGGTCTATTTATCAGAGTAGGATGTTTAAAACTCACATATTCTTTTGCGTTTTCATAAATTGTATCAGCACTCTTAGTCAAATCATCATAATATTCTGGCCTTATCCACTGATTTGGATTCGGTCTTTGAAATTGATACCTTGTAGCCTGAGTTGGGTACCCTATAGTTCGAGGACACAAGATGGTTGGGTCAAGTTTGAAAAATACCCCTAGTTATTTGACATCTGCCATGAACTATTTTAGTAGGGTCCAACCACTTCTCGAACTCTAGTCGATTCCTTCACTTTTATTTTATCCTTAACTTGAGCTATTAGCGCTCCAAAATTCAAAGCTCTTCTCTTTGTTGTTTCATTTGCTAAATCACCCGGTAATAAACCTTGTCGAAATATAACCATGACTACCAACTCTCCGGTATTATCTCAACTCTTCGATTGCTTTTTGAACCAAAGGATCATTTGCATTTCCTAACTCCATTAGCAATAAAAAAAATAACTTTAACAAATTAAGAACTTTTATTTTTTCTGGTTTTAGATTTCGAAATCAAGGTTTCGATCGATTAAAAGTAGAAATCAAGAGCTTTTACTCCCATTGTGGTCACCAATTTCTTAAGATTGAATCGTTTTCTTGAAAATAGAAGAGAGAGATGCTGATTTTTTAGAGAGTAAATAAAAGTATATAACAACTAACACTCTAGAAAAAATATTGATCATTATATTAACAGCATCAGACTTTATTTGTAGGCAAATAGACTTAGTATAACAAAATTTGTTACTAATAAGAGAAGGAAAATATGATAATAAATAAGCCTTGGTCTAGCAAATACAATGGTCAAATAGATGTAACTAGTTGTCAAGGACTAATCTAAAGCAAACATAAGAATTGAGGGGGTCAAATGTAATAACTAATGAACTTGTTTATAAATAGTAAAAAAGTATGGGTAAGAAATCCATTTTGACATTGATAATTATATAATTTCATTATTCACCTCATGTACTATATAAAGGACATTCCCTTTTGGTAGAAAGGTCCAATAATTAGTGAATTATTACAACATTTATTAATTTTGTCTATTTCTCTCTATTAAATACTGGTTCTCTTTTTAAAAGTATCTAATACGAATATTTCTTAGACTAAAGCTCCCATACAAATATTTTCACGCATGGACTTACTCCTAAGAAATATCTAAATTCATAAGTTACAAAAGTGGGTTAATTGCACTTTAGACCCCATCTTTGCATGCAGTCTAAATTTTGTCCTATATCTTTACAAATAAACATATAAGGGTTTAATTCATTACATTTAAGCCCTCAACATTATATATCCTTATCATACAAAATAGTAGCCAAAAAGCTAAGGTTTAAGGCACTTGATTTCTCGTTCCTCGGCTCTTGACCAATATTATGGTGCATCAGAACTAATGAATCAGAAATAACATTATCTAAATTGCATGACGAGAAGGGATCTTTCCATTTTGGGTATAAAAACATTAACAATAAGAGTTTTGTAAGCCTGATATTGTTGGTTTTCTATTATGGTAGATGTCAAAGACTTAATCTAAATATGTGATCCATGCCAAATATTTATGAAAACAATATATGTACCAACGATAACACTTGAATCAACATTTGAGACATCCCGTTTGAACAACTAAAGGTTGGAACTGGTTGAACGTTAGCATATGACCTCGAAAAGACAACAAACTATCATCATGGATGTTGATTATTGCTCTAAAAGGGTGAAAGCATAGCCTTTATTTTGAACTATTGCAAAATATGTTATTAAATTCATCATATCTAACATATGTTGCACATTGGAAATTCTAAGAACAATTACCATAGATAATGACACTCAATTCCAAACTAAAAATGTGGAAGCATTTTGTTCGTTCAGGGGTATACAATATTATTTTTTATCACATTTTCGTCATCAGGCTAACATGAAAGTATAGGTGACAAACATAATCACCCTCGATGTATTGAGAAATAAATTGAAAGGGTTGCCATAAAATGACCAAAATATTTACAAGAAGTACTATGGGTATACCGAACCACACCTCGAGCATCAACTTAAGAATATCCTTTTGCATTAGTTTATGGGATTGATGCGGTAACCCCCACTAAGTTAACCCTCATATCTTTCAGAATCATAAATTAATCTGAAATGGATAATGATGAGGGTCGTAGAGCTTAACTAGATTTAATTGAGGAAAAGAGAATAATGGTGCATTAATACCTTCATTATCAAACTCTAATGAGAAGTATGTATCCATCACCAATCCGGATGAGAGAATTATGATTAGAGGATAAATTGTTTTAAAAGGTCTTCCTACACACTAAAGATAAATAATTAATAATGTTAGGACTCATTTAGGAAGGGCCTTATTGGTTATTGAAAGGGTTAAGCCTTGAACTTATCACCTAGAAAATAAAGAACATAACCTCATTGCCACCCATATAATATCGAGCACTTAAGGTTCTATATGGAATACTTGTAAAAAACGGTGTACATTTGTTAATTAATGTTGCAATATTCAGAGCCACACTCTTTCTAACCCTTGTGGCGTGGCAGGTTTTAACGAAGTGTCTGACTAACTTATCATTTAAAAATTATTTTGGATTCCATATTCATATCTCAATGCTGATTGATTCAAATATTCTTGACCTAAATTTTTTTTAAAAAAAAGTTTCGGACAATAGTTAATCAAGTGTAAAGGATCCAACATTAGTTGGTAACAATTAAAAGGTTTCAATAATAGTTGGTCACGTTTTAAAGGTTCCATCATTAGTTGGTCAAGTATAATGATCCAACATTAGTTGGTCATAACTAAAAGGTTCCAACATTAGTTGGTGAAATTTGAATTAGAGGAAAGTACCTATAAATACCTACTCAATTTTGAAATACCAAAATGGTACACACTTTTACACTAGTTTAATAAAATATGTACATCCATACTTTGGACCAAAATACCCTCTAGGGTAAAAAGGGGGCGTTTTGGTTGAAACCCACTTTTTTCACCTTCTAATCCTGACTTTTGGGTTCTAATTCCCTCCACTTTCACATTTTTAATTTTAAGAAAATAGAAACACAAAAAACGAGAGCGAACCAAAAATATAAACTTGAACCCAACGTGCTGTAACCGTTCAGTCGATGATAATTGTTCCGGCGACGATAACATTTTCCCCGACATCGATCAAGAGGTAGAGAATGAAGTCGTCGTCGAGCCACCGGCGTCGTTACTGTCGAAGAGGTACGTTTGACGTAAAAAAAAATCACCGGATGTTTCAATGTGGCTATGTGTGTTTAACAGTAGACTGTATTAACGTCGCCGAAGTAGTCTTTGTATTTGAGTACTGTCTTGGACAATTCTCCGTTCTCCTGCAACATTTTTGCGTTTCGTCTACAGTTGTACGTTAGTGTTATTTCTGGTGTTGAAATTTTGTTGTGTTCCTGACATCGCGTCTCGTTGTTAGTAGTTAAACATGGCTGGTTAGTATCGGAGTGGTTATGATAGTCTAGTGCTGTCAGAGAATGCCGATGGTACTGGGTAGTTGGCTTTGTACTCTAGAATCACAATTTCACCGGGTTCAGTTACGCATGTCTAACAATGTATAGATTTGAGGTAGTTTTTTGTTCATATGCAGGAGATGGTGTACGTATCTAACAATGTACAGAATATTTGTGGCCGTATCTAGCAATGTCAGTAACTAATTTATTGTAACACATTTCACATCTAGAAATGTAGTAGTTAAACTTGGTCATGTCTAGCAATTTAGCAATGAAGTAAGACTCATATCGCCGTGTTTATTTAGCCATGTCAAGCAATGTCGTCGTATTCATTTAGCCATGTTTAGCAATGTATGTGTTTCAGGAAAGATTTGGCTTATGTGCAGGAAATGTTGTACTTATCTAGCACTGTATGCAATATTTGTGGCCGTATCTAGCAATGTCAGTAGTTATTTTACAGTAACACGCAACACGTCTAGTAATGTAGTAGTGAATCTTATTCATGTCTAGCAATGTAGTTAAGGATTAAGACTTATGTTGTTGTTTGGTTAGTTGCACCAGTGGAGTGTTTGATTGGTAATGTTTATCGTTTGCACATAGTTTTTTAGGTTATTGCGCGATGATTGAAATAGATGTTACTACTACGATGTAAGGATTATGATTAAGTTTGAGTTGAAATTGGAATAGTGGTTAGTTCTTTTTTTATCGAGAATCGCAACCTCGTCGTGAATTTGTAGCCATATCTAGCAATGTATTTGTTTCAGGAAGTATTTGTATCATATGCATGAAATGTTGTGCATATCTAGCAATGTATCCAATCTGTGTTTTGCATGTCTAGTAATGTCAGTAGTGTGTTTACAGTAGCATACAACACATATAGCAATGTAGACGTGTTGTTGTGTGATATGTTGATGGTTAGTTGATGGTTTTACATCAATCACATCTTCTCCGTGATATGTTGGTTGTATCTAGCAATGTTTGCAGTTCAAAAAGTATTGGCAGAATATGTACAACAATGCATTCAATATTGTTCATGTCTAGCATTGTCTGCAAAAATTATGGCAATATCTAGCAATGTTCGGAATATGTGTACACTAACATGCAATACGTATAGCAATGTCTGCATATATGTCTAACAATGTCGGCAATGTGTCTAGCAATATCTGCAATACGTCTACAACTGTCTTAAATATGTCTAGCAATGTCTACAATATGTCTAGCAATGTGTAGCAATGTCTTTTCATATCTAGCAATGTGTGTAAGTTAGTTGATTCTTTAGTTTTGTGTGGCAAGTTTATTCTGTTTTGTTTGGTTGATTGGGATGTAGGTTATGACCGCAATATAAAGAATATTATTAAAGTGACTAGAAATTATGATATGTGCATGCAAACATGACTGGCCGAGCTTAGTCAGTATAATCAACCTTCTAAGACAAAATATAATAACAACAGAACACATAGAAGCTGCTCGGGACACTAATTTCTATATGTTTCTCAAAACATTGTTCGATATAAGGAACGAGGCTATACCCACTAAAAGGAGAGCCGAAATATTTAAGCATTTCCTCAGTGATTCAAACACAAACAGACGATGGTAGTTATATTTGATTTTGAAATAGTTTTATTTGGGACAACCGTATAATTATGTAATTCATTATAAATGGAATGTTGTTTGTATAGACGTTACTGTTGGGACAATAACTCATTATTGTCATTTTCAAAGCATCTAACAATGTCAGATTATATGTATCTAGCAATGTAATTTTTATGTATATAGGAATGTCATAATTGAATATCTTGCAGTGTCATAATACGTGTCTAGCAATGTCATATAACTCGTATCGAGCAATGTCATAACGTCGTATCTAGAAATTTCATATAACTCGTATATAGCAATATCATATAACTCATATATAGCAATCTCATAATTGAATATCTAGAAATATTGTAAGAACGTGTCTAGCGATGTCATAGAACTCGTATCTAGCAATGTCATAACGTCGTATATAACAATGTCATATAACTCGTATATAACAGTGTCATATAACTCGTATATAACAATGCCATATAACTCGTATCTAGCAATGTCATATAACTCGTATCTAGCAATGTCATAATGTCGTATATAGAAATTGCATAACGTGTTTCCAGCAATGTCATATAACTCGTATATAGAAATATCATATAGCTCGTATCTAACAATGCCATCAGGGTACCAAGTGCTAATATGTTTAGTAATTAGGTACATAAGATTTCATTTCCAGATACTAATATGTATAGTAATGTATCAAGCAAGATCGTGCCAATCCTGGTGTATCCAACCATTTAACGATTACTACGTATCTAGCAATGTCATAATTGAATATCTAGAATTGTGGTAATAAAGTATCTAGCAATGTCTATAACTCATATCTAGAAATGTCAAGTTGAATGAACATCTGAATGCAAATTAACTCGTGTTTAGCAATGTCAACCTACTCGTTTCTAGCAATGTCAAATAACTCGTGTCTAGCAATGTCTAGTTCAGCATGTCTAGCAATGTCAAATAACTCGTGTCTAGTAGTGTCAAGTTAGTCGTGTCTAGCAAGGTGAAATGAATGCTAACTTGAATGCACATTTACTTGTATCAAGCATTATCAAATTACTCGTGTCTAGCAATGCCGTATTACTCCTATTTGGCAATGTCAAATTGAATGAAAATATGAATGTAAATTAAATCGTGTCTAGCAATGTCAAATAACACGTGTCTAGCAATGTCAAGTTAGTCGTGTCTAGCAAGGCGAAATGAATATTAACCTAAATGTTAACCTGAATGCACATTTACTCGTGTCAAGCAGTGTCAAATTACCCGTGTCTAGCAATGATGTATTACTCATATCTAGGAATGTCAAATTGAATGAAAATATGAATACAAATTAACTTGTGTCTATCAATATCAACTTACTCCTTTCTAGCAATGTCAAATTAACTCGTGTCTAGCAATGTCAACTTACTCCTTTCTAGTAATGTCAAATAACTCTTGTCTAGCAATGTCATATATGTCATACATCGCAATGTTATATCGATGAAAATATAAATGAAACACAACTCGTATCTATCAATGTCCATTAACTCATGTCTAGCAATGTAATGAAACTTAAAATCGCAACGACAGTAAACATGGGCCAGATGGTTGGTAAATGGTGCCAACTATATTAATGCATGATTAGATAGATTTATTGCCAGTTATATTTTTTGCGAGGGTTGTTGTATGGGCAGTTGTACTGCCATGAATGATGTTCTAATCTTATTATGATGTTTGATTTTTTATGGCTTGTGTGATCTATATTAGTTTACATGTTGTTCCCATTTGAAGACTTTAAATAAATATTAGAGAGTAAATGGTTTAATCTAACATATGAGTCTATCAATGTAAGAGGTGTGATTAACTAGTAACTCGCAAAGTCATTAACAGTTTACTAGTACCAAAACGTTGGTGATTTCAAATGACTAGCAATGTCATTTTTGGAAGTATCTAGCAACCTCATGTCAACATATCTAGCAAAGTCATCTTAGAATTCAAACGACAGTATGGTCGTTATATTGAAATATCGTCACAATTTATCTAACAACCTCAGATGAACATAACTCACAATGTCATATTAGGCTTACAAGTACAGGGATGTAAACATATGTCTATCCATGTCTTTCAATGTATTTAGAAAACTATTTTCAAGCAACTAGCAATGTCATAACAGAATTCAAAACACAGTCTTAAAACAGAAGTTGTGACCAGCAAGAGTAACAGTCTTAAAACAGTACAATAGCAAAGATAAGATACCCTTATCCAAGCATTTTTATAAGACAACCCATAAAAAAACATCCATCTAACTGGACAAGTTTGTTAAATTCATAACGGAGCATCGCAAGACCTCCTGTTGTGTCCCAATTTGTAACAACGGCCACACCGCGACTGGCTGCGTCCAGCTTCAAACATAAACTCTTGAATAGCATGCTTGCCTGGTTTCATATAAATATATTAATCACTATTTTCTACATTAAGCGTGTTGGAATATCATCAAAGTATAGCAGTAAAATGATAGTCAAGCAAAGGAAAAAAATTGTTGTAATTGACATGACAGAGTAAACTTGATAAAGTAGTAATACATCTTTCTTCAATTCATTGGAGAAAGATGTTGGAGCAAAAGCTGGGGTGAACTTTTCTACATAATCTTCCTGCAAAGCAATTAGACCAACCACATATTTAGATACTTAATGAGAGAAAGAATAAAACAATCATTAACAAACTGAATCGAGCTTACAGGTCAAATAAAAAAAGAGAAAGACGTAAAATATACCAACGTCGTAAACTTCAGCAAGACCATTTTTACTCTTATTGTCATCCTGAAACGTTTTAATTAAAATAAAAGCAACTTCAGTATACTGAATTTTTGTCAGTGTTGAAAATAAAAAGGTAATGAGCACTATGAAGCATCGTTCACACCATCTCCAGTCATACCACAAATGTGATTCCTTTCTTGATGCTTCTTCACAATCTCGTACGTGTGTTCTGTTCAAGATGGAAAACAGAAAAAAAATGTTGATGTGCAGTCAAGTCCTACTCACCTTCGTTCTGATTTATCGGTGAAGTCGACAGTAATGTTTGGTTGATTTCAGAACTGGTTCACGGGTTTGAGTCGAGAGTCAGGTTCCTAACGGGATTTCGTAGTTCAAGAAGTGAAGAAGTTGTTTGACATAAACCGAAAAGCTCAGATTCGTCGACGGTTTTTGCTCACCGGTGATCGAAAATGGCCGGGGAACGGTGGTTACTTTGTTGAACGGTATTTAGGTTATGAGAGAGATCCTTCTTGGAAAACGGGTTGTTTGTTAGGTTATGAGAGAGGATAGAGAGTGTCATAAATTCAAAAGTCAAAATTCAAAATTTGCGTGATGATACTGTAGCCAAAAGACCTCTTTTTTCACAAATCACACTTATATACTAGGTTGAGAGTAATTGTGGTATTAAAATAAATTTAGGTCTTAAAATGGAATTGTTTTATTGAAGTGGGCATTAAGTGAGCATTAACCTTTTTTTGGATACTAGATAGTAATATGTTTGGCTGAGAGGTATTTAGTGTGTCATTTCCCTTTATTTATTTTTAAGATTTAATACTAAATGTCAAAAAATTAAAACTAACCAAAACAATTACGAATTTATTAAAAGGGTACTAATATTTTTTTTTGATTATTTCTTTTTTTTAAGTCTTGTTTCTCTTTAGAGAAGCTTATTTAGTGTTTTGATTGATGTTTTACCTCATCAATACACTAACATCTATATATAGTTTCCAATTATTCCATAATATCGAGATTGTATTATACTCTAGATATATTTACTTATTATATAAGGTTAGTTTATTGTACCAAATCTATAATTTCATTTTTCAAAATTTTGTCTCTTTGTTTTCCCTTATTTTGAACCCTGCGTGAGTTATTTAAAATTTTGTTGATATTGTCTATTCTCTCTTTATTTACAAATTGAATACGCAACTATATTACCGGAATTTAATGTGGATTGAATATCATAAACAAGCCTTCATCTCTATGAAACCGGTGTTGGTCGTCGATTTCTTTACGATATTTCTCTCTTCCTCATGTCGTCATTCTTATATCTAATAAGTCTAGAGAATTATTACTGAAGTACTCTGTCATGTCAATGTTCGTATGAGGATATCTGTAACGATTTTGTTCATATGTTAGTAATTATAGAGAGAGAAATAAAATGAATAGAGAGAAAGAAACAAAAGTAATAATGAGGTGATAATTGATTAATGATTGGCCCTTTTGCCCAAAAGAAGTTGTTTTTTCACCTCAGTACTTTACTGATTATAAACATACACCTTAGTTATTACATTTGACCCCCTCAATTTATATACTTCTCAGTTGTGTACTTAATACTTTATTCCATCAAATTAATCCTTTTATTTATCTTATTTAACCCATTTATTACAATATATTTTTTCCCTTATCAATAGCCCCCCCTCCCAAGTCTTTGTGAAGATATTCGAGGAAGAACTTATTCATGGACGCATATTCTTCACAAATTCAACATCATATTTTTCTTCCTTTGATTTCTCAATCTTCTTTTGATTTATCATCAAATTATCATTCCTCTGATATTATTCCAGACCTATGACTTCATCATTTGAAATAATGACATAATATCCTTCATCACTCATCTTAGGTTGCATGTTGGAGTAGAATTTGATGAGTTATCCCAATATTTGTGACAAAAAACTTGTAGAGTTGTACTGTCACTTAATCCTATGTGTCAACAATTTTCTAGCACGCACTAGCAAGCTTTCCAAAAGAATTTTTGGATGAATAAAGGCTCCTACAAATCTTTACGCTTCTCCATACACGTAGGAATCAGATTATAGGTAGAATAGCTTCTCTAAAAAACTTCTAATCTTCTCTAAGTACCATTTTTTAATCGGGCCTTCAAAATCCTTGAAGCCCATATCATATGTATAAATATTTGACTCCGCTCATAAATATAAAGTTACACATTTTTTAGTTTTAGAGTGATAAAGTGTTACTTTTGTTTAGAGAGAGAGGTAGATTATCCCACTAAGCATTTTCTTTATCCTTTCATGCCTAGAGACTCCGAAGTGCTTGAGAGATACAAACGTTGGGAGTGGTTCAACATCTCAAAAAAAAAAGTGAAGAGAGAAGGGTTGTAGGCGTAGAAAAAGAACCCATGCCTTTACAAGTCCTCCAAACAATATTTTATGGTTAGTGGCCTACCCTCCGCAAACATTCTGACCTAGTAGGAACCTCTGGAAACCATATTACATTTGATCCCCCTACTATCCAGCCCTCGGTCCAAAATGATAAAAATTATAGACTAACATTCGTTGGAAGACCCTGATAGTCCAAAATGATAAAAAAATATAGGCCAACATTTTTTGGAAGACCCTTTCGGTCCAAAACGATAAAAATTGTAGACCAACATTAGTTGTAAGACCCTTCCGGTCCAAAATGATAAAAATTGTAGACCAACATTAGTTGTAAGACCCTTCCGCTCCAAAATGATAAAAATTGTGTAAGTAGTTTTATGACGGCAAAGAAATATTATATATAAGTTGGCTATTAAGACACCTTATTAAAACCTTTTTGCGCCACCAGGGTAGGAAAAAGTATTCTACCGATACTTATATAAATTTATAAAAAATATTTATAAACTTACATATTCACTCTAAGATGATCAATATTCTACGAGTAAGGAAGCTCTCTTCCTTCTTTATCTTTGAGTCGATACGTCCATGGCTTAACTTTCTTCGTTACAGTATACGACCCGTCCTAGTTAGGTCCTAGGTTACGAAGCCGTTTTTATTTTGTATGAATAAATATTTTCCTCAACACTTTGTCCCTTGTTTTGAAACTCCCCCTTCTAACTTTGGAAGCGTACTAACTTCTCATCCAAGTCGGATAGTGTAAGCAATTGAATTATGCACTCTTTATTTTTTTTCTTCTTTCAATATCTAACTCTGTACACTTTTCTTTTTCATTTATTTCTTCGTAATATTCACTAATTCGATATGATAGGACAATTATTTTGGATAGAATCATTACATCATTTCAATGGACTAACACAAATGGTGATTCTTGTTTGGCCGTCCGATGAGTAATTCTGTATTCCCACAAAGTTCTTGTAAATAATTCGGCCATTTTTTACATTATCTTCAAAATTATTATTTAAACCATCCATAATTGTTCGATTGGTAACCTCAAGTTATTAATTCTCTTGCGGATGGAAAGGTACTAAGAAGCACTGTTATATTCCTTTAGCAACACAAAAGCCTTCATTTCTTTGTTATGAAATTGTGGCCCATTATCCATTGTTATATTTCTTAGAACCCCAAAACGACAACAAATATTGGAAAAATAAACCTAATCACATGCTTAGATTTTGTTACTGCTAATGGTTCATTTTACACCATTTTAGAAAAATAGTCCACCGCAACAATTATTGTTTGTCGTCCTCCTCATGCCATCTGTAATGGTCTAACCAGATCAATGCCTCATCGGTCAAAAGGTAGTATTCAGATATTGATTCAAGATGCACTCCTAGTGCATGGATTTTATTAAAAACCTTTGTAAGTTGTCATATTTTTTAACAAACTTCTTGGCATCAGAAGATATTGTAGGACAATAGTACCTTGCTAGAAGAACTCTGCGTATCAACGTTTTATAACCTAATCACATCCTTATATTTTGTTACTGCTAATGCTTAATCTTCTACCCATTTATAAAAATAGTCCACCGCGAAAATTATTGTTTCTCGTCCTCCTCATGCCATCGGTAATGGTCCAACCAAATCAATGCCCCATCGGTCAAAAGGTAGTAATTCAGATATTGATTCAAGAGGAACTCTTGGTGCATGGCTTGTATTAGAAAACCTTTATAAGGTATCACATTGGTGAACTGCCTCTTTGGTATCCGTAGATATTGTAGGCAAGTAGTACCCTGCTAGAAAAACTCTTTGTATCAAGGTTTTATAAGCAGAGTGTGCAGATCCTTCCGCATCATGAAACTCTGACAATATCATTTGTGATTCATTTTCTCTTAAAAATCTAAGTAAATGCCATATAAATGATTTTATATACAACATATCTCCGAGGAAAATATAACAATATGCCTTAAACATTATTCTTTTGGCCATTACTTTGTCAATAAATAACAAATAATTTACCAAAAATTCTTTAATTTCACCCCTTCAATCTTTCCCTGTGCTTATAGAAATTTGAAAAGCTTCGATAGACCCTTCTAACGACTCAAACCCCTTTGCTAGTGGAGGATTTTCTTGTGTGATAATCTAAGGGTACTCCTCGTAATATGAAACAATAGCCAAAGAATGAGTTACATCCCGATGCGCTTGATCCCCCATCTTTTCGGACCATCTAGTTTGACTCAAAGTTTTCTTCATCAATATTCATATTCGATCGTTCAGAATGGAACTCAACTAAAAAATACGCTAAGGGTTGTGCTCTAATGGTAGTCGTAGGCTCAAATTCAATATCAAAATATCCCAATTAAACTGAATACTTAATCATTCTTCCTAATACAACATGCCTTTGCAACATATTTTTCAATGGAAAAGATGTTTGTAAAATGATAGAATGAGCCTGAAAATAATATCAAATTTTACGCAGAGTAGGTACTAGTGTAAGGGCCAATTTCTCTAACTTTATTAGAGTTTTTCAACATCAAAGATACTTTTACAGTTGTAATACACTAGTCTTGGGCAGTTATCTTCATCTCGAATCGTAACAGCACTTACATCATAATTTGACACCGCTAAATAAACATACAATCTCTCCCCCCAATTTGGCTTTGTCAGATATTTTGGCGAAGAAATATACTTTTTAATTCGAAGAAAATCCTCAAAACATTCTGGGATCCAGTTAAAACAATATTTTTATCTCAACACTTGGAAAAAAAGGACACACTTGTCTGACAATCGTGCTATGAATCTATTCAAGGTTGCAAATCTTCCTCTTAGAATTTGTACTTCGTTGATCATCCAAGGAGGCGCCATAATCCTCAAAACATTTAGTTGTATCAAATCAGCTTCTATCCCACACTCACTAATTATGTACCTAAGAAACTTTCGGATCCTACTTCGAACGTATATTTTTCTGGATTCAATTTCAAATTTACTTTTGTTAGGTTAGCGAAAATTTCTTCTAGACTAATGATTTTCATCTCTTGTGATTTTTACTAACATTTCATCGATATATAATTCAACATGTCTCTTAATCTGATTTTCAAAATTTTTGTTTACTCAACATGGTTAAGTCACTCTAGCATTTTTCAACCAAACAACATTACTTTATAACGATATAAACCTCTTCCGCTGATAAAAATGGTAATCTCATGATCCTTTGTATCCATTTGGATTTGATTATATCTGACATAGGAAGCCATAAAAGAAAGTAACTGATTTCCCAAGTAAAGTCTACTAATTGATCTATTCGTAGAAGCGGGAAGGTATCTTTTGGATATGACCTATTTAGATAAGTAAAATCCACATACATCCACCATCTTGTTCTTCTTCTTTACGAAAACCGGATTAGTAATCCATAAAGGATATTGTGACTCACTTATGTACCCAATTTTAGTTAAACGATGCACCTCTTGTACAATAGCCTCAGAGGTTTCTTGGGAAAAAGATCTTCTATTTCGGATGATCGGACGGACATTATTTCATACTTCTAACCTATGACAAATGATAGCAGTAGGAACCCCTGTCATATCTTATGTACATCATGCGAATAAGTGTAACTTTGTTAATAAAAATTGAATTAAATTTTCCATAACCTCCAAAGATAACTTTCTGCCGACTTTTAGACTTTTACCCTTGGAGAATGTATGATCCTCGAAACTTTTATCTGAGACCATAATCCTAAGGAGTCTTCCTCAGATCATCCACATGGTCAGATCCTATGACAAACTATTATTTCTTTGACTCGACTCTCTTTATTTATTTTTGGGCCAACGTAATTCGATAACATTCTTTTGCCATCTTTTGAATGTTTCTAACCGTTCCCATATAGTTTCCCAAGACATACTTCAAACATTTATGGACAGTTGATGACACAACTTGCATTCAAAAAATCCAAGATATTCCAAAAATTGCATGGTAAGATGTTGGAGCGTCTACCACAGTAAACAAAACTGTCATCATGTTTTTTAAATTCTTTTACCACTTCAAACGTTACCCCACTAAACCCCACAGTTATCCGATCTGACTGAATGATTTTTTGTTAATTGTTTATCTGACTATAAGTAGTCATAAACATGATGTTACCCAAGCTTTCAGTATCAATAAAAATTCTTCATATCTAATGCCCATCAATTTCTTCTACAATAACAAACGCATCCTCATGTGGATCAACTACATCTCTCGTGTCGTCATTTTCAAGACAAAGTATTGGAGATAGATTTTTGTATAAATGTGGTGAAGCTTCGCCTCCAGTTGAGTTGCTAGGCTAAAAATTTGCTTCTTACGAGAATAATCCAATGCCCTTGCAACATTATCCTTTCGAAAAATTGTTAGTGATTCAAAGAAAGCGCATAATTAACTAGACTTTTGTTTTTACAATTGGACCTTCCACCATATTTATGTTGTTTATATATTGTTTCAGATCTAAATACTCAATGGAAATATAAAATGCATCAATATATTCTTCATCAATAGGTTTTGAGATCATTAAAGCATCTTATGGATTCAGACAATTTTCTTTCTTTGGAGCAACCATAGAATTCTTCTCCACAAATGTTGTCAGCTTCCCATTTTCAATCAAAGCATGTATCATTTTTTTAACGTCACATAATCCTTCGTATCATGCCAAATATCCCCACGACACTTGTAATACCTATTACTTATGTTGTCCCTTGGATTTTGTTTAGGAAACGGCTTACAAAACTGTACATGTGGACGTGTTCTCTCAAATATTGTTGCTACACATTCAACCAACTCGGCAAAATAGGATAGTCAGATCTATTTTTATGATATGGGTCATATAAATTGTTGTGTATTAAAAACTATGACATATTCTTTCTTTTTTGGAGGTGCATGGATTATTGTTTGAGCTGGTGCTCGAGGTTGGACAATGTTTATTGGTTGCGAAATGTTTCGTGGTGTCATTGAACTTTGATAGAACTGGTTATGTTTAATTTGTGCCCAAGAAATCGCTTGCGTTTCTTCCACCAAGATTATTTTTTTCTACTTAACCAGCAAAGTCTTAAATTTAAGGGCTTCTTTTTTAGCAACATTATCTTTCTAAATTCGAGGAAGCAATCCTATCTGAAAAAATACTAGTACAATATCCTTAAAACTTTCCATATCGGTTTTTGTTTTGATAAAATGATTTATGTACTCCTCAAGGCTCTCTCGGCCTTTTGCGGACAATAAATTATTGTATTACCATTCGTGTGGAACGTGTTCCTTCCCAAGAAATTTTGACGAAAAATAATCTAGAACATATTAGAAAAGTTAATACAACCCACAGACAAATGATTATACCACATTGAAGCTGCATTCTCGAAGCTTTGAGAGAAAGCTCTACATAGAAACTTGTCATCATCGTTATAATTGATCATAAAGCTCTTAAATTATTCGATATGGTTGCCCGCATCTTGTGTTTCGTCAAACATATCCAGCTTCGAGACATCAAACCACTTTAGCAAATGCCTCGAAAGAGAAAATGCCTCCAATTATTACCCATTTTATACATACTTCCTCCAAGTCCTTCATTCATTATCGTATATAAACCTCTTGAGACAGATAGGTAAATTGATTACTTACACGATATTCGAGGTTATGGTTTCCAGAAGGAAACAACATGTGGGGGTTTTCTTGTACCCTCATATTAACATGCATAACCCTATGATTCTCCTCGGAACCAAGTCCTTTTTTTATCTTGTTCATTATTTTCCTTCCTCGGACCCTTAGCACGGGGAGATGTTCGACGACCATGTTTTTTCCTCCCAGAATCTATTTTCAAGTAATTATTTGGATATTAATTATCCCTTTCTGGGGAAAGATATTCGTCTATACCATATGATGAATAATTGCTAGAGTTAGTTGATTCGTAGCGATATTTAGATTTCACCCTTCTATTCGAAGAATAACAATCTCTTCTTTGATGTCTCTCACCTGTCCGAGAAGCATTTTACATGTGATTTTTTTCATTTATTTGTTCTATTCGGATTTCTTATTTGAGTCTTTATAAACTCAGCTTCACTTCCTTCTCAGCATTTAATATTTTCAATATCTTCCAAAAGTTCTTTCCTATAAGCTACTAGAGCGGATTTTTTCTAGCAGGTCGTCGGAAAATTGGTCACTGTTGTTTATTTTGTTTGTTAAAACCATTTGCTCCTCGAAAATGGGATCTCTAGATGGACTTCCGACCACACGATTCTTCGTACCAGATTTTTACCCTCCAAATATGTTCGTATCCATTACCCTCACAACATTTTAATATAAGATTTATGGTTTTGGAATGACAATTTTGGGTACCAGTCGAGGCTAATGATAAGTCCAAAGACGAGGCTAATGATAAGTCCAAAGACGAGGCTAATGATAAGTCCAAAGAATTCTTAGCGGAGTACTTTGTCCAGTCTGAAGAGTTTAAAGAATATCTGGGGGTGATTTTGTGATACGAGAATCTCTTAGTGTCAATATAGGTTGAATTACTTTGTTTAGGAGCTGTTTAGAGAGAGAAAGTGGGAGCTTAGCTTAAGTAGAGAGAAAAAGTAATATTATATTCGTCTTAGGATCTGTGAAGCATGTGTGGTCCTTTTATAGTACAATTGCGGGCCCCGAACGCTTTAATTCCCATCTATTATATTTTTTGTCCCTACATCTCTAGCTACTTCTTTGATAGTTTATACAATTTTCCCCTCACACAATTTCTTCTTTACATTTTCCTCCTATTATACTTCTTCTTCAAAATTTTCTCATATCATACTTTTTCTTTATGATTTTCTCCTATCATACTTCTTCTTTACAATTTTCTCCCTGTCTTTTATTCTTCCTTATCAGTAGCCCCCCAGTCCTACTAAAAATAGTTTTACTGGGACTGTAAAAAAGTCTCCATTATCTCTTCGAACATCTCTTCTTCGAAACAAATGCCTCGAATGCTGCACCTCTTCGAAAAATCATCACTTCAAAAACACCTCTTCGAATGCTGCACCTCTTCGAAAAACAATTTCTTCGAAAACATCTCTTCAAAAACATCTCTTATTAACCAGTGTAGCCCCCCAATCCTTGCAATGACTTAGTAAGGACAAGCCAATACCTGAAAACTTGGCCCATCAGAATTTGCCATGTGAGCATATCACAACCATTAGAATTCGATGCTAAGGCATTGCAATGATTGGCTGCGAAAATATGGTCATGACATCAACAGTCATGCTTTTGTGTCATCGTATCTTTAGAGAGATCATGCCTCTGTCAATAATTTTTTACCTAGGGTTCCCATAATACCCCTAGGCAAACAATAAAAAATGTCCCCACGCCCGATTTTTCTTAAAAGCTCATTTGGCCTCTATAAATACTCACCTCTTTCATTAATGGCTCAAACTTTCCACCCAGAACTTCTAGAGAGAGAAAGCTGGCTTACAAACCTCGTCGGATTCCAAAGTGGCTCCTTATTAGCAAAAAATTTGAAGAACGAGTCGCTGCTTGTGAATACACTAAGCCTCAGCCTCCACTTGCTGTGACTATCTTCTACGGTTCGTGGCCCCCTCTTGCAAATTCGACGGCCATAATCCCCCTCGAAATATCTCATCAGAATCAAATCAACAACCAGATCACCCTCGAAAAAATGGGGAAAGAAAAGCACCATAAACATTCTTCGGGAAAAATAAAGAGACACCACAAGGACAAGCATTCACAGGAGCGCAAGCGTTTGAAAGACGTACCAGAAACTACCCCTGAGTCTTCTCAAACTATGGCAGCTGACCCTCCTTTTCCGAGGACCGGGGATCCTGTGTCAAGCCTTCCACCTACTCCATCCATAACAGGAACTAGGACTCCCTGGTTTTCTCCAAGACAGACCGTGGCTACCGAGGCAGAAATTCAAGAGCTGCGCAACAAAGCCCTAGTTGCTAAAGGAAAGGCTATCGCCTCAGATCACCAGGAGTCGTCTATTCCAGCCACTCATGTTGCAGATAAGAATGATGTCATCGAAATTCCTGTTGAGTCGTCTGGTGAACATCCTACCGCCACGATCAATCCTGATCCAAACACTCAAGTCATTCAAGCCAAAAATCCAGACCAACAAATCGACATCCCAGCAGAATCCTCTAGTCAGACGCGTACTCCTCCTCTAACAATGTCCGACGAGCAAGCGGCACGCATTGCCCCTAAGTCAAAAGGTGATGTAACTCTTCCCCTGGAACTTGATGCCATCATGGGCAACAAAATTCGAGGGATTGAAAATAAGCATGCTATTGCTCTTTACAATATATCGTACAAATATTGTTCTCCCTCAGAAGAAACACTACTTCGTACTCGTTGGTGCATCCCTTCGTATATCAACATCAGATTCCCCTCCGAATGAGAGACTCCACTATCTGTTAGGGATCATAAACTTGTTGTCTACACTGACATCATGAATTGGGGACTAAGATTTCCTTTAGACCCTTTCTTCATCGAGTATTTTGCTAAGATTGACCTTTGTCCCTCTCAAGCTGGACCCAACATGTGGTTCACATTAATGGCATGCATCATGGCCTCGAGAATTTCAGGCCAAGAGTTCACCTTGGAACAGTTCATCGGACTATCCGGGTTGGCTAGGAATCCATTCTTCCCATTCTATTCGTTAACTTTTAGCCAAATGCAGAAAGTGCTAAAAGATTTGCTAGAGGCTGACAAGAAATGGAGACAACAATTTATCTTCTTCTCAGGACACTGGGAGACTGGCTCGGAAGCAACCCCTTCGAACCCTCACAAACTAACTCTGTTGTGGACCAATAAATGTAAGTCCTCGAATCACCGTGTTCATAATAGTCCTTCGAATTGTGAGAGTTTAAGAGTTTAACTTAAAACATTTTTATAGGTATGACTGGAATTTCGAAGCCATATGCTGATTATGTAGAGAGTGCCACTGCTGTTTTTACGAGGCTTAGTGAATGGGCTAAAGAGAAATAGGAAACCGATTTCGCTTATGTTTTAGTGACAACAATATGGCTCTGAGCAAACTGTGGAGGTTAAACCCGTTTGACCGACTGTCTTTGAAAGAGTTGATGACCCCTCCTTCCCAAGATGAGGTGCTAGAACGAGTAACAAAGAAAGATATATTGATATATCTTCCGAAGTGTGATCGTGCACAAAGTCATCGAGATGCACCCGATGAGGAACTTCCTGCTAAGCAACAACAGCTACAGCTAGAAGTGTCCATCGCCTCGGACCCAGCCTCCTCGACAACAAAGTAGCTCCCAGTCCTGATACTTCCCCGAAAAAGGCCATTCTCCCTCAGAAGAAGAAAAGCTTGAAAGCCAAAGGGAAAGAGAAGGCTGCCTTAGAGCCTATCCAGGAGTTGTCCGAGGACGGTAGAGTTCAAAATGACGCCCTCGAACCGGCCCAGGAGATCGAAGATCAAAAGGCTCTGGATGGGTCTGATCATGAAATGGGAGATAACTCTCCCAACTTAACACCCATCAATCCTCGGACCCAAGCATCACACCCAGCTCCCCTAGAGGAGCCCCCAATACTTTCTCCACTTCCCATGCCTCAACGTAAGCCTCTTCAACACATTGATCTTGGGATTGTCGAGGGGGAGACATCTGACTTTGACGTTGTTCCACTTCCCATGCCTCAACGTAGCCTGCTGCATGCCTCTGTTATTAAGGGAAAGAAAATGGCACACTTGGAGAACAGGAAAAATTATTATAAGTTCAAGGCTTCCCTGTTGGCTGCACAGCTTGAATAGGCCAAAAAACAACATGCAATTGTAGAGAGCCAAGCAGATGCACTATATGAAAGATTATCTGCCTCGGAGAACTATGTCATTATGTTAGAGAGATGTTGCCAAGAGGAGAGGGATCTCTATTAGAAAAAGACCGAGGGCCAGGAGAAACTCATTGCTGAATATATAAAGGCCGAAGAAATAGCGCGCAGAGGTTTTACTGACTGTTGCAAGGATTATGAAATAGTTTACAAGAATAGGGATCACTTGGCGAGTTGCATTGAAGATTTCCCTCGGCAGGTAGAGGAAAAGAAGGAGAAGGTTGTGAATGCCTATATTGCCAAGTGTACCAACAACCTTGCTGATCGAGATGCAACAGTTCGAGTAGGTTTGATAACTCAACTTCATGCGGAGTACCCTGAATATGACCTTGGCAGTTTTTGGAAACTTGTGTCCCCGGATTTCCGTCCTCCTCACATTGTTGTCAGTGAGAGTGAGTCGTCGGATTCCGAGGAAAGTGATTCCCCCGAAAAATCTCAACAATAGATAATCATGGACAAAGTATTTTGTGTATAAGACCTTATAAGGCAATTTTTGTTTCTCCTTCGAATTCTATGCGATGAGATGTACTCCTCGGATTTTTGTGTATGCCCCAACTTGTAACATTTAACCCTGCAATATTTAGTGTGTGGAAATTTATATCGTTGTATTATTTCTAACTATTGTTTATATTAAAGAGGCATAGCGTGTATAATAACATAAGAGTGTAAATAGTTCAAGGCACGACATATTGTGTCTTAAAGAATAATTCGAAGAGATCCAAGTAATAATTCGAAGCATAAATTTTCATAACCCGAATAATAGTTTAAAATAGGGAAACATTCGGGGCACAAGTCATTTTGACCAAAATTATAGCTTAAGTTAAAGAAAAATTCGAGGCACAATTCATTGTGACCCAAATCATATTTTAAGATAAAGAGAAATTCGAGGCACAACTCATTGTGACCCAAATTATAGTTTAAGGCAAAGAAAAATGCGAGGCACAATTCATTGTGACCCAAATCATATTCGAAGATAAAGATAAATTTGGAGCACAACTCATTGTGACCCAAATGATAGTTTAAGGCAAAGAAATATTCGAGGCATAAATCATTATGACCCAAATGATAGTTTAAGATAAAGAGAAATTCGAGGCACAACTCATTGTGACCCAAATTATAGTTTAAGGTAAAGACAAATTCGAGGCACAAGTTATTGTGACCTGAAAAATAGTTGAAGGCAAAAAGTACGTCATATTAAGCAGCTCATTAGACACCTCGTTAAAACCTTCCTATGCCTCTCATGGTAGGAAAAAGTATGCCCTTACTATATTTGGAACTTTCATGTAAAAAAAGGGATAACTGCTATGCTCTAACTAATTTCTCATTCAAGATACAGCTTTAAATGTTCAATATTTCATGGAAGACGGAGGTATCGCCCTTCCTTGTCTTTTAGTCGATAAGTTGCCGGTTTTACTTTCTAATTGACTTCATAAGGGCCCTCCCAATTTGGTCCCAATTTGCCAAGACTCTTGTCTTTAGTATACAAAAAGACTTTTTGTAGTACTTTTTCTCCCATATTGAAGTCTCTATTCTTTACTTTAGACGCATACCGACTCCGCATAAGAGTTTGATAATGAATGGATGTCAATTGTGCTCGTTGTCTTTTTTCTTCAACCAAATCTAACGCCAACGCTCTGTTTTGGTCATTCACCTCTGCTGTATACGTTGCCACACAATTTGAAGGGAAAAAAATCTCTGGGGCAACAATGGCATCCATGCCACATACTAAGGCAAATGGGGATACAGCCGTGGCTGTTCGTGGAGTTGTCATGTAAGCCCACAATACTTCTTGTAAGTAATCAAGCCATTTTCCTGCCTTTCCTTCCAAGTTCTTTTTCAAACCATCCAGAATTGTGCGATTGGTCACTTCCACTTGCCCATTATCTTGAGGATGAAATGGGGCAGAAAAACATTATCGTATGCCCTTAGAGAGGCAAAAAAAATTTAAACTCCTTGTTATCAAACTGAGGCCCGTTATCCGTTGTGACTTGCAATGGCACGCCAAAACGACAAAAAATGTTTGACACCACAAATTTGATCACATCTTTGGCCTTTGTCCCAGCCAAGGGTTCTGCTTCTACCTACTTAGAGAAATAATCCACTGCGACAATTATAGTTTGCCTGCCACCGGACGGCATCGGTAAAGGCCCAACTAAATCGATGTCCCACCTATCGAATGTGACTGCTTCCGAAATACTTTCCAATAATACCCCTGGCTTATGGATCACATTGGCATAGCGCTGACAAGTGTCACATCGTTTTACCGAATCTTTTGCATCTGAAGCAACAGTCGGCCAATAATAACCATCCAGAAACACCCGACGAATTAATGCCTTATACCAACAATGAGCAGAATCTTCCCCATCGTGTAATTAGGATAGGATAATTAGTAACTCATCCTTGCTCAGACACCTTAGTAATGGTCAACTCAAAGATTTCTTATACAGCACGTCTCCCAGCATGATATACCCATGAGATTTGAACCTCATTTTTTTAGCCTCGTACTTTTGGACAGGCAAAGTATCATTTTCTAGGAAGGCAATAATGGCTGATCCCTAATCGTATGTGATCACACTGCTCTCCTCGTCAACGTTCATCGTGTACTCCGTGCCAATGGTAATCGAGGGACGTTCCTGAATAAAAACCCATGGGTATCCCTCCGCTCGCGAGGCTGAGACCAAAGAATCTGGGACAACATTTGCCTCCCTCCGAACATGTTCATACTTAACTTCCTCAAACTCAGATACTAAACCCTTTAATGCTTTCAAATACTGTATCAGCTTATCTTTTCTGGCCTTGGACTCTCCCAAAGCTTGGTTTATTACTAACTGTGAATCGCTGATTAATTTAACCTTTTTAGCCCCACATATCCGAGCTAAACGCAAACCCGCTAATGCAGCTTCATATTCCGCCTTATTGTTAGTGGCTTTAAAACCGAACCGAATAGCATGAAGCATAGCTATCCCTTCTGGAGAAACCAATTGGACACCCGCCCCACTTCCAGAAATGTTCGACCCCCCATCTGTCCATACCAACTATTCTGTTTTATCAAAATGTTCAACGACCTCTTCATCCTCTCTCTCCGAATGGAATTCGACCAAAAAAATCGGCTAAAACTTGGGATTTTATCGTCGTTCGAGGTACAAATGCTATGTCGAAATCTCCTAGTTCTACCGACCATTTAGTCATCCTCCCAGATATATCAGGCCTCTGTAACAAACCATTTAGGGGAAAAGTTATCTGAACGATTATAGGATGTGCCTGGAAGTAAGGTCTCATCTTTCGAGCAACCGTTACCAAAGCCAACGCTACCTTCTCCAACTTAAGATATCGCTTCTCCGCATCCAGCAAACTTTTACTGACATAATATATAGGTTTTAGAAGAGATTCCTCTTCGCGAAGTAGAATAACATTAACCGCACAATCAGACACTGCTACATAGAAAATTAATCTCTCCCTTACCAATGGTTTAGACAACACTTCAGGGGACATCAAATATTCTTGGATTCGGCAAAAAGCAGCTGAACATTCGTCGGTCCAATTAAGCTGTTTCGCATTTCGCAATACCTTGAAGAAGGGTGCACATTTATCCGAAGACCGAGAAATAAATCGATTCAGAGCGGCCAATCTCCCTGTCAGAACTTGGACTTCTTTGATATTCCGGGGGGAGTCATGGTGACTAAAGCTTTTATTTGTTCTGGATCGGCTTCGATGCCTTTTTCGCTGATCATGTAGCCAAGAAATTTGCCCGACCTCACCCCGAAAATACACTTGTCCGGATTGAGCTTCAAGTCGACGTTGCTTAAATTGTTAAAAGTCTCCTCTAGGTCGGAAAAATGATCTTCGTCCCAGGAACTTTTGACTATCATATCGTCGATATAGACTTCCACGTTCCATCCCATCTGTCCCTCAAAGGTTTTATTGACCAAGCGCTGATAAGTTGCCCCTGTATTCTTTAAGCCAAACGGCATAACCTTGTAGCAATATAACCCTCTCCCGGTAATAAAAGAAGTGTTTTCTCCATCTTTAGCATCTAATCGGATTTGGTTGTACCCTGAGTAGGCATCCATGAAAGACAACAGTCGGTTACCCGAGGTCGAATCTACTAACTGAAAAATGCGGGGCACTGGAAATGGGTCTTTGGGACAAGCTCTGTTTAAATCTGTGAAGTCAACGCACATTCTCCACTTGTCATTCTTCTTTCGTACCAACACTGGATTCGATGCCCATACGGGATAATGTGACTCCCGAATGTGGCCTATGCTTAGTAGCCTCTCTACTTCCAAAAGAATAGCGGAAGCCTTTTCCGGAGAGACAGGTCTCCTCTTCTGGAAAATATGTCGAACATCAAGTTGTACCGCAAGTTTATGACATATAACCTCCGATGGTACTCCAGTGACATCCTGTGCACACCAAGCAAACATATCGAGTTTGTTAGATAAAAACGCAATTAACCTTTCTCTAAACTCCAAAGAAAGTTTTACTCCGATCTTCAGAGATTTTCCACTCGCAAATTCATGCGTCTCGGAATCTTCTTCCGAGACCAGAAACCCGGGGGTCTCCCTCCGATCATCACATGGGATGACTTCGGAGGAAGGCCCCTTTAATTACTATGCTTTATCTGACACTTCTCCCCGAACTCCCTTCGAGGATAGAGCTATCTAGTAACATTCGCGGGCCATTTTCTGGCTACTTCTGATTTTCCTGACATTGTTCCCAACTACATACTTTAGACATTGATGCACCGTCGAAATTACGCCATGCATCCGAGACAACCAAGAGCGACCCAGGATAGCGTTATACGAAGTTGGCGCGTCAACGACAATAAAAAAAACTTCCACCTCTTTCTTGAATGGCCCACGGCCCAACTCAACCACATACTGAAACTCTCCAACCACCACTGCTGTAGCGCCGATGAAGCCCACTATGGTCCTCCCGGAACATCTTATAACTGGTGGGTCAGAAATTCTCCCGTAAGTGCTCATAAACAAGATATTCGCTGAGCTTCCTGTTTCGATAAGTATCTTCTGAACTTGATCCCCAGCGATGCCCGCGACAATCACCACCGCATCCATATACGGGCCCGCAACATTTCGCATATCATCGTCGTCAAAATAAATGATGAGGGAGGGTAATCGGTGCATTTGTGCTGACACCCCCGCTTCGATCTGGGTAGTTAGGTTGACCATGTGCCTCTTTCGCGAGCTATTGGAATTTCCCGCAATAGTATCTCCTCTAAAGATTTCCAGTGAAACAAAGAAAGCACAGAGGCTATTCACCCTCCCCCTCGGAATAACCTCTTCCACCATATTCACATTATTCCTCCCCTCCTTGGGATCCAAATATTCTTGTTCAATGTCAAAGTCGTCAACCTCTTCGGAAATTACCATGCTGTGTCAGTGTTCTTTGGGATATCTTTCACCACAGCGTTCTTCTGAGAGTAATTTTTGATAAACTATAACAACATTCCATTCTCGATCAAAGCTTCCACTTCTTTTTTCAGAGCTATGCAGTCCTTGGTATCGTGCCTAATATCCTCGTGATACTTACAATACTTATTAATGCTTTTACTTTCCCTCGGAGTCTGTATATGGAAAGGTTTCCTGAATGGTACTGTAGATCTCGCCTTGTCAAATATAGCGGCGACATTTTCCGTCAACTCCGCAACATAGTCTGGACGAACCCACTTGTTCGACATGGGTCTGGTTCCTTGATTGTAATTTTGCTGGTTGCCATAGTACTATGGGCTTGTTTTCTGTCTCGGCGGATATTGACCCTTACTTTTGGCCTAAACATTGGCACGGGGCCCTTGGCTACTCGGCTCAGACCTTTGAAATTGATTCTGATCCAACTGATCCACGGATCCTTTCTCTGATGCTTGAGTCTCTTCCACCAGAATTCTCTTCTCGACCTGATCCGACAATGCTCCGAAGGTCATTGCCTGACTCTCCGCCATCGTATCCTTCAACAATCCGGGGAGTAGACCCATCCTGAAAGCTACAAGTGCCACTGAATCTTTACAATACTCCATGCCCGTTTTTGTTTTGTTAATATGATTGGTGTAATTCTTCAAGCTCTCCCCAACCTTTTGCCTGCAATAGATTATCGTGTCTCCGTTAGCTCTGAACTTTTTGCTCCCCACAAATTGTTGTCTGAAGATATTCCAGAACATGTAAAAATTCTTTATCGAGCCCTGCGGAAGCCTATTATACCATTTGGAAGCTACCCCCTTGAAGGTCTGAGAAAACTCTCTGCACAACAACTTATCATCGTCGCCGAAATTAATCATGAAGTTTTTGAATTGTTCGATGTGATTATCCGCGTCTTGTGTCCAATCGAACTTCTCTAACTTCGAGATATCGAAATGCTTTGGGAGGTTTCCCACCAAAATATCCGTGGACATAGGAAAAGCTCTCCAATTATGACCAGTACGATAACCGTTGGATCTTAAATTGTCATTGTTTGGAAAGTACAACCCCTCCTCGGATGGCAGAGTATATTTGAAATTTTCCAATCGAAATGCTTTGATAGTCATCGCCCACTAGGTTCTCCTCGCAATTGTTGACAAAATCGTCCCCTTGCTCTTCCATAGTTTTCCTCTGAACTATTTCCAGGAAGCGATTGTCGTCAGAACAATCTTCGCTTCCCACAGACGGCGCCACTGAAAAGTTTAAAGAATATCCGAGGGTGATTTTGTGATACGAGAATCTCTTAGTGTTAATATAGGTTGAATTACTTTGTTTAGGAGCTGTTTAGAGAGAGAAAGTGGGAGCTTAGTACAATTGCGGGCCTCACACGCTTTAATTCCCATTTATTACATTTTTGGTCCCTACATCTTATCTTCTTCTTATTCTAGCTACTTCTTTGATAGTTTATACAATTTTCCCCACACACAATCTCCTCTTTACATTTTCCTCCTATCATACTTCTTCTTCACAATTTTCTCCTATCATACTTTTTCTTTACAATTTTCTCCTATCATACTTCTTCTTTACAATTTTCTCCTTGTCGTTTATTCTTCATTATCACTGTCAATGTTCGTATGCTAGTAATTTTAGAGAGAGAAAAAATGAGTAGAATGAAAAAAAGATAAAACTAATAATGAGGTAATGATTTATTAATGATTCACCCTTTTTCCAAGTAAGATTGTCCTTTATACAAGAGGTGAGTCATAATTTACACATTTACCCATCTTTATACGGTATTTTCACCTTACTACTTTACTGATTATAAACATACACCTTAGTTATTACACTTGACCCCCTTAATGGTTGAACGGTTTGACCCGGAAGCAGACGTTTTTACAGATCATGGTTCCATATGCTCCAACGTGAGATACGACTCTTGTTTTCTCTGGGTGGATGTTGCACTGCCCGTTCTATTCGATTGCTTGAGGAAACGGGTTGACGAGATGCTTGATGCTGGTCTTTTCGAAGAGCTGGAACAGTATTTGGGGTCCGACAAGTCAACAGGTCATCCCGCAATAGCAAAAACAGTCGGTGTGCGCGAATTCGAGTCGTATTTTCGTAAACAGAAAATGAGAGCTAAGGGGAACCGAGAGGAACGGGTACGAGATGAAGATTACCAGCGAGCAGTAAGAGAGATGAAAGAGAACTCGTGTCAGCTGGTGAAAAGACAGGTTGGTAAAATTTTCCGGCTGAGAGCGACATCGATTAGATGCAACGGCAGCGGTCATAGAAAAGCTAACTACGTCGAGCAATGCTGAAGGGTGGACAGACATTTGGAATAGAGACATGATTGAACCAAGTCTTGAGATTTTTTTTTTCTTAAACAAACATTCATTTTATTACTAAAATGAAAGTATTACAGAAAGGAGGACTAAATTGAAGAAAAGATACAAAATAGGGACTAAAAGCCCTAAATTGAAACCCTAAATCAGAAATTCTTATCTTCTTGAACCTATCTCCATCTCTTCTTCTCGCCTTCTCTGTACGAAACCCCACTCGACTGAAATTGGTGCTTCTCCTTCCCTTCACCACCCTACCGAAACCGTAATCGGCTGGCCTTAGACCCAATACCGAAATATCCTCGTACCGTTTGCCAACAATGTTCATTTCCCAGAGTTTACCAAAACCGTAATCTGCGATTCAACAGCTATGGCGCCGGCGAAGATGAAGGTAATGTAGACGGAGTTACGTTTCATCAAAATTTTGTAGGAAGCTTCATAGAAGCCTCGCGGGATTCGTACTATGATTATTTAATACTAACGATAGACCTTCCACAGACGAGCAAACCTGGTGGCACAGCTCTGAAAGATGCCAATTTGCTAAGTGAGATCGACACTTAGCTTTTTTTTCACCTAACTATCTTTATCATTATCTGATAAAGATTTGTTATATATTCTCTTTCTAGTAAGTAGAGAGTTGATTGAAAGCTTTTTTACACTTTTGCTTCGAGAGTTGATTGAAAGCCTTTTTACACTTTTGCTTCGATTTGCTGATTTGATTTTCTTACTGATAATTGTGTTGAAATTGTTAGCAGGAGAAGTAGCATGTGGAGAAACGTTGCAGCTTCCTATATTATCACGATTTGGTGATAGAGAAGTGTCTTCACTATGATTCTCAAGACTCATTTGATAATCTTGTTTTATCCTTTGGAGAGCACCTATAAGCTCAGGCTCACTTTTTGAAGAAGCATCCATGCTCTAAAGATCATTCCTGCCACATGTATTTGATTCATCAGAAGCTTTATCTTTATTTGTTATAATCGATTTCAGTTTTCGTCTGTAAACTTTGCTGAATGTCTGTATTTAGGTCGTTTTAGGAACTTGAGTGCTTGTAAAAGTTTCTTGATTGGATACTATGGGATCTTGATTATTAATAATATTCTCCTTTGTTTTTCCTTCAATTGTTTCATTTTCCTTAGTTTTCATGTCATTCTTTCTACATTCAATTGAGCTATGACCCAAGTGATAGTAGTTATAGCAATATGAAGGCACATTTATGTAACTGACACCAACCCAACTTCCATCGTTTTCACCGAACCCCACCCACAACTTCCTTTTAAGATTAGTAGAGATATCTAGTTCAACATGAGCATAGCAGGCATTCTTGTTGGCCCGAAACTTATCTGGAACAATTATTTTGTAGACAGTACCTAAAGAAGATGCAAGATCCGTGATAACAGATGAGTTATACAAGTATTCAGGAAGGTTTTCAAGTCTGACCCAAACCAAAACTCTTGAGTTTTCGATATTCTTGTTGAAGTCAGGAGTCCATCTATTTAGTCGCGTGATTTTATCGCCTACGTTCCAAACGTTTTTTTACTAGAGACTACTAACGTCCTCTTTGAGGCAGAATTCCAATAATATATGGCGAGAGTCTAAGGTTGAGTACGTATAAGAGCCCTTGAATTTGAATCCTTGAAGGAATAACTCTAATGACGACTTCTTAGGAATTCCATTACTGAACTTACCTATTATGGTAGTTCTTGAATTTTTTGTAAGAAGATCCTTAGTTTCCTTAGAGTTCTGTATGATATTATGATCCTCTTTTATTCGAACGAACTCCGGATGGTTTCTTTTTGCTCCGATTTGGGTTTAACGATATCTACATAGGATTTCTTTGGCAGGTCTTGTTTGTTTTTATCAGCGTTGGGAAGCAGAGGAGGGAACTGGTCATTTAGAGTTTCCGTCATCTCCTATCAGTCAGTTTGGTTTACCGAAACTAGAGAACAAAGGGTCAAGAAACAGAGTGAGATTGCAAGCTGCAATCGATAGTCTCTTAAGGGTTTGGTACCCACCGGAAGCCAGCAAGGGAATGCAAAACCAGACAGGCGCTTGAAGGGATTAGAACAATCGCCGGAATTCGTGGCGCTATCACTGGAGAAGACCATAGGCTGGTTAGATCTTGGAGAAGAACCTCCTCCCTCTCATTCGTACCTTTTCAGATAATCCACATTCGCTTTTGTAAACTTCTGCTACTACTTCCAAGAAAGTACCTCCATTTTTTGGAGCGTTGGCTATCTGCTCAACTGAAGCTTCAAACTATCAACCGACTGTGAAACGGTTTTTGGAGAAGTAGCTATTTACTTTTATTTATTGAATAAAAGTCGCAAAAGAACTATTTACCTATTACTGTTTTTTACATTTTCGTCAAATTCCTGTTTTATTATCATGTAAAATTTATTAAAGATAGTATTTATTTATATTATAAGTTTTGTTTTAATTTATTTAAAAAATATATAAAGAAAGTGTTTACTGACATATATCTGTAATGGATTATGTAATAGACATACCTTACCTTACATATTCAAATGTTTCCTGCACTTTAAGATTAAATAAAGTATAATTATTTCAAACCAAAAACTCTAATCAAATAGATAAATTACAAGAAGAAAAACCATTATCAAATACATAAAGTAGCTAATTATTGTTACTGAATTATTTTAATTCTACGCACACAACTGTTATATGGTCTTAAATACAAGACCAATATTATAACGTTATAAGAGAGTTGCATACATAAGGCTTTTAATCATATCTAACACATCATCAAATCTATATTTTAATCCATTACAATTTATTTTCACACCATCACTTTCGATATGGATAAGTATTGGCTAACTTTCGATATGGATAAGTATTGGCTTAAATCAACAAATCTTCACAATCTATCATCTTTGAGGAGGATAAAATAGTGTTCCATTTCCAAGTATTTATAGTTTTCCATGTTAAAAAATGTTAAATTTTATTGTTAATAACAATACTTTAACGCACAATTAAATTTAGATGTATTAAAACAAAAATATTATAAGATTTAACTTTTAACAGTAATACGAAAAAATACATACTTGCCAAATATAGGCTCATACTGACTACAAAAAGATTATTATCAAAGGTTTGATTTGGTGTCAAGGGCTGTAACTTGGTGTGGAAGTTGTAAAGTGTTCTTGAAGCTTTTTTTCTGTCGTATGATGTAGTTTAAATTTGTAGTTGAGTGGTGAAGTTGGGTCTAAGTGTTAGGGGCTGAAGCTAAGTTGTAAAACTAAAACTATATGCCCAGAGCTGGAACAAAGTGTTGTGGCTGGAGAAATCTAAGTGGGGCAGTTCAATTGGACGTTAAGGGTTGAGGCTTGGTAAGTCGAAAAATTAATGAGTTGATATTGCTGACTATATATATGACCAAATGTGCAGCTAGACTTAGGTGCATAATAAGTTTACGAGAATCTAAGAGTTAAATAAAACTGAAGCTTCCTAGAACAAAGCATATAAGATGAGCTGAAGCATGTTGGACCAAAGCAGTGTGTCAAATCTACTCGAGCTCTACTTTTTGTTCCTTATGTAGTTGAGCTTAAGTTACTATTAATTAAATATTTATATCTATATTAATTTCTTATTTGTGAGGTTTTCCAATTTTATGATTAGGGTTTTATTATAGTCTTTGAATAATGAGATTTAATTTGTAGCATTTATTGGAGAATTTGAGTTTTTCTTATGTCTATTAGATTGGAAAAATAAATAGAAAGCTAGGGTTTTACCATTGGTGGGATTTTGGCGAATTGATAGTGACACAAAAGACAAGCCATGAATCTAGGTTTGAGAGAGATAAAACTTGTAGCTTTGATTATTGTAAGGTATGAGATAAACAATTGAATTAAAATTTTATTATTCAAAGTGTTTTTGTAAGCCCAAAATAGAGCTTTATAACATAGTTGAGTGATTGAGTGTTCACTGTCCGAGAATCTTCTTGTAACCTAATTTATATAAATATATATGTAGTTTACCCCTATATAAGTAAAATAATTTCATGATTTGAACTCTTTTAAGTTTCTTGTTGTGTGTTTAATTGACTTTATATTCTTGCTTGTTAACTTTGTTCTTGAATTAAGATAGCAGTCAAGGCTTTGATTAACTTATGCAACATGTCGGTAGGTGCTCCTTAAATTTTGGCTATTATTTTGGTTCAAGGGTTAAGATTCGGCTTCTCGAGTCTTGTTAAGTCTAGATCAAAATCTATTATAACATTTTTTATTTCTCTAATAAGTTGTCCAATCAGCATCAAGTTCTGAAATAAATATGTAATGTTGGTGAAGAAAACAAAATAGAAGGACACATATCACAGATCCTAAATAACATGAAGCACATACACATTTACGGCCTCTATGGAGTTTAACCTATAGAAATTCACAAACGATAATGAGTTTAATCTCTATAGAATTAAAGTTAATATTCCTTGTAGAAATAAGACCATTTCCTTGCACCGAAGAGAATGGTAGAAAATGATTAATTTTGAAATATTCTTTCAGGCCCATGTTGATTTTGTGCATGTTGAATGAAACCTTTTGAAATGTGTTTAAAGAGTATTCAGCCATGGGAATTTGGAAAAAGCTGGAAGCTATCTATATTAAAAAAAAGCTCGGCGAACACGTTGTACCTTAAAAGGTAGCTTTACACGTTATGCATGGAATGTACAAAGGAAATCTCAAGACATTTGAACTATTTCTGAAGAATATTTATTGACTTGAATATCACTGTGTTCAACATAGAATATGAGGATCAAGAATTTAACTTCTTAAACTCTATGCTGGAAGTGATGAGCTCTTAATTGGAATATGCTCTACGAGGTGGTTCTTAAGACTGATTGTGACGATGTTATACTGAGTGTAAGTAGAAGGATTGTTGGTAATTCTGAAAGAAGGGCTATATTAGTAAGAATTTCCTCGAGAGGAGAAAGATATACAGTTTTCTAAAGGACAAAGATGATACTTGGATGGTTTTGAATGACTATGTTGATGGTTTAGTGCCTTCTTCTTATGGGCACACTAATACGTAGGTTGTCGATTTTGAAGATTCATTCCATATGATTTTAAAAAATGTTAGAAAATGTAGAACTATTTGAAGATAATAAGGTAATTTTGGTTCATGATGTGTGTTGTAATGTAAAAGAAATGTAAAGTATTATATTTAAGCTCTAAACTAGTCTGGATAAAGATTTTAAAAATATAAGGTATGTCCTTAAACTTAAACTTAAACTTCTTTTTATAGTTATGTTTGATAAGGAAACGTTTAAGTATAAGGGTGTAGATGACAAACTGAGGGTCTTCCAAAACTCACATGTTGTTGTGGAGGCTAGCTATGATAGTTTCAAAGATTTCTATGGGGTGTTTTCGTAATACAGACGGTAAATAAAGTTTAGAATTTGTTTAAAGAGATAGTTGAACTGCTTGGGTATTCAGTATATACAGAGAAGTTTAATGAAAGTGGTTGAGAGAGTAACTATTTTATATTGTTTCAAAGCCTAAAATTGTATATGTGATATAGGCCCAAGTGGGCCTACACCCTTAATGGGCCTATTTAAATAATCTAAACCCATTAAATCAAAACCCATAATTATACTTTATTATCTGAAATAACTATATTAATATTATATATTTATTGCATTAATAATATAACAACAATACATGTCCAATAGCTTATTTGTACGACATACGGGTTTTAAAATTAGGTCCTTATCAGTAGCCTTCATAGTCCTTGCGAAGGTTCGTCAGTAGGACTTAAACCTGGAACTGCTTCAGATTAAATCATGCAGGAAATAGTCAAACCAAAAACTTCTAGATTGATAGCATTGACTGATTATGGAACCGCTTCACGTACTCGTGATTTTAGCTAGTACTAGTTGACTCGAATAGCCTTACTTACTCCTAATAACTATTGTCCCTAAATATTGCTACATGTTATTATCACTTTAGTCCATGTTTCCATACTTTCTTTAATAAATATTCCCCCTCCCCCACCATTATTTTAACTTGTTATTATTTTGGAGATAAAAAGAGAAGCTCACAACGTTAGCCATAGAAAAATCCTATATATTCAATCTAATAGCCACCACAAAACATTTCTCTATCAACAGTATAAGCCTCAGCTCCACAGTGGTATTTTTTATGCCACTTAACCGATTGGTTGTTTCTCTCAAATTGAGCGAGAGTGGAGAGAAAATCTAAAAGATCTATCGGGATTCCTAAAACCGTCATGCAAAGAATAAAAAACATGCCAAACATACTCCAGCATCCCTAAATACACCCTCGGATCAATTGTCTATGGGTAATTTTGACATCGTTGAAAAGTTTGTTGTCCCTCGAGTGCCATAGACAGAGAGGTCACAAATTAGTTTGGTAAACTCTGGAGGCAACTTGATGGGATTGGTCAACGATGCAGAATAGTATACTGATGTGAGATCATCAGTTGGTGTATTATGTCAATTATGAGAAGTGATTATGAGAGAGGAGCAGAGATCGAGAAGAAAAGTGAAAGGAAGACACTGGCGGGAAAATGTAGAAAAAGCAAAATAGCAGATGTTGAATTACCTCATTTAGTAGCTTAAGAAAAGATAATTTATTTATTTTTATAACATCGCGTAAAATTATTAGCCAAAAAAGCGGTAAGTGAGATTTTGGCTACATGGGGAATCCAAGAGGATGTGGAAATACGGCTATCGAAGCCCCGAGAGACACTGCTCTGACTGTGTAGAAAAGTAATTAGTCTTCATCCCTAACATGCTAAATTGGATGCTACAACTTTTACTTCACCCATAAGTCATTAGGTACTTCGAGCTGGTTGGCATGTTCCTACTCAAACCAAGCTATATATCTGGTCTGCTTTTATGTGGTGTATCATGTAATAAAGGCTATCAAACATTAAAATGGTAATGGAGGAAGGTTTAGCGATCACCAGGCTATCAATGATGCCTTGGATCTCATTCTACTTTATTGCTAATGGGGAAGAGTATAAGGTAGTAAGTGATCTCTTAGACGCCGAAAATGTTTGGAAGCAACACTTATTGTTTTGTGAGGAGTAGCTGGGAGACAGACCTAAAGACCTCCCAAAAGAGAATTATAACCACAATCGAAGGAGTGACAAAACGTATGTAATTTTGCTTACAAATTTAGTTAATTTTAACCTTCAATACTTGAAGATTACTTTTTATTAATTTTGAAGCTATACCCAAGTCTCAACAGCACCATCTGAAAGATACCAACCATACTTTCAAACAGTTACGCCATTGTGCTGAAGAGGAATGGTCGGACGAGGTATATAACTACTTTATACCAAAACACCTGGTTTGGAGTCACTTTAGGTGAACTCAATCGAATCTTAAGTTATCATGGGATAAATTCATAACACCACAGGGTGCATCGGTAATTTTTAAACAAATATAAACTACTTATGGCATGGTATATCTTCACACTATAAATAGGGATCCAAGAAATAGGGTGAAGAATGATTATGCTAGTGGTTCGGGCATAAAAATACTAACTACTGGTGTCCCAAAGGTGAAGCGATCTGATAAGCCAATAAAAAAGCTGGTGGGGATGTAGTGAGTCAAATACACGAAGAACCTCCGAACATAAAAGGAAAAAAAACGTCAAGCACATCATAGGATAACATGAGGAAAAAATCAAATAGTGAGAAAAACATAAAAAAGATGAAGGCAAGCTCATAAATAGTTTGCACCGTAAATCAACTGGAACTTTTGAAGCTTCACTAAAATTATAATAGATCAGTACTACTAGATAATTTATAATATTAACTGGAACTTTTAGATATTATAAATTTTCTTGATCGTTAATATGAAAATTTATAATAATTTCAAGAAAAAAGAAGGAAACCGAACTAAAATATTAAATATGATTAACCCAATAATATATATATAGGCTTTATTTTAATTTTTTTGAAAATCAAACATTTTAAATGTGATTTGAGTTGGGTGTCGTATCATAAACAATTTCTGAATTATTAAAATAAATATCAATAAGAAAACATGAGTAATATAATATAACCGGTTATAATAATGTGTATCTAATACTTTTAATAAAACTTAAAATTTAAAAGCTTTACTGAAATTAAAATGAGTTAGTATTGGATAAGCTGTATTATAATTAGGACTTTTAGCAATTATAAATTTTTATAATGGTTAATATGAAAGTTTTGGATAAATTTTGAATAAATAAAATATTTATTAAATTACAAATAACAAACCTAACTAAAGTAATAAATGTGATTGAACAATTATTATATTTATAGATTACTTTATTGAAATTATTCTGGAATCAAAATGTTTGTCATTTTATTTATTTTTAACATTAAATACAAAATGTTGTAGGCAAAAAGTTAAAATTAACCTAAAGATTTATGGAGTTATTCTAAAAAATATCCATAAAATTAAAAAGTCAAACACCAAAAGGGGTAAAACATTGGTAATGTATATATTTTCTTATTATCATATTTTAATAAAAAAAAAATTGAAGCATCATTAAAATTAAAATAGGTCGGTTTTAGATAATTTGTATTTTTAGTTGGAGCTTTTAGATATTATAAAATTTGATTATGGTTAATACCAAAAATTATTAATATTTAGTTGACCATGCCAAAAGATGATAGGAAAGATAAGGAATATAATAAATGTGGCTGACCCAGCATTATATATTTAAAGGATAGCTTTTAGATATCTGATGTATACCAATACAACCCTAATTCTAAACCCAGTAGCAATGAATCTAACCCTAAACCCATTTCATGTCTACTCTTTGTCGGTTAACAATGTCGCTCTCTCATCCAACTGTGGCGTTCAACACAAAACCCAACAGCGCCCTCGTCTCCTCCCCTGCCGGATGAGTTACTCCACAGCCAACCAGCAGGAGAAGGTAATAGTGATCTTGGGCGGTACTGGCAGTGGTAAATCGAGATTTTCAATTGATCTTGCTACTCAATTGTCGGGTGAAATAATAAACTCCGATAAGATTCAGATATACAAAGGACTAGATATTGCTGGAAACAGAATTACTGTTCCTGAACAGCGTGGGGTACCTCATCATCTTCTCGGTGTATTTGACCACAATGACCCCGAGTTTACTGCAACCGACTTTCGCTCGGTTGGTGCCGACCTTATTTCAGATATAAGCTCTCGGGGAAAGATACCTATCGTTGTTGGTTGTACTAACTCGTTTGTTTACTCTTTAATGGCTGAACGGTTTGACCCGGAAGCAGATGTTTTTACAGATCATGGTTCCATATGCTCCAACGTGAGATACGACTCTTGTTTTCTCTGGGTGGATGTTGCACTGCCCGTTCTATTCGATTGCTTGAGGAAACGTGTTGACGAGATGCTTGATGCTGGTCTTTTCGAAGAGCTGGAACAGTATTTGGGGTCCGACAAGTCAACAGGTCATCCCGCAATAGCAAAAACAGTCGGTGTGCGCGAATTCGAGTCGTATTTTCGTAAACAGAAAATGAGAGCTAAGGGGAACCGGGAGGAACGGGAACGAGATGAAGATTACCAGCGAGCAGTAAGAGAGATGAAAGAGAACACGTGTCAGCTGGTGAAAAGACAGGTAGGTAAAATTCTCCGGCTGAGAGAGGCAGGTTGGGATATACATCGATTAGATGCAACGGCAGCGGTTAAAGAAAAGCTGACTCCGTCGAGCAATGCTGAAGGGTGGACAGACATTTGGAATAGAGACATGATTGAACCAAGTCTTGAGATTGTGAAACGGTTTTTGGAGAAGTAGCTATTTACTTTTATTTATTGAATAAAAGTCACAAAAGAACTATTTACCTATTACTGTTTTTTATATTTTCGTTAAATTCCTGTTTTCTTATGATGTAAAATTATTTATTAAACTTTATAACATAAAAATAAAACAAATTTAAGATACTATTTATTAATATTATATGTTTTATTTATTTAACTTTAAAAAAAATTGTTAAATAATATCAAATGAAAAAAAAAACTACATTATATGTGAAATGAATTAAAAAATTTAAAAGGGGACATAAAAATATTTAATTTTCATACCATCAAATATTTTATTAAATAAAACTAAAAAAAAAAGTTAACTAACATATATATCTTTACTGCAATATTTAATAGATAAACCTTACATATTCTAATGTTTCCTACACTATAAGGTTAAATAAAGCCCAACTATTTTAAAAAATAAGAATTGTAATCAAGCAGATAGTTTACAAAGAAGAAAACCATTATCAAAATACATAAGGTAGTTACTCTGATGCATAATCTTTACATTTTTTTATGTCTGAGAAGTTAATAGGGGTTTCGGATGGAGATAACTCAAACATGGAGATAGACTCCAACTTCATACATTAAATTTTTTTATGACTGAGAAATTAATAGGGTTTTCGGATGGAGATAACTCAAACATGGAGATAGACTCCAACTTCATACATTAAATTGTAAATTTATAAAAATGAAGATTTGAGATTTTTTTTTATTCTCTCAAATCTGACAAATATAGTATTGTACAGTTATATGAAATTTTTTCCATTATATTTGTTACCTATAGAAAATTATTGTTACTGAATTATTCTAATTTTATATACACATGTGACAAGTTCAAAAATAGTAGTCCAACATATTAACGTGTGACAGATGTAATTTGAAGACTTGGATTTGTTTCAAGTCTTTTAATCCGGCCAAATATCCCGAAAAAATGATTTGTTTTTACTAGAACAAACGTTTACAGATGAACTGAATAAGACTGCCTGAAACCATAGCAATCTCTCTCACTTCATCAATTCTCCTACTCGCACAAGTTTCAGTCGAAAGACAATTCTGTTGTCGGTGGCAAGGTTCAATGGAAAGCTTCACTAGTTCTTCACTTACCACGCAAACGATTCTGACTCCAAGTGTCCACCTTTCTAGTGACATATCAGGACGGGTGTGAGTTAAGTATTGCAACACTTCTAACAGGTTTCTAGATGGTGTGGGGCCTGCAACTAGAGTTTCAGAATCACTGGAAAGGTGGACACCAACAACCATGGGAGTTGGACACGGCTTAGACATGGAAAAACCTTGAGAAATCACTAAGTTTCTAATGTGTTGATGACGTGTTAAATACATATCTGTTGAGTCACGATAAATCTCTATTTCGAGGTATAGATGGAGTGACTCCACATCCTTTACTAAAAATAAAGTGTTGAGTTTGTGAACAGATTGTGTGAGACAGTCAATTTGTATACTTATAACTAGAATATCATCTACACACACCAGAATTAAAATCACAGTAGTCTTAGATATACAATAGATCAAAGAGCAATCAACTCTAGAATTCTTGAAACCCCATTTGAGTAATGTCTCCCTTAGTCTAGAATACCGGGCCTTTGGAGGTTTCTTGAGACCATACAAGGCTTTGCAAAGCTTACACACATGCGTAGGTTTCTGAGTGTCTTGAAAACCCTCTGGCTGAGCCATATACACATCTTCAATAAGACACCCATTTAGGAAAGCATTATTTATGTCTAGTTGTTTTACTGTCCAGTCTTTAGAGACAGCAAGAGCCAACCTCCGTGTAAATGGTTTAATAACAGGACTGAATGTTTCTGAAAAATCTATGCTAGAGGGTTGATGGAACCCCTTGACAATAAGCCTTGCTTTGTACCTTTGGATTGAGCCATCCATATGGTACTTAATCTTGTAAACCCATTTGCAGCCAACAACATTTAGAGTAGGGGACTAAGGAATGAGTGTCCAAGTGTCATTAGAAATAAAGGTTTTGTACTCAGTCTCCATAGCAATAACCGAGTGAGGATGTAACATATGAGCATAGTATGTAGTAGGTTCAATTGTAGATGGGTCAATGAATCAACATAAGGAACCTTTGGTTTAAAAGTCCCATCTTGAGCTCTTTAGAAAACAAACCTCTTTAGAAAAGAAAATCAACTTTATTAAAATCACATTCCTAGACACATAGATTCTCCTGGTAGGAGTAAAACCGGTATAACTCTTGTGAAACTGACTATACCCAAGCAAAATGCATTTCATATAGTGAAATTGAAATTTTTGAGATATATATGACCCAAGCATAATGCATTTCATAGCCTACTAGATTTGTATTATTAGGATAGTTAGTCCTCACTCTCCTGTTTCTATTTGAACCCTTGAAATGACCATAGAAGGCGTTTTGATTGTTTTTGTTGTAGTGTAGCTTGAAGTATGTCTTGTGAGCATAATTAAGAGATATTATATTGAGATTAGTCACAATATTTGACAAATTCCTTAGTTGATCTAGTATACTCTCAAATGTGAGAAAACTAGGTTGAAGGTCTAACCAACTAAGACACTTTTAGTCAGCTAAACAACGAACTATTGGGGTGTACTCTGAATCCAAACCAGCCAGGACTTGAGTCACCAAATCATCCATATATACTCCACAACATATACTCCACAGCGAGCCAATAATAAGTTATAACATATAGTATTCATTTTGTTTAGATTATTGTTCCTACTAGAGGTACCTTTACAAATCCTCTGAAATTTAGATTCATAGTATATGACCCTTTCTCTTGTTTGTGAGCCAGAAAGTTTGCTAGCTGCATCCTAGAGGCCCTTTGACGTGTCCTATTCCATCAATCGAGGTGCTACTTCAAGGCTCATTGTGGACTAAACCATGCAAGAATGAGTTGATCATTCACAATCCATTCTTCATGATCTGGATTCTCAGACACATTTCATTCTGGTTCATTTGTAAACTTAGGAGAGCATGGTTTTTCCTCTATGATGAATCCTCCTAATTTGTTTCTTTTAATCATGGGTAATACCATAGTTTTCTACAACACTTAGTTATTTTTGTCAAGTCTAATATGGTTGTTGTTATTGTTGTTTATTATTTGCAGGTACACCTTTGGTGCTGGAGAAGTTGCTAGGAAAGACTAAGCCTAGTGACTCACTGCTCTGAGTTGGTGAAGCAAGATTTTCTATTGAAGCTTTTAGAAGCTCTGATACCAAGATAAGAATGGAGATTTAAGATTTGAATTTCTTATTCTCTAAAATCTATCAAGTGTATCAAACAAAAAACTGCTTTTATAAGCGATTATTGTACAACTATATAGAATCTATATGTTAGTATATTATTTCATATAACTACTGGACCAATATAATAACGTGTGAAAAATGTAACGTGGATATTTGGGCTTACTTTCAAGGCTTTTAACTCGGGCAAATATCCACAAGAGAATGACTTGCTCTTACAAGAATAAACACAGTCGTTTAGAGATGAAGTGAGAGACGGTCTGGAACCCTAACAATCTCTCTCACTTCATCAGGTCTTTTAGTTGAATTGTGTCGGATACCATTAAAAATCAAATCGATGGTGAATTAATTGAATTTGTCAAGTTCATTGGAATCGTTTAGTACTTATTAATTTTTTGGATCAATATATATACACCAAAATTTCGAAAAAGTTATAATCTTATATTTTATCGATTGTGGTCCAATTTAATACTTGTTTGAATTAGGACGGGACAAATTACTAGTAATTAATTTATAAAGTATTAATTTATAAACGACTTTTATATAACTACTTCTGATAATTGAACTTTTTTTTTATACTATTAAGTATATAAAAACGACATTTATTTAAATTGGTAGCCATAAAATTACACTAAAAGTCTTTATCATATATCCCGAATAGAGATAGTGAGGTGACTATAATTACAATAAAAGAGAGCCTATGTTGGTTTTGCAGAAGAACTTTAAACCAGCCAAATAATGGAGAGAGAGCGAGCTATAACAATGGAGTGAGTGCTATTGAAATATTTCGAAAATATAAAATAAAAAGTTACTTCGAACAATAAAAGGTAGAAGCTTATTGGGATCATATACAACCATATCGTACAGATAAAGGTACTGATCAGGCTTAAGATCACCTTTGTATTTTAACAATAACCAAATTTTAAATAGTTGGATGTAAAGCTATATCATAGACTATCAAAAAAATTCAAAATCTAACATGAGCCTTTCTTAGTTTAGAACCTTAAAGAATACTCATTTTTTGCATATCATAGGTCTTGTCATCTCCACGTATACCAAACGTGTTTTTTTCTCTTCCAGAGTATAATTTTCTCAAGTTTTGAGATATTATTGAGTCGGTGTATGATATCGCAACTAGTTCAGTAGGTTGTTAACTCGGTAAATAAGAATCCGCTGCTCTATCATTTCTCATACTTCTAATTTTATACGATTTCTACCATCGATATTAATTTTTTAATATAACCAAACATAAAAATTTGAATTTTATAAAATAAATTTATGATATTATACTATACTCATCAATAAAAAAATTAAATATCCATAACTTTCTAATGATCCCTCGCTCATTGGAACACAAACATTCTGGAACACAAACATTTGTATAACGTAAATGCACATAAATTTGGATTATCTATTGAATTTTCATAAATCTTTATTGATGGTTTTGTCTTAGGAAATCTTAGAAAAACGTATTTTAGATTAAGGTAGTTACTCTGATGCATAATGTTTACATTTTTTTTATGTCTGAGAAGTTAATAGGGGTTTCGGATGGAGATAACTCAAACTTCATACATTAAATTATAAATTTATAATTGTAAATTTATAAACCAGATGAGAATGGAGATTTAAGATTTGAGTTTTTTATTCTCTAAAATCTATCAAATGTAACAAATATAGTATTGTTTTTATAAGCCGTTATTGTACAACTATACGAATTTTTTTTATTACATTTGTCACCTATAGCAAATGATTGTTACTGAATTATTCTAATTCTATATACAAGTGTGGTAAGGTCCAAAATAGTAGTCCAACATATTATTAACGTTTGACAGATGTAATTTGGAGATTTGGGTTTGTTCTCACGTCTTTTAATCCGGCAAAATATTCCGAAAAAAATGATTTGCTTTTACTAGAACAAACGTTTACAGATGAACTAAGTAAGACTGTCTAAAACCATAGCAATCTCTCTCACTTCATCAGTTCTCCTACTTGCACAAGTTTCAGTCGAAAGACAATTCTGTCGTCGGTGGCAAGGTTCAATGGAAAGCTTCACTTGTTCTTCACTTACAACGCAAAACGATTCTGACTCCAAGTGTCCACCTTTCGAGTGACGTATCAGGACGGGTGTGAGTTAAGTATTGCAACGCTCCTAACAGGTTTCTATATGGTGTAGGGTCTGCAACTGGAGTTTCAGAATCACTGGAAAGGTGGACACCAACAACTATGGGAGTTGGGCACGGCTTAGACATGGAAAAACCTTGAGAAATCAGTAAGTTTCTAATGTGTTGATGACGTGTTAAATACACATCTGTTGAATCACGATGAATCTCTATTTATGTCTAGTTGTTTTACTTTCCAGTCTTTGGAGACAGCAAGAGCCAACCTCCGTGTAAATGATTTAATAAAAGGACTGAATGTTTCTGAAAAATCTATGCCAGAGGGTTGATAAAACCCCTTGGCAATAAGCCTTGCTTTATACCATTGGATTGAGCCATCCATATGGTACTTAATCTTGTAAACCAATTTGCAGCCAACAACATTTAGAGTAGGGGACCAAGGAATGAGTGTCCAAGTTTCATTAAAAATAAGGGTTTTGTACTCAGTCTCCATAGCAATAACCCAATGAGGATGTAACATATGAGCATAGTATTTAGTAGGTTCAACTGTAGATAGGTCAATGAACCAACATAAGGAACCTTAGGTTTAAAAGTCCCATCTTGAGCTCTTTATAAAAAGAACCTCTTTAGAAAAGGAAATCAACCTTATTAAAAATCACATTCCTAGACACATAGATTTTCCTAGTAGGAGTAAAACCGGTATAACTCTTGTCAAACTGACTATACCCAAGAAAAACGCATTTCATAGAATGAAATTGAAATTTATGAGATTGATATGACCCAAGCAAAACACATTTCATAACATACTAGATTCTTCCTTTTGTATTATTAGGATAGTTAGTCTTCCCTCTCCCGTTTCTATTTGAACCCGTGAAATGATCATAGAAGGCCTTTGATTGATTTTATTGTAGTCTAGCTTGAAGTATGTCTTATGAGCATAATTAGCAGACGTTATATTGAGATTAGTCACAATATTTTGCAAATTCATTAGTTGATCTAATATGCTCTCAAATGTGAGCAAACTAGTTTGAAGGTCTAACCAACTAAGACACTTTTAGTCAGCTAAACAACGAACTATTGAGGTGTACTCTGAATCCAAACCAGCTAGGACTTGAGTCACCAAATCATCCATAGATACTCAACAGCGAGCCAATACTAAGTTATAACCTATAGTATTCATTTTGTGTTTAGATTATTGTTCCTACTAGAGGTACCTTTACGAATCCTCTGAAATTTAGATTTATAATATGTGACCCTTTCTCTTGTTTGTGAGCCAGAAAGTTTGCTAGCTGCATCCTAGAGCCCCTTTGACGTGTCATCTTTCATCAACTGAGCTGCTACTTCAAGATTCATTGTGGAGTACAACCATCCAAGAATGAGTTGATCATTCACAATCCATTCTTCACGATCTGGATTCTCAGACACATTTCATTCTGATTCATTTGTAAACTTAAGAGAGCAGGGTTTTTCCTCTATGATGAATCCTCCTAGTTTGTTTCTTTCAATCATGGGTAATACCATAGTATTCTACAAAACTTAGTTATTTTTGTCAAGTCTAATATGGTTGTTGTTATTGTTGTTTATTATTTGCAGGTACACACATTTGGTGTTAGAGAAGTTGCTAGGAAAGACTAAGCCTAGTGACTCACTGCTCCGAGTTGGTGAACCAGGATTTTCTATTAAGGCTTTTAAAAGCTCTGATACCAATATAAGAATGGAGATTTAAGATCTGGATTTTTTATTCTCTAAAATCTATCAAATGTAACAAACATATAACTTGTTTTATAATCGATTATTATACAACTATATAGAATCTATCTGTTAGTATATTGTTTTCATATAACTACTAAACCAACATAATAACGTGTGAAAAATGTAACTTGAAGACTTGGGCTTGCTTTCGAGGCTTTTAACACGGCAAAATATCCACAAGATAATGACTTGCTCTTATAAGAATAAACACAATCGTTTAGATATGAAGTGAGAGACGGTCTGAAACCCTAAAAATCTCTCTCACTTCATCAGGTCTTTTAATTGAATTATGTCGGATACCATTAAAAATCCAATCGACGGTGAATTAATTGAATTTGTCAAGTTCATTGGAATCATTTAGTACTTATTAATTTTTTGGATCAATATATATATATACACCAAAATTTCAAAATAGTTATAATCTTATATTTTATCGATTGTGGTCCAAATTTATACTTGTTTCAAATTAGGACGGGATAAATTACTAGTAATTAGTTTATAAAGTATTAATTTGTAAACGCTTTACTATAACTACTTCTGATAATTAAACTTTTTTTAGTACTATTAAGTATATAAAAACTACATTTATTTAAATTGGTAGCCATAAAATTACACTAAAATTCTTTATCATATATCCCGAATAGAGATAGTGAGGTGACTATAATTAGAATAAAATAGAACCTATGTTGGTTTTGCAGAAGAACTTTAAACAAGCCAAACAATGGATAAAGTGTTATAACAATGGAGAGAGTGCCATTGAAATATTTTGAAAATAAAAGATAAGAAGTTACTTCGAACAATAAAAGGTAGAAGCTTATTGGGATCATATACAACTGTATCGTACCGATAAAACGTATTGAGGCTTAAGATCTGACGTAGCCCAGAAAGTCCAAACAAAAGCCTTGTTTATTTTATTTTATTTTATTCATATATCTTATGTATTTAAATCAAATCAAATTATATTAAGATTTTATTTTATTTTATTTTAAAATATCTCCTTGTATTATAATTTAGGGTTTTGAGAAGTTGTTATATAAAGCCTCATATGCCTTAAGTTATTTGAAGTTTTTGGAATAATATATTTTTTATATCTGAAAATTTCAATCTTTGTTACCCTTATATTAGGGTTTCATCATGTTACCCATGAATTAGGGTTTCATTTATCGTTTATTTTTCTTCTATTTCCGCCGCGTCATCAGTTTGGTATCAGAGCCTCAGTTCTTGCAATGGGTCAAGCATGTTTCTGAATCCTGATTTCATCTGCTTCAAGGTTTAAAGAAGAGAACAACACACGTGGTTATGAAGATCGGGAAGATCGTTTGAGTATGAGGGCGCATACCAACCGTTTCAATGACGATCGTATTGACCGGTTACTGAAGGAGTTTAAATTGGCTACCAATCGCCGAATCAATGTACAAATTGTTTATTGAGATGTTGTCTCAGGCTATGAAGAGGTTTTCAAAGCCTTTTTTCATCAATTAGACATGGGGATGTTGTCTTCAGGCTATGAAAAGGTTTTCGAAACTATTTTTTCCTTCAACTGGATGGCTTCAATGTGACTTCGAATAAGGAACACTCGAGAAGAATTTATCTTATTCCGATAAGGTCAACAATTATAATTCCCGATGTAACGATTGAATAAAATAAAGTAAATAATTTGGGTTCTTGATGGTGATGGTGCTGTGAATTCGAGGACTAATTCTTGTCAACCAGGAGATTATTGAATTCTTTTCATATATCTTTATTGATGGTTTTGTCTTAGGAAATCTTAGATAAACGTATTTTAGATTAAGTTATTTTAGCCGAATATCTTTTAGATGAAATATTTTTAACCGACGATCTTTTAGTCAAAGATCTTTTTGACGAAGGTATTTTAGCGAGGGTCTTTTGGACGAGGCTCCTAATCAGTTAAGAAACAACTAGTTACTTTAACTGAAATAATCAGTTATGTTAAGAAGTAACTAACTTTGTTATTTTATAACGAAAGCTAGGATTATAGATACTCATTGTGCCGTCAAGAAAATGACGGTCGAAAAATTAAGTAGTCGTAGTCTTGAACAGAGTGTGGAAGAGCTTTTAGAAGTGGGTAGAGTAAAGAGAAAAGATTATTCTTATAAATCACTTTTGATAATCTATTTGTAAAAGTAATTTTACAAGATAGTAACTTGGAGACCCGCTCTCTCTCTAGAAAAGAGTCGATGTGACTCAACTGGATAAAAAACTAATTGTCTGTTTTTTTCGCAGGCTTTTTTGTTTTTAATTATAATCGTCATATCCCATATTACACTATTTTTATTTCTTTCCCACTTTGATGTTTCTTCACACATTAAATTATTGGCGCGAGTGAACAAAATTCTCGATAATATGCACTCACCATGGGGCAAATGATCAATCGAATTAAGTACCATGAGTTCAAAGTTGGATATTGATAAGTTTAGTGAGAATAAAAACTTTAGTTTATGAAAGGTTAAGACGAGGGAAATTATATTCCAACATATATGTGCTTATGCCCAAAAGGAGAAACACATATGCCATTGCATCTTTCAGTTGCAAATAAAATCGAGTCCAATGATAAGGCAATCAATATTATTTTTTTGTGCCTCAGAGACAAAGTACTTAGAGAAGGTTAGAAGAGTACTGGAGAACTAACGGTGGCAACTTGGGAACCTCAAAAAAGCTGAGTAATGGACTATGGATGCTCATATTATATTTATCAAAGAACGAAATAGTTTAAGACCTTGGAATTAAAATAAGATGGAGTTTTACATCTTGGTAACAATAAGGCGTGCATAAAATAAGGTATTGGTTCTATGGGACTCAAATTATTTGATAATCGTGCTTTCTTTTTTATGGATGTAAGGAATGTTGTAAAAATTAAGAGATATTTAATTTTTATTAGCATCTTGGATGATCTAGGATATTGCACTTGATTTCAACATGGGCTAATGATACATTTTCATGATCCATTAGTAGTAACAAAGATGAATAAAATAAATGGTTTATATATTTCAGAAGGTTTCATTGTTATTTCTAATGCATTAGTAAGTAATTTAGAAACCGAATACATAACTAAAATATGGAATTTCAGGTTAGGTCATGTCATTGAAAAATGTCTAATTTAATTAAACACGGTTTGTTAGGAAAATAAATTTTTAAAGAAACTAGAGTTTCCCATAACTGCACACTAGACAAAAAACACAATGGGAAGTTTGGGGCGGGAATGCACAAGTATAGTAGGATATTTGAGTATGTTCATTTGGATATTTGGGGACCAACGTCTCTTTCTACACATGGGGGGAATTTAAATTTTCTTAGCATAACTAAAGATTATTTTAGAAGAGTATGGGTGCATTTCATATAAAATAAAAGTGATACTTTTTTAAAGTTTGAATAATGTCACCCTATTGTAGAAAATCAATTAAGAACTAAAATAAAAATTTTGAGAACTCATGATGGTCTTAAGTTTTTTCGAGAGCAGGTTAATGAGTTTTGTAGGGACAAAGGAATTAGGTATGGAACCATTTCATACACTCCACAACAGAATGGTTTTGCAGAAATAATGAACATGATCTTGTTAGAACGAGTGACGTGTATGTTGTTAGGATTTGGATAACCGAAAGGAATATGGTGATAAATATTTAGTAGTACATCAAACTTGATCAAAACAATTCCATTAAAATGATTAAATCTAAAGACACTTATGGAGATTTTAAATAAACAACCAACTTACTACTCCAATTTGAAAATATTTAGAGTTTTCGCTCTTGCCCATGTCAAGTAGTACAAGCTTAGTGCTAGAACGGTGAAACATGTTTTCATTGGTTATCCTGAAGGTGTGAATAGTTATAAGTTATGGAATATTGAACTTGGAGTATCAAAGTTTAAGATAAGCAGAGATGTTACCTTTGATAAGACCCAGATGAGGATCAAGTGTAAGACCTAGATTCAAGATTGGAAATAGAGATAAATAAAATTCAGTTAGAAGTGGAGTCTTTTACTTATGAGAGGGAAGAAGAGGATCGAACTCAAGAACTTGAAGAGAGTGGAAACCAAACAATAATTGATGTGGGCTATCAGCTAGCATGAGATAAAGAGATGATATTTATTACTTTGTCTAAAAAATATTGTTATGCTGACCTTATTTATTATTCTTTGAATACCCCTTAAGAGGTGTATGACTTTGAACCAAATAATTTTAGGGACACATTCAAAGTAATGATAGGAACGAGTGGTTAAAGACAATAGAAAAATAAATTCTTTCATTGGAAAAGAACCACACTTGGAAGCTTGTGCCACAAAAAGCTACTTGATAGTAAGTGGATTGTTAATAGAAATGAAAATATATAAAAGGGTTAAAGAACCAATTTATAAAGCAAGACTTATCGTAAAGGATTTTATTCAGGTGGAAGAGATTGATTACAACTTATTTTTTAAAACTAGTTAATTGTAAATACGTAAGATCTTGAGTTGGAAGAGATGGATGGGAATATCATATTCTTACATGGAAATTTGGATGCAACAATCTACATGAAACAATATGAAAGTTTATGAAGGAAAATTATATTTGTTAAATAAATCTTCGTATGGGTAGAAGCAGAGTCCACGACAGTGGTATCATTCTTTATCTTCTATTTTATGTAGATGAGATCCTCATAGCAAGTTCTAACAAGCAAGAGATATAAAGGCTCAAAATGGTTAAATACTGAGTTTGAGATGAAGGGTCTTGGTAATGAATGGAGGATACTTAGGATGGATATCATCAAAGACATGAGTAAAATTGAGTTGTTCTAAACTCAACAGAATTAGTTGAAAAAAGTGGTTAAGCGGTTTAAAATACAGATTCTAAGGTAGTAAACATTCTAATATATCATCATTCCAAGTTATCAATTAAATAATATCCTTAATTCATGGATGCAAAAACAATATGGATAGTTTACCTATGCAACTGAATTTGGAAGCATCATATATGATACGGTTTGTAGTAGATAAGATTTATCCTACAAAATTAGTATGGTAAGTGGTATTATAGAGAACCCAGGCCAAGTTGAGTGGCAAACTTTTAAATGGTGATGACATATATAAATGGGTCATTGATGGGTGGTATGAAATACAGTAGAACATACAAGGTATGGTTTCTTTGGATTGTTATGCGGATATGGACTACGCTGGTTATATTGACACTAGAAAATCATTATCGATTTTTACGTTTATAATGTTAGGAACAACAGTTACTTAGAAAGACAATCAAAAGTCAGGTGTAGCCTGATCAACAACTTAAACGCAATATATAACATTCGTTGAAAGGGTGAAGGAAGCCATGTAGTTGAAGGTTATGACTGGAAAAATAGAGATTAGTCCAGGATGTCTGATGATCCATTATGATAGCCAGGGTTTCATTCATTTAGAGAATCATCAGGTGTATCATAAAGGACAAATCAAATTCATAATTTGTTGGATTTTATTAAAGATCTACATAATTGAGACAAAATAAATCATGGTGGAAAAAATAGCATCACACAAAACTCTAACACACATGTTCACCAAAGCATTACCTAAAGCGAAGTTCACGCATTTCTTAGACTTTATTAACTTTGTTTAATACTAGTCAAATGTTGGAGAGAGCAACACACTGGTTGGTAGAAAATCAGAATAGCTGTCTATTTAGAGGTAAAGTGGATTGGTTATTTTATAGTGCCTTTTAGCCGAGGATCTTTTTGACAAAGATATTTTAGAAGATGGTCTTTTAGCCGAGGGTATTTTAGATGAGGGATTTAAGACGAGGTTCGTGATCAATTGAGAAAGAATTAGTTTCTTTAACATAATTAACCATTGTGTTAAGAAACAAGTGAATATGTTATTTGATAAAGAAAGCTATCATTATAAATAATTTTTCTAGCTTAAAAAAAGAACACTTAAAAAACTGAATATTAATAGTCTTAAAAATAATATGAAAGATCTTTAGGAAATGGGTATAGTAATGAGAATAACGTATTATTATAACTCGTTTGAGAGAAACTCTTCGTAAAAATACTTTGACCATATACTAAGTTGGAGAGATGCTCTCTCCTCCAGACGTAATTTGATTTGAAAAAAATGGATAAACAAAGGATTATGTATGTTTTCATTTTAAGGTTTAATATTTTTTCCTTGATTATTATTGTGTATCGTATATTACAACATTGTTCTTCGTTGTATATTTCTATTTTTTTTTCCAAACATCAAGTTATTGGTGTGAGTTAACGAAATTCTCAATATATATTATATTCACACCCCCAGTCACTAAATTTTTAAATCCCACGTTATTTACAGTTTATTTCAAATACTGGAACTACACGATTCATGCTTCAATCTTTTTAAACTTGTTTTAAAATTATCTAGACTTATTTTAATGTTTATACTCTATTAATTCTAAACATTAGGAGTTGCATACATAAGGATTTTAATCATATATAACACATCATCAAATCTATATTTCAATCCATTACAATTTATTTTCACACCATTAACTTTCAATATGAAAGTATTGGCTAACTTTCAATATGGCACAAATCTTCACAATCTATCATCTTTGAGGATAAAATAGTGTTCCATCTCCAAGTACTTCTAATTTTCAACAATACTTTAATGAACAATTAAATTTAGATGTCTTAGAAGAATGCTAGAACAAACATAAAATATAGAAAATAAAAATTTGGAAAACTTTATATTACTCTATGAGTTTAAATATGGTTCATGATTACTATATATGGGTTTAATATTTGTACCTATCACTTAAATAACAAAAATATTATAAGATTTAATTCTTAACTATAATACGAAGAAATAAACACTTGCCAAATATAGGCTCATACTGACTACAAAAAGATTATTATTAAAGGCTTGATTTGGTGTCAAGGGCTGTAACATGGTGTGGAAGTTGTAAAGTGTTCTTGAAACTTTTTCTTTTGTCGTATGATGTAGCTTAAATTTGTAGTTGAGTGGTGAAGTTGGAACTAAGTGTTAGAGGCTGAAACTAAGTTTTGAAACTAAAACTATGTGCCCAGAGCTGGAACAAAGTGTTGTGGCTGGAGAAATCTAAGTGGGGCGGTTCAATTGGACGTTTAGGGTTGAAACTGGGTAAGTCGAAGAATTAATTAGTTGAAATTGTTGACTTTATATATGATCAAATGTTCAGCTAGACTTAGGTGCAGAAGAAGTTTACGAGACTCTAAGAGTTAAATATAACTGAAGCTTGTTAGAAAAAAGCATATAAGATGAGCCGAAGCATGTTGGACAAAAGCAGTGTGTCGAATCTACTCGAGCTCTACTTTTTGTTCCTTATGTAGTTGAGCTTAAGTTACTATTAATTAAATATTTATATTTATATCTATATAAATTTCTTATTTGTGAGGTTTCTAATTTTATGATTAGGGTGTTATTACAGTCTTTGAGTAATGAGATTTAATTTGTAGCATTTATTGGAGAATTTGAGTTTTTCTTATTTCTATTAAATAGAAAAATAAATAGAGGATTTAGCAATTGGTGTGACTCTGGCGAAGTGATAGTGATGCAAAAGACAAGCCATGAATCTAGGTTTGAGAGGGATAAAACTTGTCGCTTTGATTATTGTGAGGTATGAGATAAACAATTGAATTAAAATTTTATTATTCACAGTGTTTTTGTAAGCCCAAAATAGAGCTTTGTAACATAGTTGAGTGATTGAGTGTTCACTGTCTGAGAATCTTCATGTCATCTAATTTATATAAATATATATGTAGTTTACCCATATAAGTAAAAGAATTTCATGATCCAAACTCCTTTAAGTTTCTTGTTGTGTGTTTAATTGACTTTATATTCTTGCTTGTTAACTTTGTTCTTAAAATAAGATAATTGTCAAGGCTTTGATTAACTTATGCAACATGTCTGTAGGTGATCCCTAAATTTTAGCTATTATTTTGGTTGAAGGGTTAAGATTCGGCTTCTCGAGTCTTGTTAAGTCTCGGTCAAAATCTATTATAACATTTTTTATTTCTCTTACAAGTTGTCTAGTCAGCATCAAGTTTTGAAATAAATATCTAGTGTCGGTGAAGAAAACAAAATAGAAGGACACATATAACAGATCCTAAATAACATGAAGCGCATACACAATATGGCCTCTATGGAGTTTAACCTATATAAATTCACAAACGATAATGATTTTAATCTCTATAGAATTAAAGTTAAGTTATTCCTTGTATAAATAAGACCATCTCCTTCCACTGAAGAGAAAGGTAGAAAATGATTAATTTTCAAATATTATTTCAGGCCCATGTTGATTTTGTGCATGTTGAATGAGAAGTTTTGAAATGTGTTTAAAGAGTATTTAGCCATGAGAATTTGGAAGAAGATGGAAGCTATCTATATAAAAAAAACCTTGGCGAACAAGTTGTACCTTAAAAGGTAGCTTTACGCGTTGTGCATGGAATGTACAAAGGAAATCTCTAGACATTTGAATGATTTCTGAAGAATATTTATTGACTTGAATATCACTGTTTTCAACATAGAATATGAGGATCAAGAAGTTATCTTCTTGAACTTTATGCTGGAAGTGATGAGCTCTTAATTGGAATATGCTCTATGGGGCGGTTCTTAAGACTGATTGTGACGTTGTTATACTGAGTGTGAGTGAAAGGAATGTTGGTAATTCTGAAAGAAGGGCTATATTAGTAAGAAATTCCTCGAGAGGAGGAAGATATATAGTTTTCTGAAGGACAAAGTTGATACTTGGATGGTTTTGAATGACTATAGATATGTTGATGGTTTAGTGCCTTCTTCTTACGGGCACATTAATAAGTAGGTTGTCGTTTTTGAAGATTCATTCCATATGATTGAAAACAAATGTTAGAAAATGTAGAAATGTTTGAAGATAATAAGGTAATTTTGGTTCATGATGTGTGTTGTAATGTAAAGGAAATGTAAAGTATTATATTTAAGCTCTCAAATAGACTCGATAAAGATTTTAACAATGTAAGGTATATCCTTAAACTTAAACTTAAACTTCTTTTTATAGTTATGTTTGATAAGGAAAAGTTTAAGTATAAGGATGTAGATGACAAACTGAGGGTCCACGACTCACACGTTGTTGTTGAGGCTAGCTATCATAGTTTCAGAGATTTCCATGGGGTGTTTTCGTAATAAAGACGATAAATAGAGTTTAGATTTTGTCTAAAGAGATAGTTGAATTGTCTCGGTATTTAGTATAGATAGAGAAGGTTAATGAAAGTGGTTGAGAGAGTAACTATTTTATATTGTTTCAGAGCCTAAAACAACCTTTGTATATGTGATATAGGCCCAAGTAGGCCTACATGCTTAACGGGCCTATTTAAACAATCTAAACCCATTAAATCAAAACTCATAATTATACTTTATTATATGAAATAACTATATTAATATTATATATTTATTACATTAATAATATAACAACAATACATGTCTAATAGCTTATTGGTACGACTGACGGGTTGAAAAAGTAGGTCCTTATCAGTAACCTTCATAGTCCTTGCGAAGGTTCGTCGGTAGGACTTAAACCTGGAACTGCTTCAGATTAAATCATGCAGGCAATGGTCAAACCAAAAACTTCTAGATTGATAGCATTGACTGATTATGGAACCGCTTCACGTGCTCGTGATTTTAGCTAGTACTAGTTGTCTCGAATAGCCTTACTTACTCCAAATAATTATTGCCCCTAAATATTGCTACATGTTATTATCACTTTAGTCCATGTTTCCATACTTCCTTTAATAAATATTCCCCCTCTCCCACCATTCTTTTAACTTGTTATTCTTTTAGAGATAAACAGAGAAGCTCACAACGTTAGCCATAGAAAAATCCTATATATTCAGTCTGATAGCCACCACAAAACATTTCTCTAACAACATTATAAGTCTCACCTTCGCAGTGGTATTTTTTATGGAACTTAACCGATTGGTTGTTTCTCTCAGATAAATCCAGAGTGGAGAGAAAATCTAAAATATCTATCAGGATTCCTAGAACCGTCATGCAAAGAATAAAAAACATGCCAAACATACTCCAGCATCCCTAAATACACCCTCTGATCAATTTTCTATGGGTAATTTTGACGTCGTTGAAACGTTTGTTGTCCCTCGAGTGCCATAGACAGCGAGGTCTCAAATTAGTTTGGTAAACTCTAGAGGCAACTTGATAGGGTTCGTCAACGATGCAGAATAGTATACTGATGTGAGATCAGCAATTGATGTATTATGTCAATTATGAGAAGTGATTATGAGAGACGATCAGAGATCCAGAAGAAAAGTGAAAGGAAGACACTAGCGGAAAAATGTAGTAAAAGCAAAATAACAGATGTTGAATTACCTCATTTAGTATTCGAGTGCGTTGGGCTAAATTTTCAAAATGATAGAAAAACATAATTTATTTATTTTTATAACATCGCGTAAAATTATTATCCGAAAAAGTGGTAAGTGAGATTTTGGCTACATGGGGAATCCAAGAGGATGTGGAAATACGGCTATCGAAGCCCCGAGAGACACCGCTTGATTGTGCAGAAAGTAATTAGTCTTCATCCCTAGCATGCTAAATTGGATACTACGGATTTTGCTTCACCCATAAGTCATTAGGTACTTCGAGCTGGTTGGCTTGTTCCTACTCAAACGAACCTATATATCTAGTCTCCTTTTATGCTTTGTATCATGTCATAAAGGCTATCAAACATCAAAATGGCAATGGAGGAATTTTTAGTGATCACCAGGCTATCAATGATGCCTTGGATCCCATTCTACTTTATTGCTAACGGGGAAGAGTATAAGGTAGTAAGTGATCTCCTAAAGGCCAAAAATGTTTGGAAAAAACACTTCTTGTTTTGTAAAGAGTAGTTGGGAGACAGACCTGAAGACCTCCCAAAAGAGAAATCTAAGCATAATATCGAAGGAGTGACAAAACGTATGTAATTTCTCCTTACTTCCGCTTACATCTTTAGTTATTGTTAACCTTCAATACTTGAAGATTAATTTTTATTAATTTGGAAGCTATACCCAAGTCTCAGCAGCACCATCTGAAAGATACCAACCATACTTTGAAACAGTTACGCCATTGTGCTGAAGAGAAATGGTCAGACGAGGTATATAACTATTGCATACCAAAACACCTGGTTTGGAGTCGCTTTAGGTGAACTCAATCGAATCTTAAGTTATCATGGGATAAATTCATAACACCACGGCGTGCATCGGTAATCTTCAAACCAATATAAACTACTTATGGCAGGGTATATCTTTCAACTATAAATAGGGATCCAAGAAATAGGGTGAAGAATGATAATGCTAGTGGTTCGGGCACAAAAATACTAACTACTGGTGTTCCAGAGGTGAAACGATCTGATAAGCCAATAAAAAAAGTTGTTGAGGCTGTAGTGAGCCAAATACACGAAAGAACCTCCGAGCATAAAAGGAAAGAAAACGTCAAACACATTATAGGATAACAGGAGGAAAAAACCAAGTAGTAAGAAAAACATAAAGAAGAAGAAGAAGACGAAGACAAGCTCATAAATGTTTTGCACCGTAAATCAAGCTAAAATTCCTCCAATATTTAAGTTTCATAGTGCTCAAACACTCGGGAATCATTCATCCTCTCTTCTAGAGGTAGAGTAAAGAGAAAGTGAAGGTAAAAGTCAAATAAACAATATCAAAGAACTAGGTATTGAAAACCTAATACAAACGTACCGTAATCGGGATATTTTTGTTAAAGCTCCACCCTTCTAGCTGGAGGAAGGATGCAACCATGCTCTTGCTCTTCTTAATTTTATCCAGCCTATTATGAAATTGGAAAAGGAAGTATCAAAGCATAAAAAGACCATTCAACTTCTAGAATAATGTGAGATTTAACAGAAAGCTTCCGAGGAGCAAGGGAATCATGCCAACAATCTAGAAAACCGAGGGGCACACATTGAAAAAAAGTTGCAAAAATCCGCACATGATACCAGAATGTTGAGATAAAGACCACCTGGAAAAAAGAAGTTCGTAAGTAAAAAGATGAAGAAAATGAGCATAACGTTCAAATAGAACTCTTCTATAGTATGTTAGACGAGGATGCTAAGAAAAAGTCGAGGAGGATATATCTTTATTTAAAGTTCAAGCTGCAAAAGACCAAGAGGATGTGGTCAACGCATATGTTGAGCAATTCTTAAGCTCCCTAGATATATAAGACTTTAATAATAAATTCGAGTTGGTTATTAGCTTTCACAAACTGCTCCATGTTCTTAGTCTCATATAATTTTGGAATTTGATACCTGCATTAGAACGACCTGCTTACCTTTCATTTGTAGATGAGCTGGAAAGCACACTAGATAGGGAGGGCAAAGATGGAACATCTGAGAATAAGAATAAAGACAATGAGTCTGAATCTGGAATCTATGTGGAAGATCAAAAGGCGAAAATTCCTAAGGATAAGGTAACACAAACCGTGCCAAGCTGAGGAAATTAGTCCGAAGGCAGTTAAATTATATATGTTTCATAACATTTTTGTATTATCATCTTTTTATAAATCCCTTGTATGGTCAGGGAATTTTGCAATCGTATCCATAATTTATCAATATAAATTATGTTTCTATTTTTCCTCTTGTCTTTAAAACAAATTTATTATTCGTCATTAATATAGTCAGAGTCTTCCTAGTTGAGGGGGTTTAATCCCCAACCACTAGCCAACACAGTTTTCATCATGACCAATATTTTAGTCAAACAATAAAACACAATTTGAAATTTCACCAAATAATGCTAAAACATTTTACTCGTGACCAACTAATGTTGGATCATTTGTACATGACCAACTAATGATGAAACCTTTCAGTTGTGACCAACTAATATTGGAACCTTTTAATTGTGGCCAACTACTGTTGGATCCTTTACACTTGATCAATTATTGTTCGAAACTTTTTTTGTAAACATTTTGGGTAAAAAATATCTGAATAAATCAACACTAAGTGATGGATATTGATGAGTCCGAATTCTGCATGCTCCCCGGACAAGGACAGATCGGTCCAAGGCCTCCGAACCAGACAAATCACTTCGAACACTCAGGCCATAGGACTGTTCGAACTATGACAAAAGTACTAAAAAACCTAAACACTTCTTGACTAAGCTACTTGGTCTCCTTCTTAGAGCTCATGGGTCTTTGAACATGACTCGGGTCCATTAAACATGACCTGAAAGCCCATAAGGGCCCAAACATTAGGGTATAAATACCCAACCACCTGCATTAAGTGTGGGTAATAAGAATTAACTGCTACCAGCCAGCTTAATTATCTCTCTACTCTCTACTCTAAACACATAACACCCACATACTACTATAAAACACCAACCAAATTACGAGCCTACCCCTATGCGATAATTATCCACACCACCAGATATAGAAGTCAAAATAATTTATAAATGATAAGTTAGTGGGACACTTTGTTAAAACCTCGCGCACCACAAGGGTTGGAAATAATGTGCTTCCAAATATTACATCATAAAATTAACAAATATACGCCATTTTTTTACAATTATTCCATGTACAACGGAGTAAGTGCTCATGTTCTTGATTTTTTAAGTGATAAGTTCTAGGCTTAACCCTTAAAATAACTGATAAGACCCTTCCTAATTAATTCATACCAGTCCTAATTGTTTATCTTTAGTGTGTAGGAAGACGTTTTTAAAACATTTATCCTCAACTCTGAATTCTCTCATCCAGACTCGTGATGGATACGTGCTTCTCATTAGAGTTTGATAATAATGGTATTAATGCGGAAATGATAACAGTATATTAACCAAGGTTTAGTCTCAATTGGTTAATTATAGGGACGCGAAAATGATTCTTCGAGCAAACCTTGTTTAAATTTGTGAAAGCAACACACATGCACCATTTTCCATTTTTTTTCTTGGCGAATACTAGGTTTGTTGGCCACAGTAGGTATTTTGATTCTCAAATATGCCTTACTTTTGTTGATTGATCCATCTCTCCCACAATGGCTTCAGAATTTCAACACAAAAATCTTTTCTTTGCACGACATCCTCATGAGGTCTAGGAACATCTGTTAAATTATCACCATCAAACATGATAAACGGTATCAAATATTGGTAAAGATGGATCGACATTTTCTGGAATAAAATATTTACTTGATTACAATAACAAACCTAATCATGAATTAAGGTATTAGATGTGATTGAACAAAATATAATATGTATAAATTATTTTTTGGAACTCTTTTGGAATCCAGATGTTTATGATTTTATTTATGAGAAAAGTACCCATAAATACCTACTCAATTTTGAAATACCAAAATGGTACCCACTTTTACACTAGTTTCATAAAATATCTAGAGCCATATTTTGGCCCAAAATACCCTCTAGGGTATAAAATGGGGTTTTTTAGGAAAGAGAAACATGAAAAACGAGAGCGAACCCAAAACACGAACTTGAACCCAACGTGCTGTAACCGTTCAGTCGATGATAATCGTTTCAGCGACGATAACATTTTCCCCGGCATTGATCAAGAGGTATAGAAGGAAGTTTTCGTCGAGCCACCGACGTAATTTTTGTTTTCACTGGAAGTTTCAATGTGGCTCTGAGTGTTTAACAATAGATTGTATTAACGTCACCGGAGTAGTCACTGTATTTGAGTACTATTTTGGACAGTTCCCCGTTCTCGGGCGATATTTTTGTGTTTCGTCTACAGTTGTGCGTTAGTGTTATTTGCTGGTGTTGAAATTTTGTTGTGTTCTTGACATCGCGTCTCATTGTTAGTAGTTAAACATGACTGGTTAGTATCGGAGTGGTTATGATAGTGTCGATAGTGCTGTCGGAGAATGCCGATGGTACTGGGTAGTTGGTTTTGTACTCTAGAATCACAATGTCGCCTGGTTCAGTTACGCATGTCTAGCAATGTACAGATTTGAGTTAGTTTTTTGTTAATATGCTAGAGATGGTGTACGTATCTAACAATGTACAATATTTGTGGCCGTATCAAGCAATGTCAGTAACTTGTTTACTGTAACACACTACACGTCTAGCAATGTAGTAGTTAAACTTGTTCATGTCTAGTAATGTAGCAATGAAGTAAGATTCATATTGTCGTGTTCATTTAGCCATGTCTAGCAATATCGCCATGTTCACTTAGCCTTGTCTAGCAATGTATGTGTTTCAGGAAATATTTGGCTCATATACACGAAATGTTGTACTTATCTAGCATTGTATGCAATATTTGTGGTCGTATCTAGCAATGTCAGTATTTAGTTTACAGTAACACACAACATGTCTAGCAATGTAGTAGTGAATCTTGTTCATGTCTAGCAATGTAGCCATGGAGTAAGACTCATGTTGTTGTTTGGTTAGTTGCACCAGTGGAGTGTTTGATTGGTAATGTTTATCGTTTCTTCGTAGTTTTTTATGTTATTGCGTGATGATTGAAATATATGTTACTACTGCGGTGTAAGAATTATGATTAAGTTGAGTTGAAATTGGAATAGTGGTTAGTTGTTTTTTTGTCGAGAATCGCAACCTCGTTGTGAATTTGTAGCCATATCTAGCAATGTATTTGTTTCAGGAATTATTTGCATCATATGCATGAAATGTTGTACACATCTAGCAATATATGCAATATGTGTTGCCATGTCTAGCAATATCAGTAGTGTGTTTACTGTAACATATAACACATATAGCAATGTAGACGTGTTGTTATGTGATATGTTGATGGTTAGTTGATGGTTTTACATGAATCACATCTTCTCCGTGATATGTCGGTCGTATCTAGCAATGTTTGCAGTTCAGCAAGTATTGGCAGAATATGTACAACAATGCATTCAATGTTGTCTAGCAACCTCAGATGAACATAACTTGCAATGTCATATTAGGCTTACAAGCGTAGGGATGTAAACATATGTCTAACAATGTCTTTCAATGTTTCCAGAAAACTATTTTCAAGCAACTAGCAATGTCATAACATAATTCAAAACATAGTCTTAAAACAGAAGTTGTTACCAGCAAGAGTAATAGTCTTAAAACAGTACAATAGCAAAGATAAGAATCATTTATCCAAGCATTTTCATAAGACAACCCAAAAACACATACATCTAACAGGACAAGGTTGTTAAATTCAGAACGGAGCATCGCAAGACCTCATGTTGTGTCCCGATTTGAAATAATGGTCACACCGCGAGTGGCTGTGTCCAGCTTCAAACATAATCTCTTGAATAGCATGCTTCCTTGGTTTCATATAAATATATTAATCATTATTTTCTACATTAAGCATGTTTGAATATCATCAAAGTATAGCAGTAAAATGATAGTCAACTAAAAGAAAAAAAGTTGTTGTAATTGACATGACAGGGTAAACTTGATAAAGTAGTAGCACCTTTTTCTTCAATTCATCGGAGAAAGATGTTGGAGCAAAAGTTGGGGTGACCTTTTCTACATACTCTTCCTGCAAAGCAATTAGACCAACCACATATTTAGATACTTAATGAGAGAAATAACAAAACAATCATTAACAAACTAAATCGAACTTACAGATCAAATAATAAAACAAAAGGCGTAAAATGTACCAACCTCGTAAACTTCAGCAAGACTCTTTTTACTCTTATTGTCATCCTGAAACGTTTTAATTAAAATAAAAGAAACTTCAACATACTGAACTTTTGTCAGTGTTGAAATAAAAAGGTAATGAGCACTATGAAGCATCGTTCACACCATCTCCAGTCATACCACAAATGTGATTCCTTTCTTAGAGCTTCTTCACAATCTCGTACTTGTGTTCTGTTCAAGATGGAAAACGGAAAAAGAAGAATGTCGATGTGTAGTCAGGTCCTACTCACCTTCATTCTGATTTACCGCTGAATTCGACAGTAATGTTTGGTTGATTTCGGAACTGGTTCACAGGTTTGAGTCGAGAGTCAGGTTTCTAATGGGATTTCATAGTTCAAGAAGTGAAGAAGTTATTTGACAGAAGCCGAAAAGCTCAGTTTCGTCGATGGTTTTTTCTCACCGGTGATCGGAAATGGTCGGGGAATGGTGGTTACTTGGCTTGACGGTAGTTAGGTTAGGAGAGAGGAGAGAGATCCTTCTTGGAAAATGGGTTGTTTGTTAGGTTAGGAGAGAGGAGAGAGAGAGTGTCATAAATTAAAATTTCAAAATTTGCGTGATGATACTATAGCCAAAAGACTTATTTTTTCACAAATCAAACTTATATACTAGGTTGAGGGTAATTGTGGTATTAAAATAAAATTAGGTCTTAAAAGGGGATTATTTTATTGAAGTGGGTATTAAGTGAGCATTAACCCTTTTTGGGGTACTAGATAGTAATATGTTTGGCTGATAAGTACTTAATGTATCATTTCTCTTTGAATTATGTTTATTGATCGACTAAGAAATAATGGTCATGATCAAACCTGTTTTGTCGAGTGGTTGCAGATTAATCTGGCTCAACTAGGAAGACTCTTACTATATTATTGATGAATAATAAATTTGTTTTAAATACGAGACCAAAAATAGAAAAATATTTTATATTGATAAATTATGAATACGATTGTAAAATTCCTGAGGCATATGAGGGACTTATAAAAATATGATAATACAAAAAGTTTATGAAGCATATATAATTTAGCTGCCTTCGTACAGCTTTCCTCAGATTGACACGGTTTGTGTTACCTTATCCTTAGAAATTTTTACCTTTTGATGTTCGGCATAGCTTCTACATTGAGACTCATTGTCTTTGTTCATATTCTTAGAGGTTCCATCTGTTCCCTCTGTATCTAGTGTACTTTCCAGCTCATCTACAAATGAAAGGTAAGCAGACCGTTCTTATGCATGTACCATGTCCCAAAATTATATGATACTAAGATCTGGGAACATTTTGTGAAAGCTAATAACCAATTAGAATTTATTATTAGTGTCATGTTTAACTAAGGAGATTAAGAATTGCCCAGCATATGCGTTGACCACATCCTATTGGTATTTTGAAACTTGAATATTAAATAAAGATAGACTGTCCTTGAATTTTTTAGTAGCAGTTCTATCCTCATCTAACATACTCTACAAGAGTTATATTTGAACATTATGCTCATTTTCTTCATCTTTTTACTTGCGTGCTTCTTTTTTCCACGTGTCCTTTAGCTCAACAATCTGGTATCATATGCAGATTTTTGCAGCTTTTTTTTAATGTGTGCACCTTGGTTTTCTAGATTGTTAGCATGATTCCCTTACTCCTCGACCTCCTACTACCACTAGTCTAAACACTGACCATATTTCAACCTAGCAGCTTGCCACATATATTTCTCGAAACATTCATCACTCTTCTTAATTACAATATAACTGGACCACTGTCTCACACTAACCAAATGGCTAAACTACCTCCATCGTCCGAAATTCACCCTGTGCAGACTATGGCTCGAGATGGGACTCTTAAACCTAAGGTTCCTTATGTTGGTTCCTTGACTACTATTAACCTATCTACAGTTGAACCTACTAAATTCTCTACTATTTTGTTACAACTTTACCGGGTTACTGCTTTCAAGATTGAGTACAAAGCCCTCAATTCTAATAACACATGGACATTTGTTCCATACTCCCTTACTCTAAATGTTGTTAGCTGAAAATGGGTTTACAAGATTAAGTACCATATGGATGGCTCAATCCAAAGAAAAAAGCAAGGCTTGTTGCCAATGGAGTTCATCAAACCCTTGGCATAGATTTTTTAGAAACATTCAATCCTATTTTTAAACCTTCTACAATGATGTTAATTTTGGCGTTTGATGTCTCCAACGACTCAGAAGTAAGACAACTGGATATAAATAATGCTTTTCTAAATGGGTATCTTACTAAAGATGTGTATATGGCTCAGCCAAAGGGTTTTCAGGACCCTGAGAAACCTGCACATGTGTGTAAGATTTGCAAAGCTCTATATGGTCGCAAACAATCTCCAAGGACATGATATTCTAGACTAAGGGAGATGTTACTCAAGTGGGGCTTCAAGAATTCTAGAGTTGATTGCTCTATGTTCTATATGACTACTGTGATTCTAATCCTCGTCTATGTGGATGATATTCAAGTTAGACGTAAATATACTAAGTACTTGACACAATTTTTTTCAAAAACGCAACGTCATATTCTCACTAAAGGATATGGGGCCACTTCATCTATTCTTGGGAATAGAGATTCATCATGAATCAATATAAATGTATTTAACACAGCATCAATACATCAGAAACTTACTGCTTTCTCAAAGTCTTTCCATTTTCGTGCCGAACTCCCATGGCCGCTGGTGTCCACCTTTCCAATAATTCTTGAACTCCACTTGTTGACCCTATACCATATAGAAGCATGTTAGGAGTGTTGCAGTACTTAACTCACACCCGTCTTGATATTGTCTTTATTGTGAACAAGCTTAGTTAATATCAGCAGGCACCTACTACATTATTTTGGCAAAGCTTAAAAAGAGTCTTCGATACTTATGTGGGTCTAGTTGGCTTGGGCTTCAAGTCAAACAACGCTTCCATCTTTAACTTCATGGGCTTTCTAATGCTAAATGGGTATCCTCACCAAATGATAGATGTAGTGTAGGTGCTTATTGTGTTTATCTTGGGGATTCTCTTGTTTCTTGGTCCTCGAAGAAGTAGAATATTGTGGCCAGGTCTTCCACCGAGTCTGAATACCGTGCACTGTAAATTTTTCGTCTAAACTCGTTTAGCTACGTTCTATCCTGACTAAAATTCAATTTCCCGTCACACCCCCCCCCCCCCCCCGAATTCGGTCTTCCATGCAATGATAAATCATATTGCGCTTGATGACCATTTCATCCGCAATCAAGTTCTTTAAAGGTCACAACAGATCTGGTCTATACCATCTCAGGATTAATTAGATGACTGGATCACCAAACCCTTGACTCACGCTCGCTTCTTCTTTAAAACTTGGTCTCAATGATTCGCCCTTCGTTTGTGGAGGGATATGAAGAACATGTGAAGCTTTCCATTAAAACTTTCTACCGGTGATAGAACTCTCTCTCGGATGAGACTTTTACAACTAGGACAACTTATGAAGTGAGAGAAATTGCTAGCGTTTTAGATAGTCTGATTCACTTCATCTCTAAACGGTTTGTTCTCGTAGGAGCAAGTTATTCTCTAATGGATATTTGGTCGGATTAAAAAACTTGAAAACAAGCTCAATTATCCGAATCACGTTTATCATTAATATTGGTCTTGTATTTAAAACCTTATAACAGTTGTGCGTACAATTAAAATAATTCAGTAACAATAATTAGCTATATGACAGTAAAAGAACGGCTAGTTTCTAGATAGAGAAACTCTCCCTAGAAACAACCTCTAATTTTTCAAACTCCTTCCAATTTCACAGTCTGATCTTCATCTTTAAGTTGTTTTACTCCCCATCACAAGTTATTTGGCTTGTTGATGGGGAGTCCCTTCCCATTCTCTGCAAATCCTTGGGTTTTGGTGCACTAAAAGCTCAACCCACGCCTCACTCATCGCCATTAATGGAGACTACCAACCCTCCATTAAAGCCACGAACAGTTCCTTTAATGTGCAGCCTCCTCGCAGCTCATTATGAATCCAATTTCATGCCTAATCAAAGAGCATTTAACTCTCCAGACACTCTTCAGTCTCCCAAGGCAGAAGCAATGAAGGCAAAACCACTCTGCCTATTCATCTCCTACCCGCAAAACCAACGTGCAGCGCCGTTCATGGCACCTATCCCGAGACAGCTCACACTCCCATACACTGCCTTACCTCGAAGAAGTCCCCTCGAAGCACCCAATCCCTCTCCCTCTGACCTTGCTTCTTATTCATTTTACTGGCCTGCTTTCTCTCTTCCCCTGACCAATCAAGAGAGCCAAGCATGCAAAGAAGCATTTAAGTCTCACCCCCTCTCTCCTCTTCTCTCTCTTCATTAAAAACTTCTCAAACCGTGCAAGCAAAACCCTACTTCCCTCCGCCTGCCTCCTCAAACCTTTCGTCTGCCGCCTACAAACCTCTCCTCCTTAAAACCACAACCCTCCCTCTCTCCCACTCACTCCTCTGTCTACACCTACCCACGAGAAACTTCCCTGTAAAAAATAAACCTCCCACCACTCAAAAAACCTCCTGGCAGTTGAATCGACAGCACTGCAAATCAGAAACCTTTCCTAACCACTCCCTCTCACCCCTTCTCCTCCTCACCACTGCTCCCTTCACCCCCCTCTGCTCCAAGAAAAACTGCTTCTCTCAACCCATGTGCCTCCCTTCTTGTTCATCCGAGTCAACAAAAATGGTGGAAACAACCTCCAGGAGTCCAAATTGTAAGATCACTCCAAGATTCAACGAAAAAGCAGCCCCCCCTCCATCAGCCACATCTTCGAGACCATCCAGCCCAAGCACCTCCTTGTCATTGGAGACCAGATCTTCGTCTCCCTCCTCTCCCTCTCCTCCGAAATCCACAAGCATGCATGGACTCCCACTGTATGTGCATGGATCTCCTCCTCCGATCTATCCTAACCGTAAACATCTAACCAAACAGTCCAACGACTCCGACATGCTTGGTAGGGTACCTTCCCCTCTGTCGCTCTCCCCCCGGGAACCAAAGCCATAACCATAGAAAGCTCCGAGGAAGAAGACCCATCAAAAATCGGGCCTTCTCCGTCGCCGACCAGAGACCAGCAGCTTCGTGCCATCTTCGAAAGCAATGAACGACTCCTCAAAGCCATCGCTGCCCTAGAAGACACTCCTCGACCTTCCATCGTTTCACCTGAATCCCACTCTAAACCTTGCCTCCACGAAAGTGAAACGGCCCCTATCCCTGGGCTGGTCTGGTCGACCTCCTCCACACCCCTAAAACCTCCCCCAAACCCACCCACCTCGCTTCAAACCTCTCCGTCACCGATGCAACTCTCACCACACCCCGGTACCTCTGCTTCATTCACGCTCTCCAACCCTTCTTCCCTGGTTTCATGCATGCATGCTACAAACCCCATGCATGCCAAAACCCTAGCAGCATGCAAGAGCCCTCCCTAGCAAACTTCTTAACCCTAGCCCCCCCTCCTTCGATAGTCGAGACCACGACAGTAACCAGCAGATACCTCTTTAACAATGCCCTCCCCACAACCCTCCACCCTTACACCACGCCTCCCCCTCAAACCAGTGTACTCTCCACCGCCGTCCTCACTCTACAACAAGCCATCCAAGCCAGTAAAGTCTCAGCTTCTCTTTCCCAGAAACCAAGATCAGACTTCCACCATCATCCACACTACCGCCCCTCCACCAACCCAAACTCCTAAACTAAACCCAATCTCGACTCCATCGTCATTTCTAGAATCCTACCCTGGCCGAAACAGCAAGGGTCATGCTTTCTCCAGGCCCTCGAAAGCCCACCGACCCCTCGGAATCCGTCCTGACCTCGCCGGACCTTGGAAGCAAAATAGTACGTTCCGTCACTTTCGAGGAAACAGAGCACCATCACCCCTCAACTTGCCGCAGAATCAGCCTCGATGATCAACATTCACCATGTAGGGAATATTGGGTCCGTATATTCCGCCTTTGTATATAAGTAAGAATACTCCGATCTCCACAATAGTGTGATATTGTCCGCTTTGGGCCCACTGGCCCGCACGGCTTTGCTTTTGGTCCACTTCCAAAAGGCCTCACACTAATGGAGATGTATTCTTAACTTATATACTGATCTTTCTTCCCATGTTTAACCGATGTGGGATGCGGGACTTTGGTCGCACCTAACACACCACCCTAGAGCACCGACACGATCTTGGGCCCACATAGTCGCTCAACCGGACCCCCGATCCCCTATGAAGATCCAAAAAACCGAAGATATCCTCATAGACAACGGCACTTTAGTCTTGCCAGATGATGCGATAACGGGAGACAAAGAGGATTGGGCAAAATGCCTCTCCGGTTATTTCCTATCAAAGAAAAGAGCAGTATCCCATGTGCAAACCCTTGCTAACCAAATCTGGAGTACCTACGGCCTCCAAGAATGTAAACCGACTCCATCCGGCCACTATTACTTCAAATGTTCCATAGCCGACAACGCAATTGGAAGTTCTGGAAAAATCCCCTTGGTTTTTCAGCAGCCACCCGATTTTCCGAAAGCGGTGGGAGCCAATGGAAACTTTGACGAGAGAGGCCTTAAAATCTATCCCTCTCTGGGTCAAATTCCACGGAATGCCCCACGAACTGTGGTCGGAAAAAGGGTTAGGCATTCTGGGAAGCTATCTGGGAACCCCCATTTACGTAGACAGTCAGACTGCGGATAGAACTCGGCTGAATTATGCCCGGATCTGTATCATAATGCAAGCTACCTCAAACTTTCCCTCTTCCATCACCATCCGCTGCCTCGGCAAAGACCACGTCATCCAAGTCGAATTTCAAGGCCTCCCTACAATCTGCAACCGATGCTTTTCCTTTGGACACGCTGCCGCAGCATGCCACCTAGCCGCGGACCCTCCTCACACCTCAAGCCTCCCTGCTCACCGACCCGGAAAAGAACCTATGACCAACCCACCGCATATCACTCTCTCGGACTCAAGCAACAGCGAAGCCCCCACCCCGGAGACCTTAAGACAAATGATCATTCAGAATAGTTGGACCAAAAGTTTCATCATCGCTAGCAACACCCCAGCAGCAGCCCAGACAGGACACGAAGAAGGCGAACCATCCTCAACCGAGATCACCTCTCCAAGACCAAAAGCAGCCAGTAACGCTGCTTTCTCAAGTATGTACGGGGAAAACCCCAAAATGTATTAGTTTCCCTTTATATTTTCTGTTTAATTTAAATGAAAATTGCATGTTGGAATGTTAGAGGGTTAAACGACCATGTGCGCCAAAAAGACGTACGTCATCTAGTTTTTACGAATAGTATAAATATCATTTGCCTATTGGAGACCAAGGTTAAAACCCCTAACACTGAGGCCATTATGCGAACCATGCTGCCTTTCTGGCACTACCGCACAAACCATGACTACCATCACTTAGGCAGAATATGGATAGCCTGGAACCCTAGTGTCTACAACTTATCCATTTTAGACATAACGGCCCAGACCATCCACTGCTCCATAGTTTGGACCGCCAGAAATACTCACTTCAATCTTACGACAGTCTATGGCTTTAATAATCACCCAAACCGGCTCCCTCTTTGGAGCAAGCTTCGATCCATTGCTCTTAATACGGCCAGCTCCCCTTGGATTGTTCTCGGGGATTTCAATGCCATTAGAAACCCTCAGGAGAGAACCAGCCAAGACCCTCGCTGGAACAGTTCCATCGAAGCTTTCAATGACTGTTGTGGATCTTGCAATCTCGATGATCTCCATTCCACTAGATTCCAATTCTCTTGGTTCAACCGACAAGAGACTAACCCCATTTCGTCTAGAATTGACCGTGCGCTGATTAACGCCGATTGGGATGACTCTTTCCCAAACTCTTTTGCTCACTATGACATCTCGCTCACCTCTGACCACACCCCAATTATTATCCACCTTTCCACTCCTTTCTTAACCCCTCCTAGCCCCTTCAAATATTTCAACATGTGGAAACTCCACCCGAGTTTCCAGGACTTGGTCCTCAACAATTGGAATATCCCCACTCATCAAAGCCCAATGGAAAATTTAGTCACCAAGCTCTCTAGGGTCGTCCCCTCTCTAATTTCCCTAAACAAAAACGCCTTTAGTGATATTAGTGACCGTGTTGAGAAGGCTCAAGCCTCCCTAGCCCAAGCCCAAGAAAACCTCCTTAACTCCCCCTCAAACCAGTATTTCATCTCCCTCGAAAAATCGGCTTCCGATTCCTACATTTTCTTCAGCCGTGCTGAGGAATCTTTCCTCAAGCAAAAATCCAAAGAAACCTGGCTCAAGCTAGGGGACAAGAATTCTAAATTCTTTCATAACAGCATCCGAGCCCACAGAGCCAGGAATAAGATCCTCTCAGTTCAGAAAGAGGACGGCACCTTATGCTCTAACCCTCGCACCATCTCCGCCACCTTCAACAACTTCTTCCTTAATCAGTTAGGCTCTCCTAGTTCGAAAGACTACCCTGGTCCTGGCCGAATCCAAAATCTAATTAAAACCTCGGTCCCCCAGAGCCTAATCTCGGACATGATTAATCTCATCTCAAATGAAGAAATCAAACAAGCCCTCTTTGCGATTAACAGTGACAAGGCGTCTGGCCCTGATGGTTACAGCGCAGACTTTTTAAGACTTGCTGGACAACAGTAGGCCCTGATGTCTGTGAAGGGGTCAAATCCTTCTTCACAAGAGGAAAAATGGACCCCAACTGGAACAAAACCCTAATAGCTCTCATCCCCAAATCTGATACCCCCTCCCACCCGTCAGACTTCAGACCCATAGCCTGCTGCAACGTGATTTACAAAACTATCTCGAAGATCATTGCAAATCGCATTAAGCCAGCCCTCCCATCCCTTATCGACCCCTCCCAATCCGCCTTCATCTCGGGGAGATCAATAGTGGACAACATTCTCCTCTCCCAAAACCTCCTGCATGGGTACCACGCTAATCGCAAAGGCCCCAGATGTGCCCTTAAAATAGACCTTAGAAAAGCTTTTGATAATGTCAGATGGGAACTCGTTCTTGACATCTTGCTTGCCATGAACTTCCCCATTGACATGATAAATTGGATCATCCAATGCATCACCACCCCCTCCTACGCCGTTAGCATAAACGACGAGACTTCGAACTACTTCCCGGGTGCCAAATGTCTCAGGCAAGGCGACCCTCTCTCCCCGTATATTTTTCTTATGGTAATGCAGGTACTCTCCAGCATCCTCCAAGAAAAAAGCAGGCATCCATCTTTCGGATTCCATTGGAAATATCAAAAGCTTCGTATCATCAACCTGTGCTTTGCAGACGACCTCCTGATTCTTTGCAGAGCAAATTCTCCATCCATCAAACTCATCCTCGAAGGCCTTCAAGAATTTGCGACCCTATCAGGGCTTCATCTCAATCCCGCCAAAAGCCACATATTATTTTCTGGAACCTCCCCCGGCACTAAGCATGAAATCCTCTCCCTCCTCAACTTCATCGAAGGATCCCTCCCAGTCCGATACCTTGGAGTTCCCCTCATCACCTCTCGCCTAACCTACAATGACTGCAGACCCCTTTTCCTCAAAATCACAAACCAAATCAACTCTTGGACCACAAAGCAGCTTTCATATGCTGGCCGCCTTCAGCTTATCACCTTTGTCCTCTTCCCTAGCCAAGTCTATTGGTCCTCAATTTTCATCCTCCCAATCAGAGTCCTCAAAGAGCTCTCGCAGCTCTTACGCAGATTCCTCTGGTCTGGCTCAGAAATGAAGATCACGGGATCAAAGATCGCTTGTGAAAGGGTAGTCGTGTCCAAAGAAGAGGGTGGCCTTGGGATCCCAGACTTAAAAACCTGGAATCAGGCGGCCGCCCTAAAACTCCTCTGGTCCATCCTCACAAAAAATGAGAATTCCCTTTGGACCCAATGGATACTGATGGAAAAAATAAAAAACAACTGTTTCTGGACCATTCCCATTACCCCAAACGACAGCTGGAGCTGGAGGAAAATCCTCAACCTCCGTCTAGTAGCAGCAAATCTCTACAGAGTCATAATTGGCAATGGAGAGGACACATCCATCTGGCATGACCCCTGGCTCTTCTCCACCTCTCTGATCAACCGCTATGGACCTTCCATCCAAACCCTCTCCCGTCTGCGAAATTTAAAAATGGTGAAAGATCTCTATCAAAACGGCCGCTGGACGTGGCCCCCCCAAGCTAGAGCCCCTAACAGAAACCTCAATCCTTTCCTCACAGAAATAACAACTGCCATCCAAAACCTCCCCCCGCCCGCCCCGTCAAAAGACTCCCCCGCCCGCCCCGTCAAAAGACTCATTCATATGGCTCCCCAACAAACAGCATCATTCCTTCTCCATCAGCAGCACCTACAAATTCCTTAAACCAACCAGAAGTAAGATCGCCTGGTCTTCTCTTGTCTGGCACAAATTCTCGATCCCCAGACACTCATTCATCACTTGGCTTGCAATCCATAACAAGCTCACTACCAGGGATAAGTTTATTTCGTGGGGTCTGGACTCGCCCCCGACCTATGTCTTATGTGAAACATCGTCCGAAAACATCGAACACCTCCTAACCCAGTGTCATTTCTCCACCGCAATATGGGAATGTCTTGCCCATAAACTATTGTTTCCCTCCCCCCCCCCCCCTTCCTCTTGGCCCCAATGGTTAGAGCAAGCGAGCACATGGGATGCCTCAAAGGACAACCGAAGGACTCATTGGAAAACGGCCTTCTGTGCCACCATCTACTACATCTGGAGGGAAATGAATGACATAAGCTTCAACAACAAACAATCCCCCTTCACCAGCATAGCTCATCATGTGCTATCTGACCTCAGATATCGATTCAAAGGAACCAAAGCCAATTTTACTAGATAGCCTAGCTACCCATAATGTCTTTCTAGCAATACAAGTGTAATTTCAAATTCTGTAACAATCCCCAATCCAATCCGGATTTCCCTTGGTAACGAGGCACTTGCCTCCTGAACCCATGTACAATATTTTATTTATTAATTTAAGCGTTTTTATACCCAAAAAAAAAAATTAGCTGCTTTATGTATTTGATAATGGTTTTTCTTCTTGTAATTTATCTATTTGATTAGAGTTTTAGGTTTAAAATAATTATGTTTTTTTTAATCTTAAAGTGCAGGAAACATTTGAATACCTAAGATAAGGTAGGTCTATTAAATAATCCATTAAAGATATATGTCAGTAAACTCTTTCTTTATATATTTTTTTAAATAAATTAAAACAAAACTTGTAATATAAACAAATACTGTCTTTAATAAATTTTACATCATAAGAAAACAGGAATTTAACAAAAATGTAAAAAACAGTAACAGGTAAATAGTTCTTTTGCGACTTTTATTCAATAAATAGAAGTAAATAGCTACTTCTCCAAAAACCGTTTCACAATCTCAAGACTTGGTTCAATCATGTCTCTATTCCAAATGTCTGTCCACCCTTCAGCATTGCTCGACGGAGTCAGCTTTTCTTTAACCGCTGCCGTTGCATCTAATCGATGTATATCCCAACCTGCCTCTCTCAGCCGGAGAATTTTACCTACCTGTCTTTTCACCAGCTGACACGTGTTCTCTTTCATCTCTCTTACTGCTCGCTGGTAATCTTCATCTCGTTCCCGTTCCTCCCGGTTCCCCTTAGCTCTCATTTTCTGTTTACGAAAATACGACTCGAATTCGCGCACACCGACTGTTTTTGCTATTGCCGGATGACCTGTTGACTTGTCGGACCCCAAATACTGTTCCAGCTCTTCGAAAAGGCCAGCATCAAGCATCTCGTCAACACGTTTCCTCAAGCAATCGAATAGAACGGGCAGTGCAACATCCACCCAGAGAAAACAAGAGTCGTATCTCACGTTGGAGCATATGGAACCATGATCTGTAAAAACATCTGCTTCCGGGTCAAACCGTTCAGCCATTAAAGAGTAAACAAAGGAGTTAGTACAACCAACAACGATAGGTATCTTTCCCCGAGAGCTTATATCTGAAATAAGCTCCGCACCAACCGAGCGAAAGTCGGTTGCAGTAAACTCGGGGTCATTCTGGTCAAATACACCGAGAAGATGATGAGGTACCCCACGCTGTTCAGGAACAGTAATTCTGTTTCCAGCAATATCTAGTCCTTTGTATATCTGAATCTTATCGGAGTTTATTATTTCACCCGACAATTGAGTAGCAAGATCAATTGAAAATCTCGATTTACCACTGCCAGTACCGCCCAAGATCACTATTACCTTCTCCTGCTGGTTGGCTGCGGAGTAACTCATCTGGGGTAGGAGACGAGGGCGCTGTTGGGTTTTGTGTTGAACGCCACAGTTGGATGAGAGAGAGACATTGTTAACCGACAAAGAGTAGACATGAAATGGGTTTAGGGTTAGATTCATTGCTACTGGGTTTAGAATTAGGGTTGTATTGGTATACATCAGATATCTAAAAGCTATCCTTTAAATATATAATGCTGGGTCAGCCACATTTATTATATTCCTTATCTTTCCTATCATCTTTTGGCATGGTCAACTAAATATTAATATTTTTTGGTATTAACCATAATCAAATTTTATAATATCTAAAAGCTCCAACTAAAAATACAAATTATCTAAAACGGACCTATTTTAATTTTAATGATGCTACAAGTTTTAATTTTTTTATTAAAATATGATAATAAGAAAATATATACATTACCAATGTTTTACCCCTTTTGTTGTTTGACTTTTTAATTTTATGGATTTGTTTTACAATAACTCCATAAATCTTTAGGTTAATTTTAACTTTTTACCTATAACATTTTGTATTTAATGTTAAAAATAAATAAAATGACAAACATTTTGATTCCAGAATAATTTCAATAAAATAATCTTTAAATATAATAATTGTTCAATCACATTTATTATTTTAGTTCTATAAATATAATAATTGCTCAATCACATTTATTACTTTAGTTCGGTTTGTTATTTGTAATTTAATAAATATTTTAATCATTAAAATTTCTCCAAAACTTTCGTATTAACCATTATAAAAATTTATAATTGCTAAAAGTCCTAATTAATAATATAACTTGTCCAATGCTAACTTATGTTTAATCTAAGTGAAACTTTTGAATTTTAAATTTTATTAAAAATATTTTAGTAATATTAGGTACATATTTTTTTATGGATGAGTTTTTAATAACTCGTGAATTGTGTATGATACAAAAAAAGAAGGTAAAAGGTTACCTTCTGTTCCTGTTTAGTCTTTCTCTTTTTTCTGTTTCTGAAGTTTTTTTTTTTCTTTTCTTCTAGGAAAAATAGACACCCAACTCAAATCACATTTAGAATGTATGATTTTCTAAATAAAACAAATAGACTAGATATATAATTGGGTTAATCATATTTAATATTTTAGTTAAGTTTGCTTATTTTTTCTTAAAATTATTGTAAATTTTCATATTAAGCACCACAAAAATTTATAATATTTAAAAGTTCTAATTAATATTATAAATTATCTAATACTGACTTATTATAATTTTTGCGAAGCTTCAAAATTATAATTTTATTAAAATATGAAAATAATCACTAATATATATATATATATATATATATAGAAATTACAAATGTTTTAGACATTTTATTGTTTAACTTTTTATTTCATGAGTACTTTTTATATAATTCCCTAAGTGTTTCGGTTAGTTTCAATTTTTTGACGGTGACATTTAGTACTAAATCTTAAAAATAAATAAAATGACAAACATTTGGATTTCAATATAATTTTAAAAAGTAATCCATAAATATAAAAATGGTTCAATCACATTTATTACTTTAGTTAGGTTTGTTATTTGATCTAATAATATTTTAACTATTAAAATTTATCTGAAACTTTCTTATTAACCATAATAAAATTTTATAATTGCTAAAATTTCCAATTAATGATATAACTTATGCAATACTATTTTAATTTCAGTGAAGTTTTCAAATTTTATATTTTATTAAATTTATTATTATAATTGTTAAAAATAAAAAAATATACATTCATTATAACTAGTTTACTATTTTATTTATGGTTTTATGAGAGATTTGTAAATAACTTATAATACGACACCCAATTCAAATCATATTTAACTCTATCTTATTTAGCTCTCTCTTGTTTTTTTAAATTTTTTGGATTTATTTATGTTTCCCGTTTTATATTTTGAATTTCGCAGGTAAAAGAAAATTTACTTTTAGTACACATTTTACTATTCTTTTAACATATGTTTCGCATTTGGTAAATTGCATAAGTTTTTTTTAATCCATATGCACCTTTCATATTTCATATTAAACCTTGATTTGCAATTTGCATTCAGATTGTTTGAAATGGGTAACAATTGATTTCATACCTTTCAACCACTTCAACCACTGGTTCAACAAAAATACGGAATCAAAATTTTAAAAAAGTTACACATTAGATGAATGGCTATAGATTTTATTACAAACATTGTTATTTTAGATTTTGAACAAAATACTCGATCTAAAATCTGAAAACCCCGATGATTTCTTAGGTCCAGGTGACTATATTTCCATCATCTTTTTAACCATGAGTTTGCTAAAACTAGTTTCATATGTAATAGAGTAAAATGATAATGATATTGACAATGGGATAAAAATATTGTGATAAATGGAATAAATAAGATAAATAAAGTGATTAATTTGATGAAGTAAAGTATTAAGTACAAAACTTAACAAGTATATAAATTGAGGGGGTCAAATGTAAAAACTAAGGTGTATGTTTATAATCAGTAAAGTAGTAAAGTGAAAAGACCGTATAAGGACGGGTAAATGTGTAAATTATGACTCACCTCTTGTATAAAGGACAATCCTACTTGGAAAAAGGGCCAATCATTAGTAAATTATTACCTCATTATTACTTTTGTCTTTTTGTCATTCTACTCATTTTTCTCTCTCTCTAAAATTAGCAGCATAAGAACATTGACACGACAAAGTACTCCGCTAAGAATGTTTTGAACTTATCATTAGCTCCGTCTGTGGGAAGAGGATTGGTACCAAAATTGTCATTCCAAAACCATAAATCTTATATTAAAATGTTGTGAGGGTAATGGATACGAACATATTTGGAGGGTGAAAATCTAGTACGAAGAATCGTGTGGTCGGAAGTCATCTAAAGATCCCCTTTTCGAGGAGCAAATGGTTTTGACAAACAAAAAAACAATAGTGACCAATTTTCCGACGACCTGCTAGAAAAATCTGCTATAGTAGCTTGTAGGAAAGAACTTGTGGAAGATATTGAAAATATTGAATGCTGAGAAGGAAGTGAAGCTAAATTCATAAAGACTCAAATAAGAAATCCGAAGAGAACAAATAAATGAAAAAAATCACATGTAAAATGCTTCTCGGGCAGATGAGAGACATCAAAGAAGAGATTGTTATTCTTCGAATAGAATGGTGAAATCTAAATATCGCTAAGAATCAACTAACTCTAGCGATTATTCATCATATGGTACAGACGAATATCTTTCCCCATAAAGGGACAATTAATATCCAAAAAATTACTTGCAAATAGATTCTGGGAGGAAAAAACATGGCCGTCGAACATCTCCCCGTGCTAAGGGTCCGAGGAAGGAAAATAATGAACAAGATAAAAAAAAAGGACTTGGGTCCGAGGAGAATCCTAGGGTTGTGCATGTTAATATGAGGGTACAAATAAACCCCCACATGTTGTTTCCTTCTGGAAACCATAACCTTGAATATCGTGTAAGTAATCAATTTACCTATCTGTCTGAAGCAGGTTTATATACGACAATGAATGAAGGACTTGGAGGAAGTATGTACAAAATGGGTCATAATTGGAGCCTTTTCTCTTTCTAGAATTTCTTTCTAGGCATTTTCCAAAGTTGTTTGATGTCTCGAAGCTGGATATGTTTGACGAAACACAAGATGTGGGCAACCATATCGAATAATTTAAGAACTTTATGATCAATTATGACGATGATGACAATTTTCCAACGTAGAGCTTTCTCTCAAACCTTCGAGAATGCAGCTTCAAAGTGGTATAATCGTTTGTCTGTGGGTTGTATTAATTTTTCTGTTATGTCTAAGAATATCTTTTGTCAAAATTTCTTCGGAAGGAACACGTTTCCACACGAATGGTGATACAATAATTTATTGTCCGAAAAAGGCAGGGGAGAGTCTTGAGGAGTACAAAAATCGTTTTATCAAAACAAAAACTGATATGGAAAGTTTTGAGGATATTGTACTACTTGTTTTTCAGATAGGATTGCTTCCGCAAATTTGGAAGGATAATGTTGCTAAAAAAGAAGCCCTTAAATTTAGGGATTTGCTAATTAAGTAAAAAAATCATGGTGGAAGAAACGCAAACAGGGGAAACGATTTCTTGGGCATAGATACAACATAACCAGTTATGTTAAAGTTCAATGACACCACGAAACATTTCGCAACCAATAAACGTTTTCCGACCTCGAGCACCAGCTCAAACAATAATCCATGCACCTCCAAAAATGAAAGAATATGTCATAGTTGTTAATACACAACAATATGTATGACCCATATCATAAAAATAGATCTGACTAACCTATTTCGCCGAGTTGGTTGAATGTGTAGCAACAATATTTGAGAGAACACGTCCACATGTACACTTTTGTAAGCCGTTTCCTAAACAAACTCCAAGGGACAACATAAGTAATAGGTATTGTAAGTGTCGTGAGGACATTGGGCATGATACGAAGGATTATGTGAAGTTAAAAAAATGATACACGCTTTAATTGAAAAGTTGAAGCTAACAACATTTGTGAAGAAGAATTCTATGGTTGCTCCAAAGAAAGAAAATGCTCTGAATCCATAAGATGCTTTAATGATCTCAAAACCTATTGATGAAGAATATATTGATGCATTTTATATTTCCATAGAGTATTTAGATCTGAAAACATATATAAACAACATTAATACGGTGGAAGGTCCAATTGTAAAAGGAAAGTCTAGTTAATTATGTGCTTTCTTTGAGTCACTAACAATTTTTCGAAAGGATAATGTTGCAAGGACATTGAATTATTCTCGAAAGAAGCAAATTGTTAGCCTAGCAACTCAACTGGAGGCGAAGCTTCACCACATTTATACAAAAATCTATCTCCAATACTTTGTCTTGAAAATGACGACACGAGAGATGTAGTTGGTCCGCATGAGGATGCGTTTGTTATTGTAGAAGAAATTGTTGGGCATGAGATATGGAGAATTTTTATTGATACTGAAAGCTTAGGTAACATCATGTTTATGACTACTTATAGTCAGATAAACAATTCACAAACAATCTTTCGGTCAGATCGGATAATTGTGAGGTTTAGTGGAGTAACGACTGAAGTGGTAGAAGAATTTAAAAAAGATGGTGACGGTTTTGTTTATTGTGGTAGATGCTCCAACATCTTACCATGCAATTTTTGGAAGGTCTTGGATTTTTGGAATGCATATTGTGTCATCAATTATTCATCAATGTTTGAAGTATGTCTTGAGAAACAATATGGGAACGGTTAGAAACCGTCAAAAGATGGAAAAAGAATGTTATCGAACGACGTTGGCCCAAAAACAAATAAAAGGAGTCGAGTCAAAGAAATAATAACAATCATTGGGGTCTTCCTAGGGATCCAACCATGTGGATGATCCGAGGAATACTCCCTAGGATTATGGTCCCATACGAAAGTTTCGAGGATCATACATTCTCCAAGGGTAAAAGTCTAAAAATTGGAAGAACGTTATCTTTGGAGGTGATGGAAAATTTAATTCAATTTTTATTAACAAAGTTACACTTATTCGCATGATGTACATAAGATGTGACAGGGGTTCCTGCTGATATCATTTTTCATAGGTTAGCAGTACGAAACAATGTTCGTCTGATCATTCGGAATAGAAGATCTTTTTCAAAAGAAACACATGAGGCTATTGTAGAATAGGTGCATCGTTTAACTAAAATTGGGTACATATGTGAGTCACAATATCATTTATAGATTGCTAATCCGGTTTTCGTAAAGAAGAAGAACAAAAAATACTAGATGTATGTGGATTTTACTTATCTCAATTAGGTCATATCCAAAAGATACCTTCCCGGTTCTACGAATAGATTAATTAGTAGACTCCACTTGGGAAATCGGTTACTTTCTTTTATGGCTTCCTATCCCGGATATAATCAAATCCAAATGGATCCAAAGGATAATGAGATTACCATTTTTATCACCGGAAGAGGTTTATATTGTTATAAAGTAATGTTGTTTGGTTGAAAATGCTGGAGTGACTTAATCACGTTGAGTAAACAAAGATTTTGAAAATTAGAATGAGAGACATGTTGAATTATATATCGATGAAATGTTAGTAAAAATCACAAGAGATGAAAATCATTAGATAGATCTAGAAGAAATTTTCGCTAACCTGACAAAGGTAAATTTAAAATTGAATCCAAAAAAATATACGTTCGAAGTAAGATCCGAAAGTTTCTTAGGTACATAATTAGTGAGTGTGGGATAGAGGCTGACTTGATACAACTAAATGTTTCGAGCATTATGGCATCTCCTTGGACGATCAACGAAGTACAGATTCTAGTAGGAAGATTTACAACCTTGAATAGATTCAGAGCACAATTGTCGGACAAGTGTGTCCTTTTTTTCCAAGTGTTGAGATAAAAATATTGTTTTGACTGGATCCCAGAATGTTTCGAGGATTTTTTTCGAATTAAAATGTATATTTCTTCGCCAAAATATCTGAGAAAGCCAAATTTGGGAGAGAGGTTGTATGTTTATTTAGCGGTGTCAAATTATGATGTAAGTGTTGTTACGATACGAGATGAAGATAACTGCCCAAGACTAGTGTATTACATCTATAAAAAGTCTCTTGGCTTATACACTAGTACCTATTTTGCGTAAAATTTGACATTATTTTCAGGCTCATTCTATCATTTTACAAACATCTTTTCCATTGAAAAATATGTTGCAAAGGCATGGTGTATCAAGAAGAATGATTAAGTATTCGATTTAATTGGGAGATTTTGATATTTAATTTGAGCCTACGACTACCATTAATGAAGAAAACTTTGAGTCAGAGTAGATGGTCCGAAAAGATGGGGGATCAAGTGCAGTGGGATGTAGCTCATTCTTTGGCTATTGTTTCATATTACGAGGAGTACCCTTAGATTATCACACAAGAAAATCCTTCACTAGCAAAGGGGTTTGAGTCGTTAGAAGGGTCTATCGAAGCTTTTCAAATTTCTATAAGCACAGGGAAAGATTGAACGGGTGAAATTAAAGAATTTTTGGTAAATTATTTGTTACCTATTGACAAAGTAATGGCCAAAAGAATACGGTTTAAGGCATATTGTTATATTTTCCTCGGAGATATATTGTATAAAAAATCATTTACTCGGCCTTTACTTAGATGCTTAAGAGAAAATGAATCCCAAATGATATTGTTAGAGTTACATAATGGGGAAGGATCTACACACTCTGCTTATAAAACCTTGATACAAAGAGTTATTCTAGAAGGGTACTACTTTCCTACAATATCTTCGGATGCCAAAGAGGCAGTTCACAAATGTGATACCTTACAAAGGTTTTCTAATACAAGCCATGTACCAAGAGTTCCTTTTGAATCAATATCTGAATTACTACCTTTTGACTGATGAGGCATTGATCTGGTTAGACCATTACCGATGGCATGAGGAGGACGACAAAGAATAATTGTCGCGGTGGATTATTTTTATAAATGGGTAGAAGATTAACCATTAGCAGTAACAAAATCTAAGGATGTGATTAGGTTATAAAACGTTGATACGCAGAGTTCTTCTAGCAAGGTAATATTATCCTACAATATCTTCGGATGCCAAGGAGTTTGTTAAAAAATATGACAACTTACAAAGGTTTGTAATACAATCCATGCACTAGGAGCGCATCTTGAATCAATATCTGAATACTACATTTTGACCGACGAGGCATTGATCTGGTCAGACCATTACTGATGGCATGAGGAGGAGGACAAACAATAATTGTTGCGGTGGACTATTTTTCTAAAATGGTGTAAAATGAACCATTAGCAGTAACAAAATCTAAGGATGTGATTAGGTTTATTTTTCCAATATTTGTTATCGTTTTGGGTATCTAAAAAATATAACAATGGATAATGGGTCACAATTTCATAACCAAGAAATGAAGGCTTTTTGTGCTGCTAAAGGAATACAACAGTGTTTCTCAGTACCTTTCCATCCGCAAGAGAATTAATAACTTGAGGTTACCAATCGAACAATTCTGGATGGTTTAAATAATAATTTGGAAGATAATATAAAAATGGCCAGATTATTTACAAGAACTTTTGTGGGCATACAGAACTAATCATCGGACGGCCAAACAAGAATCACCATATGTGTTAGTCCATAGAAATGATGTAATGATTCTATCCATAATAATCGTCCTATCATATCGAATTAGTGAATATTACGAAGAAATAAATGAAAAAGAAAAGTGTACAGAGTTAGATTTAGAAATAAGAAAAAATAAAGAGTGCATAATTCAATTGTTTACACTATCAGATTTGGATGAGAAGTTAGTATGCTTCCAAAGTTAGAAGGTGGGACTTTTAAAACAAGGGACAAAGTGTTGAGGAAAATATTTATTCATACAACATAAAAACGGCTTCGTAACCTAGGACGTAACTAGGACGGGTCGTATACTATAATGAAGAAAGTTAAGTCAGGGACGTATCGACTCAAAGATAAAGAAGGAAGAGAGCTTCCTTACTCGTGGAATATTGAGCATCTTAGAGTGAATATGTAAGTTTATAAATATTTTTTATAAATTTATATAAGTATCGGTGGCATACGTTTTCCTACCATCGGTGGCGCAAGAAGGTTTTAATGAGGTGTCCTAATAGCCGACTTATATATAATATTTATTTGCCATCATAAAACTACTTACACAATTTTTATCATTTTGGAGCGGAAGGGTCTTACAAGTAATGTTGGTCTATAATTTTTATCATTTTGGACCGGAAGGGTCTTCCAGAAAATGTTGGTCTATAATTTTGATCATTTTGGACTATCAGGGTCTTCCAACGAATGTTAGTCTATAATTTTTATCATTTTGGACCGAGGGCTGGATACTAGGGGGATCAAATGTAATATGGTTTCCTGAGGTTCCTACTAGGTCAGAATGTTTATGGAGGGTAGGCCACTAACCATAAAATGTTGTTTGGAGGACTTGTAAAGGCATGGGTTCTTTTTCTACGCCTACAACCCTTCTCTCTTCACTCTTTTTCGAGATGTTGAACCAATCCCAAGGTTTGTATCTCTCAGGCCCTTCGGTGTTTCTAGGCATGAAAGGATAAAGAAAATGTTTAGTGGGATAATCTACCTCTCTCTCTAAACAAAAGTATCACTTTATCACTCTAAAACTAAAAAATGTGTAACTTTGAATTTGTGAGCGTAGTCAAATATTTATACATATGATATGGGCTTCCAAGGATACTGAAGGTCCGATTAAAAAATGGTACTTAGAGAAGATTAAAAGTTTTTTGGAGAAGCTATTCTACCTATGATCTGATTCCTACGTGTATGGAGAAGCGTAAAGATTTGTTGGGGCCTTTATTCATCCACAAATTCTTTTGGAAAGCTTGTTAGTGCGTGCCAGAAAATTGTTGACACATAGGATTAAATGACAGTACAACTCTACAAGTTTTTTGTCACAAAGATTGGGACAACTCATCAAATTCTACTCCAACACGCAACCTTAGATGAGTGATGAGGGATACTAGGTCATTATTTCAAATGATGAAGTCATAGGTCTGGAATAATATCAGAGTAAGGATAATTTGATGATAATCAAAAGAAGATTGAGAAATCAAAGGAAGAAAAATATGATGATGAATCTGTGAAGAATATGCGTCCATGAATAAGTTCTAAGTATAGCTTCAGAAAGACTTGGGGTGGGGGGGCTATTGATAAGAGAAGAAACATATTGTGATAAATGGGTTAAATAAGATAAATAAAAGGATTAATTTGATGGAATAAAGTATTACGTACACAACTGAGAAGTATATAAATTGAGAGGGTCAAATGTAATAACTAAGGTGTATGTTTATAATAAGTAAAGTAGTAAGGTGAAAAACAACTTCTTTTGGGCAAAAGGGCCAATCATTAATCAATTATTACCTCATTATTACTTTTGTTTCTTTCTCTCTCTATTCATTTTATTTCTCTCTCTCTATAATTACTAACATATGAACATTATCGTTACAGATATCCTCATACGAACATTGACATGACAGAGTATTTCAGTAATAATTCTCTAGACTTATCAGATATAAGAATGACGACATGAGGAAGAGAGAAATATCGTAAAGAAATCGACGACCAACACTGGTTTCATAGAGATTAAGGCTTGTTTATGATATTCAATCCACTTTAAATTCCGGTAATATATTTGTGTATTCAATTTGTAAGGAAAGAGAGAATAGACAATATAAACGAAATTTTATTTAACTCACGCAGGGTTCAAAAGAAGGGAAAAACAAAGAGACAAAGTTTTGAAAAATAAAATTATAGATTTGGTACAATAAAACTAACCTTATATAATAACTAAATATATTTAGAGTATTATACAATCTGGATATTATGGAATAATTGGAAACTATATATAGATGTTAGTGTATTGATGAGGCAAAACATCAATCAAAACACTAAATAAGATTTTCTAAAGAGAGAACAAGACTTAAAAAAATAAGAAATAATCAAAAAATAATATATGTTATGAATCGCCCATGTTTTACATTATAAGCCTCTCCAATTTATATTAGTCACAAAGACTCTTTATCTATCCTTATTAACTTCATATCTGTTACATAATTTAGATAATAAATGGGTAGTAATGTTTCTAACGTTTCTTAGTAACTTATTATCATCATAAATGTTCTTTATGAAGTTGAGGTACTGAAGATCAGGTGCTGAAGAAGAGGTTATGAGGATGAGGTGCTGAAGATGAGGTGCTGCAGGTCAGGCTGAATGAGCCCCCTGAAGATGAGGTGTTAAAGTTAAGGCTCACAGAGCTAGGAATGACCCAATGGGCTAAGCATGAATAAAAAAGCTGAGCATCACTAACCGAGATGAGTATGACTAACCGAACTAGATCTTGAGTTCTATATCTATCCGCGTATTATACCCTCATCAGGACTAGCCCATACTCATTGAGTTGGAGTACAATGAAACTTAAGGACTGAAAAAATTCAGATATAATGAAACGGATAATGTAGTTCGTCGTTTGCGAAGCTTGTACTTTCACTTTATAAATATCGTAGCTTTCTTTTTGAAAACATATTTCACAGCTCTAGCACTAAGTTTGTACTGCTCGACATAGGCAAACGCTAAACATCTAATACTTTCAAGTTGGAGTAGTCTGCTGGTTGGCCATTCGAAACTCCATAGCTGTCTTTAGATTTAATCATTTTAAGGGATATATGTTGATCAAGTATGATGTAGTACTAACAGTTTCTCATCATAAAACTTCGGGTTATCCAACTCCAAAAAACATACACCTCACTCGTTCCAACAAGATCATGCTCATTCTTTCTGCAAAACCATTCTGTTACAGAGTGTATGCAACACTTTCATGCTTAATGCCTTTGTTCCTTCAAAACTCATTAACCTGCTCTCGAAAAAACTTCAGGCCAATGTGAGTTCTCAAAACATCCAATATAGTTCTTGTTTGATTTTTTACAAGAGGGTGACATTCCTTAAACTTTTCAATAGTGTCACTTTTATTTTATATAACATGCACCCATACTCTTCTAGAATAATAATTAATTATGGTAAGAAAATAAAAATCCCCCCTTGACTAGAAAGACATGTTGGTCCCTAAAGATCCAAGTGAATATACTCAAATGTCCTACTAGACTTGTGTATTCCTACCCAAACTTCACATTGTGTTGTTTGTCTAGTGTGCAATTATGGGAAAACACTAGTTTTTTAAAATTTTCTATTCCTAGCAAACTGTGTTTAATAAAATAGAAATCTTTCAATGACATGCCCTAACCTGAAATGTCATAGTTTAATTATGTATTTGGTTTCTACATTACTTCCTAACACATTATAAATAATAGTGGAACCTTCTAAAATACATAAACCATTTATGTTAGATCTTTTGGTTACTACTAATGCACTATTAAAAGTTATCATTACCCCATGTTGAACTCTAGTGAAATATCCTAGATCATCCAACATGCGAATGAAAATTAAATTTTTTTAAGTTTGAGAATATAACTCACATCCATCAAAATGGAATCACGATTATCAAACACTCTGAGTCCCATAGAACCAATACTTTGATATCTGCGTGTCTTATTATTACTAAGACGTACAACTCCATCTTATTTTAATTCTAAGGTCTCAAACAATTCATTTCTTAGATAAATGTAATATTAGCACCCATAATCCATACCTAAGGTTTTTTTAGGTTCCAAACATGTCAGTGTTAGTTCTCTTGCACTCTCATAACCTTCTCTCAGTACCTTGTCTAATAGACACAAGACAATAATATTGATTGCCTTATCATTCCACTCAGTTTTCTTTACATCTGAAAGATGCACTGGCATATGTGTTTCTCCTTCACCGCATAAACACATATATGTTGGATTAGAATTTCTCTAATGTTAACTTGCCATTATCTGAAGTTGTTATTCCTAGTGAACTTCTCAATATCCAACTTTGAACCCATGGTTCTTAATTCGATTGATTATTTTCCCCATGGTGAGTGCAAATTATAAAGAATTTTGTTCACTCACACAAATAATTTAATATGTTGAGAAAAATAAAAATCGGAAACAAAGAAAGATAGTGTAATATGGGATATGACGATAATAATTAAGAACGAAAAAAAATCTGCGAAAAAAAAACAAACCCAATTACGTTTCTATCTAGTTCAGTCACATTGACTTTTGTCTAGGGAGAGCGCAGGTCTCCAAGTTACTATCTCACCAAAGTAATTTTACAACGAGATTCTATAAAGTGAGTTATAAGAATAAGCTTTTCTCTTTACTTTACTCACTTCTTAAAGCTCTTCCAGACTACGTTCAAGACTACAACTACTTAATTTTTCAACCGTCATTTTCTTTACGACATAAAAAATATTTATAATTATAGATTTATTTATAAAATAAAATTTTAGTTAATTCTTAACATAACTAATTAATTCTGTTGAAGTAACTAATTCTTTGTCAACGGACTAAGAACCTCTTCTAAGGATCCTCGTCCAAAAAACAATCAGCTAAAAGATATTCAGCTAAAAGATCTTCGACTAAAAGACCCTTTGTTAAAAATATATCTTCTAAAAATTACTCGGTGAAAAGACCATCGTCTAAAATCGGCTCGTCTCAGATTTCGAAGACAAAACCATCGATAAAAATATATGCAAATTTAATAGGTAATCCCAAAATTATGTGCATTTAGATTATTCAAATGTTTTCGATGAGTGAGGGATCATTAAGAGGTTGTAAATATTTTATTTTCATATTGATAAGTATAATTAGTAAATTAAAAATATTTTCTAAAATTCAATTTTTTGTGTTTGGTTATATTAGAAAATTTAAATTGATGGAAGAAACCTAATAAAATTAGAAGTTTGAGAAATGATAGAGCAATAGATTCTTATTTTAGAAGTTAACAAACTCCTGAAAGAGTAGCGATATAATACATTGACTGAATAAAATCATGCTCTGAAGAGAAAGAACATGTTTCATATAAATGGACATGACGAGACCCATATAAGCAAAAAGAATATTCTTTGAGGTTCTAGGCTGAAGCAACTAATAAAACAAAGTTTCTAATATGAAACATATAAGAGCACTTCAAGAGGTTACTCTTTTTAATCTTTGGCATGGTAGGAAGGCTTATGTTAGATTTTGAAGTTTTTATAATCTATTCTATATTTTTACATTAAACTCTTTAAAATTTGGTTATGGTTAAAACACAAAGGTGATTAAGTCTCAATAGGTTTTATCGGTAAAATTTACGTGCTTGTATATGATCAGAATAAAACCTTCCTAAACTAAATACAGTTTCAAACTTTGACGGGTAGGTTTTCTTTCATTGTATGAAATTATCAGTCACCTCACTACGTCTATTCGGGCTATATGATCAGACTTTTAATATATGAGACTTTTAATTCGGGCTCAGGTTGGTGGCTAAGGGGTTTCATCAGATCCCTAGTGTTGATATCTATGAGACTTTTAGTCCAGTCATAAAAGCTTTTACAGTCAGACTCATTTTGACTATTGCTATCTCTAAAAACTAGACAGTAAGGCAGTTTGACATTAACAATGACTTTCTTAATGGTGTTTTACAAAAGACTATTTACATGAAACATCCATAGGGGTTTGAGGACATCAATAATCATACACATGTTTGTAAACTCCACAAGGATATCTATGGCCTAAAATAGTACAATCCTACTTATATGCATTGGCAGGAAACAACGAAACATGTTTAACACCGTTTACAATAATCTATACTTCTAATCCTTGTCTATGTAGATGATATTTTGGTGACAGGAAATAATGAAATATGCCTAACACATTTCATTCACATTCCTAATGCAACTTTTACCCTCAAGGACATGGGGCAACTTCATCTATTCCTAAGAATAGAAGTTCATCGTGACTCTTCATACATTTATTTAACACAACACAAATACATCGAGAACTTAATGGTTGCTCAAGGTTTTGCACTATCTAAACCCTGTCCTACTTCTCTTAAACCTGGTACTCCACTCTCTAGTCATGATGGTATTCATCTTGCTTTTCCTACACAGTACATAAGTTTGTTAGGTGTGCTACAATATTTGACTCACACCAGATCTGATATTGCCCATGTTGTTAATAGACTTAGTCAATATTATCAGAATCCTACTTATATGTATTTGAAATCCCTTAAGAGAGTTTTACGATACTTATCTGGTTCTCGGTGGTTGGGCCTTCACATCAAACCTTGCTACCAAATGTAGTTCCATGGCTACTCAGACGCAGATTGGGCTTCGTTTCCTGATGACCGGCGAAGAGTTGGTGCCTACGGTGTATTCCTTGGTGAATTCATCTTTTTGTGGTCCTCCAACAATAACGACATAGTTTTCTATTCCTCTACCGATTCTACGTATACAACATTGACTAATTTATCAAAGGAATTGATTTGGTTGAGGTCTTTACTCACCGAGATCCAGATCGCACACCATCTATAATGTGGTACGCCAATTTGGGGGCCAGCTCTCAAGTGTCAAATCTGGTGTTTCATTCTCGCACGAAACTTATTGAGTTAGATGTACACTTTATTTGAGATCATGTACTTCAGGGTTTGGTGAAGATTAGGTATGTACCCTCACAAGATCAAATAGCGGATTCTCTTACCAACATATTGTCTTCGTCTCGTTTTCTCTTCCTTTGAGACAAACTTGGGCTCTCAGACTCGTCGCTGCTTTGAGGAGGCGGGGGTGCCAAGTGTATCAGGTTGAATGGAGTTGTCGTGGAAGACAACAACTGTGAGAGGAGGAGCTAGTCGACAAAGACACTAACATAGGCTCTTCACTTGGAGTTGTCTCAAAACGCAAAAGTAATTTGCGTTTAAACAATCAAATCGGGTCAAATGCTAAAGACTTAGATGTGGACTTCTATCTAAAGCCCAAGGTATTACTTAAGTGATCTACAGTCGCCTTCTACTATCCTTATAGCCAAACACTCATATATGTTAGTGGATAGAATTTTGTAACAAACTATAGAATATTCCTAATTAGTTACATTGTTGGTTTATGTATATAACAATACAAAAAACTAATGTAAATGGATTGAAGAATATACATTTCTATAAAATAACTTTTATCTCTAAAATTCTACTTTCTCATATAAACCATCACACATGTTGTTTTTATTCAGTCAATAATAATTTCTTTTGATTTTAATGAAGTTTTACAATTAATATTTTCTTATGATAATAACACAATATATATAAAATATATTACTCTGATCGTCAACTAGGGTTTTTAAAAAATTATTTTATGGTTCTTGATTTTAATTGGTTATTTTGAAATTTATTTTATGGTTATTGATTTTAATTACTCGAGCTATTTTTTTGTCATGCAATTTGAATTATTAATTCAAAACATATATTTAAAAGGTTAATATTACAATAGCTGCTAAAAAAAATAATAGACATATTACCAACAAAAATACTTATCCATGAACTATCGTAAATTATTTATTATTATTAAATGTGAAATAAATGAAAATCTGTATTTTTTAACTTTTTTTAATCTTTTATGCTATAAAAAATTGACTTTTAGACCATCTCCCTAAAATATCAACATACTTTTGCGGGAATTGCTAAAAGAAAATCCAAAACTATTTCCTGAAACCGCATGTTTTGATTTTTTAGTATTTACAAAATTGCCACTAGTAAAAAAATCTTTAAAATTAATAAATATTTATTTAATTAAGTTTTATGTCATTATTTACTTCATGAAGTTGCAAAAAAAATCTACTCTAATCTAACATTTTATTTCCTAAAACTCATTAAAATCATAAAAACTCAAAACTCAAACTAACCAGAACTCTCTTTTTTCAACTTTGTAAAATTTAAAAATCATAGCCGAAATGGACATAGACCCTTCTATGTTTCTGTTTTTTATTAAATATTTTTTAAAAAAATATAAAAATGCTTGATTCCGCCAGACGATGGCGTTCAGGTGGTGTTTGTCGACATCATCTTGTCGAAGAAGATGATACTTTTCGCTAGGATAATGGTGGGCACAATGACCTTGACACCATGTCATGACGGACACAATAGTGTTGGCGCCATTGCATGGCGAATATAGGAGTCTGTCCACCGTGCAATGACGCTCAGGTTGTTGTTTTCACCAGGCGTCAACACCAACGTGTTCGTCATGACATTGGCAGACAGAACTGTATGGTTTATTCTAACTTTTTAACATTTATTTTAATTTTGTCTCTTTTTATAATATTTTTAGTAGGTTATCACTTACTAAAGACTAATACTAAGTAAAAACAATATCAATTTATAGTAAAACGTAATACCCATTATGATTTGGAAAACCTTTTACATAACTAAGATGTAAATATGTTCTTTTGCAAATAGGTTATTAAATGTTAAGATATATGATTAGGTTGTTTTAAAGGTAAGGAGTAACATTTAAATTAATAATGATAGTGTTAATTTTTTTAGTTTCAATTTTAGTTTTAGTTCTTTTAATTTTTGGTGAAAAAAAATTATGTTTAGACAAAATCGTCAAAAAAAAAACCTTCACAAAATATTTTTAAAATTCAAAACAAACGACTTCACAAACTAAATGTGGTTTTTTTAACAATTCCATGATCATCGAATTGAAGGGATAATATATCAATATTTTGGAAAAGAATATCTTAATGTCAAATTCTTTTAATATCTACCATCTTAAAGATTTTTTATATAATTTTTTCTAAATTCATATAAAATAAAATTCTTGTTGGTAATGAATATAACAGAACTAAATAATTAGTCAAATATTTTGCATACCAAATTACCTTATGAAGGTTACAGAATATCTAAAAGTTACTCTAAAAATGTTGGACTATATTCATTTAAATAAATCAAAATAACTATGGGTAAGTTAAGATTTATATGCATATAGTTGAATTAGAGTGTTGATATATCATGATAGTAATGATAAAAATCAAACTCTTCTTATAGTAGAAGATTAAAACATTCTAACTTCATCGTAAAGATATTAAAAATAAACATGTCGGTACACTGTATTAGCTTACATCTAAACCTTATAGTACCAGAAAATGAAAGTGAAACCTCCTAAAATGGTTAATTTATAATATTTTAAGAGATTAAATGTCTAGATAATTTATTCGATCAGGATCTGTATAGATTTTAAAAATTATAAAAATAATAAAGACCAAAAGCTCAAATTATTTTTAAAAATTATGAGCACAATAAAGATTATATTCATTTATTTTATTTTATTTTTGGTTATTGTTAGTTTTTTATGAGACTTTTTTTACTTGTATTTATGTTTTTATGAATTTTTTATGTTTTGGATGATTAATTAATAAGTTGACGATGCATGGTATTTGATTTTTAATGGAATTGAAGGGATAGTTCTTCTCATATCAATATTTTTGTAAAAGAATATTTTAATGACAAATTCTTCTTATATCCATCATTATAGGGTTTTTTTTAATATAATTTTATCTAAGTTCATATAAAAGAAAATTCATGTTAGTAATAGAATATAATAAAACAAAATAATTAGTCCAAAATTTTTGCCTACCATATTACCTTATAAAGATTATGCTATCCAAAAGCGACTCTTTGGAAAATTGGACTATATTCATTTAAAGAAATCAAAACAACTATAAGTAAATTAAGATATATATGTTTAGTTGCATTAGAGGCTTTTTTTTACTCGTATTTATATTTTCTATCAATTTTTTTTTATGTTTTGGATGGTTAACTAATAAGTTGACGAAGCATAGTATTTGACTTTTAACAGATTGATCCGCTGTTTTATACTATCACTATAGTGATTCACCTATGAATTATACTCCAATAGTAGAATCTGCTGTTAAAGATTATAGAACATTATTGTCTCTATTTAAATATTGCAAAATTAATATTTTTATTATTAGATATTTTGATTGTCTGGATTGATAACGTTATATATATACACTGTTTCTACAATTTCATACATTTCATTTTAGTTTTTATTCTATTTTTAATTGTAAGGCTTCACTTCATCTTAAACTATCAAAATCATTACATTTCAAATTTTAAAACACAACAGTACAAGAAGAACTTGAAAGGGAAAACTAAAGAACAAAAACAGGTAAACAATAATTTTTTATGCCAAAACATTATATTTTAAATTAAAAAACATAACCGTAAAAAAAGAACTCTAAAGAACAAAAAATAGGTAAAGCTTTCGTACCAACCAAAAAGAACTTCCATGCATCCAATATAGAAAATGATTACAAAAGACTATGCCTTCAGAAAGCTCTTCACAATCTCCAAGCTTGGTTCAGTCACATCTCTTTTATAAATCGGTTTTCCCTCTTCAGGGTTGCTCGAAGGTGCTAGCTTTTGTTTCACCGTTGCAGTTGCATCTAATCTATGTATATCCCAACCTGCCTCTCTCAGGTGTAAGATTTTATCCACCTGCCTCTTCGCCAGCTTACACGTGTTCTCCTTCATCTCTCTTACTGCTTGCTCGTAATCCTCATTTAGCTCCCATTCTTCTCCTTCCCCTTTACCTCTGATTTTTTGTTTACGAAAATACTCCTGGAACTCGGGCACACCAATTGTTTTTCTTAATGTTGGGTGACTAGTTGACTTGTCCGACAAGAAGTACCGTTCCATCTCTTTAAATAGTCCAGCGTCAAGCATCTCGTCGATTCGTTTCCCTAAATAATCGAATAGGACGGGCATTGCAACATCCATCCAGAGAAAACAACAATTGAATCTCAAGTCGGAACAAACTGAACCATCTGCTGTAAAAACATCAATTTTAGGGTCAAACTGTTCGGCCAATAAAGCGTAAACGAACGAGTTAGAGCCACCCGCAATGATAGGTAACCGTCCTCGAGAACTTATCTCTGAAATGCGAGTGGTCCCAACTGAGCGAAAATCAGCCGCAGTAAGTTCGGGGTCATTGTGGTCCAATTCACCAAGAAGATGATGAGGCACCCCAAGACGTTCAGGAGGTGAAATTTTGTTTCCAGAAATATCTAGTCCTTTGTATACCTGAATTTTATCGGAGTTTATTATCTCACCGGAGAATGTAGTAGCAAGATGAACCGATAGTTTTGATTTACCAGTGCCAGTGCCGCCCATAATCACTATTACCTTCTCATTATGGTTGGCTGTTGAGTATCCCATCTGGACCCGGAGGTTAAGAGGGCATTGTTGGGCTTTCTTTGCAAAGCCAGAGCGTGGTGAAAGACCGATATTGTTTAGTGAGACACAATGAAGATGAAATGGGTTTAGAGTGACATCCATTGTGACTAGGTTCTCAAGGGTTCTACTGCTATGCATTTGCGTACGTGAATAAATTTATAAGAAAAAAGTATAGTATGAACCTAATATCCGGTCATCTATATATATTATTTTAGGTATGTTTCTTACTCTCTATTGAGACTGTGGTTTGAATGTTTGACTATTAAATTATCCAAATATGTTATATAAACCATCATATCTTCTTTTACTCACCTAAATATAGATTATCGAATACTAACCTATTTTGATTTTAATGAACCTTTCAAATAATATAATTTTATAAAAATACATAAGAATACTTAAGAATGAATGATATATACCATAAATTGTTTGATGGTTAAGTAGTTTTTTTATTAACTGTTGAAGAGGTTTTAGTTGTTATTTTTTAATTTTATTTTATCGTTATATTTTGAAAATAAATTATTATTAAGATAAAAAGACAAAAAAAATATAATTAAGAAAATCAGAAAAAAAAAAATTATCATTAAAGAGTTAGTTGCTACCTTATAAAATAAACTTCCAGTCAAAACCAAAATAATACTAGAAATAAATAAGAAGGTTAATAATGTTTATTTTGGTAATGGATTATATTTATCCTTTATTGGTTAAAAGTTATAAGAAAACTCTATTTATTTTTTATCCAATTGCTTCCTCGAACATAAATATTTATCTACCAAACAAAAATGATTTTTTTACGGTTATTCACTACAAAATTAACCAAAAATACATTTTACTTCTTTTTACTTTTTTTTTTTTACGTTTCCTTAAAAGAACTTTTGTTGGTTTTTTATCATCAAATCAAACTGAAAATAATTCTTCTTATGATAATTCTTTTTATATGAGTTATTTCCATATCCATCATTCTTGATAATTTATATAATTTGTTTAGATTCAACCGCTAAACAATTCATATCAATAATCAAATAAAAACAATCATTCTAGATAATTTATAGGTATACAATCATATCAATAATCAAATAAAAAGAATTAATACTTGAATTAGTCACATATTTCAAATGCCAAATCGCCTTATAAAGTTTATTATATCTAAAATTACTTCTCTCAATACTATCGCACTATATCCATTTATATGATAAAGGTTATCAAATTTCCTTATAAAGTTGTTTAGCTCGATTTAAAATTTAGATAGGATGTTTTTGTTTTATTTATTTAACCATTTACATGTATTTAGTTTGATATATTATTATAGTATTGATAAAACAAAACTCTTCCCGTAATAGAATATTAAAACAGATATAAAACAAACATGTGGGTGTAAAAAATTAGAATATAGTGAAAAAATTTCTACTGAAAATACTAGTTATTGGATTATGAAACAAAAAAAATTATTATAACATATTTATTTTCAAACTTAATAGTTATAAAAATTGTTTTTCTAAAACAATTGCTGACCAAAGCAACAATAAAAAGAATTTGATAGCCACATGTTATTAATTTTAATAAATAGTTGTAAAATATTGTTTTTTAAATTATAAGCTATTTTAATAAATAGTAATTTAAGAGAATAAGAATATATAAATAATATAATTTAAATGGTTTATTTTATTAAAATTAAATTATTAATAAATTAAAATCTGAAAATAAATATAACGCATAATAAGTACGTTTAGTATATGGACATACACAATATGTTTATAATGGTGATATATTTGATAGTTTGTCAAACTTGTCCTCTTTGATTACATATGAGAATATGGAAAATTTCCATCTAAACAAGATAGTAATGGATATGATAAATGATGTTTATGAATATCAATCCACTAGAACAATAGATGGAACAAACAAATAAATGAAAAAAAATAACATTTTAAGAAGTAATCATCGAGATAACAAATAGTTTGAAAGACTATTCAACAAAAATTGTATCATAGTCATAAAGATATTTCAATTCTTATAATTGTAAAAGTCTAACATGGAGAACTTACTTATAAAATTGCAGATACTTATTTCGACAATTTTATAGGATTATTCAAAAAATGCTTGTGAACATAAATATACTACCAAACAACCACTATAAAGCGTACACAACATTAAAATATATCAGAATGACATATTAAAAAAATACTCATGCCAATGTAGTTGTTGTTTATAGTACGAGGATAATAAAAATTTAGAAGCATGTCTAGTGTGCATGATATCACCCTATAATCATGTATCTCGATGTAAAAAAAAGTTATGAATAAGATTTTACGATATTTACTTTGAACCCAAGATTGACGTCTTTGTATATGTCAATTTATTTTGTCATTAGATACAATCTCGATGTAATGCATATTGAAAACCATATATGCGATAGTATTGTTGGTACAATGCTTAACATTGAAGGAAAAACAAAAGACACGTTAAAAACCACTCAAGATCTAAAAAAACATTATATATGATTTTTTTTTGTGGTTGACCCATATAGGGTAAAATTAGGTCCAAATACATTTTTCGTATACATTAAAACAAAATCATAAGAAATAGTTTCTTAATTTGGTCAATATCGTGCAAATATAGCACAATTGTTAATGTGGATAATGGGAAACTTTTGGGACTAAAGAGTTATGATTGTTATTTATTAGTGCAATGAATGTTTTCAATTGTCATTAAGCCTTGTTTGGGATAAGATATAGTTGAGACTAGTATCAGAGTGTCCAGATTTGTTTCTAAATTTTGCACGAATAAATTGAAGAAGGAAGATGTCTAAAAACTTATCCATGACATAAATGTCATGACTTGGTAGATTATAATTTATTTACCCCTTTTGTTTTTGTGATATAATGCAATATCTTATCGTACATTTAGCAAAGGTCCCTTCTTCGAATGAATTTGGTGAATCCAATCACAAGTGCAAGTCACCAGGATATGGTACAGAACATCATTGGACAAAGAAAAGCATTTTCTGAGAACTACTTTACTAGAAGGACAATCTTATTAGGCACAATATAAGCCTGATGCGTATCGAGAAAAACTGTTTGGAGAATATAATGTTTACTATCATGGATGTTAAATCAAAGACTAAGGAGAATGCAAAATCTAGGGAATATATGGAGTATTTACGCTGAAAGAGTTATTTGAAACTGACTGATGGCCCAAGGTTAGGAAATGTTAAACCAAAGGCTAATTATGTACTTAACAAAGACCAACAACAGGCTGTTCGAACATGGCTTGAAAATTTGAAACTGTCACACGGTTCTGCAAGAAATATCTCACGCTGCACAGATATATAGAGGGATTTGGTGGCTTGAAAATCCATGATTGCCATATCCTTATGGAGAAATTATTACCCGTTGTCTTCCTTCATTTGTTACCTAATCCAATATGGGAGGAAATAGTTAATTTGTGCCCTTTTTTCTGAGACCTTTGTTCATCGACCCTTCACGTTGAACATTTACTTGTTAACATTTAGTTGCAGCTCCTACAATGCACAGCTTCGTCAACTCAATCCCGATTCTACTGCAGTGGAGCTCGATCAATACTTTGTCGAGATCTTTGGTCCTTGGCTGGAAGAATATGTAATATTCACTACACTTCTTACTTTTTTGTTTAATCATTATTTTGTTGATTTCATTTTTTAAAGTACATACAATATAAAATTTATACATATATGTTATGATGTTTATACTGGTATGAACTCACTTTCTTTGCGGTAGTAATTTTATTATGGTTGGAGTAGTTTCATTTAGCACAAAAGTGAGATTTTCTGTAATTTGCAGTAGCTAGCTCCCTGTATTTCCAGCAATCATTCCACTGTTGTTGCATTAGTATTAGTAGGTTATAAATTAGTGTTAGTTTCTTGTTTTTGTGAATGTCATAAATTACCTTGTTCCATGCGTATTTATAAGTTGGTACAAACATCGTATATCAAAATTGGCCAATAATCCATATTGCGAGATTCACAATTTCGAGGGATATTACACCAACGGTTACCTCTTCGACACAAAATATGGAAGAGGGCATAAGATAAACAATAGTGGTGTGATGATTGAGGGGATATATGGTGTTGATATGTTAGACTGGTGTCTTATGGTGAGATGATGAAATCGATTGTATTTTTCAAATGCGATTGGTTTAGTAATGATAGAAAAAACGTGCGATATGAAACATATGTTGAATAATTAAGTTTTTCTCTAAAATTATAAATTAAAGAAGATTCCTATTGCTAGAATATGGCGTCATGGCAGTGAATGAGCGTAAAATGTTTAAGGGATAAAAAGTTCTACGTCTTTTGAGAGAGAAGTAAGGTGAGAGATAAACACGAAATAGAGAGTTTTATTAATCATGTTATCTTTGTAAAAAAAGTGATTAAATTCTTTGTGTTTGAGAATATTTCTGTAACCTACTTGTTTGATATAAAAAAAAATGTATGTTCTCATGGATGTAGAATTTTTCACAATCCAAACCATGTTTAATCTATTTTGTATGTTTGGCTTTATTTGATCCTTTTTTGATTTGTTGCTAATGTTGAACAAGATACTTGTTCTTCTTAATATGATCGATAACACCCCTTGGTTTTTGGCTTAGGATGATTAGATTTTAAAATAATTATATATATATATATATATATATTATCATGTTAATTTGGTAACGAGCGATGTTTTTTATATAATTCAAAATCTAGTATATATTTGACATAACATTCTAGATTTATATATCTATATTGGGGAGATTCTAAAGTTGGACATATAAGGCGATAAGTATCTTCCAGTATTAGGTGACTTACTTTGAAGGTGCCCATAAACAATTTCTTTGACGACACTCATCCTATGATATGTAAGCATTGGAAAGTTCTTCTTTATTTGTCTTGGATTAGGATGGAGAATAAAGGAAATATATGGTATTTTTCTTAAAGAGAAATTAGATTAGTTCTTTATTTCTTATTTATACGCAAATTAGAAAATATAGAGTCAAATGTGAGAATGACTATTTGGAACTGATTAAGTTTTTTTTTTAATTTTTGTTTGTTTTATGTAAATTCAGTTGTTTATATACATGATATTTTGTTAATTATATTATTCTTATATTATATGTAATTTTAAAGTGAATGATGTTGTTGGTGTGAACTTTTACCTATATTTTGTTACTATCTCGCATCACTATTGTTGTGTTATCGTTTACAAGTTGATTAGGTGTTTTTAAAAAGGAAATAACTTGCATGTTTTACATTCAACAATAAATTTATATATAGTATGGAACTTCATTATGAAATAACTTGTCAATTAGTTTATATATTATAATGTGGTTAATATATATTTGTTTTAAGCTCATCGACAACAGTAATTTTAAATTGTCAACATATTTGATTTTTAAATTAAATCAATTGTCTTTAGACAAAAAAAAAATCAATATTGAATGATTTGAATCTTTCTTATCTTCACAGGCTTACAACAAACATACTACAACCACCAAAGTATGTTAGAAGTGTTATTGGAACAATTTCAACGATTTAAATGTAATTTTTGTCTCTTTTTTATATTGTTAGACTATGTTTATACATATTTCTATGATGATTTAGGTTTGAATGATTTTTTTCATATAATTAAAAATTTATTCTGCCTTTGAACATAATATTCTAGATTTGTATACATGCAATGAGGATGCTGAGGTTTATTATACAAATCCACAAGTATTGTTTTGATAACGACTACGTGATTCATTTGACTGCTATTTTATAATTAGTTATTTTTGCGAGTGTTTTTATATTTTTATGTTTTTTTAATGTTTTTTAAAATGAATACAGTAAAATTGGAAGATAGTGTATCTCTTTATTTGAGAACTTTTAACTATATTTAAACCCTAGACAAATAAATTACATCTTCATTTATCTTAAATCACGGTCGGAGATAAGAAATATATATATAATTTTTATCTTTGAAAAGAAGTTATGTCATTTTCAATATGTCTAATACATATACATGTATGTTAATAAATGTCGAATAGAATATAGAAATTACTATTTAGAATTGATTAATTAAGTTTATTGTTAGTTTTTTTATGTATGTTTATTTTTTATTTATAGTTGGTATTTTTTAATTATATAATATTCTTTTGGTATACCTATAATTATTGAATATTTGTTATTATATGCGTACACGTTTAGAAAACCACTTGTTATATAATTCGTATATTTGGGCATGTAGGATATTAGATAATATTTTATTAATGAAGATAATTAGAATATCTAGTTGGGCGATGCTAGACTACTATATGAATCAACTAACTTAAGTTTATAGTGTTGTAGGGCGATGTTAGATACTTCATACATTTGATGTCATAAACAATTTCAAAATCATTACAAGATAACCACAATGTCAACTATGTCTTAAAAATTGAATGAGTATCATGGCCAACGTATGATCGACATTTAATGTTGCAATGAAGTTCAATGACAATTGAATTACATATGCTTATTATTAGGTTAGGGTTAAGTTCAATTAAGCTCTTTTTTTTTCGCAGGGAACCCGCAGCCGCTATTCGGAGTGCAATAAGTGCGCACAGGGTAAACTCTCAGCCTGACGCGATAGCCTGCAAACCAACGCCAGAAAGTAAACCACACAAGGTGACAGGCTCAGCCGAGAAACCGTATGTAGAGGGACTCGAAATCATGACCTTTGGTCACAAACATACCATAATCAACGAACTCGGCTACCCCCTTGGGGGCGATAATACTTACCACTATACGACAACGACCTAGCAAAATATAAGAAGAAAGTTCAATTACGCTCTTGTTTGCAAATTCTGTGTTTTAGTATTTTTGGAAAAAGTCTATTTTTTAAGTGTCAAGTGAGACTCATTGTATCGATATTTTAATGCATTTTGTAATGAAGTTTAAATTTTTAATTTAGTTCATTTTACTTGCAAAACATACTACAAGTTCCCTGTTCAAAAGGGTGTTTGATGTCAATGTGCTAGGAGAGTTATGATGAAGCTACTGTATATATCATTATCCATGGCGTTCCTTTTTTTTAGTATAGGGTGATTAGTTTATCACCATGGAAGCTATACTTAAGTATTGTGGGGGATTTGACGATTCTATGTTAATAACTTTGTTATGTTTCATAGCTTAGATGTAACTTGATGTATTACTAGTAAAACAAATTATTGGTGAGATTATAAGGTCGGTTGTTTGAAAAATAACTAAAATCATACTTTACAAGTCCTTAATGGTGATAGTTTAAAATTTTATACTCTAACCTTTCACAAATAAAGTGATGTGAGGTTGATGAGCATATCTGCACAGATAGGGAATGATCAGGCAACTGGAGTTAAAGTTTGTCCTATACATAACTGTATTGTTGAACCATATGATGGTTTTCGCTCGCTAATGAAATAATTAACGGGTTAAGGTACAATGAAGTTGAGTTGTTAAGGATCCATCTAAAACTCAAACCTCAATAAACTGGTTTTCTTGCGAAATCTCCAATCACTAAGAAATTCTTTTTCAGGTATGTTTCTCGTCAATAAACTGGTTTGGAGGAAACCTACCAAATATGATTCTATTCTTCAATCTTTTACTACTTTTGCGCATATGTTTTTTCGTTTTGGTTTGCAAGCGGTTTTGCAGTAGTACTTCTTCTTCGCGGGTTTGGTTATATTAGGTTTATTCAAGTCATTTAAAAACCATTTTGACTTTGCTAAGCGATCTTACAATCGCTTCAAAATTATATTGGTATCTTGAGGTCTTGATTAACCTCAAATGCATAGATGTTTGAATGCTAATGGTGTTGGGAAATAGAGGCAATGCAAATAAACATACCTGACTATACACAGTTTTCTTAAACTTTGTAAATGATATGTAGCTTGTGTTAACTTTGGCTGTCATTTTCACTCCTTACAATAACATAAATCCTTGATCTAATAGTTTGGTTTTTAGGTTAAAAAATTCAGTCAATTGAATGGGACGATTATGGTCCTCCTAAGGAAAATATATATTTTGGGGTTGATAATTTATTTTGGTTTAATGCTAAATGTCTGTTTGTAAGCATCTTCATCCCTTACAATTGCCCGATAATCTTAGTACGCGTTTGAGTCTTCTTTAAATCTTCTCTGTCTATATTTTTTTGTTTATGTGTTCTCATGGTTGATGAAGCTGGGAGTAGTTTTGTACTTCAACACCAGATATAAGCAATTGTTTATTATTTTCTATCTATAAGTATATGATTAAGCTTGCGACAGTGATTTAAGTTTTGAATCAAAACTGTATGGTATTCAATTTCATGTTTACTCATGCAACTGCGTTTTTTAGATTGATTGAAATGGAAGCTGAAGCGGTGAATTCCCTGACTAGCATAGGGGTCCTAGATTCGGAAACCGTGAGTTGAGTACGGAAGCTATTGTTTAGCCGTATGCTAATCGTAAATAAAAGATCGACGGTTTTTCTTGGGGACATTCCACTGATGGACAATCAACGAAACATCATCCTGCATGATAAGTAGAGTACCGTAGCACACGCCGTGATTCTCCTTCACCTACAGAACAATGATATTTTGGTCTCATTCTTATTTCTCTCTTGTCGAACCTCTTGTCATGTGGATTGCACCATCGAAGAACAACTCTCGCTTATAAATCTTAAACAGTGAGTCAATAGCAGCTTTCGTATGTCGTTCAATCAACATACATGCAAAGTGTTTTGAGTTTTCGAGATTAAACTAGAGAAAAGCAAAACAATATAGGGTAGTGGTTATTATTCAAATGGTACATCTTGTTTCTCTGATATTGACTTTCACGTTGGATTTGCGACTATAAGAGAAATAAATTCAATTATTACGAGTAAAACATATTAGACGAGATTATTTGCTTACTTGCAAAAGAAAACAAATTGTTCTAAGAAGTAAGAACATCTTCAATACCATCTTGAAAGTATGGAACCTTCCAACGGTTGATTTGCATATTTGAGCTTCCAGCTCACAAGTTTGTATGATTGGAAAACAAAAATACTAACAAGTACTTAGAATACAATGGGAACCAAAACCCTAAAAACAACAAAAAAAAGGACTAAGAAATAAAACATGAACTAATTTTTTTATTAACATTTTACGCGAGTAACATTTTTATTACTGTTATTTCACATAAGAGTAACAGTTTTATTACTGTTTTTCGTCGTACGAGTAACATGATTATTATTTTTATTTTTAAATGCATAACAAGATTTATTTCTGTTAATCTAAACAATCCAAAAACTTCTAAAAAAATGAATAACATGATTCATTTTCGTTAATCTAAACAACTCAAAGAAATTAACGAAAGTCTCAAGTGACTATAAAATAGTTGGTATCGACCGAAAATAGCACAAGCTAGTCACCATATTTTTTTGTTAACTAAAACAAAAAAATATGTTATAGTTCTAGTTTTTATCGTGTCCAAGTTTTGGCAATGTTTGTTGAATTTTGTTTTTATTTTTTTTAGGAATAACATTACTACTAACATTTTTTTATAGAAGTAACAGTTTTATTACGATTATTTCTGATAAGAGTAACAGGAGCATCGTACATGTAACATGCTTAATTTAAATAACAAAATTTATTTTCGTTAATCTAAACAACTCTTTTTTTTATAAAATCATGACTACCTTATTCTTTATGTTAATCAAAATATCTAAAAATAACGGTCTTATAACTATTATTCTTAAATAAAGAAAATATTTATTATCATTATTCTCTATATGGTCGCAGCAGAGGTGGTGGTGGCGGTAATGATTGCCAGGGTGGTGGTGGTGGTGGTGACTGCAGCATTAGTGATGGTAGCGGTGGTGGTGACAGCAGCATTAGTGATGGTAGCGGTGGTGGTGGTTTACAGTGGTAGTGGTTGTGGCGGTGGTGGTGGTGGTGATGATGGTGGCGGCAGCGGCAGTGGTGATGGCAGTGGTGGCCGCCGCGACAACGGTGGTTGTGGCGGTGGCGGCGGCGGTAGTTGTTGTGGTGGTTGTGGTGGTTGTGGTGAAGACGGTGGTGGAGGGGGTGGTAGCGACGGTGCTTGTGGTAGTGGTAGTGGTGGTTGTCGTGGCGGCGATTGTGGTTGTGGTGTCGATGGATGTGCTTGCGGTGGTTGCAGTAGTGGTGGCGGCGGTGGTTGTGGTGTTGGTGGTGTGGTGGTGGTGGTGGAGGTGGTGCTAAAAGTGGTTGTTGTGGTGGCAGTGGTGGTAGGGGCAACGGCGATAGTGGTGATGGCGGTGATGGTGGTGGTGGTGATGGTGGTGGTGGTTGTGGTGGTGGTTGTCGTGTTGTTGGTGGTGGTGTTGGCGGCGACGACGGTGGTGGTGATGGCAGTGATGGTGGTAGCGACGGTTATGGTGATGGCGGTGATGGTGGTGGTGGTGGTGGTAGTGGTGGTTGTCGTGTTGGCGGTGGTTGTGGCGGCGACGGTGGTGGTGGCGACGGTTATGGTGGTGGCGACGGTGGCTGTGGTTGTGGCAGCGTGGTTGCGGTGACGGTGGTTGTGGTGGTTGTGGTTGTGGTTGTGGTAGCGGTGGTTGCGGTTTCGGTGGTGGCGGTGGTGGTGATGGCAGTGATGGCGGTGGCGACGGTTATGGTGGTGATATCGGTGGTTGCGGTGACGGTGGTTGTGGTTGTGGTGGCGGTGGTTGTGATGGTGGTGGCGACGGTTATGGTGGTGACATCGGTGGTTGCGGTGACGGTGGTTGTGGTTGTGGTGGCGGTGGTTGTGATGGTGGTGGCTGCGGTGGTGGTTTGCAATGGTGGTGGTGGTGGTGACGGTGGCGGTGGTTGTAGTGGTGACATCAGTGGTTCCGGTAATGGTGGTTGTGGTTGTGATGACGGTGGTTGTGGTGGCTGCGGTTTCGGTGGTTGCGGTAGTGGCGGTCATGGTGGTGGTGGTTGCGGTGGTGGTGGTCATGGTGGTGACGGTGGCGGTGGTTGTAGTGGTGACATCAGTGGTTCCGGTAATGGTGGTTGTGGTTGTGATGACGGTGGTTGTGGTGGCTGCGGTTTCGGTGGTTGCGGTAGTGGCGGTCATGGTGGTGGTGGTTGCGGTGGTGGTGGTCATGGTGGTGGCGGTAATAGTTGTCGCGGTGGTTATGGCGGCAGTGGAGGTAGCGGCGGTTGTGGTTGTGGTTGCGGTGGTTGTCTCGGCGCTGGCGGTGGTGGTTATGGTAGCAGTGGTTGGGACGGCGGCGGTGGCGGCAGTGATGGCGGTGGTAGGTTAAATATGGTTGTGTTTTAAATGAATATTGTGATTAAAATTATTGTTTAAGTTGAAAGGTATTTTTGGATTTCCAAAACTCTTATACACTTGTTGGAATTATAGAAGTGGATGTATCTATTAAGAAATTTGAAAGGTTTTCTTTTAAGAACTCACCGTTTTAAGCTTTTTTTTTTTGTGAATCTTAATTATTAATTCAAAACCATTATATATATATATAATGTTAATATAAGAATAAGTTCAAAAACAATATTAGTAATATTACAAAACAAATATGGCCTTAACCTATGGAAAAAAATTAAAAATGTTATTTTTAATAATTGGTTATTATTTTTATAATTATTTAAACTACCAACAGATTTACTTCTCCATTAATTCAATTTACAAACAAAAATACTTATGCACCTACTATTATAAATTATTATGAAATGTGAAATAAATAAAAATAATTATTTTTTAGTTCTTTATTATTCTATGCTATATATAAAAATAGAGCTTTAGACCATCTCTCTAAAACAACAGCATACCTTTCCAAGTTGTATGACCATTGAATTGAAGGGATAGTTCATCTTACATCAATATTTTCGTAAAATAATATCTTAATGGCAAATTCGTTTTATATCAATGATTTTAGGGTTTTGTTTATATAATTTTGTCTAAATTCATATGAATGAATATTTAAGGTTAGTAATGGAAAATAATAAAACTAAATAATTAGTCAAATATTTCGCCCGATATTATCTTATAAAGATTATAACATCCAAAACTGACTCTGAAAAAATGGGACTATATTCATTTAAACAAATCAGAACAACTACAGTTAAATTCAAGATTTATGTGTGTTTAGTTTCATTATATAGTGTTGATATATCATAATAGTAATGATAAAAACCAAACTCTACCTATAGTAGAAAAATTAAAACATTCTAACTTCTCATAAAGATATCAAAAATAAACATTTCAGTATACAAATATTAGCTTATAGTGAAACCTTATAGTACCAGAAAATGAAAGTGGAACCTCCTAAAATGGTTAATTTATAATCTTTTAAGACTAAAATATTTTTAGTGTTAATTGAAAAATCGGAAAATTAAGTCCATAAATATTAGTAGATGGAGATGATTTTGAATGGATAGATAGAAGATTAAATGTATAGATAATTTATTGGAAAATGATAATATAATACTACTTGAATGAAGAATGAATTTTAATTTATAGTGTTGTATACATTCTAGAAATTATGAAAATAATAAAATCAAAAGTTTGAATTATTTTGAAAAATTCTGAGTAGGAACAAAGATTATATTCATTTTTTTAGTTTGATATTTTCTATAATTTTTGTTAATGTTTTGGATGATTAATTAATAAGTTGAGGAAGCATGGTGCGGTTTTATACTTATACACTATAGTAATTCACGCTCTGTGAACTATATTCCAATCGCAGAATCTGCTGTGAGAGATTATAGAAGATTACTGTCACTATTAAATATTGCAACATTAATATTGATATTATTTGATATGTTGATTGTCTTGATTGATAACGTTATATATACATGTGTTTCTACTATTTCATACATTTCATTTTAGTTTTTATTCTATTTTGGATTGTAATGCTTCATATCAAAATCATTACATTTCAAATTTTTAAACACCACAGTACAGTACAAGAAGAACTTGAAAGGAAAATCTAAAGAACAAAAACATATAAATAATAATTTTGTATGCCAAACATTATACTTTAAATTAAAAAAAAAATCACCGTAAAAAAAGAACTCTAAAGAACAAAAAAATAGGTAAAGTTTTCGTAGAGGCAAAAAAGAACTTCCATGCATCCAATATAGAAAGTGATAACAAAAGACTATGCTTTCAGAAAGCTCTTCACAATCTCCAAGCTTGGTTCAGTCACATCTCTTTTATAAATCGCTTTCCCCTCTTCAGGGTTGCTTAAAGGTGCTAGCTTTTGTTTCACCGTTGCAGTTGCATCTAATCTATGTATATCCCAACCTGCCTCTCTCAGATGTAATATTTTATCCGCCTGCCTTTTCACCAGCTTACACGTGTTCTCTTTCATCTTTCTTACTGCTTGCTCGTAATCTTCATTTAGCTCCCATTCTTCTCTTTCCCCTTTACCTCTGATTTTTTGTTTACGAAAATACTCCTCGAACTCGGGCACACCAATTGCTTTTCTTAATGTTGGGTGACTAGTTGACTTGTCCGACAAGAAGTACCGTTCCATCTCTTTCAATAGTCCAGCGTCAAGCATCTCGTCGATTCGTTTCCCTAAGTAATCAAATAGAACAGGCATTGCAACATCCACCCAGAGAAAACAACAATTGAATCTCAAGTCGGAACAAACTGAACCATGTGCTGTAAAAACATCAATTTTAGGGTCAAACTGTTCGGCCAATAAAGCGTAAACGAACGAGTTAGAGCCACCTGATAGGTAACCGTCCTCGAGAACTTATCTCTGAAATGAGAGTGGTCCCAGCTGAGCGGAAATCAGCCGCAGTAAGTTCGGGGTCATTGTGGTCCAATTCACCAAGAAGATGATGAGGCACCCCAAGACGTTCAGGAGGTGAAATTTTGTTTCCAGAAATGTCTAGTCCTTTGTATACCTGAATTTTATCGGAGTTTATTATCTCACCGGAGAATGTAGTAGCAAGATGAACCGATAGCTTTGATTTACCAGTGCCAGTGCCGCCCATAATCACTATTACCTTCTCATGATGGTTGGCTGTTGAGTAACCCATCTGGACCCAGGGAAAGAGGGCAATGTTGGGCTTTCTTTGCAAAGCGAGACCATTGTGAAAGACCGATATTGTTTAGTGAGACACAATGAAGATGAAATGGGTTTAGAGTGACATCCATTGTGACTAGGTTCTCAAGGGTTCTACTGCTATGCATTTGCGTACGTGAATAAATTTATAAGAAAAAAGTATAGTATGAACCTAATATCCGGTTAGCTATATATATTATTTTAGGTATGTTTCTTACTCTCTATTGAGACTATGTTTTGAATGTTTGACTATTAAATTATCCAAATATGTTATATAAACCATCATATCTTCTTTTACTCACCTAAATATAGATTATCGAATACTAACCTATTTTGATTTTAATGAACCTTTAAAATAATATAATTTTATAAAAATACATAATAATACTTAAGAATGAATGATATATACCATAAATTGTTTGATGGTTAAGTAGTTTTTTTTGTTAACTATTGGAGAGGTTTTAGTAGTTATTTTTTAATTTTATTTTATCGTTATATTTTGAAAATAAATTATTATTAAGATAAAAAGACAAAAAATATAATTAAAAAAATCAGAAAAAAATATTATCATTAAAGAGTTAGTTGCAACCTTATAAAATAAACTTCCAGTCAAAACCAAAATAATACTAGAAATAAATAAAAAGGTTTAATAATGTTTATTTTGGTAATAGATTATTTTTATCATTTATTGGTTAAAAGTTATAAGAAAACTCTATTTATTTTTTATCCAATTGCTTCCACGAACATAAATATTTATCTACCAAACAAAAATAATTTTTTTACTGTTATTCACTACAAAATTAACCAAAAATACATTATACTTCTTTTTATTCTTTTAGGTTTCCTTAAAAGAACTTTTGTTGGTTTTTGATCATCAAATCAAACTGAAAATAATTCTTCTTATGATAATTCTTTTTATATCAGTTATTTTCATATCCATCATTCTAGATAATTTATATAATTTGTTTAGATTCAACCGCTAAACAATTCATATCAATAATCAAATAAAAACATCAAATAAAAACAAGAGAAAAGTACCCCTAAATACCTTCTCAAGTATCAAATACCAAGATGGTACCCGTTTTTGGACTAGTTTCATAAACTACCTAAAGCCACATTTTGGACAATTATACCCTCTAGGGTATAAAAGGGGTTTTTTCCTTGAAACCCACTTATTTTCACCTTCTAATCTGACTTTTAGGTTCCAATTTCCCCCCACTTTCACATTTCCAAAATTGAGGAGAGAGAAACACGTTTTACGAGAGCGGAACCAAAAGCCATTTTTTGAAACAACGTAACGGCGAACGAAGACAGAAACTGTTTCTCTTCCGATTTTCTTGCCCCCTACCGGAGAACCACCGGCGACTGGTAAGCATCATATAGGTATGCCTCCTCCGATAACTCTGACATCGGCCGGCAAAAAACCGGCGACAACTAACCAGTTTTTCTTGTCTCTGTTGCTTGTATCAGGCACCTACAGGCGCACCAGAACTGTCTCTGTATCTGGTTCTATATTTGGGAAGACAACCGGCGAGAATCAAAGTGCGACGAAGTGTCCGACGAACCAAACCGTCGCCTACAAACGAAAGCAGGTATGTGTTCGATTCTTATGCGTTTCTGTTGAGGTTTTCGAACACAAGGATAGTCCATGCTGTATTATGTGTAACACTCCGGTAGAATCGTAAGGTCATTTGTTGCTGTTGCTGGACTGGACAACGTTACGTGATAGTTGTATTGGTAGTGAGGATGGTTTGTTGTAATCATTCAGAGACTGGGGTTTTAAGCATTGTCATGCTGATGTTTAGGTGTTTAGGGGTTTTAAGCATTGTCATGCTGATGTTTTTAGCATTGTGAGGCTGATGTTTTAAGCACTGTGAGTTTGGGAAGTGTTGGTCCATGTCTAGCAATATGGGCTCTATTATCTATCAGTACAACTATCAGGTTAATGAGGCTGATCGTTAACGTGTTAGATCTTGTGTAACAGCTATAGGGATGCTGTTCCAAATGTTGTTAGTGTATGCAGGTATCGTCATACAGGTAGCAATGTATATTGTATTATATATCAGGGTGTGGTAGTAGTTTACATGTAAGACAGCAGGCCTAGGGGATAAGTATAAGTTTCAGGTCACTTATACGAATCTTCATAATGTAGTGGCTGCTTAGTATTATTGTTTTAGTTACCATGTTGATTACTGACTACCTTATTATGTGAACGTTGACAGGTTAAAATGACAGGAGTATTCTACCGCTCTGGATTGGTTGGTATAATCAACGTCCTCAGACGAGATATCATCAAAGCCGAACACATCGAGGCTGCTCGCGGAACACCTTTTTACACATTCCTCAAAACCTCGTACGACTTGAGGAACGAAACTCTGAAGCTTAAAAAGTTCCACCACCTTATAGAGGCGATCTGTGGTTTATACGACGTCAGATGGAAGGCTTTCAAGATTGGACAAAAGCGTGTAAGGCTGACGAAGAAAGACGTTCAGGCAATCTTTGGCCTGAGACACGGTAACGAAGAGATGCCGATGAGCAAATCAGGTGGATTTATCGCTCGTTACGCCGAGGGAGCCGAATTAGATTCGACTTTGATGAAGAAATATTTCTTGAGTCCAAGGACGAGGAGAAGCGGGCCAACAAACGACAAATCTGTGTCAAACGCGTTAATAAAGGTAAATACAATATGTTTGAATGTAGTTGTTTTGTAGTTCGTACTGCAGGGTGTTCTGGTTCATGAAATCCAGGGACATATCACAGATTGCTGTTAATAGCAAAGTATGAACACTAACATATCACAGATAGTGTAACATTTAATGGAACTGTCCAGTTAGACCTAATTTATATGATGTTAAGATACATAGCAATTTGGATTGTAATAAATATCAGAGGGTAGCTGGATAGGTAGCAATGTAAAGGTGTATAGATATCAGGGTATGTTTACAAACAACTATGGTTGTGGATGCCTTTAATTGTTCTGTCTGTATTGTTGTTATGATTTTGGATGTTTTTGTAGGAAGCAATCGAGAAAGCAGTTAGAGAAGGAGGGGAGGATGAAGCGAGCGATGTGGCTAGGCTACTGATACTTTTCATATGCTCGACACTTTTCTTTTCAGTGTCGGGCGATGTAATCGGTTGGACAGCAATCTTCTACGTGGAGAATCTTGACAAGATAAACGACTATGACTGGTCTGGAGCAATCTTGGATAAGCTTCACAAATCTCTAGACAAATGTATTAAGGCCGGGCATCCTTCAAGAGTTATCGGATGCGTTGCTTTGCTTTTTGTAAGTATAGCTAGTTATGATTAGCCTGTCTGTTAGGAAAATGTTTTTTTTTAATAGTTAGTTATGTTCTGTGCAGCCGTTTCTTATGGAGCATATTTCTATAAATGTCGACATACCAAGGCCTGCAATAATACCTAGATGTTACAAGTGGTGGGGGCTAGAGGGCAAGGAGTCAACATTCGAAATGATCCAGATGGTCGGTGAGCTCAGGGACGACGAGGTATGTTGTGGTATAGTAGATATATCGTAGTAGTATGATACATATATCAGTGATGATTATAATATTTTGCTGCTAAATGAACATTATAATGTATCTCCTAGGTTGTCGGCGGGGAGTTGGTGTTTACAGCATCAGAATGTTTTGTTTATGGAGTAAATGATTCGCGGATAAGGTGGGAAGGGGCTGGGGAACCAAGCGAACAGAGGAGTAGGAAAAGAAAGAAATCTGTTGCGAACAGAAGTTTGATAAGCAAGGAAGATGACGGAGCTGGTAGTAAGAAGACAAGACATTCAATGATTGAGGTTGAAGATGATGTTACGTTGGGGGAGTTCATTGTGGAGAGGAAGGCAAGAGTTGGTAAAAACAAAGGGGAGAGGTTGAGAAACCGGAAAAAACGTAGGTCTAGTATGATTCCGAGTTTTGGAGTGCTGTCGCAGTCGGTACTGCGCGACAGCAAAAAACTGAAAAAAAGGAGCCGCTTGCGGCGGTTGAAAGTTGAGAACAAGAGGCTTAAAACATGCCTTGATGAAAGAAACGAAGAGGTTAGTGCTAGCATGCCTTCTAAGTACTACTAACATCTCTATGGTTGTTGAAATGAACTTGTCTATCAATAAAGTATTCTGTAACTATCAGTGCTGTAAATAATGTAACAATTTCGTATGGTCGTTTGAATCAGGTTGAAAGATTGAAGAAAGATTTGGAGCACCTTAAAGAAAAGCTGGAGATGGTCGACTCAAGAGAGGATGGCCAGGATCAACAACTGCTGTTGACCTTATCATCGCCATTTTGCCGCTATGATGAGGATGCTACTGAAACCTTAGATGCACGGGCTGCTGAGAAGGTGGTTAAGGAAACACTGGTTTACAAAAGAACTCGGAGGCATGTAGTAACCGAAACAGACAAAGCAACGGAAGAAGACGGCGTTGATGGGGAGGATAAAACAGAAGAACAAGAGGAGGAGGACAAAGAAGAAGTTGATGGAGGGGGTGTTCAATCCGAAAACCGTGTTGAACCAATGGAAGAGAGTACTACGCATGATGCTGTTGCTGTCGATGTGTTTAGGAAGCCAAAAGGAACTACCACAAGTGTTTGTGACGCTGGTAATGGGGAAGGGGATGTGGCCGAAGGAATACCACCCCTAACTCATGCTGCCGGTGCGCAGAATATAGTGTTGGTACCTGCACAGGGACCTGGAGTCGGAAACGACGAGGTTGAACAACAGCAGCTCGTGGTGGATAGAAATGATTTGATGGACGAAGAAACCAACGATATAACGAAAACAATGGAACGACAGTTGAACGAGACGCCAAAAGCCGTCGATGAAGGAAAGAAGGCAGTGATAATCGGTGAGGACAAAGGAGAAGATGACATAGTAGTAGCAACTACATTGTTGGAGATAGCAGCAACCGAAGCAGTGGTTTCGGAACATGTCTCACACAATGTAAGTGGATGTTAACCTTGATATTTGAATATCATAGATGATTGATAGTTAATCTCGCAATGAATGGTTTTAAATCATATGTTTTTAGGAAGTCGAAATAGCGGAACCTGAAGACACACGAAACTCTAGCTTAGTTATATTCACTGGCACCGGAACAGCTGCAAAGTGCGAACAGCTATCGCAAGCTCTGTCTCCATTAAAAGTGATAGAAATTTCCAACAGAGTAGATCATTCCGCAGAGAAGATCGAGAAAGTGTCACAGGTTGAGCCATCTTCGTACGCAACCCCTGAACAACAGAAAGCAGCATCGAAGGGTCTTATTGTCAAGTCGGTTACACCGTTGGTTGACGATAGTTTCATAGACTGCACCCAATCATTTTACGCTGAAGTTGACAAGGCTGTTGAAACTTCAAACGAAAAGAGACGTACACTGGACTCCATCGAGGAAGAACAAACGGACGTTGAGGTAAGTAGATATTTGGTATTCCCAATAAACTTTAAAACTGTATTGTTTACAGTTTACCACCATGCTGCTTTTTTTTTAGGTACCCATTGATGACATGCCTGGGTTCAACTTACTTACTCCGACGCAGGTTCAACAACAGCAAACTGAAGTTGTAGCTTGGCCGTTCCAGACACAGACAACAGAACTTATCGATCTAAGTGAGTACGAGAAAGTGCTGAAACTGAAACAGGTAGAGACCCAGGAAGATCCAGAAGTGTGGTACTTGCCAACATCAGAGTTCTCTTACAGGCTTTCCGTTAGTGTGACAGAGTTAATGGAACTTCCTAACGAAACTCAACTGGACTTCAAGGTAAAAATATATTAGGATCTATATATCGTAGTGTAATTCTACGTCTACCAACTTGTCTATATATATCTATCATTAGTAATTGAAGAAACTATCATTGTGTCAACCAATAAGCTGTTGTTTGCTCAACTGACTTGGGATTGTAATTGTGTTCTGATAGGTAATAGATGCTTGGATATATAAGCTGTTAAAGGATTCAGATTTCAAAGTCCCTCTGAAAGGGTTTGATAATAAGTATTCATTTCCTACCAACGCCATTCAAATAACTGGGATTGCAACTGTAAGTTCCAAGGGGATTATTGGTTTTATATTAGGTACATCTACTTCCTGTATTAATGTCTTAAATTTACAGGGGACACTGGCTAAAAAGGGAGATATGTCTGCCATTGTGGACAATGTTTTTGAGACAATGCCCCGCGACACATATGTTGCATTCGTCCCCCTATGTACTGTAAACACGGACGGCGTGAACCACTGGACACTACTGGTCATAGACATGGAGAATGGGGCTGCAAGAAGCTACAACCCAATGCTGCCGTGGAGCAAATTCATTCCCGATAAGACAAGAAACACAGCCGATGGTCTGGTAAGGAATCTAAATTCCAAGTAAACTATGTTGATTGCAGATCTAGCTATTTGGAATATTATATCTAGCAAACAGTATAGTAATGCATATCAATGACTGCTATTGTATCTATCAATGCAGCTGGCCTATTGCATGAAGAAGAAATATATACCGCATGTTAAAGGTGGGTACAAAATTAAGACCATGTTAAACATCCCACAGCAAAAAAGGGGCAGCTACGACTGTGGTGTTTTCGTTTGCAAATACGTAGAAGATATAATTACAAACGGGTTTGTTGGACGGCAATATGGTGATGAAATGCCGGCAGTAACAAGAGCTAAAATATTCAAACATTTTTTGAACGATTGTAACACAAACAGACGTTGGTAGTATGTAACTGGCATTTTGGTACCAATTTCTATATTTCGCATAAATTAGCATCTATGATTTATGTTTGTAGACTGAAATTTACATGTAAAAGCACTTTTTAGTTGATGCAGTAGGCTGGGAAAAAGTTATCAAAGGAAAGTCTGTTTAAATTAAGCTATCTGAAATAGCCTCCAAAGCTAGCAATCAGGAATACCTGAAATACCATAATATTTAATACAAAATATCAGACAGTCTGATTTGATCGCAAAATATGTATACATATTAGTCAGGCCAATATTTATATTGAAACGTATTAGCAATGACACTTGCTTCAATCTATAGCCACTCCAGAAAGCACCACGCAAGCATCTGTACACAAAATCAACATTAATAATGATCCACTGTTCTAAAATATCAATATTGCAAATATAAGATAAACTATCAATGTTGACTAAAATGTCTATCTGGGGTTAAGGAAGAATCTATCTGGGACCGTTCAATAAAATATCGCAGTACGAAACATATCATAATTTATGGAATTTTTTGTTACGAACCATAAAGTATAGTTTAAGATATCGTTCAGGAAAAATAGATATACCATTAAGGTTTTAAATTTGAAATATCATTTATCTACCATTCAGAAATACTCGCAAATATCACATAACAGGTTGGTGATGCACAAAATTAAAATATATGGACTGCACAACATGGTTATTGGTAGATAAATGCAATTAATTTGTTGAAAGGACTGTTAACCACACACATTACTCAGTACTACATTAATGTGTTCAAAGCATTGGTTAGTTTGAAATTGAAAAGACATTGGGTAGATGAAGAAGAATGATTACATTCATTTAATGAACGTGTGCCATTAAATTTGTGAAAGAAAATATGGTTGCTTAAGGGGACTCAGCATTGGAAGCTGGGTTTTGCTATAAATAGAGGGGCATATGACTACCTATTACTCACAAACTCACAAGTAAAGGAAAAAAAAAACCCAGAAAGTATAGTATACCCTAAGTTGAAACGCCTGCTCCTCCAAACATGGCTCCTTCATCACCCTTCTCCCCACACCACAGCAGCGACGACGCCTGGTCCTCTGACTACTACTCATGCGAGAAGGCCTACAAGCACACAACGACGTCGGAGTACTCCTCCGACGAAGAAGATGCATGGTCTGTCTGGTCTGACGAACAGGAAGACCCGTATGGTTCATGGGACTCTTGGTCCATGGAAGACTGGTATCTTTCTGACGATGAGAAGGTGCCAAAAAGGAAGAGGTGTAAGAGCATTAACCCATTTTGGGATGAGGAAGACGATGATGAAGATGAAGAGGCAGACGATGAGGACTCTGACGATGATGATGAAGTTGAAGATGAAGAAGAAGAAGGAGAAGACGAAGAAGAAGAAGACGACGAGGGCTCTAATGGAGACGACTCCGATTAGGTTATAAGGTTTCTAGATGTAGTTTCATTTCCTTGTGTGTTTCTATTTTGGTGTTTTTAACGTATGTTTATCTTTTTTTTGTGGACTGTAACATGCACCAACCCTGTGCAGAAGTGTTATTTTTTGGGGGGGCTGGTGTATTTGGACTATATGTAGCCAGTCACTGTTTTTAATGTTAGCGTTTGAATGAATTTTCAGTTCTATGACTTTTCTCAGTATGGTATAATAAGATATGTTGCAGTTGAGGAAAGCAGTTTTAACTGCAGTTATATTACAAAATCGCAATGTATGACTAGTAACATATCGGAGGTATGAAAACATAAAATTATGTATCTGTCAGATGCAGAATCGACGAGCTATCAATGCTTCATATTTTGTCTATCATAGTACAACACCGTGTATAGCAATGTAGCCGTTAATAGATATCATAGTCTGAACCAAACATACAGGTTACATGTCAATATTAAAATAGTAAAAAAACATAATTCGAAAGGTACTGTTAGATGGATGTACATCGAAATAAATGTAAGTAACATACTTTGATGTATCTGTTAGATGTAAAGGCATGTTGGATGGATTTATCTTTCAGATGAACATGGCAATTCTTTCAGGGGACTAAACATAAGTGGAAATAGAAGAAGTGCTTATATTTGAGACGAACATGGCATGAATAATTTGAAGTACAAGTATAACTAATGTGAGCATAGCATCAGATGGATGTAAACCGATTCGTAAAACATAGGTTTGATGTATCTGTCAGATGCAATATCTAGAATCTATCAATGGTTTTAAGAGTCGCTATCGTAGTATATCACCAAAGATAGCAATGTACATGTGAATAGATATCATAGGGGATAAGAAACAGAACTGGAACATGTAAATGTTAAAATTGTACAAAACAGACGTTAAAAGATAAGGAGTGCTTATCTTTGATATGTAAAATGTTACGAAAAAGTAGGTTAAAAATGTTTAGAACGGAGCATCACATGACCTCCTATTATGGCCAGATTTGAAACAGCGACCACAACGGGACTGGCTGCTGGAAATTTCGCCTCTTGATGGAATACGCTTCTTCCTCGGACGACCGGGTCGTCTTTTAACGTTAGGGGGCAGCACCAAGGGCTCTCCATCACAATCTGCGCTAATGGATTCACCAAACTCCGTTATAGCGGGTATGTTAAATGAATAGCTGGACAGGAAATTTTGTGTAGTGAAAAACGGCTCGACCAACGTCATAGGATCTTCGTTTATAGATGCAATTACAGCCAACGCATGAGCGCAAGGGAAACATTCTTGCTGCCAAGAGCCGCATGTGCATTTGAAATCCAGTATGTTGACAACCATGACTGGGTCCGATAAAACCTCAAAATAAGCCGCAGAAGACTTGCGAACTAACCATGTCCGACCGGATTGTACATTATCTTTGAACATCTTGTCAAACTCAGGGCACAATTGGGTGTTCCAACTTTGGCCTTCTCCTAAACGTCGAGACATTTGAGTCATCAGAAGAGCTCTAATCCGGTCGATTAATTCGACTATAGGCAGATGGCACAACTTCTTAATCTGGCCATTGAACGATTCAACAGCTGTCGATGCCATAGCCCCATACCGCTTGCCTTTCACATATGCCTGAGCCCATTTTTCTGGGGCAAGATTCCTGACGAAGTTTTCAATACGATTACCGCCTTGGCGCAACCACTGACCATAACGTTCATTAAAAAGATCGACCGTAGGGGCATAAGCACAGTTCTTAAACATCGCTAGCATGTCTTGTTTGTAGACTCTGTTAGTGTGTTCAAGAGCTTTATTCAAGTTCTGAACAAGATGGAAGATGCAATAAGCGTGGAAGTCATTAGGATATAGAATTGCGACAGCGCTAATAATACCAGCATGGCGGTCTGAAATGAAAGTTATCTGCCGCCCTAGCAGGTGAGGTTTTAAAGTTTCCAGAAACCAGAACCAGTTGTCCGAGTCTTCACTACCACATATACCAAAAGCAACGGGGAAAAGACCTGGGATGTAAAAGAAGAGTAAAAACAGAACTACATTAACGGAAAGATGTTTTGCTCGATTGTGTAATAGTTAACAAATCGCATTCTGTGTAACGAAAGATAGCATTAACAGCCTACCAAGCTAGCAACCAGTAATAACTAAAATATCATAGCATGTAATACAAACTATCAGACAGTGGTATTTGATAACTAAAATATCATAGCATGTAATACAAACTATCAGATCAAATGTATATTGAGACGTATTTTGACTGACCGTTGTTTCCATCTTTTGCCACTGCTGAAAGCAACACGCCCCCGTGCTTCCCTGTGAGGTGGGTTCCGTCAACGTACAGCAGAGGGCGGCACGAATGGAAACCCTGAAGACACGCCCCAAACGCTATAAAACAGCGACGGAAAACATTGCCAGGAGCCAAATCCAGACGACAGTCCGTAGTGATGTCACGACTCTGTAGCCTCTTGAAGTATGGTTTTAGCAAACCGAAAGAGGTATTGCTATCTCCAAATACAGCGCGACGGGCCTTCTCCAACGCATTCCAAGATAGACGATATGAAACGTCTAAACCGTAGTCTTGCTTGATGGTGGACTGTATAGTCTTAGCTGTTAAAGAATGGCTGTTTCGTAGAGAATCGTGAATTTCATCAGCAATCAAATCGGAGGACAGATGCCGGCTTTTCTTCTTAGTGAAGACAGGACTGCACGTGTGGGTACTGAAAAATCTTTTAATTGTCATCAAACCGGTATTACAATCGACAGAAGCGTAAAGCCTCCATTTGCAGCCATCCGAATCTTTGTTTACACAATAAACGGTGATCTTGTTAAAGGTGTTGTGCATGTACTTAAACGCGAAACCGTTCTCTAATGCGTAACGAGATAAGGATAACCTCAGACCTTGAGCACCGTCTGGAAATGACTGTCCAACACCGATGATAGCTTCAGCCCATCCCGCTGTAGCTAGATGTCTTTTTTTCGGGGTTGTAATGGCCAAACAGGTACTGCTTTCACCGCTGGTTCGTTGTATGGGAGAAGATTCTTCGAACAGTTGAACGGGCTGTTTACGTTTAACGGCGGAGCCTTTATCAGCAACATGTTCTTCGATAAGAAATGACACACTCTTCAAACGCTCAACATCGAGGTAACATTCCAAACCGATGAAATCGGTCTCCTTATTAAAAATACAATTACTCTGAGCACCGCAAGAGTACGTTATGCTGTAGTTGCCTCTAACAAGCCCTTGCCATGTTTGCTCAACGTACTGTTGAAATGACTCGAAGTCTACGAATTCAGACAGCGGAACAATACTTGTCTCCGTACCAAGTTTGAAAATGCAAACTTTTGCTTTAGACATTGTGTACCCTGAATTTTAAGACTTTTCGTTAGTTAGTTTAATGTTGGTGTAGAACTACTGTATGTGTTACTGATAGTATAAAAGATATAGCAATATCCTATGTCTAACATATCATGGAATATAGGTGGTGGTCAATATTCAGGACGAATAGCAAAATGGCAGACCTAAACTATCAGGGTATCCCGGTCGTTGTCAAGTTTGAGCACAAATAGCAAAAGGGCATGTCTAAACTATCAGGGTATATGGACTAATAATCTGTTTTCAAGCACATAGATCAACATGTTATATATAACATAGCAGCAAGAGGAAATGGTTGGAAACATATAGCAATATCAAGTACCTAAACTATAAGTGTATATGGAGCCATGGTTTATTTATCAACACATATAGCAACCTGACAAAACTAAGATAGCATGGTGTATGCAGTCAGGTTTAATGAAGCAACAAATCTAACATATCAGGGTGTATGTACTAAGCTAGCAACCTGTACCATACAATTGCAGGCGTAAAATCGCAAGGAGCAACAATATAAATATCAGGGTTCAAACAGATTTGTGGGAAAATGAAAATTCTCACCGGAATGTGATCGGAGCCGGTTTGGATGCTTTGGATTGAGCAGAAGCAGATGGAAATAAGTTTCCTAGCATTAACGCACGTTATATTAGAGTCTATAATCGATTTCGAAAAGGGAAAACGATTTCGAAACTGAAAACTCGACTCTGTTACTCACCTGTAAAAGCGAACGACAGGCTACGATTTCGAAACTATCCACCGGAGCTAGGAGGCTGTGTACGGGGGTCTAGGAGGCTGAGACACAGTGGAAGATCGGAGGTAGGAGGATATAACGGTGCAAAACAGCCACCAGGAGGCTGTCGATGTCAAAACTGTTTTCTGAACACGTCGCCGGTGATCGGAACAGTCCGATAAGGATCGTAGATGGGTCGCCGGTGGTAACGTCAGGTAAATGGTGGTTCTAGTGTGTCGCCGGAGGTGGTGTGATCAGCCGTAATTTTTAGAATACGAAGAAACGTTCTTGAAAAATGGGTTGTTAGAAAGGTTAGGAGAGAGGAGAGAGAAAGGAGGCTAATAAATTCAAAATTCAAAATTCAAAAGTGATTAAGAAGATGCTGGAGCTAAAAGGGGTCCTTTTTTTCACAAATCAACCTTATATACTAGGTTGAGGGTAATCTTGGTATTAAAAAAAGAAAAGGTACTAGAAATGAATATGTTTAATGAGATGGGTATTTAGTATGCATTAACCCATTAAAGGGCATTAGGTTGTAATAGGTTTGGGAAAAGGGTACTTAGTGTGTCATTTCCCTAAAAACAATCATTCTAGATAATTTATATGTATACAATTCATATCAATAATCAAATAAAAAGAATTAATACTTGAATTAGTCACATATTTCAAATGCCAAATCGCCTTATAAAGTTTATGATATCTAAAATTACTTCTCTCAGTACTATCGCACTATATCCATTTACATGATAAAGGTTATCAAATTTCCTTATAAAGTTGTTTAGCTCGATTTAAAATTTACATAGGATGTTTTTTGTTTTATTTATTTAACCATTTACATGTATTTAGTTTGATATATTATTATAGTATTGATAAAACCAAACTCTTCCCGTAATAGTAATAGAATATTAAAACAGATATAAAACAAACTCTTCCCGTAATAGAATATTAAAACAGATATAAAACAAACATGTGGGTGTAAAAAAATTAGAATATAGTGAAAACATTTCTACTAAAATATTAGTTATTGCAATATGAAACAAAAAAAAATTATTAGAACATATTTATTTTCAAACTTAATAGTTATAGAAATTGTTTTTCTAAAAAAGTTGTTGACCGAAGCAACAATAAAAAGAATTTGATAGGCACACTAACCATTGTATGCTATTAATTCTAATAAATAGTTGTAATTTATTATTTTTTAAATTATAAGCTATTTTAATAAATAGTAATTTAAGAGAATAAGAGTATATAAATAATATAATTTAAATGCTTTATTTTATTAAAATTAAATTATTAATAAATTAAAATCTGAAAATAAATATAACGCATAATAAGTACGTTTAGTATATGGACATACACAATATGTTTATAATGGTGATATATTTGATAGTTTGTCAAACTTGTCCTCTTTGATTACATATGAGGATATGGCAAATTTCAATCTAAACAAGATAGTCATGGATATGATAAATGATGTTTATGAATATCAATCCACTAGAACAAGAGATGGAACAAACAAACAAATGAAAAAAATAATATTTTAAGAAGTAATCATCGAGATAACAAATAGTTTGAAAGACTTTTGAACAAAAATTGTATCATAGTCATAAAGCTATTTCAATTCTTATAATTGTAAAAGTCCGACATGGGAAACTTACTTATAAAATTGCAGATACTTATTTCGACAATTTTATAGGATTATTCAAAAAAATGCTTGTGAACATAAATATACTACCAAACAACCACTAATAAAGCGTACACAACATTAAAATATATCAGAATGACATATGAAAAAAAATACGCACGCCAATGTAGTTGTTGTTTATAGTACGAGGATAATAAAAATTTAGAAGCAAGTCTAGTGTGCATGATATCACCCTATAATCATGTATCTCGATGTAAAAAAAAAGTTATGAATAAGATTTTACGATATTTACTTTGAACCCAAGATTGACGTCTTTGTATATGTCAATTTATTTTGTCATTAAATACAATCTCGATGCAATGCATATTGAAAACCATATGTGCGATAGTATTGTTGGTACAATGCTTTACTTTGAAGGAAAAACAAAAAACACGTTAAAAACCCCTCAAGATCTAAAAAACATTATGTATGATTTTTTTGTGGTTGACCCATATAGGGTAAAATTAGGTCCAAATACATTTTTCGTATACATTAAAACAAAATCATAAGAAATAGTTTCTTAATTTGATCAATATCCTGCAAATATAGCACAATGTGTTAATGTGGATAATGGGAAACTTTTAGGACTAAAGAGTTATGATTGTTATTTATTAGTGCAGTGAATGTTTTCAATTGTCATTAAGCCTTGTTTGGTATAAGATATAGTTGAGACTAGTATTAGACTGTCCAGATTTGTTTCTAAATTTTGGACGAATAAATTGAAGAAGGAAGATGTCTAAAAAATTATCCATGATATAAATGTCATGACTTGGAATATTATAATTTATTTACCCGTTTTGTTTTTGTGATATAATGCAATATTTTATTGTACATTTAGCAAAGTGTAATTGTTAGTTGGGCTAGTGTAATTTCGATAGACGTATTCGACTCCGAGCTAAAAAAATAACTCATATTTCAGACCGGGATAAAGTTTATCCAATTTTTATTTTATTACTCAGTTCATTTTGATTTCAATGAGTTTTACAATTAATTCTCTTTTATAAAAATAACACAATATATACAATAAAATGTTTTGATGGTTTTTTAAATTCGTTATTGATTTAAATATGTGATTTCTAAATTTATTTTATGTTTATTGATTTTAATTACTCGAGCTATTTTTCGGCAATGAATTTTAATTATTTATTCAAAACCTTATTAAAATATATTTAAAAGGTTAATATAACAATAGTTGTTAAAACAATAATATAAATACTAACAAAATACGATCTTAACATATGAATGTTGATTTTAGTAATTGGTTACTATTTTTATCCGTTATTTTTTAACTAATTAAATCTACCAACAAATTTACTTTTGTATCAATTCAGTCTACCAATAAAAATACTTATCCACCGAATATCATAAAACATTTACTATTATTACGATGCGAGGTTGCGCTAATGTGGACGCTCAATGATTTCTCCGCTTATGGCATGTTATGTGGTTGGAGTACGCACGGTAAATTGGCATGCCCGTATTGTATGAATTAAACAAAAACCAATTACCTTACGAGAGGTAAGAAGGTATGTTGGTTTGATTGTCATCAAAAGTTTCTATGTAAGGAAAAATGGTTACACGTGTAGTTGAAAACGAGCGACTTACCACGGCTTAAACACTGGATTCTGTTCTAAAGATCCCTCATTCGAATGAATTTGGTGAATCCAATCACAACTGCAAGTCACCAAGATATGGTACAGAACATCATTGGACAAAGAAAAGCGTTTTCTGAGAACTACTTTACTGGAAGGACAATCTTATTAGGCACAATATAAACCTGATGCGTATCGAGAAAAACTGTTTGGAGAATATAATGTTTACTATCATGGATGTTAAATCAATGACTAAGGACAATGCAAAATCTAGGGAAGATATGGAGTATTTATGCTGAAAGAGTTATTTGAAACTGACCGATGGCCCAGGTTTAGGAAATGTTAAACCAAAGGCTAATTATGTACTTAACAAAGACCAACAACAGGCTGTTCGAACATGGCTAGAAAATTTGAAAATATCACACGGTTCTGCAAGCAATCTCTCACGCTGCACAGATATAGAGGGTTTTGATGGCTTGATAATCCATGATTGTCATATCCTTATGGAGAAATTATTACCCATTTTCTTCCTTTATTTGTTACATAATCCAATATGGGAGGAAATAGTTAATTTGTACCCTTTTTTCTGAGACCTTTGTTCATCCACCCTTCACGTTGAACATTTACTTGTTAACATTTAATCGCAGCTCCTACAATGCACAGCTTCGTCAACTCAATCCCGATTCTACTGCAGCGGAGCTCGATCAATACTTTGTCGAGATCTTTGGTCCTTGGCTGGAAGAATATGTAATATTCACTATACTTCTTACTTTTTTGTTTAATCATTATTTTGTTGATTTCATTTTTTAAAGTACATGCAATATCAAATTCATACATATATGTTATGATGTTTATGCTGGTATGAACTCACTTTCTTTGCGGTAGTAATTCCGATTCTGGTTGGAGTAGTTTCATTTAGCATAAAAGTGAGATTTTGTGTTATTTGCCGTAGCTGGCTCCCTGTATTTCCAGCAATCATTTCACTTATGTTGCATCAGTATTAGTAGTTTATAAATTAGTGTTGGTTTCTTGTTTTTTTGTGAGTGTCATAAATTACCTTGTTCCATGCGTATTTATAAGTTGGTACAAACATCGTATATCAACATTGGCCAATAATCCATATTGCGAGATTCACAATTTCGAGGGATATTACACCAACGGTTACCTCTTCGACACAAAATATGGAAGAGGGCATAAGATAAACAATAGTGGTGTGATGATTGAGGGGATATATGGTGTTGATATGTTAGACTACTATGGACAAATAGTATAAATTTGGGAGGTGTCTTATGGTGAGATGATGAAATCGATTGTATTTTTCAAATGCGATTGGTTTAGTAATGATAGAAAAAACGTGCGATATGAAACATATGTTGAATAATTAAGTTTTTCTCTAAACTTATAAATTAAAGAAGATTCCTATTGCTAGAATATGGCGTCATGGCAGTGAATGAGCGTAAAATGTTTAAGGGAGAAAAGGTTTTACGTCTTTTGAGAGAGAAGTGAGATGAGAGATAAACACGAAATAGAGAGTTTTATTAATCATGTTATCTATTTAAAAAAAGTGATTAAATTCTTTGTGTTTGAGAATATTTCTGTAACCTACTTGTTTGATATAAAAAATGTATGTTCTCATGGATGTAGAATTTTTTCACAATCTAAACCATATTTAATCTATTTTGTATGTTTGGCTTTATTTGATCCTTTTTTGATTTGTTGCTAATGTTGAACACGATACTTGTTCTTCTTCATATGATCGATAACACCTCTTGGTTTTTGGCTTAGGATGATTAGATTTTATAATAGTTATATATATGTGTATATTATCATTTTAATTTGGTAACGAGCGATGTTTTTTATATAATTCAAAATCTAGTATATATTTGACATAACATTCTAGATTTATATATCTATATTGGGGAGATTCTAAAGTTGGACATATAAGTCGATAAGTATCGACCAGTATTAGGTGACTTACTTGGAAGGTGCCCATAAACAATTTCTTTGACGACACTTATCCTATGATATGTAAGCATTGGAAAGTTGTTCTTTATTTGTCTTGGATTAGGATGGAGAATAAAGGAAATATATGGTATTTTTCTTAAAGTAAAATTAGATTAGTTCTTTATTTTTTATTTATACGCAAATTAGAAAATATAGGGTCAAATGTGAGAATGACTATTTGGAACTGATTAAGTTTTTTTTTTAATTTTTGTTTGTTTTATGTAAATTCAGTTGTTTATATACATGATACTTTGTTAATTATAATATTCTTATATTATATCTAAACCCTGTCCTACTTCTCTTAAACCTGGTACTCAACTCTCTAGTCATGATGGTATTCATCTTGCTTTTCCTACATAGTACATAAGTTTGTTAGGTGTGCTACAATATTTGACTCACACCAGATCTGATATTGCCCATGTTGTTAATAGACTTAGTCAATATTATCAGAATCCTACTTATATGTATTTGAAATCCCTTAAGAGAGTTTTACGATACTTATCTGGTTCTCGGTGGTTGGGCCTTCACATCAAACCTTGCTACCAAATGTAGTTCCATGGCTACTCAGACGCAGATTGGGCTTCGTTTCCTGATGACCGGCGAAGAGTTGGTGCCTACGGTGTATTCCTTGGTGAATTCATCTTTTTGTGGTCCTCCAACAATAACGACATAGTTTTCTATTTCTCTACCGATTCTACGTATACAACATTGACTAATTTATCAAAGGAATTGATTTGGTTAAGGTCTTTACTCACCGAGATCCAGATCGCACACCATCTATAATGTGGTACGCCAATTTGGGGGCCAGCTCTCAAGTGTCAAATCTGGTGTTTCATTCTCGCACGAAACTTATTGAGTTAGATGTACACTTTATTTGAGATCATGTACTTCAGGGTTTGGTGAAGATTAGGTATGTACCCTCACAAGATCAAATAGCGGATTCTCTTACCAACATATTGTCTTCGTCTCGTTTTCTCTTCCTTTGAGACAAACTTGGGCTCTCAGACTCGTCGCTGCTTTGAGGGGGCGGGGGTGTCAAGTGTATCAGGTTGAATGGAGTTGTCGTGGAAGACAACAACTGTGAGAGGAGGAGCTAGTCGACAAAGACACTAACATAGGCTCTTCACTTGGAGTTGTCTCAAAACGCAAAAGTAATTTGCGTTTAAACAATCAAATCGGGTTAAATGCTAAAGACTTAGATGTGGACTTCTATCTAAAGCCCAAGGTATTACTTAAGTGATCTACAGTCACCTTCTACTATCCTTATAGCCAAACACTCATATATGTTAGTGGATAGAATTTTGTAACAAACTATAGAATATTCCTAATTAGTTACATTGTTGGTTTATGTATATAACAATACAAAAAACTAATGTAAATGGATTGAAGAATATACATTTCTATAAAATAACTTTTATCTCTAAAATTCTACTTTCTCATATAAACCATCACACATGTTGTTTTTATTCAGTCAATAATAATTTCTTTTGATTTTAATGAAGTTTTACAATTAATATTTTCTTATGATAATAACACAATATATATAAAATATATTACTCTGATCGTCAACTAGGGTTTTTAAAAAATTATTTTATGGTTATTGATTTTAATTGGTTATTTTGAAATTTATTTTATGGTTATTGATTTTAATTACTCGAGCTATTTTTTTGTCACGCAATTTGAATTATTAATTCAAAACATATATTTAAAAGGTTAATATTACAATAGCTGCTAAAAATAATAATAGACATATTACCAACAAAAATACTTATCCATGAACTATCGTAAATTATTTATTATTATTAAATGTGAAATAAATGAAAATCTGTATTTTTTAACTTTTTTAATCTTTTATGCTATAAAAATTGACTTTTAGACCATCTCCCTAAAATATCAACATACTTTTGCGGGAATTGCTAAAAGAAAATCCAAAACTATTTCCTGAAGCCGCATGTTTTGATTTTTTAGTATTTACAAAATTGCCACTAGTAAAAAAATCTTAAAAATTAATAAATATTTATTTAATTAAGTTTTATGTCATTATTTACTTCATGAAGTTGTAAAAAAAAATCTACTCTAATCTAACATTTTATTTCCTAAAACTCATTAAAATCATAAAAACTCAAAACTCAAACTAACCAGAACTCTCTTTTTTCAACTTTGTAAAATTTAAAAATCATAGCCGAAATGGACATGGACCCTTCTATGTTTCTGTTTTTTATTAAATATTTTTAAAAAAAATATAAAAATGCTTGATTCCGCCAGACGATGGCGTTCAGGTGGTGTTTGTCGACATCATCTTGTCGAAGAAGATGATACTTTTCGCTAGGATAATGGTGGGCACAATGACCTTGACACCATGTCATGACGGACACAATAGTGTTGGCGCCATTGCATGGCGAATAGAGGAGTCTGTCCACCATGCAATGACGCTCAGGTTATTGTTTTCACCAGGCGTCAACACCAACGTGTTCGTCATGACATTGGCAGACAGAACTGTATGGTTTATTCTAACTTTTTAACATTTATTTTAATTTTGTCTCTTTTTATAATATTTTTAGTAGGTTATCACTTACTAAAGACTAATACTAAGTAAAAACAATATCAATTTATAGTAAAACGTAATACCCATTATGATTTGGAAAACCTTTTACATAACTAAGATGTAAATATGTTTTTTTACAAATAGGTTATTAAATGTTAAGATATATGATTAGGTTGTTTTAAAGGTAATAATGATAGTGTTAATTTTTTTAGTTTCAATTTTAGTTTTAGTTCTTTTAATTTTTGGTGAAAAAAAATTGTGTTTAGACAAAATCGTCAAAAAAAAACCTTCACAAAATATTTTTAAAATTCAAAACAAACGACTTCACAAACTAAATGTGGTTTTTTAACAATTCCATGATCATCGAATTGAAGGGATAATATATCAATATTTTGGAAAAGAATATCTTAATGTCAAATTCTTTTAATATCTACCATCTTAAAGATTTTTTATATAATTTTTTCTAAATTCATATAAAATAAAATTCTTGTTGGTAATGAATATAAGAGAACTAAATAATTAGTCAAATATTTTGTATACCAAATTACCTTATGAAGGTTACAGAATATCTAAAAGTTACTCTAAAAATGTTGGACTATATTCATTTAAATAAATCAAAATAACTATAGGTAAGTTAAGATTTATATGCATATAGTTGAATTAGAGTGTTGATATATCATGATAGTAATGATAAAAATCAAACTCTTCTTATAGTAGAAGATTAAAACATTCTAACTTCATCGTAAAGATATTAAAAATAAACATGTCGGTACACTGTATTAGCTTACATCTAAACCTTATAGTACCAGAAAATGAAAGTGAAACCTCCTAAAATGGTTAATTTATAATATTTTAAGAGATTAAATGTATAGATAATTTATTGGATCAGGATAAAGAGTGAGTTTAATTTATATCTGTATAGATTTTAAAAATTATAAAAATAATAAAGACCAAAAGCTCAAATTATTTTTAAAAATTATGAGCACAATAAAGATTATATTCATTTATTTTATTTTATTTTTGGTTATTGTTAGTTTTTTATGAGACTTTTTTTACTTGTATTTATGTTTTTATGATTTTTTTATGTTTTGGATGATTAATTAATAAGTTGACGATGCATGGTATTTGATTTTTAATGGAATTGAAGGGATAGTTCTTCTCATATCAATATTTTTGTAAAAGAATATTTTAATGAAAAATTCTTCTTATATCCATCATTTTAGGGTTTTTTTTAATATAATTTTGTCTAAGTTCATATAAAAGAAAATTCATGTTAGTAATAGAATATAATAAAACAAAATAATTAGTCCAATATTTTGCCTACCATATTACCTTATAAAGATTATGCTATCCAAAAGCGACTCTTTGGAAAATTGGACTATATTCATTTAAAGAAATCAAAACAACTATAAGTAAATTAAGATATATATGTTTAGTTGCATTAGAGGCTTTTTTTTTACTCGTATTTATATTTTCTATCAATTTTTTTTATGTTTTGGATGGTTAATTAATAAGTTGACGAAACATAGTATTTGACTTTTAACAGATTGATCCGCTGTTTTATACAATCACTATAGTGATTCACCTATGAATTATACTCCAATAGTAGAATCTGCTGTTAAAGATTATAGAACATTATTGTCTCTATTTAAATATTGCAAAATTAATATTTTTATTATTAGATATTTTGATTGTCTGGATTGATAACGTTATATATATACACTGTTTCTACAATTTCATACATTTCATTTTAGTTTTTATTCTATTTTTAATTGTAAGGCTTCATTTCATCTTAAACTATCAAAATCATTACATTTCAAATTTTAAAACACAACAGTACAAGAAGAACTTGAAAGGGAAAACTAAAGAACAAAAACAGGTAAACAATAATTTTTTATGCCAAAACATTATATTTTAAATTAAAAAACATAACCGTAAAAAAAGAACTCTAAAGAACAAAAAATAGGTAAAGCTTTCGTACCAACCAAAAAGAACTTCCATGCATCCAATATAGAAAATGATTACAAAAGACTATGCCTTCAGAAAGCTCTTCACAATCTCCAAGCTTGGTTCAGTCACATCTCTTTTATAAATCGGTTTTCCCTCTTCAGGGTTGCTCGAAGGTGCTAGCTTTTGTTTCACCGTTGCAGTTGCATCTAATCTATGTATATCCCAACCTGCCTCTCTCAGGTGTAAGATTTTATCCACCTGCCTCTTCGCCAGCTTACACGTGTTCTCCTTCATCTCTCTTACTGCTTGCTCGTAATCCTCATTTAGCTCCCATTCTTCTCCTTCCCCTTTACCTCTGATTTTTTGTTTACGAAAATACTCCTCGAACTCGGGCACACCAATTGTTTTTCTTAATGTTGGGTGACTAGTTGACTTGTCCGACAAGAAGTACCGTTCCATCTCTTTAAATAGTCCAGCGTCAAGCATCTCGTCGATTCGTTTCCCTAAATAATCGAATAGGACGGGCATTGCAACATCCATCCAGAGAAAACAACAATTGAATCTCAAGTCGGAACAAACTGAACCATCTGCTGTAAAAACATCAATTTTAGGGTCAAACTGTTCGGCCAATAAAGCGTAAACGAACGAGTTAGAGCCACCCGCAATGATAGGTAACCGTCCTCGAGAACTTATCTCTGAAATGCGAGTGGTCCCAACTGAGCGAAAATCAGCCGCAGTAAGTTCGGGGTCATTGTGGTCCAATTCACCAAGAAGATGATGAGGCACCCCAAGACGTTCAGGAGGTGAAATTTTGTTTCCAGAAATATCTAGTCCTTTGTATACCTGAATTTTATCGGAGTTTATTATCTCACCGGAGAATGTAGTAGCAAGATGAACCGATAGTTTTGATTTACCAGTGCCAGTGCCGCCCATAATCACTATTACCTTCTCATTATGGTTGGCTGTTGAGTATCCCATCTGGACCCGGAGGTTAAGAGGGCATTGTTGGGCTTTCTTTGCAAAGCCAGAGCGTGGTGAAAGACCGATATTGTTTAGTGAGACACAATGAAGATGAAATGGGTTTAGAGTGACATCCATTGTGACTAGGTTCTCAAGGGTTCTACTGCTATGCATTTGCGTACGTGAATAAATTTATAAGAAAAAAGTATAGTATGAACCTAATATCCGGTCATCTATATATATTATTTTAGGTATGTTTCTTACTCTCTATTGAGACTGTGGTTTGAATGTTTGACTATTAAATTATCCAAATATGTTATATAAACCATCATATCTTCTTTTACTCACCTAAATATAGATTATCGAATACTAACCTATTTTGATTTTAATGAACCTTTCAAATAATATAATTTTATAAAAATACATAAGAATACTTAAGAATGAATGATATATACCATAAATTGTTTGATGGTTAAGTAGTTTTTTTATTAACTGTTGAAGAGGTTTTAGTTGTTATTTTTTAATTTTATTTTGTCGTTATATTTTGAAAATAAATTATTATTAAGATAAAAAGACAAAAAAATATAATTAAGAAAATCAGAAAAAAAAAAATTATCATTAAAGAGTTAGTTGCTACCTTATAAAATAAACTTCCAGTCAAAACCAAAATAATACTAGAAATAAATAAGAAGGTTAATAATGTTTATTTTGGTAATGGATTATATTTATCCTTTATTGGTTAAAAGTTATAAGAAAACTCTATTTATTTTTTATCCAATTGCTTCCTCGAACATAAATATTTATCTACCAAACAAAAATGATTTTTTTACGGTTATTCACTACAAAATTAACCAAAAATACATTTTACTTCTTTTTACTTTTTTTTTTTACGTTTCCTTAAAAGAACTTTTGTTGGTTTTTTATCATCAAATCAAACTGAAAATAACTTATGATAATTCTTTTTATATGAGTTATTTCCATATCCATCCTTCTAGATAATTTATATAATTTGTTTAGATTCAACCGCTAAACAATTCATATCAATAATCAAATAAAAACAATCATTCTAGATAATTTATAGGTATACAATCATATCAATAATCAAATAAAAAGAATTAATACTTGAATTAGTCACATATTTCAAATGCCAAATCGCCTTATAAAGTTTATTATATCTAAAATTACTTCTCTCAATACAATCGCACTATATCCATTTATATGATAAAGGTTATCAAATTTCCTTATAAAGTTGTTTAGCTCGATTTAAAATTTAGATAGGATGTTTTTGTTTTATTTATTTAACCATTTACATGTATTTAGTTTGATATATTATTATAGTATTGATAAAACAAAACTCTTCCCGTAATAGAATATTAAAACAGATATAAAACAAACATGTGGGTGTAAAAAATTAGAATATAGTGAAAAAATTTCTACTGAAAATACTAGTTATTGGATTATGAAACAAAAAAAATTATTATAACATATTTATTTTCAAACTTAATAGTTATAGAAATTGTTTTTCTAAAACAATTGCTGACCAAAGCAACAATAAAAAGAATTTGATAGCCACATGTTATTAATTTTAATAAATAGTTGTAAAATATTGTTTTTTAAATTATAAGCTATTTTAATAAATAGTAATTTAAGAGAATAAGAATATATAAATAATATAATTTAAATGGTTTATTTTATTAAAATTAAATTATTAATAAATTAAAATCTGAAAATAAATATAACGCATAATAAGTACGTTTAGTATATGGACATACACAATATGTTTATAATGGTGATATATTTGATAGTTTGTCAAACTTGTCCTCTTTGATTACATATGAGAATATGGAAAATTTCCATCTAAACAAGATAGTAATGGATATGATAAATGATGTTTATGAATATCAATCCACTAGAACAATAGATGGAACAAACAAATAAATGAAAAAAAATAACATTTTAAGAAGTAATCATCGAGATAACAAATAGTTTGAAAGACTATTCAACAAAAATTGTATCATAGTCATAAAGATATTTCAATTCTTATAATTGTAAAAGTCTAACATGGAGAACTTACTTATAAAATTGCAGATACTTATTTCGATAATTTTATAGGATTATTCAAAAAATGCTTGTGAACATAAATATACTACCAAACGACCACTATAAAGCGTACACAACATTAAAATATATCAGAATGACATATTAAAAAAATACTCATGCCAATGTAGTTGTTGTTTATAGTACGAGGATAATAAAAATTTAGAAGCATGTCTAGTGTGCATGATATCACCCTATAATCATGTATCTCGATGTAAAAAAAAGTTATGAATAAGATTTTACGATATTTACTTTGAACCCAAGATTGACGTCTTTGTATATGTCAATTTATTTTGTCATTAGATACAATCTCGATGTAATGCATATTGAAAACCATATATGCGATAGTATTGTTGGTACAATGCTTAACATTGAAGGAAAAACAAAAGACACGTTAAAAACCACTCAAGATCTAAAAAAACATTATATATGATTTTTTTTGTGGTTGACCCATATAGGGTAAAATTAGGTCCAAATACATTTTTCGTATACATTAAAACAAAATCATAAGAAATAGTTTCTTAATTTGGTGAATATCGTGCAAATATAGCACAATTGTTAATGTGGATAATGGGAAACTTTTGGGACTAAAGAGTTATGATTGTTATTTATTAGTGCAATGAATGTTTTCAATTGTCATTAAGCCTTGTTTGGGATAAGATATAGTTGAGACTAGTATCAGAGTGTCCAGATTTGTTTCTAAATTTTGCACGAATAAATTGAAGAAGGAAGATGTCTAAAAACTTATCCATGACATAAATGTCATGACTTGGTAGATTATAATTTATTTACCCCTTTTGTTTTTGTGATATAATGCAATATCTTATCGTACATTTAGCAAAGGTCCCTTCTTCGAATGAATTTGGTGAATCCAATCACAAGTGCAAGTCACCAGGATATGGTACAGAACATCATTGGATAAAGAAAAGTATTTTCTGAGAACTACTTTACTAGAAGGACAATCTTATTAGGCACAATATAAACCTGATGCGTATCGAGAAAAACTGTTTGGAGAATATAATGTTTACTATCATGGATGTTAAATCAAAGACTAAGGACAATGCAAAATCTAGGGAATATATGGAGTATTTACGCTGAAAGAGTTATTTGAAACTGACTGATGGCCCAAGGTTAGGAAATGTTAAACCAAAGGCTAATTATGTACTTATCAAAGACCAACAAGAGGCTGTTCGAACATGGCTTGAAAATTTGAAACTGTCACACGGTTCTGCAAGAAATCTCTCACGCTGCACAGATATAGAGGGTTTTGGTGGCTTGAAAATCCATGATTGTCATATCCTTATGGAGAAATTATTACCCGTTGTCTTCCTTCATTTGTTACCTAATCCAATATGGGAGGAAATAGTTAATTTGTGCCCTTTTTTCTGAGACCTTTGTTCATCGACCCTTCACGTTGAACATTTACTTGTTAACATTTAGTTGCAGCTCCTACAATGCACAGCTTCGTCAACTCAATCCCGATTCTACTGCAGTGGAGCTCGATCAATACTTTGTCGAGATATTTGGTCCTTGGCTGGAAGAATATGTAATATTCACTACACTTCTTACTTTTTTGTTTAATCATTATTTTGTTGATTTCATTTTTTAAAGTACATACAATATCAAATTTATACATATATGTTATGATGTTTATACTGGTATGAACTCACTTTCTTTGCGGTAGTAATTTTATTATGGTTGGAGTAGTTTCATTTAGCACAAAAGTGAGATTTTCTGTAATTTGCAGTAGCTAGCTCCCTGTATTTCCAGCAATCATCTCACTGTTGTTGCATTAGTATTAGTAGGTTATAAATTAGTGTTAGTTTCTTGTTTTTGTAAATGTCATAAATTACCTTGTTCCATGCGTATTTATAAGTTGGTACAAACATCGTATATCAACATTGGCCAATAATCCATATTGCGAGATTCACAATTTCGAGGGATATTACACCAACGGTTACCTCTTCGACACAAAATATGGAAGAGGGCATAAGATAAACAATAGTGGTGTGATGATTGAGGGGATATATGGTGTTGATATGTTAGACTACTATGGACAAATAGTATAAATTTGGGAGGTGTCTTATGGTGAGATGATGAAATCGATTGTATTTTTCAAATGCGATTGGTTTAGTAATGATAGAAAAAACGTGCGATATGAAACATATGTTGAATAATTAAGTTTTTCTCTAAACTTATAAATTAAAGAAGATTCCTATTGCTAGAATATGGCGTCATGGCAGTGAATGAGCGTAAAATGTTTAAGGGATAAAAAGTTCTACGTCTTTTGAGAGAGAAGTAAGGTGAGAGATAAACACGAAATAGAGAGTTTTATTAATCATGTTATCTTTGTAAAAAAAGTGATTAAATTCTTTGTGTTTGAGAATATTTCTGTAACCTACTTGTTTGATATAAAAAAAATGTATGTTCTCATGGATGTAGAATTTTTCACAATCCAAACCATGTTTAATCTATTTTGTATGTTTGGCTTTATTTGATCCTTTTTTGATTTGTTGCTAATGTTGAACAAGATACTTGTTCTTCTTAATATGATCGATAACACCCCTTGGTTTTTGGCTTAGGATGATTAGATTTTAAAATAATTATATATATATATATATATATATTATCATGTTAATTTGGTAACGAGCGATGTTTTTTATATAATTCAAAATCTAGTATATATTTGACATAACATTCTAGATTTATATATCTATATTGGGGAGATTCTAAAGTTGGACATATAAGGCGATAAGTATCTTCCAGTATTAGGTGACTTACTTTGAAGGTGCCCATAAACAATTTCTTTGACGACACTCATCCTATGATATGTAAGCATTGGAAAGTTCTTCTTTATTTGTCTTGGATTAGGATGGAGAATAAAGGAAATATATGGTATTTTTCTTAAAGTAAAATTAGATTAGTTCTTTATTTCTTATTTATACGCAAATTAGAAAATATAGAGTCAAATGTGAGAATGACTATTTGGAACTGATTAAGTTTTTTTTTTTAATTTTTGTTTGTTTTATGTAAATTCAGTTGTTTATATACATGATATTTTGTTAATTATATTATTCTTATATTATATGTAATTTTAAAGTGAATGATGTTGTTGGTGTGAACTTTTACCTATATTTTGTTACTATCTCGCATCACTATTGTTGTGTTATCGTTTACAAGTTGATTAGGTGTTTTTAAAAAGGAAATAACTTGCATGTTTTACATTCAACAATAAATTTATATTGAGTAAGGAACTTCATTATGAAAAAACTTGTCAATTAGTTTATATATTATAATGTGGTTAATATATATTTGTTTTAAGCTCATCGACAACAGTAATTTTAAATTGTCAACATATTTGATTTTTAAATTAAATCAATTGTCTTTAGACAAAAAAAAAAATCAATTTTGAATGATTTGAATCTTTCTTATCTTCACAGGCTTACAACAAACCTACTACAACCACCAAAGTATATTAGAAGTGTTATTGGAACAATTTCAACGATTTAAATGTAATTTTTGTCTCTTTTTTATATTGTTAGACTATGTTTATACATATTTCTATGATGATTTAGGTTTGAATGATTTTTTTCATATAATTAAAAATTTATTCTGCCTTTGAACATAATATTCTAGATTTGTATACATGCAATGAGGATGCTGAGGTTTATTATAAAAATCCACAAGTATTGTTTTGATAACGACTACATGATTCATTTGACTGCTATTTTATAATTAGTTATTTTTGCGAGTGTTTTTATATTTTTATGTTTTTTTAATGTTTTTTAAAATGAATACAGTAAAATTGGAAGATAGTATATCTCTTTATTTGAGAACTTTTAACTATATTTAAACCCTAGACAAATAAATTACATCTTCATTTATCTTAAATCACGGTCGGAGATGAGAAATATATATATATATATAATTTTTATCTTTGAAAAGAAGTTATGTCATTTTCAATATGTCTAATACATATACATGTATGTTAATAAATGTCGAATAGAATATAGAAATTACTATTTAGAATTGATTAATTAAGTTTATTGTTAGTTTTTTTTATGTATGTTTATTTTTTATTTATAGTTGGTATTTTTTAATTATATAATATTCTTTTGGTATACCTATAATTATTGAATATTTGTTATTATATGCGTAAACGTTTAGAAAACCACTTGTTATATAATTCGTGTATTTGGGCATGTAGGATATTAGATAATATTTTATTAAGGATGATAATTAGAATATCTAGTTGGGCGATGCTAGACTACTATATGAATCAACTAACTTAAGTTTATAGTGTTGTAGGGTGATGTTAGATACTTCATACATTTGATGTCATAAACAATTTCAAAATCATTACAAGATAACCACAATGTCAACTATGTCTTAAAAATTGAATGAGTATCATGGCCAACGTATGATCGACATTTAATGTTGCAATGAAGTTCAATGACAATTGAATTACATATGCTTATTATTAGGTTAGGGTTAAGTTCAATTAAGCTCTTTTTTTTCGCAGGGAACCCGCAGCCGCTATTCGGAGTGCAATAAGTGCGCACAGGGTAAACCCTCAGCCTGGCGCGATAGCCTGTAAACCAACGCCAGAAAGTAAACCACACAAGGTGACAGGCTCAGCCGAGAAAGCGTATGTAGAGGGACTCGAAATCATTACCTTTGGTCACAAACATACCATAATCAACGAACTCGGCTACCCCCTTGGGGGCGATAATACTTACCACTATACGACAACGACCTAGCAAAATATAAGAAGAAAGTTCAATTACGCTCTTGTTTGCAAATTCTATGTTTTAGTATTTTTGGAAAAAGTCTATTTTTTAAGTGTCAAGTGAGACCCATTGTATCGATATTTTAATTCATTTTGTAATGAAGTTTAAATTTTTAATTTAGTTCATTTTACTTGCAAAACATACTACAAGTTCCCTGTTCAAAAGGGTGTTTGATGTCAATGTGCTAGGAGAGTTATGATGAAGCTACTCTATATATCATTATCCATGGCGTTCCTTTTTTTAGTATAAGGTGGTTATTTTATCACCATGGAAGCTATACTTAAGTATTGTGGGGGATCTGACGATTCTATGTTAATAACTTTGTTATGTTTCATAGCTTAGATGTAACTTGATGTATTACTAGTAAAACAAATTATTGGTGAGATTATAAGGTCGGTTGTTTGAAAAATAACTAAAATCATACTTTACCAGTCCTTAATGGTGATAGGTTAAAATTTTATACTCTAACCTTTCACAAATAAAGTGATGTGAGGTTGATGAGCATATCTGCACAGATAGGGAATGATCAGGCAACTGGAGTTAAAGTTTGTCATATACATAACTGTATTGTTGAACCATATGATGGTTTTCGCTCGCTAATGAAATAATTAACGGGTTAAGGTACAATGAAGTTGAGTTGTTAAGGATCCATCTAAAACTCAAACCTCAATAAACTGGTTTTCTTGCGAAATCTCCAATCACTAAGAAATTCTTTTTCAGGTATGTTTCTCGTCAATAAACTGGTTTGGAGGAAACCTACCAAGTATGATTCTATTCTTCAATCTTTTATTACTTTTGCGCATATGTTTTTTCGTTTTGGTTTGCAAGCGGTTTTGCAGTAGTACTTCTTCTTCGCGGGTTTGGTTATATTAGGTTTATTCAAGTCATTTAAAAACCATTTTGACTTTGCTAAGCAACCTTACAATCGCTTCAAAATTATATTGGTATCTCGAGGTCTTGATTAACCTCAAATGCATAGATGTTTGAATGCTAATGGTGTTGGGAAATAGAGGCAATGCAAATAGACAAACCTGACTATACACAGTTTTCTTAAACTTTGTAAATGATATGTAGCTTGTGTTAACTTTGGCTGTCATTTTCACTCCTTACAATAACATAAATCCTTGATCTAATAGTTTGGTTTTTAGGTTAAAAAATTCAGTCAATTGAATGGGACGATTATGGTCCTCCTAAGGAAAATATATATTTTGGGGTTGATAATTTATTTTGGTTTAATGCTAAATGTCTGTTTGTAAGCATCTTCATCCCTTACAATTGCCCGATAATCTTAGTACGCGTTTGAGTCTTCTTTAAATCTTCTCTGTCTATATTTTTTTGTTTATGTGTTCTCATGGTTGATGAAGCTGGGAGTAGTTTTGTACTTCAACACCAGATATAAGCAATTGTTTATTATTTTCTATCTATAAGTATATGATTAAGCTTGCGACAGTGATTTAATTTTTGAATCAAAACTGTATGGTATTCAATTTCATGTTTACTCATGCAACTGCGTTTTTTAGATTGATTGAAATGGAAGCTGAAGCGGTGAATTCCCTGACTAGCATAGGGGTCCTAGATTCGGAAACCGTGAGTTGAGTACGGAAGCTATTGTTTAGACGTATGCTAATCGTAAATAAAAGATCGACGGTTTTTCTTGGGGACATTCCACTGATGGACAATCAACGAAACATCATCCTGCATGATACAGTAGAGTACCGTAGCACACGCCGTGATTCTCCTTCACCTACAGAACAATGATATTTTGGTCTCATTCTTATTTCTCTCTTGTCGAACCTCTTGTCATGTGGATTTCACCATCGAAGAACAACTCTCGCTTATAAATCTTAAATAGTGAGTCAATAGCAGCTTTTTTATGTCGTTCAATCAACATACATGCAAAGTGTTTTGAGTTTTCGAGATTAAACTAGAGAAAAGCAAAACAATATAGGGTAGTGGTTATTATTCAAATGGTACATCTTGTTTCTCTGATATTGACTTTCACGTTAGATTTGCGACTATAAGAGAAATAAATTCAATTATTACGAGTAAAACATATTAGACGAGATTATTTGCTTACTTGCAAAAGAAAACAAATTGTTCTAAGAAGTAAGAACATCTTCAATACCATCTTGAAAGTATGGAACCTTCCAACGGTTGATTTGCATATTTGAGCTTCCAGCTCACAAGTTTGTATGATTGGAAAACAAAAATACTAACAAGTACTTAGAATACAATGGGAACCAAAACCCTAAAAACAACAAAAAAAAGGACTAAGAAATAAAACATGAACTAATTTTTTTATTAACATTTTACGCGAGTAACATTTTTATTACTGTTATTTCACATAAGAGTAACAGTTTTATTACTGGTTTTCGTCGTACGAGTAACATGATTATTATTTTTATTTTTAAATGCATAACAAGATTTATTTCTGTTAATCTAAACAATCCAAAAACTATTAAAAAAATGAATAACATGATTCATTTTCGTTAATCTAAACAACTCAAAGAAATTAACGAAAGTCTCAAGTGACTATAAAATAGTTGGTATCGACCGAAAATAGCACAAGCTAGTCACCATATTTTTTATTTAACTAAAACAAAAAAATATGTTATAGTTCTAGTTTTTATCGTGTCCAAGTTTTGGCAATGTTTGTTGAATTTTGTTTTTATTCTTTTTAGGAATAACATTACTACTAACATTTTTTTATAGAAGTAACAGTTTTATTACGGTTATTTCTGATAAGAGTAACAGGAGCATCGTACATGTAACATGCTTAATTTAAATAACAAAATTTATTTTCGTTAATCTAAACAACTCTTTTTTTTTTATAAAATCATGACTACCTTATTCTTTATGTTAATCAAAATATCTAAAAATAACGGTCTTATAACTATTATTCTTAAATAAATAAAATATTTATTATCATTATTCTCTATATGGTGGCAGCAGAGGTGGTGGTGGCGGTAATGATTGCCAGGGTGGTGGTGGTGGTGACAGCAGCATTAGTGATGGTAGCGGTGGTGGTGACAGCAGCATTAGTGATGGTAGCGGTGGTGGTGGTTTACAGTGGTAGTGGTTGTGGCGGTGGTGGTGGTGATGATGGTGGCGGCAGCGGCAGTTGTGATGGCAGTGGTGGCCGCCGCGACAACGGTGGTTGTGGCGGTGGCGGAGGCGGTAGTTGTTGTGGTGGTTGTGGTGGTTGTGGTGATGACGGTGGTGGAGGGGGTGGTAGCGACGGTGCTTGTGGTAGTGGTAGTGGTGGTTGTCGTGGCGGCGATTGTGGTTGTGGTGTCGATGGATGTGCTTGCGGTGGTTGCAGTAGTGGTGGCGGCGGTGGTTGTGGTGTTGGTGGTGTGGTGGTGGTGGTGGAGGTGGTGCTAAAAGTGGTTGTTGTGGTGGCAGTGGTGGTAGGGGCAACGACGATAGTGGTGATGGCGGTGATGGTGGTGGTGGTGATGGTGGTGGTTGTCGTGTTGTTGGTGGTGGTGTTGGCGGCGACGACGGTGGTGATGGCAGTGATGGTGGTAGCGACGGTTATGGTGATGGCGGTGATGGTGGTGGTGGTGGTGGTAGTGGTGGTTGTCGTGTTGGCGGTGGTTGTGGCGGCGACGGTGGTGGTGGCGACGGTTATGGTGGTGGCGACGGTGGCTGTGGTTGTGGCAGCGTGGTTGCGGTGACGGTGGTTGTGGTGGTTGTGGTTGTGGTTGTGGTAGCGGTGGTTGCGGTTTCGGTGGTGGCGGTGGTGGTGATGGCAGTGATGGTGGTGGCGACGGTTATGGTGGTGATATCGGTGGTTGCGGTGACGGTGGTTGTGGTTGTGGTGGCGGTGGTTGTGATGGTGGTGGCGACGGTTATGGTGGTGACATCGGTGGTTGCGGTGACGGTGGTTGTGGTTGTGGTGGCGGTGGTTGTGATGGTGGTGGCTGCAGTTTCGGTGGTTGCGGTGGTGGTTTGCAATGGTGGTGGTGGTGGTGACGGTGGCGGTGGTTGTGGTGGTGACATCAGTGGTTCCGGTAATGGTGGTTGTGGTAGTGATGACGGTGGTTGTGGTGGTTGCGGTTTCGGTGGTTGCGGTGGTGGCGGTGGCAGTGGTGGTGGTTGTGATGGTGGTGGTGGTGGTTGTGGTGGTGGCGGTGGCAGTGGTGGTGGTTGTGATGGTGGTGGTGGTGGTTGTGGTGGTGGTGGTTGTGGCGGTGGTGGTGGTGGTTGTAGCGGTGGTGGTGGTGGTTGTAGTGGAGGTGGTAGTGGTGGTGGTTGTGGTGGCGACGACGGTGGTGGTAGTGGAGGCGGAGGTGGTTGTGGTGGGGTGGTGGTTGCGGTGGTGGCGGTCATGGTGGTGGTGGTTGCGGTGGTGGTGGTCATGGTGGTGGCGGTAATAGTTGTCGCGGTGGTTATGGCGGCAGTGGAGGTAGCGGCGGTTGTGGTTGTGGTTGCGGTGGTTGTCTCGGCGCTGGCGGTGGTGGTTATGGTAGCAGTGGTTGGGACGGCGGCGGTGGCGGCAGTGATGGCGGTGGTAGGTTAAATATGGTTGTGTTTTAAATGAATATTGTGATTAAAATTATTGTTTAAGTTGAAAGGTATTTTTGGATTTCCAAAACTCTTATACACTTGTTGGAATTATAGAAGTGGATGTATCTATTAAAAAATTTGAAAGGTTTTCTTTTAAGAACTCACCGTTTTAAGCTTTTTTTTTTTTGTGAATCTTAATTATTAATTCAAAACCATTATATATATAATGTTAATATAAGAATAAGTTCAAAAACAATATTAGTAATATTACAAAACAAATATGGCCTTAACCTATGGAAAAAAATTAAAAATGTTATTTTTAATAATTGGTTATTATTTTTATAATTATTTAAACTACCAACAGATTTACTTCTCCATTAATTCAATTTACAAACAAAAATACTTATGCACCTACTATTATAAATTATTATGAAATGTGAAATAAATAAAAATAATTATTTTTTAGTTCTTTATTATTCTATGCTATATATAAAAATAGAGCTTTAGACCATCTCTCTAAAACAACAGCATACCTTTCCAAGTTGTATGACCATTGAATTGAAGGGATAGTTCATCTTACATCAATATTTTCGTAAAATAATATCTTAATGGCAAATTCGTTTTATATCAATGATTTTAGGGTTTTGTTTATATAATTTTGTCTAAATTCATATGAATGAATATTTAAGGTTAGTAATGGAAAATAATAAAACTAAATAATTAGTCAAATATTTCGCCCGATATTATCTTATAAAGATTATAACATCCAAAACTGACTCTGAAAAAATGGGACTATATTCATTTAAACAAATCAGAACAACTACAGTTAAATTCAAGATTTATGTGTGTTTAGTTTCATTATATAGTGTTGATATATCATAATAGTAATGATAAAAACCAAACTCTACCTATAGTAGAAAAATTAAAACATTCTAACTTCTCATAAAGATATCAAAAATAAACATTTCAGTATACAAATATTAGCTTATAGTGAAACCTTATAGTACCAGAAAATGAAAGTGGAACCTCCTAAAATGGTTAATTTATAATCTTTTAAGACTAAAATATTTTTAGTGTTAATTGAAAAATCGGAAAATTAAGTCCATAAATATTAGTAGATGGAGATGATTTTGAATGGATAGATAGAAGATTAAATGTATAGATAATTTATTGGAAAATGATAATATAATACTACTTGAATGAAGAATGAATTTTAATTTATAGTGTTGTATACATTCTAGAAATTATGAAAATAATAAAATCAAAAGTTTGAATTATTTTGAAAAATTCTGAGTAGGAACAAAGATTATATTCATTTTTTTAGTTTGATATTTTCTATAATTTTTGTTAATGTTTTGGATGATTAATTAATAAGTTGAGGAAGCATGGTGCGGTTTTATACTTATACACTATAGTAATTCACGCTCTGTGAACTATATTCCAATCGCAGAATCTGCTGTGAGAGATTATAGAAGATTACTGTCAGTATTAAATATTGCAACATTAATATTGATATTATTTGATATGTTGATTGTCTTGATTGATAACGTTATATATACATGTGTTTCTACTATTTCATACATTTCATTTTAGTTTTTATTCTATTTTGGATTGTAATGCTTCATATCAAAATCATTACATTTCAAATTTTTAAACACCACAGTACAGTACAAGAAGAACTTGAAAGGAAAATCTAAAGAACAAAAACATATAAATAATAATTTTGTATGCCAAACATTATACTTTAAATTAAAAAAAAATCACCGTAAAAAAAGAACTCTAAAGAACAAAAAAATAGGTAAAGTTTTCGTAGAGGCAAAAAAGAACTTCCATGCATCCAATATAGAAAGTGATAACAAAAGACTATGCTTTCAGAAAGCTCTTCACAATCTCCAAGCTTGGTTCAGTCACATCTCTTTTATAAATCGCTTTCCCCTCTTCAGGGTTGCTTAAAGGTGCTAGCTTTTGTTTCACCGTTGCAGTTGCATCTAATCTATGTATATCCCAACCTGCCTCTCTCAGATGTAATATTTTATCCGCCTGCCTTTTCACCAGCTTACACGTGTTCTCTTTCATCTTTCTTACTGCTTGCTCGTAATCTTCATTTAGCTCCCATTCTTCTCTTTCCCCTTTACCTCTGATTTTTTGTTTACGAAAATACTCCTCGAACTCGGGCACACCAATTGCTTTTCTTAATGTTGGGTGACTAGTTGACTTGTCCGACAAGAAGTACCGTTCCATCTCTTTCAATAGTCCAGCGTCAAGCATCTCGTCGATTCGTTTCCCTAAGTAATCAAATAGAACAGGCATTGCAACATCCACCCAGAGAAAACAACAATTGAATCTCAAGTCGGAACAAACTGAACCATGTGCTGTAAAAACATCAATTTTAGGGTCAAACTGTTCGGCCAATAAAGCGTAAACGAACGAGTTAGAGCCACCTGATAGGTAACCGTCCTCGAGAACTTATCTCTGAAATGAGAGTGGTCCCAGCTGAGCGGAAATCAGCCGCAGTAAGTTCGGGGTCATTGTGGTCCAATTCACCAAGAAGATGATGAGGCACCCCAAGACGTTCAGGAGGTGAAATTTTGTTTCCAGAAATGTCTAGTCCTTTGTATACCTGAATTTTATCGGAGTTTATTATCTCACCGGAGAATGTAGTAGCAAGATGAACCGATAGCTTTGATTTACCAGTGCCAGTGCCGCCCATAATCACTATTACCTTCTCATGATGGTTGGCTGTTGAGTAACCCATCTGGACCCAGGGAAAGAGGGCAATGTTGGGCTTTCTTTGCAAAGCGAGACCATTGTGAAAGACCGATATTGTTTAGTGAGACACAATGAAGATGAAATGGGTTTAGAGTGACATCCATTGTGACTAGGTTCTCAAGGGTTCTACTGCTATGCATTTGCGTACGTGAATAAATTTATAAGAAAAAAGTATAGTATGAACCTAATATCCGGTTAGCTATATATATTATTTTAGGTATGTTTCTTACTCTCTATTGAGACTATGTTTTGAATGTTTGACTATTAAATTATCCAAATATGTTATATAAACCATCATATCTTCTTTTACTCACCTAAATATAGATTATCGAATACTAACCTATTTTGATTTTAATGAACCTTTAAAATAATATAATTTTATAAAAATACATAATAATACTTAAGAATGAATGATATATACCATAAATTGTTTGATGGTTAAGTAGTTTTTTTGTTAACTATTGGAGAGGTTTTAGTAGTTATTTTTAAATTTTATTTTATCGTTATATTTTGAAAATAAATTATTATTATTAAGATAAAAAGACAAAAAATATAATTAAAAAAATCAGGAAAAAATATTATCATTAAAGAGTTAGTTGCAACCTTATAAAATAAACTTCCAGTCAAAACCAAAATAATACTAGAAATAAATAAAAAGGTTTAATAATGTTTATTTTGGTAATATATTATTTTTATCATTTATTGGTTAAAAGTTATAAGAAAACTCTATTTATTTTTTATCCAATTGCTTCCACGAACATAAATATTTATCTACCAAACAAAAATAATTTTTTTACTGTTATTCACTACAAAATTAACCAAAAATACATTATACTTCTTTTTATTCTTTTAGGTTTCCTTAAAAGAACTTTTGTTGGTTTTTATCATCAAATCAAACTGAAAATAATTCTTCTTATGATAATTCTTTTTATATCAGTTATTTTCATATCCATCATTCTAGATAATTTATATAATTTGTTTAGATTCAACCGCTAAACAATTCATATCAATAATCAAATAAAAACATCAAATAAAAACAATCATTCTAGATAATTTATATGTATACAATTCATATCAATAATCAAATAAAAAGAATTAATACTTGAATTAGTCACATATTTCAAATGCCAAATCGCCTTATAAAGTTTATGATATCTAAAATTACTTCTCTCAGTACTATCGCACTATATCCATTTACATGATAAAGGTTATCAAATTTCCTTATAAAGTTGTTTAGCTCGATTTAAAATTTACATAGGATGTTTTTTGTTTTATTTATTTAACCATTTACATGTATTTAGTTTGATATATTATTATAGTATTGATAAAACCAAACTCTTCCCGTAATAGTAATAGAATATTAAAACAGATATAAAACAAACTCTTCCCGTAATAGAATATTAAAACAGATATAAAACAAACATGTGGGTGTAAAAAAATTAGAATATAGTGAAAACATTTCTACTAAAATATTAGTTATTGCAATATGAAACAAAAAAAAAATTATTAGAACATATTTATTTTCAAACTTAATAGTTATAGAAATTGTTTTTCTAAAAAAGTTGTTGATCGAAGCAACAATAAAAAGAATTTGATAGGCACACTAACCATTGTATGCTATTAATTCTAATAAATAGTTGTAATTTATTATTTTTTAAATTATAAGCTATTTTAATAAATAGTAATTTAAGAGAATAAGAGTATATAAATAATATAATTTAAATGGTTTATTTTATTAAAATTAAATTATTAATAAATTAAAATCTGAAAATAAATATAACGCATAATAAGTACGTTTAGTATATGGACATACACAATATGTTTATAATGGTGATATATTTGATAGTTTGTCAAACTTGTCCTCTTTGATTACATATGAGGATATGGCAAATTTCAATCTAAACAAGATAGTCATGGATATGATAAATGATGTTTATGAATATCAATCCACTAGAACAAGAGATGGAACAAACAAACAAATGAAAAAAATAATATTTTAAGAAGTAATCATCGAGATAACAAATAGTTTGAAAGACTTTTGAACACAAATTGTATCATAGTCATAAAGCTATTTCAATTCTTATAATTGTAAAAGTCCGACATGGGAAACTTACTTATAAAATTGCAGATACTTATTTCGACAATTTTATAGGATTATTCAAAAAAATGTTTGTGAACATAAATATACTACCAAACAACCACTAATAAAGCGTACACAACATTAAAATATATCAGAATGACATATGAAAAAAACTACGCACGCCAATGTAGTTGTTGTTTATAGTACGAGGATAATACAAATTTAGAAGCAAGTCTAGTGTGCATGATATCACCCTATAATCATGTATCTCGATGTAAAAAAAAAGTTATGAATAAGATTTTACGATATTTACTTTGAACCCAAGATTGACGTCTTTGTATATGTCAATTTATTTTGTCATTAAATACAATCTCGATGCAATGCATATTGAAAACCATATGTGCGATAGTATTATTGGTACAATGCTTTACTTTGAAGGAAAAACAAAAAACACGTTAAAAACCCCTCAAGATCTAAAAAACATTATGTATGATTTTTTTGTGGTTGACCCATATAGGGTAAAATTAGGTCCAAATACATTTTTCATATACATTAAAACAAAATCATAAGAAATAGTTTCTTAATTTGATCAATATCCTCCAAATATAGCACAATGTGTTAATGTGGATAATGGGAAACTTTTAGGACTAAAGAGTTATGATTGTTATTTATTAGTGCAGTGAATGTTTTCAATTGTCATTAAGCCTTGTTTGGTATAAGATATAGTTGAGACTAGTATCAGACTGTCCAGATTTGTTTCTAAATTTTGCACGAATAAATTGAAGAAGGAAGATGTCTAAAAAATTATCCATGATATAAATGTCATGACTTGGTATATTATAATTTATTTACCCTTTTTGTTTTTGTGATATAATGCAATATTTTATCGTACATTTAGCAAAGTGTAATTGTTAGTTGGGCTAGTGTAATTTCGATAGACGTATTCGACTCCGAGCTAAAAAAATAACTCATATTTCAGACCGGGATAAAGTTTATCCAATTTTTATTTTATTACTCAGTTTATTTTGATTTCAATGAGTTTTACAATTAATTCTCTTTTATAAAAATAACACAATATATACAATAAAATGTTTTGATGGTTTTTTAAATTCGTTATTGATTTAAATATGTGATTTCTAAATTTATTTTATGTTTATTGATTTTAATTACTCGAGCTATTTTTCGGCAATGAATTTTAATTATTTATTCAAAACCTTATTAAAATATATTTAAAAGGTTAATATAACAATAGTTGTTCAAACAATAATATAAATACTAACAAAATACGATCTTAACATATGAATGTTGATTTTAGTAATTGGTTACTATTTTTATCCGTTATTTTTTAACTAATTAAATCTACCAACAAATTTACTTTTGTATCAATTCAGTCTACCAACAAAAATATTTATCCACCGAATATCATAAAACATTTACTATTATTACGATGCGAGGTTGCGCTAATGTGGACGATCAATGATTTCTCCGCTTATGACATGTTATGTGGCTGGAGTACGCACGGTAAATTGGCATGCCTGTATTGTATGAATTAAACAAAAACCAATTACCTTACGAGAGGTAAGAAGGTATGTTGGTTTGATTGTCATCAAAAGTTTCTATGTAAGGAAAAATGGTTACACGTGTAGTTGAAAACGAGCGACTTACCACGGCTTAAACACTGGATTCTGTTCTAAAGATCCCTCATTCGAATGAATTTGGTGAATCCAATCACAAGTGCAAGTCACCAAGATATGGTACAGAACATCATTGGACAAAGAAAAGCGCTTTCTGAGAACTACTTTACTGGAAGGACAATCTTATTAGGCACAATATATACCTGATGCGTATCGAGAAAAACTGTTTGGAGAATATAATGTTTACTATCATGGATGTTAAATCAATGACTAAGGACAATGCAAAATCTAGGGAAGATATGGAGTATTTATGCTGAAAGAGTTATTTGAAACGGACCGATGGCCTAGGTTTAGGAAATGTTAAACCAAAGGCTAATTATGTACTTAACAAAGACCAACAACAGGTTGTTCGAACATGGCTAGAAAATTTGAAAATATCACACGGTTCTGCAAGCAATCTCTCACGCTGCACATATATAGAGGGTTTTGATGGCTTGAAAATCCATGATTGTCATATCCTTATGGAGAAATTATTACCCATTTTCTTCCTTTATTTGTTACATAATCCAATATGGGAGGAAATAGTTAATTTGTGCCCTTTTTTCTGAGACCTTTGTTCATCCACCCTCCACGTTGAACATTTACTTGTTAACATTTAATTGCAGCTCCTACAATGCACAGCTTCGTCAACTCAATCCCGATTCTACTGCAGCGGAGCTCGATCAATACTTTGTCGAGATCTTTGGTCCTTGGCTGGAAGAATATGTAATATTCACTATACTTCTTACTTTTTTGTTTAATCATTATTTTGTTGATTTCATTTTTTAAAGTACATGCAATATCAAATTCATACATATATGTTATGATGTTTATGCTGGTATGAACTCACTTTCTTTGCGGTAGTAATTCCGATTCTGGTTGGAGTAGTTTCATTTATGATGTATTTCCAGCAATCATTTCATTGTTGTTGCATCAGTTTTAGTAGGTTATAAATTAGTGTTGGTTTCTTGTTTTTTTGTGAGTGTCATAAATTACCTTGTTCCATGCGTATTTATAAGTTGGTACAAACATCGACTGTCTTATATCATCATTGGCCAATAGTCCATATTGTGAGATTCACAATTTCGAGGGATATTACACCAACGGTTACCTCTTCGACACAAAATATGGAAGAGAGCATAAGATAAACAATAGTGGTGTGATGATTGAGGGGATATATGGTGTTGATATGTTAGACTACTATGGACAAATAGTATAAATTTGGGAGGTATCTTATGGTGAGATGATGAAATCGATTGTATTTTTCAAATGCGATTGGTTTAGTAATGATAGAAAAAATGTGCGATATGAAACATATGTTGAATAATTAAGTTTTTGTCTAACCTTATAAATTAAAGAAGATTCCTATTGCTAGGATATGGCGCCATGGCAATGAATGAGCGTAAAATGTTTAAGGGAGAAAAGGTTTTACGTCTTTTGAGAGAGAAGTGAGGTGAGAGATAAACACGAAATAGAGAGTTTTATTAATCATGTTATCTTTTTAAAAAAAGTGATTAAATTCTTTGTGTTTGAGAATATTTTTGTAACCTACTTGTTTGATATAAAAAATGTATGTTCTCATGGATGTAGAATTTTTTCACAATCTAAACCATATTTAATCTATTTTGTATGTTTGGCTTTATTTGATCCTTTTTTGATTTGTTGCTAATGTTGAACACGATACTTGTTCTTCTTCATATGATCGATAACACCTCTTGGTTTTTGGCTTAGGATGATTAGATTTTATAATAGTTATATATATGTGTATATTATCATTTTAATTTGGTAACGAGCGATGTTTTTTATATAATTCAAAATCTAGTATATATTTGACATAACATTCTAGATTTATATATCTATATTGGGGAGATTCTAAAGTTGGACATATAAGTCGATAAGTATCGACCAGTATTAGGTGACTTACTTGGAAGGTGCCCATAAACAATTTCTTTGACGACACTTATCCTATGATATGTAAGCATTGGAAAGTTGTTCTTTATTTGTCTTGGATTAGGATGGAGAATAAAGGAAATATATGGTATTTTTCTTAAAGTAAAATTAGATTAGTTCTTTATTTTTTATTTATACGCAAATTAGAAAATATAGAGTCAAATGTGAGAATGACTATTTGGAACTGATTAAGTTTTTTTTTTTAATTTTTGTTTGTTTTATGTAAATTCAGTTGTTTATATACATGATACTTTGTTAATTATATTATTCTTATATTATATGTAATTTTAAAGTGAATGATGTTGTTGGTGTGAACGTTTACCTATATTTTGTTACTATCTGGCATCACTAGTGTTATCGTTTACAAGTTGATTAGGTGTTTTTAAAAAGGAAATAACTTGCATGTCTTATATTCAACAATAAATTGGTATTGAGTATGGAACTTCATTATGAAATAACTTGTCAATTACTTTATATATTATAATGCGGTTAATATATATTTGTTTTAAACTCATCGACAACGGTAATTTTAAATTGTCAACATATTTGATTTTTAAATTAAATCAATTGTCTTTAGACAAAAAAAATTCAATTTTGAATGATTTGAATCCTTCTTATCTTCACAAGCTTACAATAGACCTACTACAACCATCAAAGTATAAAATTTAATGCCAAACATATTTTCCATATTAGAAGTGTTATTGGAACAATTTCAACGATTTAAATGTAATTTTTGTCTCTTTTTTATATTGTTAGACTATGTTTATACATATTTCTATGATGATTTAGGTTTGAATGATTTTTTTAATATAATTAAAAATTTATTTTGCCTTTGAACATAATATTATAGATTTGTATACATGCAATGAGGATGCTGATGTTTATTATACAAATCCACAAGTATTTTGTTGATAACGACTACGTGATTCATTTGACTGCTATTTTATAATTAGTTATTTTTGTGAGTGTTTTTATATTTTTATGTTTTTTATGTTTTTTAAAATGAATTCAGTAAAATTGGAAGATAGTGTATCTCTTTATTTAAGACCTTTTAACTATATTTAAACCCTAGAAAAATAAATTACATCTTCATTTATCTTAAATCAGGGTCGTAGATGAGAAATATATATATAATTTTTATCTTTGAAAAGAAGTTATGCATTTTCAATATGTCTAATACATATACATGTATGTTAATAAATGTCGAATAGAATATATAAATTACTATTTAGAATTGATTAATTAAGTTTATTGTTAGTTTTTTTTATGTATGTTTATTTTTTATTTATAGTTGGTATTGTTTTAATTATATAATATTCTTTTGGTATACCTATAATTATTAAATATTTGTTATTATATGCGTAAACTTTTAGAAAACCACTTGTTATATAATTCGTGTATTTGGGCATGTAGGATATTAGATGATGTTTTATTAAGGAAGATAATTAGAATATCTAGTTGGGCGATGCTAGACTACTATATGAATCAACTAACTTAAGTTTATAGTGTTGTAGGGCGATGCTAGACTACTATATGAATCAACTAACTTAAGTTTATAGTGTTGTAGGGAGATGTTAGATACTTCATACATTTGATGTCATAAACAATTTCAAAATCATTACAAGATAACCACAACATCAACTATGTCTTAAAAATTGAATGAGTACCATGGCCAACGTATGATCGACATTTAATGTTGCAATGAAGTTCAATGACAATTTTCTGTATGTTGGTTACATCGACCATAAATCTTATGGTGCTTATTTTCTCATACATCCTCGTGTAGTCTTGTACGATATGGTTATCATCTTTTCAATTTAAATAGATTAGTTATTTGTTTTCTTATAGTTGATTGTGAGATCATCATTTTTCGATTTTGTTTTATGAAACATTGTTCCATATTTTATGTTATAAAAATAAAATATTTCATTTGTAGTGTTTTTAATCAATTTTACTAAAAAAAGAAAATATGATTTTAGATTTTATTTCTTCACTCATGATTTGTTTTTATATATTGTGTAGGTGTATGGATTTTAAGTATGCGTATATTCATAATTTCAAACTTTTGTTAATTTTCTAGTTTTTTATTGTAAAAAATCCTCAAGTTAGTCATAAAATCTTACCAAAATTCTATTATTAAATTTAAACTTAAAAAATAATTGAAGCTAATCAATTTATATTTGTCTGCTTCAATCACCTATTTCATCTATTCGAAAATTTAATAAAAACGGTTCCGGTCGAATATAACTTAATCCTAATAAAGATGGTATATTTTTAAATACTTGTTTGATCACTAAACATGATATGAATAACATGAATATCACTATATAGTAGGAATAAACATAATATTCCTATTAAAAACAAGTATAACATAACTATTCATGTTATACAAAATGAATAACTTCATCCATATTGTTATACAAAATGAAAACCATACTATTTATACTCTATAATATGAATAACTATTACTATTATACAACATATATATATATATATATATTCTAAAACATGAATAAGTGAATTATTCTTGATACACAATATGAATAACAACGCTAATATGGTTATACAACATGAATAACAAGACTATTAGTGTTATACAACATGAATAATACACATAATGAATAACATGAGTATTCATAAATAACAAGACTATTACGGTTATACAACATGTATAAAAAAGTACACATCATGAATAATATGACTATACATAATTAATAACATGATTGTTCGTGTTATACAAAACATAAATACTTAACACTCTAAAATACACTTCTAATCTTTTATTCTTGTTATAAACACGTTACATCCAATAAACAACCCTACTTGACACTCTAAAGTTCACACGTCGTCTTTTATTCATTATATACATATATTGTATTAATAACATGAATGTTTGATATTATAAAGCATACCATTAACATATTTGTTCATGTTATAAAAATATTACATTAATAAGACAAAGCATGCTCCACTTTAAAAAGTATATCATAAAGTTATTAATTCATGTTACGTTATACAGAGATCATAATAACAAAAAATTATAATACATAACATATATCTAACATATTTATTCATATTATACATATATTCCACAAGTAAGACAACAATGCTTCACTGCACAAACCTCATCATTAATCTATATTTATTTGTTAGTCATGTGAATCATATTACTCATGTTATTTTTCACAAATATATTATTGATAATGTAACAGCTAGTACAACAAATATCATAACTTTCTCTATAAAATTATCTTTTAGTATGATATTTTTTCATTGGAAATAAAACTCGTAAAACTATTTTCCAACTTTTTTGGAACTAGATCTTTCTCAGAATACACCAAGATCACTATGATCTACTAGTTTATTTATCCTAAAGTGAATACCTACGGAAAGTGTTCGATAGTTTCTCCTTTTACTTGCGTATAGATTAAAATTATCATTTTTAGTATTGATTGTGACAAGTCTTCGGGGCCTGATGGCTTCAAGACGGGGTTTTTCAAGCATTTCTTAAATATCATTGGTAAATCTAATTGTGATGGGATCTTGATGTTCTTTAATACTACTCATCTTGAGACTTCATGGAATGCCACCTCGATTTCAATACTCCCTAAGAAGGATTACCCCACTTTCGTCGGTGGCTTCGGGCCAATTGCTTATTACAATGTGGTTTACAGGCTTATTTCCAAGTTCTTGGCCTACTGAATCCAAACTATTTTTCTTATGTGATTGAAAATTTTCAATCAACTTTCCTGGTTGACCACAACATTACGGACAACATTATCTCAAAAGCTCCTTAGAGGTTATCAAACAAAATATAAAAGTCTGATGGTAGCTCTTAATCGACTTAATGAAATAATTTAACAGCGTCTGACGACACCTTATCCTCGACATCTCGGTGGCCATAAAATTCTCTGAACAGATGATCACCTATATTATTCAATATATCGACACCCCCTCGTATACTGTTAATATTAATAGTGACCATCACATGAATTTTAATAGCATAAAGGGTTAAAGAAAACGTGATCCTTTACTATAAGAAATGTAGTGATTTAAAATTAATTCTCACTATAAGTGTCATAATCTTAAAATATCAACCTCTGCTTCATATACGACTTGATGAGTTTTTCATATAACATTAACTCTATCAATCTCATCAAGGATGGTATTAATGATTTCTTTAACCTGTCTCGACTTAAACTTAACCCTCAAAAGAGTCATCTCTTCCACGTTGGGGTTAATCTGACTCTAATAACGTAGTTGATCAATATCATTGGTTCCAACATTGTTCCTTCTAGTTAAATATGTTGGACTCTTATTCTTCCGATTCAACAATCCCATAAAAATTGTCAACCCCTCCTCGACAAAATTACTACTTATATTTCCTCATTGACTTCCCAAAAATCTATTTTATGCAGCCAAGATTCAGCTCATTAAATCTATGGTTTTTGTGGGGCATGTTCATTGGGCTTCGATCTTTTTCCTGAAAGTGTTCTTAAAGAACTCTCATAGTTTCTTTATTGTTTCCTCTGGTATGACCATCAGTTGAGGTTACAAATGTAAAAGTATCTTGGTATTTTATGACATTTCTCTTATTTGGAACAGTCTCGAGATTCTGGAGCTAAAAACATGAAATCAATCGGTCGACCTTAAATGTTTATGGTCCACTTTTTGGATAAACAATAACTCTATATGGTGTGACTATATTAACTCTAAGCCTATTATGGACAATAACTTATTCTTTAAAGATTGATTTATCTCCATCATGGACTTAGAGAGAATTTTAAATCTTAGGTAAACGAAGAAGATGCAAAACCTTATTTGTTTTGATAGATGCGAAACCTTCTTTATTTTGCTAGATGCGAAACCTTCTTTATTTTGATAGATGTGAAGCTTTCTTTGTTTTGCTAGATGCAAAACCTTATTTGTTTTGCTAGATGCAAAACCTTCTTTGCTTTGCTAGATGCGAAACCTTCTTTGTTTTGCTAGATGCGAAACCTTCTTTATTTTGCTAGATGAAAAACCTTCTTTGTTCTACTAGATACGAAACCTTCTTTCTTTTTTTAGACGAGAAACCTTTTTATTTTGGTAGATGCAAGACCGTATTTGTTTTTCTAGATGTGAAACCTTATTTGTTTTGCTAGATGTGAAACCTTCTTTGTTTTTCTAGATGCGAAGCCTGCTTAAATTGTGTAGTACTAGATGCGAAACCAACCCAATAGATGTGAAATCATATACTGAGAAACGTGTGTAAAAAATATATTTAAAAAAATTCAAAACATATCATGAGTGGTACTAGCTTTGTTCGTCTTAAAAAAACAAAACCAATAATATTTTCAGATTATGTTTTCGAGTTATGGTTCAAAAGATATGAACTTTTAAAATTTTAAATTAAACAAAATTAAAGAAACAGAAGTGGATTTTATATAGAATAATAGTTTAGGTATACAGTTTTTCAAAGTTTTAAGGTCTTTATCCTTAATAGGATGGATCTTAAATGGTAAGTCTCTCTAATATTTCTTAAATGGTAAGTCTCTCTAATATTTATAGTAATTTTAAATTTTTTATGGATTTGTTTGGATTTATCTTAAATTAAAATACCTTTTTATAATTCTTTTAAAAACATTATAAACCTATTATAATTATCCTAAAGTTTATTTATTTATTACTTATTTTATCTTTAAATTTATGATAGAAATTTACTTAATTTCATTTGTTTTAACTAATAAAAGTTATATATGAATATAATATAAAATCAGTAAGCTTCTGTCCGAAAATTAACGTATTGAGATGTAGATCAAACTTTTTTATTATCCAAATCAGTAAGTTTTTCTTTTGGTGTAAATGAAAAGTTTGTGGTATGAAATATTTATTTTTTTCTATACTATATAATCTGAATAAAAGTTATATAATATTAAAAAAAATTAAAAATTTAATGTTAAAATCAATTAGCTGAGTTTAAAACAAAAAATATATTTATAGCAATATGTTTTTTTGGTTATATGGATAGAAATAGCTTGATGTAGAGAACACAAATAAAGTCTTGGGCTTTAGGTAGAGGCTTAGACAAATATGTACTACGTAGAGAAAATAAGGGGAACACCATCAAGAGTGGATAACTGAGTGCGAACAACCATAGGAGTATGACAAGGCTTAGACATCGAGAACCCTTGAGCAACTAGTAAGTTTTTTATGTATTTTTGTTGTGTTAAATACATACCTGAAGTGTCACGATGAACTTCTATTCCCAGGAATAGATGGAGTGGCCCCGTGTCATTGAGGGCAAACGTTGTATTGAGGTTGTAAATGTGTTAAGAATGTTGCATTGTTTCCTATAACCAAAATGTCATCAACATAAACCAGGCTTATAAGTATAACTGTCTTAGATACTAGGTAGAAAAGAGAATAATCTGCCTTGGAATCCCTGAACCCCCAATTGAGAAGTGTGTCCTTTAGTTTAGAATACCAGGCTTGAGGAGCCTGCTTTAGGCCATAGATAGCCCTGTGGATTTTACATACGTGTGAAGGGTTACTGAAGTCCTCAAACCCCTATGGTTGTGTCATATATATAGTCATTTGTAAAACCCTATTAAGGAAGACATTAGTGATGTCAAGCTGCATGACTACCCAATATTTATAGACAATAATAGGTAGTATCACTCTGACTATATAAGCTTTAATGACCAAACTAAAAGTCTCATAGGAATCAACACCAAGGGTCTGGTAAAACCCTTTGGCCACCAACCTGACGTTGTAATGCTAGACAGAACCATCCATAGCATATCTAACTTTGTGTACTCATTTGCAACCTGTAACAGTAAAAGAAAAGAACACTGGTACCAAAGACCATGTTTTTTTAGCCATCAAACCCTTCTATTCTAGTCATAGCCTCTTCCCACATAAGATTTCCCACAAACTCAAAAAACTTAGTAGGCTAAAACACAACTTTGTCAGTAGTAATAAGAGATCCAATCTAACGAATTTTAGGCTTCCATATTCCACTTTTGTTTCTGGTTTTCATGGCATTGTATTGTTTTGTGTTTTGAGATTTAGGGGAGGTTGTTCTGGGCTATGAAAAGGTAGGTTAATGGATAGTATAAGTGTTGATAATTGATGAACATATGTAGGAACAGTGTGTTAATTGTAATAACGGATAGTGTCTGTATGTTTTGTTATTGGAATAGTGTTTGTTTGTGGTGATTGATAGGATTATTAATTAGATAACATAGGACTGTTAGGATGATGTTGAGAGACTTGAGTACGGTTGTGTTTCTGTGAGGGGGCAGGACAGATTAATTTGTGGTGTTCAATTGGAGCATCAGAGTTGGACTCCACAAAAGACACGCTTTCATTTGTCACGGATCCTATAGGTAGGTTAGGTAACCAAAGATTGAGAGGTAGAATACAAGGCTATTCACCTTGTTTTGTGTTTAAAAAACTAGTGTGAAAGGAAACTCACTCTCATTAAACATAAAATTCCTATGACATATAACCTGCCAATAGAGCTGAGACACTTGTAGCCTTTGTAATGTTGACAATACCCAAGAAATACACACTTTAGTGAATGAAACTGATACTTGTATGTTTGATAGGGTCTTAAGCAAGGATAACAAGAGCACCCAAAGGTTTTCAGAACTAGATAATTAGGTACTTTATGAAAGAGTATTTCAAAAGGGGACTTATTGTGTGAAATAGTTGTGGAGAGTCTATTGATTAGATAAATACGTGTTTCAAAGACCTTAACCCAAAATTGCAGGGAAGATTAGCTTGAGCCAAAAGGGTGAGTCCAGTTTCAACCAAATATCTGTGTTTTCTCACAGCCATACCATTCTAGGCTGACGTATGAGCGCAAGACCTTCTCAATATAGATCCACTTTCCTTAGCTAAAGAAGTTAGTGGCCTGCACTCACCCCCCTAATCACTCTGAGCTGTATTTATTTGACCTCTCAAATTGTTTCTCAATTAGAACTTTAAAGGTTTTAAACACTTTCAAAAATTGACCCTTATCTCTGATATGATACATCTAGTTATATATAGAAAAATAATCAGGAAACAAAACATAGTATTTAGACCCCCTCCCCTAATAGATTGAATAGATGCAGGACCCTAAACATCTTTATGAATTAGGCCAAGAACATTACTTTCATGTGAATCAGACATAAAATACGGAAGACTATGAGACTTTCCTAGCTGGCAAGCCTCACAAAAACCGATGTCATTTCTAAAAAAAATGTACCTTACATGACCTACGAACAATAGCTAAAACATTTTCCAGATGGATGGCCAATCTTCCAGTGTCATCCATCTTTGAAAGAATCACATAAATTGCAAGCTAAAACAGTTGGAGAACTCAAACTAGAACTAGAAAAATTGACTTGTGGACTGCGTATGGGTGGAATGGTGAATTGTGACTTATGAAAGGTATCCATCTTGTAGAGTACATCTTTAGACCTCTCTCTGAGAAATATAGTCTGTGTTTCATTGTCCTTCACAAGGCAAAACCATTTATGAAACTCATCAAAAACATTATTGTAATTTTTAAGTTAAAAAATAAATATGAGATTTTTATTGTTTATATGTACATACAATATAGGTTTGAGGAAAATATATTGTTTAGTTAAAGAACTTAAGGTGGTTTGACCTATATGAGAGATTGGAAGTCTTTCACCACTACCAACTAGAATGTGTTTGTTACCTACATACTCGGGTTTTAGAGTCATTTTATTGTTTCCTATTGCATGGTAACTAACACCACTTTCAGCATACCAAACTCCTTTTCTAGCTGTATCTTGAGTAGCAAGTAGTGCACTCTGTTCTCCTTCAGATATGGGCTGCTCTGAGGGTGTATAACCCATCACTGAGAGATCATCCTTGTAATAACATACTATAGTAGAGTGACCATACTTGCTGCAGATCTGGCAGGTTGGTTTACTCTAAGAAAACCTTCCACATCTAGATCTGTAGAAGTTGTTTCTTCCCCTAGGATTTTAGTTTGAAGTATAGTTAGATCTACCTCTGTAGTTTCTGTTGAAGCCCATGTATTGACCAAAAAATACTCTTTGATTAACATTGGTATAATGTTGTTTGGACTCATTTCTGTGTGTGAAATTAAAACTAGATAGATTGATATTGGCTACTAAGTTTTGTAAGCCAGCGAGTTGCTTAAGCCTGCTAACAAAGGTGAGTAAGTTGGTTTGAAAGTCAAGCCAATTAAGCCATTCCCTTTCTTCCAGACTTACTACAATAGGTGTATACTATGAATCATAACCTGCAAGTATTTGAGTTATCAAATCATCCGTAGGAGTTAGACATCCAGCTAGTATAAGATTATCAAATATAAATTTCATTTTGATAAGGTATTCTATCATTGAAGAACACACTTTGTGAGTTCTTTGAAACTCAGCCTTGTAGTATGTAATTCTGGCTCTTGTCTGTGAGCTAGACAGTTAGCCAGACAGTTTGCCAACATCTTCCCAAAGACCTTTAGAAGGCTCTTCCTCCATCAGCTGAGATGCTCTCTCAAGGTTCATAGTGGAGTACAACCATCCAAGTAGTAGATGGTCCTTAGCTACCCAATCTTCATATTTTGAGTTATCATAAACATTTCCCTTAGTATTAGTAATGAACCTATGAGAACATGTCTTCTCCCCTATGATGAAACCTCCCAGTTTGTTATCTTTAATCATAGGTAACACCATTGTTTTCCTTAGAAGATACTTACTTCTGACAAGCCTAATGCTGTTACCATTATTGATTAAATGAAGGTGCAGGTTCTTTGAAGCAATAGAAAAGTTGTTTGGAAGGAGAGATCCCATTGAGTCTGAGCTGAAGGATGGTGAGTCATTGGAATTTGCAATTGAAGGCTTAGAGAAGCTCTCATACCAAGTTAAATTTAAGAGAATAGTGATATTTTATTCAATTGTATTTCTTAAATTTATTTACTACCCTTTGTATGTTATTATATACACTAACAAAACTATATAACTAACTATTCTCATATGATTTGTTACAAAGTTCTATCCATTAATATATGTTTGTTTGGCTATAAGGATAAAAATGGCTAGATGTAGAGAGAACACAAATAGATCCTTGGGCTTTAGGTAGAAGTCTAGTAACGTTTTGGACCAAGGCTTTAGGTATTGATCCATTATTTTGTTTAAATGCAAGCTAGCTTTGCGTTTTGAATTAACTCTAAGTGAGGAGCTTAAATCAGTGTCTTTCTCGACTAGCTCATCACTCTCACAATTACCGCCTTCCATAGTAGCTTCTTTCAAAACTATACATCTGACAAATTTTATTTTATCTACAAGTATTATAAATTTATCTTTCTTTAGTTAATTAATCTATTTATATTGTTAGATTATTACATTTAATATTTATTTTAATTGAGATTCTACTATCTCAGTATAAGATAAAAAATAAGTTTATATTGTTAATAATATTGATAGATATTCTATAACTCAAAGTAGATGCCTTGAATTCCTTGGAAGTATGGTAAATAATCCATCATAGGAATTCAAAAGTATGAATTGTTTTATTTAAAGATATTAAATAAACAACACCTTTAAAGATATTTAAAAACAAAATCTAATTTCCATATATTATAAAGGTTTCGTACTATTATATTCTGACTGGATGATGGACCGATGTAGATTGTCCATGGAATTGATCAGTTGCTAGGCTTCACTTCCGATCCTAAACTCTTATCTTTTATGGATGTATTTTCTCGGTATAATTACATATAACTGGATTTGATAGACCAATACAACACCATATTTGTAACTAATAAGGGGCTACATTACTATAAAATGATGTTGTTTCGGTTGAAAAATGCGAATGCTGCTTATCAATGACTTGTCAACAAGGCTCACGCTAGCCAGATCGGTAGAAACATGGAACTCTATATTGATGATATTCTGGTAAAAATCATAGGAGATAGAGATCATTTCTCCGATCTAATGAAAATATTTTGCAACTTGAAGGCCATAAAATTTAAATTTAATAAAAAATAGTGAACTTTGGGGTGTAATCCAGACATTTCTGGGGCTATACATAGAGTGAAAAGGGTATTCAAACCTGCCCATTATATTTGAATTCTCTAACTGCCATAGATCATGCAAGATCCATCAACTAGGTATAAATCTTAACTATGAGGTTTGCTACTTTAAACAAATTTATATCAAGATCTTCTGACAAATGTGCACTTTTCCGATTCTTGAGGAAGATGAATTGTTTCAATTGGACACCAAAGTGAGACGAGCCTTTTGTCAAGAGCAAGGCATATTTATCATCTTTGGAAATTCTGACCAAGCCAACTGTTGAAGATAAGTTATTTGTTTACATCACAGTGTTGTTTAAACATTATCTATGTCCGGTTTATTACGTAAGTAAAATTATTTTAGATGTTAAAACAAGGTACCTAGAATTATAAAAACTAACCTTGGCTCTAAGGGTGGCAGCACAAAAAATGAGGCCATATTTTTCAACCTATTCTATTATGGTTCAGACCTCATTTCTACTAAAAATATGTTACAAAATCCGGATGTATCGGGTTAAATGACTAAATGGTAAGCGGAGCTAGGAGACTAAGACATCGATTTATAGCCTCAAACGGCAATCGAGGCACCGAGCTTGGAATATTTTATAGTCGAGTTTCATTCCGAAAGACCAGAGCTGGAGCCCAATATTGATGTGTCTCGGGATGAGTGGGTAATTCGAAATGATAGGTTCAAGCATTTTGGGTTGTGGCACGAGGGTTAGTTGGTAGATCTAGGTGGAGAAACAATGTATCAAGCATTACACTTTGTCTTCAAGGCATCTAAGCATGAGGCAGAGTATTAAGCACCCTTGGTCGGGTTACGACTTGGGCACATATTTTAGTACCAAGAAAGTTGGTTTGATAATTAATTCACCGTTCACAACCATAAATCAGGTCAGGATAAAGCGCACAAATATAATTTTGGTAAAGTAACCAAATGCTTGAAGAAATTAATAAATTTCTTTCAATGCGTTAAGTATGAACAAGTTCATCGGGTAAACAATTCTATTGATCACTAGAGATTAATAACTTTCTTTCAATGCGTTACGTTTTTTACGCTTCCTTCTGGGAGATTATTGAATCGCCGATAGATTCAGATATCAATTAAGGTACAAGTGTGGGAACGTTTTCCTTTGACATACCACCTATATTTCTTCTACATGCATTTTGTTTACTTTTTTAGACTTAGGTTTATGGATCTCCGTAGGTGATCATGCCAATTGTTTATCTGTTCAGATCTGAATCCAAGTATCATTTATCTTCCTCTGCTTCGGCCACTATGATAAACTTTATATCCAATACTCTTTGTTCTTCGGTTGTGCCTGAATTTTATTTTAAATGTTCCCCAGGTTCTTACCTTTGTTTCTTTTTACCTTATTTTTAACAAAATCAATGAGTTTTCCTTTATCAACTAAGCATAACAATCTCTAGTGAAATGACAAATATCACTGTGGAACTTACAATATTTATTTATCTCAATGTGCTCCGTTACTCCATATAACTTTCCATGTCGATTGTACTTAGTGTTATATTTGGTATTTTCATAGATTGTCACCAATGTTTATGTCAAGTTTGTTAATGGTTCTCTCGTGGGGTATTAACTTCTCTTTTTTACTGCTAGAACAGTATCCACTTTTGGATTTTCTATTGTACCCCCGAGCCTGAGTGATACATGGTATGGCCAAAATTAAAGCATTGTTATTCCTCTGTGTGTCATTCTTTGTGTTAATCTGACCCACTGTGTCCGCCTTGCTGGTCAAAGGGCATGTGACAGCGGTTCCAATATTCCCCATTTTCATTACTCAAGAAACTTCATCTACTTTAATTTATCACCCTACCTTATCTAGTAGATCTGTGAAGTTCAAATCATTTTTCTTCATTATTACATTAAAGATGTAACCTTCTTAAACTCTTTCCCTAAATGCAGCTAAGACTATTAGATCATGTCAATCTTTCAGTGAGATTTTGTGTTCATGAAACATTTTATGTACTCTCTTAGACTTTCGTCATATCTTTGTTTGTTATGGATTATATAATCTTCATCTCCATTTATCTCCTTGAAACATACAAAATGGTTCTTGAATATTATCTAAAACATCTTTAGTTTTTTATGCTACATTTTGGAAGAGTATTTCACTACCGATAGATTTGGATATGAATTCAAGTATAAGTGTGGCAACGTTTTTCCTTGACATACCACCTATATTTCTTCTACATACTTTTTATACTTTTTTAACTTAGGTTTATTAATCTCGAAAGGCGATCATGCCAATTGTTTACCTATTCAAATATGAATACACATATCATTTATCTTCCTCTATTTCAGCCACTAATAGCATTTTTATCCAATCCTCTTTGTTTTTCAGTTGTGGCCGAATTTTATTTTACATTTTCTCTAGAACCTTGCCTCGATTTTTTCTGTTTTTTTTAAAAAAAACCACACCAATAAACATTTTAAAGAATTGCAGGTTACCATTTAGACTCTCAATAAACCAAACATTAAAAAAATTATATTTTAAAAATAGGATGTAAACATTTAAAAGAATTGCAGGTTACCACTTAGATTAATCAAGATAGTTTACTTACCGCATTTCTCTCATATTTTTCACTATTTTAAACACACATGTATATTATCTTATACATAATTAGGGAGGAAGTAGAGCATTATGTATATTGTAATAATTATTAAGAAACACACAACATACCTACATGCGTGCATCCACTTTAAAAACCATAACAACGTCTATTAAAGTCAATCTATTCATCCATATATCTACATATATATCTATTTAGAAATTTACTTTTATTCTTCGAATAATGACTCACATATCATAAATTGTTAAAATCCCTCCCCGTTTTAAACCATTTTTGGTGCCAATATATGCTTTAATATAAACATACTAAACTATACATTGTTTAGATAAGAAATATACAAAATTGTTTTTTTAATTTTCAATAAATTTTATTGTCAAATTCTTAACACATTTTTTTCTTTTTTTCTTCCGTGATCAACAAACATAAACCATCTCTATCTTCCGTGATAAACAAGCATAAACAGTCTATAAGATTAAATGATTTTTAAGATTATGTTTATTGCTAATGGGATTAGATATCTATTATTATATATCTATAACGAAGTATAGATGAAGATATTATAATTTAAATGTAAGGCCACCAATAGCTATAAAGCTCGTATCCTAATTAAAAAAATCGGTCTTATTTGATATTGTTTACGAGGAAAATTTCTATTCTCAATACAATATTTTTTCAATCTTATCTCATTCCATTGATCTTTTTTTCTTTTTTTCCGACCGAAATTAAAACGGTAAATTCTACTATTATTGTCCCTTTAAATTTGAATCATTGTTATTTTTTGCTTTTAATCATGTAAGTTTTTTTTGGAAGAAAAAAAAAGGTTTTGAATGGGGAATATTTTTACTGTGTGAACATTTTTACAACGATCACCGTATTATAAAGTAGGCTTAAAATCACCATTAGTTCTTCATGTTTCACGTTTGTATCAAACTAGTCTATGTATTCACTTTTACCTCCTATTGATCCCTTATGTTTGAGAAATTTGCATTATTAGTCCACTCGCAGATATGAGTATTGAGAAGCTAACTTGTGGTAGCCTAAACATTAATATTTTGTCTCACGAGTGAGGTTTTAGAATTAGGGATTTAGGAAGAAGATTACGCGTTTCTCGAATTAGGATTTTAGATTTTCAAAAGACCAATAGTGAGACAAAATATTGATGTTTGGGCTGCCACATGTCAACTTTTTTAAGCAACTAAGAACTTTTATTACTTAATTGAAACAAATACAAAAGTTTAGGACCAATTTAGAGAGAATACAAAAATTAAGGACTAAAGGGCAAGAACTATGGCGCCTTCATCTTCTCCAAATTCAAATCGAGCCAGACTTCTTCTTCATCACACCGTCTCAGATAAAAAAACCAAGTCCAAGATTTTCAAGAAGCGCAATACTGGGTAACTCATTCGGAGGATTAGAGAATTGAATACTCTTCTTCGATTTTAACACAGTTTTTGCAATTCAATCGGAGCACTGATTTTGAACCCGAGAGATGTGCTTTATCAACATTTTGGGTGGATCAATGATCTGCAGATGCCGAGAGATGATTTCAGGTACCATGCTTCATTCCTATTAGCAATGAGATTGATCAAAATCAGATTATCTTATTCGACATCAACATCAGTCCAGTTCTTTTTCTTGCAGGTTATTAGTCCTTCAGTAAGGGCACTCAGCTCAGCAAATAGGGGATTTAGTTTGCCCAAGAGTTTTTCCAGAGCCAAGCAGAATGTCACCATCAGAATTTCTTATCAGAACTCCAGTGCTTGCTTCTCCATGACTGTTACACGAGCCATCGACATTGAGCTTCATTCTTCCTGGGTTCGGATCAATCCATCTAAGGTATTTTGGGATTTGTCTGTTGTTTATAATTGAACTACAACCAAGAGAAACACCAGCATTATAAGCATTATTCCATAGCATATTAGAGATATCCATGCTTCTGATAATGAAGATTATTCTGTCAATAGCCTTTTTGGTAGTATCAGGAGTACCAGAGAACTTAGACCAGTTTCTGTTTCTTCAAATGACCCAGCATATGACTTGAGGTATGATATGAGTGATATGGCATTTTATTTTTGAAAACTAAAACCAGGAGTGAAGAATATGGGGAAGAACCATATGCATACCAATCTTAACTTTAAACAGGTTGCTGAAATAGTTCTAAAGCTGCCAAGCAAAGCAACAGCTGACAAATAGATGATTTTTCTCTTCGCAACTGTTGCAGAATTGGCACTTTGAATCCATTTGAGTGTTCCTCTTCATGATAATATTATCAAAAGGAATATATCCTTTAAGAAGTTTCCAACACAGAAAAGAGAACTTTTTATGGATAGAAGAGCTCCAAATCTTGTAGAATAGATCAGACTTAGTGTAGGTTTGTCTAAGGCTTTCCCAAATATTCTTAGTGTCAAAATCCTAGTTTTTTGAAAGAGTCCAAATGATTTTGTGAGTCTTTTGAGAATCAATCTTATACTTTGTTATATGTCTAACTCTTTCATCAGAAATAAATTTTTGATGACCATTTAAATTCCGCTTGTTGCTTTTCCAAAAGGATTTAACACTTGCATTAAGATACCAATTTTGGGAGTTAGGATCACTTATCAGAGGGGGTTTATCATGCCAGTCCTCTAGCCAAAATTCCATGTGCCCTTATCCAAGATTCCATTTGATGTTCTTCTCAGCTGCCCTTTTGATAAGAGAAAGCCTTTTCCAAACAGTCGAGTCAGTTGTTTTGCAAATGGCCCTTATGACATGAGTGTTAGAGCAGTAGATCTTATGAATCAAAGAAGACCAAAGGCTACTACTTTTCTTGAAAAGAAACCATAATTTGTAAGAAAATTTTAATTGAATGTCTTTTAGGCATTTTGTGTTTAAACCAGCCTCAGAAAAAGGCTTGCAAAGTTGGTTCCAAGTAGACCAGTGGATAGCTTTAACCTGATAGTTTGATCTCCATAAGAATTTTTTAAAGTATGATTCTATTCTCTTAATGATATTATTAGGGAGCAAAGTGTTATGCATCGAATAATAGATTATAGGCATTAGGACATTAGTTATTAATGTTAATCTGCCCCCAAAGAAAAATTATTTAAGTCTCATTCCCCTATTTTGTCTTGCAACTTATCTAGAAGAGTAGAAAAATACTTCCCTCTGTTATTTCTAGCAATCGTGATGCCCAAGTAATCGAATGGCAGAGAATCAGTGTTGAAGCCAGTATTTATCTTGATGTTATTTGTGCTTGCATGATTTTCTTTTCTGGATATGATCAATATAGTTTTTTCTTTGTTAACAGCCTGACCAGAGACAAACTGGTATTTATCAAGGAGGTTGCACAGCATGGTAATAGAGCTAGGCTTGCAGTTTGTGAAGATCGGAACATCGTCTGCAAAGGCAAGACAAGGCACCATGAAGTTTGACCTAGCAACATAGTGAAGACATTTATTCTTGTTGAAGAGATTGTAGATCCCTCTAAGTAAGACTTCATCTGCTAAAATGAACAGGCTAGGAGACAAAGGGTCTCCTTGCCTAAGCCCATGCATCTGCTTAAAATAACCATTGACGGAACCATTTATAAGCACTGAGATGTGTACATTTGTAATCATGTTTTTTATTAAAGATATGCAATTTTCATAAAACCCAAAACATGATAAGACTTTTAAGATAAAGGCTTGAGAAAACTTATCAAAAGCCTTTGTCATGTCAAGCTGAATGATGGCATTGCCTGTTTTAGGCTTTCTGTCTAAGTCATGAATCATTTCCTTTGTGATTAAGATATTTGCATGGATGAGTCTCCCTTTAACAAAGGCACCCCGCATCTTGGACACTATGTTAGGCATAATATTAGCTAAACGAGAGTTTATTAAGTTTGAAAAAATTCTATTGAACATAGTACACAAACTTATCGGTCTGTAGTTGTTCCAAGCAGTTGGGTTTGGGCTTTTAAGGATCAGGCAAATGCATGTAGCAAAGACTCCATCAGGGATGTTGTTTCCTGAAAGATAAGCATTAAATGCATTACAGAGATCATTGCAAATGATAGACCAACAAACTTTAAAGAAAAATATATTGAAACCATCTAGCCCAGCAACACTATCATTTTTTATCTTAGCTATAACACTCAAACTTCATCTTTATTGGTTTGCCTGGTAATGGAAGCACTGTCATCATCCTTAACAAGGCTAGGGATATTATAGAAGATTTCATCCTGCATTAGAAGAGCTTCTTCATTTCTATTAGTGAATGACTTAGAAGATAAAATGTTTTTAAAGAAGGATTCAGCGGAATTGGCAAGATCAATATGATTAGCAATCCATACTCCATTAACTTTAATCCCTTTGATGTTGTTTCTTATTTTCTTCTTATTCACATAGGTATGATAAAGCTTAGTATTCCCATCTCCATCTCTAAGCCAAACATTATAGCTTTTCTGATGCCAGAAACCTTCCTCATTTCTGAGAGCTTTGATATACATGCTATTAGCTTTAGAGAGGGCAGCTCTAGAATCATTGCTATTATTTTCAAAGTGAGAGATCTCTATATTCTTGACCACCTCAGCAGTGTCTTTAACTTTATTGAAGATGTTACCAAAAGTATTGGTGTTCCACTTCTTTAGGCAGCTCTTAAGCCTCCTTAACTTGAACTAAAAAACCTGACCCTGATTGCCTTTGCAAGCCATATTCCAGTTCTGATTCACAATGCTTAAGAAACTGTCATCATTAGACCAAGCATTGATAAATTTAAAACTCTTTTTACAATTGTTATAATTAGAGATTAGACTAGACTGAATTAAAAAGGGGGCATGGTCAGAACAAGTTCTGACCATGAGAAATACCTGAGTTTTACTGAAGCTATTGATCCACTTTTCATTTGCTAAAGTTCTGTCCAATATTTTCCAACGGGTGCCCCTATTCCAAGTATATCTTGAGCCAATATACCCAATATCTTCAGGCTTGCACTGTCTAATAGCATCATTGAAGTTACAAGTACCAGCATGATCAAAAGTAGAACATCCAACTTGGTCGTCAGAGCAGGTGACAGCATTAAAGTCGTCAGTTATAATCCAAGGGAGCTCATCAATAGCAATATCTATCATCTGAGCCCAAAGGTTTAATCTATCATCTTAGTTATGCCACATGTCAACTTCTCAGTACTTACATGTGCGGAGGGAGACAAAGCGAACATAGAGGACTAGTTTGATAGGAACATAAAACATAGGCGACTAACTGTTATTTTGAGCAACTAAATTACAACTATTTTTAAGAGCTATACGGTATGTTTATGTCTTTGTCAATTTTTACACTACTTTATATTTTTATATATTATGCTTATAAAAAAATTATATTTGCAATTATTTATCTTGTTATATATTTATGATTGATCGTAAGAGTTCCAAATTGGGCTATCCTTATATGTTTTTCTCTTTCTAATTTTATAGCATTTTTTTTCGTATTTGTTTTATACTTCAATAAAATTATATCATTGACATATTTTACATATTGAGATTATAGTTAAAATAAATGTTAATAATTAAATTTTGACCGAATATAAGGATTGGTCTTTTTTCTTTTTATGAATTTATTATGTTTATTATTGTTAAGTGTAGGCTAGAAGAAATCATTAACATATGTGCTATCGATGGATTATATATATATATATAAACTGTTGGATTCTATCAAGAGATAATTATGGATAAAAGTTATATGCAAAGACGTTTGTTGGAACCTAAAGGCGAGTTTTGTCCACCACGCGCATGTTATTTTCTACTATGTTAAAGACTTGCCCGCCCAAATAGAGATTGAGCCAATTGTATGTGCCAATAATACTAGTTGTTACCCATATCTGATGACATGGTTCTAGCTCTTCTGATTCAAGGTTTCCGAGACTTTTTATAGACTGATGTTGCAGATGTTATTGGACTTAGGTTATTACTTTAACTCAATTTATTTTACACGCTCGGTTTCTTATTTAATTAGGTCTCAAATTCAAATATTTTTATATAAATGAGATTTCTTATTAATTAGATTTCCTATTAAATTGGATCTTTTATATCAATTATATTTCTTATTAATTTGGATTTTCTATTTTAAGGTATTAGGACTTTATTACAGTCGTTACTAAATGAGATTTGATATGAAACGTCTTTTGAAGAATTAGGGTTTTACTTAAACCTATAAATTTAAGAATATACGCAATACTAGGCATGACTTGACGAAAATTAGTGAGTGGTAAAGTTTTTACGTGAGAAATATATATAGGTCTTTTGAGAGAGAGAAGTGTGTGTTTGTGAATGTTTATGTAACCTACTTGTTTAATAAAAGAGTGTATATTACCCGTGGATGTAGAATATTTTTACAATCTGAACCACGTTAAACCTATTTTGTGTGATTGGATTTATTTGACCCTTTCTTTTATTTATTGATAATACTGAACAAAATGATTGTTCTTCTTAATATAATCGATAACATCTCTCAGTCTGTCCTTTATGTGGTTCAGATTTCCCAACAATTTTTTATATATATCATGTTAATTTGGTATTTAATGATGTTTTTAATATAATTTAAAATCTAGTATACATGTTAACATAACATTTTCGATTTATGGATCTCTAGTAGGGTCGTTAAGGTTGATTATACAAATCAATAAGTATCTTCTAGTAATAAATTAGGTGACTTACTTGGCAGATGTTCCTCAAATAATTTCTTTAACGATATTCATCTCATTATATTTAAGTCGTGGAAATCTTTTCTTTATTTATCTTGGGATAGGATGCGAAACATAGGAAATATATGGTATTTCCCTTAAAATGAAATTAGATTATTTCCTTTTTTATTTATATATACATTATCTTGTAATTGTTTTGCTATATGTATACTTGATATTTTGTTAACTATATTATTCTTGTGTTATATATAATATTTAAAGTGAATGATATTGTTGGTGTGAATTTATACTATGTTACATCTCTAATTTTGTGTTATCGTTTATGAGGTTTTCTTAAGGTGGAAATAACTGCCATGTTGTATATGCATGAATATATTTATATGTAGTACCTCATATGAAAACACATGTCAAGTAATTTGTATATTACGATACATGGGTATTATATAATGTATTTTTAAGCTCATCGACAACTGTAATTTAAAATTTTCATCATTGTCTCGTAATGGGTTTCGAATAGGTTTGTCTCTTAATCTAAATTATTTTAATCTCAAAGTGTAATTTTATGAATTTTAAATTATATTATTCTAGCTTAAAAGTGTTAGTTTTGATACTTTTTTAGGACAAACAAATTGTTCTTTTCAAATTTATTGTTTGTACGTTGATTCTATTTGGTAACTAAACATAAATCAAAGACATAAGTTACATGTACTTGACTTTAGAATCAGACGCTAATATTCCATTTTTTTATGTATGTACTTTACTTCATTACACTTTTTTTTACAATATTCAGTTTATTTGGGTATACATTTCTTTTCATGACTTTATAATTATACCTTTGTTCTCACCTATTCTTCTCCTAATGGCCTAAAATATTGAACCACTCCAATCGTAAATTATATTGTCGCCAACATTCTGGTTCGGGGTAAGTAAAGTTCTATTTTTTTAGTTTTTGACAATATATGAGTTAATATATAAGTTGATTTATTTATTTCATAGCATACATTATAATATTTTTAATAATATGAATCTACTTAAATAACACGCTACTTATTTTTCCACCATTCAAAGTATGAACTACTTTTTAAGTAATCATTTGCTTATTTGGTTTAAAATACATAAAAATTATGTTCTTTTTGTTTAGTATATGTATTTTATTGAATTTCTTAACATGGATTTTTGGATCTCAAAAAAATGATGGACCTCAAATCCATGAAAATTATGTATGTACTTTTAAAAACACCTCGTTCTTGTTCCATATAGTTTATTTGTAAATGGACTCTTATCGAGACTAGATATGCTACTATTTTTATTTGTTATTATAATGTGTGTTTTTAACTTATGAAGATAATTTGTTGAAGCTTTTGTTTGTTTTCAGCACCTCTGTTTGTGTAACTTAAGTACGTGATATTAGATTCATAATAAAAATACAATTTGGTAACAACTGAGATTTTTATAGTTCACTTAACTAAACTTGAATTTGATGAACATGACATGCATAAATACGTTATTAATATAGGATAGCCACCTTAGAAGAGACTGGTTTGGATGATGCATCTTCTTTAATATTTGAAAGCTCAAACATTTTAATTGCAAACCATGTGATATCGCAACCCCCTAAATATTGTAGTCAAACACTCAAATCAATCTCTCAAATCCGGCTCAAAATTTTATCTAATGAATGTTTTCAGCTTGTTCAAACAAAAAACTAAAAATATCATAGTTGTAACTTCCTTAGAAGTAGAAGTAAATTCTAATGATCGAAGAGGATCATCAACTGAAAGAATTGTTATGAAGGAAAATGTATTTATATTGTCAATTAGACTCGAGTAGAAGAGGAAGCTTATCACTCATCTCCTCCTCCTAGTGTATTGGTATGTGCAGTACTTGCTTAAGTGGAATACATGTTTTTTTTTTTGTTTTTTTAGCTTATTTTGACAAGAAGCTCACCAAAATAAGGATTCATTTTCCTTCCACATTAACATCTTTAAAACTTATGTGATTAATTGGTTTTAGAAGGATGTGACCATAGATGATTCATTATACCACTAACTTCACCAGAAAATATTAGACATTCAGAATTCAAGAATAAAAGTTATTGAGGAAGTAGTTTGGCATCAAAAAACTGAAAATATATTATTAAGGATATACGTAAGGTAAGTTAGAATCACTCAATTGTCTCAATTCTTTCACTTTTACTTACAATTTTCCTTCTATTGGAGAATTAGATCTTTGGAATCTAAGTTTCAATGAAACTTTTTAATGGTATATTATCTCTTCCAATCCATGAATTATCTATTAGATTTCTAATACTTAGAGTCCCATCAACACTTATCAGCTAGAAAAAGAAATGTGGTGGATTGTACTTGTCAACATATTTGTTGATTTTTATATCTATAATCTTATTTTTTGTGGAAATATTTTATACATCAGATCGAGAAATATTAGATTATTACTCGCTGATAAGAAATATGTTGTAAATATTATGTAAGTGCTGCATAGTTATGCAGTTTTTGTGTGTGTTTTTTAAAGTTTAACAAAATATTTACAACAACATTTGCAACGGATTTGTAATGATATTTAAGTCATGTGACAAGTATATAAGTCTAATAGTTTACCGCTAATTTACTACAGAGTTTGTAACTGATTTAAAACAAAGTTTGCAATGAAATATCTGTTTTTATTCGGTTCACATTTACAACGGATTTTGGTTGTAAACACTTTTTATTAGTGACCGCACATATACAACCGACAGTTCTAATTATAAATCCATTGCAGATGGATATTACAACAGAATAGTTACAAATTCAGGATTTTTTAATTTGTTAGAAAATACAATTTATCTAGTATTGTTACATTGGGGTTCTCGTTCAAGCATTAACTCATTTAGTGAATTATTTTACTACTATGATTAACTATTCAATTCTATATGGATTTGTTTTAGGGTCTAAATATCGCAATCCAACATTATCCAGAAAAATAAAATACTGATATATGTTCTTTTTTTGTCAAATTTTTATGAGGTTTGCAAACTCTTCCTACATCAGTTGTTCTCAGTGGGCATCCGCCCATCCAACAACCTCCGGTTGTTATTATCGTAACAATAGTGGGTTACGATTTTTTTGTAAGATGCGAAATTCTTCTGCAACGAAAATAACATATGTGATTACACCTTCGAACAGTTTTCGATCAACAATAACATATGGGATTACACCGTCGATGAGCCAATTTCCAATTAGGTCTAATTTATTCCGTAAATTTAAGAGAAAATTTTCATTCACCAAACAAACCTTTATTGAAAAGAAAACTCTCAAATTCTGTCATTATAATATATCTTTTTACAAAAAGTTAAGCACATAAACATGCTTTTTTATAGACATATTAATCAAAAAATTGTTTTTCACGAAAACTCTAAACACATACCCTATTAAGTCAATTAACACATATATATTATGATATGGATTTGTATGTAAAAAAATATGCACTTGATTCAATACGAGATATACATACAGTTTATTATATGTACCATATTAGGGTTTTTATTGTGTCATACCAATTGATAGAACTATTTGAATTGCCTCAATAAATTTGATCACAAATGCGGAATGATAAAGTCTTTTGTGATTAACTAGTGTATATATGATAAAAGATACTTACGGTTTTTTCTGTTGATATACATTTTTTTGTTCGAATATTTATTGATGTTTATATTACTGTGAATATAGTTCCAATCTTTATTGATGTTCATGAGGGAATTTATTTTGTCCGCTGTGTGATCGAGGATCACAACCAGTAAATTGTTTTTATTAATTTAGTCCTTGAATTATCAGTGTAGGCTTAAGTGTTGAGATTTGCATCCAATCCTGTATATTCCCCAAATTTAACCTAGTTACCTCACTTATACATCCACAACATTTTTTTACCTATATACCTCATTCTTATTTAATTATAATATTATTAATCTTATCATTTATTAATTGGACTATCTTAAGAAAATAAAAATATATATATTTAGCATACGGATGCATAATTAATTATTCCACAATATAAATCTATAATTCAACTGGCTCGTTGTTATTTTTTTTTTTGTTAAAGCTTATAATTTTGATGAATGATTATTTTATTTTATAAACGTTTTATTTTATATTTATTTTCATTTAAAGTTATTTAGTGGGTTCGACCAAGTCTTTATGTGTATTAACTTTCATTTGAAGTTCTTTACTGAGTTATAGGAAAACTTTAAGAATTCCTTATTTGGCACTATAAATTGTATATCAGTGTATAATGCATATTTATAGGTCATTTATTTTATCAATTCATAACGCATAAATTTTTATCTCTTTCAATTTCCTATCTCTATATTCTCAAACTATTTGTGATATCAGAGCTAGTTTTGATTAAAAAAACAAAAGTAAACTTGATGGCTTCCGACAGTTTTGTAGAACCAACCATTTTACCCTTTGATGGTCAATACGATCATTGAAGCATACTCATGGAGAACTTCTGGAGGTCCAAAGAATATTGGAATGTTGTTTTTTCTGGTGTAGTGGATGCAGTATAAGGTTTTGTATTGACGGATGTCGAGAAAATAGAGTTAGAAGCGAGAAACCTAAAATATTTGAAGGCAAAAAATGTACCTTTTTAGGTAATTACTCAGCCCATCTTAGAACTAATGATTAGCAAAGAAACTTCCAAATATATTTGAGATTTCATAAAGAACAAATATCAAGGATCTTCTAGAGTGAATTGTGCACATCTTCAAGCTTTGAGAAAATATTTTGAGACTCTACGAATGAAGGATGGAAAAATATGTTACCAGCTATCGTGCCATGCCTATGTAGATCAGCAACAAAATTCAATTTTAGGGTAAGATTATGGAAGATGTTACCATTATATAGAAAACCAGGAGTTTCCTTACACCAAATTTTGATTATATTGTGTGTTCAATTGAAGGATTGAAATAAATAGATGCATTCTCTCTTGATTAACAAAAGGGCTCCTTGTTGTTTCCTGAACAGAAGATGACCGAAGTTCAACTTCATAGGAAAACGCTTTGAAAGCTTCTACCTCTACTCATTCCTCAAAGTCAAGAGGAATGGGTAAATGTAGAGGTAAAGGAAGGGGAACTCAGGAAAATAGAGATGGAAACGTGTATTCCAAAGCCAATGGTGATCAGTTTTTCAGGAAAATACAGAAAATGAGATGAACATTTTGACAAATCCAAGGTAATATGTTTTTTAAATGCCATAAATTTGGTCATTATCATTCTGAGTGTTATACTAAGCTTCACAATGACAAGAAAGGGAAAGTTAATCAAATATTTTCAAAAATAAAGAAGTAGAAACATTGTTGATGATTGTTCAAGCTAATCAATCTGACTCTGATGTTCGGTATGTGGATACGGGCTGCATTAAACCCATGTGTGGAACTAAGTCTTATTTTTCTTATTTAAATGAAATCTTTTATTTTACAGTAAGTTTTGGTGATTCTTCCACTATTGAGATGATGAGAAAGTGTAATATTAAGATAAGAACCAATAAGTTTTTGTGGAAATAATCTTTAATGTTTTTTTTATTTTTAGCTTAAAAAGTAATTTTTTAAATGCTCGTCAATTGCTAGAAAAAGGCTATGTAATCACTATTTAAAAGGGTGTTTGTAAGATTTATGACCCTACTAGAGGAGCAATTTTTGTTGTGCAAATGGGTTCAAACATATTGTTTTCATTAAATATTGAAAATATGCAAACGTTTCTGGTACCTGAAGTAAAATCTCCTTGTTGGTTGTAGCATTTTTATTATGGCCACTTGAGTTTTAATGGATTGAGTAACCTCCAACATGAAAGTATGATGACATATCTTCCTCATATTATTATTTGTTATTAAATACTATGCAATTTATCAGGACGTGTGCATACCATAGCATACATGATACTACCAACTGCAGTTGCATATGGAACCTTCGACATTTGTTCCAACTCAGCATCGTCCTTGGCTACTCCTACTGCAGACAACTTGAAATGAGTACCAAATAGAATTCTAATTTCCTTAGCACCAAACATGTTGAATCGTTGTAGCACTTTCTCAATATAGCTTCGTTGAGACAAGTGTAATGATCCTACACTTCTGTTTCTTATAATTTCCATACCAAGAGTTTTATTAGCTCTACCCAGATCCTTCATCTCAAACTCGGCACTAAGCTGCTTCTTTATCTGAACAATGTGTGACATACTACAAGCAGTAATAAGCATATCATTCACATACAATAACAAGTAAACATAAGAATCATATGACATCTTTTAATGATAAAACAATTATCGTATGGACTCCTCATGAACCCTTTTGACACCATGAATGTATCAAAATGTTTTTACCATTGTGTAGGTGATTGTTTCCAACCATACGGTTACTTTTTCAGCAGACAAAATTTATTCTCCATAGTAGGTTCGATAAATCCCTCTGGTTATCTCATGTAGATTTTCTGCTTCAATTCCCCATGTAGAAACGCAATCTTCACATCCAACTGCTCAAGCTCTAAATCTTACAAAACTACTATGGCTAACAAAACTCGAATCAAACTATGCTTCACCACTATAGAAAACACTTCATTGAAGTCGATTCCTTCCCTTTGAGTAAAAACTTTAGCGACCAGTCGTGCCTTGAATCGAGATGCCTCAACCCCTGGATTACCTTCATTTTCCTTGAACACGCATTTACTTCCTACTATCTTCTGTCCTTTAGACAAGTCAACAAGCTTCCATGTTTGATTCTTATGAAGAGATTCAATCTCTTCCCCTATAGCACCAATCCATCGATCTACCTCTGAACTCGCTATAGAATCTTTGTAGCTACTAGGTTCTTGCATCTCAATTTCTTATGCAACTGACAGAGCATATGCAACTAGATCTGCATACCTTTTTGGGAATCTAATATCTCTCTCTGCTCAATGCTATGTTATAAGGTTGTTATTCTGGTTCCAGTGCATCATCGTCACTATCATCTGATGCTGACGTTTCACCTCATGATTCTGGATCCACCTTAGAACCACTTGAATTATTAAACCTGCTAGAAACTGATTCTAGTTCAAGCTCCAACTGTTTACTCACAATTGATCCTGATTCGACCATTTCTCCTACTTCCTTCTGACTATCTATCAAAACACACTCATTAAAATTAACGTATGTACTGATGAGAACACCTGAAGACTTTCGAGAGGTACACCATAACGTAGATCCCTTCCCTCCAGTAGTATATCCAAGAAATATGCACCTTTTTTCCCTCGGCTCAAGCTTACCATCTCTCGCTTGAGCATACACATGACAACTAAACACCCTCAAATGTCCATAATCAGCCGACCATCTATATCTAATCTCAAAAGGAGTATTACAATCAATAGCCGTTGATGGAGAACGATTCACCATGTAACACGTTGTATTAACAGCTTCAGCCCAAAAATCCTTTCCCACACCGGAATGTGAGAGCATAATTTGTGCCTTGTCACAAAGTGTTATGTTCATTTTTTCTGCGACTCAATTCTGTTGTGGTGTTCTAGAATAAGTGTGATGGCGCATTATTCCCTCAGCTTCACAGAACTCGTTGAACTCACGATTGCAATATTCTAACCCATTATCTATCCTAAGACGTTTGATTTTTCTTCCTTTTTGCTTCTCAATCATCGTCTTCCATTTGACAAAGGTTGAATATGCTTCATCTTTCGTTTTCAGAAAGTAAACCCACACCATCCTTGAATAATCATCAATCAAACTCATGTAGTATCTTGCTCCGCACTTGAATGGAATTCTGTTTGGACCCCAAAGATCTGAGTGAATGGAGTCCAATGTCTCTTTAGTCTTTCATACAGCCGATTTGCTGAATTTGACTCTAGTTTGTTTACCAAACACACAGTGCTCACAAAATCCTAATGATTCTGCTTTATACCCTTTCAACAATCTCTCTTTCCCAAAACAACTAATCTTCTGTCACTCATATCATCAAGACGCTAATGCTACAACTAATTTTGATCCTTCCTACTTTGGCTATTACTCCCTGATGATGCTAATGCAGCATCCCCCATAACAACACTCCCATGGAGAATGTAAAGACCCTTCTGCAAACTGTCCGTCATGCATACCATTGAGCCTTTTGTTACTTTGGTTACACCGCCTTCTGCATGGTACTTGTAACCCAGAGAGTCTAGAGTCCAAAGAGAAATCAAGTATATCTTTAACCCAAGAACGTTCAAGTACGTCAAGATTCTAACAACCCCGTCAAACATTTTGATTCTGACGTTACCATTACCACCGACAGTCAACGAATGATTATTCCCTAAATAGACAGTTCCCTATATTGGCTTGTAAGTATTGAACCACTTCTTAAACTGACACATGTGATATGTAGCGCCAGTATCGAGTACCCAAGATTTTTTCCCACAGTCTGAACTCACGGACAATACATCTCCTCTACCACTGTTTTCACTATCATCGGAATCGTTCACACCTTCAAAAAATTTTGATGCATTCAGTTTTGGACAACCTCTCCTATAATGACCCTTCTCGTCGCATTCATAACAGTTTAAGTGCTTTACCTTTGACTTGGACCTCTAGCTCTTACTTCTTAAAGAACTCGCTTTGCTTCCAGATCTTCCCCTAGTCATAAGACCTTCCCCTTCAGCTTGATTGTTTGGTTGTAACTGTCTCATCTCCTTCGATTTCAATGCCCCTTTGACATCTGTTAGCGATAACTTATCCTTACCATACATAATGGTATCTATGAAGTTTTCATGGGGAGCTAGTAACGATATCAATACAAACAAAGCTTGATCCTCATCCTAAATATTGATATCTATGTTCTCCAAGTCTATTATAGTTGATTTAAAATTATCTAAATGCTCAGTTATGTACATACCTTATTTAAATCTGAAATCGTACAAACTCTTCTTCAAGTATAATTAGTTTACTACTGATTTCTTTGAACAAAGATCTCATAGCTTCTTCCATGCGCAAGCAGCAGTTTTCTCACCATTAATATCGTGAAGCACATTTTCTTTCAGACTCATTAAAATCCAGCATATAACCCTGTCTTGAAGATCTTGCTTCTCCTCTTCTTTCATCTCTTCTGGTAACTTATTCTCCACAGCCTTCCACAACCCTTGCCGTACCAATGAAGATTTTAGTTTAATCTTCCACAATGAAAAGCTGGATCCCCATCAATTTTTTAAATTATGTATTTTGTTGATGTAGACTCCATTGTGAAATCCTAATTGCAAAAGCCCTAATTTTACCACGTAGCTCTGATACCAATTTTGTTATTAAATCACTATACAATTTATCACGAAATGTCTCAAGCACAGAACACAATGAAACAAATAACAGTAAAGATAGAACATAGTGTTTAACGTGGTTCAACAATTGTCTACGTCCACGGGCGCTGTTAGAGAAAAGTGTGTCACTATGATAGAAAAGGGTTACAGATTTCAGATTATATTTTTTGTAGTCCTAGTAGTCTATTTATAGGGAATAAATAGACTAACTAGACAATGGGCCTAATGGGCTCATATACACTAATAAGAAAACCATTCATTGTATTACAACTTACAGTCAATGACACAAAACTGTACCGCCGAACATGGTATATTGTCAAGGTACTATTCGCCTCATTCATAGCAGTATTCCTACCCAAGTTTGTGAAGAATGTGTTGTTGGCAAACAACATCATTCTCAATTTACCCAGTAAGTCATGGCAAGAAAAAAGAGTTTTAGTGCTAATTCATTCTGATATTTGTGGCTCAATAACACCATTTTCTAACTAAGTTAAAATATACTTAATTACCTTCATTGATGATTATACTCGAAAAAATTGGGTTTATTTTTTAAAGAAAAAATTAGAAGGTTCGTGTGCATTCAAAAGCATAAGGTTCGTGTAGAAACTGAAACACGAAAGACCATTAAGACTCTTCGAACAGATTGTGGTGGAGAGTACTGTTAAACCAAATTTATAGCTTTTTTTTATCATTTATGTCATTTGAAGAGAGTTAGCAGCTATATATACACCACAACAAAATGGTGTATCATAGAGGAAAAAACAGATCGATCCTCCATATGGTGAGAAGCTTGTTGAATAGAGGGAAATATCCAAAATTATTTTGGCACGAGGTAGTAATTTGAAGTCTTCATATCTTGAATATAAGCCCTATATTTTATATTCAAAATACGACACCAGATGAGGCTTGGAGTGGAAGGAGACTAGTTGTTAATGAATTTAAAAAAATTGGATGCATTACTTATATGCATATTCCGAATTAGAAAAGGAAGAATCTTAATGATAAAGGGGAAAATATGTTTTTCTTTGTATTAGTAAAACATCAAAAACTTATAAATTGTTTAATCTATAAACTCAAAAACTGTGACAAGCCGAGACATTATCTTTAATGAGGAAAACACTTGGAATTGGAATATGAAAGAAACTACTCAAGTTCTTTTCTTTGACAGTGATTTTGAAAGTGAACCAACTCTATTAGTCGTTATATCTGAAAATTCATCAGAAGCAACTCCAACAGCTACTTAAATTTTTTCCAACACTAGCAGAAGCTAACGATGCAACAACTTGATCTCTTCTTTGTATTAAAAAAAGGCATGCATGGATGGAAGACCATGAGGTGACTAAAATTTATAATCCAATCATTCATTTTGCTTTATTTTCAGATTTTACTGTCAAAGAAGAAAAGTGGAGGAAGGCGATGAATGATGAAATTAATTTTATTGAAAGAACTGATACTTAGGAACTGATTGATCTTCCAAAAAAGCACAAAACCAGTGGTGTAATATGGATTTTTAAACTAAAACAAAAATAAAATGGTGAAGTTGACAAGTATAAGGCGCGTTTGGCAGCTAAGAGATATAAACAAAAATAGGGGATTGACTATGATAAGGTCATAAATTTTCTGGACCAAATCAGGTGGGTAGAGAAAAATGGTGTTTTGATGATGTGATAATTGGTGTGGTTTATTTTAATCAAAGGTTAATTTAGTCAAGTGTTTTGGAGAGTTTCAAAGGTATTAAATGTTTGGGTGTTTTGTAGTGAGAGATTTAAGCTGTCTGGTTGTATTAAATGTTCATTACCCTCATTAATGAAAGTAGTTGGGTATTTATACCCTTAACTATGGACCCATGGGCATTTGGGTCAAGTTGTGAAATCGGGTCGAGTTTAAAGACCCATTAGTTTTTAAGTAGATTAGCACCTAGCTTAGTCAAAAGGTGTTTAGTGTTTTAATACTTTTGTCCTGGCTCGATAGTTCATTGGGCATCTATTGTCCGAATTACCCCTGTCCGGTTTTCTCGGTGAGTAGTGGTGAAGAAATCCAGACTCATCAGTAGCCCATTTATTAGGCTTTGTCAAAGGTCTTTGACAGGACTAAAAAACTCATCTAGTCAGTAACAACATTTTTCGGCCCGTTTATGTGCTTGGTTCTAGGTTCATCTAGACTGATTTCTTCTCAGAATTCTATGAGTTTTCTTTGGATCGTGGGACACGTGTCACATTTTGATTTTTCCTACCATCTGTTTTCTCCCTGGAACGACGCTCCCACTAAGCCTGAGAAGTAACTTCTGCATTTAATGTTTCTTACGTCAGCGTCGTTTTCAATCATTACCTGAATCTTTTCGTGTTCTCCTAGGTATTAGTAGCTTTTTGCCTTACTAATATATAAATTACTTTCTTTTTACTGTTTCACCATCTTCACCACTCCACAATTTCTTTTCTCAGAGCTTTTAACCCTTTCTTTCAAAACCTCTCTTGGTTAGTTTTATGTTCACATCGAGAAACGCTCTTGTCAAAGGCAGTTGGTTGAATCTTTCTGAACTAGAGAAAGCGAAAAAAGTCAAAGGAGAGAGACGCATTGTTGCTGGTCTTCCAGTATCTCCAAGCAATAAGTCTAATACACCATCCTTAGAAGCTGATCAAGGATCTTCTTCTACTAAAAGCGCAAAACCTAAACGTTTATTCTAGCCAACCCTTTCGCGAATCCCGTCAGGCTCCTCTGTTCAGGAGTCTCAACCTTCTACTGCTCAAGAGAAAGCGGTATCAAGTGTCAGGAAACCTTTTCTGTTTCTCGCCATGGGATCTAACATTGAAAAGTCCCCAGAGAAAACCAACCCTCGCAAAAAAACACGCTTGGTAAAAGGCCAAGAACCTGGCTCACAACCAAAGTCATCCAAAACGGGGGCCTCCAACTCAGCATCCAAAGATAAAGCTTTCGGATCGGAGATATCTATAAGAGCCCCAATAGACAAGCCCTCTAGATCTGAGGAAACTAAAATAACTTCTCAAACAAAGTCCTCCAAAGCTGAGCCCCAACCGGACACCAGACCTCTATAGGAAACTGGGGCTCAGCCATCCCGACAGACCATTGAGCCACAAGCTGACACTCTTCCATCCTCAACAACTGACAAACCTTCCACAATGATGAAATAGGTAATGGAAGATAGAATCGAAAAAGGCCCCCTTTGAGACTGAAGCCTCTGGACAAACTGAGGACGCTGCCTCTAACAAAAGAGGAAAGGGAAAGGTGAAGGTGGCACTGGTTCATCCGGAGCTATCGGAGAGCTTGGAGGGCAAGGTGGGACCTTGGTTTCAGAAGGTCAATGTGAAGTATCTGCTGGCCATGCATAACGTCAACTATGTCTATCCTCACACCTCCGAGCAGGGCCGGATCCGAACCAAATAGGGGATCCCATAATCGGTGAAGGTGATAGTACCAGTCACACAGGAGACTCCGAAGGACTGCAACCTCAACGAGATCGTCATTTACACTGAGCTACTCAACTGGGGGCTCAAATTCCACTTGGATCCATAAATCGTCGGGTATTTTCACCTGATCAAACTTTGTCCAAGTCATCTAAGTCCAAATGCTTGCTATACACTCCTTGCCTGTATAATGGCATCGAGGTTGTCCGATATTCCTCTCCCCATGGAGCAATTCGCTGCAGTGTCCAGCCTGTGCAAAAACCATCATATCCCATTCTACCACTACAACATAGGAGAAAACTTCAAAGTGGTGGATGACTTGGTGGAGTTAGAGAAAACTGGAAGACTCAGTTCCTATTCATCAATGGGACTTGGGAGAATGGGAGAAAAATCAAGGCTAGTGTTAATTCTAGCATGCTCACCAGCAGGTGGAAGAGCACAAGTAAGTATTTGGTTTTATTTGTCTTTTCTCTTTCTTATTTTCACAAAAATTTCACTCTTGAATCACCCATTTTCTCATGTCAGTATTGCCGAAGGAGTTCACTGGCTATTTTGATGAGGGTCAGACCACATGTTGCAAGCTAAATTCATTGGCTGCTGAACGTTGGGGGGACACTTTCCACAACTTTTTTACTTCTGGGAACTTGGTGAGATCCCACTTGTGGAATATCATGGGCCGGAGAGATCTCACTTGGGAGGAGCTGCCTACACCACCTCCCTAGCTTCCACACTTAAGAGAACAGAGGAAAAGGATGGCAAACTGGCCTTACCCTCCAGAACCAAAGCCCCATGCAAAATTAAAGGGAAGGGCAAGAAAAAAAGGCTGCGGTAGAGGCAGTCTGGGGTGCGGTAGAAGAGACTGGTCCGGTGAATCAAGGAGGGCAGAACCAATGAGGAATTGATGCTAATTTTCTTAAAGTAGTTGAGGATGAGACTATTAAGGAGGCAGGTGAACCTCAAAATCCACCAAGGCCTCCTAAAAAGGAACGAAAAAGGAGAGCAAGCAGCGATGAGAGGACTACTAAGAAGAAGAAGGTCACCTTAGGGGAAGAAATAATCCTTCGCCCTTCGGAGCCTCTACCTCCAGCAGACCCAACTGATCCTACCTTAACAGAGCAGATTCCCACCGATCTACACTCCGGGGAAGGTACCAGAGCGGATATTGATGGAGTAGACATCAGTGGGCTCCAAAATATTGGTATCTATTTTACCGATTTTGAGAAAAACGACTTCGTTGGCCCCTACCTTCCTCCAAGCTCTTCTAATATGGTGACTTTTAATGGCAAGTCCTTCACTGTCTCCGGGGAACACGATGTGGTGACCCACTCTCTCCTGGGCCATATTCAGCCAGTACTCAACTTGGAAAGGCAAGTAAAAAATCAGTATGCCCTCATCAACATCCTCAACACAGATAATGAGACTTTGTCAACTGACCTCCTCAACGCAAACCAGAGTATTGAGGCACTGAAGAAGGAGCTTGAGGAGTTGAAGAAGGAGAAAGAAGATCTGGAAACCAAGCTGGTCATTTCGGAGACAACTAACACAGAGCTCCAAACTAAGTGCCCGGTTTGGAAAAAATATCTTTCCACCTTGAAGGGAGATATGAAGACTAGAGACGATGTCATCCAAGCCCTGTCCGGTGATAAGATTTCCCTTGAAGAGGTTGTGTCCAAGGCAACCAAGGAGAAGGAAGACTTGGTGAAGGAGTAGGAAAAGATGATTCAAACCAGCATAGATAAGTACACCAACGAGGTGATAGATTCATTGGAAAAAAAGTATGGTGAAGTAAATTCTAACATGGTACTTCTATTTCACGAGAAGTTTCCGAGGAGGACACTGGGTCCCTTATGGGAATTCGTGGATTATGATGACATCCCATTCCACACACTGGTAGATGGTGATAAGAAGAATTACTCTAGTGGGATCGACTCTACCACTGATGAGGAAGAAAGGAACCGAAGAGAGTTCAAGTGGTGAACCCAAAGATCCTAAGAAAATGGACGATGCAGGAATATCCGAATGGAATAAGCCCTGAGGTTTTAACTATCTTTTCTTACTTTGTTTTTCTTAACCTTGTGAAATACTAAATTCCTTGGATGGCCAAGGAATTTTTATAACCATGTCCAGTTTGAGTCCGGTTAAGCCTTTCTTTAAACTTAAAGTCCTTGGATGGCCAAGGTATATTTTATGTTCTAATATCATCATCCGGTTTTAGCTAGACAGGTTTACCTTTGCTAAAAATTTTCTCTGTTTCATACTTGCTTAAATGTAATGGCTAATGTTGAAAGAGCGTTTATTTATTTTACAACTATTTAAGATGAGAGTGTTTAAAATCTCCGATGACATGTGTTTAATGGTCATCATTCAACCAAATTAATCCGATCTGCCAAATATCCTTAGAAGACTTTAAAGGAATTGTAATCAAACCACTCCGAATATTTTAAGAAGGCATCAAATTTTATTGAAAAACCCGGACACCTCATTAAAACCTCCCCGCGCCACCAGGGTAGGAAAGAGTATGCCCCATAATATTTACATGGACTTTAAACAAGTAAATATTTACACAACCTTTATTCCAGATATTAGCGGAGGTGTTCAATATTCCAGGCGTGCTTTAAGATTCCTCCATCTTTGTCTTGAAGACTGTATATCCCACGCTTAAGTTTTTCAGAGACCTCATAAGGCCCTTCCCAGTTTGGAGCTAGCGTGCCGAACTGCTTCTCCTTAGTATGAAAGAAAATTTTCCTCAATACTTTATCCCCTAGCCGAAAATCCCTTCTTTTGATTTTGAAAACAAATCTGCTCCTCATCAAGCCTTGGTATAGGGTGGTTCTAAGATGAGCCTTAACTTTTTTTTCTTCTATCAAATCCAACTGACTTCTGATTGCCACTTCATTAGCCTGTTCAGAATAATTGTGGACTCTGTATGATGGAAGAGTTGCCTCTATAAGAGCAATTGCATCCATCCCATATACCAAGGCAAAAGGATATTCTTGTGTAGCAGCTCCAGGAGTAGTCCGGTATGCCCATAATACTTCTTGTAAATAGCTTTGCGACTTTCCTGCAGCCCCTTCTAAATTCTTTTTTTAAACCGGACAGGATCGTCCTGTTTGCCACTTCAACTCAATCATTTTCTTGTTAGTGGAAAGGAGAAGAAAAACAATGCTGAAGGCCCCGAGAGGCACATAAATTCTCCATATCATTGTTATCGAATTGTGGCCCATTGTTTGTGGTTATCTTTTTTGGAACCCCAAATCTGCAACAAATGTTAGATAAGATAAATTTTATAATAGCTTTCGAAGTAGTTCCTGCCAGTGCGGCCGCTTCTATCCATTTTGAGAAATAATCAATTGCTAAAATAATAGTTTTGCACCGTCCGGATGCCATTGGTAGAGGCCCTACTAAATCCAGCCCTGAACGAGCAAAAGGCACCGGCTCAGAAATCGATTCTAGAGGAACAGCTGGGATATGAATTTCATTACCCTATCTTTGGCATAGGTCACATTTATTTACCAACTCCTTGGCATCTGTCACTATGGATGGCCAATAGTATCCGGCCAACAAAACCCTCCGGGTTAAAGCTCTATAGCCACAGTGTGCTGATCATTCTCCATCATATAGTTCGGATAGCGAAATTTGGGATTCTTCAACCCCCAAACAACGCAGGAGAGGTCTACTAAACGACTTCTTATAACGGACATCTCTTATAATTAAAAAACCACGAGCCATATGCTTCATTTTCCTTGCTACAGCTTTCTTTGGAGGCAAAATGTCATCAGAGATGTATTGAAGAAGGGGATATCTCCAGTCTTTGGGTTGAACCACTTGTATACTTAAACTTTCCTCCTCTTCTTTGTTTTGATTGGGTTGTATGGATGTACATTCTTGCACATGAATCCATAGGTAGGACTCAGAGTATGCTATGGTTGCCAAAGAGTCTTCTAGTGTATTCTCCGATCTAGGTATATGCTCAAAACTAACATTTTTGAAGTTAGCTGCCACTTCTTTAAGGATAAACAAGTATTTGATCAACTGCTCCTTTTTTGCATCAGATTGACCTTGGGAATCATGGATAAGAAACTGAGAATCACCCATTAACCTGACTCTTTTAGCCCCACACAGAAAAGCTAGCTTCAGACCAGCTATAGCAGCCTCATACTCGGACTCATTGTTAGAAGCCCTAAAAGCAAAACATATAGCCTGGTATAACTTATCGTTATAGGGAGAGGTTAAACATATCCTAGCACCACAACCCATAGTACTTGATCAACCATCTGTCCGGACAACCCATACATTATTAGTTTTCTCATCTGTAACTTGCTTAGTACTTCTATCTGAATGGAACTCAACCAGGAAATCAACAACATATTGAGCTTTGACTGAAGTTCGAGGGGAGAAATCAATATCATAATCACCCCATTCTACTGACCATTTGGTCATTCTGCTTGATATGTCTGCCTTCTGAAGAACATTTTTCAAAGGAAAGACGTCCGGACGATAATAGAATGAGACTGAAAGTACGACCTCATTTTTCTGGCAGCAATCACCAAGGCTAGTGCTAGTTTTTCAAGCTTTAGGTACCTTTTTTCAGCATCCATTAGACTTTTGTTGATGTAGTACACTGGACGAGGATAATTGTCCATCTCTCTTACCAGCACCGCACTTATAGCATATTCAGACACAACTAAGTATATGTACAGTGTCTCTCCGTCAACAGGTTTGAAAAGAGTTTTGGGGGAAGATGAATGTTTTTTTATTTCATTAAACACCTGGTCGCACTGTAGAGACCAGTTAAAGTCTTTAGAACCCTTTAAAGTCTGAAAAACCGGGGCACACCTATCCGAAGACATTGAAATAAAACAATTTAAAGCAGTCGACCTTCCTGTCAACCTTTGTACTTCTTTAACATTCCGAGGATGATCCATTTTAAACAAGGCATCAAACTCGTCCGGATCAGGCTGTATCCCGTTCTCACTTATCACATACCCCAAAATATTTCCGGATTGCACCCCAAAGACACATTGTTTCTGGATTTAATTTTAAATTAACCTTTGCCAAATTGGCAAACGTTTCTTGAAGATCAGCTAGGTGCAACTCCTCTTCCAAGGTTTTTACCATCATGTCATCAATATATACTTCCATATTTCTCCCAATCTGATCAGCAACTGCTTCTTTCACCAACCTCTCATAGGTAGCCCCAGCATTTTTCAACCCAAAAGGCATTAACTTGTAACAATAGAGGCCCCTATCTGTAACAAAAGTAGTGTATTCCTGGTCCTTCGGATCCACCTGTATCTGGTTATAACCGAAGAAGGCATCCATGAAGGACAATAACTTGTTCCCAGATGTGGTGTCTACCAAATGATCTATCCGGGGGACTGGATATAGATCTTTTGGACAAACTCTGTTGCGGTCAGTGAAGTCGATACACATACGCCATTTCCCATTATTTTTCTTTACTAACACTGGATTGGCTGTTCATAAATTATACTAATACTCCTTTATGTGCCCTATCTTGGTAAGTCGGTCAACCTCTTGAACTATGACATCAGCTTTCTCCTTAGAAAAAGCTCTCATTCTTTGCACAACAGGTGCAACATCTCTTCGGATGGATAGTTGATGTGATATAACATTCACAGGTACTCCGGTCACATCAGCATTGCACCAAGCAAAAACATGTTGGTGGTTTGCCAAAAAGGACAACACTTTTTTTCTTCAATTTTGGGGCCATGTTGGAGCCAATTTTAACATTCTTTCCTTCAACCAGATACTGGGTTTCAACTTCTTCAAATGGTATCAAAACACTAGGGGTCTCTCTAGGGTCATCAATTTCACCCTCACCCTTAGAGGGCCCCAACAACTGCTAATCTTCATTTACCCGGACAACCCCCAGAGTTTTAGGGGCAAGTGCAGTTGCATAAAATTCTCTTGCTATTTGTTGGCTACTCCGGACAACTCCCACCTGCCCTTGAACTTCATACTTTAAATATTGTTGAACTGTTGAAGCCACAACATGCATCCAGGAGAGCCATGATCTCCCAAAGATCGCATTGTAACATATGGGGCAATCCACCACAACGAATAGTACACTGGCCATCTTCTTGAAAGGGTCTTTACCCAATAATACTTCCTCCTCAAATTCTCCGATCACATCCGCAGAGCTTCCTGTGAAGCCCACAATGGTCTTGTTCGAACGCTGGATCACTGCTGGATTTTTCATCTGTTTATAAGAACTTAAAAATAGAATATTGGCTGAGCTGCCAGTGTCAAATAAAATTCGCCTAATGTTGTTACCCCCAATCGACGCTCCTATCACCACATCATTCTCATGAGGCCCAACTATGTCCCTTAGATTATCTTCATCAAAAACAATGAAGGGAAAAGTAATTTGAGACTAATACAAAGACATGCCTCCCTCCAACTGAGTAGCTAGAGTGTGAACATGCCTCTTTCTTGATGAAGGAATTGGCGCTATCATAGTGTCCCCTCCAAATATAGTGAGTGACTCAAAAAAGCTTATGAGTCCAGACACTATCTTGGTATGTTCTGTTATAACCCCCACTTTATTTCGGGTTGAATCATGATCCAAATACTCTGATTCGATATCAAATCTTTCAATGATTACCATAGCCCCGTCCGGAGCAGATGTCCGTGCATTGTTCGTTGGGCCAGTCCGGTGAGCATTGTGAGGCCTGTTTCCACTTCTTCTTTTGACATTAGCTCCTAACTTCCCCCTTTCAATCAGATTCTACACCTCTTGTTTCAAAGCGATGTAATCCTTGGTTTTATGGCCAATGTCATGATGATATTGGCAACAAAAGAGTATTACGACTTTCCCTATGAGATTGAAGCACTATCGGCTTCGTGAAATGTACCTCATCTTTTATTTTATCATAGATGGTTGCCACATTTTCTTTCAACTGAGCAAACCACTCTGGTTGGACCCAAGGTCCTCATTTATTTCTAGACTGCTCGCTCTGAGCTGGAGCTGGGCGAGATTGTGTCTGTTTGGCCCTGTTGGGCGCCTGTTCGGCTTCTTTGGCCTTGTATCCGTACTGGTTCTGGTTTGGTGCAGCTGGGACAGATATTACTTGCCTGTGTACCCTAGTCTTTTTGTTTCATCTACATTGATTTTTTTGCCCACCTGGTTTAGCAAACGACCCCAACTTATGGTCTTTTTTCTTATTATCCAATCGGCCAGATTCCCAGGGTTTAATCCATGCCTCAGATAAGCTATTGCTACCTGCTCAAAGTAATCAGCTAACCCATTCTTTGTGTTCACGAACCGGCTTATATAGTCTTTTAGTGATTCGTTTGGCTCTTGGGCATAATGGATTATAGTATCTCCATTGCCCTTCACCTCCTTACTCCCTGCAAACAGCCTTTAGAAGGCCACCCAAAACGTGTCAAAGTTTCTGATACAACCCCGTGGTAAGTTTTTGTACCATTTCAAAGCACTTCCCATAAAATATTAAGAGAAGGCTCTAATAAGCAGTTTGTCATCATCATCAAAATTCATCATAAATTTTTTAAACTGTTCCAGATTGTTGTCTGGATCTTTGCTCGCATCATACTTCTCCATTTTAGTACTGTCAAACCTCTTAGGAATGTTTTCGGTCAGTATCTTGCATGACAATGGGGATTGCCTTTCATTCCGCCCACGACTAAAAACAGTATCTTCATTAGGTGTTGCAAAAATACTTGGCTCATCATGGAAAACAAAGGGATCCATCAGCAGCTGATCCATATGCCTATGACTATGGCCGTGGCTGTGAGATGACTATTTTCCCAGATGTCTCTTTAATCTCCCATGCCTATCCCTCTTTCTTTAATATTTTTTAACCAACTTTTGTTTCTTCTTAGATCTTCCCTCACCACTGCTCGATGACAAGGACTCCTCAAGCCCATCCTCGTTCGAGGAGCTACTTAAGGACTCAGACTCTGAGCTCTCCACCGGTTTGGACCGATGAGATTTCTTGGAACTGACATGGGTCTTTTTTGTACTCAAGTGAGTTTTTGTTGATGGGTCATTCTCCCTTGGGTTGTCAGTAAGGTGAATGGCTGACACTTTCCACTTTTCTTTTAAACCCCTCTCTGCCTTTTTATTGGCCCTCAACGGTTCTATTTCAGCCTTCAGCCTATCTCGTTATTTGAGCGTGTACTCATCGTTCTCTCCCACCACTTTTATTAAAGGTGGTGGAACTGTTTACTCGTCTGGATTCATCCGAACTGGTTTTTTTTGCTGGTTTTGAATGCTAGATTCAGGCACTTTCTCCTCCCAATGTGGTCGCCAATTTGGTGTGGTTTATTTTAATCAAAGGTTAATTTAGTCAAGTGTTTTGGAGAGTTTCAAAGGTATTAAATGTTTGGTTGTTTTATAGTAAGAGATTTAAGCTAGCTGGTTGTATTAAATGTTCATTACCCTCATTAATGAAAGTAGTTGGGTATTTATACCCTTAATTATGGACCCATGGGCTTTTGCAAATGTCTATATGAGCACACAATTTTTGCTAGGATTGAAGATAAGGGGAAATTTCTCATTGTTTTCGTATATGTATACGATCTCATATTTACTAGAAATGATAGTGTTATGTCTGAAGAATTTAAAAAATCTATGATGATTGAATTTGAAATGTCTAATCTTGGTATGATGCATTATTTCCTTGGCATAAAATTAATGCAATCAGCTAATGGGACCTTTATTCATCAAAATAAGTATGTGCAATATGTTTTCGACATGTATCAACTGAAGGATTACAATCATGTAATCACTCCAACTGAGTTTGAAGCTAAACAAAGATCATGAAGGGAAGAAGGTTAACAACACACTTTACAAGCCATCTGAGTCCAGATTCTTGGTATACACTCCTTGCCTGTATAATGGCATCGAGGTTGTCCGATATTCCTCACCCATGGAGCAATTCGCTGTAGTGTCCAGCCTGTGCAAAAACCATCACATCCCATTCTACCACTACAACATGGGAGACAACTTCAAAGTGGTGGATGACTTGGTGGAGTCAGAGAAAACTGGAAGACTCAGTTCCTATTCATCAATGGGACTTGGGAGAATGGGAGAAAAATCAAGGCTAGTGTTAATTCTAGCATGCTCACCAGCAGGTGGAAGAGCACAAGTAAGTATTTGGTTTTATTTGTCTTTTTCTCTTTCTTATTTTCACAAAAATTCCACTCTTGAATCACCCATTTTCTCATGTCAGTATTGCCGAAGGAGTTCACTGGCTATTTCGAGGAGGGGCAGACCACATGTGGCAAGCTAAATGCATGGGCTGCTGAACATTGGGGGAACGCCTTCCACAACTGTTTTACTTCTGGGAACTTGGTGAGATCCCACTTGTGGAATACCATGGGCCGAAGAGATCTCACCTGGGAGGAATTTCCTACACCACCTCCCTAGCTGCCATACTTAAGAGAACAGAGGAAAAGGATGGCAAACTGTCCTCACCCTCCAGAACCAAAGCCCCAAGAAAAATTAAAGGGAAGGGCAAGAAAAAAAGGCTGTAGCAGAGGCAGTCTGGGGTGCTGCAGAAGAGACTGGTCCGGTGAATCAAGGAGGGCAGAACCAATGAGGAATTGATGCTACTTTGCTTAAAGTAGTTGAGGATGAGACTATTAAGGAGGCATGTGAACCTCAAAAACCACCAAGGCCTCCTAAAAAGGACCGAAAAAAGGGAGCAAGCAGCAATGAGAGGACTACTAAGAAGAAGAAGGTCACCTTGGGGGAAGAATTAATCTTTCGCCCTTCGGGGCCTCTACCTCCAGAAGACCCAACTGATCCTACCTTAGCAGAGCAGATTCCCACCGATCTACACTCCGGGGAAGGTACCAGAGGGGTTATTGATGGAGTAGACATGATTGGGCTCCAAAATATTGGTATCTATTTTACTGATTTTGAGAAAAACGACTTCGTTGGCCCCTACCTTCCTCCAAGCTCTTCCAATATGGTGACTTTTAATGGCAAGTCCTTCACTGTCTCCGGGGAATATGATGTGGTGACCCACTCTCTCCTGGGCCATATTCAGCCAGTACTCAACTTGGAAAGGCAAGTCAAAAATCAGTCTGCCCTCATCAACACCCTCATCACAGACAATGATACTTTGTCAACTGACCTCCTCAACGCAAACCGGAGTATTTAGGCACTGAAGAAGGAGCTTGAGGAGTTGAAGAAGGAGAAAGAAGATCTGGCAACCAAGGTGCTCATTTCGGAGACAACTAACACAGAGCTCCAAACTAAGTGCCCGGTTTGGAAAAAATATCTTTCCGCCTTGAAGGGAGATATGAAGACTAGAGACGATGCCATCCAAGTCCTGTCCGCTGATAAGATTTCCCTTGAAGAGGTTGTGTCCAAGGCAACCAAGGAGAAGGAAGACTTGGTGAAGGAGTAGGAAAAGAGGATTCAGACCAGCATAGATAAGTACACCAACGAGGTGATAGATTCATTGGAAAAAAATTATGTTGAAGTAAAGTCTGACATGGTACTTCTATTTCACGAGAAGTTTCTGAGGAGGACACTAGGTCCCTTGTGGGAATTCGTGGAGTATGATGACATCCCATTCCACACACTGGTAGATGGTAATAAGAAGAATTACTCTAGTGGGATCGGCTCTACCACTAATGAGGGAGAAAGGAACCGAAGAGAGTTCAAGTGGTGAACCCTAAGATCCTAAGAAAATGGACGATGCAGGAATATCCGAATGGAATAAACCCTGAGGTTTTAACTATCTTTTCTTACTTTGTTTTTCTTAACCTTGTGAAATACTAAAGTCCTTGGATGGCTAAAGAATTTTTGAAACCATGTCTAGTTTGAGTCCGGTTAAGCCTTTCTTTAAACTTAAAGTCCTTGGATGGCCAAGGCATATTTTATGTTCTAATATTATCATCCGGTTTTAGCTGGACAGGTTTACCTTTGCTAAATTTTTGCTCTGTTTCATACTTGCTTAAATTTAATGGCTAATCTTGAAAGAGCCTTTATCTATTTTACAAGTATTTAAGATGAGAGTGTTTAAAATCTCCGATGACATGTGTTTAATGGTCATCATTCAACCAAATTAATCTGATCTACCAAAGATCCTTAGAAGACTTTAAAGGAATTGTAATCAAACCACTTCGAATATTTTAAGAAGGCGTCAAATTTTATTGAAAAACCCGGACACCTCATTAAAACCTCCCCGCGCCACCAGGGTAGGAAAGAGTATTCCCCCTAATATTTACATGGACTTTAAACAAGTAAATATTTACACAACCTTCATTCCAGATATTAGCAGAGATGTTCAATATTCCAGGGGTGCTTTAAGATTCCTCCATGTTTTTCTTGAAGCCTATATGTCCCAGGCTTAAGTTTTTCAGAGACCTCATAAGGCCCTTCCCAGTTCGGAGCTAGCTTGGCGAACTGCTCCTCTTTAGTATGAAACAAAATTTTCCTCAATACTTTATCCCCTGGCCGAAAATCCCTTCTTTTGATTTTGAAAGCAAATCTGCTCCTCATCAAGCCTTGGTAAAGGGTGGTTCTAAGATGAGCCTTAACGTTTTTTCTTCTATCAAATCCAACTGACTTCTGATTGCCACTTCATTAGCCTGTTCGGAATAATTGTGGACTCTGTATGATGGAAGATTTGCCTCTATAGGAGCAATTGCATCCATCCCATATACCAAGGCAAAAGGATATTATTGTGTAGCAGCTTCAGGAGTAGTCCGGTATGCCCATAATACTTCTTGTAAATAGCTTGGCGACGTTCCTGCAGCCCCTTCTAAATTCTTTTTTAAACCGGACATGATCGTCCTGCTTGCCACTTCAACTTAACCATTTGCTTGTTGGTGGAAATGAGAAGAAAAACAATGCTGAAGGACCCGAGAGGCACAAAAATTCTCCATATCCTTGTTATCAAATTGTGGCCCATTATCTGTGGTTATCTTTTGTGGAAGCCCAAATCTGCAACAAATATTAGATAAGATAAATTTTATAATAGCTTTCGAAGTAGTTCCTGCCATTGAGGCCGCTTCTATCCATTTTGAGAAATAATCAATGGCTAAAATAATAGTTTTGCACCCTCCGGATGCCATTGGTAGAGGCCCTACTAAATCCAGCCCTAAACGAGCAAAAGGCACCGGCTCAGAAATCGATTCCAGAGGAACAACTGGGATATGAATTTCATTACCCTATTTTTGGCATAGGTCACATTTATTTACCAACTCCTTGGCATCTGTCACTATGGATGGCCAATAGTATCCGGCCAACAAAACCCTCCGGGTTAAAGCTCTATAGCCACAGTGTGCTGATCCTTCTCCATCATGTAGTTCGGATAGCAAAATTTGGGATTCTTCAACCCCCAAACAACGCATGAGAGGTCTACTAAACGACCTCTTATAAAGGACATCTGTTATAATTAAAAAACCACGAGCCCTATGCTTCATTTTCCTTGCTACAGCTTTCTCTGGAGGCAAAATATCATCAGAGATGTATTGAAGAAGGGGATATCTCCAGTCTTTGGGTTGAACCACTTGTATACTTAAAATTTCCTCCTCTTCTTTGATCTGATTGGGTTGTATGGATGTACATTCTTTCACATGAATCCATAGGTAGGACTCAGAGTATGTTATGGCTGCCAAAGAGTCTTCTAGTGTGTTCTCCGATCTAGGTATATGCTCATAGCTAACATTTTTGAAGTTAGCTGCCACTTCTTTAAGGATAAACAAGTATTTGATCAACTACTCCTTTTTGGTCTCAGATTGACCTTGGGATCATGGATAAGAAACTGAAAATTACTTATGAACCTGACTCTTTTAGCCCCACACAGAAAAGCTAGCTTCAGGCCAGCTATAGCAGCCTCATACTCGGACTCATTGTTAGAAGCCCTAAAATCAAAACATATAGCCTGGTATAACTTATCGTTATACGGAGAGGTTAAACATATCCTAGCACCACAACCCATAGTACTTGATCAACCATCTGTCCGGACAACCCATACCTTATTAGTTTTCTCATCTGCAACTTGCTTAGTACTTCTATCCGAATGGAACTCAACCAGGAAATCAGCAACATATTGAGCTTTGATTGAAGTTCGAGGGGCGAAATCAATATCATAATCACCCAAATCTACTGACCATTTGGTCATTCTGCTTGATATGTATGCCTTCTGAAGAACATTTTTCAAAGGAAAGACGTACGGACGATAATAGAATGAGACTGAAAGTACGGCCTCATTTTTCTGGGAGCAATCACCAAGGCTAGTAATAGTTTTTCAAGCTTTAGGTACCTTTTTTCAACATCCATTAGACTCTTGCTGATGTAGTACACTAGACGAGGATAATTTTCCATCGCTCTTACCAGCACCGCACTTATAGCATATTCAGACACAACTAAGTATATGTACAGTGTCTCTCCGTCAACAGGTTTGAAAAGAGTTTTGGTGGAAGATAAATTCTTTTTTATTTCATTAAACACTTGGTCGCACTGTAGAGACCAGTTAAAGTCTTTAGAAACCTTTAAATTCTGAAAAAATGGGGCACACCTATCTGAAGACATTGAAATAAAACGATTTAAAGCAGCCGACCTTCCTGTCAACCTTTGTACTTCTTTAACATTCCGAGGAGGATCCACTTTTAACAAGACATCAAGCTGGTCTGGATCAGGCTGTATCCCTTTCTCACTTATCACATACCCCAAAATATTTCTGGATTGCACCCCAAAGACACATTTTTTCTGTATTTAATTTTAAATTAACCTTTGCCAAATTGGAAAAAGTTTCTTGAAGATCAGCTAGGTGCAACTCCTCTTCCAAGATAAATGCTTCGTTCATCAATATATACTTCCATATACTTACAATAACTTATTCCCAAATGTGGTGTCTACCAAATGATCTATCTAGGGGACTAGATATAGATCTTTTAGGCAAGCTCTGTTGCGGTCAGTGAAGTCGATACACATACGTCATTTCCCATTCTTTTTCTTTACTAATACTAGATTGGTTGTTCATAAATGATACTAATACTCCTTTATGTGCCCCATCTTGGTAAGTCGGTCAACCTCTTGAACTATGACATCAGCTTTCTCCTTAGAGAAAGCTCTCATTCTTTGCACAACAGGTGCAACATCTCTTCGGATGGATAGTTGATGTGATATAACATTCGCAGGTACTCCGGTCACATCAGCATTGCACCAAGTAAAAACATGTTGGTGGTTTTCCAAAAAGGACAACACTTTTTTTCTTCAATTTTGGGGCCATGTTGGAGCCAATTTTAACATTCTTTCCTTCAACCAGATAGTGGGTTTCAACTTCTTCAAATGGTATCAAAACACCAGGGGTCTCTCTAGGGTCATCAATTTCACCCTCACCCTCAGAGGGCCCCAACAACTGCTAATCTTCATTTACCCGGACAGCCCCCAGAGTTTTAGGGGCAAGTGCAGTTACATAACATTCTCTTTCTATTTTTGGGTACTCCAGACAACTCCCACCTACCCTTGAACTGCATACTTTAAATACTGGTGAACTGTTGAAGCCACAGCATGCATCCAGGAGAGCCAGGATCTCCCAAAGATCGCATTGTAACATATGCGGCAATCCACCACAACGAATAGTACCCTTGCCATCTTCTTGAAAGGTTTTTTGCCCAATATTACTTCCTCCTCAAATTCTCCGATCACATCCGCAGAGCTTCCTGTGAAGCCCACAATGGACTTGTTCGAATGCTGGATCACTGCTGGATTTTTCATCTGTTTATAGGAACTTAAAAATAGAATATTGGTTGAGCTTCCAGTGTCAAATAAAATTTGCCTGATATTGTTACCCCCAATCGACGCTCCTATCACCACAGCATCCTCATGAGGCCCAACTATGTCCCTTAGATCATCTTCATCAAAAACAATGAAGGAATTTATGACTGATACGAAGACATTCATCCCTCCAACTGAGTAGCTAGAGTGTGAACATGCCTCTTTCTTGAAGAAGGAGTTGGCACTGTCATAGTGTCCCCTCCAAATATAGTGAGTGACTAAAAAAAGCTTATGAGTCCAGACACTATCTTGGTATGTTCTATTATAACCCCCACTTTATTTCGGGTTGGATCAGGATCCAAATACTCTGATTCGATATCAAATATTTTAATGATTACTATAGCCCCGTTCGTTGGGCCAGTCCGGTGAGCATTGTCAGGCCTGTTTCCACTTCTTCTTTTGACATAAGCTCCCAACTTCCCTCTTTCAATCAGATTATGCATCTCTTGTTTCAAAGCGATGCAATCCTCGGTGTTATGGCCAATATCATGATGATATTGGCAAAAAAAAGTATTACGACTTTCCCTAGGAGATTGAAGCATTATCGGCTTCGTGAAATGTACCTCATCTTTTGTTTTATCATAGATGGTTGCCACATTTTCTTTCAACTGAGCAAACCACTCTGGTTGGACCCAAGGTCCTCATTTATTTCTGGGCTGCTAGCTCTGAGCTGGAGCTGGGTGAGATTGAGTCTGGTTGTCCCTGTTGGGCCCCTGTCCGGCTTCTTTGGCCTTGTATCCGTACTGGTTCTAGTTTGGTGCAGCTGGGGTAGATATTACTTGCCTGTGTACCCTAGTCTTTTTTGTTTCATCTGCATTGATTTTCTTCCCCACCTAGATTAGCAAACGACCCCAAGTTATGCCCTTTTTTCTTGTTACCAAATCGGCCAGATTCCCAGGGTTTAATCCATGCCTCAGAGAAGCTATTGTTACCTGTTCAAAGTAATCAGCTAACCCATTCTTTGTGTTCACGAACCGGCTTATATAGTCTTTTAGTGATTCGTTTGGCTCTTGGGCACAATGGATGATAGTATCTCCATTGCCCTTCACCTCCTTACTCCCTGCAAACAGCCTTTAGAAGGCCACCCAAAACGTGTCAAAGTTTCTGATACAACCTCGTGGTAAGTTTTTGTACCATTTCAAAGCACTTCCCATAAAATATTAAGAGAAGGCTCTACAAAGCAGTTTGTCATCATCATCAAAATTCATCATAAAATATTTAAACTGTTCCAGATGGTTGTCCGGATCTTTGCTCGCATCATACTTCTCCATTTTAGTACTGTCAAACCTCTTAGGAAAGTTTCCGGTCAGTATCTTGCATGACAATGGGGATTGCCTTTCATTCCGGCCACGACTAAAAACAGTGTCTTCAATAGGTGTTGCAAAAATACTTGGCTCATCATGGAAAACAAAGGGATCCATCAGCAGCTGATCCATATGCCTATGACTATGGATGTGGCTGTGAGATGACTATTTTCCCAGATGTCTCTTTAATCTCCCATGCCTATCCCTTTTTCTTGAATATTTTTTAACCAACTTTTGTTTCTTCTTGGATCTTCCCTCACCATTGCTCGATGACAAGGACTCCTGAAGCCCATCCTCATTCGAGGAGCTACTAGAGGACTCAGACTCTGAGCTCTCCACCGGTTTGGACCGATGAGATTTCTTGGAACTGACATGGGTCTTTTTTGTACTCAAGTGAGTTTTTGTTGATGGGTCATTGTCCCTTGGGTTGTCAGTATGGTGAATGGCTGACACTTTCCACTTTTATTTTAAACCCCTCTCTGCCTTTTTAGTGGCCCTCAACGGTTCTATTTCAGCCTTCAGCCTATCTCGTTATTTGACCATGTACTCATCGTTCTCTCCCACCACTTCTATCAAAGGTGGTGGCACTATTTGCTCGTCCGGATTCATCCGAACTGGTTTTGCTTGCTGGTTTTGAATGCTAGATTCAGGCACCTTCTCCTCCCAATGTGGTCGCTAATTTGGTGTGGTTTATTTTAATCAAAGGTTAATTTAGTCAAGTGTTTTGAAAAGTTTCAAAGGTATTAAATGTTTGGGTGTTTTATAGTGAGAGATTTAAGCTGCCTTGTTGTATTAAATGTTCATTACCCTCATTAATGAAAGTAGTTTGGTATTTATACCCTTAATTATGGACCCATGGGGTTTCGAGTCAAGTTGTGAAACTGGGTCGAGTTTAAACACTCATTAGTTTTTAAGTAGATTAGCACCTAGCTTAGTCAAAAAGTGTTTAGTGTTTTAATACTTTTGTCCTATCCAGAGAGTTTAGTGGGCATCTATTATCCGAATTACCCTGTCCGGTTTTCTGAGTGAGTAGTGGTGAATAAATCCGGACTCATCAATAATAGTTTGGAATAAGAATAATAGATTAATAAAGATGAAAGGATTATCTTGTAAATAATAATTATATGAGTAGAATTAGAGTAAAGTAGGGTAGAAAAGGATAAAGTTGATTACCCTTGTGGGTAAGGGATCACTCCTATTAAAATATAAAGGAAGGTTCCATTTATTAGAGGTGGTGAACATTTATGATTAATAACTACTTTTACAACTTTCCACTCTAAAATCTCGTGTTTCTCTCTCTACATCTGGTTACGACTTTTTCTGGTATTAGGATCATAGTCATAATATTTCTGGAACTATCAGACTATATATAAGGTTTTTCTCCTATTTCAAGACATGATACAATTAGATCGGTGATTGCATTGGTGATCACATTAGCGGTGCCGAATTATTCGCCTATTTTTCAGCTAGATGTCAAATTGACATTTTTGCATGAAAACTTACAGGAAAATGTATTTATAGAGAAACCTCTTGGTCATATTAAAATTGGAAATGAGCATAAAGTATATAGATTAAAGAAAGCTCTTTATGGTTAAAAACAAGCTCCACAAGCTTGGTATAGTCAAATCGAGGCTTATTTTTTGAAAGAAGGCTTTTGCAAATGTCTATATGAGCACACAATTTTTGCTAGGATTGAAGATAAAGGGAAATTTCTCATTGTTTTCGTATATGTATACGATCTCATATTTACTAGAAATGATAGTGTTATGTTTGAAGAATTTAAAAAATCTATGATGATTGAATTTGAAATGTCTAATCTTGGTATGATGCATTATTTCCTTGGCATAAAATTAATGCAATCAGCTAATGGGACCTTTATTCATCAAAATAAGTATGTGCAATATGTTTTGGACATGTATCAAATGAAGGATTACAATCCTGTAATCACTCCAACTGAGTTTGAAGCTAAACAAAGATCATGAAAGGAAGAAGGTTAACAACACACTTTACAAGAAAATTATTGGCAGTTTGACGTATTTGCAACAAGAAAAGATATAATATACTTTTTGAGTTTAATAAGTAGATATACATTGAAAATCTAACGGAAATGTATTTGTTATCTGCCAAGAGAATCTTTCGTTATTTGAAATGAACTAGAGATTTTGGGTTGTTGTACAAGAAAGGTGAAAAATAAGAACTGTTTGGGTTTACGGAATGTGACTATGCAGGAGATCAAGATGATAGAAGGAGATCTTCAAGTTATGTTTTTATGTTGGGCATATGGGTTATTTCATGGTCTTCTTTGAAGAAACAATTTTCCACTTTATCAACTACATAAGCTGAATTTATTGTTGAAACAACTTGTACTTGTCAAGCTGTTTGCTTGAGAAGAATTCTGAAGAACTTCAGTTCAAGCAAGTGGAAGCTACTCCAGGTTTTGGTGATAGCAGCTCATCAATCAAACTCTTCAAGAATCATATGCTATCAAAAATCATATGCTGCACGGAAGAAGCAAAAATATTGATGTGAAATATTTTTTTGTGTAGTTTGCTGAACTCCGTTAACAATTTTTGTGTCTGATCTTACTGTTAGTTTATTTTGTGTCTGATTTTACTGTTGGTTTATTGTGTTTCCCAACAACATATTGTTATTATTTGTCTTTCCCTAATCTAATTACATGATATTTTACGTTAGATTCCAAACTTTAACTTCATGTCTCTATTCTTAAGCTATCAACATAATTATCACTCGAATATTTATGGAGTCATTAGGTCCGGTTCTGGTCTTTTGGAAAACTAACAGCCTTGGTCATATGTATATTTTTTTTTTAAAATTGTATAATTACGATTTGTGATAGCCTAATTTAATTTTGAACTTATTTGCTCGGAAAGTGAGGGCTCTTTGAGGGTCGAACACTATAACTTTGCATTTTATTTTATTATTTGTTGTTAGAGCATTTCCAACCGTCTAGCTATAAGAGCATCCCAACAGATTATGTGACACTATGTAGTAAATTTAACGATTATATAATTGTTTTCATTCCAACAAATGCTATAAATTATTCATATTTATGTGAGTAAATTATGATAAAGTAAATTTATAACGGCCACTACAAAATATCTAAACCATATTATTATTTTTTGTTATTACTATGTAATCGTCTAAATAAATGTAACTATATTCTCATAGAATTTATCTTGTAAAAGAGACACTTCAATTTAGCATTCACATGTCAATTTTGTGACTACTATGAATACCCTAATCACTTGTTCATATTTTGCAGTTATGCTCTGATGATTTAGAATTACTTTACTTATTTGTTCAAGATTAAAATTGATAGGTTTATGACTGTAGCCCATATGACTAGGAACTGGTTCTGGTCCTCTGATAAGAAAATTCCTGTTAGAAGTGTTATTGCTACCATAATCTTTGGATTATTTGGCAAAATAAGAATAAAACTAAGTTAAAAGGAACATCATTCTCGACTTTGTCTTCAATTGACCATATAAAATACATACTTTATAGTCCGGACAATTCTAACATTTTCAAATATAAACATTGGAGTAATGATATTAATGTACGTAGTGAAATAGACATTTACCCTATATCAACTGGAAAATGAAGCCTATTTACCTCAAATGGTGTGCTCTAAACTCATATAGATCTAAGTTGAATATTTATGGATCAAACCTCAGAAATTGGGACTCTAGTGGAGGTGTAATAATTCACACCAGTTTTTGAGAAATTGTCAATGGATCCATCAATCTTTATGGAAAAATTTCTCCAATTATGGTTGAATCCACACCTTTACTATATGTGCTTCTAATCTAAAAAACAAAAGATGGTTAAACATCGACACTAAATTCAATTCTATAATTCTAGTCAATTTTATGGTTAATGGTAAATACCCCTGGCCTCTAGCTATCATTCTTAACTATTTTAGGAAATTAATTACTCCTACAATGGTCGTCACTCACATTTTCATAGACAAAAAAATAAAGCCGATTGGCTTGCCAAATGGATTCAAAAATATAAGATGAAGCTAGAATTTACTCATCTTCAAGCTCCTACCCAGCTCATTGTTATAGTTCTCTTGTAGAGTCTCGGTATTGGCTACATAAGTAGCGATCATTAATTTTTTTTAGAATTTTTCTTACTGTTCTTTTACTAACTAAGGTTCATTTTTACTCTCATTAACAATATTTTTTCCAGACTAGCATCTCAAGATTACAAATTTTAGAGTTTCAATAGTATAAAGATTTATGGATCATAATATCTGAGATGTTCTTCTTTGATGTTGGTGTTCTGTTCTCTTTAAAGCTGGTTGCTTCCTATTTTGCATGCTAGTCATGATAGCAGTTAAGTCTCCTTTATTTATATCTTTGAAGCTTTTTATCAAATAATTAACGTCGTTGCTTTATATCAAGATGTCCATCTTGTTGATATGGTGGTAGTTGTTCGATCAATATGAACCGTATATAATCATAGCTTTGTTTGGTCCGCTTCTTGTTGGTTTAAGCTTTGTGTGGGTAAGAATCTAAGATGTGAATTAGTAAAAGTATTATAAAACAAAGAAGAAAAGATTAGATGATTTCTTCTAACAAAATTTTTAATTTATGTAATCAATTTTAGTGTTGTTTTAGCACTAGTCTTTGATGCCAACTTCTTAACCGTTATATAGTCTCGTGAAATGCTGAAAAAAGTCTGATTTTTACGATAAATCATCTTATCTAAATTTACTGAGATGATTAAAACTTTCCATTATTAACTTTTTCATGTTTTGAGGCCGGGTCGGTGTACATTGTCGTGTGCACACTTATATTTAAAATAGATTTGAAATTTAAAAAAATGGATTACTAACAATTTTAAAAACATCAATTAATCATTGTATGACGGAGCTCCCAAAACTAACATTAGTCGAAATCATTTTGGGTTTGGCTAAATAAGGGTCCAATTTTTGTTAACCATTCCCAAAATATAGAGAATATTTTTAATTCAATAGTCAAAGACGGTTTTACCCTTTGACCAAGAATCTTTATTTTTGTCTTGTAGTGGAATGTGGGTATGGTTAACCAAATGTAGAAGAACACAAAATTACTCCTCCAAACAACCCTCTTATACTCAACACTTAACAAAAATTTCAAAAACTCCTAAAAATTCAAAAACTCCAAATTTTTAAAAAACTTCAAAAACTCACAAATAAACACTTGAACCTCCAAAAATCAATAATTTTTTTTGCAAATTCAAAATAATCGAAGGATGGACTCGGAATGTGGGAAGCTTGCTGAGGAGCATGGGACTCCAAATATGGTAGTTGTTCTAACCAATCTATTTAGAAAAGTTTCCATTTTGGTAGACCTTCTAGATTTAGAAAGGTAGAACCCGAAGTGCCCCTCCGGTTTCACCCATCTCAACCGGCGGGGACTATGAACATTCATAATATTTTATATGAAGTTTCCCCGCCGGGGCACACCATGTCCGCCCGGCGGGTTCATCGAGTCCCACCCGGCGGTTGGGACACCCTTACCCGGCGGGGTTGTTACTCTGTACCCGGCGGGGCCAACTCCTTTGTTTTGTGCACATTTTGAGTTTCATTTTGTGTTTGGTCCCGCCGGGTATAGTATTGTCACCCGCCGGGGATGGATTGTTCCCCCGCCGGTGTGGGATTATTTAACCGCCGGGGTAAACCCCTATGTTTTATGCACAATAGGAGTTTGATTTTGAGCTAGACCCCCGGCGGGTGTTGTATTGTCAACCGTCGGTTGACAATATCCCCGCCGGTGTAACAATGTCCCCGTCGGTTGTAACCATCTAGAACCGGCGGGGCAACCTCCTTCAATGTGTAAATTTTCTAACCGTTGGGGTTGGCTTATTTTATCCATGGTCGTAATTTATGGTTTTTTTTTACATAGGGTGAAGAGTTAAAGAGTGGAGATGGAGAGTTAAAGGATGAGTCAAAGGATTATTTTTCTAGTTCGTGCATGGCGAAAGCGGAGGAGGAGGAAATACCGGTACCTTGTTGCGTCGATTATGACGAGTTATTCAACACCAAATCTCACTACTACTCCCAGGCAGACCTGATTGAATGGGTTAAGGAAACTGCATTAGATAACGGGTTTGTGATTATTTTACGCCGATGCGATAGACACGATCGTAAAACTCTGAGAGTAGAGTTTGTGTGTGAAAGATCTGGAGTTTAAACAAAACTGGTAGATCCCAAGGATCTAAAGAGGAAGTCTACCGGAACGAAAAAATGCGGATGCCCTTTCGCCCTTAAAGGAAAGAAGATGGGTGATGATTTGTGGGGAATAGAGGTTGTGTGCGGCGTTCACAATCACGATACTATATCCTACAAAGAAGGTCATTCCTACGTGGGACGCTTTCAAAAAAATAGAGATGGGATTCGTGGTTAGTTCTACGAAAATGGGATCCCGTCCTCGTGATATTCTTGGTGGAGTGAAGAAATTGAACCCTAAGAATTCTTCTACAATGCGCACCGTGTACAACGCATTACTAAAACACCGGAAGCTCGAGAAAGGCGGTCGGTCGCAATTCCAATACTTGTTGGGTGAACTAAATCGACTAAACTACTACGAATTCCATAGAAAGTACGAACACGGAAGCGATATCATAGGCGAGCTTTTTTTTTGCGCACGCGGTTAGTTTGGATTTGTTACGAACATTTCTGAACGTCATTTTAATGGATAACACGTACAAGGTGATCAAATACGGGATGCCGTTGTACGAGGTCGTAGGTGCGACTTATACGGGGAAAACATTCTACATTGGATTTGCGTTTATGTCGAATGAAAAAATTGAGACCTACAAGTGGGTGTTAGGATGCTTACATTCGTTGATGGTAACTCACTCCATCGAATTAACATCCATTGTTTTGACAGATAGAGACTTGGCGCTTGTGAATGCGGTGGAAGAAGTGTTCCCCAATGCAACGCACATGTTGTGTCGATGGCACATTAACATGAACGTCCTAGGAAAAATGAAAAAGATCATAAAGGAGAAGAAAGTGTCCAACGCTTTTTTGAAAGTGTGGAATGAAATGATGTTGGCGCAAACGGAATTAGCCTACGAGAACTATAGGTCGGAATTGCACCGCGACTTCAAAGAGTATCCGGAAGCAATTGAGTATACCAAAAGTTGGGTAGGGTCATACCGTAACAAGTTTGTCATGTGGAGAACTAACAAGTGGATGCATTTTGGTAACCAAACAACAAACCGCGTGGAGAGCGCTCATTCGAGCCTCAAGCGTTTCATCGGTACGAGCAAAGGTAACTTTGAATCTTTTTGGTTGAAGTTGCATACTTTGATCGAATTGCAACACAGGGACATCAAGGCTTCTTTCGAAAAGAGCCGGTTGTTGGCCCTACATAAATTCACAAACATTGTGTACGGTAAACTAAAAACAACATCTCCCACTATGTTATAGAACTTTTGGCCGACGAAGTCGAATGTCCCTGCAACATGACAATCGCACCGGAAATGCCTTGCGGTTGTGCCATACGAACTATGCACGGTATGCCTTGCGCCCACGAAATCTATGAGTTTGTTGCGAAAAGCTTAGAGGTGCCGCTTGAGTTGTTTCATGAACATTGGAAGAGGTTAGACATCCTAGTACGTACCAACCTCTCGACGATCGAGCAACTTAAAGCCAAACTTGACAAACTAGTATGCGATGTCATGACGTCCAATGACGAACCACGCATAGAGCACGTTTATAAACAATGGTTTGCCGTCGTCCATCCCGAAACAACTAACATTTTGGAGCCATTGGTTAAGCAAAAAGCGCGCGGTCGTCCACCTAACAAACGTAAGTTATCTATTGTCGCTGATGATACATCCACTAAACGCGACAAAAGTGCACACGAGTATGTGCTTCAATCAGAAAATGCTAGTACGCCATCCTTACTTGGAGACTTCAAACTTCCAACTGCAACCTCAAGTAAAGGGGAAACAAAGGCGGGGCCTAAACGTGGTTCCAAAAGCGCCCTCGCTCGTACGAAAGGTAGCGCTATTCCAACGTAAGAAAGTGGGACAATGCTTAGTAGTGGAACGGTGGGTTGTAGGTCAAGCTCTAAGATGCCGGTGAAGGCAAGTTTTGTAGACCCCAAACGATACATGAACCAATTCCCCATCTATTTTAGGCCTTTCGTAGAGTCCATTAGCGATGTTAAACCCGATGGCCATTGCGGGTACCGCTCGATAGCGTACGCCTTGAACGGGAAACAAGATGGGTGAAGGTTGATAAGGGATGCCCTTTACAACGAGCTGATGGATTACGCATCCGTCTACGTTAAGATATTTACTAGCATGGAGGATTTGATTGATGTTGCGGAGCGTGTGAAATGTTCTAGTGATGTGGGAACTAAGGACCATTGGATGTCCATGCCCGAGATGGGAGTGGCAATTGCATATGCGTTTAACTGCATACTCCATTTTGTTGGGCTATTCCGAAATATGGATGTCGGCTTCACTTTTCTTCCGCTAAGAGGTGCACCTCCTCATATGCCAAACCGGTTGGAAATCGGATTGGGTTGGGTCAATTCCAACCATTTTGTGAACGTAAGTATTCATACAAGGGGTATGTTAATGGTAATTTTAATATCTAGAAATTTATTTTATCGTGTTTTCGTTCTGTAGCTTGGGATTAAGGCGGAGGCCCCATGTGCTAGGATACATCTTTGTTGCTTAAAGTTGCGTTCACCAGAAGCAGAAGGTTGGGCATTGCCGATTGCATCTCGTTGCAAGAAATACGAAGAGCTTAAAAATTATTACCCCGAAGTAACTGATTTATCCGCTTTTACTTGATGACTAGACGATTGTAATGAATGTAAACCTTGGATGGTTTTTATGGTTTTTATGTTTGGATGGTTTTTATGTTTAAAACAATAACACTTATGCTTCTTAATATGTCGATTGCATTAAAACATTACACTTTAATCAAAAGCATTGCATAATTAGAAATACATAAGCACATAACATAAACCAAATGATAGATAAGCTAACCCTGAGTTAACATTGCACATTTAGTTTTACGGAGTTGGATAGTTCATTCCATACTCAAACCTTTTCTCGATTGAATATTCGTCTTCATCACCACTTCCTTTGGGAGTTGAGTACGTTTTAACGGCACTGGCTATTGCGTCGGCTATTTCTTGCTCCATTCGCTGTATCGCATGTGACATCATCTCCTGCGTAATTGTATTCTGCAACCCCATGTCGAATACCTTTCGGACTTTGGTTCGGACTTCCCAAGGAAGTGACTCGATATGTATAGTCATTGTTTTAAGATAAGCTAACCTATCAGCGACTTCTTCGTGTCCACGTGGTCGGGGCATTAAACATCCTAGACACGATGCCTCCCTATCGTGGTTGAAGAACATTCTGCACAGAACCGCATCGATGAAACCAGGAATCTCCTCTTACATCGTACCTCTGACGAAGTCAAATGCGCTTAGGAGGCTTACATCTTCGTGCACATTCCAGCCTGAATCACCCATTTTTATAACTTAAGTGTTTAGTTTCATAGTCGGATTACAGTATTTATAGAGTAGATGTATGTGAGAGATTTAAGCTGCTTGGTTGTATTAAATGTTCATTATCCTCATTAATGAAAGTAGTTGGGTATTTATACCCTTAATTATGGACCCATGGGCTTTCGGGTCAAGTTGTGAAACCGGGTCGAGTTTAAAGACTAATTAGTTTTTAAGTAGATTAGCACCTAGCTTAGTCAAAAGGTGTTTAGTGTTTTAATACTTTTGTCCTATCCGGATAGTTTAGTGGGCATCTATTATCCGAATTACCCCTGTCCGGTTTTCTGATGGTGAGTAGTGGTGAATAAATCCGGACTCATCAATAATAGTTTGTAATAAGAATAATAGATTATTAAAGATGAAAGGATTATCTTGTAAATAATAATTATATGAGTAGAATTAGAGTAAAGTAGGGTAGAAAAAGGATAAAGTTGATTACCCTTGTGGGTAAGGGCTCACTCCTATTAAAATATAAAGGAAGGTTCCCTTTATGAGAGGTGGTGAACATTTATGATTAATAACTACTTTTACAACTTTCCACTCTAAAATCTCGTGTTTCTCTATCTACATCTGGTTACGACTTTTTCTGGTATTAGGATCATAGTCATAATATTTATGGAACTATCAGACTATACATAAGGTTTTGCTCCTATTGCAAGACATGATACAATTAGATCGGTGATCGCATTGGTGATCACATTAGCGGTGCCGAATTATTCGCCTATTTTTCAGCTAGATGTCAAATCGACATTTTTGCATGAAAACTTACAGGAAAATGTATTTATAGAGAAACCTCTTGGTCATATTAAAATTGGAAATAAACATAAAGTATATAGATTAAAGAAAGCTCTTTATGGTTAAAAACAAGCTCCACAAGCTTTGTATAGTCAAATCGAGGCTTATTTTTTGAAAGAAGGCTTTTACAAATGTCTATATGAGCACACAATTTTTGCTAGGATTGAAGATAAGGGGAAATTTCTCATTGTTTTCGTATATGTATAGTATCTCATATTTATTAGAAATGATAGTGTTATGTTTGAAGAATTTAAAAAATCTATGATGATTGAATTTGAAATGTCTAATCTTGGTATGATGCATTATTTCTTTGGCATAAAATTAATGCAATCAGCTAATGGGACCTTTATTCATCAAAATAAGTATGTGCAATATATTTTAGACATGTATCGAATTTGGCGGGCCGTCGAATTTGGCGGGAGTTTGAATTTGGCCTGACTTATTTTGGTGGGAGTTTATGTGGCAAAGTACTTAGCGGGAGTTTAATGTCTATAAAATAAATGTTCTACCCACACATTGAAGGGTAAAAAACAAGAAAAAACCTAAAATAATGTGTCTTTGGAACGAGTTAGAAGATCAATATGTAATTAAAGCATCAATCAAACTTGGTAACACTCACACCGAGTGCGGTGATATGTAAAATACATTAATATTGAACAACAACTAGAAACCCAAACATAACAACTTAGCATTACATAAGAAACGAGGACAATACGAAACATAAATAATAAAAACATAACAACTTATAACAACAGTACACAACATAAATAATAAAAACACGTCCAATACGACAGATTGCACTATTAGTAGTCGTAACGTAAGCTGTGTAAAACATCATCGCCATCCTCCCTTGCCATAACCATATCCTCCACATATGCTACCATATCCCTAGTGATATAGTCGCAGACGGTCATGTCCTAGACCTTCACCGCCTCCTCTTTTATTCTTCGTGGCATGAACAACAACTTCGTGAGGGGTTAGACAAAAAGGTACCTTCAAAAAATACATATGCTTGTAATACATATGACATAAAACTCTTTCAAAAAATGCATCACTCCTATCTTCACCCAACTCGGCCCGGGAATCCTTCACTGCTACAAGCATATAGTAATCTTCATTAGCGATAAACTCCATTTGTTTCTGAGTGTTTGATGGATGTCATGTTTCTCGTTAACACTTGTATACTTATAATAGTATTCTTTTGTTGGCGGGAGTTTCATTTGCCGGGAGAGTCGTATGGCGGGATTAATTTTATATAGGTCCCCGCCGGTTCAGTAATTGTCAACCGGCGGTTAGGATACTCCCCCGGCGGGGTCAAAACTTCCCCGGCGGGTCACATTTTTCAACCAGCCGGGGAGGAAGCCCAAATTTTAACACAGGTGAAAAATTTCACCGATACGTTGCCCCGCTAGGTCAGATATTTTCGGCCGCCGGGTGAAATACTTCCCCGGCGGGGAGGATGGAGTGTCGAAGGGTTCCCCGCCGGCCAAAAACTTTTCAACCGCAGGGTAATAATGTCCTCGGGGTTGACTATTCTCCAACCGGCGGGGCTTTCGAGTGGAAAAATTCAATTTTCCACTCGATACCAACCGACGGTACAAGGAACCTACCGCGGCGGGGGAGGTATTTTCAACCGCCGGGGAAGTTGTCAACCGGCGGTTGAAAATTAGTAAACCGGTGGGGAACGGGTAATGTTGAAAAAAAACAACATGAGGAATAACGTGTTTCTGGGAACTTAATTTGGAACTTACTTTGAGGGAAACTATCTCAGGTTTTACGTTTTTAAAACTAGAGTGTGAGTGAAATATGGAATTCGAAAACGCAAACCACAACAACAAACTTAAATTAAACGAACAACAAATGCATATTAAAACTGAAATACATCAACAAACTTAAGGTTTAGAATAACAAAACAGCCCAAATGTCAACAATTATAAACGGCTCAAATGTCAACAACTAGAATAACATACAAATCAAAAAACCAACCATGATAATCAAAAGCCACGGACCGGTAATCTCCATCACCTTCCTTGCAAACGACACCATCTCGTCAGTTGAATCGTCTAACGGTCGAACACGATTAATCGTGTTCACCACATTGATCGCGGACGCCTCCGTAAGAATCCGAGGCGTGATGTTAAACCACCCGTACATCCGTACATCTTCACGTATGCCTTGTACTGGGGGGATGACGTGTGAGTACTCCCTTCCAAGGGCCTCGAATACCTATTAATCACGTATACGTGCTCCCTCCAGTTAGTCCAATGCCTACCCTGAAGCACATAGCGAAGATGGTCTCCTCTACCAAGACCGGTTCTAGCAACAAGGGGGTCCAGCGGCTTCTCTTGGATCCAAACAAACTGACGCATCACTCAGTCTGGGTGATATGCCTCGCCCACCAACATAAGGCGAATAGGGTTTCGGTACAACCCTATTGCCTGCTCTGGCCACACCTCACGGACATCCTCGTAAGGTCAGAATATAACCTACAAAAAAATCAATTACTCATACTACATTTTATATAGAATAGATGTATATTAATAAACGTAAAGAAGATAACTTACATCCCTTTCTCCTTGAGCAACGAGGATGTCATGGTAGTACGGCTTCCCGCGAGATAATGATACCAGGATCTTTTTGGGAAACCACGCCAGCATTTTCGGATCCGTTGGGCTATAACTACTATTCACTGACGCGCGGAAAATAGGGAAGTGGTCATAGACCCAACACTCAAACAAGGCCGAGAAGCCGACCAAGCTCTTCAATGAGTGCTTTGAAATGCCTCCCAAGCTCTTGTACAACCACACCAGTGCACAATTACCCCATACGTACTCACCTACCTTCGTCAAGTCATCAAGGTGATGGAGAAAATCGCACTGGATGTTCTTCTGGCTCGTGTTGGTGAAGATAGTACACCCGAGGAAGAACAAGATGTATGCCCTAGCTGCTGTCTTCTTCATTTCCGTAGTCAGGGCAAAATTGGAATCTAAGTACTCGTCCCCGTAGAATGTGGTCCTAAGCCATCAGAGGCCGAATCCACTCCCGTCGTGCGCCTCCATTTCCTGCTGCACATCAGCAGCCGAAACTCCCAACAACTACGCATAGTGTGCGTACGTCGCATCTATCGGATCCGGCCTATAGAAATCGATAATTCTCCCCTCATTTTAAGTCATCCAGTGTCAACGTCATCTCCCCAAAAGAAAAATGGAACGTGTTAGTCTCTTGGTGCCACCTCTCACTGAACACCTCGTCCAACTGCACGTGGTTGTTGGACTTTGGTAGATGCCGCATCAACGGCCAGAACGGTGTCTCCTCGAGGTAAGCCCTAACCGCTATTTTTTTGGTAAGGTCGCACTGACCAAGCAAACCGTACTTGGATTGGACCGTGATACCCGAGCGCGCTTCTAAAAAAATTCAAAAATATATATAATGCTAAAACAACAATTTAATTAATCAAACATATAATTAATTCGATAACTTACGTCATTTTTGAAGGCGTAGTACGCCTCATGTTGGGCATAGTCGGGGAAGAGAAGGACGCTGTTTTGGGATAGAAAAAGATTTTTCCATCCCTCCGGATCGGTTGGGCGCCCTTCTCCATGGACCTCTATTCGAGGTGGTGGCATAGGGACCTCCGTTTCCTCCTCCGTGTCCTCCTCGTCTACTAGGGTACGCTGCCGTCGAATGGGGACCACCTCTCGTGGAGTAGAAGATTTTTGTACGGCCTCCCTTGGGGCGCCGCGATCCCTTGTGGCGCCGCGATCCCTTGTGGCGTCATATTTCCTATGCCGCAAGGATCGTTCCGTGTGGCCCTGGCGCACCTTGCGCTCGGTCCGATCATGCTCGGTCTGCTCCCCACGTTCGGGCCTATCGACCACCGGTCGTCGGCTACCTTCGCCTTTTTCGCCGCTTTGGCCGCCTTCTCCTTCGCGCGAGGTGTTTTATGTCTGCAAAAACAATCACAACAAAACAAGTTAGAACGAAACAAAAAAAAATACTTGTTTTAGAAAAATAACAGGTCTCCCCGCCGGGTGACCAATTTTCAACCGGCGGGGAGAAAACTATTTTCTGAAAATTCAATTTTCTACCCGCCAGGTGACAATTATTCACCCAACGGGTAGAAAATTGAATTTTCAAAAAACAGTTTTCCCCCGCCGGGTCAATCGGCCCCCAGCCGGCGGGAAACGTAAACACATGCCTTTCATTTTCATCGTTCCCCGCCGGTTAAATCGGCCCGTCACCGGCGGGGATGGATGAATTTTTGGAAATTCATCTTTTCCCGCCGGTCTAAACTCCTAATACCTGGCGGGGAAGGATGAATTTCTGGAAAAAAAATAGGTCCCCCGCCAGGTATCCAAACACTGAACCGACGGGGAGGCTCGAAACCGCCATTAACGACATGAAGAAAAACTCCTAAATTTTCCTAAAAAACCAAATCAGCCAAAACCAAATCTACCCTAACATCACTAGACAACTAAAAACAACTTCATAACCAAACTTCGCCAATACTAACACCCTATGCATATCAAAATCAAAAAACTTAAGCAAAACCAAATATAGAAAAAAACTACATTTAAGAGTAAAAACTTACTCTTTTCCTTTTCCCATAGTAGTTTTTGCCTTGGTATTGATGTGGTAGAGTTCTTCGAATTTGATTTTGGGACTGATTTTGCAAGATTGTAGAAGTTTAGAAATAAGAGTGTGTTTAGGGTTTTGGGACTAATTTTGGGTTGGGGCCGGTTTAAAGATGGAAATGGTTAGTGTTTAGGATTTTGAGTTAGTAAAAAATGAAAGGGTGTTTTCGATATAATGTTGGGGCTACTTAAAATTTGTTTGGATATGGTTAAAATTGGGGGTGGCCAATTGGACCCTAATTTAGACAAACCCAATCATTTTATATATATTTTATTTTAAAGGGGTTTGTAGATTCGTTAGGTTGAAGACGATATATTGTCGATCTAGGGTTTGTTCTAATTTGGGGGTTTTTTCTTTTAGACCTAATTGGTTTAGGTCCTCTTTTAGGTTGTTGTTTCAATTTTAGTTCTTAATCTTATTTTGTAATACTTTTATTTCGATTTAATTTAGATTTTTGATTAAAAAAATATATATTTTGGACTATCTTAAAACAAGAATCAAATATCAAATGTATTCATTAAGTGCAATTCACGTCCCAGAACATGGCTTCCACTTTTAAAAGCCACAAAATAAATGGCCTTCATATTTTGCATCTCTCTCTCTTTCCATTGGCAGCCTGAATCTTACCTTCACCAATTCCACTCTCAGTCCAACTTTTCTCTCTCCTCCGCCATTATAATCTCTTCAACCTCGAGATGGATCTGAATTTGAACGAGACTCGCTTACCTCCACTTTCCGTCAAGATTTGACACCAAATCGTGTCTCGTTTCAGTGAAATGAAGCGATCCCTTCGTCCTTTGTTTAGTTTGTTGTTGCTCTTCGTCTCCGTCGTGACGCTCACTTGCAGAGTCGCCATTCGCGGTAGCTTCAGATTCAGCTCAACCTCCTCCGGATCTTCCTCTGCCTCCTCCGCAGACTTTGGGTTCCACCCCCCGCCCCTGCCTACGGTATTTAACTCCACATTGCTTCGATTTGCCGCCATTGATATCGGGGAAGCGAAAACGAGGCAAGAAATCGATCAGTTATTAGATGGAGATTATCCCAGGAGGAGAGGACAGCATCGTAGAGTTACCACATGGAGAGGAACCAATCACCACGAGAACAGAAACCCTAGGTATGGTTCTGGCTTACCTGCATTAGCCCGTTCGCCTTATTTTCATCTGTTTTGGTTAGACTTTAGGAAGAATTTGAAGAATTGGTCTCGAAACAAAGGTTATCAACCTGATATCATGGCTGATTTGATTAGGTTAGTGAAACACCCCATTGATAAACACAGTGGATTAGTTTTGAATTTGAATGGGCGATACTCTTCATGTGCTGTAGTAGGTAACAGTGGGATTTTGTTAGACGCTGAATTAGGAGGTTTGATTGATAGTAACGAGTTTGTCATTCGATTAAACAATGCTAGGACTGAGAAATTCGAAAGGTTTGTTGGATCGAAAACTAGTGTTTCGTTCATAAATAGTAATATTTTGCATCTTTGTGGTAGAAGTGAACGATGTTATTGTCACCCTTATGGAAGTAATGTCCCTACAGTCATGTACATTTGCCAACCCAATCATTTGTTCGATTACACGGTTTGTGGTAAATCTTATGAGTCGCCTCTTATCATCACCGACCGGAAGTTTGATTTGTTGTGTTCGAGGATCGTTAAGTATTACTCGGCTAAAAGATTTGTAGAGGTTACTGGGAAGCCGTTAGAGGAATGGAGCTCGAATCATGATGGTTCACTGTTTCATTATTCTTCAGGGATGCAAGCTGTGATGCTAGCTTTGGGTATATGTGATAAAGTTAACCTTTTTGGGTTTGGGAAAAAAGAATCTGCAAAACACCATTACCATACTAATCAAAAGACAGAACTGCAGTTGCACGATTACGAAGCTGAGTATGACTTTTACCGTGATTTGGTGGAGCATCAAGGTGCGATTCCGTTCATCTCTGAAAAGTTCAAGATTCCTCCTGTCGTAGTTTACCAGTGAATCTTTTCTGAATTCGCATAAACACGTGTGAATTTTGTAGTTGTATTTTAGATTAGATTGTGAAAAGAATATAGTTGTTAAGATTCATTGTCATCAAATCCGCTAATGTTCAGGGAAATTACCAAATGTAAGATTGAAAGGTAGCAACGTCAATGTTTTTGTATGAAATTGAACTAGTAGACGATACAAAATTGTATGAAATTGAACTTCTAGACGAAAACGTCGTGTTGGATAAGAATCAAGTTTCTTTATATGTTACTACTTTTTTCACCAGACACAAAAGTTAGATTAACAGAAAACTTATGGTTTTGAATTTATATAAACGTAGAGATGAGAGCCAATCATGCATCCGTTAGATGAATAATAAAGAAATCAGAACCAGATCCAAGGGTTCTGAATTAGAATCCAAAGAAGAAATCAGAACCATTCTGTGTCATGCTTCTGAATATGTTTTCTAGAAATGGTTTTGAATCCAAAGGTTTTGATTGAATGATCAGTTTAAGAAGGAAATAGTCTAGACATGGTCTTATTTTCTGCCAACAGTATATAAACCTTAGTATTAATGACTTATTAATACATTGAACATTCTGGGTCATGCTTCTGAACATGTTTTCAAGAAATGGTTTTGAATCCAAATCCATTTCAAGAATGATCAGTTTAAGAAAGAAATAGTCAAACCAACTTAACTGCACTATTTAAGCTATATGAAGAATAACATACAGAAAAGAGCAACTTTTTATTGAAAGAAACCATATACAGAGCCCATAAGTAGCCACTACAGACCGTCCTGCTGATTTATATACACCAAAAAACAACCACCCAACTTCACTACTTTTACATCCCTTTCCTATCTCCTAAAAAGGCTCCGAGCCCTATATCTTTTAGTCCTCTGTGTCCATGATCACTCCTTTTTCTTCGTACTTGACCCCAACCAAGAACCTTATACTAGCCTGCAGGGAAAAGTAGCAATATCAGCAACAAAGATATACTCCAACCACATGGAGTTCATATCTATATATATATATATACCTGTTTCGGATCATAAATTGCATATTCATTGTACTCGAGAGGGCTATCTTTGTGATCCGAAGGGACTAAACGTCCACAAGGAACTTTGATATCATCTTTCCATACGAAATGTTCAGATTCATCTGTTTTCTTCCTTCCCAGTCCTTTAACTCCTTGTTTCTTTTTCTCTAGTGACTCAGTGTCTTCAGGCGCAGTGTTGAGTTCTATGATATCATCACCTAGAGAAGCAACAGCCAAAACTAGGAAACCTTCTGGCCTGTCCACAGCAGTGAAGCCATACCTTGCAGCTTCTGCAGATGCGTCAGAGCAGATTATGGCTTTCCCAAACTGCAATTGAAGCAAAGACACTAACATCAAACAAACTATGTAAATAAAATTTAACCAAGCCATAAAATATCTTACCATATATCCAGGAACAGGAAGAGAACAAACAGATGGCAGAAACCCTTTGTTTACATGCCTAAGTAGATTCGAGCTACGTGTGCCTGAAATAAACATAAAAAAAGAGGTCGAGAATAAAATAAATAAGACATGAAATACTAGGTCAAGCTGATATAAGACTTACCACACCATAACAGGAACTTGTTTGGCAAGTTCTTTATTTCTTCCAAAGTCGGCATTGCCTTCGTCTCGACCACAAAAATATTTTCAACAGACACTCCATATTCCTAAGCAAAGGCATTCACCAAATGAGTGCATAGAAAATAAAACGAAGTTAAAAGTTTGAAAACACCTACTATTTCTCCAACTTTAACAGGCTCGTATGTTTTCTCAAGGTAATTGAGAATCATCTTGTAATCATCTGATTCTTTATCCAATGCAGATATCGAGCAACCAAGCTTCTTGTACCGATCAGACAATGGGTCATCGAGCGTGTCACTTCCCATGTCCCCTATTATTCGTGAAGCCACGTTTATATCCCGAACTGTCTCCAACATAGCTGCAGCCTACAGATTCAACACCATGATATGTTAACATTAAATTAAATTTGTAACAGAAACTGGAGCATATGAAAATGGGTTCTGTTTTGGTTTACATTGTCAGCCAGTTCATTGTAGTCTCTGAATATCATTGGCCTTGTGGAGTGCATAAGAGTAAACCATCTTGAACTGAAATCCGACCAAACTCCCTCGGCCTTTTGGCCCGTTTCTTTCATGGACTTCACATTTTTTATAAATTCAAGAAGAACCTCCTCACCTATTAAAAGTGTCACAGAAGTTGCATTACAAGTTGGACAAAAAAAAAACATAAAAGTTTTGTTGAAGACAATACAATATTAGACCCTTGATTAGAGACATCGACTAAAGAAATCAAGGACACAAGACAAAAGAACTTCTTACATCTTTTCAAATGTATGTCTGTTACCATTCCGATTGGTAGATCAGGGGCGTCTATGGCGCCCTCCATCAAGGCATACCTATAAAGAAAACAACATTGAGAATAAAAGAACAACAAAAATGATACCAACACATAACAGAGAAATAGGAAAATACTTGTATATTTCTTGGCTACACAAAACTTTCATGAAATTCGCGACCATTGGATCGAGCTTGCAATGAGTAACTGCAATACCAAGTTGTCGAAGACCAAGTCCTCCCTGTCTTACTTCAACTCCATCATCCTGAAAATACCGGTGTCAATACTCTTAACTCACCAAAATATAACAAAATTAAAAAATCATACCATGTCTATTGGGAAAAATTTCATGGACTTCTTTTCAAACTTCTTCTCTCTTTCCCATGGCTCGAACTCATTTCCAGTTACTTCCTCAAAAAGCCTAACAAACTCTTTTATAGCATCATCAGTATTTTCCCATTCTTCAAGCCTTTCTTCAGCTTTGGGATCGTCACCGACCTTTCCTTTCTTGTAGTACAGATGAAGGTTGCTTTCTGGAACAGTGATCAGTTGCATTATGCAATATCTGCACACCAGAATCATTGTCAAACTTCAATGCAACATAAAAATTCGTAGAAAATACAGCCTACTTACTCGTTTAGTCGTCTTCCCAAGTCGCAGAGTGAAAAGGCACAGTTGTACAAAATCCCATCTTTCTCCAATATTTTTCCGTTTCGCTCTTGAAGTCTTGTATCTTTATAGACTCCTCTCTTGCCATACATTTTCAACTACAATTTACAATAAATAAATTAAACTGATATCTTTATTTTACTTTATTTTACTTCATTAAGCAGGAATCATATTGAAGTCCTCACTTCTGCTGATAGTGACTCGATGGCTTCTTCACTCGGGTCTTGTTTATCCCAAGGAATTCCTTTCCCATCCACAGAAAGATCAGCAACCACTTCATAAGCTTCCAAAGGCAACGTCTCTTGTTTTTCGATGCAATCAAGTAACCAAGCTTCACTCACCACAGGAAGACCTTTTTCCCTAAGAGAACACACAAAATTGAAAAAAGACGCAATATTTTGTTACATAAAACACAATATATACTATTATATTTTACTTACATTGCTTCAACCAACTTCGAAGAGCCACCCCGCTCTCTTTCAGCAGGCGAAACAACCAAGCAAGTAGCACCTTCACGTAACAAAATCAACATAAAAACACCCGAAACAATAAAAGAAAGTGCAGTGCAAAAGTTGAGCTGTAAATTCTTCTTTTACCAAGAATCGAGTTGGCCACTTTTCCACCATGCTTTTCGATTTTAGATTTCCAATATTGCTGCATCAAATATTTATATTTATTATGCCTACATAACTCTATAAAAAGATCTACATCAAGATAAATTATTATTATTACATACATGTGTTCGAGTAAGACGACCCATAAGAGAAATCATCATTCCGGTAAAAGGCTTATCTACCGAACCCAATTCTCGCTTAGGCCGTTTACTTGGCTCTTGATATTTCTTGACCAACTACACCATAGACAATAAAACATTGTTATGTTCATTCCTAAACTCAGTACCAATAAGAACATACACTTACGTCTGAAACGGCAGAGTTGAGAACAGAATCAGGTAATTTGATTTGTTCTTCTTTTCTTGGAGGTGTTCTTGCGCTAAAGATACAAGTACTCCACTCACTATACACTCCGTTGCAAAAGAAGCGTGTATCATCGCAGTATAAACTACCACCACAAACCGGACATTTCTCCAGTGCTCCATAGAACAACAAGTCTTGGCTGTCACCAAAATTATTATATCACCCACAACATCATACTACAAGAATATTTCTAATGTTAACTCTAAAAATCAAAGTTTGCATGTTCGTATAGTCTTCTGGGACTTCGATAAGAGTTTGCTCCCCCTAGCCTGCAATGATTGGGCCAGCCACAGAGCGAAATTGTGCTTGCCCCTAGTCACAAAGGGTTCGAAACAACGCCCTTTGGACCCAAAACAACACAGGCGGCATTAAAGGGTTTGGGGTGTGGGCGGCTTTTAATAATAGTGCCACAGCAATTTATTTAAACGCTGGACCAAGAATAATAAAGACCCAGAATATGTATGTTCCCATAAAATAAAATGTTTGGTTTTTAGCCCCTAAAGATAATAAGAAGATGTTTTGTTTTTAGATCAAAAGTTTGTTCCAAAAAAAAAACCTAATCCGGCCATGGCCGGGATGCAAGGTTTGTGGCAGGGACCAATAACTTTTTTTTTTTTATCATATTATTTTAAAAAATATTAAAACGATTTTATAATGAAATGTTACCAGCTCAACATAATGGCTCCATCTGAACCAGACACATCCTGGCCATTCATTTGAAGAACTTCTTTCATTTGTTCAACCGACAAGTTCTCCTCAATTGCTTTACGGAACTCGACAAACTCCGTCGACACATTCTTCCCATTCAATTCCCCATCATCACCATTATTGTCGGATTTAAGCTTCTTAGGAGTTTGTCCAGCTTCATTTGTTTTCTCCTCTGCTTTCTGCTTTCTTGTCTTAACTTTTTCTTCATCAGTTGATCCATGAGGATGTGATCTTGTGTCATATACCTACACAATTAAATTTATTTTCCAAACTAATTACTGTCAAATGTTTCGGGTTGGCATACGGGTTAGACCGATTTCAACAAACGTTTTACAAACTTACACAATAATTTAGAATTTTACTATGATGTTTACTAGTTTTTTCTTGACTATAAACCCAAGTAGGTTGTAGAATGAATTCAATAAAACTTCTCAAGTATATAATCATATCAAAACAACAACTAAACAAACACAAAATTGTAAACCCAAACCTTCATTATATGTGTTCCTCTTCAAACTCTAAACCAAAACACTCTGTTGCTTTAAGTTAGAAAAACTTCTCCCTTTTCTTCGTCTAGTGGTTTATGAGATTGACTGAAACATGAAGATATGGGTTTCTAGAAATAGTAAAGGTTATGCTGAGACACGTTCGTGCCTTTCGATCCCCTGTCGTTTCCAGAGATCAACATGTGTAAAGAAGATGTCTGTTGCTACCACGTGTCCTGATGGGTGTGTTTTAGTCTCTAGGTTGTTGACAGGTGTTACTTTCATGGTCGGTTTCTACTTGCATGAGCTAACACTCACCTTTTTGGGCTCTTTGCTGCGTTTTTTCCCATCGGTTTTAATGATATGGACATATGATATTTGAGTAGGCTTTTAGATACTTTGGTTTTGGTGGTTTATGAAAAGTAAAATAATAAAATTTAAAATTTCGGTAATAATTTGTTCAAACTACCCATTAAATATGGAAGATTGTAATAACAGTTTTGAATTTCGGAATTGATGAAACAATGTTATAAAATAGGTAAGATTCCAACAAAAATTTGTGTCGCAAATTTACATGTTTATAGCAGTAAATAAAAATTTGTCGTAAGTAAAATATCAAAAATTTAAATGGAATTGTAAACGTAGGTGTCGCAAATTTACATGTTTATAGCAGTAAATAAAGATTTGTCGTGAGTAAAATATCAAAGATTTAAATGGAATTGTAAGCGTTGGTTTAGATTTCTATAATAATTAGAATTTTTGGTTTAGATTTCTATAATAATTAGAATTTTGGGAAATTGCATTTAAAGTATCCACTCAACTATTCCGGCATTGAGCAGTAAATCGTCTTTTGATTATCGCGTTTGACGGCAGATAGTCCCTTAATTTTCAAATGTCCGTTGACAGTTTCTGGACTATCGTGTTTGGATAAAGTTAGTCCACCAGATCCTCTAATCCTTGAGAGGCTGCCACCTGTCACCATAGTCCCTAGATTTTTGTATCACCACTAGTCCCTTGAGTTTAGGTCAAACTCAAAAATGTAGAATATTACGGATAACTAAACTCAAAGGACTAGTGGTGATACAAAAATCTGGGGATTATTGTGACAGGTGGCAGCCTCTCATGGATCAGAGTACTTGGTTGACTAACTTTATCAAAACGCGATAGTCCAGGGACTGTCAACGGACATTTGAAAGTCAATGGACTATCTGCCACCAAACGCGATAGTCGAGGGACGATTTACTGTTCAAAGCCCAATTATTCAATTCCCATCTAGTACCCAAGGTATTTGATCAATTTACTTAATACCCAACTCAACTACCTTATTGTCAGTTACTACCTAATATTATTTTAATACCCTGTCTACCCTTAACCCACTATATAAACATAATTTTCTGTTTTCTTTCTATTTTTTCTAGCTTTTTGAAGATTAGAGTTTGTTAGCCGCTCTAACCACCTAACCCTACGACCACCACGAAGCACGGTTGAAATCACATTTTCCGGTGATCAGAGTGTTAGAAGGTCTGTTTATTTATGTAGTTTGTGGTGTAAAACCTATCTAACCACTGTCTTCTACGTACAGGAACTGATCGTGTTTCTACGTACAGGAATCTGTTGTTTTGCAAGTAATCGTGTTTCTGGTCCCAGCTAATCGTATTAACCTACTGATTTTGAAGTTATTTTCTTCGTTTTATCAGTTGGAATAGGTTATATATTACTGTTTTTAGACGCCATAGCCTGATTTCGAGCTTTTCTCTGTTTTTTTGTTACAGTGATTAATTACTGTTTTGTTAATATTTGTCGTTATATACTCATGTACTTGTTTCTGATGTTATATACTAATTTTTTAGTGCATTAGATTTTTATTTCGGACGTTAAACATGTGTAGATTACGAGTTTTGGTTGTCAAGGCGTTCTATACAAGATGCGAATTGTTTGATGTATTCGTTGAGGAAGATGCTAATTGTATTACCAATTCGCATGGTGACATTCGAATCACATGAAAGAATTTCAAAATTTGCTTACAAGTATGCTGCGAATTGTATGGATGTTCAAACATATGTAAGGACTCTTAGTTGCTTACAAAACTCAGGATGGGTTGCGAACTATGTGGAACTCTAGAGTATTGTATTTTCAAACAAATACCAGGACATTTTTAGTTACTTTTTTACGTTTCCCATGTTATGATGCGAACTGTGTAGAACTCTAAAGTATTGCACTTTTAAACAAATATCATGATTTTTTTGGTTACTTTTACGTTTCGCATGATAGGATACGAACCGTGTAGAACTCTAAAGTATTGCATTTTCAAACCAAATATCAGGACTCTTAGTTTCTTACAAAACTGAGAATGGGTTGCGAACTATGTTGAACTCTAGAGTATTGTATTTTCAAACAAATATCTTGACTTTTTTAGTTACTTTTACGTTTCGCATGATAGGATGCGATCTGTGTAGAACTCTAAAGTATTGCATTTTCAAACCAAATATCAGTACTTTTTTAGTTACCTTTACGTTTCATATGCTAGGATGAGAACTATCTAGAACTTTTTTTAATATTGTATTTCGAAACAAATATCAGGACTTTTTTAGTTGATTTTCAAACATCTATCAGGATAGGATGCGAATTGAACACAGTTCGCAGCTTGTAGATATACACAAATCGCAAGATAGGATGCGATATGTTTGTTGCATTAATAAATAATTTACACATAGTTTTTGGGACTAATAACTAATAGCTTGTTCTGTGCAGGGTAAGGTATGTCCAAATCACGAGTTTGTATTTTTAAACATGGTCACCAAACCGCAATTGCGCCTTTCACGGAGTTTGAAAGCTTTCAAAGTATCCAAGCTTATGTGGAGAACATATGGGATGAGCTTGTCACAGGTGACTACCTAATTACCTACTCCTGCGGGGATCACAATAATTGTTTCTTTAATAACTAGAAGGATTTTGTTGGGTTGGTGTTATATCTTGATTTGGAGCGTTTAAAACGGGTTAGTTTTCTCATAGAACAACACGTCTTCGATAAGGGTTCTGGTGAAAAAAGTTCTGGTGATAAGAGCTCTGGTGGTAAGGATTGTGGTGTAAAGCGTAAAGAGCGTAGCTTGAGTTTGGGAGAACCATCCCCCGATCAACTAGTTAGCAGGGAGAGTAATAACGGTTTAGTTAATTCTGAGCAGAGAAAAAAACAACTTGATACTGCTGGTTGGGCTGATGCTATTACAGGAGTGGGTCAAGCTTTTGAAGAAGGTGCTACCGGTCTGAGGTTATCTTTGTGCAAGTTTGCTTTAGAGCATGGTTTTGCTTTCAAATACCTGCACAACACAGCAACCAAGATCACTGCTTATTGTGAAAATAAGTTCACAAGTGGGTGCAAATGGAGGCTTTATGCATCTATTGATTCCAGCACCGGCTTGATGACGATCAAGAAGTATGTTCCGCACCATACTTGCAGTCCCGTTTTCTCCCAGAAGCATAAGCATAAGTGACGCATGCATTTGACATCAGATTTGATTGCAGAGGAAATTCAGGATTCTCGCCGAACCTGCCATTCGTTGACAGCCAAAACCATACAATCGACTGTCAAACAAGATTACGGTCTTGACATCTCTTACCGTTTGTCATGGAATGCTTTAGAGGGGAGTTTCCAGAGATAGTTCAAGTTCTTTTAGTTTACTAAGAGGATACTTCAAATGCTTGAAGAGCCAGGATATTACTTCAGACTGCCAGTTGGAGTTATGAGTTAGAAATCGATTCAAGCGTTGTTTTGTAGCGTTCGGTTCGTCCCTTCAGGGTTTTCATTTATATTGTCCAATATTGTTTGTCGATGGAACCCACTTATATGGCAAGTATAAGGGTACCTTTCTTACTGTCGTAGTAAAGGATGGCAACAACGGTTAGTTACATTTAACTAGTTAATCTGAATGTGTTATGATGTTTTTGTTTGAAATTGTTGTGAAACAGTTCGCATCCAAAGCTGCGAATTAAGCAATGTTGTTTCAGTGATAACATTTCGCAATAGGGGATGCGAATTAGTGGATGAAATTTTGGGCAACAGTTCGCATCCTATATATGCACACCATTTGTTGTTGGAATCTTGACATTTCGCATTCGAGGCTGCGAATTAGGCAGTGCTTGAAACTGTGATTAATTCGCAACTTATGCTTGTACACAGTTCGCGACGTGAATTTTCAGAACAACTACCATGACAGCATGCAAAATGTGTATATTTTTTAAACGTTTGAGTACTGTTGTAGTGTTCATTTGATCTGTCTTTTTCCAAGACTATTCCCTGTTGCTGTTGGTATAGTTAACATTGAAGATTGGGACAACTGGATGTGGTTTTTGGGGTGTTTGAAACCACATTTGTTGGATCGCCAGATCACATTTATTTCAGACTGTCATTCTGGTATCGTTAATGCTGTTTCTGTCTTGTATCCAAACTGCTATCATGCGTACTATTACTTCCATCTCATGCAGAATTTGAAAGCAAAGCTGGAACATACTAACAAAGACTATAAAAAAGGATGTTGAGTTTCTTCCATCGTCTTGCTTATGCTCCCAGTCAAGAGATTTTTAAAGATATACTAACAGTTTTTTTATGTGACGGTGGTGACAGAATGAATGATTTTCTTACAAATTTACCCCCGGAAAAGTATGCGCAGACTTACGTAAAAGGGAAGCGATACGACTCTATGGCTTCTACTACAACAGAATCGTTTAGCAATCAGATAAGAAAATATTATAGCCTACCGATTGTTGAGTTCATTGACTGGATTAGAGTCTTGCTTATGACTCAAGTTTCACGAAGATACGAAGAGGGTCTCAGCTGGAGTACTAATTTGGTCCCCGAGTACGAGAAGAAGCTAAAGCAGAATGTTGACATGTGCCGAACTTGGGTAGTACGTAAGTTGTCTACCGCCATGTTCGAAGTCTTTTCGAATCATGTCGCTGTTGTTAATCTGTTGGATTTCAAATGTTCTTGCGGATCATGGAAACAAGAGTGTTTTCCATGTCCTCGCGCTTTAGCGGCAATACAATATACTGACCAAGATCCATTTATTGTAATAGAGCCCTTCTTTACGGTTAAAAATAACAGGGAAAGTTACTCTTTCAGCATACCAGCTATAACGGATTTCGGGAAGGGTCTAGCGCTAACGATCCTTCGTTTGTTGAAGTTCTGCCTCCGAACTTTAAGAGACGCTCCGGAAGGCCTAAGAAAAAGCAAATCCCTTCTAGAGGAGAAATCTCAACCAAGCATTTGAGGTGTGGCCGTTGTTCGAAATCAGGCCATAACAGGAGGACTTGTGGTGTTCCAGTTTAAGCACAATCCGTGTTGTGGACAATTCTCGTTGGCCACATTTATTTGTAATACTGTTATTGTTCTGTACAACAAACTAAATATTTTTACATTTTTGTGTTTGTAATGCTTTTATTAAAGTAAAGAAATGTTAAGTGCTTTGAGTTGCATGCAAATCGCATCCAGTATTGCGAATTGTGTACAATATGTTGATATCATGTTGCAAACATCTATCAGGTTTCCATGCGATTGGTGTGAAATTTCACCAGGATGCGAATCGTTAGTAAAATCATATCAAACAATTATCAGGATTTTATACTGCGAATTGTGTTGAGCTATAACGTAATGTCTTTTCAAACAAATATCAGGACTCTTATTCGCATACGATTCGCATGATATGCTGCGAATTATGACCAGAACATATATCAGGACTCCTGGCTACTTGTGCAAAGAGATATGATGCGAATGGAGAACAACCAGAAGTCCTGATATTTTTTCACATGCTAAGTTGCGCAGTGTGCTTTGATAAAAATACCAGGGCATTCAGTGGGTTGCAAATCGCATAGTAGGCTGCGAATTGCATGAAAATCAATAATATTGAAAACAAGTAATATATCAAGTTAAGATGCGAATTATTTGCAAATTGTAATTGGATGTGAATCGTTTATATGATTAAAAGTCTGTAAACAAAATGGATTACAAAAAAGAGGATTATAGTCTTCATGGACTAACAAATGCTTACACAGATCACTACAACCTATTAGTGTTAGTTAGTTGCACTCCAAAAAAGCAGAAAACAAAAGCCAACTCTATCAGTCATGGTAGAGGATTCTTCATCATCTTTCTCCTCTGTGGACTGATCATCAGCATTTTCCTCTTCCTCTTCCTCTTTCTCTTCATTATCTACGTCCATCATGCATAAAATTTTTGTCCTTGATGGACCCTCTGCCGTCTGAGGTACAACAGCAACCATTGGAACCTCTTCTGGCAGAGGTTCAGCAGAATAGTAGTCATCATATATGTCTAAATCAAAGACAGATACTGAGCTGTTTGGTGGTGGTGCTGGCATGATCAAGTCATCGCTCCAGTTAACAGTTACGGATGACCAGGAGTCACCCAGAGAACCAAGTCAACCAGAGTATGAGGTGGTGGTTGTGGTGGTGGAGAAAGACATGACTGTTGTAATTCGAAGAGAACAAGAAGTGTTTTTTAAAAAATATAGAGTTTGTTTTTAAAATTAGCCTATGGTTTACTAGTGTTATTTATAGAGAAATGAGGTAATCATTACATAGCCTCCATCTCGAGGTCTAAAGGTAGTGCCATCACATCACTTGCTTGCACTCTGATTCCGTATGTAAATTTGGACTCTGGTAACTGCCATACCACTAGATCAGGGGTGTCGCTCTCGTAGGCTTTAACTAACTGTATTTTGTGGTATTCTGCGACAGAGATACGGTCAATTACTTTTGTTTTTTTTGGCCAGTCGTTGTATTCAACTTTTGGCGGTTCCCGTTCTATTATAATTATCTCTTCCTCTTCCTCTTCCTCTGCCACTAGAGGCTGTGTTGGTGTCAGTAGATTAAAATTTGGCTTATCTGTCTCTTTACTTGGCTCGAGCTTAGTAAATAACAAAAATAAAAAGTAGAAGGGTCTCAATCATTATAATGGTAACGACCCCAAACAGTTCGCATGCTAACATACAGACTATTTGGTTCCAACTGGAATACATTTCAGAGTATCTATCTGCGTAGCATGCGAACTGTTCGAGGTTCCACTGAACAGTTCGCATGCTACCCTGATATTTGTTTGTAACATTTAAAATAGATCCACACAATTCTCATGTTATAATACAAAATCATTATAAGTAGCCCTTACCGCACGGTCAGCGATAACTAATGTCGTTGACTTGTTCGGCATAGGATCTGGATCGTGTCGGCAGAGCTCATTAAAGTCATCCTCCGACATGTTCTCCAAAGACCGTTGTATTATAGAATCGTAACATACATTATGAATTTTATTTAAAAATCTCTGTGAAACTTGAGTGTAAATACCATCAACAAAAGCATCGGGTAAACCTATTGTGTTATCGTTTGTTTTGGCTCGGGGAGTGTTGGTTGTTCGGGTCTGGGAGATATCACCTGATTCGTTTCTTTCTGTTTCTGTGATGCTAGTCTCCTTTGTCTTGGTTTTGATGGTGTGCTTTTCTTCCTCTTCCTTGATCTTTCTTCCGGTGAAATACGTTCCGCATCTGCATCTCTACTATCTGGTCGTTCTCCGAAAGCTTCGCTTTCAGCCTCGGTAAGAAGTAGTGGACCTTCCAGAACCTACCAACAGAGGCAGATGTAAGTAAATAGATGCAAGCGACTTGGTTTGAAAGTATGAGGGTGTAGACAAACAAATTGTCTTTTACAAACAGTTAGCATTATATGCTGCAAAATGTGTAAATTCTATCCATGTTAGAGTTGCAAACAACTCGCATGCTGAGCTGCGAACTGTGTGTAAACAATATGCTGCGAACTGTGTGGAAACAATAAGCTGCGAACTAAGTATTCATATCAGGCTGCGAAATGATTGATGCATTGTTCTAATATAACACTAATCAAAACGCACGATATGCTGCGAACTGTTTGCAACCCTAATTCAATACCTATATAAAGCTCATACCTGGTCATCTTTCAGGTTGGGTATTCTAATGAGCAGTGCCACAGTTGTTGCTTGGCACTCTAATCCCAACCATTTGAAAAACCTTGGTATCAAGGTCGGCTTCGCTACCTCGAGGCCGATTGCTGTGTGCTCCATGAAGAATGGCTGCATGGGGACAAGTTTTATCATTAAGATACTCTGTACATAACTAATTTTTATACTAATAGATCAATCTTACAATTAGAAGGGCGACGCAGCCGACGACTCGATCAGGTTTATCGATTGCTAAGCAACTACGGATAGACTGTCGAAGCTTGTACAATATTGATCCGGACCAGTCGTAACTGTTTATTTTGCTCAGGTCTTCCACATAATAAACCATCCTCCAACCCAGGATATCTCCAGATACAGAGTAGAATAGGGTGGAGCACAAAAACAGTATCAACGTCCTCGCAACGTCTTCCAACTCATGCTCCCCCCTTCGGTTATGGCCTTCTCTATACCTGCCTGTAAAACCAACGACAACATATGTCAGAAAAGTACAGAATCCTGATTTATAAGATGAAATCGATTTTACACGTACCTTTATAATGGCATTCGTTATTGTTCTCTTCGATTTTATCACGAATTCGAACGTTTTCTGGTGGTTTCTAAAATTAGACGTGTTTTGGGTTTGTTTACGGTGATGGGAAGGTGGAAAAAAGTGGGTTTGAAGTGAAAAATGGGTATATATAGTCGAGGGGTATTTTTGTCCAATTTTTTAGTCGAGGGACTAAGTAACACTATCCAAAATTTGAGTACTACCGGGTAATAAGATACTTTAGTGGGTATTTACTGGTACTTTTCTCTTGATTTTTTATAAGTTTTGCTTTATTTAATATTAATTAATTTTTTTTAAATATTTGGTATTTTAAATTAATTAGATTTTCTATTAACTTTGGTTACGTTTCCTATTAATTTAGTTTTCTATATTAATTAGATTTTTTATTAATTAATAGATTAATATATCTGAGCTATCCTATAAATAGAAGAAGATAGTTTTGTAAGGAATTGCTAAAAAAAAGTCAAAACTACTCCGCGAAGTTGTATGTTTATGATTTTCAATATTTACAAAAATGTCACTCACTAAAAAACCCAAAAAACCCTTGGAAGTCAAATTAATTACAAGTCATGCCATTTAAGAGTCCAAACTACTCCATGAAGTTGCAAACATAATTTCAAACATCAACCTTAATTCATCTTCTTCAAACCTACTAAAAATAGAAACTTAACAACCAACAAAACCCAATTTCTAAAAAACTTCAAAACCTTTACAACATGGCCGCAAAAGAGTCGGAAGCACTTCCCACGCAGAGCAGCATTGTCGCCGAGGAGGTACATTGAATTTCCCTCACTCATTTTCGCGAAAAAACACACTTTTCTAAAAAAACCAGTTTTTGCTGTTCTTCGCCACCCTCTGGCGTGCATGACACAGCGTACGCCAATAAGAAGGCTCAGTAAAGCATTTCCATGCCGTCTATTGGCGTGGGGACCTTGCATACGCCACACATGTGGCGTATGACGGGTTCCCTACGCCAGCGCCTGGCAAAGTGATGATGGTCTACGTCTTCTAATTTGCGAAATGGGCTTAACTTATCCGGAATGCCGGTTTAATTGGTTTTTCTACTTCTTACATCATGTTGGAGGTGGCCCAATGCGATATTTCGCTTCTTTCGGACTACGGTCACCATTTCCCCACTCACGACGAGTATAGCTTAGACTCGATGACCAAGTGGGTAAAACGTAGGGGGAAGTCGTTGGGTTTTTCGATAAACGTAGCATCAAAGGAGGTAGGGAAAATTGGGAGAACACCAAGAATGTATTATCGGTGCGAGCGATCATGAATTTTTAAGTCGGTCGTTAAAGAGTACGACTGTATGTGTAAGGTTACCGGTAGCAAAAAAATAAATTGCCATTTTCATTTGGTAGGCAATCCGGTAAAATGAGACAATAAGTGGGCTCTTAGTGTCCTTTCCGAGATGCACAACCACAAACCGATTAAGTATGCCGAAGGACATTTGCAATGGTCCAAGTTAAAACGAAAGGAAAAAGAGCTCGTTGATCTTTTGATGGTGAACGGGACAAGTTCGTGACAAATATTTGGTTCTTTGAAAAAGGCTGATCCGGAGAATGCTTCAAATATCTGTCACGTTTACAATCACCGTCAAAGAACGAGGATGGTAGAAAACGGGGGTCGATCCCAAATGCAATGCTTGTTAGTTAAATTACAGTTGCACAAGTACAAGTATTGGGTACGGACGGGGAATGACGGCTCTAATGTCATAACCGATTTGTTTTTCGCACATCCGCTTAGTATTGATTTACTACGGACCTTGCCACGCTTGCTAATCATGGATAGCACATATAAAGTTATTCGTTACGGGATGTCTTTGTTCGAAGTAGTCGGGGTTACATCGACCAACAAAAAGTTTTGCATTGGTTTCACGCTTATGGTGAGTGAAAAACAAGACAACTTCGAATGGTCATTGGGATGCTTGAAAACGGTAATGCAGCAAAATGATTGCGAATTAGCTTGTGTTATCGTTACGGACCGTGAACTAGCCTTGATGAATAGCATCGACAAAATATTCCCTATCGCTATTCACATGTTATGCGAGTGGCATATCAATAAAAACGTTAGCAGGAGAACGAAAAAAATGTTTCAATACGGGAATGTGGCTAAACTTTTTTTGGCGGCTTGGAACGACGTTGTTTCATCCAATACCGTTGAGGTGATGAACGAGAGGTTGGCTAAGACGCGGTCGATGTTCAAAGACTAAGATAAGGCGGTGGATTATGTGGTTGAATCGTGGATTATGCTTTATAAATAGAGGTTTGTTCACGCTTATACTAACAAAATCATGCACTTCAATAATCACACCTCTAATAGGGCGGAAAGCTCGCATGCTACATTGAAAAAATATGTCGGGTCTAGCCAATTGGATTTCGATGGGTTTGGGATAAAGTACATGGCTTGTTAGCGATGCAACATTCGACCATTAAAAAATCGATAGAGCTTAGCAAGTGCCGTCTAATTCATAAATTCCAAGATTTTAAACGTTCAAATTTTTACGGGGGTACGTATCACCTATTGCATATGCGATACTATACGATAACTATGTTGATAAAAGAGGCGGTGAAAATCATCATGCGTTTGCACCGATCGTACGATCCACGGTTTGCCATGTTCTCACGAACTTGAGCCAATCCGAAGAGTGGACGGTTATGTACCTACTCAGATTATAAATGAGCATTGGAAGAGACTAGATATCGTTCCGCGAGTTAAACTCACCGGTGAAGAAGAGGTAAAATTTAATTTCGCAAATCTAAATGCGAAACTTGAAGAGTTTGATGTTTAGGAACAAATTCATTGACTCAAAAAAATTCAACAAATTTTGGATCCGTCGACTACACTCCTTTGCGAACCACTCGAGAAGGTTAAAACCCACGGTAGAACTCCCGGGCGTGTTGGAAGCCATGGTCGTGGACGGGGTCGGGGTCGGGGTCGCGTTAAAGGTAGCAAATTGCAACGTGAATATTCTACTAAAAGGGATCCTTTGTATCACGAATATGTCGAACAAGAAATGTTCGACTCCCACGATAGTGCCGAAACTCCATGAATGGTAACACCCGCCGCTAGTATAACAACCCAGGTTGGCACTTTCGGTAGCACCGCAAGAACGGTCGCCGCACATACTCCTACTAATTCCGGAGCAAAACCGCCAAAAAATAAAGCCAAATGGGTTCAATGCGTTGGTTTAGGCACTCTTGATGCATCAAACCACATCAACGCTATACCGTCATTCTCGGCTAAACCATTCCCGACGAGATTACAAAATGTCTTGGACTCGAGATTTTCAAAAGACATACCTCAATATATGCGTCCTTTCATAAGCCAAATTACAAATGTAATGCCCGATGGTAATTGTGGTTTTAGAGCCATCACGCATGGTATGGTCGGTAACGAAAGTGGATGGATAATGGTTAGAGAAGCCTTGTATCACGATCTAAAGAGCGATCAGGAGTTTTATAAACGGGTTGCATATTACGACGACGAAAGCGAAGTCGATAAGGAGATACACCGGTTGACTTTTAATAAAGAGAATGCACCTTTCGCAAATTGGATGTCCTTGCCTAGTTGCGGAAAACTAGTAGCGACGACATTCAATTGTGTTTTCTATTGCCTCGCTCCCGGTGGATGTACGACTTACCTACCGGTGAAAAATGTACCGCCGAATGATGGTTCTTTAAAGGAGATCGACGTGGCATTCGTCAATAAAAACCATTTTGTTCACGTGAGTAAAGAACTTTTAGTTTAGCACGCATTTAATCATTTATTTTCTTAACGCGCATTGATATTCAAAGTGGATTTATAGGTTGACTTGGTTAAAGGGTCACATTTACGGACTATAGATCCAACGTGGATGCGAACGACGAGAGAAGACGCTATTTCTTGGTCGATCCATTTGCAAGATAGAGTCCGTATATTTTCAAGACTGCAAAATCCCACGCCGACACATTCTGTTGAATTTGATGACCCCATAGTAGACTTAAGAAAAGACTGATATTTGAGTTGGTGTTATAATTTTTAGTTTCAAATCAAATTTATTTTGTGTTTGATTATATTGTTTTTTTGTTGTAAACTTACTTCGTATTGTATTCACGATCCATTAAACTCTCTTCTAGTAACCAAATTTTGTGTACAATTTTTTTTTTAAATTTAACTTCACAATTTCATAGGTAGACGTTTTCGCCGCCGAAATGGCGTAACTGACAACGCGCATGCCAACGGTTGATGTGAGCCAACCTCTACACGCCAATCGTTGGCGTGGGAATACTTCCGTACGCCATTTGGCTGGCGGAGACGACCTTTTGGAGCCTCTGTTCTCAAAAGAACAGAGAGCCCCTTAAGATTTAAGCCTATTTCCGCCACACAGTGGCGAAAAGGGCTTCCCCTACACCATTGCCTGGCGGCAATAGGGTAAACCCTAAATTCCAATTATTATGTTTTTTAACAACTGTAATTTTAATTTAAGTTTGATGTTAATTAAATTAAATAGATGACTAATGTTAGTAAATTTTAAAGTTCGAATTTAAATTAAATTGTTAATTTCAAAAACTGTTCCATGAAATCAAACAAGCTGAAACACAAACTAAAACATAAAAGGGAACATGAACTCAAACATTAAGTGAGACATAAACCGAAACATCAACTGAAACACAAACAGAAACACAAATTAAAACATAAAAGCGAACATAAACTGAAACATGAACTAAAACATGAACTTAAACACAAACTGAATTAATAACTCAAACTTATCTATCAGGCCAGTTCCATATCATCAGCTTCCTTTCTTCTTCCACATCCTGGTAGTCACTGATTTCCGCTAAGCGGATGTCGATAATGTCAGAACACACCTTATCCAACTGATCTTCTATTATAGAATCCAAGACCTGGCAATTGAACCGGTTACACGAAACACGACGTTCTAATTCGGTGAGGCCATAAACTCGATGAAGACGGAATGTGACTAGGACTGACCACCTAGCTTTCACCTCATCAACACGCCTTGAAATTCTTGGCAGCCGGACACCATCCCTTCCATATAAGAAGTACATATGGCATAGAAATTCCTCAAAGTATGCTTTATGCCCCTTTTCCATGTGCGTGTTGCCAACTTCGATTGATGCTTTCATCAGATATTGATCTTCCAACTCATTCCATGGACATATTTTTTGTTCGGTTTTTCAACTTCTTTACACTTCAATGTATGGATAGAACATTTATTTATAGATAATTTTGTTTTCGTATAACGTAATCCAGTTAGACGAATTCAAACGTGACACGTGTAAAGTTAGGGGGAAGAAAGATAAGGATAATGACAAATACCTAAATTACTCGGTGAAGTTGCATAGATTATTAAATTCAACCGGGACCCACCAATAACTCCAACCGGCATAATAACTCCCGCCGACACAAAAACTCCCGCCAAAAAATACCCGCCAACATTTTAATTCCCTAAAAAAACACCCGCAAAAAAATACCCGCCAAATGCGATTCTCATTAACCCAAAAACTCCCGCAAATGAAATAGCTCCGGCCAAGAGTAACTATACTATATAAATATGTCATAAAATACAATATTTCATAATAGAAACCAAGAGCCTACTTACAAAAAAAACACAAACACTTGAACAGATGGAGTTTATAGCTGATGAAGACTATCATATGCTTAAGGCATTGAGGGTTGCCCGCCGAGAGATGGGGGAATATCGTAGCGATGCGTTCTTTGACCGTCTCCTATGTCAGATGTATTTCAACTATGGGCATTTAGGATCAAGAGACGTTAAAGTGCAAAATCGTGACGAAATCAAAAGGAGGAACCTCTTCGTCCAACAGCTCACTGCTCTGCTTTTCATGCCAGCTAGAATTAAGAAAGATGCACCTTTGGTTTGGAACATGACGGTAGCAGACTATATCAGTAGGGATATGGTGGCGTATCTGGAGGATAGGATTGCGGCAAGGAATGAGGGGGACGATTCATACGACAATTTGGGATACAATTTCGACGACTGATCATTTAACTATTTCTGTGTTTGTGCCTTCGAGTTGTTATGTTTAGAGTAGTATCTGTTTCAATTAAGTTACTCATGCCTGTGTGTTGTTTTAGGTAGTACTACTATTTTAATTATGTTTGAATTATGTTTGGATTATGTTTCAACTATGTTTCAATTACGTTTCCATTATGTTTCAATTTTGTTTAAACTTTCCTTGAATGTACTATAGTTTTAAAACAACCAAAACATCTAAGAAATTGCGAAAATACAGATATATCAACTTCAAACTGAGTAACCGCATAGTACGTGTATCAAAAAACAAACAAACTATCAAAGTATCCGACAACAGTTATAAAGTATCATACAAACAAAAAAAACAACATAGTGTCTAAGCAAGTCTCTTGACAGTGGACAAAACATCCTCGTAAGCCCCAACCAGAGGATCAAAGTCATGATCAAACTCACCAAATCCAGGAAACAATGAGATCCTGCGCATACCGGCACGCAAATGTCGGATGGTAGCTCCCTCTCGATCCTCATGCAAATAGTCATCGAGCGAGTAGATTGCAGTGTTGATGAGGTCGAACCAGCTAATCCTCTGATGAAGGAGAAAGTACTCAGGCTCACAAAAAGACTCCATCTCGTCTCCCACCATCACTCCCCGAAAAGCCTGATGCAACGTGTTGCTCTCCCAGTTCACCCAATCATCCGCATCGAATGCATACGCCATCGTCTTTGGTTTTCTCCTTGACTTCGACTGCATATCTAACAAATGATGCGCGTTACCCCTCTAGACACGGCCAAAATGCCGCTGAACTTTCTCTGGATAGTATCCTTGAGAATGCTCCACACCGCATATGACATTTCGAAACCATGCTATATGTTCAAATGGGAAATGATCGCGTATAGCACGATAAGGATCAAACAATATCTGCAATACAAACGTATATGAACATAAACACAGATAAAAAAATAAGTTTTGGGATCACTAAAGAATAAGACTTACATCGCTCTGTTTCAGGTTGTTGACGAAGATACAAAGGTCCAGCTTCGTCCGCGAGTCAGATACTGCTGCAGGTGTATCCCATCTACCAATAGTAGTCTGGCGCTCAGTGTAAGTGGAATGAGTAACAAGACGGAGAATGACAAAATGATCCCGTATCTATGTGTCCAGCAAGCCGATACATCCGGCCATAGTCCTCGTGTCGTGAAGGGAGGCCTCACCCAGATGGTGGTACAATTAAGCGAGAACAACACTACCCATGAGTACTTACCGACACCATCCTAAGTCAAATCGCGCAACAAAAACAAATATTTGTAATTGGAGTACATGTTGCTCTTGTCCGGGAATATGACCGTGTTGAACATATGTAATATGTAGGCTCGGGTAGCCGCATCTACCATCAGATCACTAAGCCAGGGCTGTCATCACAGAACTCTGGCCTACTAAACCTACTCCGGAGCCATTTAAACCCCAAACCAACGCCCTTGCATTTCTCAACCTCCGTCACGAAGGAAAACTCATCCACCATAAGTAGTTCAGCGCACTCCTGCATGGCCATAGTCTTGTCAGATATAACGGGAAACACAGCAAGCTCACCCTAAATTAGGAGTCCCAAAATGGTGTGGACGTCGTCGAGAGTAATCGTCATCTCTTCGAACGAGAAATGGAAAGTATTAGTCTTCATATGCCACCGCTCTAGAAAAACCTCCGTCATGTTGGAGTGTGTGTGCATATGATAGAACGGTTCTATGAGTCGACCGAAAGGAGTGGCGTTAACTACGGTGCGTACCCTAGTCTGTGCAACCAAACTCCATGCTCTATGACTTGGATAATGGGCATATAGCCGCATCTCTCGCTCCTGAAAAGATTTGTTCGAATTAGCATACAACAAAACTAAACGGTCATAAAATGTCAAATTGGAATTTTGATATTACCTCTCTCATCCAAAGGTGGTATGCAGTGTGGGAGATGAAAGCCTCTCCAAATAGCAGTGGCAATCTGGGCGGAAGAGGAGCTCTACGCTGCCCTGTAGGTGGGGGAGGATGGTGTCGTCCGCGGGAAGCGGAAGTAGAAGCAAAACTCGATCAGGACGCATGCGGTCCGGAGACTAGAGGCAACTCATCTATCGGAACTACTGAATCGACAACTAAAACGGGCTAAGCAACACCATGATCCATCACCTGAAATAAAAAACGTACAAAATGTCAAGGTTCGTCGAAAACACAAATTATCATGCTTGAAGCGTTTTTAGATAAATAATAGCATAAACGAGGTTAACACATATCAAAGAACAAGAATAAACTGGTCACGGGCTATTCCGATGATCGAAGCAGCCAACACCATCACTGTGGAGTGGGTATAAAGGTGTACGCCAAAACTGAGGGGTAAACCCTTATACCCACGCCACAATGATGGCGTGGGCAGGGTCCCTACGCCACGCGTGTGGCGTAGGGACCCTGTTCTTCGCCCCCGTGTGGCGAAGAACACTTTCTCCATGGCAGAAGCTTGAAGCTTCTGCCAGATCGTTCCAACAGCCCTAAAACCCATAAAACTACACTAGTAGCTTAACTAAACCTAACTAAACTAATTAACAACAACGAAATCAACTTACAGTAGATTTTTTCGAATCCGATTCCGTGGATTAGCTCGCCGGTGATTGTTTCTTCGGGTACGGTTCTCCGGTGGAAGTCGTCTGGTGGTTGCTTGCCGGTGATTATTGCTTTGTCTGGGGGTGTCGTCGACTACGGCTATGGCTGGTTTTTTGGTGTCGGCTGGTTTTTGGGTGAGGGTAAGGGAGAGAGAATATATTATAGGTAAGGGAGAAAGAGAGAGGAAAGGTAATTTTAGTTTTAAATTTTTAAGTTAAGTTTAGTTTAAGTTTAAATTTAATTGTCGATTAAGTATATTAAGTGTAGTTTATTTCTAATTTTGTGTTTTGATTTTAGTATTAGTTTACATTAAGTGTAGTTATAATTTTAGTTTCAATTTTTAGGTTTTAATTTTTAGGTTTTTTTAAAATAGAAGATAAAGAGAAGGTAGAGAATTGAGGGTTTTTTTGTAGAAATTATGGTAACTTCACGGAGTAAATTTGACTATATATACAATTTCGTAAGGGTAAAATAGTCAAAAAAAATAACTTCGCGGAGTAGTTTAAAAATAAAATTAAAAGCGGTTTCGTGGAGTAATTTTGACCATTTTTAGCAATTCTTATTTTTTATGCAAAGTATGAAGAAAAATTGTGAACTGTATATTTTCTGAGAGAGAAAAATAGCTCTAAGTTTGTTTTAAAACATAAGTGAGGGGAGAGATAAACACTGAAGAGAGGGTTCCATGAATCACGAGTGATTGAGTACTTTGTATTTGAGGGTCTTTCTGTTACCTACATATTAATAAAATGAGTCTTTGTTGTGCGTGGATGTAGGATTTCTTCACGATCCGAACCATGTAAAATTTTGTCTTGTGAGCATCGTTTATTTTTTTTCTGTTACTTCTTTTGTTTCCCTAACAAGTGGTCCGGTGAGCATGGGGAAACAGTAAAAGGAGTAGATATATTGTTGATCTGTAGGTTGGAAAAATATCTCTCATAGATACGAGAAAGCCACGAAAGACGAGTTCCATGAAGCGTAGCCTAGAAAATTCGATGGATCCAATGATTTCAAACTTTAGAGAATTAAGGTTAACAATTACCTAGTACATAAGGGATTGGTTGCTGCTATTGATGATAAATATACACAAATTGATGTTGTGCTACTGTCTAAAGCTCATAGTTCGCTATTATTGAGCTTGGGAGATAAAGTGCTACGAGAGGTATCTGAAGAACCTACAACGTTGGGGATATGGAATCGACTGGAGGAGATTTACATGAAATATTCTTAAGAAAACAGATTATATATCAAGAAACAACTTTACACACTGTCCATAGAGAGTAGCATAAAGATCCGGAGGCACCTAGATGATTACAACTGAATCATACTTGAATTGAATGCAGTCGGTGTGAAGGTGGAAGAGAAGGACCAAGCAATCATCCTCATGAGTTCTCTATCTAAGGAGTATGAACACTTCGTGGACACCATGCTTTAAAGGAAAGACTCACTTACGATAGTCGAAGTCAAGAGCACCTTGAACTCCAAACATCTTCAAAAGAAGAGTTTTTGAAGGGTGACTATGAATGGCACGAACTGAGTGTAAGAGGTCGACCAGGCAAGAGACATTCAAGTACGAGGAGACAAAAATCTAGGTCATAGTCCAAAGAGGCTGGTATGGTTTCAAACGTAATATGTTGGACATGCAAGAAGAAAAGACACATCAGTCGGAACTTCCCAGAGAAGATAACATGCAACAACTATCAGAAGACCGAAGCCTGAGATACTGCAATGGTGTCTAATGAGTGCTAGTACGCTGATGGTCTAGTGGCTTCTTATTCATGCCGGTATAATGATAAATGGGTGTTGGATTCGAGTGTGTTGTTTCACATGACTTCTAATAAGCATTGGTTTGAAGACTTGAAAATGCTTGATGATGAAAGAGTCATGCTCGGGAATGACGAATCCTGCGATATCAAAGGGATTGGAACAGTTCGACTCAAGTTGTCTACATGACTTGAGAGAGTAATAAAAAACGTAAGCTATATTCCCGAAGTTAAATGTAACCTTCTTTCCGGTTGGGATGTTGGATGAGGAAGGGTTTACCTATAGGGTGGAGATGGTAGACTTAGGGTCTTATAAGGCTCCCTTGTTGTTATGAAAGTCAATAGGAATAATAATGTGTTAGTTCTCGAGGGCTCTGGAGTAGTATAGGGTGTGTCTAGTGTGATGAAGGATTTTACCAAGTTGTGGCATCATCATCTTGGGAATTTAAGTGAGAAGGGACTAAGTGTATTAAGTAAACATAGGTTGTTAGATGGTTCAAAAGTTCAGAAGTTGAGCTTTTGTGAAAGTTGTGTATTGGTTAAGAGCAAGAGAGTGAAGTTCATAACCAACAACCAGACATCCAATGAATTACTTGATTACGTTCATTCAGACCTTTGGGGTCCAACACGGGAACCTACCATAGGCGGTGCCATGTACTTTGTTTCGTTTATTGATAATTATTCCAGGAAAGTATGGGTTATACTTTTGAAGACCAAGGATAAGCGCTCGTTGCCTTTATGAACTGGAAGACTTTGGTAGAGAATCAAAACGGGAAAATGTTGAAGAAGCTTCAAACTGATAATGGCTTGGAGTATGTGAACAAGAAGATCACTAGCTATTGTGAAAATTTTGGCATTGCTAGACACTAAACCGTAATTGGGACTACCCAACAGAACAGGCTTGTTGAGAGAATGAATCGAACCCTATTGGAATGGGTTAGATGTATGCTTCATACAGCTAGTATATGTCGAAGGTTTTGGGGAGAATCCATGACAACGACTGCATATATTATCAGCAAGAGTCCATCTACGACACTTAAGTTTCTTTGTCCTCAAGAGGCCTAGACGGGAAAAGAAACCTAAGTTGTAACATTTGAGAGTGTTCAGATGTGCTGCATACGTACATCTGAAGAAAGATAAGCTTAGGTCAAGAGCACGGAAATATATGTTCCTTAGTTATCCAAAAGAAGTGAAAGGGTATAGGTTTTGGTGCCTCAAAACCTGGATATCAAAAGGCTTTGATTAGTAAAGACGTGGTTTTCAATGAAGAGGATATATCATTGAAGAAGACGGTGGAGACTCAGCCTAGTACTGCTGAGAAGAGATGTGAAGTTGATGATGGATCTGATCTACAAAATAAAGATGGGAACACTTCTACCGAATAAGATGTTGGGCATAGTTCTACTTTGGGTTATACATAGGAAGTTCAACCACTGCATGAGTACGAAGTTGGCTGAGGGTCTGGTTTCCTAGAACCTTCAGATGATCAGATGAGAGAGCAACATGATCTTGAAATTTATCAGCTGGTGAGAGATAGAGCAAGGAGACCAAGTAAACAACCATATAGATATGCTTTTGCTGATGAAATTGGTTATATATTATCTATTGAAATGCAGGGGATGTTCTTGAACTCGAATGTATCACGATGCTATCAAGAGTAATAATAAAAAAAATGGCTTACAACCATGAAAGAAGAACTGAGATCTCTCGAGAAGATGAACACCTGGATTCTTGTGAAGAAGCCAAAGGGTCAGAAGTTGGATGGAAGTAAATGGATATTCAAGAAGAAGCCATGTATTCATGGTGTTGAGTTACCCAGATACAAGGATAGGCTTGTGGACAAGGGCTTTACACAAAAGGAAAGGCGGATTATGTGTGTTTGTTAAAAAGACCCCTCTATGGGCTAAAACGGTCGTCGAGGCAGTGGAATCGAAGATTTGATTCTTTTATGAGGTCAATTAAATATACCCATAGCTGTTATGATAATTGTGTTTATTAAAATGAGGAGACACCCATGGAGAGACAGTTCTATTGTTGTTGTGTGTTGATGACATATTAATAGCTGGAAAAGATAGGAGGGATATTGAAATGGTAAAGACTCAACTGAAAGGAGAGTTTGAGATGAAGGATACGGGAGAGGCTAAGAGGATACTTGATATCGAGATCAAGAGGAATATGCCAAAAGGGTATTTATATTTATCTTAACAAGAATATATACAGAAAGTCCTAAGGAAGTGCTCTATGTCTGAAGCAAAAGCGGTTCAAATTCGCATTGGTTCCCTATTCAAACTTCATTCCACTCAAGCACCAACCAAAGAATAAGATAAGAAGTATATGCTGGGGATACCATATAGCAATGTCATTGGTAGCATTATGTATGCTATGATTTGAACGAGATATGATCTTGCTTACGCCGTAAGTGTTTTGAGCAAATTCATGTCAAATACGGAGAATCTGTATCGGCATGCACTCAAGTGGCTCATGAGATACTTGAAGATTTCAGTTGTTGTATGGTTGTGTTACAATCAGAAAGATACATGTAATATATTACTTAAAGGGTATGTGAACTCTGATTATGCAGGTTGCCTTGACATAAGGAAGTCTACTTTGGGTTATCTGTTTACTGTGATTGGATGAGTGTTTAGTTGGAAGTCTTGTATACTAAAGTTTGTTGCGTTGTCGTTTACGTAAGCCGAGTATATGGTTGCTACATATTGTTGTATACTGAAGGTTGTATACGGAAGGTTCTTGCGTTGTCGTTTATTATCTCTTAAACTTTTGAATGAAAAAATAGTTAAAATACTCATATCCACATAACTGGAGGAATGTTCTAAAGAAATAAATTCTATGAGTATTAAAATAAGACATTTACAACAAAGTGGAATCGTATGTTATAGATTTGTCCAAATTGTAATCTTCAAAAGAAGAGCGGAATTGTAAATAAATAAATTATGGCAATAATTGATCAGTTCGTATATCGTTGGAAGTAAATTATAGTGATTCTGATATTATCCAAAGTGAATTCAGACTGATTGAATAAAAGTAATTGACTGAACAGTAACTTGAGTGGAGCAATGACTCAGCTAGGTGTCTAGCACCTCAGTTCTTGGGAATTGGGGCTCGTATGATTAAACCCACTCTAAGATCCAACCCTAAAGCCCATGGGCCAGAGAAAAACAGTATAAAGACCCCAACCAACATCATTAATAGGGTTGGACTTTTTCCAAAAATATTAAATACAAGCACATCCCTCATTTGTCTCACAACTTCATACAAACATACTTAATATTAACCATCTAAACATTTTCTTTCGGTTTTACCCTTGAACGAGGTTTTACCATCACCAAAATTGGGGACCACAGTTGGAGGTAAAGGTACCTGAATAGCTTTATTTGAAACCTTACTTGTAATACCCAGTTTGGAAACCTTTGGGATATGGATCTAAATATGCATGAAGTGTTGCCTCATGAAAATGAAGTAATAAGAGATGAAAATGAGCATGCTACGATGTCTCATGTCAATCATAATACTGAGGAAATACCATTCATTCAAGATGAACGTGATCACTTGAGGGCTGAGATTGATGCTTTGAGAGCTCAAATGTGATGAATTAAGAGTTCGCTTGAGGATAATTCTGTGTGAAACAACTATTCGAGGGACCAAACTGCTACAGAACTACTTTATAAAGATCTTTTAGAGAGATAAAGTAATACACAATCTAGAGAGAGAAAATAATACTATATTAATCAACTAGCCTTATCAACTCGTGTGAGATCTTTTTATAGTACAATGATGGGCCCCACACGCCTTAATTCCTAATTATTACACATCTAGTCCGTATATTTTACCATTTATTCATAATAGATACTCTTATAATACATCTTTCCAATCATTCCCTCATAAAAACTCTTAATTTCCAATCTTCCCCTGTGTCTTTTATTCACCCTCATCAGTAGCCACCCAGTCTGTGTAAAACATATTTTTACTAGGACTATGATGACATCTTCGAATTTCGCCTTATCCTTTAACTCTCATCCAAAAATGCTTCTTCAAATCCCAATTCTTCTCCTCGACTAATGTCTCTTCGAAAAATGTAAGGCGAGAAAAAATATTTATTCAAATCTTTAGAACTTTCCTCGAAAAATACCTCTTCAAAATATGCTTTTTCGAAAAAATACCTTCTTCAAAAAAATACCTCCTCGAATTTGTTCTTGTCCTTTAATTCTCCTTGGACATATTAATCATTAGCCCCCAAATCCTTGCAATTTCTTAGCAAAGATTAAACCATAACTCAACATAAGTAATTTCTACCTCAGAAATTCTCTTCGAAAATAACCATGTCAATATAGCCCCCCACACTTGGCTAATAAATTGCAAGGATTAAGGTCATCGAACTTCTCAATATCAACTCTTCGCCTTCCAGTCAACCATTTCTCACATTTTTTAGGACGTCATTAGTCGTAATTTCTTATCACCAAATCTTTTAGAGATCTTATTACACTTCCCAACACTTTTCATCATTAGATTACCTCTTCACATTCTTCTTCAGTTCTCGATTCAACATAATTGCACCTATGTCACCCATAAAACCCCTAGGAAAACAAAGGAAAATGTCTCTAGGCCTTTCCTACTTCTAAAAGCCCATTTACTTCTATAAATACTCACCCCTTTCATTTTTACTCCAAACCTTTTGTTCTAAACTTTCTAGAGAGAGAAAGTTGTCTTATGCTCCCCAAGCCTCGTCGAATTCCTGAGTGGGTGTTCATTAGCCAAAAATTCGAAGAGATATTTGCCGCCGGTACCTATATTGATCCTCAACCCCAACCCCCGATTACTACCTTCTACGGTGCCTGGCCCCCATCGGAAAATTCCTCTGCCATCATACCCTTAGAAATTTCTTGCTTCAACCAACGTCCCAATCTTGAACCCCTCGAAACTATGGATAAAGATAAACATCACAAGAACTCATCTAGAAAGAGAAAAATACATCACAAAGACAAAAGAAGCTCTCAAGAACGCAAACGAGCGAGGGAAACCCCTTCGGATTCCCTAGAGCCAAATGTGACTCCAGTCTCAAGCAATCCTATGAAAACTGATGCCTTTGGATCAAACCTGCTAGCCACCATTCGATAATAGGGCAAGGGAGTCCTCAATTCTTTTCTTCAAGAACTACAATCACCAACGAGGATATACAATCATTTCAAAAGAAATCCTTGGAAAATAAAGGGAAGGACGTAACCTCGGAAAACCTTGAAATAGAAACACCGTAAATTTCGACTGTCGAGAAAGGTAAACCCGATGGTCCTTCCACGACTTCTTCTAGTCAGATAATTACAACTCCTCTGGCAATATCCGAAGATCAAGCTCGAAAGATTGCCCCTAAATCCAAGGGTGACATTGCTCTTCCTTTAGAACTTCATGCTATTGTGGGAAATAACATCCGAAGAATCTAAAACAAGCACATAGTTTCACTTCATCACATCTCTTACAAATACTTCTCGCCTTCGGAGGAAACCATGCTAAGGACTCGATGGTGTATCCCCTCGTATATTGACATTAGATTCCCCTCGGAAGGTGAGATTCCTTTATCTATTAAGGATAATAAGCTAATTGTCTATACAGAGATCATGAACTCGGGGTTGAGATATATTTAGACCCATTCTTCATCTAATATTTTGCCAAGATTGATCTCTTCCCCTCCCAAGATGGCCCAAACATGTGGTTCACACTGATGACATGTATTATGGTTTCGAGAATTTCGGGCAATGAATTATCCTTAGAAAAGCTAATCGGATTATCTGGCCTAGCAGAGAATCCGTTCTTCCCTTTTTACTCTCTGACCTTTGGTCGAGGTAAAAAAGTAGTGAAGGACTTATTGGAGGCTGATAAAAAATGAAGGAAAAAATTCCTCTTCTTTTCCGGAAAAGCTCATCAGAAAAGAAAAACATCATCATTTACCTTCTGAAGCGCTTTCGAGCCAAAACACAAGATGATGTCCAAGAAAATCATCATCGAAAAATGCTATTTTCGAATCCATCCAAGAGATATCCGAGGACACTAAAACACAAGATGATGTCCAGGAAATCTCTGAGGGTATCGGGACCTAAATTGTGGCAAATGACCCTGAAAATGAAGCTAAAGAAAATTCAGGCCAAACACCCAATTCTCCTGTCACCCGAAATTCAAGTCCATCTCCAACTGATAATTCCCCCAGATTAGTATCGCTCCCAATTCCCCAAAGCGATCCTCCTCAAAATGTTGACCCCAACATTCTAACTGGTGAGTCTTCGGATTTTGACCCCACAACAATAGACTCTTCTACCAGCTCCTTCGAAATTCCTCAGAGTGATGATTTTTCTTTAAATGTTCGCAACTTACTGCATGCTTCTGTCAACATGGGAAGAAAAATGCAACATCTGGAAGATCGAAAAAAGAATTACAAGTTCAAGGCTTCCCTTGCTTCCGCACAACTTGAAGAGGTAAAGAAACAACACTCCATTTTAGAGAGTCAAGCTGATGCAATTTTTGAAAAGTTGTCTGCCTCGGAAACCTACGTCCTTGTCCTCGAAAAATACTGCCAGGAAGAAAGGGATCCCTACCAAAAGAAGACAAGGGATTAAGAGAGACTTCTAACAGAACTCAAGAAAGCTCATCAAATTGCAACCCATGGATTTAAGGATTGTCTTGCCGATTTCGAGTTTATTGTAGAGGAAAAGAAAAACTTACTGAAAACGATTGCAGACTTTCCTCAGCAGATAGAAACTGAAAAAGAGGCAGCTATGAATGCTTATACAGCAAAATGTGTGAACAAACTTAATGCTCGAGAATGAAACTACCCGAGCAGGGTTGATCACCCAAATTCATGCAGAATACCCTAAGTATGACTCGGGCAGTTATTGGAAGCTTGTCTCCCCCGAACTTCGCGCACCTAACATTGTTTTTAGCGACAGTGAGACATCAGACTCCGAGGAGAGCGACTCCTCGAAATATTGTTTTGAAAAAACAATCTGTATAAGTTTTTGTATAAGTCGTTTGTAGCTTTCAAGGTAATTTTTGTAATGGTATCAACATATTCCGAGGAACATTTAACTTGACCTTCCTTGTATGGCATTGTATATAATATCAATACTATAATTTTGAACTTCATATTTAATATGAAAATGATTGTATGTCAACTTGCGTTGAATAAAATAATTGCCTTATACCAATTTTACTTGGTCATAATAATCATTGTAAGCTGCTCTAAGGCTGACTTATAAAATGTTATAATTATTAATCCTAACAGCTCAACCATAACTTGTATCTTAAAAAGAATAATTCGAGGCAAAGTTCAATTGTATTGATCAACTCATAATAACACCTCGTTAAATCCTTCTTGTGCCTAACAGGGTAGGAAAGAGTATGCCTTCACTATTTTTGTAAACCTGAAAATAAACATAAAAAATAATCGTTACATGCCAAATTCTTCCTCGTTCCAGATACAATTTCAAATGTTCTATGTTCCATGGATGCTTAAGATATCTCCATTCCTTATCTTTTAATCTATAAGTTCCCCGCTTTACTTTCTTTGTTACTTTATAAAGGCCCTCCCAATTTGGCCCCAACTTTCCAAGACTTTTCTCCTTGGTATGCAGAATTTTTTTTCGTAATACCTTGTCCCCCACCTTGAAATCTCTCTGCTTCACCATTGAAGCATACCTGCTCCTCATCAATGTTTGATAATGCAAGGATTTCAACTGTGCTCTTCGACTCTTTTCTTCCACAAAATCCAACTCCATAGCCCTACTTTGATCGTTTAAATCTTCTGCATAAGCTGCCACACATTATGATGAGAAAAAAATTTCCGAGCAGACAACTGCATCCATACCGTATACCAAGGCAAATGGAGATGTTGCAGTTGCAATTCGAGGCGTCTTCTGATAAGCCCACAATACTTCTTATAAATAGTTTGGCCATTTTCCAGCCTTTCCTTCCAAATTATTTTTTAATCCATCCAATATTGTTCGATTAGTCACTTCCACGTGACCATTAGCCTAGGGATGGAACGAACCAGAAAAACATTGTTGTATGCCCCTGGAAATACAAAAGCTCTTAAACTTCTTGTTATCGAATTGAGGCCCATTATCCGTTTTGATTTTTATTGGCACCCCAAAACGACAAAAGATATTCGAGACGACAAACTTGATAACATATTTTTCTTTTGTCCCTGCTAAAGGCTCTGCTTCTACCCACTTGGAAAAATAGTCAACTGCTACAATTATCGTTTGCCTCCCACCAGATGACATTGGTAAGGGTCCAACTAAATATATGCCCCACCTATCGAACGACACTGCTTCTGAAATACTTTATAGCAGCACCCCTGGCTTGTGTATTATATTGTCATATCTTTGACATGTATCACACCGCTTTACCAACTCTTTCGCATCACCGGAAATGGTCGGCCAATAATAACCAGCCAAAAACACTCCTCGAATTAATGCTTTATATCCGCAATGGGCCGATCCTTCCTCGTCATGCAGTTCTGAGAGGACAAATTCCGACTCATCCTTAGTCAAACATCTAAGTAACGGTCTGCTCAGGGACTTCTTATATAAGAATTCTCCCAAAATAATGTATCCATGAGACTTAAACCTGACTCTCCTAGCCTCAGACTTTTCTGTTGGTAAGCTATTCTTTTCCAGAAAGTTCACAATTTCTGACCTCTAATCATTTGTGATCACACTTTTTACTTCCTCCATATTCATTGAATGCTCTGCACTACTTAAAATCGAAGGATGCTCCTGAATTACGACCCATAGATGACCTTCTGATCGCGAAGCAACTGCTAAGGAATCAGAGATAAGATTTGCTTCCCTTCGAACATTCTTATATTGAACTTCATTAAATTCTAAAGGCAAGTCCTTCAAGACTTTCAAATACTTGACTAATTTATATTTTCTCTCCTCTGACTCTCCCAAAGCTTGATTTATCACCAACTGCGAGTCACTGATCAAATTAACCTTTCTAGCTCCTCATATTTGAGCCAACCTTAACGCCGCCAATGCCGCCTCATACTTTGCCTCGTTATTAGTTTCTTTAAAACCGAAACGAATAGCTTGAAACATGGCTATCCCATCCGGGGAAATTAACTGGACTCATGCACCACTTCCAGAAATATTTGACCCCCCATCCGTTCGAACCAACCATTCTGTCTTACCTGAGTGGTCCACAATCTCCATGCCTTTCCTTTCTGAGTGGAATTCGACCAAGAAATCACCTCAAACCCGAGCTTTTATTGTCTTCTGAGGCTCAAATGTTATGTCGAAATCTCTCAGTTGAACTGACCATTTCATCATCCTTCTAGATATATCTGGCCTCTGTAACACACCTTTTAGAGGAAATGTTGTTCGAACTACTATAGGATGGGCTTGGAAGTATGGTCTCATTTTCCGAGCAGATGTTACCAGGGCCAAAGATAACTTTTCCAATGTGGGATACCGTTTCTCTGCATCTAGCAAACTTTTGCTAACATAATAAATCGGTTTGAATACATCGACCTCTTCTCGGAGTAATACATCACTGACTGCAAAATCTGATACCGGCACATAAACGATCAACTTCTCTCCCACCAAAGGCTTGGAAAGTATCTCTGGGGATATGAAATACTCTTGAATCTGGCGAAATGCGGCTGAACATTCCTCGGTCTAATTAAAGTGTCTGGCATTTCTTAACACTTTAAAGAAAGGCGCACATTTATCCGATGAACGAGAAATAAACCTATTTAATGCTGCTTATCTTCCTGTAAAAATCTAGAGTTCCTTAATATTCTGAGGTGGGGTCATAGTTGTCAAAGCCTTTACCTGTTCTGGATCAGCTTCGATGCCCCTTTCACTTATCATGTAACCAAGAAACTTCCCCGACCGTACTAAAAAATGCACTTTTCTGGATTTAACTTCAAATTGACTTTACTCAAATTATTAAAAGTTTCCTCCAAGTCAAAGAAATGATCTTCGTCCAGCAAACTCTTTACCAACATATCATCGATATAAGCTTCTACATTTCGTCCAATTTGCTCCTCAAAGGTTTTGTTGACCAAACGCTGATAAGTCGCCCCTGCATTTTTCAGGCCAAATGACATGACCTTATAACAATATAATCCTCTTCCAGCGATAAACGATGTTCTTTCTTCATCTTTTGCATCTAATCTAATTTGATTATATCCTGAATAAGGATCCATGAAAGATAACAAACGATTACCCGAAGTAGAGTCCACTAACTGATCGATTCGGGGTACTAGAAAATAATCCTTCGGACAAGCTCTATTCAGGTCCGTGAAATCCACGCACATCCTCCAGTTACCATTCTTTTTCTTGCCCAAAAGTGGATTCGAGGCCCATGCAGGGTATTGCGACTCTCGAATATGGCCTACATTTAATAATCGTTCAACCACTGAGATAATAACTAGAGACTTCTCCTGAGAAACAGGTCTTATTTTCTGTACAATAGGTCGAACATCATGCCGTACCGCGAATTTATGACATATTATTTCTGGAGGTACTCCCGTAACATCCTCTGAACTCAACAGAAAGCTTTACTCCAATCTTAAAATTTTTTCCTTCTTCAAACTTATGGTCCTCGTGATCATCATCCGGAACCAGAAATCCAGGGGCCTCCCTCGGATCATCACAAGGAGTGATTACCGAGGAAGTCCCCTTTAATTGCTACGCTTTTTCTGATGCTTCTCCCCAAACTCCTTTCGAGGATAAATCTATCTGATAACATTCTCGAGCCATCTTCTGGCTGCTCCTGCTTGTCCCTATATTATTCCCTACCACATATTTCAGGCATTGGTGTACTATCGAGATAAGACCATGCATCCTAGACAGCCAAGAGTGACCCAACATTGCATTATACGAAGTTGGTGCATCTACGACTATAAACAAAACTTCAACTTCTTTTTTGAACGGCCCACAACCGAGCTCCACCACACACTAAAACTCTCCCACGACTATTTCTCTTTCTCATATAAAGCCCACTATAGTTCTGTCGGATCGTCGTATAACAGACGGGTCAGAAATTCTCATGTAGGTACTCATAAAAAAAATATTCGCAGAACTTCCTGTGTCAATAAGTATCCTCTGAACTTGGTCTCTGGCTATACCTGCAGCAATAACCACCGCATCTTCATGCGGGCCCGCTATATTCCTCATATCATCATCATCAAAACATATGATAGGGTAGGGCAAGCGATGCATCTGCACTAAGACCCCCGCTTCAATATGTGTGGCTAGATTTACCATATGCCTTTTCCGCGAACTATTAGAGTTCCCTGCAATGGTATCTCCTCCAAAGATAGCTAGCGACTCGAAAATGGCACATAGGTCATTTACTTTCCCCCTTGGAATAATCTCCTCTATCATGTTCACGTTATTTCTCCCTTCCTTAGGATCCAGATACTCTATTGCAATATCGAAAGCGTCAACCTCTTTAGAAATCACCATTGTTGTGTCAATATTCTTTGGGAAAACCTTTACTGTAGCATTATTCTGGGTGTGCTTTTTCATGAATTCTAATAACATTCCATTTCAATAAAAGCTTGCACTTCTTTTTTCAAAGCGATGCATTCCTTAGTGGCATGCCTAATGTCCTCATGGTACTTACAAAAACTGTTAGCACTTCTACTTTCCCTCAGAGTTTGAATTGGAAAAGGTTTTCTGAACTGAACTGTTAATCTCGCCCTATCAAATATCGTAGCCACATGTTCCGTTAACTCCGCAAAATAGTACGGACGAATCCATTTGTTCGAAATTGGCCTTCTTCCTTGGTTATAGCTTTGCTGGTTACTATAGTTCTGCTGGTTTGTTCTCGGCCTCGGCGGATACTGACCCGCACCCTTGGCTTGGACACTAGTACAAGGCCCTTGATTACTAGACTCAGACCTTTGAAATTGGTTCCGGTGCAACTGATCGCTTGATCCTTTCTCGAATGCCTGAGTCTCCTCCACTAAAATTCTTTTCTCAACTTGATCCAGTAATGCCCCAAAAGTCATTACCTGACTCTCTGCTACCATATCCTTTAAGAGTCCAAGGAGAAGCCCCATCTTGAATGTCGCGAGTGCCACATAATCTTTGCAATACTCCATGTCGGTTTTTGTTTTAACGAATCGATTGGTGTAATTCTTTAAGTTTTCCTCAACTTGTTGTCTACAATAGATTATTGTGTCTCCATTAGCTCAAAATTTCTTGCTCCCCACAAAATGTTGTTTAAAGATATTCCAGAACATGTCGAAATTCTTTATCGAGCCCTGCGAAAGCCTGTTATATCACTTGGAAGCCACCTCTTTGAAAGTATGAGAAAACGCTCTACACAGCAATGTATCATCGTCATCGAAGTTGATCATGAAATTTTTGAATTGCTCGATGTAATTATCAGGATCCTGCGTCCCATCAAATGTTTCTAGCTTCGAAATATCAAAGTGTTTTGGGAGGTTGCCTACTAGAATTTCTGAGGACAAATGAGAAGCTCTCCAATTATGACTCGTCCTATAGACATAAGCTCTTAAATTTTCATGGTTCGGAATATAGAGTCCCTCATTGGATGGTAGAGTGTACTGATGCTGCCACTCCGAATTCGGCTGATCGACATTTGGGTTCGTAGAAGGAAAATTGATTTGGTCATAACCCTGTTCATCAGCATGAGCGTGATAATTCTTTTCACTCAGAGATTTTCTCTCCAAACTCCTTCCCCTCCGGCGTTCCACATGCCTTCGGCCACATCTTTTCTTTTGATGACTCCTCCTCGGAGACGACTCTAGTGAACTGTAGCGAGAATAATCACTTGAATTGGAGGATTCCAAGTGACGCTTTCCTTTCCTCTTCGAAGAATGTCGCTCATGACCTATATATCTATCATCTCTGCTTTTAGGACGAAAGTCTGTTTCACGCTCTTCTTTTTCACTGTCAGGCTCTCTTCTCACCTTAGAACGAAGATTTGCCTGAACAGTTTCTTTTTATGCCCTCAATTTTTCAATCTCCAATAGTAACTCATTCCTTCGAGTCAGCAGAACCGAGTCATCAAAGGTTTCCACACGAAATTATCCTCGCAGTCGTTAAAAAAAAAATCCCCTTTCTCTTCCATGATTCCGCTCAGATTAGGAACAATTTCCAGAAAGCGATTGTCGTCAGAACAATCTTCATTTCCCACAGACGGCGCCACTGATGAATTAAGAGTTTGCTTGAGGATAATCCTGTGTGAAACAACTATTCGAGGTACCAAACTGCTACATAACTACTTTATAAAGATCTTTTAGAGAGAGAAAGTGATACACAATCTAGAGAGAGAAAATAATACTATATTAATCAACCAGCCTTATCAACTCGTGTGGGGTCTTTTTATAGTACAATGATGGGCCCCACACGCCTTAATTCCCAATTATTACACATCTAGTCCCTATATTTGACCATTTATTCATAATGGATACTCTTATAATACATCTTTCCAATCCTTCCCTCATAAAAACTCTTAATTTCCAATTTTCCCCTATGTCTTTTATTCTCCCTCATCAAAAGGCAGGCTGAAATATCTTTGAAAGAAAAGTCTGATGCGGAAGGTATATATGCTGATGAGCCTAGGGAAATAACAAACAATGCGAGAATGACCAGTCCCAAAAGTTCATACTAATTCAAAAAAGGCACATCGGGAAAAATAAGTAAAACGTATATCAGATTCTATAGTTCAATCACTGGTTCTCAATATGACGGGTCTTCTTCATCTAGTAGTGAGCATGGCCGTAGGAAAAAGAAAATAAGTTTAACCAAGAAACATTCAAGGAAAAAGGACAGGAAGGGAAAAATGAAAAAGAATAAATATCAGGGAAAAATAAAAAGGTTGACATATCACTGTATTGATTATCTATTGAGTGATCAATTTGCTACCCAATCCGAACTAGGTATATTTTTCCACTCATAATGAAGATACAATATTTATTCGCAACCATAATTGGAGACAATCACCCTTGTCCTAAAATATACTCTCTGGACATCTGCCTATAAGATTTGAAAAATATGAAAACGGAGAAATATGATGGAAGTAAAGACCGTGATAATCACCTCGAGCAGTTCAAGCATTTTATGATGAATTTTGATGATGATGACAAAATTTTAGTCGGGCTCTCTCACAAATTTTTAAAGGAAGTGCTCTAAAATTGTATAATAGTTTACCACATGAATCAATAAAGAACTTTGATATGGTATGGATGGCATTCCGGAGACAATTCATGAGTAGTAAGGATCTTAAGAGAAATGGTGACATTATCATCCATTGTTCCCAAGAGTCGAATGAATCTTTAAAATAATACTTCAGCTCTTTTGTGAATACGAAGAATAGGTTGGCTGGGTCAAAATCCGGGTGAATTGACTGATTCACTAACTTGGAAAAAAGCGATGACATAGGGCAAACTATTAAATCAGGTTGGAAAACAGATCACGGTGGAATACACTAAGAAATTTAGAGTACCACACGAGAATAGGTATGCTTCTACAGCGCCAATCCTACAAGATAGTACTCAATCTTAGGCCACAGTTAATTACCGACCTAAATATTCCGGACAAGGATCATATAGGCCAAGAGAGAATCCATCAAGTCAATCTAAGAAATATAAAGCCAAGATGGGTCCATGGGTTCAACCTGAATGGTTTTCTAAACTAGGTGAGAGTGTGTCTACTATTTGTGATAAAACTAAGAAGGCTGTGTACTTTAGGAGACTAGCACCAATTCAGTGTCCTAAAGAAAGTCAAAATACTCGTTTATTATAAATACCACAATGATGTGGGTCATGATAACCAAGACTTCATTGCACTAAAATAAAAAGTGTATAATTTAATTGAGAGAGGGAAGTTGTCAGCTTTTGTTAACAAACAAGGGAGGAATATGCAAGTTAATACCTAATGTGATGAAACAGAACCCAAGCCGCATCACCAACTGGTCAAGGACAAAGCATAGCAACATCTATACAAGAAGATGCTATGGTAATTATGGAAAGGTTTGATGTGGTTTCAGAATATCTAGATTCTGAACCGGATCAGAATCAGGTTATGATGATAGTAGAAAATGTTTAAATAATATCCGATCTTTGTAAATCTTTTGAATCTCTTACTATTTTAGAGGGAGATACTGTGACTACACTTTCAAGTTGCTCAAGAAAAAGACATGTTAACGGCCTAACGACTCAGATGGAGAGCTAAAATATCTACAAATATTTATCAAAGCCCTCATCCATTCATTGTCTTTGATGAATATTATTTAAGAGACATTTTTTGCCACATCAATATGCATTGGTAATAGGGGAATCTACTAGAGGAAATAATATACGAAGGAGTTTAGTTGATACTGGCAGTTCGCCAAATATATTGTTCATATAAGCTTACAAGCAAATGAAAAATTCCTTACTTATCTAGCGTTCAAATAGGACCATAGTAGGGTTTACTGTAAGTATAGATGATGTAAATACGGAATTTGAAGAAGAGGTTTTAATGGGAAAATGGTCATTCAAGGGTTCCGTTTGTAGTGGTTGAATGTCCGACCTTTGATAATGTTGTATTTGGTAGGTCTTATTTATTCAGGATGCATATAGCTTCCGCGGTCCACCGATATTTGAAATATGCTGTTGGAGGGCAAGTGGGCGTCATCCGAAGTAGCCAAAAGGTACCTCGTAAATACTATGTCTCTTCTCCTACTTCAAAATCATTAGAAGCAGTGAAAGTTAACAAAGACTAAAAATCAGTGGAGCCTTCTTCTTATCAAAACAAGATAGATTATTCGAGGGAGGCTCCTAGAGCGGTAATTCTAGATGAAGAAGGAGAAATTCATTACTTGTTAGAAGATAAAAGTGTCAGGGTCGGATCTAGACTACCATTAAACTTAAAAGATTGTTATCTTTTTTATATGATAATTTACACGTGTTTGATTGGTGCAACGAGGATGTGACTGGAGTGTCAGCTACTATGATAAGTCACAAACTATCTATCTGATCTGATGTTGGGCCAATGGTGCAGAAAAGAAGAGTTTTTTCAAAAGAAAAAATCAAAGCAATAGTTCAAGAGGTAGATCGATTAACCAAAATGGGGCACATCAAAGAGTCTCAATACCCTCTTTGGACAACTAATTGAGTCTTAGTCAGAAAAAGAATAGAAAATGACGTATGTGCATTGACTTCATAGATCTCAATAGAGTTTTCCCTAAAGATCCTTTCTAGTTCCCCAGATAGATCAACTAGTGGACTCTACATCAGGTAACAAGTTGTTGTCTTTTATGGATGGCTTCTCTGGGTATATTCGAATATAGATGAACCCGAATGATCAAGAAAACACAGCTTTTATTACTGACAGAGGGCTCTATTGTTATAAAGAAATGCCATTTGGTTTGAAATATGTTGGAGCTACATATCAATGACTGGTGAATAAGGCATTTGCTAATCAGATCGGCAAAAATATAGAAGTTTACATTGATGATATGATGGTGAAAAGTGCTAAGGAGGAAGATCATATACCAGACCTCTAAGAAGCGTTTTCTAACTTAGAAGCCATCAACTTGAAGTTAAATCTAGAGAAATGTACCTTCAGAGCCCGATCTGGTAAACTTTTGGGATATATTATAAGTGAGAAGGGGATTCAGGCTCATCCAAATCAGTTAAATGCTTTATTAGCTATAGATCCACCTCGAAATACAAAACAAATCCAAATATTAACCGAAAGATTGGCAGCATTGAACCAATTCATTTCAAGATCGTCAGACATATGTGTTCAGTTTTTCCAAGTTTTGAGGAATGCTAAGGATTTTAACTGGTATCCTTGCTATGATCAAGCTTTCCTTGAAATCAAGAACCATTTATCCTCACCCAAGATATTTTTCAAACTAGTACAAGGAGAAAGGCTTTATATGTATTTGGCAATATCAGAACATCCGGTGAGTGCTATTTTGATACGAGAACTGGATAATTATCCTCGTCCGATTTATTATATAAGCAAACATTTGTTGGAAGCTGAGAAAAGATACTTAAAGTTGGAGAAGTTAGCCTTAGCATTGGTGATAGCAGCCAGAAAAATAAGGTTTTACTTTCAAGCTCATTCTATCACTATTCGAACTTATTTTCCCTGAAAAATTATGTTGCAAAAGGTTGATGCTAAAAAGATGTGATCTTTGTCAAAGATATGGAAATATCATTCGTGTGCTAGCAGTCCCAATGGAATCAATATCTGAGCTTATACAATTTGATTGATGGAGACTTGATTTAGTTGGGGCCCTCCCAATGTCTTTTGGGGGTTTGCGTACCATATTTGTGGCAATATATTACTTCTCAAAGTGGATAGAGGCTGCACCTTTATCTGGAACAACCTTCAAGGCAGTCATTAAATCTATTCTCTCCAACATATGCTGCTGATTTTGAATTCCCAAATGCATCACCACAGATAACGGTCATCAGTTTGATAATAAGGAGATGGGTAAGTTTTTTGCATCGAGAGGAATTCAAAATTGTCTTTCTTCTCCTTTTCATCCCTAGGCCAATAGACAAGTTGAAGTACCAAATTGGAAAATTCTGTCGGTTTTATAAAAGAATTTAGAAGGATCTACTGGAAAATGGCCGAGTTACTCCCAAGAAGTATTTTGAGCATACCGGACGAATCCACATACAACCACATAAGAGTATCCATTTTTTTTATTTTATGGGATGGATATAATCACACATATAGCGGACACTCTTCATTCCTTCAGAGTTCAAAATTATTTCGAAAATGGAGAATGAGATAGTTATGAGGGCTCAACTGAATTTAGTAGAAGAAAATGGGGTGAAGACACATTTTAAGAACTATACATTATCAAGGGCTGAAGAGGAGCACGTTTGACTCTAAAGTAAAAAGAAGAGATTTTCAAGTTCGAGATAAAGTATTGAGAAATGTATTCGTGCACACTAAGGAGAAACAATTCATACAGTTAGCTCAGAACTGGGAAGGACCATACATCGTATGTAAAGAGTTAAGCAAGGAACATACAAACTCTAGGACAAAGAAGGCAACTTGTTGCATCCAACGTTGAGCATCTCACGTTATACGTAGAGTAAACTTATCTTGTAAGTATTTAATGTATCTTGCTATAATGTAAATATTTGCGGGAATACTCTTTCTTACCCTGGTGGCACGAGGAGATTTTAATGATATGTCCAGATTTCGATTAATATACTATTTTTTGATTTTTTTAAAGTTATTGTTTTGGTTGGAACAGATGTATTAAATACTTATTAAACACATAATGGATTAAAGACTTATTAAATATTTGTTGCCCTCAAATGGATTACCTTTGGTTGGATGAGATGTATTAAATACTTATTAAACACATGATTTATTAAAGGCTTATTAAACGTTTGTTGCCCTCAAATAGATTACCTTTGACTGGATCAAATGTATTAAAGACTTATTAAACACCTGATGGATGAAAGGCTTATTAAACTCTTGTTTCCTTCAACTGAGTGACCTATGTGTAGATTAGATAAATTAAAGGCATATTAAACGTTTGTTGCCTTTAAATAAGTGACCTATATGTGGATCTGATACATGAAACGCTTATTAAACTCTTGTTGTCTTATGTGTGGATTAGATAAATGAAAGGCTTACTAAAAGCTTGTTGCCTTTAAATAAGTGACCTATGTATGGATCAGATAAATGTAAGACTGATTAAGTGTTTAATTCCTTGGAAGAAAATATTTTATAAATGCTTTGATCAGATTTAATATACGCATATGAATTTATCATGTTTAAATACCCGGATATTAATGGAAGTATAAAAGAAGATAAGGAAAAAATACCAAGTAAATGAAAGAAGAGATGGCATGAAATATAAATAGGATCATAAGAGAATCTGATCCACGTTACAAAAATTCCTTGAAACCGAGAAGGACTTGTATAAATAAGAGGTTCTAGAAAATTTGATATTAAAACAACAAAATTCCTTGCATACTCCAAGGACTTCGATTCAAAATACCAACACACGAAAACTAATCAACCTTAGGGCTCCTTCCCTTCGGTTTTCTTCTCTGCATTACCTTCTTTGGTTTTCTTCTCAGCATTACCTTTTTCTTTCTCCTTACTTGAGTCCTCCTCAGCTTCGTCATCAGATTCGGATTCATCCAAGGTGATGTTAAATTTGTCAATTTGTGTCAAACTATGAAAAGGAATTTCTTCATATGACACAAAACTCCACAGTTTCCCAAGAGATCATTTTGTAAAAGTTTCATGGAATAAAAGGACCATATCCGATTTAACAGACTCCTCCATTCGTTCCATGGATTTCAACACCCCCTCAGTATATTCGTTCCTTCCAACGGCTATTTCTTTGGAATTTTTCTTTTTAAAAGAGGTGATCTCATCATTAATTTCCTTGAGAAGATCTTGAAATTCCTTCTTCTCCTTGGATAATTGATCATTTACAGTCTTCTCTTTGGTGAGTGTTTCATTCAAGGAATTAAGTTTGTTCGAAGTGGTAGATTTCAAGTCAGTATAACTAGTCTATAATTTTTTAAGATAAAACTTAGCTTGAACCAAAATATTCATTAAGTTTCTCTTTTTCCTTGATCAGAGTCTCAACCTTTCTCTGTTCGGTCGTAATGGAATTCTTCAGGCCTTGATTTTTAGTACGAAGGGAAATAATATCACTGGCTTGAGATCTTACTTGCCTTTCCAACTCAATGATTGGCCTTATATAACCTAAAACCACATAGCCTAGAGTATCATGTTCACTGGACAATTCAAAGGATTCTCCATCATGAGTAAAAACATTGGCAATGGTAGTGAATTGAGGGGAAGCTTTGTCAAAATCCTCTTTATCAAAGTTGCTTAAGTATAAATTTCCTAGGTCGTCTAAATTCACTTCGCCTTTAGGAAAAGGCTGGTTAGCAATAAGAAAAATTGGAGAGAGAGAGAGTGTTGACATGTACTTCTTCTTGGGAAGGAATTTCAATAGGAGTAGTGGAGGGAACGAATTCGGGTCAGATTATGACCTCTCAACCAGGATCAACTTTTTTCCTTTGATCTGCTCTATTATCATTCCCTTCCTTACCCTTCTTCTTCCCTCTCTTCCTCTTAGACCTTGGAGAGTGTTCTGGATCTTCATCCGCGCCTACAGTAACCGCGACAGCCTCCAACAATACAACATTAATCTCTATTGGCAATCCCGAACTACCCACATTGGGAAGCTCTTGAGAGGAATCTCCACTTTTATTCTTCTTGTTGATTTTTATCAAGATGACTAAGTGCCTTATTACTAGCTGGTAAGTAAATCTTACTATATTTCTCCTCTATCCTTTTGAAGATCTCACAAGCTTCAGGAGGACTGGTAAATTGTTCCAACGAGAGATCACAGTTTGAGCTTGTTCTCCACAGATGGGTCCTCACCATGTTTTTTGCGGTAAAACAATTGTGGAAACCAGTTCCTCAATTTTCTGTGGCCCATTGATTCAGCTTTGTAAAAGTGGTTCGTCCATCCTCCAAATATTCTGAGAACATCTTTGAAAATACTGCAAAATAAATCCAATGTACGATTTAATATCAACATCCGATGTACAATTTAATATCAACATCCGATGTAAGGATTAATATTAATACACAGTAAAGAGAGTCGTAAAACGTTTACTTGAGCTTTTCTAGTATCTGGCCAGCAAACTTGGATTTTTCTTAGCTCTGATTTTTTTTTGTCATTCTCTCAAGCACCACTGATGTAGAGGAATTGGGTCCTCCAAGGCTTGTCAGCTTCTAGCTGGTCATCAACGACTTTATAATTATTTCCCATGTCGAAATAATAGAAAGGAAGATGATGATACCGAGGTAAACTGGCCACAACAACGAACTTCTCCATGGTTATCGGAATTTTAGAAAGTCTTGAAGCTATAATGCTTGCTAGTAATGTATACCAAGCATTGGGACTTAGCTGACTTGGGTACAACTTCAACAACTGGAAGTATCTCACAATCTCTACGTCCAAAGGGAACCGAAGCCTTTAGTTGAGCACTTTGGCATAAACCACTAGTTCTCTGATTTTACTATCCATCAGAGTCTCACTATGGATACGCATCCTTACTTTGACAAACTTGGGAAAACTCTATTTTTTCTCGATTTTGTCAAATTTAGTTGTATGGGTATACATGTAGGAGATTTTTGAAGTTCAAGTAGATACTTAATACTGACTTTGGAGAATTTCGGCCTTACTCGCACACTCTTCATTTGTCTCACAACTTCTTACAAAAATAATTAATATTAACCAACTACAGATTTTCTTCCGATTTTACCCCTGAACCAGGACTTACCATCAGCAATAGTGATGAAAGTCAATATTGCAGAATAAAATATTATGATTGGTTGTATGATTCATGTGCATCGGTGAATGTCGCTCGTGATAAAGATCCATTCAAATCATTTAAAATGAGTAATGATACACGTGAGGTGCAAATGGGTAATATAAACATATCAAAATTAGAAGGACTTGGAAACGTCGAGTTAATGTTTATAAATGGGAAAATGATAACTCTCACCAATGTTTTATATGTTTTGAAAATGAACCAAAATTTGATTTCGAGTGATCTTTTGGCCAAAGCTAGAATTTATTATGTGTATGAATCTGATAAATTCATTATAACCAAAGATAATTTTTTGTCAGAAAACGATACTCAAGTAATCGAATGGTGAACCTGTGTATTATCAAAAAATTATTGAGTAGAATGAATAATTTTATTTATGTCTGTTCTCCTAATGAATATTTGTTATAACATGGTAGACTTGCTTATATATGACATATTAGGATAAATAGAATTGTTAAAAACGGGCTTATAATTATGATATAGGTTCGTAAAAAACATACAAATTTTGTGTATAATCAACTATGATAAAAAACTTTGCAAATCCATTGAAAGATGTACAAAATTGTTAGACTTAGAATCAAATATAATTAAACTTTACCTTGACGCGTAATATTAAAAGATAATTCATAACTTTGGTTGATGACTACTATAGATTTATTATGTCAATTTGCTTATATATAAAGATGAGACCTTTAACATGTTTAAGACCGGAAGTAGAAAGTCAATTCGACACTAAGATTAGAATTTTGCATAGTGATCGAGATCGAAAATACTTCTTGAGATAAATTTCTATGTTTTTTTAAAAGCTGTGGGTAATTCATCAGTCCTCAACGTCTTACACGTTACAGATAAATGGATTGGTTGAGTGCAAAAACAGAAGTTTAATCGAGATGACCAATGATATGCCAGTTAATTTAAAATTTCATATTAATTCATGAGGTAAAGTGGTTTTAACTACATATAATATTTGTAATTGTATTCCTTTTAAGAAAACCGGAATGTATCGACATAATTTAAGGAAAGGAAGAAAACCAAACATAGATTAAAAAGTATGGTTGTTTATCATTTTGCAAAAATACAGATCTAAAAAAAATAAAATTAGCTCTTAAAACTAAAAGATGTGTGTTCATTGGTTATCAAGCCAATAACAAAGCTTATAGGTTATTAGATTCGGAAACTAATGTGGTATTTGAATCAAGAGTAGTGAATTTATTTGAATCCAAGTTATATGATGATAATATGATGCAACCCGCTGTAGAAAACGAGGAAAAGAATTTGGAAAAAATACCTTGAGTTGATGAGAAACCACGAAAACCTTGTTAGGAGTCAAATGGAAAAGAGACCTAAAAATTAAGATCTGATGAATTAATCTTTCTAATGATTTATTTTTATTTAGTAGAATGAATTTATGAATAATCACACAGAAAATTTCTAATATTGCTTTCATTATAAGAGGACCCTAAATCATTTAGGGAAGAAATACCATCCAGAGATTCCACATTTGGTAAAGAGGTCATATATGATGAAATATATTTAACAATATCAAATCACACTTGGGAGTTAGTGGACTTACCTTCGGGGTTCAAGACCAATTGGTAGCACGTAGGTATTTAGAAAGAAATGTCACCTGGATGGAACCATTCAAGCTTTCAAAGAAAATTGGTAACAAAAGTCTTTTCATAAAACTAGGGAATAAATTATTTTGAAACGTGTGATCTGATATCTAGGATAACAATAATTTTAATGTTATTTGTAATTACATCGGTATATATATTAAAAATTCACCAAATGGATATCAATACATATTTTTAAATGGATATCTCGATGAGGAGATTTACAAGGAGTAGGCCGAGAGTTTTATACTTTCGGAGATGGATCTAAGGTATGTATGCTTCTTGAATCATTATATGGTCTTAAATAATAACCTAATAAGTGACATCAACCGTTTGATCATACTGTTGTATTTGACAAGTTTAGACATAATAGTAGTGATAAATGTCTATACACTAAAGTTCACGGTGATGTAATAGTCATTGTATGTCTATATGTAGATGATTTTTTCATATTAAGTAATAACATAAAAAACATTAATAATACAAAGAGGTTCATCATCTAAAGGCCTTAAAAACATGTACTCAGTCTACTTCAGACTCATGCAATGGTTGAACTTTCTCAATACGATCTGAAGCAGAATCAGGCCCAAAATCTTCTTTAGTAGAATCATCACTAGGTTGACTTTGTAAATATAATCCATCATCAACATCACATATCTTCCTAGTATTACTAGATTGAGTCTCTGCCATTTTTTCAATGGCATGCCATCTTCCTTGAAAACCAAATACCAGATTATCAAAGCTTTATAACTTCGATGTTCAATGCACTACAACCTATACCCGTTTACTCATTCCAAATAGCCAAAAACCAAACACTTAATTGTTCATAGCCTAAAACTATCTTGTTTCAAATGTGCATATGCAGCACATCTGAACACTCTCAAATATTCTAACTTAAGTTTCTCTCCAATACAGACCTCTTGAGGTCAAAGAAACTTAAGTGTCATAGATGGACTAGGTTTTTGATATATATAGTCGTTATCACAACGTCTTCCGATAATCTTTGAATCATTCCAAGTGTCTAAAATAGAATTATAACCCATTCGATCAGGGTCTGATTTATTCTCCGAGCAAGCTCGTTATGTTAGGGAGTCCCACTTACGGCTCAGTATCTAGAAATGCATAACTTTGTACAATAGTTAGTGAACTACTTGTTTAAATATTCCAAAACCATATCAATTTTAAACTTTTTTGGGATTTTCCTAGTTTGATTATCTATAAAGTCTTCCATTTCACAAAGACAAGAAAGGTTTCGTCTGTATTCTTCGAAAACTGAACTCATACTTTCATAGAATTGTCATCAATCAATGACATAAAGGACCTTGCACCACCTAAGATACATTCCCATACTGGACCCAAAAGGTTTGAATGAACATAATCAAGTTTTCTATTGGATGTCTCGTTACTCAGTAAAAACTTCACCATCTTGCTCTTACCCAATATATGCTTTCACTAAAGCTCAGTTACTGAGTTGTGGTACCCCTGTTTACTTAGTTCACTATGTTTCTTCTCACTTACATACCCCAACCAATGATGTCACAACCTAGTAGAATTTGTCACCACATTATACATACTTTTTACCCCTATAATACCCTCAATAACTAATAAATCATTAGTCTTATAGGTTTCATAACAACAAAGAAGCCTTGTAAAACCCTACGTCTGCCATCTCCACCCCAATAGGTAAACCCTTCGTCATCTAAAATCTCAATAGAAAGAAGGTGATATTTAGTTCCAAGTACATACCTTACCTTATTAATCACTCTCTCAAGTTAGGTAGACAACTTGAGCCGTACCGTTTCATTCCCTTTCAAATCACATGATTCGTCACTTCTGAGGATTATCCTTCCATAATTAAGAGTTTCCAGGTCTTCAAACCAATATTTATTGGAAGTCATATGAAATGATACACCCGAATCCAACATATATTTATCATTGTACGTGCAATAATAAAAAGTTGTTAACCCATCAACATACTCACAATCATTAGAAACCATTGCAATATATTTGGTTTTGATCTTATAAAATTTGTTTTCATTTCCATTCTCCATGCAGTTATGAGTGATATGTTATTTCTCCTCGCCTATGTAAAAAATTATTCTTAAACCTGTCGGAACCATTTTGGATTTTGATCGAGAGTTTCTTCTTCTCTTAGTTAAATCTCTCTTTCCCGAACGATGTGTCACACTCAATCGTTGTTGTTCGGAGTCACCATTCATAACACTCTTCATCTTAAGATCTTTGAAGTTCAAGTTGTTCTTGACTTTAACTATTGTAAAGTTTTCTTTCCAATAAAACATGGTGTTCATGAAGTGTTTATACTTCTTCGACATAAAAGATAAAAGAATGATTATTTTGTCATCTTCCTCAACATTTACACAAAAATTAATTCAAGTCAAGTACGTTTTAGCTATAATAATCTAAATGCCTTCAAATCGGTGAATTGATTAGATGCTCGACATCTGTCAGGCTAGACCTCTAGGGTTATGATGAATTTAACGGTTACATATGTAAAGGTTATATTCGAAGATGATTATTCGAAGACGATATGCATACGTAATACTTCGAGGGCAATTTCAAGGCACCATTTTACTACACTGTTTCGAGGCCAATTTCAAGGCAACATTTTACTACACTGTTTCGAGGCCATGTTGTTTTTATTTTTTGATTTGAATACGTTTTGAGATGTTAAATTGCGTAAGTGCTTCAAATGACCATTTAAGATAACTACTTCAAATGATTGTTTTTAAGTTTATCATAGGTTACATAGCATATGGGAATTTTCAAAGATGTGAAGATTCGAAGACAAACGGATTTGAAGACTTTTTAGTTCTCATTCATTTATTGACATGAGAACTAGGGGGGCTTCTGATATGGAAATAGGATTTTGAGGACTAAATTGTAAATAATGTAAATGTAAGGATTTAATTGTAGGTAATGTAAGTTTTATCCTTAATTTGTAACAGATGTAAGTTTTATAGGATATTTGTAACTATGTGTATTTAGTGAGGACTAAACAGCAATTAGCCCACTTTTCGTAACAGATTTCAGTTTGAGACTAAGTCTTGGCTCTTTTTCTCTCTTGAATTCTTTGGAATTCCTCGGTTTAATAACAAAAATTCCAAAGTATAAAAACATGTCTACTCCTAATAAAGCTTCAGATGCTGGATATTCCACAGATGTTGAAGCATTTTCCCTTTGAAATCACAAAGTCAATAGGACCCCAGCTTAATTCTTTCAACAACTATATAAGGCCCTTCCCAATTCGGAGCCATTTTTTCGAGGAGCTTCTCCTCTGTATGCAAGAAAACTTTCAGCAACACCTTATCACCTTCTTTAAATTCTCTTCTCTTCAGCTTCGAATCATATCTACTTCTCAAAAGAGTTTGATAATGAATTACATTCAAATGAGCTCAAACTCTTTTTTCCTCAATCAGATCCAGATTAGCACTTCGAACTTCATCATTAGACATTTTAGAATATTGAGATATTCTAAAAGATGACATCGTAGATTTAATGGGGCTAACTGCATCCATACCATAGGCCAAAAAAAATGAGTCTCTTTTGTAGCCTCTCTTGGAGTTGTTCGATAAGCCCAAAGCACGTCTTGCAAATAGTTTGACCATTTTCCAGTTGCTCCCGATAAATTCTTCTTCAAGCCATCTAAAATTGTTATGTTTGTCACCTCCACTTGTCCATTAGCTTTAGGATGAAAAAACGTCGAAAAACATTGCTGAATTACTTTAGAAATACAAAATGCAGCCATTTCCTTGTTATTAAACTGAGGGTCATTATCTGTCGTAATCCTCCGAGGAACCCCAAAACGCCAACATATATAGTGTACGATAAATTTGATGACATCCTTTGCCTTTGTTCCAGATAACGGTTCTGCGTCTGCCCATTTTGTAAAATAATCAACCGCTACAATTATCATATGTTTTCCCCTAGAAGCCATCGGTAAACGTCCCACCAGATCAATTCCCCACCTATCAAATGGTATTTCCTCGGATATAGACATAAGCGGTACTGCTTGTCTGTGAATAGCATTTGCAAATCTCTGACAAGTATCACAACCTCATACTAAAACCATGGAAGTAAAAATCGGCGTGATAAAGCTTTGAACCCACAATGAGCCGACCCTTCACCATCATGCAACTCTCATAATACTTCTTGTGATTCTTGTTTGCTTAAGCATCGTAATAATGGCCTACTCAATTGTGGCCTGCTCACCATCATGCAACTCTCAAAATACTTCTCATATATCTGAAGGCTTTACCCCTTAACGTTTTGGCCAATTGTGAATCATCTGGCAGTATTCCTTAAGTAAAAAAATTAAGAATATTTGATCGCCTATCGCGTCGGCTTTCATCAGTGGTAAAGAACTCTTCTATGCATTCACATTGGTTAGATTGAATAACAATTGAGGGATTTCCTTGTAGCAAAATCCAAGGATATTCTTCCTTGTAATCAACATTTACTAAAGACTCAGCCACCATGTTACTTCCTCTCCCAATATAGTCCACAACAACATTGTCAAACATAAGCATTAAATTCCGAAGTTCCCGAAGATATAAAATCAAACGATCCTTCCTTACTTCGGAAAATCCAGATACCTGATTTGCCAATAACTAAGAATCCGTTTCCAAACGTACTGAAGTTGCCCTGTAAATTTTTGCCAATCTCAAACCTGCCAAAGAAGCTTCGTATTCAGCTTCATTGTTCGAAGCATGAAAACCAAATTTAATATATTGAATCATTGTTTTTGCCGCCGAAGCTATTAGTTGAACCCCAACACTACATCCTGAAAACACTAGATCGCCCATATGTTCGAACAACCCACCTCGAATCAACATGTATGACGTTTTTAGTTTCTTCCTTATCTGATCGACTTGAGTGGAATTCAACAGAAGAATCTGCCAGTGCTTGCGCCTTTATTGTTGTTCGAGGTGTAAATAAAATATCATAGTCCCCCAACTCCACTGACCATTTGGCCATCCTGCCCGAAATATTAAGTCGCTGTAAAAAAAATTTCAAGGGGAATAAAGTTCGGACTTCAATAGTATGAGCTTGAAAATACGGGCGCATCTTTCTAGCAGCAATCACCAATGCTAATGCCTACTTCTCTAATTTCATATACCTCTTTTCTGCTGCCAACAAACTTTTAGTAATGTAATACACCGACTTCAAAATTCTTGAATCCTCACTAATTAACACCGCGCTTATACCCTGCAAAAGCATCCATAAAAGTTAAAATTTTGTTGCCTGAAGTAGAATCAATCAACTGATCTATTCAAGGAACAGGAAACAAATCTTTGGGACAAGCTCTATTCAAATCGGTAAAATCCACACACACCCTCTATTTCCCATTCTTCTCTTTTACTACCACCGGATATGTCATCCATAAAGGATACTCTGACTCCCTCTTTGAAATTTGATATGGACCCCCGTAAAATCCTGCTGTACCACTTAAGAGCTATTTCCTTAATAGTATGTGAAAATGCACGACACACAAGCCGGTCGTCATCTTCAAAATTCATCATATAATTCTTGAATTGTTTGATCTGATCATCAAGATCCTGCATCCCATCGAACTTCTCCACCTTTGAAATGTCGAAACTCTTCGGAAGAGCCATGGATCAAAATTCATCCGTCAACAGAGAATTTCTCTAGTCAACACCTTGAACGGACCGATCATTAGTTCCCATTGTGACATACAGGTTCCTATCAGTTTCAGCATACTCATTAGAAGGATTTCCTTCTTGCCAAGTTAAACGAGGAGAATTCTTAGATTTACTTTCCTTTTTATACTTCCTCGAGTAATCTCTATGAGATTTCTGTTTTGAAGAACCTCTGTGCCTCTTAAAACCCGAGGCTGAACTTTCGACCTCTACGTCACTAGAAGTCACTAATTTCTGTTTATCCTTTATATCCTTTCAAGATGAATATCGTTCGTTAAGAGCCATAAAACGTGCTTTTTTATGCTCGGACTTAGCGCGTCGATCATCAAAAGATCGATATGACCGACATTCTACCTCGGTCTTTTGTACTTCCTGTCTAACTTCGGATCTGAGCCTTGATGAGAGTATCTCTTACTCCATCCATTCATATTTTTCATTCAAAGTATTAATTTTATCTAAAAGTTGATTCATCCGCGCCTCAATATCAGATTGAGCTCGGATTGGAGATGATCCATCAGTTTTTCAGCATCCATCGCTGACTGAAGCGTCTGATTGTTTTCAGGATTCATCGTATGAATTTTAATCAGAGAATACAACTAGATTGTATCAATAGTTCGAACAAATTAAGAGCACTGATTTTACGGTCCCATTGGAGTTGTCAATTTGATGAGCTATTATTTTGCCTTAGTTAATTGTCAAGAGTGAATTCTAGAGAGACAAAGAGCTAGAGAGTTTTTAGAGAGAGAAAACACAAGTACAAATGAGTTTCAAAGTAAAAAGTGTTCAACCCATTTATTAGAGTAGTCTGGTCCTTTATATAGAGGAGCCAAGACCTAGTCTCAAACTGAAATCTGTTACAAAAAGTGGGCTAATTGCTGTATAGTCCTCACTAATTACACATAGTTACAAATATCCTCTAAAACTTACATCAGTTACAAATTAAGGATAAAACTTACATTGCTTACAATTAAATCCATAAATTTACATTATTTACAATTTAGTCCTCAAAATCCTATTTACATATCAATACCAACATGGTTTACTATAATATGAGGGTTTCCATCTAAGATCGAACCAGTAGTTTCTGAAGGAACCTTCCCTATAATTTTCATAAGGCCATCATCTCAAAGTGAACAAAATAAAAATTTGTAAATATATTTTATTTGATAGAGGTACATGCATCAATAATATTATCAATGACCTTTGGAAGGTGATCATTCTTAGTATGATCTGATGAGATTAAAAGTGATTAAAGTAGGTATATTAGATTTTAGGGTTTGATGTGACTAAAGGATAAAGTGTAGAGAGAAAAAGTAGAAAGAGAAAGGATTTAATAATGCCCACCAACCTAGAAAAAGGGGGCTCCCTTGTATAGTGGGTAAGGTGGTCCACACCCCCCCCCCCCTTTTCTTGTGTGGTCCTTCTACTTTTATTATTTACTTTTACATCTTAGTCCTTTACTTTCAAATATTTGGGGATATACTTTCCTCCAATTATTGTTACAAATTAATAGTAAGTTGAATACATTTATTTTATTTATTCACTGTCGTCTCTAGACTCGAGCTTGGCGATTTATTACCTCATCAGTAGCCCCCCAGTCTTCAAGAACGTGAAAGTGAAGACTATTACATCTGGGCTCGAGTTGCCTATGGTTTGCTGCTGCGTTAGATATAGTCCAGGGTGAGGAAAAGCTTTCGGTTTTTCATTGCATCGGGCCTGATCTAGCACGAGGAAGCGCCTCGGGTTTGTTTGTGATATATAAGTAAGTTCTGGTTCCATGATCCCATGGCTAACGGTCTGTACAGTCGTTGGGTCTTCGTCGGACCTTATCATTCCATTTATGGTGGTTGGACGAAGTATAAGGCCTATTTCTCCTTTGTTTATTCTTGGTCCTTTATTTCTTGGAGCTCTTCCTGATGGGCCTTATCCGAATTTTGTAAACGTTTTCCAGCCTATTTAAAAAACGAGATGTTGCGCTCTTTTGTGTTGGTGTACACATGGACCTTGATTGAAGGACACATATATTTTGATGCCTCCGCTTGCCTACTGGGCTAGATTAATAATTTTCTAACCCTTTTGTAGTTGTTGATAATTCTTGCGGCTCTTTTCGCTTGGTCTTCCCCATACACGAGTCCGTTGATGAAAAAGGCTCCGTATAAATACATCTTCCTCTTATTCACCATTTTCTTCCACAAAGAAATTTTAGTGAGAAAAAGTCGCAACCTTTCTTGTTCTAGAGAGAGAAACTGTCTTGTGTTTATGAGAAAAAATGTCTAGACGAGAAATCAAAAGCCCAAACCGAAAAAGAAGTTTGTCTTCGGGTTTATAGATTACGAGAGTGTCACTGAAAGAGCTAAAGAATATCGAGCTACAGCATTGATTTGGGACTCTGCTAAAAATCTTCACGCGTTAGTTCCTGTTCCTCACGATCCTGTTCAGTCATCACCGTTACCCCTAGAAGACCCTTTGTCCCAAGAATTTCCTCCTGTCCACACCTGAGATCCGATCCTTATTTCTTCGAGCGATTATACCCCAAGTTCTTCTCCTGTCCCTTCTGGTAAGGTAACATGTAACTTAGTGACTCCCATTGGTGATTTGGCCGGTCCTACCGTCACCGAGGCCCTTTTAGCGACAAAATCCAGACCTCAATTCCTCGTTATGGTTGATTTCAGTGCTTCCTCTTCACCTGAATTGGTCCAGTTGACGAAACCCATAGTTAGTCTTCGAATAGGTTACAATACCGCTGCCACTCCTCGGGGAGTCGCTCAACAGGACGCTGGGCGTCAGAGAAAGGAAGAAGCTGCACTAAAACGTTTTAAAGAAAGCGAGCCACACCATACACGCGTGAGTATCAGCTCAAGCTTCGTTAACACAGCTTCGATTGCAGCCGACCCTGCCCAAACTTCAAAAGACGACGCAACGCATAGAGATAAAATCCTCACTCCCTTTACCAAATTGTATATCAAAGAATATTTCCCCTGCGTCAAAAGGGCGCTGCCACGGCCAAAGCTAGCATTTCAGTTTGACCAAACATTCTGGAAGAGGCCGACCTTATCGGTGTTGAAGAAAGAACAGCCGCTATCGACCCAGCTCTGAGACCGTCGATTGATGCTGATTCTGAAGATGGCTACCAGGAAGGAGAGGAAGTTATGGTTGAAAATAAAGGTGTTGTTAATGTTGTTTCTATCGAAGAACCTCTCCCGCCCGAAGTTGATGCGGTAACAACAAGCTACCACTGGGATTTTTCCATGGACAATATTATTACCTTATTTACTGGGAAGTATATGTATTATACCCCAAATAAACAACCTGAGTTAGAGGTAAGATAGGGCATACCGAGGAATGTAACCGTCTATTTTCCCTTTTATGGGGAGACGTCATTATTTGTCAAGAGTCGAGAGATAATCATTTTTATGGTTCTCTTTAATTGAGGTCTTAGACTTTCTCTAGATCCCAACATGGTGAGGTACTTTGAGATTATCGGCCTTTTCCCGTCCCAGCTGAGCCTCAATCTTTGGTACACACTGATGTCCTGCATCATGGCCTCCTGATTATATGTTCATCGTATGCGAGTGGAAGAGTATGTGGCAATGACTGGCCTTTCGAAGTCACACAAGTTTCCCTTCTTTTACTCATCTCTGGGAAATAGTTGGAAGATAGTGAATGACTTCTTGGAGGGTTACAAGTCGTGGAAGCAGCAGTTTGTTTTTGTTCTTGGGAAAACGGGCGACCTTACTCAGCTGATAATCTGAGGCGATTATTACGCAAATGGATTCATGACGGTAAGTATATAATTTTTTTTATGAACTGTTTGCTTCCATGTGTAAGGAGAACATCCAGGAGATAACAAAGGATTTGTTTGAGTTTGCTAAGCTGACCTTCGAGAAGTTGAAAGACTACGCTCGAAAGAACTAGGGTCGAGCGTTCCACCGGTGCTTCAAGAATACAAACTTAATAGGCAGTAATCTATGGTGCTGCTCAAACAAGCCTTTGACTACTGAAAAATTACGTCCGCCACCCATCTTGGTGGATTTGGTTACGAAGACCGATGCACCTAATTCACACTTGTTTATGCCCAAGCATAATAGGGCGCCAAGCAAGCGTTCCAAATCTGACGAACTTTTCAAGCAGGAAAACAGGGCTGAAGCTGATGGTGAGGGGAACAATCTGATGGTTGCTGCTGAGAGTGGGACTACAGTAGTTCTTAACGACCATGATGCCAACTGTAAAGAGGAGGATGTGGTTAAGAAATAGAGAAAAAACAACTGTGGCTGACGGTGGTGACGCCAAGAGCTCTAAGGTAGTGAATAAAAAAGTTGTTTTATGACCGCAAAGTTCAAAACGGCTCTGCCGGCCGTCGGGAGAGTTACTATTCCGACCCTTTTTGACAATATGAAGAAAATGCTAAATCTGGGAACCCTATTACACCAGAATTGCCTACAGCCGAGAACGCCATTGTAGTGGTGATTAGCGATGAAAATGATACCTGTGAGTTTACTCCAGAGAAAATGAGGGTCGGCCATTCTGATGGGAAAAACGTTGTTGGAGCATCGTCTAGCGGGGTGAAACTACCCGTTCTTTCAGTGCCTCAGAGTTCGAATATATTTCCCTTGGAGTCTTTGGATGTCCTTTCTCTTTCATTATATAGCATGATCGTGTCGTTAGCTGTGAAAGAAAGACGGGAGGGGACAGCTGAGCCGCAAATTATCATTTGTTAAAAAATGTGTAGTTGACTTGGAGAGGTAGCTTAAGGAGAGAAACGAAGACCAAAAACGTCTGGAGAAGAAAGTCGAAGATTCTAAAGGGAAGGCGACGAAATCCAAGGTGGAGTTGACATCATTTCGGGTGAAGAAGTTGTCTTTGAGTAATTCTTTTTCGCAAGTCAAGAAGGATCACTATGATAAATGGGTTAACTTGGCTGCTCTGAAACTCCACAACCAATTTCTCTGGCCCAAAGTAAGGAGGAAAACACCAGCTTCGCAGCCTCGTGCAAACAGGTGATGGAAAGAGAAGTGGCTGACGCTAAAATCGCCTACGTTTTGGTTGGACGTTCCTGAAGAAGCTCGCCCGCCCGACGTCATTTGTGAAGACGAAGAGAACGATGACGCGAGTATGTCTGATACTGATCCCGACAGGCAAGACGTCTGATCCTAACAAAAGTGTGTTTTTGTTTTGCGTTTTTTGTACTTTTGGCCTATGCAGGCGTGTTCGTTTGCAATTTTAGCTGTTTTCGTACTTTGTGTTTTGAAAAACCATTCTGAATATGTAACCCACCATTTTATGCATTTATTTGATTTTTATGGTTTCTTCGTCTGTTATCCGTTCTCAAAAGACTTGATAATGAAACACCCTTTAAGTGTCGGGATAATATGTAGATCATTTAGAAACTGAAAATTCCCATTAAGGGACGGGATAACATGTAGACCAGTTAAAATTGAAAAACCCATTAAGGTTCGAGATTGCACGTAAATCAGCTAAAAGCTGAAAATTCCCATTAAGGTCGGGGATCGTATGTAGATCAGTTAAAACTGAAAAATTCCTATTAAGGTTGGGGATAATATGTAGATCAGTTAAAACTGAAAAACTCATTAAAAGGTTCGAGATAACATGTAGATCAGTTAAAACTGAAAATTCTCATAAAGGTTCGGTATAATATGAAAAAAACTATTAAGGTTCGGAATAACATGTAGATCAGTAAAAACAGAAATTTTTTTATTGTTGAGCTCAAGGATTGTGTCTCTCAATTCGTTAGTTGATGAATTTACCAGGATATCTCATATTTTGGTATCACACTTGTTATTTAAAGGAAAAAAACAGGTAGATTAAACAGATCGGTTACTATGGATGCCTCGTTAAAACCTCCTCGCGCCACCAAGGTACGACAGAGTGCATCCCAGGTCAATTGGTTTTACATAGTTATAAACAGGAATAAAAAAAACAAGTTTAGTCCTAATAGATTTTAAAATACTTCGTGGTCCAAGGAAGTCGCAAGAGTCGCTTGTGCTTGTCTTTGAGTTTGTAGGTGCCGTTCTTTAGTTTTTCAACAACTTGGTACGGGTCTGCCCAATTTGGTGCTACTTTGCCGAGTCTCTTATCTTTTGTATGCAGAAAACCCTTCATAGAACCATGTCCCCGACTTTGAATTATCTTCGGCGAACTCTTGATGCATATGGACTTCTTATCAGGGTCTGGTAATTTAGCTAGTTTAGGTGCGCTCGACTTCGTTTCTCTTCTACCAAGTCGAGAGCCAAAGGTGAGTCGTTGTTATTTTTGTCCTCATCGTAGCTGGTTCGGTTTATTTTGGACTGAGGGTAGTTTGTTAAGTGTTTTGGTAAATTTTGGGTGTTTTGTGTTTAGTGTGGGGAGTAGTGAGATAATTAAGCAGCCTCCTAGTATTAAATTCTGATCACCCTTATTAATGAGAGTAGTTGGGGTATTTATACCTTAATTATGGACCCATGGGCTTATCGGGTCGGGTTATGAAATGGGGTGGAATTTAAAGACCCATTAGTGTTTACCTAGATTAGCAAATAGCTTAATCAAAAGTTATATAATTTTTTCCTATTCGAATTTATAGTGGTGTGATATGGTCCGAATTACCCATATCGGGATTAATGGGTAGGTTGTGACTGTAATAGAACTCATCAATAACCCCTTTTTTAGGCCTTGCAAAGTCTCTTTGGAAGGGTTAAAAAAATTTCCAAGTTAACATCAATTTTGTCCGATCTGTTTGCGTCATCCGAACCGAAAAGTATTTTTCTCACAAATAATCCAGTTCAAATTTTATAACGACTGATTTCTCTTTCCAGAATACTAAGAATTTTTTCATGAATCATGGGACTCGTGTCAACATCTGGTTTGACCTCCCAGCCGTTATTTTTCCTAGATCGCCGCACCATTGTCTTCCACACGCAAAACTTTATTAGAGAGAAAATCACCCTCATCTTCAAACTGTTCTTGAGATATATATGTTCACAGCCAGAAACGCCTTAGACAAAGGAGGTTGGTTGAACTTATCTGAGTTAGAGAGAGCAAGAAAAGTAGAAAGAGAAAATTGTATCGCCGCCGGTCTCCCCGTTTCTCCAAGCGAGAAAAACAGTCAGCCAAGCGAGGACGCCGATTAGTGGTCATCTTCTTTCAAGAAACCCTAGACCCAGAAAACTTCCATTCAGACCAAACCTCGCACCCCTTCGTTCTGGTTCTTCCGTACAAGAATCTTAACACTCAATTTCCAAGGACAAAGCAGTTTCAAGCACTAGAAAACCCTCACCGTTTATAGCAATGGTTCTGTACTGAAAAGTAACTAGAGAGAATAACTCCTCGCCCGACGACTCGCCAAACAAAAATCCAATCAACCCTATCATCTTCAAAACCCTCCGGATCGGAGGTGGCAAAGGTTGTTCCTCAGGCCAAGCCCTCTGGCTTGGTACACCCTCATGGCCTGCATCATGGCCTCCAGGCTCTCCAGAATACCGCTTCCGATGGAGCAATTTGCTGCTGTGGCTAGCCTCTGCAAGAACCACATCATCCCTTTCTACCACTACAATATGGGAGATAAATTTAAGGTGGTGGATGATTTTCTTGAATCGGAGAAGAATTGGAAGACCCAATTCTTGTTCATTAGTGGGGCTTGGGAAAACAGAAGGAAGATTAAATCTGGTGTCAACCCAAGCATGCTTACCAGCAGATGGAAAAGCACAGGTAAAAATTTCATCATGTTTGTTTTTCTTTCCTTATGAAAAGTCTGTTACTTAATTGTTCTTTTTTTTCTTTGGGTAGTCCTGCCGGAGGAGTTCTCTGACTACTTAGAGGAGGGGCAGACAACTTGTGCCAAACTGAATGCTTGGACTGCTGACAAATGGGGAAATTGCTTCCACAATTGCTTTACTGCCGGCAACTTAATGAGGTCCCACCTCTGGAACACAACCGGCCATAGAGACCTGACTCGGGAAGAATTGACCACACCACCTCCTTAGGGCGTCATCCTACAGAGGACAGAGGAGAAGGATGGGAAGCTGGCCTTGGCTGCCAGAGCTAAAGCCCCAAGTAAGATAAAAGGCAAGAAGGGTAAGAAGAAACAAGATGCAACTGAGGTTGCTCAAGGTAGTGCTGAGGAGATCGTCCCAGCAAATCAGGAAGTGCAGGACCAGGGGGGAATCGATGCTACTCTAATTCAAGTGGTTGAAGATGAGAGTATCAACGAAGCAGATGGACCTCCAAATCCTTCAAAGGCCCCCAAGACAGATCGAAAACGGGGAGCAGATGGTGGAGATAGAGAAGCCAAGAAGAAGAAAATCTTCAAGGGGGATGAAGTCTCTCTCTGGCCTCCATAGTCTCTTTCTCCGGTCGACCCAACATACCCCACATTGGCAGAGCAAATCCCAAGTGACTTACACACCGAAGAGGGTACTGGAGGGGATATCAACATTGATAGAGTAGACATCAGTGGCCTTGAAGGGGTTAACCTTTACATTGGAGACCTCGAGAAAGACGACTTTGGTGGCCCTTACCTCCCTCCAAGTTCCTCGAACATGGTCACTTTTAATGGTAAGTCTTTTTCTCTTTTAGGGAAGAATGACATGGTGACTCACTCCTTGCTGAGCAACATTAAATCGGTGCTTAACCTGGAGAGACAAATGCAAAGTCAATCTACTCTTATCAACACACTCAACACAGACAAAGAGACTTTATCTAACAACCTCCTTAATGCCAATCAGAGTGTTGAGGCATTAAGGAGAGAGATCGAGGAGTAGAAGAAGGGGGAAAGAGGACTTGTCCATCAGGCTGGCCACTTTAGAGAGGGTTAACAAAGAACTCCAATCCAAGTGTTCTGGCTTGGAGAAGGATCTCTCCACTTCGAAGGAGGAAATGAAGGCCAGGGACAATGTCATCCAAACCCTAACCAGTGACAAAATTTCACTCGAAGATGCTGTGTCTGGAGTGAACCAGGAGAAAGATGATTTGATAAAGGAGCGGGAGAAGACAATCCAGGCCAAGATCGATGCATACACCAAGAAGGGACTAGAGAGAGCCCTAATGAGGATCCCAAAGACCCCAAGAAGAAACCAGATGAGGCTGGAACATCTAAGGGAGTCCAGCCTTAAAGTTTTAACTATCTTTTATTTTTCTTTAATTCTTGTGTCAGACTAAAGTCCTTGGATGGCCAAGGAATTTTTATAACCGTGTTCGGCTCTTGTCCGGATAAATCTTTTCTTTTTAAACTTCAAAGTCCTTGGATGGCTAAGGCATTTTACATGTTTTAGTATCATTCCCCGGTTCTAGCCGGGCTCTTTTACTTTACACAATTCTTGCATTGTTTTATGTTTACCCAATTTTGATGGCTAATGTTTAAATAGCCCTTAGTTATTTTACAAGTATTTTAAGGTGAGAGTGTTTAAATTCTTCGATGACAAATGTTTAAATGGTCATCACTTCACCAGATCAATCCGGTCTGTCAGCGATACTTATAAAGTTTTAAAGAAGCTATCAATCAAACCACTCCGAATTTTTCAAGAAGGCATCAAATTTCATTAAAAATCCCGGACACCTCACTAAAACCTCCCCGCGCCACCAGGGCAAGAAAGAGTATGCCCCTAATATTTACATGGACTTTAAACAAGTAAATATTTACATAATTTTCATTCTAGATACAACTGGAGGTGTTCAATGTTCCAGAGGTGATTCAAGATCCTTCTATCTTTATCTTGAAGCATGTATGTCCCAGGCTTAAGCTTTTCAATGACCACATAGGGTCCTTCCCAATTTGGAGCTAGCTTGCCGAACTGTTTCTCCTTAGTATGTATGAAGAGTTTTCGGAACAATTTATCCCCTTGTTAAAAATCCCTTCTTCTGAATTTTGAAGCAAACATGCTTCTCATCAATCCTTGATAATAGGTGGCTCTAAGGTGAGCCTTAACTCTTTTCTCTTCTATCAAGTCGAGTTGACTTCTGATTGCCACTTCATTAGCCTGTTCGGAAAAATTGTGGACTCTGTATGATGGAAGAGTTGCCTCTATAGGAGCAATTGCATCCATACCATATACTAAGGCAAACGGGGATTCTTGTGTAGCAGCTCCAGGAGTAGTCTGGTAGGCCCATTTTCACTTCTTGCAGGTAGCTTGGCCACTTTCCTCCAGCCCGTTCTAAATTCTATTTAAGACCGGACATAATGGTTTTGTTTGCTACTTCAACCTGACCATTCACCCGTGGGTGTAAGGGAGAAGACAAAGCAATGTTGGATGCCTCTAGAGGCACATAAATTCTCCATATTCTTGTTATCGAATTGTGGCCCATTGTCTGTGGTTATCTTGTGTGGAACCCCGAATCTGTAGCAAATATTACATAAGATAAATTTTATAACAGCTTTTGAAGTAGTTCCTGCCAATGGGGCGGCTTCTATCCACTTCGAGAAATAATCAATGGCAACAATGATAGTTATGCATCCTCCGGACGCCATACGTAGAGGTCCCACCAGATCCAGCCCCCAACGAGCAAAAGATATTGGCTCATAAATCGACTCTAAAGGGACAGCTGAGATATGAATTTCATTACCATATCTTTAGCATGGATCGCACTTCTTCACCAATTTCTTGGCATCTTCCATTATGGAGGGCCAGTAGTATCCGACCAACAAGACTCTTTGGGTTAAAGCTCTATAACCACAGTGTGCTGATCCTTCACCATCATGTAGTTCAGACAACACTTTTTGGGACTCTTCAATCCTTAAACATCGGAAGAGAGGTCTACTAAAAGACTTCTTGTAAAGGATATCTCTTATAATAAAAAATCCACGAGCCCTATACTTCATTTTCCTTGCTACTGTTTTTTCCGGAGGCAATATGTCGTCTGAAATGTATAGAAAAAGAGGATATCTCCAGTCTTTAGGTTGACTCACTTGTATATTTAAACTTTCCTCCTCCTCCTTGCTCTGATTGAGTTGAATGGATGGGAACTCTTGCACGTGAATCCATGGGTAGGACTCAGAATATGCTATGGGTGCCAAGGAGTCTCCTAGTGTATTCTCTGTTCGGGGTATATGCTCATAGGTGATATTTTTGAAGTTAACTGCCACCTTTTTAAAAATGAATAAATATTTAATTATCTGCTCCTTCTTGGCCTCAGATTGACTTTGTGCATGATGGATAAGAAGCTGGGAATCACTCATTAACCTGACCCTTTTAGCTCCACAAATCAGGGCTAACTTCAAACCAGCTATAGCAGCTTCATACTCGGACTCATTGTTAGAAGCCCTGAAAGAAAAACATATAGCATGGTATAGCTTGTCGCCATACAGAGAGGTTAAGCCTATCCCAGCTCCATAACCCATGGTACTTGATCCACCATCTGTCTAGAAAACCCAAAACTTCTTAGTCTTTTAACTTCTGCCTTGTTTAGTACTCATGTCCGAATGGAACTCAACTAAGAAATCAGCAACATACTGAGCCTTGATTGCAGTTCGAGGGGCAAAATCAATATCATAGTCCCCCAACTCCACTGACCATTTGGTCATTCTGCTTGATATGTCTGCATTTTGAAGAACATTTTTCAAGGGAAAAGATGTCCGGGCAACAATAGAATGAGACTGAAAGTAGGGCCTCATCTTTCTAGCAACAATTACTAAAGCGAGTGCTAGCTTTTTAAGCTTTAAATATCTTTTTTCAGCATCCATCAGGCTTTTGCTGATGTCGTACACCGGACAAGGGTAATTGTCCACCTCTCTAACTAGCACCGCACTTATAGCACATTCAGAGACTGCTAAATATATGTATAATGTTTCTCCATCAACAGGTTTAAACAGGGATTTGGGGGAGGATAAATGCTTTTTTATTTCATCAAAGGCCTAGTCGCAATGTGGAGACCAGTAGAATTCTTTGGCACCCTTTAAAGTTTGAAAAAAAATGCGGCACACATATCTGAAGACCTTGAGATAAAACGGTTTAGAGTAGCTAACCTCCCTATCAATCTTTTTACTTCTTTAATATTCCGAGGAGGATCCATCTGCAGTAAAGAATTGAGCTGGTCTGGATCAGGCTGTATCCCTTTCTCACTTATCACATACCCCAAAAACTTTCCGGATTGCACTCCAAAAACACACTTCTCTGGATTCAACTTTAAATTAACTTTTACCAAGTTGGCAAAAGTCTCTTATAGATCTACCATGTGTAACTCTTCTTCCACACTCTTTACCATCATGTCATAAAAGTAGACTTCTATGTTTCTACCAATCTGATCAGCGAATGTTTTGTTTACCAACCTCTAATAAGTAGCCCCAACATTCTTTAACCCAAAAGGCATCACCTTATAACAATGAAGGCCCCTATGAGTAACAAAATTAGTGTGTTCTTGGTCCTTTGGATCCACTTGAATCTGATTATACCCGGAGAAGGCATCCATGAAGGAAAATAACTTGTTCCAAGATGTGAAGCCCACTAACTGATCGATCCGAGGGAGCGGATATAGGTCTTTTGGGAAAGCCCTTTCTTAGTATAATCCGAGGGAGCGTCGATGCACAGACGCCACTTTCCATTTTTCTTTTTTACTTATACCGGATTGGCTGTCCATAAAGGATACTGGGATTCCTTTATGTGCCCCATCTTAGTAAGCCGGTCAACCTCTTCAACTATGACATCAACTTTCTCTTTAGAAAAAGCTCTTCTCTTCTGTACAACAGGTGATATATCTCTTTGGATGGATAGTTGGTGTGATATAACATCTGTTGGAACTTCGGTTACATCAGCATTGCACCAAGCAAAAACATGCTGATGGTCTGTTAGAAAAGATAACATTTTGCTCTTCGGTTCTGATGTCATCTTATATCCGATCTTGACGTTTCTTCCTTCAGCCAGAGAGTGAGTTTCAACCTCTTCAATTGGTATTAAAACACCAGGGGTCTCTCTGGGGTCATCAATTTCACCCTCTCCCCCAGAGGGCCTCTCTAACAGCAAATCCTCACTGATCCGAACTGCCCCTAAAGTTCGCGGGGCCAGTGCTGTTACATAAAACTCCCTTGATATCTTTTGACTATTTCGGACAACTCCCACTTGTCCTTGCACAACATATTTTAAACATTGATGGACTGTTGAAGCCACAGCATGCATCCTGGAGAGCCAAGACCTTTCCAAAATGGAATTGTAGCACGTGGGACAATCCACCACAATGAAAAATACTTTGACCATCTTCTTAAAAGGGCCCTTTCCCAACAAAACCTCCTCCTAAAACTCCCCGATTACATCCGCAGAGGTTCTAGTGAAACCCACAATTGACCTGTTCGAACGTTGAATCACTTCTGGATTATTCATTTGTTTATAGGAAGTTAAAGAGAGGATATTGGCTGAGTTGCCAGTGTCTACCAAAATTCGTCTAATGTCATTTTCTCCCATGGATGCTCCTATCACCATAGCATCTTCATGGGGACCAGCTATGTCTCTCAAATCATCTTCATCAAAAACAATGAAGGGAAAAGGAATTTCCGATTGATAGGAGGTCATGCCTCCGTCCAACTTAGTAGCCAGGGTGTGAACATGCCCCTTCCTTGAAGAAGCAGTTGGTGCAGTCATGGTGTCGCCTCCAAATATGGTAAGTGACTCAAAAAAGCTTATGAGCCAGGACACCGTCTTACTGGATTCTGTGATAACGCCCACCTTATTCCGGGTTGGATCAGGATCCAAATACTCTGATTCCACATCGAATCTTTCAATTATCACCATAGCCCCGTCTGGAGCCGATGTCATTACATTGTTTGTTGGGCTGGTCCGATGAGAATTATCAGGCCTATTCCCACTTCTTCTTTTAACATAAGCACCCAATTTTCCTATTTCAATGAAATTAGTCAACTCTTGTTTCAAAGCGATGCAGTCTTCTGTGTTATGACCAATATCATGATGATATTGGCAGAAACAATTATTAAGACTTTCCTGGGAGATTGAAGCGTACCCGGCTTCCTAAAATGTACTTCGTCTTTTATTTTATCATAGATGGTTGCCACATTTTCTTTCAATTCAGCAAACCACTCCGGTTGAACCCAAGGCCCTCGCTTATTTTTGGATTGCTGGCTTTGAACTGGTGCTGGGTGGGATTGAGCCTTGGCCCTGTTGGGACCCTGTCCGGCTTCTTTAGCCTTGTACCCATACTGATTCTGGTTATGGTTTGGTGCAGTTGGGGCCGACCTCACTTTCCTATGCACCCTGGTCTTCTTCGTCTCATTCACATTAATTTTCTTCCCCACCTGATTTAGTAAACCACCCCACGTCATGGCCTTCTTCCTGGTTATTGAATCAACCAGATTGCCAGGGTTCAAACCCTGTCTTAGAAAAGCTATTGCTACTTGTTCAAAGCAATCAGCTAATCAATTCTTGTTGTTCACAAAGCGACTTATATATTCTTTCAAGGATTCATTTAGTTCTTGAGCACAATGGATAATAGTGTCTCCACTTCCCTTCACCTCCTTACACCCAACGAACTACCTCCGGAAGGCCAGCCAAAAAGTATCAAAATTTCTGATGCAGCCCTGAGGCAGTCTATTATACCACTTCAGAGCACTCCCCGTAAAAGATTGGGTGAATGCGCTACAAAGATACTTATCATCATCGTCAAAATTTATCATAAAGTTTTTAAATTGCTCCAGATGATTATATGGATCTTTACTCCAATCGTATTTTTCCATCTTTGTACTGTCAAACCTCTTAGGAAGGTTTCCAGACAGTATCTTGGAAGACAATGGAGATTGTCTCCAATTCCGGCCACGACTAAACACAGTATCTTCATTGGGAGTTGCAAAGATACCTAGTTCATCATGAAAAGCGAAAGGATCCATCAGCAGTTGATCTACATGTCTCCGGCCATGGCTGTGACCATGAGACGACCCTTTTCCTAGATGTCTTTTCAACCTTCCATGCCTGTCCCTCTTTCTTGAATACTTTTTTACCAATTTTTGCTTCTTTTTAGAACGGCCTTCATCGCTGCTGGATGACAGGGACTCCTCAACTCCATCTTTGTTCGATGAGCTACTAGAAGATTCTGAATCTAAATCTGACCTCTCCACCGGTTTAGACCGATGAGACTTATTTGAGCTAGCATGAGTCTTTTTAGTGCTTACATGGGTCTTTGCTGATGGGTTATGCTCCCTTGGATTGTCAGTATGGTGAACGGGTGACACTTTTTATTTTTCTTTCAAGCCCCTCTCTACCCTTTTAGCAGCCCTCAAGGCTTCTATCTCAGCTTTCAATTTGTCTCGCTCTTCGATCGTATATTCATCGTTTTCTCCCACCACTTCTGCCAAAATCGGTGGCACTGCCTTCTCGTCCGGATTCATCCGAACTGGTTTTTCTTGATGGTTTCGAATGCTAGATTCAGGCACCTTCTCCTCTCACTGTGGTCACCAATTTGGTGTGGATTATTTTCGACTTATGGTAATTTGGTTAGATGTTTTGTGGTGTTTCAAAGGTATTAAATATTTGGGTGTTTTGTAGTGAGAGATTTAAGCGGCATGGTTGTATTAAATGTTCATTACCCTCATTAATGAAAGTGGTTGGGTATTTTATACCCTTGATTATGGGTTATATAGGCTTTCGGGTCAAACTTATGAAACCGGGTCAATTCAAAAACCCATTAGTTTATTAAGCAGATGAGCAATTAGCTCAGTCAAAAGGTGATTAGTTTTTAGTTCTTTTGTCCAGTTCGGATGGTTCAGTGGTGGCTTTTGTCTGAATTTCCCCTGTCCGGTTTCTACAGTGAGTGGCAAATATTTTCAGGCTCATGAGGTGGAATCATCGTGATATTGTTTCGAATGACGCTTGACTTTTATTTTCATTTCTTTTACTTGTTTTAGTTCCCAATGCACTCTCCTACGAGGGGTAATTGTTATTTCTCTCCCCATCAGAATAGTCTTCTCTATTAGTGTCGATTAACTGCTAATTGCCTTCCCCTTCTCGAATCGTCTTTTCGGTCAGCGCTTTTTCCTTTTTGGAGTTCAACTTAGTAATTTCTTCCATGAGTTGTTTCCATGACTAAGGTGGATTGTTTGTCCCGACCTCGTTCGTAGTGATCGTGGTCGGGGTACCTCTCTCTTAGCTATCCGCCTTCGGACAATGAAGCAGCTCTGGTCGGACTTTTCCTGACCCTATCCTCAGTCATTTCAAAATCCATGTTTTACTATGTTGGGATTTTGAGGAAAATGTTACCTTCGGGTAACACGTGTTCCCACAGATGGCGCTAATCATGAGATTAAAAGTGATTAAAGTATGTATCTTGGATTTTAGGGTTTGATGTGACTAAAGGATAAAGTATAGAGAGAGAAAGTAGAAAGAGAGAGTATTTAATAATGCCCACCAACCCAGAAAAAGGGGGGCGAGCTCCCATATATAGTGGGTGAGGTGGTCCCCACCCATTTTTTCCTTTGTGGTCCTTCTACTTTTATTATTTACTTTTACATCTTAGTCCTACTTTCTTCCAATTATTGTTACAAATTAATAGTAAGTTGAATGCATTTATTTTATTTATTCATTGTCGTCTCTAGACTCGAGCTTGGCCATTTATTGCCTCATCATGATCGATCCCAACACCAAGAGGTACTTCAGTTTTCATAATTGGATCTTTGAACACATTCATTATATCACTAAGATTAACAATTATGGATGCGGTATTTAGTGTTACATAAGTAAATAATGGCTCTCTACCAAAACTTGCATCACTCATAGAACTTTGTACACTACTATAGATTTTCAATATTTTAGCTTCACAGGACTAAACACACCATATGAGTTTCCTCTCCCTTAGTAGTTTCCTATAAAAAAATTATTTATCATCGGAATGCGATCAATTATGATTTTTATTTCAGTAAAATCTATTATGGCAATCGAGGCTTTTTAGACTATTTCATTTTCTAAAGTAAGTAGGAGCTTTCGACATAAGCTGATCATCATATTCAACAATAATTACTTTTTTATTGGTAGAACGAGTTTCACCACATCCCTATTGAGTTTCTTTCCATGGAATTATTGGTTCCACTGTATCATTAATTTATTTTTTCGTTATGACGAGCGAGAAAAGAATTACATGAGAAAATAGAACATATTTAATTTTCTTATACAAAATATAGAAAGTGATTCAAATGATCTTCTCAAGTATTGAAAGAGGGGTGTTTAGATCATCATTATCGGGAGCAAAATCCTTTAAATCATTAACAAAACTATCTCCATCAACAACCCTTTTGTCACCCAAAGCTTTGAAGGTTGTTTAAGTAAGAGCATATTTCCATGATACTTCCAGACGGTTTCTATTATTTATACAAAAAGTAATATTTTTTCCTCATCTATAGCTTAGTAGAATGAGCTGAAGTGTCTTCAACAACAGTCTTGGAAGCCGCTATTCTACTAGCAGATCACCTAATAACAACATTTTTAACAAGGAACCCTTTGGCTCTAGCATTTTTTGGAGCAAATTATTTTTTATATTTTTTTAACATAAATTTTTTAGAATCATGTTTACAAACAAAGAACCTCCTCATTCCAATAAATACTTTACCACACACCGACTCCTACAAATTGTTCGAAACAAGAAGATTTTTTGTATTGATACTAAAAGTTTTACGATGTCTCCACAATTCTCACGTACATCTCTTTTGTATAGTCCATACAAAATTTCAAATTAATTTCTGGCATTATATGACATATACAAGAACAATAACGTGGACATATATTTTTACACAACAGTATAAATGTATGAAAATAAAATAGGAGGAGTACATTAATTTATGTCTCATAATCTTAAAAGTTTTAAATAAATAGTTATTACATTAGTCTATACCTATTATTTTTGCTATATATCTTTTAAAAGTAAAGTACAATGAAAACTCCATTAGCAATTGTATCAATCTCAAATATCAAACTTAAAATATAAACTTTAATCAACTTCAACCTTTATTTCTAACCTCTTTCATAGGCAGGTATGTATACATGACTCTTTTAGATTTATAATTTTTTAAAACAAATACCTCAAATAATAGTCAAAATGAGATATGAGAAGTTATTCACTACTAGACTCCAAATATATAAAAAAAATCTCGATGGCTAAACAACCCTAATATAATCATCTTCTCAAATAAAACTCCATCACGATAAATCAATTTCACAACAAATTGATTTAGCTCATCTTTCGGACAATATGATATGAAAACAGTTATTTGGAAAAACCAAAAAATACCAAAATTTTGATTAAAAACAACATTGATAATTTACTTTACCACGTAGTGGAATCAAAAAGATATCTAAAGGGAATAATTTTACTCCTTTTTTAAGAGAAGAAATAGTTAGTTACATCTTTCAAGAATCCTCCAAGAAATGGAGCCTAATTCCAAATCCGTATTCTTCTCTTAATTGAATCTGCTGACTGAAGAAGGAAGGAGAATGTTCTATGTCGTATCAGCGATCTGCTGATCATGTAAATAGTTAGTTACATCTTTGATCTCTTGTGCTTCCTTTTAACATAATTGTGAAAGAAAGATTTATTTCTTTTACCATCTCTAGTCCAGTTAGTATGTGACTTTTGAATCCAATATTCCTCTTCCCTTTCAAGTAACAATAAGTGATTTTCTTTAGCTTTTATCAGTATCTCCTTATCTTCAGCAAAATTAGTAATAAGGACTTTAGCTTCTAGGGAATTAATCTCATCTTCCTGACTTCTTATGGAGTCAAAAATATTACCAAAGACAGAATTGTTCCACACCTTTATATTGGCCTTTAGGTGCTTAAGCTTGAACTAGAATTTGAAGATAGGAGGTCTAGAGTAATCCACAGCCCAGCACTTCTCCACAAAACTATAGAAATTTTCATGAAGACACCACATGTTTAAGAATTTAAACGTTGATTTTCTTTTATTAATAGTTATAGCTATATTAATAAGCAAAGGAGAATGGTCTGAACAAGTCTTAGGGAGATGAGTAACTTAAGTGTCATCCACATAACTAAACCAGATACAATTAACCAATACCCTGTCAAGCCTTCTCCACTGCCTCCCATTAGACCAAGTATACTTATTTCCAGAGAACCCCACATTCATTAGGTTAGAGTCCATAATGAAACTATTGAAGTCATCCATACTAGTAGTAGCATTTGTAGAGCAGTGTATATGTTCATCAGGATAAGCAATGGTATTAAAGTCACCAAACATAATTTATTCCTTTCCTTCCTCTTCAACATTCCTTAGCCCATCCCAAAGAAGATTCCTTAGACTTCTAGTTCACTTTACATAGATAACAGTCACCAAAAACTCCTTGGCATCAAGAAAATGCCTAACCTTCAGATGTATAAACTGGTCCTCATTGATCAGAACATCCATAAAAAATCTCCACTCCATATAACTCATACTTTATTATTCATATTACTTGTAAAACTAGGGAACCCAAGCTTAACAGAAATAGTTGAAAGCTTAAAAGCACTTACCATAGGCTCTTAAATGGCAAGAAAGTTTAATCTCCTAGCTCTCTTGATAGATCTTATTCTAGCTTGAGTTTCCTTGTTGCTAATGCCGCATACATTCTAGCTTAGGATTGCAATAGTCATTTGTAGAGGCCCCAACCATTTCATTGCTCTCCACCCCAATTGGAGGTAAATAGTTCTCAGATAAATCCTTTCTCAAATTGATTTCCCCTTAAACTTATTTCATTTCATTTATTATCACTGAATTTATTTTATGCTCCTTTGTCTCAAGCTGAAATGCAGGTAGCAGGGCATCAAACAACCTTAGATTGGAGGGTTTTTCCTGAGCAGCAGACTTCCTTTGTGCTGCCTTTTTAGATTCATTTTCCGAGTGGACCAAATGAGTACAAACTTTACAGTATTGAGGTAATTTTTCATACACCAACTCTTGCAAAACATTATGAGTCCCAAATGCAATCTTGATATTTTTAGGTAGACTTTTAGACACATCCAAGATAGCCCAAACTTTACAGAAGTTGTGTCTAACTCTGTTAGATGTAGGAAGCCATATGTTAAGAGGAGTTCCTATACATTTAGCCACCTTACGAATAGTATCTTTACAATACATATACTCTGGAAAATTTGGTAGATCGATGAAAACAGGGGTTTCAGGGTTTTCTATATTAGGGTTAAAATTAGGAGACCATTCTAACAGTCTGATTATTTTGTCCCCTAGCTGCCACATATTCCTACTCCATAATCTCTTTAGATCTTCTAGGTAGGAGAACTCTATGAAGATGTTCCTATAATCCCCACTGGATACACTGAAAGTACCTTTTAAATTAAATTTATCAAAAAAAGCCTTAACTATAGAGTAGTTTGGTTCCCGTAGCGAATTTCCCCACTAATGTATGACTTGATTTCTGTTTGAGCAATTCAAGATCATCTGCTTCAAAATTTATTTCCACATGATCTTCCTCCCTTGTTCTCTTAACATTTTTATGCACAAGATTAGTAGGATTACTCTTGAAAAGATCAGCAAATGTTTTATTGTTAGTTGATACATTTTCCTTACTTGATGCAGATTCAAACATCGGATTGGTCCTTATTTTTGGCTGATCGTGGTTGGATTTCATCATCTAGAAATTGTATATCATGATCATCCGATACATGATATGGAAAAGAGAATTCTCTACCCTTCATCAGTCGAAGAGATCAAACAATCAAGGAAGAAGAAGACTTAGAATTAAGGATCATTCTTGGAGCAATCTTATTAGCTGTAACTAACTTTTTTTCTTTATTTTAAAATTCTATTCTATAAAACACTAACCTAATAGTTTGCAATTTTTTATTTAAACATAGGAGCATCTACGGTAGACATTTTAAAATTCACATGATAGGGAAATAAACATAGTATTTAAGTTTTTTTAGTTACATTTATTTTAGTCGTATTTTTCAAAATCAGATTTTAAACTTTGACACGTATGAAATATAAATAATATTTGTATATTTGTATATATATATATATATATATAATTTTATTCAATTGTATTTTTAAAAGTTAGTTGAAAATATTTTCAAATAATAAAATTAACATATAAATTTTAAATTACTTCTTTTGTTATTACTTTTATATTAAAAAAATATCAAAAACATTTTTTCCTAGAAATTGAGAAGACGAAAAAGATTAAAAAAATGAAAGATAAAAAAATAAATAAAAATTTCTGTAAGAAGCTATTTCTTAAAAATACTAAAACGGTGGAATTGAAAAAATACACTAAAATATAATATATTTTTAGTTTGATTTAAAACAATAAATTTGTAAAAAAAATAAAAATAAAAAATTTACTTTATTTTCATATATTTTTAATATGGATTTCATTTTCATCAATTTTTCAATAATACCTTTTATATAGGAAATTTGATTTATTTCTATATGTTGTAAAAATTATTTTTGAAATATTGAATTTTAATTTCTTGTATCTTAATTATTGTTATTTTTATAAAATTATATTTTATATTTATAATTGTTAACAAACCATGAAAATGAATAAAACATTGAAAACACAAAAAAACAAAAATAAAATGAAGAAACATACATAAAATTAAAAAACAAAAGAATTTGATATAAAAAGCTCATATGGTTTTGTTAAATCGCTTTCGACATTTAACATGCGAACCACTTTTTTAAAGTATTTTGTAGTTAAAACTTAAATTAAAACGTTTATTGGAGTGATTTTAGGACGTGTCAGCAAATAAGTGTATTTTGCATATGCGGTCCGAGATTATTACATTTGTTATACTAATTTTAACAGTAGAGATAGTAAGTTATACAAATATATTTAGTCAAGTTTTTAAACTACCTTTAATATTAAAAATTAATATTTTATAACTAAAAGTATATTTAAAAAAAAGTTAAAAGTATTTTTTAACCAAATTTTTTTAAAATTTTATATTTTTGAAACTGTGGTTCTAAAAATTTAAAAGTACTATCGATTTTGTTTTTTTAGAACAAACAAAACTAGATTCATAAAAAAAAAATTTAACTTTTTTCTTGACAAACCCTCTTGGACAGGTTTCGCATCTCGTATTATCAACTAGTGCATGTCTCACATCTCTACATTTCATCATACTTGATCTTTTCACTTCATCATGCTCTCTCCACTTTCATCATGTCTCGTCTCTCCATGCATCATGTTTTGTCTCGCATCTCTCTATTTTATTATTTGTGGTGTTTCCACTTCATCATCTCTTGTCTCACATCTCTTAATTTCATCATACATGGTCTCTCCACTTATCATGCAGGGTCTCTCCACTTCATCATGTCTGGTCTCTCCACCTCATCATGCATGGTCTATCAACTTCATCATGTTTCATCTCTCTACTTCATCATGCATTGGTTTATCCACTTCATCATGCATGCTCTCTCAATTTCATCATGCCTAGTCTCTCCACTTCTCCATATCTAGTCTCTCGAGTTTCTTATGCATGGTCTATCCATTTAATTATACATAGTCTCTCCACTTCTTCATGCCTTAGCTTTTCAACTTCATCACGTCTTAGTCTCACCACTTCATTATACTTCGTAGCTACGCTTCATCATGTCTGGTCTCTCTACTTCATCAATCTCGGTCTCTCTATTTCATCATTTTTTTGTCTCTCCACTTTATCATGCATGGTCTCTCGACTTCATCATTCCAACTATCTCCACTTCATCATGCGAGACAAGAGAAAAACAAAGTACGAGGTGCGACACCATGAAAAAATGAAGTACGAGATGCTAGACCACGCATAGATAATGCCAGACCAAGAAAACATAATGCCAGACGAGGGTTATTAAGTCTCTTCACTTCATCTTACCTTTGTCTATCCACTTTATCATACATGGTCTCTCCACTTTATCAAGCATGGTCTCTCCACTTCTTCATGCATTAGTCTCTCAACTTCATCATGCCTTAGTTTTGTCACTTCATCATGCATGGTCTCTCCATTAATCATGTCTGGTCTCTACACTTCATCAATCCTGATCTATCTATTTAATCATTTTTTCTCTCTTCACATTTTCATGTATGGTATCTCCACTTCATCATGCATACTCTTTCCACCTCAACATGCATAGTATCTCTACTTGATCATGTCTGGTCTCTCCACTTTATCAATCTCATTTTTTCCATTATTTACGGTCTCTCCACTTCATCATGCATACGCTCTCCACTTCATCATGCATAGTCTCTCCACTTCATCATGCGGGACCAAGGCAATATCAAGTATGAGGTGCGAGACCATGCAAACGTAAGGCCAGACGAGGGTTATTGGGTCTCATGAGAAAAAAATATATTCATGGATCTAATTTTGTTCGTCTTAAAAAACCAAAACTAATAGTACTTTCATATATTTTTTTCCGATCAACGGTTGAAGAGATACATACTTTACAAAAACAATGACGAGGCTTGTGATAAGGCATGAGTATTTGAGGTATCATGAAAACAATTTTGCATTATGTATAAATTAAGTATCATATTTAAATAATTTTTAGAATTGGGGTTTTATGTGGTATTAACGTTTGGGTTTGGGAGCTTTTGGGTATATTACCATAAATTAAAGTCTAAACGGAATTTGTAGGAGTAAAGAAGTTTTATGTTTGATTCGATTTACGCTAATTAAGTTATTGGTTTTATTCGCTCACACCGGTAGTTACATCGGGTTCAAATTTTGATTCATAAATCGCTTGATAATACTATCGAATCGATTTCGGGGATATTATCTGATGAGCTATGGACGAGTTACCAGATTTGTAGTTTAATAAAAATCTAGTTAGACGTAATGCATTAAAGATGAGAATATAAATTTAAAATATTAAATGACCAGACTAATTATTTATATCTTTTATTATTTGAACAATGGCGTAATATAGTTTAAAACTAATAAAATATTTTATTCTAAAATTGATCGTTAATATACACTCATATTTATAATTTCGAATTTAAGTTACGTATATATATATAAACCCAAAGTCGAAGTTAGAACATAGATGACAATATGTATGGGATAGTTATCATTTAAGACCCATCCAAAAATTTAATTGCAACATTTTTCAAAAAATGAAAGTTACTAATAGATGCATTTGGTGTGGTTTATTTCAAACTAAGCGTAATTTTGTCAAGTGTTTTGGAGAGTTTTAAGGGTATTAATGTTTGGGTGTTTTGTAGTGAGAGATTTAAGCAGCCTGGTTGTATTAAATGTTCATTACCTTCATTAATGAAAGTAGTTGGGTATTTATACCCTTAATTATGGACCCATTGGCTTTCGGGTCAAGTTATGAAACTGAGTCAAGTTTAAGGACCCATTTACTTAGTAAGTTGATTAAAACTTAGCTTAGTCAAAAAGGTATTTATTGTTTTAATATTTTTGTCCTGTCCGGATAGTTTAGTAGGCACTTATTGTCCGAATTAACCTTGTCCGGTTTTCTCAGTGAGTGGTGGTGAATTTGTCCGGACTCATCAGTAGCCCCTTTTTTAGGTTTTGTGAAAAATCTTTGGCAGGACTAAAAAACTCATTTAGTCAGTAGCAATATTTTCCGGCCCGTTCGTGTGCTTGGTTCAAGGTTTATCCTGACTGATTTTTTCTCAGAATTCTAAGAGTTTTTCTTTGGATCGTGGGATACGTGTCACGTCTTGATTTGACCTACCAATTGTTTTCTCCCTAGAACGATGCTCCAACTAAGCCTGAAAAGTAACGTCTACATTTAATGCTTCCTACGTCAGCACCATTTTCAATCATTGCTTGAATCTTTTCGTCTTCTCCTAGGTATCAGTAGCTTTTTCCCTTACTAATATATAAATTAATTTCTTTTACTGTTTCACCATCTTCATCACTCTACAAATCTTTTTTCAGAGCTTTCACATTTTCTTTCAAAACTTTTTTTGGATACTTTTATGTTCACAACAAGAAACTCTCTTGTAAAAGGCGGTTGGTTAAATATTTCGGAACTAGAGAAGGCAAAGAAAGTTGAACGAGAGAGACGCATTGCTGCTGGTCTTCCAATCTCTCCAAACGATAAGCCTGATAAACCATCTTTAGAAATTGATCAAGGATCGTCTTCTACCAAAAGTCCAAAACCTAAACATCTATTCCAGCCAAACCTCTCGCCAATCCCACCAGGCTCTTCTGTTCAGGAGTCTCAACCTTCCACTGCCCAAGAGAAAGTGGTATCGAGTGTTAGGAAACCCTCTCCGTTCATAGCCATGGGATCTGACATTGAAAAGTCCCCAGAGAAAACTAATTCTCGCCGGACTACACGCTTGGTGAAAAGCCAAGCGACTGGCTCTCAATCAAAGACCTCCAAGCCAGGGCTCTCTAAGTCAGCAAGTAAAGAAAAACCCTCCATATCAGAGATTTCCATAAGACCTCCTCCAAATAAGCCCTCCGGATCAGAGGCATCCAAAATGGCTTCTCATACCAAGTCCTCTGGAGCTGAGCCCCAACCGGACACCAGACCTCTAGAAGAAACTGGTGCTCAACCATCCGGACAGACGATTGAGCCACAAGCTGATACTCTTCCATCATCAACAACTGACAGACGTTCCACAATGATGGAAGAAGTGATGGAAGATAGTATCGAAGAGGCCCCATTCGAGACTGAAGCTTCTAGGAAAACTGAGGGTGTTGCCTCTCATGGAAAAGGGTAAGGCAAAGTGAAGGTGGGACTGGCTCATCCAGAGCTACCGGAGTTCTTGGAGGGAAAGGTGGGACCTTTCTTTCAGAAGGTCAGTGTGAAGTATCTGCTGGCGATGCAGAACATCAACTACGTTTATACTCACACCGCTGAGCTGGGCCGGATCCAAACTAAGTGGGGGATCCCAGAATCAGTGAAGGTGCGAATACCAGTCACACCGGAGACTCCGATGGACTGCAAGCTCAATAATATTGTCATTTACACCGAGTTGTTCAACTGGGGGCTCAGATTCTCCTTAGACACAGAAATCGTTAGGTATTTTCACCTGATCAAGCTCTGTCCAAGTCAGTTAAGTCAAAACACTTCGTATACTCTCCTTGCCTGTATAATGGCATCGAGGCTGTCTGGCATCCCTCTCCCCATGGAGCAATTCACCGTTGTGGCCAGCCTGTGCAAAAATCATCACATCCAATTCTACCAGTATAACATAGGAGACAACTTCAAAGTGGTGGATGATTTGCTAGAATCGGAGAATAACTGGAAAACCTAATTCCTATTCATCAATGGGACATGGGATAATGGGAGAAATATCAAGGCTCAGGTTAACCCTAGCATGCTTACCAGCAGGTGGAAGAGCACAAGTAAGTGCTCAGTTTTGTTTTTCATTTCTCTTTCTTATTTTCACAAACATTCCACTTCTGAATCACCCATTTTCCTCTGTCAATATTGCCAAAGGAGTTCATCGGCTATTTGGAGGAGGGGCAGACCACATGTGCCAAGCTGAATGCCTAGGCTGCTAAGCATTGGGGGAACACTTTCCATAATTGTTTCACTTCTGGCAACTTGGTGAGATCTCACTTATGGAATACCACGGGCCGGAGAGATCTCACCTTGGAGGAATTGACCCTACCACCTCCCCCAACTATCATTCTCAAGAGAACAGAAGAAAAGGATGGAAAACTGGCCTTGCCCTCCAGAGCCAAAGCCCCTAGCAAAATGAAAGACAAGGGCAAGAAAAAGAAGGTTGCAGCAGAGGTAGTTCGGGGTGCTGCAGAAGAGACTGGTCCGGCTAACCAAGGAGGGGAGAACCAAGGAGAAAAATGTGGTTGCTCATTCTCTTCTGGGCCATATTCAGCCAGTGTTTAACTTGGAAACGCAAGTAAAAAATCAGTTTTCCCTCATCAACACCCTCAACACAGACAAGGAGACTTTGTCAACTAATCTCCTCAATGCTAACTAGAGCATTGAGGCACTGAAGAAGGAGCTTGAGGAGTTGAAGAAGGATAAGAAATATTTGTCAACCAAGCTGGTTACTTCGGAGAATGCTAACACAGAGCTCCAAACTAAGTGCTCCGGTTTGGACAAAGATCTCTCCACCTTGAAGGAAGATGTGAAGACTAAAGACGATGCCATCCAGTCGCTCTCTAGTGACAAGATTTACCTTGAAGAGGCTGTGTCCAAGGTAACCAATGAGAAAGAATACTTGGTAAAAGAGGAGGATCAGAGAATTCAGGCCGGCATCGATGCATACACCAATGGGGTGATAGATTCCCTAGAAAAAAGGTATGCCAAAGTGAAGTCTCACATGGTTCTGCTTTTCCACCGAACGTTTCCGAAGAGGACACTTGGTACCTTGTGGCAATATGTTGAGTATAAAGACATCCCATTTTATATGATGGTGCATGGTGATAAGATGAACTCCTCTAGTGTAATTGATGACACTACCGATAAGGAAGAAGGAACCGGGGAGAGTTCAAGTGCTGAGCTCAAAGGTCCCCAGAAAAAAGACGATGGAGGAACATCCAAAGAGAATAATCCCTGAGGTTTTAACTATATTTTCTTACTTGTTTTTCTTAATCTTGTGAACTACTAAAGTCCTTGGATGGCCAAGGTATTTTTGTAATCATTTCCGATTTGTGTCCGGATTAGTTTTTCAAAACATTTAAAGTCCTTGGATGGCTGAGGTATATTTTGTACTTTGTTAATATTATCCGGTTTACACCCGGACATGCTTATCTATCAAATTTTGATTTGTTTCATGCTTCCTTTCAATTTTAACAGCTAATGTTTAAAGGGCCCCAATTATTTCAAAAGTATTTCAAATAAGACTGTTTAATATCTCTGATGACATGTATTTAATGGTCACCACTCAACCAAATTAATCTGATCTGTCCAAGATACTTAGTAAAATGAAGACTTTAAAGGAATTGTAATCAAATCACTCCGAAAATTTTAAGAAGGCATCATATTTTATTGAAAAAACTAGACATCTCATTAAAACCTCCCCGCGCCACCAGGGTAGGAAAGAGTATGCCCTCTAATATTTCTATAGACTTTAAACAAGTAAATATTTACACAACTTTCATTCCAGATATTACCGGAGGTGTTCAACCTTCCAAGGGTGTTTTAAGATTCTTCCATCTTTGTCTTGAAGCCTGTATGTCCCAGGCTTAAGTTTTTCGGAGACCTCATAAGGCCCTTCCCAGTTCGGTGCTAGCTTGCCGAACTACTTCTCCTTAGTATGCAAGAAACCCTTTCTCAATACTTTATCCCCTAACCGAAAATCCCTTCTTTGGATTTTGGAAGAAAATCTGATCCTCATCAAGCCTTGGTAATTGGTGGTTCTGAAATGAGCCCTAACTCTTCTCTCTTCTATAAAGTCTAACTGACTTCTGATTGCCACTTCATTTGCTTGTTGGGAATAATTGTGGACTTTGTATGATGGAACAGTTTCCTCTATAGGAGCAATTGCATCCATCCCATATACTAAGGTAAAAGGAGATTCTTGTGTAGCAGCTCTAGAAGTAGTCTGATATGCCCATAAAACTTTTGTCAAATAGCTTGGCCACTTTCCTGCAGCCCCTTCTAAATTCTTCTTTAAACCGGACAGGATGGTCCTGTTTGCCAGTTCAACTTGACCATTTGCTTGTGGGTGGAAAGGAGAATAAAAACAATGATGAATGCCCTGGGAGGCACATAAATTCTCCATATCCTTGTTATCGAATTGTGGCCCATTATTTGTGGTTATCTTTTGTGGAACCCCAAATCTGCAACAAATGTTAGACAAGATAAATTTTATAACGTCTTTCGAAGTAGTTCCTGCCAGTGGGGATGCTTCTATTCATATTAAGAAATAATCAATGGCTACAATGATAGTCATGCACCCTCCGGACACCGTTGGTAAAGGCCTAACTAAATCCAGTCCCCAACGAGCACAAGGCACTGACTCAGAAATTGATTCCATAGGAACAGCTGGGATATGAATTTCATTTCCATATCTTTGGCATGGGTCACACTTCTTCACCAACTCTTTGGCATTTGCCATTATGGATGGCCAATAGTATACGGCCAACAAAACCCTTCGGGTTAAAGCTTTATAGCCATAGTGTGCTGATCCTTCTCCATCATGTAGTTCGGATAGCACAATTTAGGACTCTTCAACTCTTAAACAAAGTAGGAGAGGTCTACAACACCACTTCATATAAAGGAAATCTCTTATTATTAAGAAACCACGAGCCTTATGGTTCATTTTCCTTGCCAGAGCCTTCTCCGGAGGAAAAATGCCATCAGAGATGTATTAAAGAAGGGGATATCTCCATTCTTTGGGTTGAACAATTTGTATACTTAAACTCTCCTCCTCTTCATTGCTCTGATTTGGTTATATGGATGGGCACTCTTGTACATGAATCCATGGGTAGGACTCAGAGTATGCTATGGTTGCCAAATAGTTTGCTAGTGTTTTCTCCGATCTAGGTATATGCTCATAGCAAACATTTTTGAAGTTAGCTGGCACTTCTATAAGGATAAACAAGTATTTGATCAACTGCTCCTTTGTTGCCTCAGATTGACCTTGAGCATGATGGATAATAAGCTGAGAATCACTCATCAACCTGACTCTTTTAGCCCCACACAGAAAAGCTAACTTCAGACCAGCTATAGCAGCCTCATATTTTCACTCATTGTTAGAAGCCCTAAAAGAAAAACATATAGTCTGGTATAATTTATCGCCATACGGAAAGGTTAAACATATCTCAGCCCCACAACTGATGATACTTGTTCCATCATTTGTCCGGACAACCCATACTTTCTTAGTTTTCTCATCTGTAGCTTGCTTAGTACTCCTGTCTGAATGGAACTCTACCAAGAAATCGACAACAGATTGAGCTTTAATTGCGGTTCGTGGGGAAAAATCAATATCATAATCACCCAATTATATTGACCATTTGGTCATCCTGCTTGATATGTCTGCCTTCTGAAGAACATTCTTCAAAGGAAAAGACGTCCGGACGATGATAGAATCAGACTGAAAATACGGCCTCATCTTCCTGACAACAATCACCAAGGCTAGGGACATTTTTTCAAGCTTTAGGTACCTCTTTTGAGCCTTCATCAGACTCTTACTGATGTAGTACACCGGACGAGGATAGTTGTCCACCTCTCTTACCAGCACTACACTTATAGCACATTCAGACACAACTAAGTATATGTACAATGTTTCTCCATTGACAGGTTTGAAAAGGATTTTGGGGGAATACAAATGCTTCTTTATCTCATCAAATGCCTAGCCGCATTGTGGAGACCAGTTAAAGTCTTTTGCACCTTTTAAGGTCTAAAAACGGGGCACATCTGTCCAAAGACCTTGAAATAAAATGACTTAATGCAGCCAACCTTCCTGTCAATCTTTGCACTTCTTTAATATTTTGAGGAGGTTTCATATTTAATAAGGCATCGAGATGGTCCGGATCAGGCTGTATCCCTTTCTCACTTATCACATACCCTAAAACATTTCCGGATTACACCCCAAACACACATTTTTCTGGATTTAATTTTAAATTAACCTTTGCCAAGTTGGCAAAAGTTTCTTGAAGATCAGCTAGGTGCAATTCTTCTTCCAAGCTTTTCACCATCATGTCATCAATATACACTTCCATATTTCTTCCAATATGATCAGCAAATTCTTTGTTCACCAACCTTTGATAGGTAGGCCCATCATTTTTCAACCCAAAAGGCATCACCTTGTAACAACGGAGACCCATATCTGTAACAAAGGTAGTGTGTTCCTGGTCCTTTGGATCCACATGTATCTGGTTATAACCGGAGAAGGCATCCATGAAGAACAATAACTTGTTCCCAGATGTGGAGTCTACCAACTGATCTATTCGGGGGACTGGATAGAGATCTTTTGGGCAAACTCTATTGAGGTCAGTAAAGTCGATGCACATACGCCATTTCCAATTATTTTTCTTTACTAACATTGGGTTGGCTGTCCATAAAGGATATTGAGACTCCTTTATAAGTCCCATCTTGGTAAGCCAGTCAACTTCTTGAACTATTACATTAGCGTTCTGCTTAGAAACATCTCTCCTTTTTTGTACAACGGATGCAACATCTCTTCGGTTAGATAGCTGGTGTAATATAACAATTGCAGGTACTTCGGTCACCTCAGCATTGCACGAAGCAAAAATATTTTGGTAATCTGCCAAAAATGATAACAATTTTTTCTTCAATTCTGGTGCCATTTTGGAGCCAACTTTAACACTCCTTCCTTCAGCCAGAGAGTGGGTTTCAACCTCTTCGATTGGTATTAAAACATCAGGGGTCTCTCTGGGGTCATCAATTTCACCCTCACCCTCAAAGGGCCCCAACAACTTCTAATCCTAATTAATCCGGACTGCCCCCAAAGTTTTAGGGGCAAGTGCAGTTGCATAACATTCTCTTGCTATTTTTTGACTACTCCGGACAACTCCCACTTGTCCTTAAACTGCATATTTTAAACATTGGTGAACAGTTGAATCCACAACATGCATTCGAGAGAGCCAGGACCTCCTAAATATTGCATTGTAACATATAGGGCAATCCATCACAACGAATAGTACCTTGACCATCTTCTTGAAAGGGCCTTTGCCCAACAATACTTCCTCCTCAAATTCTCCGATCACATCCGCAGAGCTTCCTGTGAAGCCCACAATGGACCTGTTCGAATGCTAGATCACTGCTGGATTTTTCATCTGTTTATAAGAACTTAAAAAAAGAATATTGGCTGAGCTGCCAGTGTCAATCAAAATTTTCCTCATGTCGTTGCCCCCAATCGACGCTCCTATCACCACATCATCCTCATGAGGCCCAGCTATGTCCCTTAGATCATCTTCATCAAAAAAATAAAGGGAAAAGGAATTTGGGACTGATACGAAAACATGCCTCCCTCTGACTAAGTAGCTAGAATGTGAATATACCTCTTTCTTGAAGAAGGAGTTGGCGATGTCATAGTGTCCCCTCCGAATATAGTGAGTGACTCAAAAAAGCTTATGAGTCCAGATACTGTCTTGGTATGTTCTGTTATAACCCCCATTTTATTTTGGGTTGGATCAGGATCCAAATGCTATGATTCGACATCAAATCTTTCAATGATTACCATAGCCCCGTCCGGAGCAGATGTCCCTGCATGGTTCGTTAGGCGAGTCCGGTGAGCATTGTCAGGCCTGTTTCCACTTCTTCTCTTGACATAAGCTCCCATCTTCCCCTTTTAATCAGATTCTGCATATCTTGTTTCAAAGCGATGTAATCCTCGGTATTAGGGCCAATATCATGATGATATTGGCAAAAAACAAGTATTACGACTTTTCCTAGGATATTGAAGTGTTATCGGCTTCCTGAAATATACCTCGTCTTTTGTTTTGTCATAGATGGTTGCCACATTTTCTTTCAATTCAGCAAACCACTCTGGTTGGAGCCAAAGTTCTCGTTTTTTTTCTAGATTGTTGGCTCTGAGCTGGAGCTGGGTAGGATTGAGTCTGTTCGGCCCTGTTGGGCCCCTATCCGACTTCTTTGGCCTTGTATCCGGACTGGTTCTGGTTTGGAGCATCTGGGGCAGATCTCACGTGCCTGTGTACCCTAGTCTTTTTTGTTTCATCTACATTGATTTCCTTTCCCATCTGATTTAGCAAACCGCCCCAGGTCATTGCTTTTTTCCTGGTTATCGAATCGGCCAGATTCTCAGGGTTTAATCCTTGTCTCAAAGAAGCTATTGTTACCTGCTCAAAACAATCAGCTAACCCATTCGTTGTGTTTACGAACCGGCTTATATAGTCTTTTAGTGATTTGTTTGGCTCTTAGGCACAATGGATAATAGTATCTTTATTTCCCTTCACCTCCTTACTTCCCACAAACTGCCTTCGGAAGGCCACCCAAAACGTATCAAAGTTTCTGATACAACCTTGTGGTAAACTGTTGTACCACTTCAAAGCACTTCCCATAAAGGATTGAGAGAAGGCTCTACAAAGAAGTTTGTCATCATCATCAAAATTCATCATAATTTTTTTAAACTGTTCCAGATGGTTGTCCGGATCTTTGCTCTCATCTTACTAGTCCATTTTAGTACTGTCAAACCTATTAGGAAGGTTTCCGGACAGTATCTTGGATGACAATGGGGATTGCCCCCAATTCTGGCCACGACTAGAAACTATGTCTTCATTAGGTGTTGCAAAAATACATGGCTCATCATGGAAAGCAAAGGGATCCATTAGTAGTTGATTCACATGCCTACGATTATGGCTGTGGCTGTGAGACGACCCTTTTCCCTGATGCCTCTTTAATCTCCCATGCCTATCACTCTTTCTTGAATATTTTTTAACCAACTTTTGTTCCTTCTTGGATCTCCCCTCATCACTGCTAGATGACAAGGACTCCTCAAGCCCATCCTCATTCGAGGAGCTACTAGAGGACTCAGACTCTGAGCTCTAAACCGGCTGGACCGGTGAGATTTCTTGGAACTGACATAGGTCTTTTTTGTGCTCAATTGAGTCTTTGCTGACGGGTCATTCTCCCTTGGGTTTTCAGTATGGTGAATGGCTGACACTTTTGACTTTTCCTTTAAACCCATCTCTGCCTTTTTAGTGGCCCTCAACGCTTTTATTTCAGCTTTCAGCCTGTCTCGTTCTTTGATCGTGTACTCATCGCTTTCTCCCGCCACTTCTATCAAAGGTGGTGGTACTGCTTGCTCGTACGGATTCATCTGAATTGGTTTTTCTTGCTGGTTTCGAATGCTAGATTCAGGCACCTTCTTCTCCCAATGTGGTCTCCAATTTTGTTTGGTTTGTTTCAAACTCAGGGTAATTTTGTCAAGTGATTTTGAGAGTTTTAAGGGTATTAAATGTTTGGGTGTTTTGTAGTGAGAGATTTAAGACCCCTGGTTGTATTAAATGTTCATTACCCTCATTAATGAAAATAGTTGGGTATTTATACCCTTCATTATGGACTCATGGGCTTTCGGGTCAAGTTATGAAACCGAGTCAAGTTTAAGAACCCATTTACTTAATAAGTTGATTAGCACTTAGCTTAGTCAAAAAGGTGTTTAGTCTTTCAATACTTTTGTCCTGTCCGGATAGTTCAGTGGGCACTTATTGTCCGAATTAACCCTGTCTGGTTTTCTAAGTGAGGGGTGGTGAATTTGTCCGGACTCATCAGCATTGACCATACTTTATACTAAAAATACCATTTATGCATCAAACACGTGTACTTATTTTATTTTATTTTTTTTAATTAATTTGTTTTCTAAAAGTTTGTATCATTCAAATTATAACAAATTAAAAAAATCTAAAAGTACCACTAATTTTATTTATCAAAGACAAACAAAACAAGATTTGTGTCTTTATTTTTTTGCGAGCATAGCTATCAATTGCTTTATATCTAGCATATTTGTTTTACTTTTGTCCCAGATCAATCATCTAGGTTTCACACCTAGCATTTTCATTTTACCCGGTCTGGCATCCATCCTCTATCATCTATGTCTCACATCTAAGTTCAGCTAGCATTTCTAATTATAATTCATATGTTTTATCCGTTTGATCACATTCTATATGTTTACAATTTGTTTTTATTACTCGAATATAATTTTCAAACATTTGTAATTCGTTGAAAAAATCATATGAGGTTTTAAAAAATTGATAGCAAAAAAGATATTATGGAAAAAAAATTGGACTGAGTTTACGTTTAAATTTGATAAACAAAATTACTTATATAGTCCATAAAAATTGTAGGCTAATAAAAAAAGTGAATATAAAATAATAATTCAAAATATTATTTAAATTTAAAATAATAATATATAATAATTATGATATTATGTAAAAAATTGTTTTTTATATTATTGGTATTTACCGATTTGTTTTTATCCGATAATTAAATCTGACTCAAATTTCAATTCCTAAGACCACGCACAAAAGTTGGTATATTTCATCTCTCAAAAGTGCGCAATGTCAGCGCCACAAAAGTTGGCATACCCATCGTATTTCTCCCTTCCACATCATTCTTCCCTATAATATCCTAACATATATTTTTATTTCTCTTTTTTATTATTTAATATATATTTACATTATTTATATATATATATTAAAATAAATATATTTCGTAAGTTAACATAATATATTTCCCTTATAAATATAAATTATAAAACTAAAATAATTAATAAAATAATACATAATATATTTAAATTTTAAATATAAAAATAAAATTGGTATTATTTTGAAAAAACTTAAATTTTTAGAACAATAAATAATTTACATTTTACTAAAACAACACACAATATTTTTTATCACCTAAATTTTTTTGTTTAATTTTTATTTACAACAAATTAATATTAATATTGTAGAGATATAGATTACAATTGTTATCGTCGATGATTAAAATTTCTTAAATGAAAGTATACCAATAACATTATTTATTTTATTTTTAAATTTTTTGTAATGAATGTATAACTTTTAAATCCAACTTTATAGGTTATTATGTTATTATCTAATTATAAACCTTTCAAATTACTATGGGGGTATGTATCAACGACCGTTTTAGCGATATACGTTAATTATCTTGAGAAAACAAAATAGGTAGGTTGGAGGTGAAAAATCAACATGCAATTATAACGATTATTGATTGGCTTAACACACTTATAGATTGATAAACTTTAATTATACGATCAACTATTAATAAAATTGACATTTAATAACTCCCGCCTAAATGATACCGCCAATATTAAGTCCAAGGCTACATGTTACCCTCCAATAATACGTGCCTCATAATGTTATGCGGCAATAATAAGTCCCGCAAAAATGTTACCCGCCCATTATCTTCCTATACATAAAAGTCTCAACTACATAAATTTCAACACACCTTTAATCTAATTAAATATAGTCCATAAAAACTCATATTGTGTTCGATATGGAATGGTCTGCCACAAAAGACTCCCATCTCCTCCAAGTAGTGGCTGATCCAAGACTAAAATTTAGGGAATGCCCAAAACTATCTAGATCATCAATGTATAAAACACTTCTTTCTCCATAAATGTCACTAAAGAATCATTAAGCCATGAATTGATCATTCTATTTCTGAACTCATTATTCATATATTTCATACAAGAAAATATTCGCTCAACACTTGCGGTAGCAACCGGTAAGTTACAATCTAGCTTCAAAAGTGTGTACACAAATCCAAATATCTTGTGTGTGTTTTTTGTACGAACAAGAGTCTTACATAGATTTGAGATACTCTTCAAATTGAAAATGTTATCATCTATCTTGACACATTCAATATACGTCTCTAGTTGGCTAGACAACTCCTTATTCATATCTAATTATTTTTTGTACAAAATATTATTTCTATTAAAATATTCCGTACAAAATATTCATTTAGATAAATAGAAAAGTACCAGTAAATACCAACTCAACTACCTAATTATCAACTAGTACCCAAAATGAAGATGGTGATAATTGGTACCTCCACTTAATAATTAGATAAAAATACCCTCGACTATATATACCCGTTGGTACATTAACCTAAGAGTTACTTGAAAAACTAACGTGAGAGTTGTTTGAAAAACATACGTGAGAGTTGTTTGAAAAACTAACCTGAGAGTTGTTTGAAAAATATACTTGAGAGTTGTTTGAAAGACATACCTGAGAGTTGTTTGAAAAACTAACCTGAGAGTTGTTTGAAAAACTAACCTGAGAATTGTTTGCAACTCTCTCAATTTCCCGAGAGTTGTTTGCAGCTCTCTCGATATCCTGAGATTTGTTTGGAACTCTCTCGATTTCCTGAGAGTTGTTACTAGTGAAATTTTATTTTTATTTTAAAATAAAAAAAAAATATCATCAATGGATCTAGTTTTATTCATCTTAAAAAAACAAAAACGATGGTACTTTCATTTTTTTTTCGAGCCCCGGTTTAAAAGATATGGATCTTTTAAAAATAAAATAAAAATAAAAAGTAAGAAAGATAAATTTTGGTTATGTGGTTGTTGACGAAGGGTGAGGGTAGTTAGGGTATTAAAATAATGTTAGGTATTAAGTGGGAGTTTAATAGTTGAAATGAGTATTAAGAGGTAATAAAACGAAACTTGGGTACTAGATAACCATATATTTGTTGAGTGGATACTTAAAGGGTAATTTCTCTTAGATAAAAGGATGAGTACAATAATTTATATAAATACATTTAAGACAATAATTTGTTTAAAAAGAATTATTGCAATAATTTGCTTAATTACAAAACAAAATATGCTAAGAATAAGTCATTTTCAAATACATCCATATAAAATATACTACAGAATTAGTAATTTGTTTAATTATTTCCATATACAAAATATTATTTCTATTGAAATATTACGTAAAACTATGAACTCATGACCTCAAATATATTACTAGAAAACTTAACCACCATACTAGATTTATTTTTATGACTTAGGGTTGTCCTGGGCATACACATCTCCCTCCTAAATCTGCCCCACATCTCTCGTCTAAATCCGCCCCTGCCTCCAAGCCGTCAAGTATGTGAAGACAATGAGGTCGAATGAGACTACTTATGGGTTTATCAGTGAATCTTTACTATGTGTTTTTTTCCATCATACTAATGATAGTGAAATTGGGACAAACAAATCGAGTGGAACATTCTGGCAACAAGTTGCAGACTTTGTATTTGAGAAGACCAAAATTCTAAGAATCCAAGGACAAACCAAACGTTATGATCAAGTGATCAATAAACATATTTGTATTTTTATTGGTCTATATGGTGCTGCATACAGAAATAGGTGGATTACTACATTTCAGAGGTTGTAAATATGTATATTGAGTTGAATGGTAAGAAGTTGCAGCTACTTCAAGAGTGGAAGTTAGTTTGTGACCAACCAAAATATATGACAGAAGCCCCTTAATTTGGTGATAGTGGATCGAAGAGAAAGAATGATGGTGACTCGGTTGATTCTTCATATGTACGTCCCGAAGGTAGGGATAAAAACAGAATAGGGGTAAAAATGTCGTAGCTGCGGATCAATTAGACATATTGAAAGCTACTCACGAATCAACATTAAAAATAAAAAAGATGAGATTGAAGCAATGCGATATTGAAGTGATTCTATTAACGAATACAAACTAGAATTACGTCGCCAAAATGAAGTTGAGAGTATGAGGTTGGAAATTGAGAGAATGAGGTTGTATATGGAGTTGCAGAATAAAGTTTGCAGTCCTACTGAAGAGAAGATGATTCAGGATTTGACAAAATTCGGAGTAACATGTTAGTTATGTGTGATGTTTTCAATTGTTGTTATGTGTAATATTTTCAATTGTTGTTGTGTGTGCTCATTTCAATTATTATGTTTGTTGTTTTCACTTATTTCCGTTTAATGAAAATGGTATAAATGTTGTTTTTTACCTACTAAAATGGTCCAAATATTGTTTCCAAAAAACTTTAAAAAAATCAAGCTCAATAAATTACGGTGTCTGAATTAAACAAACAAAGTCTCTATTTATAAATCTCAAAAAGTTATAGATCATGGTATAATTTATTTATTCCGGTGTCTGAATCAAACAAATCAATTCTCTATTTATAGATCTAAAAAAATTATAAATCATGGTGTATATATATATATATTACTTGCTAAAGTATTCTAAAAATTATTTCAAAAATACTTATTTAAAAAAAATTAAAAAATTTGATATCCGAATCAAACAAACCAAGTCTCTATTTATAGATATAAAAAAATTACAAATCATCTTACAATGATAAATTTTTAACTTATTAAAATATTCTGAAAATCATTTTGAAAATATCATATAAATAAAAATAAATAAATCAATTTTGTGTCCAAATTAAACAAACCAAATCCCAACTTGTAGATATAAAAAATAAAAAATAGTGATATGTTCATCTTTTAAACCCTATATCATCTTCTCAGACAAATATGCGTTGGTGCAGCGTAAAAATACACATTTTTAGTTGAATAATTCGCTGCTGTGTTCGATCATTTACGGTGGATTTTATTGGATCATTTACACTGGATATCATATAACGCGTAAATTCGCATCAATCCTCTACCTTTTTATTCCCTCCCCTCTAACTGTAAGCCGCAAATACGTTGAAAAGAATATAATCAGTTATGAGCAGTGGTGGTAAATCGGTATTTGGAATTTAGATGTAGTTACGCAAAAATGACACGACAATCACACAACAGTCCCCGTTTCCTTACTTATATATATGACTTAGTTTTTTTTGGGTATAAAAAGCTTGTAATATTGAAGTGAATAAAAGTTACAAAAGTTCACGGGGTGGGATACCCTTTACAGTTTCAAAAGTTCTTAAAATATACAGAAGACAATAGAGCTAGAGCTTTTGGGGAAAACATTAGAGAAAATTAACCCTGGAAGGGGTATTTCGATCCTTTAAATCTGTAGCGAAGGTCGGAGAGGACTAAATGGGCGGTACTACTGAAGCAAGATTGTTTATCATTGTAAATTATGTTGTTCCTTTCTTTCCAGATGTAGTAGACTGTGGCGCAGAAAGCAGCGTTCCAGTGGAGTCGACTGCTCTTATCAGAGGGGGCCCAAGAGCTTGTAGTCTCGTGCCATTGATTCGAAGATGATGGCGTATGGAGGAGAAGGATTCTTTGGGATAGGATTTCACAAACAGCGGAGGAATAGGGGCAGAGGATTAGGAGGTGATCTAAGGTTTCAGGGGTGGTATTACACAGGATGCAGGAAGCAGGGCAATCGAGGCCCCAAGAGATGATTCTGTCTCGAGTGGAAAGCTTGTTATGGATAGCAAGCCACGTAATGAAGGAGTGTATGGGGATAGAGAATTTATTCCAGATGAGGTTTGCCCATCTGATCTTAGGAGTTGGAGGCTTGAGGGCAGAGTATATATGACTTAGTTATTTACATATTAGTCGATAATTACCGCTAGTTATTTATATATTAGTCACAATTAATTATTTATACATATATTAAAACAATCATGAGGAAATGCGTTATAATATTATAATTAATAGGCTAAAAAGCATCAGTGGTCCCTCATGTTTACCACTTGTATCAACTTGGTCCCCTTCCTTCAATCATGCATAGAACGCATCCCCATCCTTTTTTTTAATTTGCATTTTTAGTCCCTCCGTACATGTGAAGCTTGTGAGCTTGACGCGTGACATCAGTTTTTGTTGCAAGAATGGTCCCCCAATTTTTCTTCTAAAATTGCCCCTTGTCGTTCCATCTCATCTGCCATGTCAGCTGCCCCATCAGCTTTACCATTTACCTTAAATTTTTACCGTTTAACTAAAAAATTTACCATTTACCCTAACTTAACCCAAACCCGAAACCTAATATAACCCAGCCCAGCTCGTAGCATTTAACTCAACCCATTTCCCTTTACCCAAATCAATCAAACCCGTCGTCGTTCTCCTTCTCTCTCCCGTCGTCGTTCTCTTTCTCTCTCCTCTCTTTCCTTTCTTTTTCTCTTTTTTCTCTCTCCATTTTTTTGTTTTAATATTGCCTTTCTAAATTTTATAGAAACATTTGAAAAATAACCAACCTGAACAATAGTACGTCACTGTTATACCACACAGCTCGGGTTTTCACTTCTGAGTTGAAATACAAGCTCAACATCAAGAGAAACGGTACTCATTTGGTACGTTTTCATTTCTCGCCATTTTCAGCTAACAAGAGGAATCTATCAACTGAAAAATTCCAAGTTTTGGTTAATGGGTTTTTGTCGTTGAGTGATTTTAATACGAAAGTTGTTGTGGTTAAAGAATATATACTTAATTTGGATCATCAATTGCTTGAAATTCTGTTTGTTCATGTTGGTGAATATGGGTTAGGGTTTGTTAGTGGAATTGAGGTTTTCTCTGCTCCTAGACATTTTATTATCAACGAAGGAACTCAATTAGTTGGTAAGAATGGAGTTGAAGAGTTTAAGAACCTATCATCACAAGTTTTAGAGATAATTCGAAGAAGACGGTATCAACTCATACTCCGAATTACGAAACTGGTGGTGCGAGTCGTGAAATCGCTCCGGATAATGTGTACATGACGACACAGGAAATGAATAGAGATACTTCAGCATTACAGGCTAGGTTTAACATTACTTGGGATTTCCCGGTTAGTGTAAATAATGCTCGCCATTTAGTTCGGTTGCATTTCTGTTATATTGTTAGTCTTTCTCTTAATCGGCTATATTTCAATGTATATATCAACGGGTTCTCGGCTTATAAGGACCTTGATCTGTACACACTTACATTTCACGTACTTGCCTCTCCGGTCTATGTGGAGTTTGTGGCAGACTCCGGTGACTCAGGTGTTGTGAGGATAAGTGTTGGACCGTCTGATCTAAGCGTCTGATATAAAGTAACCGTTCTCAATATATGTATATATATATATGAAATATTTTGAAAAATAAATATATAAATAAATTATATAATTGATATTGTAATGAAAGGTTAGTCCATAAAAATGTTCAAAAATCATAAATTAATGATCAAACTGAAGTTAACTCTCTTTTTTCGGAGGGAACCCGCAGCCGCTACTCAAAGTGCAATGAGTGCGCACAGGGTAAACCCTCAGTCTGATGCGATAGCCTGCAAACAACCGCCAGAAGGTAAACCACACAAGGTGACAGGCTCAGCCGAGAAAGCGTATGTAGAGGGAATCGAACTCATGACCTTTGGTCACAAGCATGCCATACTCAACCTACTCGGCTACCCCCTTAGGGGAAACTGAAGTTAACTTTGAAACAGCTGACTTGGGACAGCTCCAATCTAAGGCCACACACACGATAGTGGGAAAATTTTCAACTGGAAAACCTAAATATGCTACCGTCAAGGACGTCTTTGATACTTTCCGATTTAAGAGAGAGTTTAATGTCTCTTCTTGGGACTTCAGACATATATTAGTAGAGTTTTCTCTATTGGATGATCTAAATCTTATATGGAGGAGAAACGTTTGGCAAGTTGGAGATAAGAGCATGAGGTTGTTTGAATGGACTCATAGTTTATTCCAAATGTGGAGAATCCTTCTATGCATGTCTTTATTGATCATCCTGGGCTTCCTGAATGTTTATACAATGATTCTACTATGCTAGAGGTGGCTAAGACATTTGGGACTCCTTTGAATATCTGGGTCCCTAAAAGGAATAGAGTGAGGCAAAACTATTGCAGGTTTTGGGTTATTCTTGATGTTTCTAAGCCCCTCCCTAAACAAATAAAGATTACTTTTGGGTCTCATGTTTTCGGGAAAAGATTAGTTTATAGTAAAATACCTGATTACTGCAGTGTTTGCTATCACTTGGGGCATGCTGGCAAGGATTGCAAAAGGAATCTTCAAAGGAAAAACCTGCTATGCAGGTTAACTCCTCCATAAAAAAGTCTGATTCTCTTGTCCCTATATTTCAAATTGTGAATTCAGAAAATAAAGTGAAGTCAGTAATTATTAACAACAATAACTAAGAAAGGGTAGTATCTATTGTGGAAAGCAGGGAAGAATTAAATCAAGATTTGGCACATTTAGAAGTGGTTGGTATTGAGATGATTGAAGTTATTCACATGCTTTAATTGGGAATTACAAGTACTGATGACTCTGTCTTTTCTTTGGTGCCTCAATCTTCTCCTACTAATCAGACAAGTGGGAGCCTGCCATCATCTCCTGTCAATAAACAAACTATGAATCCATTTGGTGGAAAGAGGATTGACCTAAAGAAACCAAAAAACCTAAAATTACTAACTCCAAGGGACTGATACTCCTAAAGTGTGTGCAACATAAAAGTGTTGCAAAAAATACAAAATATTCCAAATGGTTGACATCCTTAACTGGAATGTTCGTGGGATTGGGAATAGGTTGACCCAATCTAGAATCAAAGCCTTAAAAAGATAAAAACAATTTACAGTTTGTTGCATTGCAGGAGCCTATGGTGTCTATGTCTAAGCTTGAAGCTATTTATGTAAATCTAGGGTTTCAGGGGTTTTCCAATAATAATATTAATAAAATTTGGGTGATGTGGAATGGTTTATATGATGTTGACATCCTTGTCAATGAAGAGCAATTTCTTCATCTCAGAGTCCAGCATAGCTGTGTTTCTAAGGAGTTCTTTGTCACTCTGGTCTATGCGAAATGTAATGTAAGTTTAAGAAGGTTGTTGTGGGATAAGCTAAGGGCTATTGCTAATGGTGATATGGAGTGGATGATCCTGGGTTTCTTTAATACAATTGTTTTCCCTAATGAGCAGCTTAACTGTTCTACCAACATCTCTACTAGTATGGATGACTTTAACGATTTCATTCAATATTGTTCTCTAATAGATGCTGGTTTTACAGGTAACATGTATACTTGGACAAATAGTAGGCATTGGAGAGGTTGGATAGGGATCGTTTTTAAGTGGCTGACTCAATTTGACAATACTAATGTTCATCATCTACCTAGGACCTATTCTGATCACTCTCCCTTATTGGTCTCTATCTGTTCTTCATCAAATAAAAGAGTATATTCTTTCAAATTTCTAATTATATGGTGTCTCCACAAAGATTTTTTGGCTTTGTTTAAAGTTGTTGGGATAAGGATATTTCTGGGACTCATATCAAAAGATTTTGGTTTAAGCTTAAGCACTTAAAATCTAGTTTTAAATTATAGAATAGAACTGTTTTTGGTAATGTATTTGAGTCTTTAAAGTGGGTTGAAGAGGAAATATCTAAGTTGGAGGCTAATTTGATTAGCTCTAACTCTGATCAAGATAAAATTTAGCTTGAGATTGCTAAAAGTAAGCATCTGGTGCTTTTTGAAAGTGAGGAGGCCTAATGGATTCAAAAAGCTAACACCAAATGGACTATGGATGGCAAAAGGAACTCTTCCTTTTTCCATAACTTTGTTAAAAGAAAGCAGGATAGATCCTAAATAACCAGAGTTTGGAATATGGATGATTGGGATGAAGATCCTATCTCTATTTTTTACTCTGCTATGAACTATTATAAAAACCTAATTTGTGACTTCCCTAATCCTAGGTGTTCTAATGTCTTGGGTGATTATATACCTAAGACGGTTTCTGAAACTAATAATGAAAGTCTTATGTTTATTCCTATTGAGGTGGAAATTTATGATGTTATCAAGGATTTAAGCCCTAATGCTGCTGCAAGATCAGATGGTTTTAATGGCTAGTTCTAAAAATTCTGCTAGCCCATCATTAAGGATGATCTTTGTGAAGCTTTGAGGGATTTTTTCAGGGAATGTGAATTTCTTATTGGCATCTACTCTAATGTATTATGTCTGATCCCTAAAGGTGACTCTCCTAAAGATTGGAAGACTATAGGCCCATTAGTTTGACTACTTATTTCAGCAGAATTCTTTCAAAGCTAATAAATAGAAGGTTGTCTGTTATTCTTCTTAATCTTATATCTGCTGAGCAAGGGGCCTTTACTAAAGGAAGATGCATTCATGATAATATTATGTTGGCTCAGGAATTTTGTGGTGATCTTTCTACTAAGGTAAAGGGAGGGAATATTATGCTACAGATTGATATGGACAACGCTTTTAATAGGCTTGATCACATGTTTCTCTTAAGTGTGATGAAGGAATTTGGATTTAGTTTGGAGTTTATAAGGCTCATTGAAAGAAATATTGAGTACTTCCATTTCTCTAATTGGACTTTGAAGGGCTACTTTAGGTCCTACAAAGGGCTGAGACAAAGAGATCCATTTTCTCCAACCATGTTTATCCTAGCTTAGGAATATCTAATTACAAGTCTGAGTTTACTATCTACTCATGATCAGACAGTGAGATTCAAGATGAGAATTGGTGTTAACATACCTTGTTTAAGCTTTGCAGACGACATGCTAATCCTGTATAATGGTCTATAATGCTTTTGTTAATACGGTAAGGAAAGTCATCAGTCACTATGAGGAAATTTCAGGCCATCTTATTAACAAGAGTAAGTCTAAGGTGATACTAGCCAGAAATACCTCACCTCAGAACATGAGAATATTGGAAAGGCTTTTGTGGTACAAGAATTGCCACCCTCCTTTCAGGTACTTGGGCTCTGTTATCAACAAAAAAAAGCAGATTAGTAACTTTGATAATCTTATTTCTAAAACCATAAATAAGATTAGGGATTGGGACCACACTACACTGTTATTCGGTGGTAGGTTAATCCTAATCCAATCTGTCTTAAACTCCTATCTTATGTTCACTATCCAGCATACAACTATTCCTACTACAGTTATCAGAAGGCTTGAGATTCTTTACATCAAATTTTATGGGGCTCTAAATCAGACAAGGCTACTATAAGTTGGTGCAATTGGGCTAAAGTGTGTAAGCCTTTTGAAAATGATGGGCTCAATTTGAGAAGTATTGATGACATGGTGGTGGTCTTTTCCTTCAAGCTATGGTTTCAATTGAGATATCAAAGTTCTCTCTGGTCAAGGGTAATGAAAGCCATCTATTTAGTAATAATCACCCTCTTACAGTCCCTTTGCAAACTAATAACTCTCACACTTGGAGGAGACTTTGGGTTGTAAGGGACAAGGCGGATAAGAACATTATTTGGCAGGCCAAGAAGGTTATATGTATTTAAAGCTGGATAGATGGTGCATTAATGAAGCATTTATGTCCTTTACTAGTGGGGTAAATAGGCAGAATTATGTGGGCACTTTGGTTAAGGAATATTGGGATACGGATGGTTGGATGATCAATAAGTTAGAGAGGGTTCTGGATTCATCTCAAATCCAGGACATACTCAAGGTCTCATTGGATGATTCTAAGGAGGACACTACTCTATTGACTTTAAGTGACAACAATTTGTTTCAAACTAAAGCTACATGGTCTAAGGTGTGCCAAAGAGGGCAGTACTTTTACCTTTTTTACAAGATTTGGAACAAAGTTACGCCGCGTAAATACTCATTTCTTCTCTGGAGAACTTTGAAGAACTGGTTGCCGATTGACTCAATCCTGCAAAACAGAAATATCCAGTTAGCCTCTAAATGCCAAAACTGTAGGAATTCTGAAAATTTGAAGCATGTTTTTGTGGAATGTCAGAAAGCTTGGAAGGTTTGGGAATCCTTTGCTGGGCGCTTCATATATATATATATATATATATCACTAAAAATGTGACGATTTCTCATCTTGTCAGAACTTGGTATTGGTCTTCTGCCAAGGATATTCACATAAGGAATATTCTTCTGTCTATCACTGTCTGGGTCATTTGGCTAGCTAGAAACAAGCTAAAACTTGAAAACAAAAATCTTAAGGCAGAGGATATGACAGACAAGGTAATCTACATTCTAACTTCTTTAGACAGTGTAAATTTGCTTAAGAGAAAACACCGGGGCCGTGATATCAACATTGGTCCGTCTTTAGGCTGTGTGAGGTTTCTTAATAAGAAATATGTCTCGGTCTCTCTAAGTTGGGTGTGCCCAAAGCTGGGGCGTTTCAAGCTGAATACAAATGGGTCGTGTGTTACTTCTGGTGAATGTTTTGGTAGTGGGCTTCTTAGAGACTGAGGGCAAAATTGTGTTTGGTTTCAGTAGAAGTTATGGAAAAGGTAACCCTTTAAATGCTGAAATGAGGGCTCTATTGGATGGAATTCTTTTGTGTCGCTCTAAGGGGCTCTATGCGATAGACATTGAGATTGATTCTCGATTGGTCTGTGAGATGATTCTCACAAACAGGTCCCCATTGTACTTAAAGGCTTCCATCGACTTATACTACAAAATTATCTCTCCTATTATGAAGATTACCAATATCTTCAGAGAGCAGAAGGAGGCAGCAGATTGGCTTGCTCATTATGCTTATGATGTTTGTGGTAATATGGATTTTGACAGTAAAGAAGTGTCTGCTACCCTAAATGCGATTGTGTTTCTCGAAGGATTGGGGGTATGTCATATTAGGACTAACCCCAATTCTTGAGATGGATGCATGGTATAATAGCTTAGAATTGAATATTACCTGGATTCGAGCTTCGTTCGCTCTTGCTCGTCTGTTCCTCGTTGTTTCTGCTTCGTTGTTTCTACTTCTGAAGAATTTCTGGTGTTTTGATGCAAGAGTTTCTCTAATTTTTGGCAATTGGTGTCTCGAGAGGTTTTGGTGGAGTGTTTCTGAATCGTTTGGGTAGATTGAGATCGATTCAGTGAAGAAAATAACAAGAGGAATGAGAGAAGGTTTTATGAGATTTTCTAGTGAGAATCAATTTGAGTGTAAGTTTGGTTTTGAGCGTGGAAATATTCAATGTTTTAATAAATCAATTGAACCTATTGGACTAATTCAAAAAAAAAAAATTGAGATGCGGCCGCAAGTTATAACATTGGTGGAAACATGAAGATACGCGACTAGAACAAGTTATATTAAGACACGTCCTGTTTTTAGGCTCTCTGTCATTTACATAGACAAACGCGTGTTATTGCTGCGTCACCATATGGGTGGGTTTTAGTGCCCAGGTTATTGAGAAGTGGCCCATAAACATGAGTCCATAACACTGAATACATTCGATTTTAGCACTATGAATCTTTTTGGGTTGCTTGCTGAGGTTTCATTCCTTCCGTTTGAAAGATAAAGAAACGTAGTGTATCTAACAACTAGCTAGGATCCAATGTACTTATTTCACGAGTAATTGTTATACGATGAAACTGGTATATAAATATCTAAAATTATTACTTTTTTAGAAAATAATTGAAAACTATAATACTAAATATCTAAAGAAATATTTAATTATTATGAGTCATATAATATTGTTTTTAATATTCTAACTACTTTCACCCTTCATCAACAACCACGTAATAAATTATTATTTTTATTTTCTATTTTTATTTTATTTTTTAAAAAATCCATATCTTTTAAATGGGAGTTCGGAAAAAATATATGAAAGTACAATCGCTTTTGTTTTTTAAGATGAACAAAACTAGATCCATTAATAATATTTTTTGATTTTTTTTAAAATAAAATTTCACGAGTAACATGCGAGTTCTTTGAAAACAAATCTCAGAAAATAGAGAGAGTTGTAGACAACTTCCAGATTATAAAGTTTCAAACCACTCTTAGGAAATCGAGAGAGTTGCAAACAACTCTCAGATAACAGAGTTGCACAAAACTCTCAAGAAATATAGAGAGTTGTAAACAACTGCCAGATTATAGAGTCACAAACAACTCTCAGGTATGTTTTTCAAACAACTCTCAGGTATGTTTTTCAAACAACTCTCAAATCTGTTTTTCAAACAACTCTCACGTTAGTACTAGTGAAGGTACCAGCGGGTATATATAGTCGGGGGTATTTTTGTCCAAATTTTAGGTGGAGGTACCAAGTCACACTATTCTAATTTCGGGTACTAGTGGTTAATTAGGTAGTTGAGTGCGTATTTACTGGGACTTCTCTCAAATATCTATAGATATACAACCAAGTAAGTTAGTAGCATCTAACATTCGAAATTGGCAGACATTTAGACTATAATATGAGATAAAAATATATTTATAAGTATAATGCGATGTTTTAGACGAACAAACAACCAACGTTTCCTTTCACTTATTTGAACCAATTTTTTTAAGATATGTTATCTTTTTATTTCATTTCTCTCTTGAAAACCCCAGGAAAAACATGTACGAACCAAAACTAGCTCCACGAACTTCAATTTGAAGTGCAATTTGTTTGTTGGAAAAACGATTTGAAGCTTTAACTTGTATTTGTAATGGGACTCTCATTATTCGATCTCGATTTGAAGCACATGTCTCTATGTCTGATTTCTATTTGAAGCACGACTCTCTAAAATTCAGATAGAAATCACCACTAGTGTATTTTTAGTTATAATATTCTCGAATGTCTAAATGCACTAGTTTCTATTTTATTTGATCATAACTGGAACGTATTTGTTTTACAAGTTCATGTTTTATTGCAATAGTATCTGGTGTGGATAATAATTGCCTGAGGGTAGGCTGGTAATTTCAGTTAATGTTTTATGGTGGTGTGTGTGTGTTTAAATGTTTAGAGTATAGAGTATAGAGATAATTAAGCAGCTTGGTAGCAGTTAATTTTCATTACCTATAGTTAATGCAGGTGGTTGGGTATTTATACCCTGATGTTTGGGCCCTTATGGGCTTTCGGTTCATGTTTAATGGACACGGGTCATGTTCAAAGACCCATGAGCTCTAAGTAGGAGAGCAAGTAGCTTAGTCAAGAAGTGTTTAGGTTTTTTAGTACTTTTGTCATAGTTCGAACAGTCCTATGGTCATGGTGTTCAAAGTGATCTGTCCGGTCCATGTGATCTGTCCGGTCCGGAGGCCTTGGACTGATCTGTCCGTGCCCGGGAAGCATGCTGAATTCGGACTCATCAGGAGCCCCTTTTTTAGCTGTTTGAGCAAGTATTCTTGTTAGAGACCTGAAAAACAGTCCGACATCAGAAGTAGTTTTCAATCCGGACAGATATATGGGTTTACCCGGACAGATAAAGTTTCACGAATTCAAAACGGTTTTTGCTAGAGTTCGTGGGACACGTGTCGCTCTCTGATTGGTTGCTCCAGCCGTTTCTTCACCTTGAATTTCGAACCCACCTTCTTCGAAAAGCAACCTCTTTAATTACAAATGATGACATCAGCGCCGTCTTTTAATCATTACCAAACTTTTCGAATTCTCCTAGGAATCAACTTCCTTTTCCAGATTTACTATAAATTCAGACTCACTTTCTACTGTTTTACTATCTCTTTCATATTTACTCTACATATTTTCTTAGAGCTTTATCTCTCTAAAGCAAAGAGTTTCTTAATAGTTTATGTTTACAGCAAGGACTGCTTTGATCAAAGGCGGGTGGCTCAACCTTTCTGAGTTGGAGAAGGCACAAAGAGTTGAGAAGGAAAGACGAATCGCAGCAGGGTTACCTACTTCGCCTCTTGACAGACCAGCCTCATCTGCTGCAGAGTTGGATCGAGGATCTTCTTCCTCCAAAGGCACTAAGCCTAGAAAGTTATTCCAACCTAGCCTTTCCCCCATCATCTCTGGTTCCTCGGTTCAGGAATCAGAATCCATCGTCGAACCAGGAGTAACTGCCACTAGCTTCAAAAAATCCTCACCCTTCATAGCGATGGGATCAGACATTGAGAACTCCCCGGAGAAGTTAGTCGACCGAAGAAAGAGTCGGCTGGTTAAGGGGCAAGCCTCTAAGAACACTCCCTCAAAGTTGGGGGCCAAAAATAGTAGCTCTGGGTCTGGAGTGCCTATCAGAGCTCCCCGGGAAAGACTACCTAGTCCGGAGGTTAGCAGCCCTGTACTTAAAAGAGAGACTTCTGCCTCAGAGCCCCAGCCCGAGACTAGAAGTCAAGAAAACACTGAAAACCAGCAGTCCGGAAGCCAGGCTGAGCCAAGTTTGAATTCTCCCCGGGCCACTGCCACTGATATTCCTCCAACGATCATGGAGGAAAGAATGGAGGACTCTGCTGAAGAAGTCCCTTTTGAGTCTGAGCCCTCCGGTCAGACTAGTAATACTGCTGCTGTCAAAAAAGATAAGGGCAAAGAAAAACTGTGCTTGAGGCATCCGGAGCTGCCGGAGTGTCTGGAAGGGAAGGTGGGGCCTTGTTTTCACAAGGTCGAACTCAAATACCTCTTGGCCTTACAGAAGACCAAGTATGCGGTCATCCATACGGCTGAACTGGGTCGAATGCGCACAAAATGGGGGATCCTAGAAAATGTGAAGATAAGGATTCCGATAGATCCTGAAACTCCTATAAATTGCAAGCTGAATGAAATAGTCATCTTCACTGAGCTATTTAATTGGGGACTCAGATTCCCATTGGACCCAAAGATTGTCAGATATTTTCATCTGATCAAACTATGCCCGAGCCAGCTGAGCCCCAACGCTTGGTATACCCTTATGTCATGCATCATGGCATCAAGGATGTCCGGGATCCCTCTTCCTATGGAAGAGTTTGCTGCAGTGGCCAATCTTTGCAAACATCACCAATTCCCCTTCTACCATTTCAATATGGGGACAATTTCAAAGCTGTTGATGATCTATTGGAGTCGGAGAGTAAATGGAGGAGCCAGTTTTTGTTCGTCAGTGGTGCTTGGGAAAACGGAAAGAAGATCAAATCCGGAGTGAACACAAGCCTCCTCAGAAGCAGGTGGAGGAGTGATCGTAAGTCTCCCACTTTAAATCTTTGTCTACTTTTTTCTTCTTATAGTTGGTTTAAATTAATTTGTCTTTCTTTTGTCTTAACAGAACTGCATAAGGATTTCGGTGATTACTTGAAGGCCGGGCAGGTTACTTGTGGCAGGATTAATGCCGGGGCTGCTGAGGAATGGGGGAACCGATTCCACGCTGCCTTCACCAGTGGAAACTTGGCAAGGTCTCACCTGTGGAACACCACAGGTCGGAGAGACCTGACTTGGGAGGAGCTCACCACCCAACCTTCTCCGGACACAGTGCTTAAGAGGACCCATGAAGCATATGGGACACTCTTCCTGCCAGGCCGGGCCAAAGCCCCAAGCAAAATAAAGGGCAAGAAGAAAGGCAAAAAGGTGGTGAGCGATGCTAATCCTGCTGATGCTGAGAAGGATGCTCAACAGACCCGGAGGGGCCAGCCCAGAGCCAAATCGATGCTGCTCTTTTGCAAGTAGTGGAGCAAGAGACCGAAAGGCAGGAAGCAGACCTCCCAAAACCTCTAAGGGCTTCCAAGAGGAATCGCAAACAGGGGAGTGAAGGGGCAGACCGGGCAGCCAAGAAGAAAAAGACTACTAAGGGAGATGAGCTTGCTCTCCGGGATCCAGAGCCTTCTTTCCAGGCTGACCCTTCTGACCCAACACATGCTGAAGAGATCCCAAGGGACTTTCATACCGATGAGGCTGAAGGAGGAGATCTCAACATTGATGGAGTCGACATCACCGGTCTTGGTGAGCTTGGTGAATACTTCCTCAACCTCCCCAGAGACGACTTCGCAGGGCCTTACATTCCTCCGAGCAGCTCCAATACGGTCAACTTCAATGGTAAGACTTTCATTGTCTCTAGTGAAAAGGACACCATAGCCCACTCCTTGCTAAGCAACGTGCAGCCGGTACTTACACTGGAGAGACAAGTTCGGGGTCAAGCAGACATCATCAAAGACCTTAAGTCTGAGAAGGAAAAGCTGTCCGAAGACCTTCGCACTGCTACTGCCAATGCTGACATGCTAAAGAAAGCAAATGAGGAGTTGAAGAGGAATCAGGAGGAAAGCACCACAAAAGTTTCCACTCTAGAGGAAACCATTAGAGACCTCCGGGAGAAGCTGTCCGGTGTGGAGAAAGACCTTACTGCCTCAAAAGAAGAGACCAAGGCAAAGGACAAGATTATCACCAACCTAACTACTGACAAGATTGCTCTTGAGAATGCAGCATCCAAGGCTGGCGAGGAGAAAACCACTTTGTTAAGGGATCAAGAAGATACGATCCAAGCCAAGATCAATGCCTATGCCAACCAGATGATTAAAAGCGAAGAGCTATTGCTTGAGAAGGTGAGGTCTGACATGGTTCTACTCTTTCATGAAAAATTTCCGAAGAGGAACCTAGGGGACTTGTGGCTTTATGTAGACGATGATGACCTTCCACATCATACAATGGCCGAAGAGGATCAGTATGGAGTCTCCAGTGCGTCCTCATCCGATGATGAAGAGAGGACCGGAGAGAGCCCAGACAAGGAGGAAGATGATCCCAAGGGAAAGAAGAAGGTTGACGAAGGTGAAAGCGATTTTAAAGGCAAGAAGGTAGATGAAGGTGAGCCATCTTCAAAGGCTCAACCTTAACTTACGATCTACTTTGTTTATTTTTTATTCAGACTAAAGTCCTTGGAAGGCCAAGGCACTCTTTTTGTAATGGTGTCCGGTGTTTGTTCGGACAGGCTTTTTGTGTTGTATCTTGGCTATTTAAAAGTCCTTGGAAGGCCAAGGCAATTTTAAGTTATTTATTTTAATGAATATCTCTGTTCAGTACAACCATCATCTTCTTTCATTGTTCGTTTTAATTTTGATAGCCAGAGTTTAAGCAGCCTTTAGTTGTTGCATTGTGAGAGTGTTTAAATTCTCCGGCTAGAGTTTAAATAGCCCTTAGATATTTCAGTCCGGATAGTATGACAAGGGATAAAACTTTAAAAACACTTAGAAATTTTTTAAGAAGGCATCGAATTTTATTCAACCGCCCGTACACCTCATTAAAACCTCCCCGTGCCACCAGGGAGGAAAGAGTATGCCTCCAAATATTTACATGGATGTTTAAACAAGTAAATATTTACACAAGTGCTATTCCAAGTACTTGCGGAGATGCTCAATATTCCAAGGATGAGTTAGAACTCTGCCATCTTTGTCTTCCAACCAATAATTTCCAGGCTTAATGCTTTCAACAACCATATACGGACCCTCCCAAGCTGGGGCCAGCTTTCCGAAGAGCTTTTCTTTAGTGTGTAAGAAGACCTTCCTTAATACTTTGTCCCCTGGTTGGAAATCTCTTCTTTTAACTTTGGAAGCAAACCTGCTTCTCATCAAGCCCTGATAGTGTGCAACTCTAAGGTGAGCTTTAACCCGTCTTTCTTCTATCAAATCAAGTTGACCTCTAATTGCCACCTCGTTAGCGTGTTCGGAGAAGTTGTGAACACGAAAGGAGTGGAGGGTCTTCTCTATGGGGGCTACTGCATCCATCCCATAGACCAAGGCAAAGGGTGACTCTTGTGTTGCAGCCCCAGGCGTTGTCCGGTAGGCCCACAAGACTTCTTGTAGATAACTAGGCCACTTCCCAGCAGCCCCTTCCAAATTCTTCTTTAAACCGGACAGTATAGTTCTATTAGCCACTTCAACTTGCCCATTCTCTTGTGGGTGGAAAGGTGAAGAAAAACAATGATGTATACCCCTTGAAGAACATAAGCTCTCCATTTCTCTATTGTCGAACTGTGGCCCATTGTCTGTTGTTATTTTCTGTGGGACACCAAATCTGCAACATATGTTGGATAGAATGAATTTTATAACAGCTTTTGATGTTGTCCCTGCTAGAGGGGCTGCTTCTATCCACTTTGAGAAGTAGTCAATGGCCACAATTATAGTTTTGCGCCCTCCGGACGCCACAGGGAGAGGCCCTACTAAATCCAATCCCCATCGAACAAAAGGAATGGGCTCAGAAATTGACTCTAAAGGAATGGCTGGTACATGAATTTCATTGCTGTACCTCTGGCATGGGTCACACCTCCTCACCAATTCCTTAGCATCTTTCATGATTGATGGCCAATATTAACCGGAGAGTAAAACTCTTCTTGTTAAAGCTCTAAATCCACAATGGGCTGATCCCTCATCATCATGCAATTCGGAGAGGACCACTTGTGACTCTTCATCCCCCAAACAACGCGGGAGAGGTTTACTGTAGGACTTTTTGTACAACACCTCTCTCAATATGATGAAAACACGAGCCTTGCGTTTCAATGTTCTGGCTAGTGATTTATCTGGAGGCACGACACCATTGGAGAGATATTGTAGGAGAGGAAACCTCCAGTCTCGAGGCTGTTTCACTTGTATTTCAAAAATTTCCTCTTCTTTACCCTTACTAAGTTGAATAGAGGGGCTTTCGAGCACATGGATCCATGGATATGACTCCGTATATGCTATGGTTGCCAACGAGTCTGCTAGCTCATTTTCTGTCCGGGGAATGTGCTCATAGATAACATCTTTAAACTTAAGTGCTTCATTTTTGAGGAGGAGTAAATATTTCACAAGTTTCTCTTTCTTAGCCTCAGATTGGCCTTGGGCATGGTGGATGAGTAGTTGGGAGTCACTTAACAGCTTGACCCTCTTAGCCCCACAAATGTAGGCTAACTTTAACCCAGCTATAGTTGCTTCGTATTCGGACTCGTTATTAGATGCCCTGAAAGCAAAACAAATAGCCTGGTACATCTTGTCTCCATATGGGGCAGTTAAACATATTCCTGCACCACATCCCATAGTGCTAGATCCACCATCTATTCGGACGATCCATACCTTTTTATCTTTTATGTCAGTAGTTTGCTCTGAATCCCTGTCGGAGTGGAATTCAACCAGAAAATCAGCCACAGCTTGGGCTTTGACTGCTGTTCGGGGAGCAAAGTCTATGTCGAAGTCCCCCAACTCTACTTACCACTTAGTCATTCTGCTCGAAATATCTGCTTTTTGAAGGACATTCCTTAAGGGAAAAGAGGTCCGGACGATGATAGGATGAGCCTGGAAATAAGGCCTCATCTTCCTTGCAGCTATCACCAGGGCTAATGCCAATTTTTCAAGTTTCAAGTAACGCCTCTCAGCATCTATCAAGCTTTTGCTGATGTAGTACACTGGATGGGGATGACCATCGACCTCTCTTACCAGCACAGCACTGATGGCACAACTTGAAACTGTCCGAAGACCTTGAGATAAATCTGTTTAAGGCAGCTAACCTCCCCGTTAACCGTTGTACTTCTTTAATGTTTCGAGGAGGTTCCATCTGGAAAAGAGCATTTAGCTGGTCCGGATTGGGCTGTATTCCATGCTCACTTATGATATAACCTAGAAACTTCCCGGACTGCACTCCGAACACAGAATTTTCAGGTTTTAACTTGAAATTCACTTTTACCAAGTTGGCAAAAGTTTCTTGGAGATCGGACAAGTGCAACTGCTCATGTACACTCTTCACCATCATGTCATCAATGTACACTTCCATATTTATTCCAATTTGATCAGAAAATGCCTTATTGACCAACCTCTGATAATTAGCCCCAGCATTTTTCAAACCAAATGGCATTAATTTGTAGCAATGAAGTCCCCTGTCAGTAACAAATGTTGTATGCTCTTGATCCTTCGGATCCACTTGAATCTGATTGTACCCGGAGAAGGCATCCATAAAGGAAAGCAGCTTGTTCCCGGGGGACCGGATACAAGTCTTTTGGGCAAGGTCTATTGAGATTTGTGAAATCAATGCACATGCGCCACTTGCCATTCTTCTTTTTCACCAAGACAGGATTGGCAGTCCACAAAGGGTATTGAGATTTCTTAATGTGTCCCATCTTTGTGAGTCTGTCAACCTCTTGCACGATGACATCAGCCTTTTCTTTGGAAAAAGCTCTTTTTTTTGAACCACTGGAGCTACATCTCTCCGGACCGATAGGTGATGTGATATCACTTCTGATGGGACTCCAGTAACATCAGCATTGCACCAAGCAAAAACGTGCTGATGGTTCTTCAAAAACTTCAACATTTCCTTTTTCAACATTGGTGGCATCTTAGACCCTATCCTGACACTTTTACCATCTTCCAAACAGTGTGTTTCTACCTCTTCGATCGGTATCAATACTCCAGGGGTCTCTCTGGGGTCATCAATTTCACCCTCAACCCCAGAAAGGCCCTCAAACTGCTATTATTCATTAATACGGACTGCCCCCGACGTTCGAGGAGCCAGGGCAGTAGCATAGCATTCTCTTGCAATCTTTTGGCTGCTCCGGACGACTCCAACCTGTCCCTGAACAGCATACTTCAAGCACTGGTGGACTGTTGAAGCCACTGCATGCATCCTAGAGAACCAAGACCTCCCTAGAATATCATTATAGCAAGTGGGACAATCCACCACAATAAAGAGTATTCTGACCATTTTCTTGAAAGGGTCCTTGCCCAATAACACCTCTTCTTCGAACTCTCCGATCACATCTGCTGAGCTGCCTGTGAAGCCCACGATTGACATGTCCGAATTCTGAATTACGGCTGGATTTTTCATTTTCTTGTAAGTGGTTAGGAAAAGGATATTGGCTGAGCTTCCAGTATCCACCATGATTCTTCTTATGTCATTGCCCCCTATAGATGCTCCTATGACAACAACATCCTTATGAGGGCCAGCAATGTTTCTTAAATCATCTTCATCAAACACAATGAAGGGGAATGAGTTTGGTGACTGATAGGATGTCATGCCTCCTTCTAGCTGGGAGGCTAAAGTATGAACATGCCTCTTCCTTGAAGAAGCAGTAGGAGCTGTCACAGTGTCCCCTCCGAAAATTGTAAGCGACTTGAAAAACTTAATTAGCCCGGAGACTGATCTAGAACATTCCTCTATAGCACCCACTCTGTTTCGAGTTGGATCAGGGTCCAAGTATTCAGATTCCACGTCAAACCTTTCAACTATAACCATGGCCCCCTCCGGTGCAGCATTACTTGGACCAACCCGGTGAGTGTTGTCACGCCTGTTGCCTCCTCTTCTTTTAACATAAGCTCCCAGCTTTCCCCTCTCAATCAAGTTCTGAACCTCTTGTTTCAATGCTATGCAGTCATCAGTGGTATGGCCAATATCATTGTGATGTTGGCAAAAAGAGTTGTTGCGATGCTCTCTGGGAGACTACAGTGTTGCCGGTCTCCGGTAATGCACCTCATCCTTTGTTTTATCAAAAATGGTGGCCACACTTTCTTTTAACTCTACGAACCACTCCGGTTGGACCCATGGCCCTCTTTTGTTTCTGAATTGTTGACTCTGAGCAGGAGCTGCTGGATGAGACTGAGCCTTTGCCTTACCATGCCCCTGTCCGGTCTCTCTTGCTTTGTTCCTGAACTGATTTTGATTGGGATTTGGTGCCACTGGGGTGGACCTCACCTGCCTATGCACCCTGGTTTTCTTTGTTTCATCAACATTTATCTGTTTGCCAACCTGATTCAGCAACCCTCCCCATGTCATGGCCTTCTTTCTGGTCACTGAATCAGCTAGATTACCTGGGTTCAAACCTTGCCTTAGGGATACTATTGCCACTTGTTCGAAGCAATCAGCCAACCCATTTTTGGTGTTCACAAAACGACTTATATATTCTTTTAAGGACTCATTTGGTTCCTGGGCACAATGGATTATTGTGTCTCCATTGCCGTTCAGCTCTTTACTCCCTACGAACTGCCTTCGAAAGGCTACCCTAAACGTATCGAAATCTTTAATACAACGCTGAGGCAGGCTGTTGTACCATTTCAGAGCACTCCCCGTGAATGATTGGGAGAATGCCCTATAAAGTAGTTTATCATCATCATCAAAGTTCATCATGAAGTTTTTAAATTGCTCCAGATGGTTGTCCGGATCAGTACTGCCATCGTACTTCTCTATTTTGGTGTTGTCAAACCTCTTGGGGAGGTTTCCGGACATAATTTTAGAAGATAATGGAGATTGCCTCCAATTACTTCCACGACTGAACACAGTATCCTCATTGGGAGTTGCAAAGATACCTGGTTCATCATGGAAAGCAAAGGGATCCATCAGCATCTTGTCCACATGCCTCCGGTTGTGAGATGAACCCTTACCAATATGCCTCTTCATCCTTCCATGTCTATCCCTTTTTCTTGAATATTTTTTAATCTGCTTTTGCTTTTTTCTGGTTCGACCCTCATCGCTGCTAGAGGACAAGGATTTTTCAACTCCCTCACTATCCGAAGAGCTATCGGAAGATTCTGAGCTCGAGTCAGAACTCTCCACAGGCTTGGACCGGTGAGACTTTTTAGAATTGGCATGAGTCTTTTTGGTGCTCACACGAGTTTTTGAAGACTCATGCTCTCTGGGGTTATCGGTGTGATGAGAAACCGATGCTTTAGACTTTTCTTTCATGACCATCTTGGCCTTTCCTGCCCTCAGAGCTTCTATTTCACCCTTTAGCCGGTCACGCTCTTGGATGGTGTATTCATCGTTCTCTCCCACCACTTCGAGCAAAGCTGGTGGTAGTTCTGAATTGTCCGGATTGATTCGGACAGATTTACTTAGCTGGTTTTGAATTCTTGATTCAGGTACCTTATGCTCCCACTGTGGTCGCCAATTTGGTGTGGATAATAATTGCATGAGGGTAGGCTGGTAATTTCAGTTGATGTTTTATGGTGGTGTGTGGGTTTTTAAATGTTTAGAGTAGAGAGTAGAGAGATAATTACGCAGCTTGGTAGCAGTTAATTTTCATTACCTATAGTTAATGCAGATGGTTGGGTATTTATACCCTGATGTTTGGGCCCTTATGGGATTTCGGGTCATGTTTAATGGACCGGGTCATGTTCAAAGACCCATGAGCTCTAAGTAGGAGAGCAAGTAGCTTAGTCAAGAAGTGTTTAGGTTTTTTAGTACTTTTGTCATAGTTCGAACAGTCCTATGGTCATGGTGTTCAAAGTGATCTGTCCGGTCCATGTGATCTGTCCGGTCCGGAGGCCTTGGACTGATCTGTCCGTGTTCGGGGAGCATGCTGAATTCAGACTCATCAGTATCAAGTGTAGTTTTGCTTGCAATATTCTCACATGTTTTATTGAACTAGTTTGGCATATTTTATTTGTTCTAGTGTGGCATGTAGGTTCTTTTCACTAGGCTCACATATTTTAGTTTCACTAAAATATGTATGGACAGTTTTTCTTTATGAAGATAATTCTAAAACTTTATTGATATATTATTGGGTCCTATAACTTTCTAATACGTTTTTATGTTAAAGAAAATCTCGATAATATTGGTGTTCAGATCTTTTTTCGAATTGGTTGTGATGAAGACAACTTGCGAAAAAATACGACAATAATAATTTTCTGACAATTTACTAACAAACATCCAAGCAAAATAGAAAAATACGACAAATAAAATAAAATATACAATATAAAAGATTTTATGTGGTTCTGACTATGGAGTAAAATTACAAACAATGACTTAAAAAAACTAGAGTAATAGAATAACTATTGTAACGAAACTCAAGAGTACAATTAATAGATCACTCAAACACTATGTTAAAATGCTTTTTCGAACCATAGTACAAACTTATAGAGAGAGATCTCGGTCCATAATGTTTCTCTTACAAGAATTCCTAACTGTTCTCCTTTGTCTAAATTCAACAACACACCATATTATCTATATTATACGATATTTATAAAACCAAGGATAAGATGTAAATAACTCTAGGCTCACTATATCAAAAAAACATTGTTGCAACAAAAATCAGAAAGCTAGTGGCAACATTTGAGTGACACTTTTATCACCAGTACTACACTTAACAACTTTAAAGTATGTTCGAATGAAACAGATATTGATCAACGACTATTAGCTGCCCTACCCACATAGATTGGCCACAATATATCGAAATTTAGTTCTAGACATAATCCTAAGTATCTTGGAGCAGCCGAATGTATTTAGGTTGACCATAATGGATCAGCTTCAGTACTTATGTTACCCCATAAAGATTGACCATGATATATCAGCTTTAGTACTTCGTTCAAGTAGTTAAGTTATTATAGTCAAATATATAGACGTAAGTTCCAACTGTTAAGTTCATGCACTTAAGTTAAGTTAAATTCCACCTTGAGTCACTTTTAGTCTACAATAATAATATTCATCTAATCTAATAGTTAATTCAATATCCATTTCCCGATCTCCTAACTATCTTTTAAATGAAATATTTGGTCCACAGACTTCCTAAACTTAAACAAGTCCATTACTTGAAAACTTTTCAACCTTCATTTTTCCTCTCTCTACCACATCTCGGATGAAGTGAAGCTATGGAACTTCAAATTCTTCATCAAGTGAGGAGAACTATTATTATCTCAAAACAATATTACTTATTGTTCTATATAAGTTTGGTGTGGATAAAAATAGCCTGAGGGTAGGCTAGTAATTTTAAGTGGAGTTTAAAGGTGGTGTATGGGTGTTTAATGGTGGTGTATGGGTGTTTAACGGTCGTGTATGGGTGTTTCAAGGTGGAGAGATAATTAAGCAGCTTGGTAGCAGTTAATTTTCATTACCAGAAGTTAATGCTGGTGGTTGAGTATTTATAGTGTGATGTTTGGGCCCTTATGGGCTTTCGGGTCAAGTTTAATGGACCCGGGTCATGTTTAAAGACCCATGAGTTCTAAGCAGGAGGACAGGTAGCTTAGTCAGGAAGTGTTTAGGTTTTTTAGTACTTTTGTCATAGTTCGAACAGTCTTAGGCTCACATTGTTTCGAAGTGATATGTCCGGTCCAAATGATCTGTCCGGTATTCGGAGAGAATTTACACTGACCTGCCCTTCCGGGGAGATTTCCTGGATTCGGACTCATCAGGAGCCCCTTTTTTAGGTGTTTGAGCAAGTGTCCTTGTCAAAGAACTAAAAAACTGTCCGATTATAGGAAGTGGTTCTTGATTCGGAGAGAGTTATGGGTATACTCGGACAGGTCAAACGTTACGAATTCCAAACGGTTTTTGCCAGAGTTAATGGGACACGTGCCACTCCCTGATTGGTCACTCCAGCCGTTTTTTCACCTTGAATTTCGCACCACCTTCTTTAACAAGTTACCTCTTTAATTGCCAATAATGACATCAGCGCCGCCTTTTAATCATTGCCCAACTTTTCGGATTCTCCTAGGAATCAACTCCTTTTTTTCACATTTACTATAAATTCTCATTCATTTTTCACTGTCTCACTATCTCTTTCAAATTTCACTCTACATTTTCACCTAGAGCTTTATCTCTCTAGAACGAAAATTTCCTTGGCTGTTTTATGTTTACAGCAAGAACAGCTTTGATCAAATGCGGTTGGCTCAATCTTTCGGAGTTGGAGAAAGCACAAAGGGTCGAGAAGGAGAAACGATTAGCAGCAGGGCTACCATCGTCGCCTGTTGAGAAACCAGCCTCCTCTGTTGTAGAGTCTGATAGGGGCTCATCTTCTTCCAAAGGTACCAAGCCTAGAAAGCTCTTTCAATCTACCCTTTCTCCCATAGTATCTGGCTCCTCAGTTCAGGAGTCAATCCCTGCTGTTAAACCGGGAGTTACTGCTACAAGTGTTAGGAAAAAATCGTCTTTTATTGCCATGGGGTCTGACTCAGACCACTCCCCGGAGAAATTAGTCATAAAAAGGCCAAGCCGGTTAGTTAAAGGGTTAACCTCTAAAAACACTCCCTCGAAATCGGGGGCAAAAAATAGTGAATCTGGGTCTGGGGCACCCATTAGAGCTCCTCGGGAGAGGCCCTCCGGTCCGGAGGCCAGCAGCCCAGTACCTCTCAAAGAATCTTCTGCCTCAGAAGCTCAACCTGAGGTGAGAAGTCAAATGAATACGGGCAGTCAACAGTCAGGAGGGCCAGCTATGTCAAGCTTCAATCCTCCCCGGACTACTTCTACAGAAGCTCCCCCAACAATTATAGAGGAGAGAATGGAGGACTCCACTGAGGAGGTCCGATTTGAGTCTGAGTCCTCCGGACAGGCTGATACTGCTATTGTTGCTGCCAAGAAGGGCAAGGAAAACTTATATCTAAGGCATCCGGACCTGCCGGAGAGCCTTGAAGGGAGAGTGGGGCCATGCTTTCATAAGGTGGAGCTCAAGTATCTCTTGGCCTTGCTGAAGACCAAGTATGCGTTCATCCATACTTCAGATCTGGGTAGATTGCACACAAAGTGGGGGATCCCTGAGAACGTAAAGATAAGGATTCCCATCAATCCGGAGACCCCGATGGATTGTAAAAAGAATGAAATAGTCTTCTTTACGGAGCTATTCAACTGGGGACTCAGGTTCCCACTGGACCCGGAGATAGTGCGCTACTTTCACTTGGTCAAACTCTGCCCATCACAATTAAGCCCCAATGGTTGGTTCACCTTGATGTCATGCATAATGGCATCTAGGCTATCAGGGATCCCTCTTCCTATGGAAGAGTTCGCTGCAGTGGCCAACCTGTGCAAGCATCATCAGTCCCCCTTCTACCATTTTAACATGGGGAACGATCTCAAAGCTGTTGATGATCTCCTGGAGTCGGAGAGAAAATGGAGGATCCAATTCTTGTTTGTCAGTGGCTCGTGGGAAAACGGCAAGAAAATCAAGGCTGGAGAGAATCCAAACCTTCTCAGGAGTAGATGGAGGAGTGACCGTAAGTTTTTTACGTCAAGTTTCTGTTCGAATCTCTCTTTTCTCTTTTTTTTTAAATTAAGTTTGTACTAACCAATTTCTCTTTTGTTTTAACAGAGCTGCCAAAGGAGTTCGGGGACTACCTGAAGGCCGGACAGACTACATGTGGCAAAATTAATGCATGGGCTGCAGAGAACTGGGAGAACCGTTTCCACAAGGCCTTCACCACTGGAAACCTAGCAAGGTCCCACCTGTGGAACACAACAGGTCGGAGAGACCTAACATGGGAAGAGCTTGCCATCCAGCCTGATGAAGACATTATGCTGAGAAGGTCCCACGAGCTGGATGGGACACTCTACCTGCCTGCTCGGGCCAAAGCCCCAAGCAAAATGAAGGGCAGAAGAAGAGGCAAGAAGGTGGCAGGTGATACTGAGAAGGAGGCCCCAACAGATCCAGAGGGGCCAACACAAGTTCAAATTGATGCAGCCCTTTTACAAGTGGTGGAGCAGGAGAGCAAAAAGCAGGAAGTAAACCTCCCAAAACCTCCAAGGGCATCCAAGAGGACTCGCAAGCAAGCAAGTGAAAGTGCTAACAGGAAAGCCAAGAAGAAAAAGACTTCCCAAGGAGATGAGCTTGCTCTCCGGGATCTGGAGCCCTCTTTCCCTACTGACCCGACACTGGCCGAAGAGATCCCAAGGGACTTTCAAGAAGAGATTCCAAAGGAATTCCATATAGATGAAGTTGAGGAGGGAGAGCTTAACTTGGATAAAATGGACATCACCGGTCTGGGTGGACTTGGTGAATATTTTCTTGGCCTGCCCAGTGACGAGTTCGCAGGGCCTTACATCCCTCCGAGTAGCTCCAACACGGTCAATTTTAACGGTAAGACTTTCATGGTTTCCAGCGAGAAGGATATTATAGCCCATTCTCTACTTAGCAATGTACAGCCAGTGCTCACTTTGGAAAGGCAAGTCTGGAGTCAAGCAGACACTATCAAAGACCTCAAGTCTGATAAGGAAAAGCTGTCCGGAGACCTCCGTACTGCCACCACCAATGCTGACTTGCTTAAAGAGGCAAATGAGGAGCTGAAGAAGAAGAAAAATGAAAACAACACAAAATTTGCCACCCTAGAAGAAACCATAAAAGATCTTCAGGATAAGCTGTCCGGACTGGAGAAGGACCTGACAATCTCAAGGGGAGAAACTGCAGCCAAGGAGAAGCTCATCACCAACCTGACCACTGAAAAAATCGCTTTAGAGAATGCAGTGACTCAGGCTGCTGAAGAGAAGGCTGCTTTGGTGAGGGACCAAGAGGCCACAATCAAGGCCAAGATCAACGCCTATGCCAGGGAGATGATACAAAGCGAGGAGCTAATGATTCAAAGGGTGAAGTTTGATATGGTTCTCCTATTTCACGAAAAATTCCCGAAGAGGAGACTGGGGAGCTTATGGCGCTATGTGGATGATGACGACCTTCCATATTATACTATGGTTGACGAGGGATATTCCAGTGAGTCCTCGTCTGATAATGAAGAGGAAACCGGAGAGAGCCCAGATGAAGAAGAAATTGATCCCAAGGGCAAGAAGATAGTCGAAGAGAAGAGCGACATCAAGAGCAAGAAAGCAGATGAGGGCGATCCATCTTCAAAGGCTCAACCTTAACTTATAATTTATTCTGTTTATCTTTTATTCGAACTAAAGTCCTTAGAAGGCCAAGGCACTCTTTTTGTGATGGTGTCCGTATTATTCGGACAGATTTTTTGTACTATGCCCAAACTTGTTCAAAAAGTCCTTGGAAGGCCAAGGCAATTTTAAGTTGTTGAATGAATGTTTTTATTTTGCTCAACCATCCTCTTCTTTCATTATTTGTTTAAATAGCTGGAGTTTAAGTAGTTTTATTGTATTGTGAGAGTATTAAGACTCTCCGGCTAGAATTTAAATAGACCTTAGATCTTTTAGTCCGGGTAGTATGATAAGAGATAAAATTTTGAAAATACTTAGAGAATTTTGAAGAAGGCACCAAATTTTATTGAAAGCTCTCCGTGCCACCGAAGAGGGGAAGGTATGCCCCCAAATATTTACATGGATGTTTAAACAAGTAAATATTTACACAGGTGTTATTCCAAGTACATTCGAAGGTGTTCAATATTCCAAGGGTGAGTTAAAACCCTGCCATCTTTGTCTTCCAACCAATAAGTCCCAGGCTTGATTCTTTCAACCACAGTATACGGACCCTCCCAGGTTGGGGCCAGCTTTCCGAAGAGCTTTTCCTTAGTATGCAAGAAAACTTTCCTTAATACTTTATCTCCTGGTTGAAAATCTCTCCTTTTAACTTTAGAAGCAAACCTGCTTCTCATCAAGCCCTGATAGTGTGCAATTCTAAGATGAGCTTTAACCCGTCTTTCTTCGATCAAATCGAGCTGATTTCTAATTGCCATCTCATTAGCATGTCCGGAGAAGTTATGAACACGAAAGGAAGGGAGTGTCTTCTCTATGGGGGCTACTGCATCCATTGCATAGACCAAGGCAAAGGGGGATTCTTACGTTGCAGCCCCAGGTGTTGTCCGGTAGGCCCACAAGACTTCTTGTAGATAACTAGGCCACTTCCTAGCAGCCCCTTCCAAATTTTTATTTAAACTGGACAGTATTGTTCTATTAGCCACTTTAACTTGTCCATTGGCTTGTGGGTGGAAAGGTGAAGAAAAGCAGTGCTGAATACCCCTTGAGGCACAAAAGCTTTCCATTTCTCTATTGTCAAACTGTGGCCCATTGTTTGTTGTTATCTTCTGTGGGACACCGAATCTGCAACATATGTTGGACAGAATGAATTTTATGACAGCTTTCGAGGTTGTCCCTGCCAAGGGAGCTGCTTCTACCCACTTTGAGAAGTAGTCAATGGCCACAATTATAGTTTTACGCCCTCTGGATGCCACAGGGAGAGGTCCAACCAAGTCCAATCCCCATCGAGCAAAAGGGATGGGCTCAGAAATTGATTCCAAAGGAATGGCTGGTACATGAATTTCATTGATGTACCTCTGGCATGGGTCACACCTTCTCACCAGCTCCTTAGCATCTTTCATGATTGATGGCCAATAGTATCCGGAGAGTAACACTCTTCTTGTCAAAACTCTAAATCCACAATGGGCTGATCCCTCACCATCATGCAATTCGGAGAGAACCATTTGTGACTCATCATCCCCTAAGCAACGTAGGAGGGGTTTACTATAGGATTTTTTGTACAACACTTCTCTCAACATAATGAAACCAGGAGCCTTGTGTTTCAACGTTCTGGCTTGTGACTTACTTGAAGGTATAATACCATCAGACAGATATTGTATGAGAGGAGACCTCCAGTCTTGAGGCCGATTCACTTGTATTTCAAAAACTTCCTCTTTTCCACCCTTATTGAGCTGAATAGAAGGACTTTCAAGTACATGGATCCATGGATAGGACTCCGTATATGCTATCGTTGCCAATGAGTCTGCTAGCTCATTTTCTGCCCGGGGGATGTGCTCATAGACAACAGCTTTAAACTTTAACGCTTCATTTTTAAGGAGGAGTAAATACTTGACCAATTGCTCCTTTCTAGCCTCTGATAGGCCCAAGGCATGGTGGACAAGCAACTGGGAGTCACTTAGTAGCTTGACTCTTTTAGCTCCACAGATATAGGCCAACTTTAACCCAGCTATGGCTGCTTCATACTCGGACTCATTATTGGACGCCCTGAAAGCAAAACAAATAGCTTGGTACATGTTGTCCCCGTAGGGGGAAGTGAGACATATTCCTTCCCCAGATCCCATGGTACTAGATCCTCCGTTTGTTCGGACAATCCACACTTTCTTGTCTTTTGAATCAGTAGGTTGCTCTGAATCCCTATCAGAGTGGAATTCAACCAGAAAATCAGCCACAGCTTGGGCTTTTACTACTGTCCGGGGAGCAAAGTCTATGTCGAAGTCCCCCAACTCTACTGACCACTTTGTCATTCTGCTTGAAATGTCTGCTTTTTGAAGGACATTCTTTAAAGGGAAAGATGTCCGGACGATGATAGGATGAGCCTGGAAATAGGGCCTCATTTTTCTTGCAGTTATCACCAAAGCCAATGCCAGTTTTCCGAGTTTCAAGTAACGCCTCTCAGCATCAAACAAGCTTTTGCTGATGTAGTAAACTGGGTGAGGATGCCCATCGACCTCTCTTACTAACACTGCACTGATGGCACAACTTGAAACAGCCAGATACACAAAGAGAGTCTCCCTATCGGCTGGTTTGAACAAAGTTTTGGGAGAGGAAAGATGTTTCTTGATTTCATTGAATGCTTCATCACACTGTGGTGTCCATTCAAACCCCTTTGCACCCTTTAAGGTTTGAAAGAATGGAGCACACCTGTCCGAAGATCTAGAGATGAATCTGTTCAAGGCAGCCAATCTCCCCGTTAATCGCTGTACTTCTTTAATGTTTCGAGGAGGCTCCATCTGGAATAAGGCATTGAGTTGGTCCGGGTCGGGCTGTATTCCATGCTCACTTATGATATACCCTAAGAATTTCCCGGACTGTACTTCGAACATACACTTTTCAGGGTTTAATTTTAAATTCACCTTTGCTAAGTTGGCAAAAGTTTCTTGGAGGTCGAACAAGTGCAACTGCTTATCCACACTTTTTACCATCATATCGTTAATATAAACCTCCATATTTCTTCCAATCTGATTAGCAAATGCCTTGTTGACTAACCTTTGATAAGTAGCCCCAGCATTTTTCAAGCCAAAAGGCATCACCTTGTAGCAATGTAGACCCCTATCAGTGACAAACGTGGTGTGCTCTTGATCTTTTGGATCTACTTGGATTTGATTGTACCCGGAGAAGGCATCCATGAAGGAGAGCAGCTTGTTCCCAGAAGTAGAGTCTACTAAGTGATCTATCCGGGGGACCGGATACAAATATTTTGGGCAAGCTCTATTGAGGTCTGTGAAGTCAATACATATACGCCATTTGCCATTCTTCTTTTTCACCAAGACAGGATTGGCAGTCCACAAAGGGTATTGAGATTCTTTAATATGCCCCATCTTTGTGAGTCTGTCAACCTCTTGCACTATGACATCAGCCTTTTCTTTTGAGAAAGCTCTCCTCTTTTGTACCACTGGTGCCACATCCCTCCGGACAGATAGGTGATGGGAAATCACCTCTGATGGAACTCCAGTAACATCAGCATTGCACCAAGCAAAAATGTGCTGATGGTCTTTCAAGAATTTCAACATCCCTTCTTTCAACATTGATGGTAGTTTGGACCCTATCTTGACACTTTTTCCTTCTTCCAAGCAGTGCGTTTCAACCTCTTCAATCGGAATCAACACTCCAGGGGTCTCTCCGGGGTCATCAATTTCACCCTCACCCCCAGAAAGGCCCTCAAACTGCTATTGATTATTTATACGGACTGCCCCCAGCGTTCGTGGAGTCAAGGCAGTGGCATAGCATTCTCTTGCAATCTTCTGGCTGCTCCGGACAACCCTAACCTGTCCCTGAACAGCATACTTTAAACACTGATGGACTGTCGAAGCCACTGCATGCATCCTAGAGAGCCAAGATCTCCCTAGAATAGCATTATAGAAAGTGGGACAATCCACCACAATGAAGAGTATTCTGACCATTTTCTCGAAAGGGCCCGTGCCCAATAACACTTCTTCTTCAAACTCCCCAATCACATCGGCTGAGCTGCCCGTGAAGCCCACGATTGATCTGTCCGACTTCTGAATTACAGCTGGATTTTTCATCTTCTTGTAAGTGTTTAGAAAAAGGATATTGGCAGAGCTTCCAGTATCCACCAGAATTCGCCTTATCTCATTGCCCCCTATAGATGCTCCTATGACAACAGCATCCTCATGAGGGCCAGCAATATCTCTCAAATCATCCTCATCGAAGACTATGAATGGGAATTAGTTTGGTGATTGATAGGATGTCATGCCTCCTTCTAGCTGGGAGGCTAAATTATGAACATGCCTCTTTCTTGAAGAAGCAGTAGGAGCAGTCATTGTGTCCCCTCCGAAAATCGTCAGTGACTCGAAGAACTTAATGAGCTCGGAGACTGTCTTAGAACACTCCTCTATGGCACCCACCTTATTTCGTGTTGGATCAGGATCCAAGTATTCCGATTCCATATCAAACCTTTCAACTATTACCATGGCCCCCTCCGAGGCAGCATTACTTGGTCCAACCCGGTGAGTGTTATCAGGCCTGTTGCCTCCTCTTCTTTTAACGTAAGCACCCAACTTTCCCCTTTCAATCAAGTTCTGTACCTCTTGTTTCAATGCTATGCAATCATCAGTGGTATGGCCAATATCATTGTGGTATTGGCAAAAGGAGTTGTTACGATGCTCTCTGGGAGACTGCAAGGTTGCCGGTCTCCGGTAGTGTACCTCATCTTTTGTTTTATCAAAAATGGTGGCCACGCTTTCTTTAAGTTCTGCGAACCACTCCGGTTGGACCCATGGCCCTCTTTTGTTTCTGGATTGTTGACTTTGAGCAGGAGCAGCTGGCTGAGACTGAGCTTTTCCTCTACCATGCCCCTGTCCGGTTTCTCTGATTTTATTCCCGGACTGGTTTGATTTGGATTTGGTGCCACCGGGGTGGATCTCACCTGTCTGTGTACCCTGGTTTTCTTTGTTTCATCAACGTTTATCTGCTTGCCAACCTGATTTAGCAATCCCCCCCAGGTCATGGCCTTCTTTCTGGTCACCGAATTAGCCAAGTTGCCTAGGTTCAAGCCTTGTCTTAGGGATGCTATTGCCACCTTCTCGAAGCAATCAGCCAACCCATTCTTCGTTTTTACAAAACGACTTATATACTCCTTCAATGACTCATTTGGCTCCTGGGCACAATGGATTATTGTGTCTCCATTGCCCTTCAACTCCTTACTCCCCACAAACTGCCTTTGAAAGGCCACCCAAAACGTATCAAAGTCTTTAATACAACCCTGAGGCAGGTTGTTGTACCATTTCAGAGTACTCCCCGTGAAGGATTGGGAGAATGCCCTACAGAGTAGTTTATCATCATCATTAAAGTTCATCATGAAGTTCTTGAATTGCTCCAGATGATTGTCCGGATCAGTACTGCCATCGTACTTCTCCATCTTGGTACTGTCAAACCTCTTGGGGAGGTTTCCGGACAGGATTTTAGAAGACAGTGGAGATTGCCTCCAATTTCTTCCACGACTGAACACAGTATCCTCATTGGGAGTTGCAAAGATACCTGGTTCATCGTGGAAAGCGAAAGGATCCATCAGCATCCGGTCTACATGCCTCCGGTTATGAGATGAGCCCTTTCCAATATGCCTTTTCATTCTTCCCTGGTGATCTCTTTTTCTCGAATATTTCTTAACCTGCTTTTGCTTTTTCTTGGTTCGACCCTCATCACTGCTAGAGGACAAGGATTTTTCATTTCCCTCACTGTCCGAAGAGCTGCTCGAAGATTCTGAACTTGAGTCAGAGCTCTCCACAGGCTTGGACCGGTGAGACTTTTTAGAACTAACATGTGTCTTTTTGGTACTCACATGAGTTTTTGAAGCCTCAGGCTCTCTAGGGTTGTCGGTGTGATGAACAACCGATGCCTTGGATTTTTCTTTCACACCCATTTTGGCATTTTCAGCCCTCAGAGCTTCTATCTCAAGCTTTAACCTGTCACGCTCTTGGACAGTATACTCATCGTTCTCTTCCACCACTTCGAGCAAAGCTGGTGGAAGCTCTGGATTATCCGGATTCATTCGGACAGAATTTCTTGGTAGGTTTTGAATGCTTGATTCAGGCACCTTCGTGCTCCCACTGTGGTCGCCAGTTTGGTGTGGATAAAAATAGCCTGAGGGTAGGCTAGTAATTTTAAGTGGAGTTTAAAGGTGGTGTATGGGTGTTTAATGGTTGTGTATGGGTGTTTAACGGTGGTGTATGGGTGTTTCAAGGTGGAGAGATAATTAAGCAGCTTGGTAGCAGTTAATTTTCATTACCAGAAGTTAATGCTGGTGGTTGAGTATTTATAGTGTGATGTTTGGGCCCTTATGGGCTTTCGGGTCAAGTTTAATGGACCCGGGTCATGTTTAAAGACCCATGAGTTCTAAGCAGGAGGACCTGTAGCTTAGTCAGGAAGTGTTTAGGTTTTTTAGTACTTTTGTCATAGTTCGAACAGCCTTAGGCTCACATTGTTTCGAAGTGATCTGTCCGGTCCAAATGATCTGTCCGGTATTCGGAGAGAATTTACACTGACCTGCCCTTCCTGGGAGATGTCCTGGATTCGGACTCTTCAAAGTTATCTCAAGGAATTATATTTTTAGCCACATTGCTTCTTTCATTGATTTAGTAGCAACCATATATTCAACTTTGGTAGACAAAAATGTTATAACCTTTCAAAGAAAAGATTTCTAATCATTCACTCCACTAAACATAGTAAATAGATAAGCCGAAGTTAATTATATAGTATTCTGGAAACTTGCATAACCAGAGCCTACACTGATGAGGTCAGATAATATTGATATTGCTGCTTACCCCTATCCAAAGGGCAGTTCGGACTGTAGCGTTATCAAGCAAAACATAACAAGATAAAATTAGTGGAACGTGACTAAGCTAGGTGGTGGTTATTTCATATCTTGGGCTAATGGGTTCTTAAACTTGACCCAATCTCACAATCCGACCCAAAAAGCCCGTGAGTCATTAATTAAGTATAAATACCCCAACTACTTTCATTAATGAAGGTGATCATAATTTAATAAAAGCACACACCTTAATTATCTCTCTACATTTCATCCTAAATATTAAACTCTCAAAACACTTTAGAAAATTACCGTTAATTAGAAATAATCCACACTAAATTGGTGACCACAGTGGGAGGCGACGGTGCCTGAATTTCATATTTAAACACACTATATAAGGTAATTCTAATGGACCCGAATGCACATAATGTTCTACCTCTTGAGGTGTAAGTGGAAAAAGAAAACAATGAATACACTATGGAGGAGCGTGATTAGTTGAGGGTTGATATAAAGGCATTAAGAGCGCTACAAAAAACTGAGTAAGGGGTTAAAGAAAAATCTGGTGCGTCAGTGCTTCACCATACTGACAATCCTGGAGAGAACGAGCAGTCTCTAAAGACTCATCTCAGCTCCAATAAAACGTATCTATCTAAACACGTGGAGAGCTCTACATCAGAATCTTCCAGCAGCTCATCTAATAAGGCAGAGCTTGAAGAGTCAGTTTCCTCCAGCAGTGATGAAGGGCGGTTGAAACAGAAAATGAGTTTGACTAAAAAATATTCAAGAAAAAGGGATATGCATGGCAGGATTAGGAAACACCATGGAGGGTTCAACTCATCAGCATATTGACCGTTTGCTGATTAATCACTTTGCTTTCCAGTCCGAACCACATATTTTTGCTACTCCAAATGAAGATATTATTTTTAGTCGTAACAAGAGCTTGAGGCAATCGCCTTTATCTGCGAAAATACATTCCGGAAACCTTCCCAAACAGTTTGACAGCTCTAAGAAGGAGAAATATGACGAGAGCAAAGATCCAGACAACCAGTTGGAGCAGTTTAAGAACTTTATGATAAACTTCGACGACGACGCCAGATTGTTGTGTAGGGCCTTCTCTTAAAATTTCACGGGAAGTGCCATCAAATGGTATAATAGTCTCCCCAAGGGATCTATAATATTTTTTGATGTATTTTGGGTTGCTTTCCGGAGATAGTTCGTGGGAAGCAAGTAGCTTAAGGGTAATGAAGATACCATCATCCATTGAACTTAGAAGCCAAATGATTTTTTAAAGGAATACATCACCAGGTTTGTGAATATGAAGAATGGGTTAGCAGATTACTTTGAACAAGTTGCGATTGCTTCTCTCAGGCAGGGTTTGAATCCGGGAAACTTGGCTGATTCAGTAACCCGGAAGAAGGCCATGACTTTTGGCGGGTTGTTTAATTAGGTGGGGAAACAAATCAATGTTGAGGAGACTAAAAAGTCCAGCGTGCCTCGCCAGATAAGGTCCACCACTACAACATCAACACCTCAGGCTGCTAATCAGTCCGGTTACAGATTAAAAGAGACTGGACAAGGATCTAACCGATCAAGGCAGAGTCAATCTAACTAAAATCAGAACCAACAGGTCAGAAACAATAAGGAACCATGGGTTCAACTTGAGTGGTTTGCTGAATTGGGGGAAAGTGTGGCTACAATATATGACAAAACTAAAAAAGAATTATTTAGAAAACCAACAGCATTACAGTCCCCTAGAGAAAGCTGGATTACCCGTTTTTGTAAATATCATAATGACATAGGGCATGATATCAATGATTGTATAGCCTTGAAGCTAGAGGTTCAAAACCTCATTGAGAGGGGTAAGTTGGGGGCCTATGTAAAAAACGAGGGGCAGCAGACCAGATAATACACAATCCAATACCAACATTCCCCGAACTACTCTTTCAACAAATCCTGGAACGTCTACACAGGAAGATGTTATGGTAATAACTGAAAGGTTTTATATAGATTATAAGTATCTTGATCCGGATCCGAGTCGGAATTGGATGGGGGTAATAACAAAAAAGACTAATATTGTCTCCAGTTTGATTAAATATATTGAATCTTTAACCAACTTTGGGGAGGGGGGGGGGGGCACTGTGACTGCACCTTCTAGTTCTTCAAAGAAGAGGCATATCCACATTGTGACCAATCAGTTGGATGGAAGAATGTCCAGGCACCTGTATCAAATTTTATCTCCTTTTATAGTTTTCGATGAGGATGACCTAAGAGATATTGTAGGGCCTCATGAAGACGTTGTGGTAATCGGGGCATCAATAGGGAGAAATGATATACATCGAATTTTAATTGACACATGCAGTTCGAAAAACATCTTATTTTTAAGCTCCTACAAACAGATGAGAAACCCTTCCATTATACAACGTTCAAACACAACCATCGTGGGCTTCAGAGGGAAGTCTTCCGATGTGATTGGGGAATTTGAAGAAGATGTATTGCTAGGAAAATGACCTTTCAAGAAAATGGTGAGAGTATTGTTTGTTGTGGTGGATTTCCCAACATCTTATAATGTAATATTTTGGAGGTCTTGGCTCTCCAGAATCCATGTTGTGGCCTTTACGGTCCATCAATGTTTGAAATATGTTGTCCAGGGACAAGTAGGTGTTGTCCGGAGCCGTCAGAAGGTAGCTAGGGAATGTTATGCAACGACCCATTGCCTCTAAGTCTGTAGAGGCAATCAAGATTAATAGAGATTAGCGACTATTGGAACCTTCTACTGATGAGAATGAAATTGATGATCCTATGGAGGCTCCCAATGTCATAATACCCATAGAGAAGGTTGAAATCCATTCCTTCATTGAGGGAAAAAATATTAAAATTGGTACCAAGTTGGCACTAAGTTTGAAACACAGGCTGTTTTTTTTAGTGAGTAATCAACATGTATTCGCGTGGTACAATCATGATGTTACTGAAGTTCTAGCTAATATAATTTGTCATAAATTATCCATACGAACTGATGTTGCGCCGGTTGTACAAAGAAGAAAGTATTTCTCTAAAGAAAAATCAGATGTGATTGTTCAAGAATTTGATCGTCTGACCAAGATGTGCCACATAAAAGAGTCTCAGTACCCTTCATAGACCGCCAACCATGTTCTGGTTAAGAAAAAGAATGGATAATGGTGCATGTGTATCGATTTTACAGATCTTAATAGGGCATGCCCCAAGGATCTTGATCCTGTTCCTCGGATAGATCAGTTGGTGGATTCCACTTCTGGGAATAAAATTTTGTCTTTCATGGATGCATTTTTAGGGTACAAACAGATACAAGTAGATTCGAAGGATCAACACCACACCACTTTTATTACGGACAAAAGTATTCATTGTTATAAAGTGACGTCGTTCGGCTTGAAAAATGCTGGGGCCAAAAGGTACCCGGCTATATGTTTTGGTTTCATAGCTTCTAACAATGAGTCAAAATATGAAGCAGCTATTGACGGTATTAAGGTAGACCTTATATGTGTGGCCAAAAGAGTCCGATTAATGAGTGACTCTCAACTACTTATTCACCATGCTTAAGGGCAATATGAAGCAAAGAAAGAACAATTGATAAAATACTTGCTTATGTTGAGAGAAGTTGCTGCAAGCTTCAAGAGTATTCACTATGAACACATCCCTAGATCGGAGAATATTGTAGCAGACTATTTTGCAACCATAGCTTATTCTGAATCCGACCCTTGGATTCTGATGTTAGAATGTCCATAAATACAAACAAGCCAATAAAAAGGTAAAGAAGAAGAATAAAATATGAGCATAGTAATCATTCAACCCAAGGACTAGAGGTATGATATTCTTCAGTTTATTTCTAATGGGATTTTGCCTCCAGACAAAGCCATGGCTTAGAAAATTAAGTATAAGGCTCGTAGATTCTTGGTATTAAGGGAAATTCTTTACAAGAAATCTTTTAGCAGACCTCTCTTGCATTGCTTAGGCTTTGAATAATCCCAAGTTGTGCTATATGAACTACATGGTGGTGAAGGTTCTGCACACTGTGGCTACAAATCCCTAACCAGGCGAATCTTATTAGGAGGATACTACTGGCCAACCATAATGGCATATGCCAGAGATATGGTGAGGAAGTGAGATCTTTGCCAGATATATGAAAATGAAATTCACGTGCTAGTAGTTCCTATAAAATCCATATCGGAATAAATACCCTTTGATAGGTGGGGTTTGGATTTGGTTGGACCTCTTCCCATAGAATCCGGTGGATGTCGAACGATCATAGTTGCTATTAATTATTTCTCTAAGTGGATAGAGGCAGCTCCCCTATCTGGAACCACTTCTAAGGAAATTATTAAATTCATTTTGTCTAATATATGTTGCAGATTTTGCTTTCCTTGGAAAATCTCTACATATACTTAGTTGTATCAGAGTATGCCAAAAGTTTTGTGCTAGTAAGATAGGTGGATAATTATCCTCGTCCTGTTTATTACATTAGCAAAACCCTATTGAATGTTGAAAAAAGATATTTGAAGATAGAAAAATTGGAATTGGCCTTGGTAATTGCGACAAGAAAACTGAGACCATAATTTTAAGCTCATTCCATTGTCGTTCGAACATCTTTTCCTTTAAGAATGTTATTCAAAAAGATGATATGTGAAGCAGAATGACCAAGTAGTCAGTTGAGCTGGGTGATTATGATATTGATTTTGCGCCCCGAACGAAGATTACAGCCAGTCAGTGGCTGGTTTCTTGGTAGAATTCCATGTTAATAGGTCCCCCGGGCATTTGCAAGAAAACAAGTTTAAAAAAGAATGGGTACTCTGAACCAATGGTGGATCTAGTACTATGGGATGTGGCACCGGAATTTGTTTAACTTCTCCCTATAGTGATAGTATGTACCAGGCTATATGTTTTGGTTTCATAGCTTCTAACAATGAGTCTGAATAATAAGCAGCTATTGCTGGTCTTAAGCTATCTCTTATATGTGGGGCCAAAAGAATCTGATTAATGAGTGACTCCCAACTACTTATTCACTATGATCAAGGGAATTTTGAAGCAAAGAAAGAACAATTGATAAAATAATTGCTTATGTTGAGAGAAGTTGCTGCAAGCTTCAAGAGTATTCACTATGAACACATCCCTAGATTGGAGAATCCTGTACCAGACCCTTTGGCAACCATATCTTATCTGAATCTTACCCTTGGAATCTGGTGTTAGAATGTCCATCAATCCAAACAAGCCAAGAAAAATGTAAAGAGGAGGAAGATAGTATGAGCATAGTAACCATTCAACCCAAGAACTGGAGGTAAGATATTCTTCAGTTTATTTCTGATGGAATTTTTCCTCCGGACAAAGAGATGGCTAAGAAAATTAAATATAAGGCTCGTGGATTCTTGGTATTAAAGGAAATGTTTTATAAGAAATCTTATAGCAGAACCCTCTTGAATTTCTTAGGGTTTGAAGAATCCCAAGTTGTGCTATCTAAACTGCATGTGGTGAAGGTTCTGCACATTGTGGCTAGAAATCCCTAACCAGGAGAATTTTATTAGCAGGATACTACTGACCAACCATAATGGTAGATACCAAATATGGTGAGGAAGTGTGATCCTTGCCATAATATGGAAATAAAATTCACGTGCCATCAGTTCCTATGGAATCCATATCGGAACCAAAACCTCTTAACATGGAATTCAGTGGATGTCGAACAATCATAGTTGCTATTGATTATTTCTCTAAGTGGATAGACGCAGCTCCCCTATGTGGAACCACTTCTAAGGAAATTATTAAATTCATTTTATCAAATATATGTTGCAGATTTGGGGTTCCCCGGAAAATCACCACGGATAATGGGCCACAGTTCGATAATAAAGAGATGGAAATGTTTTCCACGTCGAGAGGAATTCAACATTGTTTTTCAATAATATCTTATGCATTCTTCAAAAGTCTGGTGCAAAATTCTTCTTGATTTATCGTAGTGTGAGGTGGTTGGATATTGAATACTTATTAAACAACTCGGCTCTCAAACATCTTTGAGTTGATCGGATATTTTCAACACTTGATAACATTTATCAAACATATGTGATCAGAATCGTTTAATACACTTACTTAACACATCTGAAATATCGAAGGTTGTTTAAAAAATAGCAATGAAGAGTTAAACGAGATTCACACAGATGGAAATATGATATTGAAGTGTGATCGGAATAAAACCGATCCTTGATTCACAAATGCATTGACTATTCAAGTAATTTGGGTTTTAAGATTATAAATTAAATAAATAACACAATAAAATACCTTGGCCATCCAAGGACTTTAGTTTTTTAGAAAAAAACTACACAACATAAATGAAAAGAACCTTAGGGCTTGTTCCCTTCGGTTTTTTCATCACCGTCTCCTTTCTTCAGACCTTTTAGTTCAGCACTTGAACTCTCACCAACTCCTTCGTTATTTTAAGAATCTTCTCCACTTGAGTAGTTGTGCTTATGACCATCAGCCATTGTATGGAATGGAAGGTCATCCTATTCCATAAATCTTCACAAAGTACCCAGATTCCTCTTAGGAAAAGTATCGTGAAACAATAAGACCATATCGAATTTAATTCCATCATATCTTTTCTCCAAATAGTCCACCACTCTAGAGGCATACTTCTCTATTCCTGCAGCTATCTCAGCTTGCTTTTTTACTAGATATGTATTCTCTTCTGTCTTCTTCTTAAGAATATCTTCCAAGTTGACTTTGTCTTCGGATAAAGTCTTGACAGTTTTTCTCTAGCTTGTAGTTACATCTTCAGAGCATTGATTTTGTCGGAGGAGGAAGTTTCCAGTCCGGAATACTTAGTCTGAAGATCTTTCTAGGCATCTTCTAACTTGTGCAGTTTGGTAGCTAAATCCTTTTTTTCCTTCTTAAAGGATTCTATGCTTTGTTGAACGGTAGAGAGATTGTTCGGCAAGCCTTGATTCGCTGTAGTTAGGGAAGTTATGGTAGTTGTTTCATCCCTCACTTTCCTTTCTAGGTCAAATACCGGACTGATGTAACCTAATAGGACATGACTCAGAGTGTCTTGTTTGCTTGATATCACGTATGTTTCACCATTATGAGACCTCACAAAATTCCCCGAGGTATAGCGATTTTGGAAACCATTCCCCCATTTCTCCGAAGCCCATGCATTTAACTTAGTACATGTGTTTTGGCCTGCCTTTAGATGGTCTGAAAACTTCTTCGAAAAAATTGAACGCAGACACAAGTCAGTTCGGAATAACCAAATAGTATTTAAAAACTAAGGAAAATTTAAATAAAGGCTACTTATACTCTTCCAACGACTGGTCAGTTGGCTTGGATTAATATCAGGCTTTATCTTCTTCCCATTCTCCCATGTTCCACTAATGAACATGAATTGGGTCCTCCATGGTTTTTCGGACTCCAGAAATTCGTTTACCAACTTATAGTGGTTCCCTAGATGATAATGATAAAAGGGAATGTGGTGATTCTTGCACAGACTCGCCACAACAACGAATTGTTTCATCGGTAGTGGTATCTTTGACACCTTGAAGACATTATGGCAACCATCAGAGTGTACCATGCATTCATACTTAACTGACTTGGATATAACTTTATCAGGTGAAAGTACTTAACTATCTCTGGATCCAAAGGAAACTGGAGTCCCCAATTCAGCACCTCGGTGTATGCTACTAGCTCGTGGGACTTGCAGTCCATCGGAGTCTCCGAGGTGATTGGGATTCTCACCGTAACAGAATCGAGGAATCCCAACTTCGTTCGAATACGACCCAACTCAGCAGTATGGGTGTATACGTAAGAAATGTTCTAAAGGGATATCAAGTAGTTCATGCTAACCTTCTGGAAGTTTAGCTCCACTTTCCCTTCCAGAAACTCCGGAAGTGACTCAGTATTAGGCAGGCCCACCTTAACCTTGCCCTTTCGATGGGCTGCAGTGTCTTCATCTGTCATGACACCTCAAAAGGATTATATTATATATTATCTTCCATCGTTTATTCCATTGTGCTCGACTCTTGTTTGGATGGCTTAGTTTATGCTATGGGCTTTATCGTCTCCGAACTAACAGGTTTCGAAGAGCTAGGGGTAGACTTAGCTTTGATTGTCGATTTATTCGGCGAGGGGTGGTCTTCTCATTAGACTTCTTAGCATCCGAACCCATGGCTATGAAAGACAAAGGTTTTCAAACACTGGAAACTTCCTTTCTTTGGGTACGTGGTTTTGAGACTCTTGAACAGAAGACCCTGATTGAAGAAGGGAAAGGGTTGGGATAAAAGGTTATTTTCTGACCTTTGATGTCTTTGACGATGATGAGCCTTGGTCTGTGTTTGTTTTTGGTCGATCAATTTTTTTTACCAATGCCTTTTTGGCTATAAACATAAATGACCCAGACACGGTTTGAAAATATTACCAAGCTTTCTCTCTCTAGTAGTAGTTATGTTCTTGGAGACAATAGAATAGTAAACTCGATTTATATAAATATGAAAATATGGGAGTTTACCTAGGAGAAGACTAACCCATCAAAGTGATGATTAAGGGCTATAAAATATGGGTATTACACCATAAGTAATTTTTTAGCGTAGTAGGTACGAGAATCTAAGAGAAAAACAGCTGAGAGGTCGAACCAAAACCTGACACGTGTCCCACGTCGAAAAATGACTCTTGAAATTATTAACGGTAAATTTTAGCCCACCAAATTCCGATCCTATTGATTCTTGAAATTTGTAACAAAAAAGTTGATCCTTTCTGTTCGGATAAAAGACATATCGGAAGATCACATGAGAAATGCGTTAATTTCTACTCTTGTGGGTTAGACTTTCGCAAAATTCTTTGCAAGACATAAAGAGGCTACTGATGAGGTCAGATAATGTTGACATTGCTGCTTACCCCAATCCGAAGCAAAGTTCGGACTGAACCATCATCATGAAAAACCAAACAGGGTAAAATTAGTGGAACATGACTAAGCTAGGTGCTGGTAATTTCATATCATGGGATAATGAGTTCTTAAACTTGACCTAATCCCACAATCCGACACGAAAAACTCATGGGTCATTAATTAAGTATAAATACCCCAACTACTTTCATCAATAAGGATGATCATAACTTAATACAAGCAAACACCTTAATTACCTCTCTACGTTTCATTCTAAACATTAAACTCTCAAAACACTTTACAAAATTACCCTCAATCAGAAATAATCCACACTATTCATATCCCCTTATTTTATGTTCAACGTGGCACCTTTGAATATAATAAATCCTAACATATTCCAGACACTTTGAGTATCTCAAACACCATCTAAGCGCCAATTGTGGAGGCTTTCCTAGGTCAGTCATACATCTTCTGAGAATGTATATTGAGTATTCAAGATCAGGTCTGTACATATCATTGCATACATAATGCTTCTAATGATATTAACACAACGTAGTTCTTACATAACCTTTGTATATATTACCTTAGTTGTTGGTTAAGTAATAATGAGTTTGAGATGAATATCAATGATAGTCCCAACAGCTCGGGATCAGACATGCAAAATTTCTTGAGAACCTTCTTAATGTATTCTTGTTAAGATAAGAATATATAACCTTTAAATAAATTCCTCATGATGAATATTCCATCTATGCGTTTAGCCTATCCCATATCATTTAATTCAACCTCTCATTTGAGCTGAGTGTTTATAGATTTAATCCCCATCATGTACTTTCCAGCTATCAGTATGTTATGTATATATAGTAGAAACATAATATGTTAATTTATATCGATTTACTTATTACAATAGACACAACTATCGTAACAACTATTTATATAATTGATTGTCTTCATGAAGGAGTCCAATCTCTTATCTCACTTACTTGATGATTGATTCAACCCATATACAGGTCTCTTTAACGAACACAGATCAATTTCCTTCTATTATCACATAGACGGGTTATCCATTTAAAAAGGCAATGGTAACATCCATAAGATATAACTAAAGATTAAATGCTCCAAAAATTGACTACAAAACCTTTATAGAGGTTCACTTCACAATATCCAATAAAATCTAATTCAAATAAGCATCATCATTTTGTGTAAATCCCTTAAACAAAATTTTAGCTTTCTCCTTAGATGATTAAACTTTCATAATTCCTTGCTACCTCTTCAATATACATTTACATCCATCAATATTCTGACCCTTCGTATGATTTACAAAAATCTAATTTTCATTCTTTTTGGAAGAATTCAATTCTTTCTTAATGACCTTACATCGTTTTAGTTTATCGTTGTTTTTCATAACATTATGATAAATATCGGGTTTAAGAAAATCTTCTTACATTTCAACAGATAAAACCTAACTTATAATATCAACTACTTAAGATAAAATCTTCTTACTCTAGGACTTCTATATATTCGACCTATATTAATAACAAATTGATAAGTACTAAAATCTTCATATTACGCTTCAATCCAAACATCCAAAAAAAACCGGAACATGAAATTTAATCCAACGAAGAAGCCAATATGTGGTATAAATTACTATATTAGGGGAAAATCAATAAAAATTCTGAAACCAACTTCGGGAGAAGCATACAAAACTTCAGATTTATGTTCAAACACCACCTCAAATTCAGCTACAGTCTCTACAATAGTAGGTGTAATATTTACCATACTGATTAGTGATATTATATTTACATTAAATTCCACATTCATGCTAATTAAAACTTTATGAATACCACGTCAGAGATACTACAATCTATGGACTTTTAGTATTTCCAAATATCAGACAAATAAGCATTTTGTGTTCTTAGTCAAAGCTTTTCTTACTTCCTACCGAACACTCTGAAGTGGCTCAATAATGGGGTTTTTCAGCCCCGTCATTTTTTAGGAGATTTAATTTCCAAGAAAAAATAAGGGTTCATACCTACTTTACATGTGTGTATTTAGTAAATCCAAACGCTCTCAAACTATCCATCACTCGATTATTTACAGTCAATTTCTATTATGGAAACTTGAACTTAAGTGCCATAGATGAACTCTCGTTTATGATGTATGACATTTTGTAACAATTTATCATAAAAACGTACAGCCCATTCAAGGTGTGATAAACATAAACCTTAAAATTTCCAACAAGGCTCAGTTCATCCTCGCGACAAGCCCATTATATTGGGTAGTTCTTTTCACAATTTTGTGTATAATAATGTAAATTTTTAAACCTTATCAAGTAAATGGTTTATTCACAAATTCCTAGTCATTGTTAATTTTTTAAGTTATTCAACGTTTTTAAAATCTAATTCTCCATCAACTTCTTTCATTTATTAACAACATCAAGCACATACATAAATTACCCATCACCTCTCATTATAGGTGGCCTTGTAGGTCCCTAAAGGTCAGAATGAATATATTTTAGTACATCAGAAGTTGTATAGTTGTTAGGCAAGAACATAAACCTTTTACTTTTACCCATCAAACAATTCTCGAAAGCTTCAGTGCTTAACATTTTTACCATCCAACAAATCGTTTTCGTTAAGTTTATTTAGTTTTGCCTCACTCATATACTTTAATCTCTGAAATCACAACTTGTTTGAATTTATGTTTACACTAGATACACCTCTGATCACTACAAACCTTCGAGAACTAACACACCATTAGTCTTATCGATTTCATTACAACTAGTAAAATTTAACAAATCCTAAGTATTTCATCTCCGCACTTATAGTTAAACCCTTCTTAAAATAACACTCTAATAAAAAAAATTATATTTAAGTTCAACTTTCTATCTCACATTTGTTTATCATTATATTAAGTCTTGTGGAGAGCTGGAGTTAAACAGTACACATTACCTTGACATAATAAGGTTCATTTGTCCTTAATATGATATTTTCACCATCAAAGAACTTCAAATTTTCAACCCATTGTTTGTTAGAATTCTTGATGAATGAAACTCTTGAGTCAATAATTTATTTGTCAATATACCTATAAGTAGAGACCATTGTAACATTAATATATTCATAATCATCCGCGATTATCGAAACATCCCCGAATTCATGTTTCTGATGACTATCTTTATTCTTCTCTTTTTTTGAAAGTTTTTACTAATATGAACTTCCTTTTTGAAACACCAGCATATTATTTTAGAACCACTCACAAATCATATAGATTTTCAACCGAAATATTCATTTGTTCTTGCTTGAATTGCTTCTTGCGGGCCTTTTTGTCGTAGTCAGTCATAGGTATGTGTCACTATTCAAACTGATCTTCTTCAAAATATCTTTTGAGTTCATAGTGTTTTTAATTTCAGATATTATAGTAGACTCTTTGTCATAGATAATGGTGTCAAAATGAATTTTCAACCGTATTATTTATATCCGGGTTTCTCATTGAAGAACAAAGTTAAGTAAAAGACATCTAATCAATAAAATCAATTAAGTAAGAAGTTATAACCGTATTTTGTGGGAACATAAATAAAATTTGATTTTCATGCTAGGGGTCATTAAGTAGAGGATTATACAATTTTATCCTAATAAAGTTGTTATCCAAGAAGAAGAGTAGCTGCTGTTTTATTTGCGGTACTCACTCAATCAATAAGGCTAAGGTTTATTTTATAAGATATAGGAATGATAGTAAGAGAACTAGTCACTCTATGTCGTGAAAAGAGTAGCTGCTGTTTTATTTGCGGTACTCACTCAATCAATAAGGCTAAGGTTTATTTTATAAGATATAGGAATGATAGTAAGAGAACTAGTCACTCTATGTCGTGAAAATACATCAACGATATTTATGTATTAAAATAAAAATCCAACATTTCATGGTAAAAGAGAACTCATGACAATTAGATATCCTTTCTTGTGCTCAAATGTGAAAAATAATTACATGATATTTGAATATTGAGAGTGAACAACAAGTTATGAATTTTTTTCACTAAGGTACTTATTAGAGGCAAGTTAAATTAAAGAGGAAATAGTAGTATAATAAAAAAATATGGTTAAAAATCACCACTAGTCATGCGTTTCGCGTTTATCTCAAACTAGTCCTCTTTGTTTATTTTTGTTTTTCAGTAGTCCTCCACATTTTAGAAATTTGCATGTGTAGTTCCACCACGTACCTGTGATTTCTTAGGAGCTGCCATGTGGTATATCAAATAGTACATTTTTCATATTACATCCGGTCCATTCAATCTTTTGCCAATAATACCAGTATTATAAATTTGAAGATATAGATAAAGGTTTCAGTGTGTATTATTGTCAAAAGTTAGAGGGACCAAATGTGAGAAAAACATCTATTATTTCAATTACCACGTGGCAGTTCCTAATTAATTTAATGGACAAAAATTAAACATGAAAAATTTGAATATTTTGAATGTTGATATTTTTATATTTGGTTGGAAGTGAGATGGGCCTTAAGCTATGAGCTTACTTGTATATATAAATTTATTATTTATGATTCTATATACACATCGCAATAATTTATATTGCTTACATGTTTTAAACTAAACTAAACATATCTCCAAACAAATATTGATTAATACAAATTGGTCAAACAAAGTTTGGACAACGGTCCAAAAACGTTGTGCTCGTAGAAACTATAGAAAAAAATACCCAAAATATGAGATTAGGGTGTTTGTCGTAGAAACCCTGAAAATTTTAGGTGATTTGCGGCAACATGAGACTAACATCATAATCGAAATGATTTGAACTCGTTTTATGCATTAAAATGATAGTTTTATCGCGACAGCATACGACTTTCAGCAGAAACATGATAAGTTTTTCAAGACAACATAAGACGTTTCACAAAAATAAAATGTTTTTTGCGATAAAATAGTCACATGCTAAACTAACGTAAAACAAATTGATGACTCGTTGGAGTGACTTATAAGTATTACCTGGATAAGACTGAAATATGTCTTTTTGGTGAGTTGTGATTCTTCAAAAATATGTATTTCCGATCATACATATTTTTATATAGGTTTGGATCAATCTTATAAATAGTCTATTTGTCTATGGGAGATAAAAAAATAGAATTTATTACTCTCTTTAAATCTCTTAAGAAAATATATTCAACATTTATCAATCATTGTCAATTGGAATTGGTAGACTACTTCTCTAAATGGGTATAACTACAATCTTTGGAGAATATTACAGACAAAAAAATCCATAAAATTCCCCATATTCAACATTTGGGACTTAATTCCAATATGAAAGGCTAATATGGTTTTGCGGTACAAAAAGTATCAAGAAAATTTTCTATTCTTCTTTTCATCTTGAGGAAAATATCTCATGTGGTCTTACAAAACCACTCTGTAATCATTAACAGACAAAAAACCATTTGCTTCAGTGTACTATATGGAAGCATGGGTACCAGCCAAAACCATTATGCTCTCCTACCAAATTTCAACATTTAAGGAGGGAAGTAATTCATAAACAAGAAGTGTCAAACTAGATGTGAAATGGACAACAGGTTAAAGCCCGCATTCGATTAGAGCAGTATAAAACTCGAATACGAAACATATACAATCTAAGATTTAATTTGGAAGATTTTAGGTGAAGGAAAAGTTATCATAATAATATTCCGTCATACCAAAGATGAAATTCTTGGAAAGTTCGCCCCCATGTAGAAAGGGTCTTACAAAAGTGAAGCCGAAGGGAAGTCGGGTACATACATGTTATTGGATGAAAAAACAAACCATATTTGGAACCCATGGAACACCGAGCATCTAAAGTTTTATCATTTTTCTTAAGCTTCGACACCTTGTTACTTATTTATCTTATATTAATGATTTGTTTTACTTGGGATGTACAATTTCTTACCTCAATGGTGATGAGGATGAAACTAATACTAAAAGCGGTCAGATGGAACGAGAATATTTTAAAATGCATTCATATCTAGTAAACATTTATTTATATTGTTACACACGTATCAATTTACTTTACATCATAGTAATATAGCACATTTTACAAAGAAACCAATAACAACTACCATAGAGGATGATTTCCAAGTAACCCCCAACCCTCTATGAAGTCTCTTAAAAAACAACGAAAATTAATTCTTAGACAATTACAAAATTAGTATTCAACACCTAAGGAAACTTCACCACACCTCAAATATAAAAGACAATTGATAAATTTAAGATGATTGAGCTAGATTTCAACACCGTCAGAGTCTTCGACTCTCGTGTAAACAAGAACATACAAAAAGTATCTATGTCTTCCATTATTCAAAAAGTATTCTTCAGAACATTTGGAAGTTTTGGCTCTTATCTAAACAAGAACAAACAAAAAGTAGTTATGTCTAAGATAATTCCACAAGTAAACTTTAGCACTTTGGCGAGACCATGTACCCTAAGTTAAATAAAATAATTATCAAAACATGTGATAATTATAACCATGTGATAAAGTACCTACTAGGGATTTTCTCCAACCTACGAGACCAAAACTCAACCTTCAGCAGACTACATAGTAGCTTTGGGAAATTTTATCTTTGGCTCGTTTGAAGGATGCGAGAAAAATCATTTGGGGAAGTTGCACAATAATCGGATCAACGGCATTCGTACAACCTTTATAATCGTTGGTCAGTCATGTCTGGTGTGGTTTAGTTTTTGCTGAGGGTAATTTTGTAAAGTGTTTTGAGTATTAAATGTTTTGGTATAAAGTAGTGAGATATTTGAGCAGCCTGGTTGTATTAAATGTTCATTACCCTCATTAATGAAACTAGTTGTGGTATTTATACCCTTAATTAAGGACCGATGGGCTTTCGGGTCAAGTTATGAAACCGGGTCAAGTTTAAGGACCCAATTACTTATTAAGCTGATTAGCACATATCTTAGTCAAAAGGTGTTTAGGTGTTTCTTTACTTTTGTCCTGTCCGGATAATTCAGTGGCAAGTTTATGTCCGAATTGTCTGAACTCATTAGTAGCCCTTTTTTTTAGGCTTCGTCAAATATCTTTGGCATGACTAAAAATTTTACTTAGCCAGTGATGATTTTGTCCGACCTGCCTGTGCATCTAGTTCGAAGTTTGTCTGAACTGACTTTATTTCCCAGAATTCTAAGAGTTTTATTTTTGGATCGTGGAACACGTTTCACAATCCGATTCGACCTACCAGCCATTTGTTTTACCTAGATCGGCGCTCCGACTAAACCTATAAAGTGATCTAAGCATTTAATTTTTCACACGTCTGGGCCATTTTTAATCACTGCCAAACCTCTTCAACTCCTCCTAGGTAACAGTTATTTTTTTCTACTGATACATAAATCATTTTTTCACTATTCCATTGTCTTCATCATTCAAAAACTTTCTAGAGAGCTTTCCACATTTGCTTTCAAACTTGTTCTTGAATAGTTTTATGGTCACGGCCAGAAACACTCTTGTGAAAGGTGGCTGGTTGAATTTGTCAGAGTTAGAAAAAGCAAGAAGAGTCGAAAGGGAGAATCGTATTGCTACTGGTCTCTCAGGCTCCCCAAGCGAAAAGTCTGGTGAACCACCCCAAGATACTAACCAAGGGTCATCCTCGTCAAGAAATCCAAAACCTAAACAGTTGTTCAAACCAAGTCTTTTTTCACTCCCCTTAGGTTTTTCTGTTCAGGAGTCTCAACCCTCGACTACCAAGGAAAAAGCAGTCTCGAATGTTAGAAAACCTTCCCCTTTCTTAGTCATGGGTTCTGATATTGAGAAGTCCCCAGAAAAATCAACTCCACACTGGACGACTAATCTGGTCAAATCCCAAGCAACCACTTTGCTATCAAAACCCTCCAGATCGGATGCATCGAAGGCACCATCCAAAGATAAGCCCTCCGGATTGGAGGTGTCTAAAGTAGCACGAAAGGATAAGCCCTCCCGATCAGAGGCATCTAAGATAGTCGTAAAGGCGAAGTCCTCCGGATCCCAATCTCAACTGGACACCAGGCCTGTAGAAACAACAGGAGCTCATTCATCTGAATAGTCTTTGGTGCCAGAAGCTGATCCTCTCCCATCCACATCAACTGATAGACCTTCCACAGTGATGGAAGACAGTATCGAAGAGGCCCCCTTTGAAACTGAAGCATTAGGTCAAATCAGGGATGTTGCCTCTGATAGGAAGGGCAAGGACAAAGTCAAAGTTGGTGTGGCTCATCCGGATCTCCCGGAGTGCTTAGAGGGCAAGGTAGGGCCTTGCTTTAAAAATGTAAATGTTAAATATTTGATGGCCCTGCAGTATATAAACTATGTCTACACTCATACTGCTGAGTAGGGCCGGATCCGGACAAAGTGGGGGATCCTAGAATCAGTGAAGGTGAGGATACATCTCATACTAGAGACTCTGATGGACTGTAAACTCGACGAGGTGGTCATCTTCACTGAGGTGCTAAACTGGGGACTTCGGTTCCCACTGGACCCAGAAATTGTCAGGTATTTCCGAACGCCTGGTACTTTCTCCTCGTCTGCATAATGGCATCGAGGTTGTCGAAAATCCCTCTCCCCATGGAGAAATTTTCCCCTGTGGTAAGTCTATGCAAGAATCACCACATCCCATTCGACCATCACAACATGGGGAATAACTTCAAAGTGGTGGATGACTTACTAGAATCTGAGAAGAACTGGAGGACATAGTTCTTGTTCACCAGTGGTTAATGGGAGAATAGTAGGAAGATCAAGGCCAATACCAACCCAAGTATGTTAACTAGCAGATGGAAGAGCACGGGTAAGTTCGTTGTCTTTGTATTTCATGTTCTTCTTTTTTAGCCTACAAATATTTCTCTCTAGATTTATCTATTACTTCTTTTTTAGTGTTGCCGAAGGATTTTTCCGGATACTTGGAGGAGGGGTAAAGAACTTGTGCTAATCTGAATGCATGGGTTGTGGAGCTTTGGGGAATGCGTTCCACAACTGCTTCAGCTTTGGCAATCTGGTGAGGTCCTATCTGTGGAACACCACAGGTTGGAGGGATCTCACATGGGAAGAACTGACAACACCTCGTCCTCCTGGCGTAATCCTTAAACGGACAAAAGCGAAAAATGGTAAACTGGTGTTGCCTTCTAGAGCCAAGGCTCCCAGCAAGATGAAAGGGAAGAAAAAGAAAGCTGCAATAGAGGCAGTCCAAGCTGCCACAGAGGGGACCGGTTCGGGGAACCAAGGGGAATCGATGCTACCCTGCTCAAGGTAGTAGAAGCTGAGACGGTTAGGGAGGCAGGAGAATCACAATACCCACCAAGGCCTCCCAAAAAAGACCGGAAAAGGAGAGCAAGTAGTGATGAAAAGGCTTCCAAGAAGAAAAATGTCACCTTAGCGGAAGAAATAATTATTCGCCCTTCGGAGCCTCTACCTCCATCAGCCCCTGTTGACCCCATACTACCAGAGAATATTCCAACAGGTCCCAATCCAGAGAGGGTATCGAAGGAGGGATTTATGGAGTGGACATTAGTGCCCTTCAAGACATGGATCTTACTTCAACGACTCTGAGAGGGATAACTTTGCTGGTCCCTTCCGTCCTTCAAGCTCTTCTAACATGGTAACTTAGAATGGTAAGTCATTCTCCGTCTCCGGAGAAGAATACATTGTGACCCATTCCATTTTTGGTCACATCCAGCCAGTGCTTGATCTAAAGAGACAAGTGAAGAGTCAAACTGCACTCATCAATACCCTCACTACTGACAAAGAGTCTCTGTCATCCAATCTTCTTAATGCTAATCAGAGCATATTCAAGTGTCTTGTATTGAACTCCCAAAGACTTGTTATATCGTGAAAGAACTTTTCGAAAATCATTTATGCAAAAAAGAGCCATAATTATTATTTTTGGAAAGAGCATCTAATACACGTCTCAAGTTTTTTTTCTTTTGGGAAACTTTTGACGACATTTAAGCCGATATTGGTGTATGGTTTTTCTTACTTCACTAACAATAAAAAAACATTATAGTAAATAATGGAAAACGATATGGTAATAACTACCATCGAAGAAAATAATCAATACTTTTCAGGATCAGATCGGTGAGATTTGATAAAGCATACGAGGTGGAAAAATAAGTTGACGACACTCAGATACGTAGCATGCTTAAAGAGAAATACAAGTACCATTAAATCTCTTATATCTTAGGTATGTGGAATTTATAATATTATTGTAGGAAAAACGATCATCCTCCAAATTCTTCATTTTAAAACAATGTTAAAGGCCTTGTGTCCATTAAGAGGGAGGAATATTCTAAGTAAATAAATTCTTCGATCATAAACATGGCTAAAAAAAGAAACTTAAACTCTCGTAAACGATGTTTGGAATAAAAACTAAAATAAGTTTCCAGATGAATGGAATGAGTTCTTACAGTTTTGATAGACTATACCATGTTTCAAGAGATTGCAATCTTCGAAAGAAGAGTGAGAAGGTAAAAATTTGTATTAAATTTTTTAAAAAATTGTGATCGAAATCAATATTTCAAAAAATAAAATCGTTTAGCTTGTTGTAGGATACTTGTGCATCATTGCACATTATCTATAATAAAACTCAAATCAACAGAAGAAAGTAGTTATACATGTGAGTTTCCAATGCCCAACACCAACATATAAAAATTTAATGGCGTGCAAATATTGAGTTACTATTTACAAGTGGAAAATGATTATTCTCACGAATGTATTATATATTTTGGGAACACAAAAACTTGATGGCTGGTGATCTTTTGGCTAAAATAGAAATTTTATCCGACTACAAATTTAGATAATTTCTTTTAACTAAATGAAGTATACATGTTGGGAAATTAAGCATGCTTATGTGAAATAATGGTAAAAGTATTTAAATGTAAAAAAATAATAAAAATAATAAAAAAGTATATTTACTTTTGCCCTTTAATCGAATATATACGTCAAAGCACTGTAAATATAATATTAAAAACAGACTTATAAACTCTGATAGAGTTTCATATGAAAATTATATATTGTTCAAAAATATTATATTTGATATATATATATATATATATATGGGCGCGTGAGGGTAAAATATAATCTAGATTTACTTATGTATATTTTCTTAAATATAAGGATGTGACCGTTAATAAATTTAAAATATTCAAACAAGAAGTTAAATATCAATTAGACAATAAGAGTTGATGAGTTTTCATCTGATGAGTTTTCATACAATATGACTAATAAGTACTAAGGTTCCCGGTGGCATGGTGGTCATTGTGTGTCGATGCATATATGAACTACTTATATTAAGTAATGATATACACAATATTTTTGAAAGAAAGATTATTATGTCCTTTACTTTTAAGATAAAGGAACTTGAAGAGGTAGACATTATTTTAGGAATAACAATATTAAAACATAATGAATCTCATTGTATTGAGAATGAACTTGATAAATTCAAAAGTATAGAAATTAAAGAAGCACACACACTAGTGGCATTATAAAAATTGAAAAAAATAAAGGTCGAGTAATAACTCAATTGGAAAACACGAGTGTGATAGGAAGTTTGATGTATGCAACTTGATGCACTATAGTGGTTATTTAATTCGGGGTGACTAGTTCATTTTATAGTAGTAAATATATATGAAATATTAGAATAAATTGGAATGGTTTTAGGATATTTCAAAAAGACAAAAGTACACGTACTTTCAATCTTCCAATTTTCATAACATACTTTAAGGATACACGAACCTAAATAGGATTACTAGTTTTGCTGAAATAATCGACTAAAAGATCAATATTTCATTTTCAAGGAGGTTTTGTTTCTTGGGGATAAGATTTTAATTCACTCAACTATGAAATTTTAATTTATAGTGTTGGTTATAAATATAAAAATATTTATTGATTGAGGGACCTATTATTTAAACTACCATTCACCTCTAAAAGAAATGTGACAATCCAATTATATTATGGTAGTCAATCAAATTTAGGTAGAGCCTATATTGGAATACAAAGTAAGAATTATATGGATATAAGTCTAAAATACGAGTATGTTAGAAAACCGATTCAAAGTTAAATCACATCAGTTTCTTACTCGCGTTCTAGTTAGGACTTCAAAGATAGGTTCACCAAATCATTAGCAACGGGAATAAACATTGAATGACTGGGAAACATATTGATGGAAATGCCATTCACCTCTAAGATAAACAAAAAAATTCAATTACATTGTGATACTTAGTCAAATTTAGGTGGAACCTATATTGGCATATAAAATAATAAGTTTAGGTATATAAGTCTAAGACAAGGGTATGGTACACAATTGATTCATAGTGGAATGATATCATTCTTCTACATGTATTCTAGTAAGAACTTGGAATATCTATTTACTAAATCATTGAATTGAGAATTTGTAAGGTCTACATATAGAGGGATGCGATTAACACTTTTAAACTGGTATTTTGAAAATAACGGAAACCAAATTCAATTATAGAGAACCTAGACATCGAGTTTTCACTCGGTAAGAACAATTTATTTTTGAAATATTTTGACATATTAAATTTAGTTCCATATATGAAGAGTGTGTTATATATTTTTCGTAATTATGGAGGGATAAGCTCTAAGAAATTCTAATATTATTTGGCTAGCAGAGGTCACTGAGCAATTTTGTACTAAGTATGGCTCATTGCATAACTAGGGTCACTGAGCAATTTTGTACAAGTATTAGGTGTATGTTTAGTAACTTGTATTCTTCCTAGCAGAGGTCCTTATAGGTTCGATATCAATATGGCTCATTGCATAGCTTTAAGGAAGAGTAACTCCCCAGTTTTATTCGCGGCGAGGTCTATGTGGCCTATTACGTGGCCCTATGAGGGCTTGACTCAATGACCAGTTCGCTTATATGCCGTGTACAAGATATGAGCATAGTATGTCATTTACATAGCCTGTGGGCGTATCCAATTAGCCCGATCTTATTATAAACTCTATGGCATGGGCTTAATGCAACCCTTGCGTGGCCTGTAGGCATGGTCATTGACCTTTTTTTCTAACTGTAAGGACAAAGATGTAAACAAACACACATTGTGGCGAAAGCATACAAAATTACAAATCTAGTAACCCATAGTTTGATGCCTCATTAAAACAATCCCCCGTCCCATCAAGAGGGACCATCTACATCTGCTAGACGTTAAGCTCCGGCATGTAGATTGGAAATAACAGTATATGTCTCATCCTAGTTAGATCGTAACTACCCCAACGTCTTATCTATAAAGCTTTGAAAAATCTTCTTCATTCCCATATCATTGATGCTATGTGAGGCTTAAGGTGTGCATTGAAACGGACCCTCATTAGGCTCATGTACTGCTCTACTCACACTAGCGCTTGATCTTATCGCTCCTCTATAAGGTCTACGTATACTGCTCTGCTGACGTCGTTATCGTTTTCCTCTTAACTGACACGCGGTGGCTCGATATGATGATGTATGTCGGTACCACTGCTTCGTTTCCGTAGAACAATGCAAAAGAATTATCATTCGTGATTGTGTAGGGGTGGTTCGATAGGTCCACAAGACCTCAGATAACTTGTCTGACCACTTGTCGTTATCTCATTCGAGTTTCTTTTTTATACCCTCCAAGATAGTTCGGTTAGTGACTTCGACCTGACCATTTTTCTGAGGATATTAAGGCGTCAAAAATTGTTGGTCGAACCAAAATAGATTGTAAAATGCTGTGACTACGACATTCTGAAATTACGGGTCGTTGTTAGTCATCCACATTGCGGGCTGTTGCCCGTTAACGATTCCAAAAACTTGTGAGGATTTGATTAAGGATTAAATCACATATCTCATGAGCTCGAGTTTGGAAAAAAACCTTCTCTTCTACCCACTTAGAGAAGTGTTCCACTGTGACAAATAAGAATTGTCTCTTACCGGTTGTCATAGGAATAAGTCCTACCAGATCGATGTCCCTTTTATCAAAGGGCAGGGATGGCTACATGTTGCATTGGCTCGCTCGGTAGATATCTTGTATTGGAAAATTGTTGACACCTGTGGCATTGCTGGACGAATTGCTCCGCATCCACGACTAATTTTGCCCAATAATAACCAGCGAGTAAAAAAGGTCGGATAAGGCTTCGGTAACTGCAATATGCCCCTGCCTCACCCTCATGTAGGTCGTGCATAACTGTGGTAGCTTCCACTTGGTTGAGGCACCTTAGCAACGGTCGGGTGGTGTTTTTGCGGTATAAGACACCATCTAAAATACAGTATTTGGCAGCCTGTATCTGAAGTGTGCGAGCTTCTATCTTATCGGATATGAGGGTAACATAACTAAGATAAAGTAAGTAAGGTTCTCTCCCATCAGAGGTGTTGCTAAATGTGTGTACGACGTTGTTATTACGGGTTAGCTTTTTGGTAGGCAACTATTTTATGATAATGAGCGAATTGTCACCAAGAGATACAGCTTTGGCGAGGGTGTCGGCAACTGAATTTGCTCAGCGTGAGACTTGCTCATACTGTAACTTTGCAAATTGAGATTCATATTCATTAAGGGCCGCTAGATAGCAACACATTCCCTCTTTTTTGCACCATAAATGCCTTAAACCTTATTAATCACTTATTGGGAGTTCGATCGAGTTTTGAGAAGGCTAGCCCAACATATCACCGTTAATTTCATACTATAGATTACCGCTTCATACTTTGCGACATTATTAGTCACTGAGAGATTGAAGAAAATTTCTTGCCGAATCTCTTCTCCCGTAGGTATATGGCGGATAATCCTTGCTCCTCCTCCTGACCTGCTCGATGCTCCATCTGTATTGACAGTCCATTCGTCTAAGTCTATTGGTATCTTAGTATTATGTTTTGTAGGAGAAACCTCTTCGGGTGAAGGAAACTTTGTCAGGAAATCTATTACAACCTTCCCTTTGATTGTCGTTCGTGGCTCGAACTGGATATCATATTCCCCGAGCTCGATGCTTCACTTGGTCAGTCTTCGTGAGGTATTCGGCTTTCGCAAAACCGATTTAAGAGGGAAAGATGTACAGACTTTAATCGTGTGACCCTGGAAGTACGGGCGTATTTTCCGAGCAGTTATTACTAATCCCAATGAATGTTTTTCCAAATTAAGGTACCGAGTCTTTACGTCGATTAAAGTTCTGCTAGTATAATAGATAGGTCGCTGGACTTCGACTGGCTCTCTTACTAAAACTGCACTGACCAAAAATAGTGAAACAAATAAGTATATAAATAATAGCTCACCGAAAAGGGGTATAGATAAAAAAATTTGCGACGTAAGTTAGTTTTTCGCTCGATGAATGGCTTCTTTCATTCCTCGGTTTACTCGAATTTCTTATCCCCTCGAAGTATCTCAAAAAAGGATGGCTCTTGTCTAACGATCTAGAAATGAAGTGGGAAAGTGTCGCAAGGCGTCTTGTAAGATATTGCACTTCCGTATAAGCCTTTGTAACTGCGCCGGGTTGACATCCATCCCTTTTTTATTGATGATGTAGCCTAGGAATTTAACGCATCGTACTCCGAAATAATTTGATCGGATTGAGCTATAAATTGTACTGACGTAGGAGGTCGAACAATATTTGGAGCATCACAAGTTGTTGGTCTGCCGTATACGTCTTGACGATCATGTCATTGATATATGCCTCCATATGGTAGCCTAGGTGCTCGTTAAAAATGTGATTAACAAGGCGTTGATATGTAGAGCCTGTATTGTTTAGTCCACACGGCATGACCATGTAGCAGTATAGGCGACGCTCAGTTTGGAACGCGGTGTGCTCTTTATCTGAAGGGTTGAGGTGGATTTGGTTATAACCCGAGTATGCATCCCGAAGCCGAGTTCAGAAGTTGGTCGATTCGTGGTAACGGTAACATATCCTTTGGACATGCTCTGTTCAAGTTTGTAAAGTAGACACACATGCGCCATTGACCTCATTCTTCTTCACTAACACCCGATTTACAAACTAGAGCGGATATCGAGCCGGCCAGATATGCATATGCCTAAAAACATTTGTTACTTCAAAAGATATGGCCTCTTGATTCTCGGCAGAAAAAAGAGGTCGCTTTTGCCACCCAAGTTTAACATACAAATCGATAGCCAATTTATGGCAGATGACTGAAGGATCGACACCTGAAACATCGCTAGCGTCCCATGCGAACACATCCAAATTTTTCTCTATCAGTTCAACTAATGATTATTTAAAAAAGGAGTTCAGATGATTACCGAACCGAAACGTGCGACTCTTGGTTACTATCTCCTCCACTAAGTCAGGCGGATCCTCTTATGGTTGTTCTGATTCCCTCAGATCATCTACTTATTCTGGCGAGGGCGGTGCACTATCGTTTTCCACTGCTCCCCCCTCACCAGTTAAGTGCTATCGAAGGGGCTTTGCTGGAGATTCACATCTGTCATTTGGGATAACATTACTTGTTGCCTCTGGATGTCTTTCCTTGTTAGCATTTTCTTCAATAGTCACATCGGATTCCCCTTATCCCCCTCCCCGTCGTGATGAACAACCACCGTTGTTTTCCTTTAGCTTCTTGTACATAATTACCAGGTTTGTCTTCATTGACTAGGTGTACTTCTTCCCTCTTCTCGGGTCATCTTTGGTGATTGTGTTGCATGATAAATAAGATGAGCTCCCGGTTGTCTATCAACCTCTGAGTTTCTTCTCTCAGTTGCTAGTATTCATCGGTTAGATGTCCATGATTATTGTGGTATGGGCAAAAATACATGCTCGATCACTTGAAACAAGGGACACTCATTATTCGCGACGTTTGATACTTCGTTCTTCTTTTCGTTCGATCATATATGACTGATATGGACTCGGTCAACAAGGTAAATTTTATGTACGGATTTTTGTAGTGTTGTGGCCGTCGGCTTGTATCTCGATGAGGTACACCATCATTCCTACTACAGTCAGGTAGTCCCCCTTTAGAATCTGAAATATATTTTTCAGGTGAGCCTCCTTTTCGAGCATCATCTGCTCGTATGAACGTATCCACGCGGTCGAGTAGATTTCCTATCATCTCTGTCGAAAATTTGATCAAGTCGGAATATAGTTCCCCTCAGCGGTTAAGACCTCTTTTCAGAGAAGCTACAACAATGTTTTGCTACAGAGTTGGAAATGACTCACCTCGAATATCGCTCACGTCTGAGATCCTTGTTACCAACAAACCTTTCTCTAAATACCTTCAATTAGCCAGCAAAATCATGAATGAATCCTTTGGGTGTGCTGCTGAACCAGTCCATTTCGTTTCCCTTAAGGGTCATTGAGCACGCTCGGCACATCATAGGGTCGTCAGGATTAAACACCATCCATCGTAATTGCTCAATGTGTCTCTTTGGATCACCCATTCCATCGTAAGATTCCATTCTGAATGGGTCGAACTTCCTTGGTAACTGGGTCTCTAGGATGTTTTCCATGAAAGGTGATTATTTGAGGATGTAATTGGACATTCTCGGTCATACCTGGTAATAACGAATGTCTGCATCCTATCTGGCCCTCTTCGAGACAATGTGGTGTACCTCTTTCCTAGGCTCTTGTTCATTGGGGCGCTTCTTACTCCCATTCTCTCCTTATCCCTCTCTTTTGTCTTCATGCTTGGAAGACCGGTCCCCTCGACTCTCGCGGTTGGAATCGAGCCCGGACGGGTGGTTAGCTGAACTGGTTCCTCTTACCTTAGCAGTTAAGGGGTAGATTGCATCATTCATTCCTGCTAGGGTAGCGTGCATGGCTTGTTCTCGGGCATCTCGTTCGCATGCCATCCTTAGTTTCTCTTGTTTTAGGTTCTGAAGCTGTTGTTCTAGTTGTCCGAAAGTCGGCGCTGCCGTCGGGTTATCACCCAAGGTTTTATGCACAACATTGGCCGCTATGAGTCTGGGCGGGTTAATTTCTTGTTTGATCCCAGCGATCGACTACGTCAGCCGTGCTGTCGGTCCCACGGGGGCTACAACAACGACCTTTGGGTCATTGGCTGTGATAGGATGCAACACATCTTGTCTCTTTCCGATTCGCCCAGTTTTGCAAGTTATGTTCTCACAGACAGCGCCAAATTTCTTTTGGAGAAATAACAAAGAGAAATTTCAAGTATAAATTTTTTATTATCAAGGAAGAGAAATTACATTGCTTAAGGGCTTTCTGCTTATTTATACCCTTGATTACCGTCTACAAGTCATTACTACGAAACTTGACTCCACTAACTACACGTAGAACTTTATTTACATCGTGGGACCTAAATTAATGGCCATTACATTAGTGGTTTGACTGGTTAAATTAATATGGCTTTAAACCGTCACCTTAATTATCCCTTAACGTAACCGGTTTATACGCATAATAGACTAAGCGTATTTTTAGTATTTTCCTCTCAGCTCGGTAAGGTGCTCGATCGGCCTCATCCTCATAGTAGGTTGGGCTCCTTTCCAGTCTTCTCCTCTCAGCTCGGTGCGTTGCTTGATCGAACTTATCCGCGTAATAGATTGGGCGCTTTTCCAGTCCTTTTCCCTCTATTCGGTATGATTCTTGTTCAGCCCTCTTTTCGCTTCAGCAAAAGGTCTGGTTATTTTCCTATGCCCTCCTATCTCTTATTGCTCGCTCGTGGTTATCTTAACCTATAAGTTGTTGGTCGATCTTCATTCGTTTAACTACCGTCTCTTCGCTCAGCTTCGATTCTTCTTTGTCTGACCTCACCTCTACTCGTAATTCCTTCCTATTTTGTAACTAGCTCAACTCGTCATCTTTTTTGTCCAGCTCCCCGTTAATTATTCATATGTCTATTCTCTCTATCTCTATGTATGGTGATTATCCCCTTATCAAACCAAAATCGACTCAACTGCCGAAAAAAATAAATTAGAATTTCCACAACAATTTAAACATAAAACTCAAAATAAGAGATTACACATCTTCGCTGTCGTAACAGTCAAATATATAGATGTTTGTCGTGGCAATGAGAGATCGACACTATCCTGGAAACTATTCAATTTTTTTTACTCCGAAACATAAAGCTTGTTGAGACGAAAAAGAAAATAATTTAGTTGATGGTTGTTGAGAGACTCCGTAATTAGTGGTTATTGTTTAGGAGTCGTTTCGTTTATTTAGGAGACGATACCTTAATTAGATTGGTGTAAGTTATTATATAAACACAGGAAGTGAATCAATCGAGGCATCTCATTGCTTTGCAATCTAGTTCACTCCAATTTTCTGTTAGGGTTTTTCTTTGAGCCATGTCTTTTCATGGTATCAGAGCCTGACTTACACACACAATAAAACAATGGCCGGCGACGATGAAAAATCACCATCGTCACCAAGAAGGGAGATGAATTCACCATTTTCTCTCGTTGCTTGTCCTCACTGTCACAAGCATGGTCATGACAAAAATAATTGCTATGAAATAGTTGGATATCCCCAGGGGTGGTTGGATCAAAACAAGGCTGATGTGGGTGCTGGTCGTGGTCGTCAGCAGGCTGGTCGTTGGCGTGGTTCCGCTCGTGCTAATGCAACAAGCAGTACAATTGGAGTATCCTCTACTAAAAGCGCCACCGATCAACTCTTCACACCAGAACAATGGAAAGCTCTTGCAGGCTTAATTGGTAATGCTCCTGTTCAGGATGACAGGTTGAGTGGTAAGTTTGACACGAAGTCATGGATCATTGACACTGGGGCAACTCATCATGTTACCGGTGATTTGTCTTGGTTATTTGACACTGTGGCATTATTTGACTGTCCAGTTGGACTTCCTAATGGTGAATCTGTCGTTGCAACAAAATCTGGTTCAGTTCGATTATCAGATAAATTAACTCTTAATAATGTTCTATATGTGCCGAAACTCAATTGCAATTTACTTTCGGTTTCACAATTGAATGATGACTTACATTGTATTGTCCAATTCAATTCTTATATGTGTGCTATACAGGACCACACCAGGGAGCTGATTGGGACGGGAGTTAGGCGAGATGGACTTTACTACTTCTTTAGAGATGAAGGTGATTCAGTACAACATGTGTCTGTCAACAAAGCAGAATCGACTTTGGAGTTGTGGCACAAAAGGATGGGACACCCTTCAGCAAAAATAGTAAAGTTACTTCCTCCGGTTGGTAGTCTTAAGGGTAGTTTAAATAAAGCTTGTGAAATATGTTTCCGTGCTAAGCATCCAAGAGACAAATTTACATTAAGTGACAATAAGGCAACTAGAATTTTTGAGAAAATACATTGTGATTTGTGGGGACCTTATAAACATGTCTCTTCTTGTGGAGCTCGGTATTTTTTAACTATTGTTGATGATTTCTCAAGAGCTGTATGGATTTATTTGTTGGTTGATAAAACAGAGGTTTTTCGTATGTTCATGTTTTTTATTGCAATGGTAGATCGACAATTTTCTCAAACAGTGAAAGTCGTTCAAAGTGATAACGGTACAGAATTTAAATGCTTGCTTGACTACTTTTCTGCAACTGGTATTTTGTTCCAAACTTCCTGTGTGGGGACCCCACAAGAAAATGGGAGGGTTGAACGAAAACACAAACATATTTTAAATGTCGGGAGGGCATTACGCTTTCAAGCAAATTTGCCTATTTATTTTTGGGGAGAAAGTGTTCTGGCTGCTGCTCATTTAATAAACTGCACTCCTTCTCCTCTCTTAAACAATAAACCACCTTTTGAAATTCTATTTGGTACCCCTCCTTCATATGAGGAAATACGCACCTTTGGTTGCCTTAGCTTTGCTCATAATCAAAAATCCAGTGATGACAAATTTGCAAGTAGAAGTAGAAAATGTGTTTTTTTGGGTTACCCGTTTGGAAAGAAGGGGTGGAAATTGTTTGATTTGGACAGAAAGGAATCGTTTGTTTCTCGAGATGTCAAGTTCTTTGAGGATATTTTTCCGTTTAATAACCCAGGTGCTGCAAATATTATTCCAGAAAATATTGTGCCTACGGCACATGTTGAAGTTGATCATGATTTTGCTGATTTTGTTAATGCTGATTTGCCTAACCCACAAGTCCAAACACAACCCCACCAAGATCAAGCATCCCATTTTGATGCAGATCGGGACCCAGGTTTCAGGGAGGGTGGGCAGGTCCATACCGAGACTTCATCAGCAGCACAAACAAAGGCCCCTTCTCAGTCACAAGTTGTTTTGCCTGATAGGCCCGAGTCACCAGGACTTGATAATACACGCAATGGGCAGTCCGTTCCTATGGGAAGGGGGATGAGGAATAAAATTCCTTCAGTTCTATTACGAGACTTCGTTACTCATACTGTTATAGCTGAAAGTCCATCTTCCGCCACTCCGTCTCCACAGCATCCCTCAGGTACCCCTTATCCCATAGCACATTATATAAATTGTGACCATTATTCTGTGAATTATCAGAAGTTTCTTGCATCTATTATTTCGAGCAATGATCCCAAGTCGTTCAAAGAAGCTATGAAAGATGTAGGTTGGCAAAAGTCAATGCAGGAGGAGATTCGGGCTTTGGAGGAAAATGGTACGTGGACGCTTGAACCTCTTCCAAAGGGTAAGCGTGCTTTGGCAAGTCAGTGGGTTTACAAAACCAAGTATTCCTCAAGCGGTGATATTGAAAGGCTCAAATCCAGATTAGTAGTTTTGGGGAATCATCAAAAAGCAGGTATTGATTATAATGAGACTTTTGCTCCGGTTGCCAAAATGACTACGGTACGTGCTTTCTTGGCTATTGCAGCTTCGAAAAATTGGGAACTTCATCAAATGGATGTTCACAATGCCTTTTTGCATGGAGATCTTGAGGAAGAGGTTTATATGAAACTTCCCCCTGGATTTGAGAGTTCTTATCCAAACTTGGTCTGCAGGTTACGAAAATCTCTTTATGGGTTGAGACAGTCTCCGAGATGTTGGTTTGCAAAGTTGGTCACGGCTCTTAAAGGATACGGTTTCTTGCAATCCTACTCTGATTATTCCCTTTTTACTTACACTAAGGGCAATGTTCAAATAAATGTGCTAGTGTACGTCGACGATCTTATTATTTCTGGGACTGATTCCGCTGCACTTAAGGCATTTAAAGCCTATCTCAGTGACTGTTTTAAGATGAAAGATCTTGGCAATTTGAAATATTATCTCGGAATCGAGGTGGCAAGGAGTTCAGCTGGTTTGTTCTTGTGTCAACGCAAGTACACGCTTGACATTATTTCGGAGGCTGGATTATTGGGAGCCAAGCCGTGTGGCTTCCCGATTGAGCAAAATCACAAATTGGGTCTCGCAAACGGGGTGCTTTTGTCGAACCCTGAATCCTATCGTAGATTAGTGGGTCGGCTCATTTATCTGGCAGTGACCCATCCAGATTTGGCCTACTCGATTCATATATTATCTCAGTTTATGCAGGAGCCCAAAATTGAGCATTGGGAGGCAGCTTTGAGAGTCGTTCGTTATTTGAAAGGTACTCCGGGTAAGGGTATTTTGTTACGTGCAGATAGTAATCTATCTCTGCAGGGTTGGTGTGACTCTGATTGGGCAGCATGTCCAATAACTAGACGCTCTTTGTCCGGATGACTTGTGTTTCTTGGACAATCTCCTATTTCTTGGAAGACCAAGAAGCAATACACAGTTTCTCGCTCGTCTGCAGAAGCGGAGTACCGAGCTATGGCAGCCATTACTTGTGAGCTCAAATGGTTGAAGGGGTTGCTTCTGAGCTTGGGCGTGCACCACCCTCAGGCAATCCAGCTTTTTTGTGATAGTCAGTCAGCCCTCCATATGGCCAAAAATCCGGTATTTCATGAACGCACCAAACACACTGAGGTTGATTGTCACTTTGTTCGGGATGCAGTAGTCGATGGTTTGATTGCTCCGTCATATGTTCCTACTGGTGCACAATTGGCGGATATTTTTACAAAGGCCCTTAGAAAGAAACAATTTGATTATCTTCTTGGCAAGCTGGGAATTTTTGAATCTCATGCTCCACCTTAAGGGAGGGTGTTGAGAGACTCCGTAATTAGTGGCTATTGTTTAGGAGTCGTTTCGTTTATTTAGGAGACGTTACCTTAATTAGATTGGTGTAAGTTATTATATAAACACAGGAAGTGAATCAATCGAGGCATCTCATTGCTTTGCAATCTAGTTCACTCCAATTTTCTGTTAGGGTTTTTCTTTGAACCATGTCTTTTCAATGGTATATAATTGGTGGTTCGCTGCGGCGTCTTATAATGAGCAATGCACGCACAACATATTCTTATTCGGAACATTTCCAATTGGGCATATATTTTTATCGGATTCGAATAATTTTTATTGTTTCCCAATTTATTTCCCTCTTTTCCATTCATGTCAACTGGATTTGACTGGATTTAAAGTCTTTTGCATCAAGCTCCTTGTTATATACAGAAAAATTAAAGAACAAACCCAAAACAATAAGCATACCGAAATAACTTAATTGTTTTTTTAAACTATTATATACCTCATCCTTTCTTTCTTTTCTTATTTACGGACAACATTCAAAGTAATATACATGCACCCTTTTTTCTACTGGGCTAAAATTGCAAACACAAACATGTAAATTATCATCTGGCAAAAGACAATTACAGTTTTATTCAACATAGAATTCAAGTGTTACCTATCCAGATGCATCACAACGTGGAAGAAACATCTTTAATTACTATCTCAGCCTTAGGACTGATATTACACGGTTTTCATTAAAAAAAACCAGTTCTTTATGGTGACTTATATTTCAATATATGCGGGTGTTGTTAACTTGTCACACAGTTAGCGTCTTCTGGCAGCTGTTTCCCTTTGACAATTAAAGAACATAGCAGCAACAGGGAGCCCTAGTTCGTTTTCTTGCGCAAAACATCTTGTGTCGAAGCCATCCCTTAAAGATGGTAGACTCACCACTGCGTTCCTTCGCTTTTGCTTGAACAGAACGAACACAAACCTGTGGATTCCTATGTTTGGCCTTGGTATTTCGTATTTCACCAATTCTGTTCCTGTTTCATTTTATTTTTTGTCTTTAAAAATGTCTATGGGCTCACAACTACCTTAACAAAAATACAAACATTGGAGATAATGTTTTACCCGGCCACAAATTTTGTAGCACAGACTATATTAGATGCAGTTATAAAGTAATTCAAAAATATTTGTTATACTATTAGTTTAGAATGAACGAAAAAATTATAAATTTTTGTTTTTTTCTTATGTAAAAATTCGGTATGCCCCATCAAAACTTGAATGAAATTTCAAGTCATTTGTACCAATTTGTTTTTTACAATTTCTCCAATATGAGGTAAAATAACAACTTAATATTGTAGTTGAATTGAAACCAAGTTAGTGATGACTCACCAAAGGCGATATCGGTTGTGCCTGGAACATCCGTAACAATCCTACAAGATCAAAACAATAAGCATCGGTTCTCTCTTTGTTTTTCATGCCAACTTTCTTTCTCGATCTACTTTAGTATTGCCTTGATAATCATATTTTTTCAATCGTATATAGTACTAAACTTCTTTAATAGGAAATATAAGCCATTACATAATAATAAACAAGACTTGTTAATAGAGAAAGCAAGTGAGCCCGTACCATGAAAACTTGTTTTCCATCTAATAATTAAGTTGGAAACATATATAGGGTTTAAGAGATAAAAGGTACCAGTGCAAGCGCTCCTTGAGATAAGGATCACTAGGACCTGGAACATCAGGGTCCGTCATAACCTAAAATCAAGAACAAGTTCTTTTTCATTCTAATCTATATATGGACATGTAGTTATAATGGATATGAATTTTAAGATACCAAGGTGAAGAAGGATCTCATGTCACCACCCTGAAGCTCGACTTTAGGTTTGTAAGTAACAGCAGAAGGCAAAAGCTCAAGGCCATTGAAAACCTGCTTGTTGGAGCTGTAAGTGACAGTCATTATACTACTTGCATTGAAATTATCAATAACATCACCTATTACTCCACTAACAACAAGAGGATCTAAAGAAGTCATTGAAGAGAAAGACAAATAGTTAAGGATTTATTTGTTATGATTCTCTTAAAATCTGTCTTTGGATTGCTTAGTGATTATGTTGTAAAAATGCCTTGTATTAATACTGTAAATAACATAACATAAAGAGAATATAGAATATATGTGGAATTTTTTAGAAGAATCAAAATAGACTATAATAATGTTTATGATATGATTAATTATGGTTTTGGGATCCTACTTCCTAGCTAGCTACTAATCTAAGTGCATTTGTAGTGCTGAAACGTTATTTTAGTGCAATACCAAACCAATTAAGTGTAAGAATACCTATTAAGTGTAAGAATACCTTTTTACATCAATTAGGATTCGATTTATCTCATATTGGTTTTGTCCATTTGAAGTAGTGTTTAGTACTCTGTCCGTCCTAAACTTTAAAACTTTGAGCTTGAATGGTAAGTAATTTTGTGGCGGTTGTTTTTTAAGGTAAATTTGTGTGAGTGGTTTATTTGTTAAACTCGAATGATTAATACGGTGAATAAAGGGAACAAATAAGTTTTGTAGACACTCTTGTTAGGATTTGATAGAGGTTGGTTGGATATTGGAAAAATGATGAAGTAGTATGTTAACTTATTTGTCGGAGAGAAACTAAGGTGGTGGTTAGTGGAGAAGATATTTAAGATTACAAGCTTCTAATGCCAAATAAATACAATATTACTTGTTAAGAGATTCAGATAATCCCCGCGATGAGAATCTTGTTTTAATTATATGGAGAGATTTGGGCCAAAAGTATAATTGAACTTTTGACACAACTCTCATAGATCATATCCCTTTATTCATACATTATTAAGTTGCGACATAAAATTATAGATTACATGTGACATATTTACAATGGATTTCAGCCTATACAAATTCTACCCTTATAAGCCTTTTAGTTCTTGCGAGAGTATCGAGAAAGGACTAGAATTTTGAATATTCTTCTTTGGATGATGTTTGTTGTACAAAAGTCTATTTCACTTTTAATCTTGAGGTTGAATGTTCATGTCTAGCGAAGACCTGATGAGTCAAACTATTAAACCAATTACGGCTAGACACGTAAAAACCTCTTTCTCCTAAGAGACCTCCTTTGAGAAACAAATAGTACACATAGGCATAGACATTGATCAATTACTATTAGGAGGCAGTTGAAATTTTATAAAACTTGGTTCATTGTCAATGTATACCTGTAGCCCCTTTTGTCCTTTTAAAAGATGAATGAATTACCAAACAATTGTCTTGTTATGTTGAGTGAGTAATTCAACATTTTTTGTTTATGCATGACCTTTACTTTGTTCTCATGTCTGTCTTAGACTTTTTTTTTTGGTAATTGTTTTGCTTATTTCAAATTCTATCTAGCTATATTTTTTGTTATTTATTGTGAAAGATAATAATTTTTAAACAATAGATGATGATGAATTGCATGTTTTTGAGTGAACGAAATGTAAACTGAAACATTTATAAAGCGACTAAAGATTATAATATTTTTAAGTTCGCGTTGTCTTTTTAGATGTTTAACGTTTTTCATCTTGATCATTTGATTCATTTTGTTCACGGCCTACAATATATGTTTTATTTGAGGAAATTGATAACCTCATTCGTTGTTATTTGTGTAAGTGGTTGTGCTTATACTCACTTGGAGAAGTACTCTACATCTACCAATAATGTGTGTAAGGATTATAATATTTTTTTCATGCGTGTTTTCTTTTTAGATGTTTAGCTTTTCATCTTGACCATTGGATTCATTTTTATTATGACCTACAATATATATTTTATTTAAGGAAATTTATGACCTTATTTGTTGTGAATTTATGTAAGTGGTTGTGCTTATACTCACTTGGATAAGCAGTCTATAACTACCAATATAAATTTCCCTTCTCATTATACTTTAGGTAACATCTCTACAATATTAAGTACCTATTTATCAAAGGCAATTCCCTATAAAATTATCTCAAGTAACACAATTAAAACTTGTATTTAGTTTGGGAAACACTTGTAGTTGTTGTAGTTTTTCCTAAAACATTTTACATCTTCAATAAATGTGAGTGAGTAGTATTCTTAGAATAATATTATTTTATGAAAAAAAAACTTATAGCAATAATAGAGACTTCCTTTTTCATCACAGAGCTCTTCTCGTACAAAGTTTGTTCTGTCCGAGCTGAGACATCTAAGAAAAGATTTTTCTTTGAAGATTACTTCTGATGTTATGTTTGAACAAGAAGATGAAGAAAAATCATTTCTAACTGCATTGTATGCTCTTGGTATTCGTTCAAACATAATATTCTAAAAAAGAGTTGCATGTTGTTAAAGCTCATTTAGATAGTATATAAGGTTCTCGTTTTTGGATTTTATTTCTTTTAAATCAGGAATGACTACCAGCTGGGAGTCCACCAGGAGCTTCAATATTTTAACTCTAAAAATATTTGCTAGTGAAAGTTCTGCTATTGCTATCTAATATGATTTCTTAATGGATAGCCCAAATTTTATAGATTGACTTAGATTCCCAATTGGAGATATTTTTTGAACTTTTGCGTCAGATCCTAAGATATTTTTTTATCCCTTGCAGGTGTATGACTCCCTGGTTGTAATACAGGTAGGAGGTCTGCCAAGGCTTGAGCCTGAATTGTAGTTTGTGGTTCAAACTTTATATCATAATCCTTCAATTCACTTAATCATATAATCAACCTCCCAGATACAATTGGTTTTTAATAAAACTCTTATGCTGAATGAGGTTTGTATTATAGTTATATGAGGTTGAAAGTAATTTTTTGTTTCTTAGCTTCAACTATCAATGTTAAGGAAATTTTTTTGGTATTATAAATATCTAGTCTTGACATCTAGCAATGACTTGTATATATAATGAATAGCCTTAGATTTTTATCATTGTTCTCTTATTAGTACAGCAGTAACAACAAATTATGAGACTTTCTAATAAAGAAATAAAGATTGATATGGCTTCGTCTTTGTCAGTCTATCACTTCACAATCCGGAGTGTAATCCAATTTCCTTGTTCCCTTTAGTAGTTGAAATAATTTTTTACAGTTAGCTAAACATCTTGAGATAAATTTATTTAACACTAATATACTCCTACCATTATATGTACTTTTTTGTGGAGGGTCCATGAAAAATATGTTTGATAGTTGAGTAAAATTAACCACTATACCATTTTTGTTAACCACGTTCTAAAGATCTTTCGAGATCTTACATTGAATGTACACGTATCCATATTGAGCTTCATATTTCCTTTATTTCAATTTTTTTCAGCCAAGTCGTCCAATCAATCCTCATCTTGTATGGTAGTCACTAGTTTATCATCAATATAAGCTTGTAGGTTCTAGCGATTTGTGTTTTATAAAATCAGTTCAAAAGTATTGATATGTAACTGATATGCTCTTTGGTCCGAATGTTATTAGTTAATAACAATGCAGACCCATATGATCTAATAAAGGTTTATTCTTGATCATCTTTATGCATTGGATTTTGTGCTATCTTGAAAATGCCTCCATAAAGGAGAACATATTATTTCATCATGTTCCATCGCCTAATTGATTACTTCTTAAAAGAGAAAAAAGATCCTTGAAGGATGATTCATTTTTAAATCTGTGAAGTTCTCATATATTATCTACTTGTCATAGTTTTTCTTTAGACTCTACATGTCATAGTTACATTACCTCATATGACCTAGTATTGTAAACATATTTATTTCTTCCATTATCACTTTAATGTTTTGTTGGAAGTATGCCCTCATGGTTTACTTGATTAACCAAATTTTGTTTTTTGATAAATTAATCATAATAAATGAATCTTTGGATTCATGTTAGATATTGGGCATTCTAAGAAAACATGTTTAAGTTTTTATTTTGAAATTATCTCACAAGTTGTACTAGAGGTCGGTGAGAATGTCTATGTCGAGTCTTAAGATTTCATTTTCTTACACTTGTATATTTTTAGCTTCTTCTCGTGGATTTGTAAGGTGCAGAGCTTGTCTAGACTGATCCATATTATCTAAAATGATGCCTAGTCCTTCTCATTTCAAATATTTAAGTGTTACAGAAGTAATATAATATTACCTTGAAGCTCTTTGACATCTTCTATTTACTCATACCTTTCCATGTATCACATAACAAAATCATAAATGTACTATTAATAAAACGTGTATTTGGTCTAGCCACGATCTTCCCAAAATCACTTTGTATACATAATATCTTCCCACTGTCATAAATAAAAATTTGATATTTTATTGACCTCATTCCTTACCAATGTCACTTCCAATGCCAAATCCTCCAGAACGTTGAGTACCATCCACAAATGAATATAGTTAAGATTATTTATGTTAGTATAAGAACTAGGGTTATTTTGCGGAGAATATTACCTCTAAGTTTTGGTAGTTTATCACATATTTAGTTTTCTCAAAAATTATTCCCAAATTTTATGTTAACTCTCTTTAAGGACCTTTATTAGCGTTCTTCGAGTTTTGGTTGGTATTAATGTTTGCTATCTATTCCCCTCTTCAGTTTTGATCATAATATTTTGGTCGACTATAAATTTATTGTCATTATGCTTAGAATTTGTGTGCACGACTAAAGTGAGTTCATTATTGATTTCTTCTTCATAAATATTTCTAATAAAATCCCCCTTAAGGGACGTGGTTTGTACACTATAACTACGACAAAGTTATGATAGTACTGGAACGTTTTTTCCATGAATCTCTTTGTGTAGCCTTTCAATCGTTTATTGTTTTTCTAATGGGCGATATAATCTCCATATCTCCACATATGATATTTGATCTTTGTTATTTGGGATAATTGTTTTTAGTCATGAATGACAACTTTTGCATATTTGTTACATCTTGGTAGTGATATATGGGCATAAAACTTATATCCTTATCACCATTTACTTCACCATAATTCTACGCACTTTTAATTTGATATATTTACCGCATAGCTAGAGTGGTAGTCCTGTTTTACATCAGTCTTTAATAATCAGTTTCTCTTTTTTCATCTTCTTTTATTAATTTCTCAATATCCATCGACCGAGTGACTGTAGCAACAATAGTCGTCGGTGGTGTTTTTTAAGAGATCACTTAGATTATTCTGTACACATAAAATGATCAATTACATATGTATTTATCATCATAACTTTCTCACAGACTAATTACTTTGTTCTTCAAATAAAATATAAAATATGAAACTGAACCAATCTGGTGAAGTGAATTTATTTTAGAATATTATATATTACTTACATTATTAATTCGATGAATGCAATGATTCAGTAAAATGTTAAAATATTGGGCAAACTCGGTAAAAATAAGCCAAAACTTGGAAGAAAGATGCAAGAGTTTGTCTACGGACTAAAACATAATGGACGGTAGGTCACCGTGGAAAAGATATTAATGTGATAATGAAGAAGATATTTTAAACTAAAACGATATAATGCAATTATCAAAATGGCTCAAGCACAGAACATATACGAAGGAAAGATTTAAATAAAACACAGGATTTAACGTGGTTCGACAATTGTCTACATCCACGGGCGCCGCCAAAGAAAAGAGTTTCACTATGATAGAAAAGGTTACAGATTTCAGATTGTGTTTTGTGTCGCCTTAGTAATCTATTTATAGGGATTTAATAGACTTACTAGACTATGGGCATAATGGGCTAATACCACAAGACTAACTCAAGTGATTGCATAATATCACTATCACACACACAAAACTGTACTGCCGAATAGTACACTGTCAAGGCACTATTCGACTCATTCACAACAAATCTTCCCATTGAGGCGAATATCCTTTCTTCGCTATCAATAAAGAACCTTCTCTTCTTCTGACTCACCAAATACCCTTAAGGCATTCACTCTATACTGCGAACACCGATCCAGTTTAGGCACTCCCTAAACTTTCGAACTGATACTGCCTTGGTCATTATATCTGCTGGATTATCGTGTGTAGACACTTTCTTCACATAAACAATTCCCTTTGATATTTATCACGAATAAAATGATACCTGACATCTGTGTGCTTTGTACGCTCATGGTACATCTGGTTCTCTGTAAGGTGTATGGCGCTTTGACTGTCACAAAACACTTTTGTAGTAGTCCTATCCAAGCCCAAATCTGCCACCAAACCTTGGAACCATATTGCCTCTTTAACTGCTTTTGTTATCGCCATGTACTCTGCCTCTCTTGTAGGCAAAGCTACAATAGCTTGTAACTGTGCTTTCCAACTGATCGCACTCCCAGCTAGAGTAAATACATATCCTGTCAGAGATCTTCTTTTATCCATATCACATGTAAAATCAAAATCAACAAAACCAACCAATGATCCTGCTACATCATTCAGCGATTCACCAATATCAGTTTTGTTAAAAGTTAAGCCAACGTTCACAATATTCTTCAGATACCGAAGTATCCATCTCACTGCTTGCCAGTGTTTTTTCCCAGGACATCCCATGTACCTGCTAACTACACTAACCGCATGTGAAATATCAGGACGTGTGCATACCATAACATACATGATACTACCAACTGCACTTGCATATGGAACCTTCGACATTTGTTCCAACTCAGCATCGTCCTTCGCCGCTCCTACTGCAGAAAACTTAAAATGAGTAGCAAAAGGAATGTTAACTGCTTTAGCATCAAACATGTTGAATCGTTTTAACACTTTTGTCAATATATCTTCGTTGAGACAAGTGTAATGATCCTAAATTTTTGTTCCTGATAATCTCCATACCAAGAATTTTCTTTGCTCTACCCAGATCCTTCATCTCAAACTCGACACTAAGCTGCTTCTTTAACTGCATAATGTGTGACATACTACAAGCAGAAATAAGCATATTATCCACATACAACAACAAGTAAACATAAAGATCATCTGACATCTTTTGATGATACACACAACTATCATATGGAATCCTCGTGAACCCTTTTGACAGCATGAATGTATCAAAACGTTTGTACCATTGCCTAGGTGACTGTTTCAAACCATACAGTGACTTTTTCAGCAGACAAACTTTGTCCTCCATATTAGGTTCGATAAATCCCTCTTGTTGTCTCATGTAGATTTGTTCCTCCAATTCACCATGTAGAAACGCAGTCTTCACATCCAACTACTCAAGCTCTAAATCTTGTAAAACTATTATGGCTAACAAAACTCGAATCGAACTATGCTTCACCACTAGAGAAAATACTTCATTGAATTCGATTCCTTCCCTTTGAGTAAAACCCTTAGCGACCAGTCTTGCTTTGAATCGAGATGCCTCAACCCATGGATTACCATTCTTTTTCTTGAGCACCCATTTACTGTCTACTATCTTGTATCCTTTATGCAAGTTAACAAGCTTCCATGTTTGACTCTTATGAAGAGATTCAACCTCTTCTCCCATAGCACAAATCCATCGATCTTCCTCTGAACTCACTATAGCTTCTCTGTAGCTACTAGGTTCCTGCATCTCAACTTCTTCTACAACTTACAGAGCATATGCATCTAAATTCGCATACCTTTTTGGAAGTCTAATATCTCTTCTTTCTCTGCCCAATGCTATGCTATAAGGTTGCTGTTCGGGTTCGGGCGCATCATTGTCACTATCATTCGATGCTGACGCTTCACCTCCTGATTCTGGATCCACCTCAGAACCACTTGAATTATTGGACCTGCTAGGAACTGATTATATTTAAAGCTCCACCTGTTTACTCACAACCGATCCTAATTCGACCATTTATCCTCGTTCCTTCTGACTGTCTATAGAAGCAAACTTATTAAAAGTAACGTCCCTACTGATGAGAAAACCTGGAGACTTTGGAGAGGTACACCATAACCTATATCCCTTCACTCCATTAGCATACCCTAGAAATATGCACCTTTTTACCCTCGGCTCAAGCTTACCATCTCTCACATAAGCATACGCAGGACAACCGAACACCCTCAAATATTCATAATCAGCCGACGATCCAGACAAAATCTCAAAAGGAGTTTTACAATCAATAGCCGTTGATGGAGACTGATTCACCAAGTAACACGCTCTATTGATAGCTTCAGCCCAAAAATCCTTTTCCACACCGGAATGCGAGAGCATACTTCGTGCCTTGTCACAAAGCGTTATGTTCATTCTTTCTGCGACTCCATTCTGTTATGGTGTTCTAGAACAAGTGCGACGGTGCACTATTCCCTCAGCTTCGCAGAACTCGTTGAACTCACGACCGCAATATTCTAACCCATTATATGTCCTAAGACGTTTGATTTTTCTTCCTGTTTTCTTCTCAATCATCGTCTTCCATTTGACAAATGTTGAATATGCCTCATCTTTCGTTTTCATAAAGTAAACCCACACCATCCTTGAATAATCATCGATCAAACTCATGTAGTATCTGGCTCCGCTCTTGGATGGAATTCTGTTTGGACCTCAAAGATCTGAGTGAATGTAGTCCACTCTGCCTTTAGTCTTTCTTACAGCCGATTTGCTGAATTTGACTCTAATTTGTTTACCAAACACACAGTGCTCACAAAATTCCAATGATTCTGCTTTATACCCTTTCAACAAATCTCTCTTTCCCAAAACAGCTAATCCTCTGTCACTCATGTGACCAAGACGCCAATGCCACAACTTACTTTGATCCTGCCTACTTTGGCTATTAATCCCCGATGATGCTATTGCAGCATCGCCCATAACAACACTCCCATGGAGAATGTAAAGACCCCTCTGTAAACTGCCTTTCATGCATACCATTGAGCCTTTTGTCACTTTTATTACACCATCTTCAGCATGATACTTATAACCCCGAGAGTCCAGAGTCCCAAGAGAAATCAGGTTTCTCTTTAACCCAGGAACATGCCAGCACGTCAAGATTATAACAACCCCGTCAAACATTCTGATTCTGACGTTACCAATACCACCAACAGTCAACGAATGATTGTTCCCTAAATAGATAGTTCCCTGCATTGGCTTGTACGTATCAAACCACTCCTTGAACTGACACATGTGATATGTAGCGCCAATATCCAGTACCCAAGAGTTTTTCCCAAAGTATAAACTCACAGACAATAAATCTCCTCTACCACTGTTTTCACTATCGTCGGAATCGTTCACACATTCAACAATGTTTATTGTATTTTCCTTTTGATTTCCCTTCTTACCATTTAGTTTCGGACAATCTCTCCTATAATGACCCTGCTCACCGCATCCATAACAGTTTGAGTGCTTTACCCTTGACTTGGACCTCCAGTTCTTCCTTCTTAAAGAACTCGCTTTGCTTTTAGATCTTCCCCTAGTCATAAGACCTTCCCCTTCAGCTTAATTGTCTGGCTGTAACTGTCTCATCTCTTTGGATTTAAGTGCCCCTTTGACACCTGCTAGCGATAACTTATCCTTACCATACATAATGGTATCTACGAAGTTTTTATAGGGAATTGGTAACGATATCAATACAAACAAAGCTTGATCCTCATCCTCAATATTGATATCTATGTTCTCCAAGTCCATTATAATTGATTTGAAATTATCTAAGTGCCCTGTTATGGACATACCTTCTTTCAATCTGAAATCATACAAACGCTTCTTCAAGTATAATCAGTTTACTACTAATTTCTCTGAGTAAAGATCTCCTAGATTTTTCCATGCGCATGCAGCAGTCTTCTCACCACTAATCTCGCGAAGAACATTGTCTTTCACACTCATTAAAATCCAGCACAAAACCATTTCTTGAAGATCTTGTTTCTCCTCTTTTTCATCTCTTCTGGTAACTTATTCTCCACAGCCTTCCACAGGCCCTTGCAGTACCAATGAAGATTTTAATTTAATCTTCCACAACGCAAAGCTGGACCCTCCATCAAAATTTTCAATCATGTATTTTGTTGCTGTAGACGCCATTCTGAAACCCTAATTGCAAAAGCCCTAATTTCAGCACGTGGCTCTGATACCAATTTTGTTATTAAATTACTATGCAATTATCAAAATGGCTAAAGCACAAAACATATACGAAGGAAAGATTTAAATGAAACACATGATTTAACGTGGTTCGACAATTGTCTACGTCCACGGGCGCCGCCAGAGAAAATAGTTTCACTATGATAGAAAAGGTTACAGATTTCAGATTGTGTTTTGTGTCACCCTAGTAATCTATTTATAGGGAATTAATAGACTTACTAGACTATGGGTCTAATGGGCTCATACCACAAGACTAACTCAAGTGATTGCACAATATCACTATCACAGACACAAAACTTTACTACCGGACAGTACATTGTTATGGATAAATTAAATTAATTCACGCATAATCATTTAGATTTATCTATGAGAAAAGTACCCATAAATACCTTCTCAACTATCAAATACCAACATGGTACCCGTTTTTGGACTAGTTTCATAAACTACCTAGAGCCAAAATATGGACAAGTATACCATCTAGGGTATAAAAAGGGTTGTTTCTGTTGAAACCCACAATTTTATACCTTCTAATCTGACTTTTTGGTTTCAATTCCCCCAATTTCAACTTTCTAAATTTGAGGAGAGAGAAAACCAAAAAGCGAAGCAGCTTTAACAGGAGACGACGGCGAACCTTCCAACCCACTGCCGTATAAATCGCCGGCCACCTAACCGACTGCCGTATCAATCGCCGGCCACCGAGACCGACGTCGAACCTTTTCTTCTTCTTCACGAAAGAAACGACTCTCATTGCAAACCCCGGCCACCGATACCGACGTCGAACCTTCTGAAAATCTTCACCACCGTACCGACTGTAATTTCAAACGCCGGCAACAGATACCGATGCCGATTGCCAGAATTCAGCCAAACGTAGCGTCGTCAGCCTCCGTCAAAGTCTGTAAGGTTAGTTATGGGTCTTCTTCTTCCTTGTCTCTGCGTTTTCGTGCGTAACTAACATTTTTCCGGTTAGGTTAGATTTCTACGCCGTCGCCGGAGTTATGAACGTCGATAGAGTTAGTTTTTTGTAGGACTAATTTTTTGTAGGACGTTGCTGTCCAACTTTTGTAGAGACTGTATAGTGTGGAACTGGTATGAGACTGTAGCAGTAGTTCTGTGTTGATGTGAAACATGTACGTAGCAGAGTTGTTGTTTTTCCCGTGGCCTTATCTATCAGAGTCTTGGTTTGTCGTCGATTACCTCTTGCAATATCCAAACCGTCGGTTTAGGCTTTTTGCTTCTAGTTGTGTTGGTAGTGCTGTCCGACGCCATCGATTAGAACCTGTCCTGGTTGAATCCTCGACGTGTACCGTTGTCTATCGGACCTATAGGGCTGCTGGTCTAACCGGTGTGAGTTTACTTAGGTTTGTAAGTCATCTAGCAATGTGGCAGTGGTTAGTTGTTGTTTGTGTTGATAGTGCCGTCGGACAATATCTATGGTAGTGGTTACAGGTTTTTTAGCCTAGAAAAGTTTATGAGACGAATGACCGATTTTAGCCTAATCTATCATAGTTGTGCCTGTATATTTAGCCTAATCTATCATAGTTGTGGCTGTCGAACTTGAGTAGAGGTTGTTTTATTGGAACAGTTATGAACTGTACGTATCTATCAGCATGAACTGTATATTTTGCCTTATCTATCATAGTCGTGGCTGTCGATCTTCACTAGAGGTTTTTTTGTTTGGTAGTTGTAAGAACTGTACTCATCTACCAATATGAACTGTATATTGTGCCTTATCTATCATAGTCGTGGCTGTCAACCTTCAGTAGACGTTGTTTTGTGTGGTAGTGGTATGAACTGTACGTATATATCTCCTCAAACTGTATTTTTAGCCTAATCTATCATAGTTGTGGCTGTCGAACTTGAGTAGAGGTTGTTTTGTGTGGAACTGTTATGAACTGTATATGTTGCCTTATCTATCATAGTCTGGAACTGGTTTAGTGTCAGCAATGCACGTGTAGCAATGTAGTAGATGAATTTGGTCACGTCTGGCAGTGTAGAAACGCATTGAGTTCAACGTTGTTGTGGAGTTAGTAGGACCAGTAATGCCTGGCAATGTAGTATACTGTATCTAGCAATGTGAAAATGTAGTTAACGTATATGTTGGGTGTGTCGTTTTATTGTTTAATTGTTTGATGGGTGAAAAAGATATTACTATGGGATTACTAACTAGTTTGAATTTGTAATGTTAACAGGGAAACATTAATAAAACAGCAGAGATTGAGTTCTTTTCTGAATATGGTGATGCCAGTAGATATAAAATCCAGGAAGTTATAGGTAACAGAAGTTATGGAGTTGTTAGCTCGGCTATTGACACTCATACGGGCATCCCTGAATGGCCGACAACGTTCTATTTGCAGGCTCTTGCTCTCTCGAAGCTAGGAATGAAGACCGACGCACAAGACATGCTAAATGACGGGGCTGTCTTCGAGGCCAAGCGAGAGAGAGAGTAGAAATTGAGTTATTTTCTGGCTGAGACATGTGACTACAGTTGATAAGTATCTATCAGACTAGTATTCTCGTATCTAGCAATGTCTATGCGTCTTATCTATCAGACTTATAATCAAGTATCTAGCAATGTCTGTATTACATATCTATCAGACTTATTATCAAGCCCGAACGAACAAAATGTTGAATTGAATTATAGAGCTATGACATAATCAAAATGTTGAATTGAATCACAACAGCTTAATTGGATTGAAACAGTGAGTCAGTTTATATATACAATGCAATAACTTAAAGAAGGTACATGAACTATGGTAACGAAAGGAATGAAAACGGCACTTCTTCAGTTACTCCCTTTTCTATCTCCATTTTGCACCTCCCATTTTGCAGTACCCAACACAGCTTGAAGCTCCCTCGAAAGAAACTACCCATAAATACCTCGAAAGCTCATGCTGTATCTAGCAATGTCTCATGCTGTATCTAGCAATGTCTAATGCTGTATCTAGCACTGTATACAAGGCATAAATCGCAACTGATAAATAATATAGTGTCTAGCAATCAGATATGCACTAAAATCGCAATGTATAAAACAGAGCTGGAAAACTGCAATTTCTTACCGGAATGTAATCAGAGCCGGTATCGATGCTTTGATTCGACCAGAAACAGACACTAAACGATTTCTTGCCATTAATATACATTAGCTACGCTAGTGAATCTATTGTTAAGATCGAAAATGGAAACTTATTTCAAAAAGCAGCCACAATACCTATATAAGTTGCAAGATATTTTTCATTAGAAACATAGAAGTTCTTTAATTAAGCAAAAAAGATCCAAAGATTATTCAGCCTTTAGTTTCTCTATGAACCATATCTAAACAAATAGAAAACAGTAGAAATGCATCACCTAGATAGCAACAACAGTATAAAAAGAACACTTAAATCGCACCATAATGTATCAGACTAAACAGACAGAAAACACGTCATGTTCGATCGGACTGAGAACACTGCTAAACCTTACCGAAAAGTTAAGGTTCGTCATGTTCGATCGGACTGGAAATGTCACAGGCGATATTCGACAGTTCGTCAAAAAAACAGCTCGCCGGTGAGAGGAACGCAGGACCTCGGTGTTTGTATGGTTCGCCGGTGATTAAGACTAGTTCGACGGTGGTTGTATGGTTCGCCGGTGGAGAGAGAGAAGAAGAGGAGAAAGAGAGAAGAAGAGGAGAGAGAGAAGAAGAGTAAGAGTGGAGGCTGTTTTGAATTTCAAAATTCAAAAATAGAATGGGGGCTGTAACAAAAAACCCTAATTTTTTCACAAATCAACCTTATATACTAGGTTGAGGGTAATCTTGGTATTAAAAAAAGAAAAGGTATTAGAAATGGATATGTTTAATGAGATGGGTATTAAGTGAGCATTAACCCATTTTTGGGTACTAGGTTGTAATAGATTTGGTTAAAAGGTACTTAGTGTGTCATTTCCCTTTATCTATAGGTAAAATTAGTGTGTCATTTCCCTTTATCTATAGGTAAAAAATGTGGCCGGAAAAATTAATTTTATTTATTTATTTAACTCATACCATCATATATCTTAGAGAGATTTAGCATTTGCAAAGTTCCATTCATTTTTATTTTTATATTAGTAATAATATTTGTTCAGTGGTTTAGAATAAAAAATAAAAAATTAGAGAAATACATTATTCTAATAACTCAAAAAATAATTGAAATTTTATTAATTTTATATTATCATTGAGGTGTTTATATTGTTTTTATTAATTTGAAATACGATTGTATCGAACTACTGAAATTAATAAAAAAATTAACTTTTATTCACACGTTAATAAAATATTATATAACAAAATTTATTCATCATGGTTGAAAAAAAGGTCGAAATAGAACTGAATTATTATTATTATTTTGAAAACAATTGCACAATGCTTTCCCAAATGTGAAAGTCCAGAAATAAATTTTCCTTATGCCACTAACTAGTTAATTGAAAGAAAAGACTTTTTGTTATGCTTTTTAGATATAGAAACACACTCATTTACCATTTCTGTTTTAAGAAAAGAAGGTATAAACCAACAGCATCTCAAATATGTTTTGAAATGACACTTGAGCACTAAGTAGACAGTGATGGCTGTGCAGGTACTTTTGGATCTTCTTAATTAAGATTCTCCATTCTCTTCCATGATTTATATAGTTTACGATAATGGGAGGGCGTTTAGACAAAAGTTTGTCTATAGGAAGGAACCAAGCAACAGAGTACGTAAAAGCATAATAATTATTTTAAATTTTGTTGGATGATGTATATCTTTTGGTCAATAATATATTTTCATATTTTGCTAGATGTTACACGTTATGCGTTATTTTTCAGTATTTATGTTTGATAATATTTATAAAAACAAAAGGTTAATGTTGGTTTAAGTTTAACTAACAGAATGTATTGATTGCATCAGGTAAGGGTTTTCGAAACGTGGACCGTATAAGTTTAAATATTAATGTAATGTTGATTGTTTTAGTTAATGTTTCGATATTTTAGGTTCTGAAGTTTTTGGTAAAATCGTTAAACTGTATATACGATAGTGTAAGCGTTTTCGAAACGTGGACCGTGTAAGTTTAAACATTAATGTAATGTTGATTGTTTTAGTTAAAGTTTCGATATTTTCGGTTTTGAAGTTTTTGGTAAAATCGTTAAACTTTTTATACGATAGTGTTATCGTATGACGTATTGACTATAATTAGGAAGCCATTGGTCAGGCCAATCAAGTCTTTCTACCAGGAAGCCTTCAACATTAGCGGCTTTGGTTGAGAATATATTGCTAAAGCGGAGCGAAATCATAGACATGAAGGTTTTCGGACAAGGCGAAAGATGTTTCAGTTTGATGGACAATGAATGAGGTAAAGTATGCACTAGCCAGGTGGCTATGCTATGACCTTGAGCTGTTAAGTGTGGCTAGTTATTTATTGTGTGAGAGCAGAGAGTGATCTTGGAAGATTATTGTGTGAGCTCTAGAATTATATATTTATGTAAACACTGTTTCTCCGCTATCTTCATCTTGTATAATGTTGTTAATGTTGTTCAACCAAGAGAATATCAATTGTTTTGGTTTCTGTTGGATGTAGGCAAATTGACGAACCACTATAAATATTTGTGTTCAACTTCATCTTACTTTGCTATGATCTTTGTTATAATATTCAATAGAAATATTGTGTCTTTAGTGGTGTAGTTTTTTTAACGATCAATTTTACACATAAACTAATTGACTAGAGGATGTTGAAGTGTCACAGTTGGAATCAGAGCCTGGTTACAAAGTGATTCTTAAAGCTCAGATGAGACTCATGAAGTTCGAGATGGAGATGTTTAACGGAAATGAGATATTGGGATCTAGCGACAACGAATGCGAGCGGTCATGGTTTAACAAATTGTTGATACAGCCTTAGAAGGGGAGACTAAGTTTCCTAAAAGAATATTTAAGACTCAGAAGGAAGAAATATTTGAAACTGCATACAACACTTTTATTTTGTAAATGAGGTATAACATGTTAAGCCAGGTCTTAAAAGATTCATCATTTGGATTCTAGAAAAAACTAGAGTGACTGACATGACCAAGTCTGACAAATCAAACCTATTGGAATGCAAAGTTCTTGGGTTTTAAGATGTAGCAGGATAAAAATCTTGATGATGACCATTATGACTTCTCCAAAATAGTAATCTATTGGGTGAGCATTGGTGATGAAATCACTCAAAAAGCTCATGAGGTAATCTTAGTGAACTTATTGCTTTCTGCATATTAGATAATTGAAGGATAGTATCCAATAAAACAAAAAAACATTATCGATGGATGATTTAGACACTGTAATAAGCTCTAAGGAGTTGGAACTTATGCAATGCTGAAGAGCTAGGAGTTCGGGAAGCAACCATGAAGCTTTGGGAATTAGAGGGATGTAAGCTAGTAGGAATAATAAAAGGGCCAGGAGAAAATCTTGATTAAATTCAGCAATTAAGTTTCATAAGTGCAAGATTTGATCTCACCATTGCAATAACTTGGGACATTTCATGAAACAATGTCTCAAGCGACTGCAGAAGCGATAATATTACATATTATATAAGGAGGATGTTTCTTTGTCTTCTAAAGGATATGATTCTGCAGAGGTTTTGGTGAACTCTTCAAATGAAGTCCAGAGGAAGTGGATTCTTGATTCTGGATCTTCATTCTATATGATTCCACACAGAGACTAGTTTCATTCACTTGAATAATAATAATGCTTCCAAGATGACTGTAATGAGGTACGTGAAGAATCACATGTTTGATTGTTGTGATCGTATTATGATAAATGTGAAGCAGTATTTGAGATTTAGGTGAGTTAACTTTGGTAGACTGCTTCAGTCCAACTCCGTGGCCACATGATTTGGCCCAATCAATGTTTATTTATCCTAATAGCTTCAAATCTTGGTAGTTTTTCTCGACCCTTAGATTTGAGGACATCACCGCATCTAAATCATAGCCCAAGATGTACCGAAGATTTTTATACTCACGGTTGTAATTTTGATGATATGTTAATCCTAACCTACAGCTAACAATGACAAATGTTATAAATTTGATGGTACAAAAGAAGTTATTATACTAAATAATATGATAGACCAAATGTAATATTATAGACTAAGGCTAAAAATCATTATTAGTCACAAAAAGTTGGTTAGTTGTTTTAAAACAGTCACTGGTCTTACATTTGTATTAAAACAATGACTTTTGTTGTATCCATAGTTGCTTTTATTGGTTTTTGTTTTGCATATGTGGTCACCGAAAGGAATCAGATGGAAAAAAATGTTAACAATAGTAACTATTTTGATGCAAATATAACACTATTGATTTTTTGATACACGTGACCTAATTCCGGTTACTAATCATAATTTTTAGTCTCTAGACTAATCATTTCCTTATAATATGTATAACAAAATAAAATTAAAAATCAATGATAAATAATCAAACCTATATTTTCGAATTTAACTATAAATGATAAAATGTTACTATAATAGTTATCAAGAAAATAAAACAAAATTTAACATTACAAGAATCAATAATTTTACGTCATTTCCATCAATTAATATTTATTAATATTATTAATATTATTAATATTTACAAAATATAATAGAGGGTAATGTAACAATAACTCCCCATAATTAAAATTATTTATCAATGTATACCTAGAAATTTAAAAAGTACTCATAACCACATGATTTTAAAATTAGGTGTCGATAACCACCTCAACTTCCTCTTAATACCAATATGTCATTTAACTTTTTCCTCTCTCTCATTTTTTTTGTTTTTATTTAAAAAATTATTATATCTTTCAAACCATAGCTCCAAAAATAAAATAAAAAACTACCATTAATTCTGGCAAGCTCGTCACAAAAGACAAGCTTCTCAGCTGAGATATTAATATCCCTGCTCACTGTACTCTTTGTAACTCTGTTATCGAGACTACCCCTCATTTCCTCTATGATTGTAGTTTCACACAGAGTATCTGGGAAAACGCTAGCAATAGATCAGGTTTCCCCTATACTGTAACGTGTTGGCAGTCTTGGGTTATTGAAGCGTCAAACTTGTATCAATCTCAAAACCACTCAATTTGGCAGTCTTGCTTCGCCGCGGTAGTATACCACGTCTGGAAGGAGAGGAACCAAAGATCCTTTGGTTCCCTCCGACCATTGCCTCTATGGTTTCTCACCGAATTTTCTCAAATCTTCGGCTTAGATTCCAAGGCACCAAGATTGGTTGGCCTTTCGAATATTATTATTAATTACTATCTTTTATTTTTGCAGCGATCCTATGCAGCACTCATATCGTGACCTGACACTTCTATGCTGGATGGAGCAAGTGAGGATGCGAGTGCGGATGTCTGCCAATCTGAACTACCCAATAGTTTATCCGTCATGAAATTTCTACCTTTCTAAATCGTATTGATTGTTCTTTATGTTATTTCATATTTGTACCACAAAGACTCCATTTAGTCACTTGATGATGTATCTCGAGTGGAATGCCTCAGTCGATTGTATGAACCTTATTTTAATTAATTAAAGCTTTTAAACACCAAAAATATTTAAATCTATAAAATATATTTTCTGATTTTTTTTGTTTCGTATTTATGTATAATTGTGTTGTGAAATAAATCTCGTTGTGCAAAAAACTAAAATTAAGCTTGTTCTTTTGTGAAAATAAATGTTAATTGGGTGTGAAAAAACTAACTTTTTGGTAGTTTCAATTTTGTTTTGTGAACTTTTGTGTGGAATAAACTTGATTTATTTTATATATAAAAAATATTGGGCTCTTGTGTGTAATTTGGTTGCGAAAAAATAAACTCCGTTCTAGTTGCGTAATTATGTTCAAATGTGTTGCGAAAATAAGAAGCAAATGGTTATTGCGTAAATATGACTTTTGGTTGTTAAATATTTTTGATTGTGTAGAAAAAATAAAATAAATCTTGTATTTGTTAAAATAAATGTTAATTTGGTGCGAAACAACTAACCTTTTGGTAGTTTCGAAAATATATGCATGATTGTGTTGAAAAAAAAAACATGATTTTTTTTAGAAAAATAAATAAATTGTGTTGTGGTTGAAAAATTACATGTAATTGAGGTACAAAATTAGTCTAATTTGTTTTTTTCAAAACTAGCACACATAAATTTATTTTAATCGTCTTTATAAAAAGTAAATATGTATGTTTTTGAATTAAGATTCGAAAGATACAAATTTTAGTTGTAAAATTAGTAATTAATTATTAAAATTATACATATCCTATGTGCTTGAAGATATGGTTATAAACACCTATATTACAAATAACTACTTATAAATTTGAAAATTTATATTGATCATCGATATTTTTAAAAGAATTCAGTTATACTAAATTTGCAAATTGTACTAGATATAAGATTTAAAATACTTTTACATAAAAAATAATCAATTAAATTTTATATAATTTAAAAATTATTATTCGTGTACCCATATTTTTTTAAAACATTACAATGATTTTATTTCTATATTATAACAATTTAAAAAACTTTTCTTAAAGTATAGTAAAAAGATTATAACGACTTAGACCGTTTACATACAAGTTTCTCTAAAGTTAAAAGGTTTTATATTAAATTGGGGATTTATTTAATAATTTGGGCTAAATATAACCGTTAAAAAATTCCAATATATATATATATAAACTTCCAATATATATATATATTCACGTAAGTCTAATTATAATTGACATACTATTCTAAAAATTATATTATCAATTTACACCTGAAATGGAGTTAAAATGTTTGATCAGAGGATTTGGATTGTTCATTTTCGTATTTGCAGTTACTCATGTTGATGTTGCGCAGGCAACGAAACCAAAAACAGCTGCAACTGATTGTTGGGAGCGTGTTAAAGAAGTTCCGAATTGCAAGCCAACAATCGTAGATATTGTTAAAAATATTGAAGATGATGGCCATACCAACACAATTGATAAACCTTGTTGTGACGTTCTAAATCAGCTTCACCATTGTTTTAAGTTTATGTTCAGTAAAAAAACTGGTCCTATATTATCTGACAAAGTGACAGAATTATGTAAGTCGCATAAATAAACTAAAACAAGTATCTATTTCTTATTTGAAATGAATAAATGATTGGGTTTATGGTAATTGATAATATAGTTTCATAGATTATATGTTTATGATAATGCATTTTTAATTTATTTATAAATGATTTTTTTATTTACATATTTTACTTATTATAATTAGTAGAATTTCGTGTAATAATACACATACAATTACGTTAAAAACTTCCAAAATTATAATAAAAATGATTAAAGACTACATATACCTGTGTCACTTAATTTTGTGTTTATATATATATATATATAGGTCACTAAATCTTTAAAGGCGATAACACAATTATCTAATTATATGTTTGTAATTATTTATTTACTCGTATAGGTATTTTTTTTTCAATATTGGTGTTAAAGATGAAATCATATCAGGTTTATTTTTTTTAAAACTATCCATTTTTACCAAATTCATAATTTTGTTTTACAAAACTCTTTATCGATAAAGATTAGGCTAAAATCATTGTTAGTCCTCATGTTTATCCTTTGTATCAAACTAGTCTTTCACCTTCACTTTTGTTTCCCACCCATCCTTTTTGTTTTAGAAATTTGCACAATCGGTCCTCCCGCTATAAGTGATTTTAGAAATGAAAATTTTGTTTCTGAACATTAGGTTAGAGAATTGGCACGCCTCTGTTGCACTATTTTGCGAACAAAAAATTGAGTGTCTTCTCACTCAGCTAACTTACAGGGTTTGTCTTCGTCTTGTTGTATCTTGCTTCATCTTGTTCGAGTTTCAGAGGGTCTTATTAAAGTAAAGTAGCAGGACATGAACTCGAGGCAGGTATCATCTTGAAAGCTTATTTTAAGTTTGTTCTTAGTTTTTTCTGCTTTTCTTTAGCTTATCTACGCCTCCTTGGTTGTGTTTCTGAGTTTTTGATCGGCGTGTGTCATCGGTTGAATCAATTTTATGAGCTTTGATGTCTTATTATTGCTTGATATTATTTTGTTATTTTGATTTATTCTCAAGGATTTACTTTCCTTGGTTTTGTTCGAATCTTCGATCTCTTTTTCATCATCATTAGGTTTAGTCTTTTAGTTCATGTGTAAAAACAAGAAAACGTCTAGGCTTTCATTCTAATGTAGCATATCTCAAGGTTTTCGACGAATATAATAGCTCTAAGGTTAACAAGAGGTAAGTCTTTGTTGTACTTTAGATTCTTATCTTGTTTAAGAGCTAATTTTGTCAACCAAGCAAGAGCTTGATATTTGTTCTCTAATAACCATTGCTGCTTTAAGTACTTTTCTACAACTATCGATTATATTGGACGTAAATTAGTGGCCATTTCGATGTATAGGTTATGAAAGTTTTTAGCCTTGCAAATAGTTAGTCCATCTAGTATAACTCTGTCTTCTCCTAGCACTGAAGATTGTTTGCCATAAATTGTGCCAAAATCCAGTATTATATCTCTTCTATGGTCTATAAAAATTCCATCCCCACCTGTTTCTCCTGAATATATATACTAGATCCATCACACTTAAGTTTTAGTCTGTTTTTATGTGGTACCATTTGACTAGTGATCAATGACTCTTCTTCATTATGTTCAGGTAGCACCATGACTATGGAGCAATATATACTTATTCTTTCTAGTGAGAAGGTTTAAAAAGTAGAGCCATATCCAACTTAAATATTAGATAAGTCATTTGATTTATCACTGATTTAGAAGAGATAAATGTGCGTTGATGTCTAGCTTGATTTCTTGTTTTGTAAATTGAGTTGCCGATGATAGAAGGGATAACGATTATAATCTGAATTTCTTTTCCGAGTTGACTAAAACCATGATACTATTATAAGTACAAACATCATGTGTTATGATATGTGTATTTTGAACAATCGAGAGAAATGTTTCCCTACATCTTAGGCAGTTTGACATTCCACAAATAGATGTTTAACGGATTCACTTTATTTGCAATATTGACACTTTCAGGATAAGAAGAAATTGATTATTTGCATGATAGTGTCCATAATTACTAGTCATTTCAATAATCTCCATAATATGAAGAAGCATTTTCCAGGTGGGATATTGTTCCACAGTATTTGGAACAGTTTATATTGTTCTCCTTTGTCTATGATTTCTAGCCAATTATGTTTAGTGTTGAAGTCACCATTGTTGGAAATAGTCCAATGAATTTTATCTTCTATTACTCGTTGTAGTTTAAATTTAACGATCTTACCAATATATGAGGGTAATACAACATATTTGAGTTTATAAATATACCATTTTCATCTTTGCCAATATTTGTTAATTGATTCCTCAAAGCTTGGTAAAGAATCTGAGATATATGATAAAAAGTTGTTTATTACACCACCTTTCCATCCAATAATTAATATTGCCTCTGCCTACTTTGCAAAATATAAAGTTTTCGGTTGTCTCTCTGATTTCAGATAATCTTCTCCAAGTTTTGATCTATTCATAAGAATCTTGCACATTGACACAATATATAAAAAACATAAATTTAGCAGATAAAGATAATTATTTTAGAATTTGAACCAAAGTTTGAATGATTAAACATTCTGTAACTCTTGTAGGTTTGTGATGTTAAGAACTTCTTTATTATAAGGTTTGTACAATGAACTCAATTTAGACAAATTCTAAGCAACTTTATCATGTAAAGAGCCCATATAAATCTGTTACATAGTTGTTCTATTCTGATGATAACTTTATTAGGAAGAAGGCAATTTTTAATATGATAAGTTGGCATAGCCGTTAATATAGTTTGTATTAAAGTGATCCTTCCTCCAAAGGATAAGACTTTACCATCACATTACTGAATTCTAGATCTTATATTTGATAGTATCTGACCATAATTTTGTATCCTATTGTTTGAGTATATATTGATCCCAAGGTATTTGAATGGTAGTTTTTTTGACAAAAACCAGTAAGTCTAGTTATTATGTTAACTCTGGATTGTGTCATTTTGGTTGAAGTGATAAAAATAAATATTTATTTGTTAATCTTATGTCTTGAGTAACTTTAATAATGTTTCAAGAATAAGCAGAGTTTATTGAGTTTGGATGAAGTCCCATTAGTAAATATGAGAAACTAACCAATAAATGCAAAGTACGTTATATGTATGTTGCTTCCTCATTTCAAGTGTAAATTAGTGTATTGATTATAAAGCTTTTTAATTCCTCTAATTAGATATTATTCTGCTTGAATAAATATATTATGATATATAGGGTTCCCTTGTCTAATACCATTTTTACATTTGAAGTATCCACGTAACTCACCATTAACTAATATTGAAAAACCAACTGAAATATATAAGACTTAATCCCGCTTATCCAACCTCTCAGATATGATCGATAAATTGGAATGAAAGTCTTGTCAAAAGCTCTAACATACAAATTTTAATCATAACATTGCTCCCTTTAGTTTTTTTTATAATTATGTGAATAAGTTCTTGAGGTAATAAGATGTTTTCATGGATTCTTCTTTCTTTAAAAAATGATTGTTGCATAATAGCTAGTATGTCAGTTGACCGAAATATTTATCCCAACTTATCATATTTAAAATTCTCCGAGAAAATTTTGATATTAGTTTATGTAGAAGAGTAGCTAGTCTGGAATTTATTATATTCGACATGATTCTGTTCAAGGATATACATAAAGTTATTTGTCTGTAATATCCCTATGTTTTAGGTGATTCAACTTTTGGGATTCAAAAAAAGACTATGAAAAAATTCCTTGGAGGGTTTGATAAATCTTGGAAGAAATATATTAATGAAGCATAAAGATCTTTAAAATATAATTGACCAGCAGACAAGGTAGAATTTTATGATGACTCTATCAACACAAGCAATACTGTTATGGTTCAGGATTTTCACTCATGCAAGTATTTCTTCCTCTGATGGTATTGCTAGGACCTTATCATTGTCATGGTCATTGATAAGTTTTAGTATTATATTTTGAATATGTTCACTTTCTATAAGTTGAAGTTGTGCATTTAATAGTACTTTGAACGTGATTATATCCAAAGATCTTTATGCTTCGTTAATATATTTCTTCCAAGACTTACCAAACCCTCCAAGGATTATATTTTGAATATGTTCACTTTCTATAAGTTGAAGTTGTGCATTTAATAGTACTTTGAACGTGGTTTTCTGCTAGTTTTCCAAGGTCATATTTTACTGTGATCCATTTGCCTTCTAATATACCATGAATTTTTGTGTCTTTTTTTATATAGTTGTGAAAGTATCTTGATTTTCTATCACCATCTTTAAATCGGTTACTCTATTTTTCTTGCAATAGGTTTATTCAGTGGCTAGAAGTTATAAATTAATAGCTTAAGCTTTTGAATATTGAATTTCGTTTGTCATAGTTTTGTTAACTTCAAAATGATTTTCTAGATGTTGGATTCTTCTTCATATTGAGCTATTACATGAATTGTATTACCAAATATATTCCCATTTCCGTCCTTAAGTCTATGTTTTAGTCTTTTTAGTTTGTTCCAAAATAAAAATATAGGAGAACGAGACATTTCTTCTTTCCAGTTTTGTTCAACAACTTTAAGGAAGTTAGAATCATGTGCCCACATGTTTTGAAACTTGAATAATGATTTGGTTTTCGTCTTATAAGCTAAAATATTGATCCATAAGGGATAGTTTTCTGATCTAGTCTTTGAGATAAGTTTGACTTTAGTGGTTTTAAACTGATTGAGTCATATTTAGTTATATAAGACTATGTCTAGCATTTTCCCTTTGTAGTTATTTGAGATTGTGAATCATGCATCCTTTAGTAAGCAGTCATGTATTGTATTGTCAAAATCATCCATGCTTCTTAGAAATAGACTAGTGCATGATAGTTATCCATTAGAGTTATTAATAACATGAAGTCTCCCATAAATATCCAGGGTTTAGTATGATCAACCATTTCTTTTTACCCAATCCATAGACTAATTCTTAAGTCCTTTGTATTATTCATATAAGAACTGTCACTAAGAATTCCTTTATCAAGGGATACATGACAGACTTTTAAGTGGAGAAATTGATCATGATTTGTAGCCATTTCAATTTTGAAGTCTCTTTTCTATAGGATCCATGTTTTTTTATTTGAGTTAGCTAAACCATATTCAAAACCAAGCTATTTGATATTTTTCTCTAATTTTTCAACTAGAACAATTGGTTCTTGGATTGCAATAAACTTAGCTTTTCAACTCTTTTTAAAGATACGAGTCTTTTAATTTTGTTTTTTATTACCGACTCCTTTCACATTTCAATTAAGGACTGTGATTGTGATTTAACTTGAGATATTAAAAGGTTAGGATGACCTTTTTGTTCGCAACTTATTTTTTGTGGTTTTGTTCCTTTTAAAGAGGTGTCAATGCTCTTTTTCTTTATTTTTCACTTTTAAAAAGGTGTCAATGCTCTTTTTTTTATGATTACCTCTTAAGCTCTAAACTTTTTTCAATGTTTCCTACAATAGGTGAAGTAGGTATGTTGTATATTGTAGTTGGTTGGGATGAGGATATATAGGTTAGGTTTGTCTTCTGATTCTATAAAAGTGAGTTTTTGTAATTTTGTTTTCTAGATCTACTTCACTCATACTTACCATATCTTTATCTTGTTTGTGGTTTTCAGTACTTTCTTTTTTTGAATTGATAGAATGTTGTTAGCTTTAGGAGATGCTATGGAGTTGGATTCTTTGATGACAACTGATTTAATTTTCTGACACATATTTCAAATGGAGGTTGGTGCTTGACTATGTTGTGAGGAAAAGTGATCAAACAATTGTTTTTTGTTGTGAACGAGTTCATGATGTCATTGCTGAATTCTGCAACTATGATGTTGTTGCCAAAAACCTATTAATTCCTTAAAGTATCTGATGTGTACATGTACATGCCATTGCAGTCAGTCGAAATAATCTACTTTAATATTGACATGCCCATGATTTGTCACAAACTCAAAATGCAACCTGCAGCAGCCTTGGTCGCTAACATAACATTTCAAAGCTCCCGACGGTCTCACTCTTATGAAAACTATATTGGAACCTACAACTGGAATACAATTACAAACTGCAGTAACCAGAATCCTATAGGATAAACAAAACGCTTTCAAAGCTTTCAATCGTGGTCTTGTCTATCAACCCAATCTGCATATCTGGACCAAATTGTCTAGTGAATTTTCAGTTAATCCATCATATGTTCACAACCAATAACAAACGTTCAAAACAAAATTGAATTGCTCAAATTTTTTATTTTAAGCTGACACTGTTGTAACCAATCTACTAACCATAATCCAAAATAACAAAACCCAATTGGCTTCCAATATAAATGGAAATAATCAGGTACTTGTAGTAAACGTAAAAGAATTTTAAGTCTTTCAATCAATAAAAAATTCAGCACAGTCTTGGGTGTCAACCGAAGCTGCACGTCTATACCGAATTTAAAAGTATTGCCAGTCAAGATAATGAACTCCTTAACAAGCCTTCCTCCACAGCTTGACTCAACAAAGGTTACTGCGTCAAATCTGACTTGTTGATCCAAACTTGTAACCGTTTATGTCCATACTAAAATCTACTTATATGTATAAAACTAAACATCACCCAACTCATGTATGTTCAGTCAAATGTTTTTTTTCAAAAGGTATCTTAAGAAAGAAGCACAACTTCATCTGTAATGATCCATCTCTTTTGCATTATGATTTTTTTAATAATAAATTGAAAAATATTATCACGTTAAAATAAGTGGTAATTCCAATTGTTAAAATCTGTTTTACTTATACATACCTCATCAAAACATGTATAGTAGTTCAATTCTAGAGATAATATCCAAAACAAAATAAAAAACACCGATTACCTTCATTAAAAATGACCAAATCCTAGTCATTTATTGCCATTCACATTGACAATTGCAAGAAAATCATTACAAAAATACCGACAATTATCTAAAGAAAGAGCTTTTGATGTTACAGCGTATCAGATCAACTCTAGTTTATACTTCCTCTTATATTGAGTAACTTCTACTCCTTTAATATATATATACCACACTAGACATTCCGAATTGGAATTTCAAAAATAATTTCTCATCTTTCACTTGTTAGATTTTTGAAGAGATACTTGAAACAACAAGTTTTTTAGGATAAAAAAACACAAAGAGATGAACCTATGTACTCTAATATATAGACAAAGCATAAGGAAATTTAAATGCCAACAAGAGAAGAGTTATTTGTCTCAACTTTCATAGTCGCTGCTAGCATACCAAAACACCTTGAAAATTTTAATTAGTTTTCTTTTCATGGATTTCGATAACTCAATAAGAGTACAATCAAAACTCTCATATTCTTTTACATTTAAGATTTAATAAGGTGTTAAGCAATAACCTACTAAGATACCATGTTGAAATCTTGAATATATTAAGAATAAGGATTAAAAAAATGGAGAGAAAAGAAAAAAAGGATTTTTATTAACTCTTGATTTTGTTCTTAAAAATAATAATAATGAAATAATTAAAAAAATTCAAATAAAAAAATTAAATAATTGATAATTTTTTTAATATTTTATAAAAGTTAAATTCGTCGAATGAAAAAAATAAATCACTCAAACCGTATCAAAATATAATTTGTAATACGACGACCCCGATAAATAAAAATGTATTGTGCACCTCTTTTTTTAACAATCTTTTTTATTTATTAATGGGATATTCATTTTCTCAATAAGAACTCTAATATTACTCTTATTCTAAATACTCTAGGTTTTCCAGTTATCCAACAGTTAATATTTATTCACTGATTCAATTCGCTTAAGAAAATCTACTATATAGTTATCAAATCTTATTATTTTTAATGTCTGAATTTTAGTTGATCGAATTTTGCTTCATTATTTGAGATCATTTGTACAAAAGGAATTGTTGCCCCAAAATTCTTTCTTTAGCTTTTTTAAGGAATTTAAGAATCATTATAACATCAAAAGCAGCGAATAGAATATTTGCATATATATATTTGGACTTTTCGGTCAGCAATGTAGCGATAACTGAAACCTTTGATGTAACTTTTCCGGCCCTGATGGTTCGGGTTTGTTCAACTTATTGTCTCGACATCCTCGTCCAAATTTCAACTCCAACGATCTGTTGGTTCTGCTTCCAATTGCAAGGTACCCGCTGGTGGAGCTTCAAGCTCCAACATACCCGTTAGTAGAGCTTCCATCTCCAGCTGCTGTAATGATTCAGCCGTTGAATGGGGTTCTTCAAAATATTTTTCCTCGGGCCTCTATGACTCGAGCCACAAACTTTTAAAAGTTGGTGCAAGCCTATATATATGGAGTGAGATACTAATTTTAAATTTATATATATACTTTGTTGGCCGTTGTAAAACAACCAATGAAATCAATGATACTACATTTAGTAGCCATAACTGAAATTAGGAAGGACAACCTAGACAGGTCATCCTATGAAAAATGAAAAAATATCATAGATGAAGCATGACCCAATCTTCGAAACATTCTACCGGTAACAAAGAACCGAGAGCCTGAGTATTAGGATTCTTCCACGAGAAGCATAAATCAGGTATTGCAGTCGGAACCCGATTTCAAGAACAAGTTTCGTTTAACCAAGGACTCTAGCTGAACCTCCCATAGTAGTTTAGAGTAAAACCGAAGATCTAACAACAATATGGATTTTAATATAACCTTCTAAAGTAATTTGAAGTAACGCGAAGCTTGGAGTCCAACAAAACCGTAACTTGGAGTACAATAGAACCTCCGACGATAATTTGGAGTCCATCGTCATCTCCAGAACTTACTGAAGTCCAATCGAACCTCCAACAAATTTTGGAGTCCAACCAAACCACTAGCAGCACCCTATAGTCCACTCAAACCCCCAACATCAACATAGAGTTAAATCATCCCTACCAATATACCTTTGAATATCATCTGGCACATAGTATTTTAACGGAGCTTACCAACAAACTCCGCCAAACTCCAAAATACATCCAAATCTTATTCAATATCAATAGGTAGCCCATATGAATTTGGAATCAATAGCAATAATGCAGTCGGACCGAACAAGGTTAATTCTCCATTTACATAAAACACCATGATTTTATGGAGGCCCCAAGGGTAGCCGTGCTGGTTAAGTAAGGCATGTTTGTGACAAAAGATCATAAGTTCGAATCCCTCTACTTACGCTTTGTCCGCTGAGCCTGTCACCTTGTGTGGTTTACCTTTTGGTGTTGGTTTGCAGGCTATAGTGTTAGACTGAGGGTTTACCCTATGCGTACTCATTGCACTCTGAGTAGCGGTTGCGGGTTCCCTCCGAAAAAAAATGATGACTTTATGGAGGTCAACCACGAATTTCCCATTACAAAATAGTGCCCGACCCTAGAAAAGAACTTTGTCAAGTATGAAATTTTTACCACCAGACATACAACACCCTTCATGTTAACATGAACAATATAAAACACAACCAACATATAGCAGGGGCTATGACACCAAACAAGCATTCCTTTTCGTTGGGCAAATAATCTATTATGATCGTGACACAATGCATGAAGATTATGAAGACTAAGGAAATAAAGACTCTATGTTTTCCCCATAAATCTTGTCCGAGTTTTCATTGTCCAGCTATAATAGCCATAAGATGGGTAAGTATAATGGCTAGGGATATCCGTAATTTCACATAGAGTAGTTCATCAACGAGATGATACACTTTGGAGCATATAACAAAATGAAATGCAAAACATTTTCCATGAAATTCTGAGGTCACACCTTAAATTAGTTCAACAATTTTCCACATCAAAGTATAAAACAATTCAAGATGTTACGTATGAGTTTTCCCAACTCTATGAAAAAGATGGAGATTACATCATTCACTACAAGCAGTGACCAAATGAGAATATAAAATAATACAACTCGTGATTTGTGGATATAAGAAGCGAGTAGTAATATTGACACGATACAAGAGCACTTACAACGTATAAATAATGAGTACTTCCACGACCACCAATTAAAGCTATAAAAATGGACAACCTTCAAATTCTTTGGCCTTCCGAGGGAGATAGACATCCCCATCAAGTTAGAAGAAATCGCAAAGAACATAATAGAAGAGAACACTTTTCCTCAAAACTTACTACTTTTCACCCCGCACCGGAAACAAGTAAAAATCCATTGACTGTGATAAATATTAAACAACAGCATGACATGACATTCCCTGAAATCACAATGAACAACCATCGCAACCAAGGATTTTGAGAAAAAATTATCGACAACAAGACCATCTACCATGGGGTCCTTCTACTAAATTAACCAAGAACTTTGATACTTTTATGATATCACCAAAGATGCGGTCTGCTACCATATAATACAAAAGCTAGAAGCACCTAAACAACACAAAAACAAAAGAAAGTATTATAAATTTCACGCCAATTTCAAACAGTATAGAAGGGACTGATGGGCCTTACAAGATCATATATAATACATAATGGCTAATATGAAACTTTAAACTCAATGAAAAGAAGATATAAAACTGAAGCAATACATTTTTTACCTCGTGGAGAACCCCTCCCAAGACGTAAGAGGCAAGACAAATATGCAATAGTGGATCCAATAACACTCCACAAAAATGTAATTACTGAAATTCAAGATGATGAATATTTAGATACGGACCTCAATCAAAACACCATTAGAGTCATTCCTAGTGCCATATTTTCTCTAAACTATTGCACAAGTTCATGCAATGGTATGTGAGTGAGTTAGAAGTAAATTACTAGGGAGATATATGTCCATATTATTATTGTAACCCATTTCATGTACTGATAATTTATGGAAGAATACTTATTAGGGGTCGTCACCCTATGGAGTGATGTTATGCTAATTATAATCAAAGTAAGGTCGTAGTTAAACACTTCATGATCGACACAAGAAGCTGAGTCAACATCCTATATTAAAACATGGAAGAAATTATTAGTGGTTCCTTAGTGTTGGTCCCCTCCCTAAACATCATCACATGGTACACTGAACTTGATGTCAAAGTTTTTAAGAATATTAATATTAGAATTCAATTAAACTTATAATTTCTCTTTATAATAGTGTTATGGGATATATAACAGAGATAATGCCAAGTGGAAAGTTTTATTAATCGAAGAACTTATTTGTTTAGCTTGGTGATGTCTGCTCTTGTTTGTTCTGCTCGATGATGTCTGTTCTTGTTTGTTCTGCTCGGTGAAGCGTCTGCTTAACATGGTTTCATTTCCATGTTGTTTTCGCCAGCACTGCCCCCAACTGCTGACCCTCGACTACCTTGTTAATCCATTAATCTCCCACAATTAGGCTTCAGCGAGATAATACTTTTCACTATCTTTATGCATAGCTTTAATCACATATTGTTTAAGATATAGATAGTTTTGTTCAGTATTGTTCACGTCTTTTGAAAAATAAAAAAAGAAGAAGATCATACTCCCAAGAAAAAACAGAACTATTCATTATAGAATTAAAAAACTCACCACAATCGACCATATTTAAGACACATTATCTAGTTTGGACAAAAATCAATGGTGCTCATAAAAATAAAAAAATAAAAATGATTGATTGAGGATATGCATTTATTTTATAAAATTTAGCAAAGTTTTCCAAAAAGACTAGTTTCCATTACTTTAAATTAATCAACTTGTTGATGTAATATCTGGGAACGACATTCTATTATTTATGGATGTCTATTCAGGTTACAACAAAATACAAATACACAAGAACGATCGAGAACAAACAATATTCATTACAAAGACAATACTTTATTTTTATAAAGTAATGTCTTCAGTTTAAATAATGTATGAGATACATATGATGGACTCATAAAAACATGTTTTTGATACAGCTAAAACGCAACCTCTAGTTCTACATCAACGTCATGTTGGTCACTAGTTCTATGAGGGAATATGAGCTGGCCAACTTGTTTCTCCAACTTACGGAAAGTTTAATTTAAAACTAAATCCCGAAAAGTTCACATTTGACATCAAGTCCGATAAATTTTTAGGATTCATGCTAAACAAAAAGGGAATCAAGAAGATTAAACCCAACTCACCAACTTGGTTTCCATAGTCTTCTCGACGTAACATGGAAAAAAATTATATCTTTATCGAAAAGTTTGGATGTGTTAAATTAATTCATCTCTCATTCTTCGGATAACGTCGACCCTTTATTCTAAGTTATCTGGGGCGTACCAGGAAACTTTTACCAACATTAATAAATTTATTGTTTTTCCTCAAGTATTAACCAAGCCCTAATCAAGGGAAATTATATCTTCTACCTTGTAGTTTGAAATTACGTTGTAAGAGTTGTACTGAACAACGAAGTCAAAAAACAAGCTCGGGTAGTATAATACGTAAATAAATATCTACTCAGTACGGAAACAAGATACGTGTAGTTGAAACGTTGGCACTCATTTTGATGATTATATTAGAGAATTGGTAGGCTTATGGTAGCACTATTTCAGAAAGAAATAATCAATGTCTACTCTCTCAGCTAGATTAGAGGGTTTCTCTTCGTCTTGTTGTATCTTGTTTCATCGTGTTCGAGTTTCAGAGGTTTATTGAATTAGAGTATGAGGACATGAAGTGGAGGCAGGTATCATCTTGGAAGCTTCTTTTAAGTTTTTTTTAGTGTATCTACTTCCTTTAGGTTATCCACTCCTCCTTAGTTGTGTTTTTCAGTTCTTGATCGTTTTGTGTTATTAGTTGAATCAATTTTATGAGATTTGATGTGTTATTATTGCTTGAAATTGGTTTTGTTATTATGATTTATTCTCGAGGCTTTACTTTTCTTGGTTTTGTTCGAATCTTTGATTTCTTTTTATCATCAATAGGTTTAATCTTTCAGTTCATGTGTAAAAGCAGGAATCTCTAGGCTTCCATTCTAATGTAGCATATCTCAAGAGTTTCGTCGAATGTTATAGCTCTAAGGTTAGCAAGAGTTTGCTATTTGTTGTAGTTTAGATTCTTAGATTATTTAAGAGCTAATTTTGTCAACCAAGCAGTAGCTTGATATTTGTTCTCTATATATGTGATTGATAGTCATTCGTGCTTTAAGTACTTTTCCACAACTATCGATTACATTGGACATAAACTGGTGGCTATTTCGATGTATAGGTTATGAAATTTTTTAGCATTGCAAATAGTTAGCCCATTTGACTAGTGATCAGTGACTCTTCTTGATTATGTTCAGGTATCACCATGAATATAGAGAAATATTTACTTATTCTTTCGAGTGAGAGGGGTAGAGCCATATCCAACTTGAATATTAGGTAGGCGATTCTATTTATCACTGATTTAGAAGAGATAAACTTGACTTGATGTCTACCTTAATTTCTTGCTTTTTAAATTGAGTTGCCGATGATAGAAAGGATGGCGATTATAATATGAATTTTTTTCCTACTTGACTAAAACCATGATCTTATATGTAAAAAAATCATGTGTCATGATATGTTTATTCAGAACAATCTTAGGAAATTTGACATTCCATAAATAGATGTTTGGTGGATTCATTTTATTTGTAATATTGACACTTAGAGTATAAGGATAAATGCATTATTTTCATGATAGTGTCCATAAGTACTAGTCATTTCAATAGTCTCCATAATAGGAAGAAGTATTTTCTAGGTGGGATGTTGTTCCATAGTCTCTGGAACAGTTATATTGTTCTCATTTGTCTATGATTTCTAGCCAAGTATGTTTAGTGTTGAACTCATCATTGTTGGAAAAAGTCCATTGAATTTTATCTTCATTTACTGGTTGTAGTTTAATTTTAAAGATCTTATTAATGTATGAGGGTAGTACAACGTATTTGAGTTTATAAATATCCCATTTTTATGTTTCCCAATATTTGTTAATTGATTCATCAAAACTATGTAAAGAATCTGAGGAAATGGATAAAAGATTATTTGTCACACCATCTTTCCATCCAAAAATAAATATTGCCTCTACTTACTTTCCAAAATATAAATTTTTTGGTTGTCTCTCTGATTTCAAATAATCTTATCCAAGTTTTAGAGCTATTCATAAGAAGATTGTACATTGGCACAATATATAAAAAACATGAATTTAACCAATATAAATGATTGTCTTCTGAATTTGAACCAAAGTTTTCATTATTAATTTTTTTGTAACTCCTATAGGTTTGAGATGTTAATAACTTCTTCATTTTAAGGTTTGTGCAATGAAGAAGGCAACTTTATCCTCTATAGAGCCCACAAAACTCTATTACATAGTTGTTTTATTCTGATGATAACTTTCTTAGGAAGAAGGAAACTTTGAATATTATAAGTTGGGATAGTTATTAGTATACTTTGGATTAATATAATCCTTCCTCCGAAGGATAAGAGAACACCATCATATTACTGAATCACAGATCTTATCTTTGATAGTATCGGATCATAATTTTGTATCCTATTGTTTGAGATATATTGATCCCAAGGTATTTGAATGGTAGCTTCTTTTGACGAAAACCAGTAAGTCTAGTAATTATGTTAACTCTAGATTGTGCCAATTTGGATGAAGTGATAAGAACAAATATTTATTTGTTAATGTTATGTCTTGAGTAAGTTTGATAATGGTTTACGAATAGGCAGAGTTTTTTGAGTTTGGATGAAGTCCCATTAGTAAATATGAGAAAGTAACCAATAAATGCAAGGTAGGTAATATCTATGTTGCTTCCTGATTTCAAGTGTAAATTAGTGTCTTGATCATTACACTTTTTAATTCCACTAATTAGATATTCTTCTGAAATAGATATTATGAGATGTAGGGTTTTCTTATCTAATATCATTTGTTTATTTGAAGTATCCATATAGTTCAATATTAACTAATATTGAGAAACCAGCTGAAATATACAAGACTTAATCCCGTTTATCCAAATTTTATCAAATCCAAAGGCCACTAAGATATGGTCGATCATTTGGAATGAAAGTCTTTTCAAAAGCTTTTGGCATGCCAATTTTAATCATAACATTGCTCCCTTCAATTGTTTTTATAATTACGTGAACAAGTTCTTGAGGTAGTAAGATGTTTTCATGGATTCTTCTTCCTTTAACAAATTATTGTTGCATAATTTCTTTAGATATTAGTTTAGGTAGAAGAGTAGCTAGTCTATCAGTGGAACGGAATATTTATCCCAACTTATCTTATTTAAAATTTTCGACCAATTTTTTATATTAGTTTACGTAGAAGAGTAGCCAGTCTGTCATTTATGATCTTCGACACGATTCTGTTAAAGACAATACATAAACTTATTAGTATGTAATCTGTCTCTATTTTAGGTGATTCAACATTTTGGATTAAACAAATTACTATGGCAAAAATTCCTTGCCGGGTGTGGTATTCTTGGAAGAAAGATATGAATGAAGCAAAAAGATATTTGGATAATTGACCAGCAGAGAAGGTAGAATTTTGTGTTGTCTCCATCAACACCAGAAACATTGTCATGGTTGAGGATTTTCACTCATGTAAGTATTTCTTCCTCTGATGGTATTGCTAGGACCTTATCGTTGTCATGGTCATTGATAATTTTTAGGACTATATATTTTGAATATGTTCAATTTGCTTAAGTTGAGGTTGTGCATTTAATAGTACTTTGAAGTGGTTTTCTCCTAATTTTCCAAGGTCATATTACACTGTGATCCATTTGTCTTCTTCAAATATACCATGAATTTTTTTTCTTATTTTTTTGATATAGTTGTGAAAGTATCTTGAGTTTCTGTCACCATCTTTAAAACGATTACTCTACTTTTTTGCAATAGGTTTATTCCATGGATATAAGTTATAAATTAATAGCTTAAGGTTTTGAATATTGAACATTGTCTGTCATAGTTTTGCTAACTTCAAAACGATTTTCTAGATATTGGCTTCTTCTTCGTGTTGGGCTATTACGTGAATTATATTACCAAATATATTCCAAGTCCAATCCTTAATTTATGTTTTAGTCTTTTTAGTTTGTTCCAAAATAAAAATATAGGAGAACGAGACATTTTTTGTTTCCAGTTTTGTTCAACAACATTTAGAAAGTTAGAATCATGTGCCCACATGTTTTGAAACTTGAATAATGATTTGGTTTTGGTGTTATAAGCTAAAATATGTATGCATACGGGAGAGTGGTCTGATCTAGTCCTTGAGATAAGTTTGACTTTAGTGGTTTTAAACTTATTGAGTAATGCAGAATTATATAAGACTCTGTCTAGCATTTTCCCTTTGTAATTATTTGAGCTTGTGAGTCATGCATCCTCTAGTAAGCAGTCCTATATTGCATTGTTAAAATCATTCATGCTTGTCATGATAGTTGTCCATTAGAGTTTTTAATTGTATGAAGTCTCCCATAAAGATCTAGGGTTTAGTATGATCAACCATTTCTCTTTACCCAATTCAAAATAATTCTTAAGTCCTTTGTATTATTTACATAAACAACTATCACTAAAAATTTCGTTGTCCAGAGATACATGACAGACTTTTAAGTGGAGAAATTCATCATGATTTGTAGTCATTTCAATCTTGAAGTCTCTTTTCCATATGATCTATGTTTTTTTTATTTGTGTTAACTAAATTTTACTCGAAAGCAAGATATTTGGAATTTCGGTCTAGTTTTTCAACTGGTACCATTGGTTCTTGGATTGCAATAAACTCTTTGGATTTTATCCTTATTACCGACTTCTTTCATATTTCAATTAAGAATTGTGATTTTCATTTAACTTGCAACATTAAAAGGTTAGGAGGACCCTTTTGTTCTTAACTTATTTGTTGTGGTTTCGTTTTTTTAAAGAGGTGTCAATGCTCTTTTTATTTTCATTTTTCTGATTACCATCTGAACACTAAACGTTTTCAATATTTCCTACAATAGGTGAAGTAGGTATGCTGTATATTGTAGTTGGTTCAGGTGAGGAGATATACATTGTTGGGTTTTCAAAGTCTTCAGATAAGTTAGGTTGATCTCCTCATTCTATAGAAGTAAGAGTTTTTTTAATTTTGTTTTCTGGATCTTCTTCACTAATACTTACCATACTTTTATCTTGTTTGTGGTTTTCAATACTTTTTTCTTTTGAATTGATAGACGTCTTGTTAGATTTAGGAGATCCTATGGAGTTGGATTTTTTGATGACGACTAATTTAATTTTGCAACACATATTTCGAATGGATGTTGGTGCTTGACTATGTTGGGAGGGAAAGTGATAAAAATTTGTTATTTGTTGGAAACCTGTGCATGATGCCCTTGCAGAATTATGCAACTATGATGTTGCTCCAAAAAAACAATTAATTCCTTGAAGTATATATGTGTATATGTACACGCCATTGCAGTCATTCAAAATAATCTACTTTAATATTGACATGTCCATGTTTTGTCATAATCAAAATGCAACACGCACCAATCTTGGTCGCTAACATGACATTTGAAATCTCCCGGCGGTCCCACTCATATTGAAAACTATATTGCAAGATACGAATGAAATAAAACTCTAAACTGTTGTAACGAGAATCCTACAGAGAGAAGCGAAACTTCCAAAGCTTTCAATCATAGTCTTGTCTATCAACCCAATCTGCATATCACGACTAAATTGTTTAGTGAAGTGTCAGGTAATCCATCAAATGTTCATAGCCGATATCAAACGTCCAAAACAAAATTCAATCGCTCAAAAGTTTGATTTTAAGTTCATAATGTTGTAACCAACCTATCAACCATAATCTGAAATCACAAAACCGAATTGTCTTTTAATATAAACGGCAATAATCAGGCACCTGCAGTAAAAATAAAAGACTTAAATCTTTCAATCAAGAAAGAATTCAGCACAGTATTAGGTGCCAACCGAAGCCGTGGGTCGATAACAAATTCAAAAGTATTGTCAGTCAAGACAAATTCAAGAAGAACTCTTTAGAATTTTATATTACCCAAAATTGAAAAATGAATTATGAATTGATTAACAAGCATTCCTTCACACCTTGACTCAACAAACGTCTGCGTCAAATCTGACTTGTTCATCAAAACTTGTAACAGTTTATGTCCAAACTACAAACTACTTATATGTATCGGGTTTTTTTTCACAAGGTGTTAGAAAACCGCACATTTGCATCTGAAATTATCTATTTCTTTGACATTTCGACTTTTTTTAATAATAAGTTGAAAAATATTTTGGTAATTCCAATTATTAAAAACTGTGTCATTTATACCCATCTCATCATCATCACCCTTAACCCTTAACATGTATACTACTTTTTTCTAGAAATAATATCTGAAACAAATTAAAAAACACAGTTTATATTCATTAAAAATGACAAAATCGTAGTCTGAAATTCACATTGACAATTGCAAAAATATTATTACAAAAATACCGGCAATTCGTTATCAATTCTTCTTCCCATATATCTTTATCTAAGGGAGCAATTAAATTAAAAAAATTAATTTTTTTTTTTTTTTTTAATGTTACCTAAATTGCTGATATAAAGCCTCAGGCGTATCAAAGCAGCTCCAGTTTATGCTTCCTTTTATATTGAGTAAATTCTAGTCCAATAATATCTATACCACACTAGACATTCCGAATTGGAATTTTAAGAACAATTTTTTTTATTCACTCGTTGGATTCGTGAAGAGATATTTGGAAACAACAAATTTTTCGGGATAAAAATAACACAAAGCAGATGAACCTATGTACTCCGATATATTTATATATATGTGAAGCGTAAGGATAAGATGCCAAACAAGAGAAGAGTTCTTTATCTCTAAGAAACAAACAAACTTTCGTAGCTGGTGCAAGCATACCAAAACACCTTAAATTTTTTAATTAGTTCTCTTTTCATGCATTTTCAGAATTTAATAAGAGTACAATCAAAACTCTAACTTTGTTTTACATTCAAGATTTAATAAAGTGTTACGCAATAACCTCTTAAATATAAATAAAAATGGAAAGAAAAGAAAAGAAAAAAGAGTTTTTACGAACTCTTGAGTTTGTTTTTAATAATAATAATAAAATAATTAAAAAAAGGAAATTGCACCTAAAAAGTATCCACTCAACTATTCAATTGTCATATAGTATTTAAGGTTTGCACAATTTTCACTTAATACCCAACTCAACTACCTAATTGTCACTTAATACCTAATATTATTTTAATACCCTAACTACCTTTAACGCACTATATAAGCAGAATTTTCTGTTTTCTTTCTATTTTTCTAGCTTTTGAAGATTTAAATTTTGTTAGTCGCTCTAACCACCTAACCCTACGAACCACCACAAAGCACGGTTGAAAGCATAATTCCGATGATCGGAGCGTTAGAAACTCTGTTTATTTATGTAGGTTGTGGTGTTAAACCTGTCTAACCACTGTTTTCTACGTACAGGAACTGATCATGCTTTTTGGAATCTGTTATTTTACAAGTAATCGTGTTGCTGCTTTCTAGGTAATCATAATTACCTACCGATTTCGAAATTATTTGCTGGTTTTCTCAGTTGGAATAGGTTTTATTCTACTGTTTTTAGACGCAATAGCCTGATTTCGAGCTTTTCTCTTCTTTTTTTTGTTCCAGTGATTTGTACTTGTTTTGTTAATATTTTTTGTTATATAATCATGTCCTTGTTTCTGATGTTATATACTAATTTTGTAGTGCATTAGATTTTTATTTCGGACGTGAAACATTTGTAGACTATGAGTTTTAGCTGCTCGGCGTTCGACACAAGATGCGAATTGTTTGATGTATTCAATGAGGAATATGCTAATTGTGTTACCAATTCGTATGGTTACATGCGAATTACATGAAACAATTTCAAAATTTGCGTACAAATATGTTGTGAATTGTATGGAACTCCAACGTAATGCATGTTCAAACATATATCAGGACTTATAAAACTCAGGATGAATTGCGAACTGTGTGGTACTACAAAGTATTGCATTTTCAAACAAATATCGGGACTTTTAGTTACTTTACGATTCGCATGATATGCTGCGAACCGTGTGAAACTTTTAAGTATCTAATTTCCAAACAAATATAAGAACTTTTTTAGTTGCTTTACGAATCGTATGAAATGCTGCGAATTGTGTGATATATCATACCTTATCATCTTTGAGACAAATCTCAAGGAATTAATAGTTGAAAGCAAATCTCAGGTACAATTGCGAATTGTTTACATTTCTGGTTAGTGTGAGTGTATCAGTTGATTTACAAAAAACTCTCAGGACAGGATGCGAATTGGTCAATTATAGACTAAAATTATACACAGTTCGCATCTTATAGATATACACAAATCGCAACATAGGATGCAATTTTTTTGATGCAGTAATAAATAACTTGCACTTTATTTTGGGGATTAATAACTAATAGCTTGTTCGGTGCAGGGTAAGGTATGTCCAAATCACGAGTTTGTATTTTTAAACATGGTCACAAACCGCAATTGTGTCTTTCACGGAGTTTGAAAGCTTTCAAAGTATCCAATCTTATGTGGAGAACACATAGGAGGAGCTTGTCACAGGTGACTACCTAATTACCTAGTCATGCGGGGATCACAATAATTGTTTCTTTAATAACTAGAAGGATTTTGTTGGGTTGGTGTTATATCTTGATTTGGAGGATTTTGAAACGAGTTAGTTTTCTCATAGAACAACACGTCTCCGATAAAGGTTCCGGTGATAAGTGTTCTGGTGAAAACAATTATGGTGATAAGAGTTCTGGTGGTAAGGATTGTGGTGTAAAGCGTAAAGAGCATACCTTGAGTTTGGGAGAACCATCTCTTGATCAACTAGTTAATGGGGAGAGTAGTAACGGTTTAGTTAATTCTGATCAGAGAAAAAAACAACTTGCTACTGCTGGTTGGGCTGATGCTATTACAGGAGTGAGTCAAGATTTTGAAGAAGGTGCTGCAGCTCTTAGGTTATCTTTGTGCAAGTTTTATTTAGAGCATGGTTTTGCTTTCAAATACCTGCACAACACAGCAACCAAGATCACTGCTTATTGTGAAAATAAGTTCACAAGCGGATGCAAATGGAGGCTTTATGTATCTATTGATTCCAACACCGGATTGATGACGATCAAGAAGTATGTTCCGCACCATACTTGCAGTCCCGTTTTCTCCCAGAAGCACATGCGGCATAGGCATTTGACATCAGATTTGATTGCAGAGGAAATTCAGGATTCTCTCCGGACTTGTCCTTTGTTGACAGCCAAAACCATACAATCGACTGTCAAACAAAATTACGGTCTTGACATCTCTTACCGTTTTTCATGGAATGCTTTAGAGAAGGCAATAAGGGGAGTTTTCGGAGATAGTTTAAGTTCTTTTAGTTTACTAAGCGGGTACTTCAAACGATTGAAGAGCCGCGATATTACTTCAGATTGCCAGTTGGAGTTATCAGCTAGAAACCGATTCAAGCGTTGTTTTGTAGCATTCGGTTCTTCTTTTCAGGGTTTTCATTCATGCCGTCTAATGTTGTTTGTCGATGGAACCCACTTATATGGAAAGTATAAGGGTACCTTGCTTACTTCCGTAGCAAAGGATGGCAACAACAGTTAATTGCATTTAACTATTTAATCTGAATGTTTATGATGTTCTGTTTAAAATTTTGTGCAACATTTTGCATCCTATAGTTGCACACTATTATCATGGAATCCTGATATTTGAGAACGATTCGCATTAGAGGCTGCGAATTAAGCAATGTTTTTTATTTGATGACACTTCGCAAGAAAGGATGCAAATTAGTCGATGTAACCATAAAACTGTGAACAATTCGCAGCTTATGATTGTACAGAATTTGCAGCATATATTTGGAGAACAACTCTCAGGACAACATGCGAATTGTTGACATTTTTAAACGTTTGAGTGATGTTGTATTGTTCATTTGAGCGGACTTTTTCCAGGACTATTCCCTATTGCTCTTGGTATAGTTAGCATTGAAGATTGGGACAATTAGATGTGGTTTTTGGGGTGTTTGAAACCACATTTGTTGGATCACCAAATCACATTTATTTCAGACCGTCATTCTGGTATCGTTAATGTTGTTTCTGTCTTGTATCCAAACTGCTATCATGCGTAATTTTATTTTTATCTCATGCAGAATTTGAAAGCAAAACTGGAATATACTAACAGAGACTATAAAAAGAGGATGTTGAGTTTCTATCATCGTCTTGCTTATGTTCCCAGTCGAGAGCTTTTTAAAGATATACTAACAGTTTTTCTATGTTAAAGTGGTGACAGCATGAGTGATTTTCTTGCTATTTCACCCCCGGAAAAGTATGCGCAGGCTTACGTAAAAACGATACGGCTCTATGGTTTCTACTGCAGCAGAATCGTTTAACAATCAGATCAAAAAAATATTACGGCCTACCGATTGTTGAGTTTATTAACTGGATTAGAGTCTTGCTTATGAATCAAGTTTCACGAAGATACGAAGAGGGTCTAATCTGGAGTACTAATTTGGTCCCCGAGTATGAGAAGAAGCTAAAGCAGAATGTTGACATGTGCCGAACTTAGGTAGTAAGTCAGTCGTCTTCCACCATGTTCAAAGTCTTTTCAAATCCTGTGGTTGTTGTTAATCTGTTGGATTTCAAATGTTCTTGCGGATCATGGAAACAAAAGTGTTTTCCATGTCCTCACGCTTTAGCCGCAATATAGTATATTGACCAAGATCCATTTACCGTAATAGAGCCCTTCTTTACGGTTAAGAATTACAGGGAAAGTTACTCTTTCAGCATACTAGCTATAATAGATTTCGGGAAAGGGTCCAGTGCTAACGATCCTTCGTTTGTTGAAATTCTGCCTCCGAACGTTAAGAGACGCTCTGGAAGGCCTAAGAAAAAGTGAATCCCATCTAGAGGAGAAATCTCAACCAAGTAGTTGAGGTGAGGCCGTTGTTCAAAATCAGGCCATAACAGGAGGACTTGTGATGTTCCAGTTTAAGCACAGTTTAAGAAAAATTGTTTTACAATTGTTTGTTCATCTACACAATTTTTTTTGTTTTGTTTTTATTACAGTAAATAAATGCTAAGTGTTTTGAGTTGCATGGAATTGGCATCCAGTATTGCGAATTGTGTACAATATCTTGATATCATATTGCAAACATCTATCAAATTTCCATGCGAGTTGTGTGAAGTTTCACCAGGATGCAGATCGTTTGTAAAATCATATCAAACAACTATCAGTATTTATGCTGCAAATTGTGTTGAGCTTAAATGTAATGCTTTTTCAAACCAATATCAGGACTCTTAGTTGCTTACGATTCGCATGATATGATGCGAATTGCCTTCAACTCTAAAGTATTGCATTTTCACAAAGCGCATGATATGCTGCGAATTATGTTTTCAAACAAATACATGGACTTTTTAATTAACTACGGATCGCATGTTATGCTGCGAATTATGACCGAAACAAATATCAGGAATTCTGGTTGTTTGTATATCGCATGATATGATGCGAATTGAGAACAACCAGAAGTCCTCATATTTGCTTACACATCGCATGCTAAGCTGCGAATCGTGGTTTCATACAAATAACAGGACTTTCAGTTGGTTGCAAATCGCGTGATATGCTGTGAATTGAATGGAAATACAAAGCAATATAATTCTCAGGTCCGCATGCCAATTGTGTGTAAATCCGTAATATTAATAAACAAGTAATATCTTAGGTTACGATGTGAATTGTTTGCAAGTGGTAATGGGATACGAATTGTATATATGATTAAAAGTTTGTTCAAAAAATGGATTCCAAAAAGAGGATTACAGTCTTCATGCACTAATAAATTTTCAAACAAATCACTAAAACCTATTAGTGTTTGTTAGTTGCATTCCAAAAAAAACAAACAAAAAAAACCAACTCTATTAGTCATCAGTAGAGGATTCTTCATCATCTTTCTCCTCTTCGTGTTGATCATCAGCCTTTTCATTTTCCTCTTCCTCTTTGTTATCTAAATCCATCATGCATAAAACTTTGGTCCTTGATGGACTGGCTTTGTTGTCCATCTTCCTTTTGTTGTTTGGAACCTCTGTCGTCTGAGGTGGAACCGCTGCTGTCTGAGGTTCAGCAACAACCATTGGAACCTCTGCTGGTTGAGGTTCAGCAGCAACTATTGGAACAACTTCCACTGGTTGAGAGTCAGCAGAGAAGTAGTCCGCTATGCTTAAATCAAGGACAGAGACTGGGTTGTTTGGTGGTGCTGCTGGCATGATCAAGTTATCGCTCCAGTTGGTGGTTAAGGATGACCAGAAGTCACCTAGAGAACCAAATGAACCAGATTATGTGGTGATGGTTGTGGTGGTGGAAAATGACATGACTGTTGGAATTTGAAGAGAGCAAGAGGTGTTTTTAAAAAAAATATAGAGTTTTTTTTAAAATTAGCCTCTGGTTACTAGTGTTATTTGTAGGGATGGAGGGAGTCCGAGCTTATGAGGTGGTGTGGCTATATTAATCATTACATAGCCTCCATGTCTAATCAGTAATTAATGGGCTCTGGACCTCTGGTGATTAGATTGGTTTTTGCGTGCTCAATGCAGTTAACGTTTACTAAGGAATACGCCATAGCCTGTTCATATTCTTGAACGATAGATTTTGAATTATTTATTTTATACGAGGAGTTGATGCGAACTATTTAGTGATAATTTCGCAGCCTGTAGTTTGTTAACAGTTTATGCCAGGAGTTGATGCGAATTGTTTGGTGATAATTTCGCAGTTTGTAGTTTGTTAATGTGGTATACCAGGAGTTGATGCGAACTGTTTAGTGATAATTAATCATCTATCAGGTTAGGATGCGGATTGTTTGGTAAGGATCCTTTTTTTAATATATACCAGGGATTGGTGGGAATTGTTCGAATACTAATTAACACTTATATATTAGGTTAGCATGCGAACTGTTTGATAAAAAATTAACAGTAAATCACCAGTACACCAAGAACTTACAATGAATGTATGTACACCAAAAAACCATAATGTCTTACAGAAAATCACTAGTACTTGCAGGTATCTCCGTCGTTTAAGAAAAAATCAAACATTTCTGCTTTGAAGTTAGCAACCATATCTTTATCGTATTTTGTCTGCACATATCCATGCTGGATAATATCTCTAGCGTATTTGCAGACAAAATTACCACAGTCGAGGGTGCCACGTTTTTGTTGTGGAATTTTTCTTTCATTTTTCACCTTCCACCCTGTCATTGAAGAAGGTAAGAATCCCTTTTCCAGTAAATCGTTGATCTGGTTATAATAATTAGTGTTAGGAATTAGCACAAAAACTTAAACTGTGGCTGTAAACCAATTCGTATCATACATTGCCAATTGTTTGACAACCAAACCAACATGTAGATGTCAAACAATTCGCAGCCTAGGTTGCGAATTGTTTTGTGATAATCCATTTTGTCTGCAAACATTTTGCAGCCTATTTTGCAAAATGTTCATCATCCAGGACATTTCGCATCTGAGGTTGCGAATTCTATTTATGGATACGTTGCGAATTACGACTGATTTGGTCACAGTTCGTAGCATATCTTGATCATGCATAATTAAAATGTGTTTAAAAGTAATTGAATAGTTGGGAATATTACCAGCTTGATATGTGTCCTTGTGGTGTTGTCTATCGCTTTGAGTTTAGGGAGCAGTGGGTTGTAGTTTGTTACCGACCTGCCGTCGACATCAATGATGAGCAACGTCAAATGGTTTATCTTGTCCTTTGTCTCGATGCATATTGGAATGATGATGATGTTGGGGTTATCAGGCGCTTTGCTAAAAACTGCGTCGACCAAATTAGTTGTTTCCCACCCTGATTCCAGATTATGCTGCATCCAAGTGAGTGTACATTACAATGAGAACATTTTTCGAAACTTTGAAATTTACCTTAGCTAAACTTACCGTAGTCATGCCCGAAATCATTCCGCAGTCATGTAACACTCCTTTAACGTTTTTGCATGGAACTTTGAAGTTTACTTCTACAAGCATCTTTTGAATCCAAGCATCCATAACCTATGAAATGATTTGTTTATTTATGTTAAATATACAAGACATGTTTGAAACATTAAAAAGATAATTGGTTGACAATTAGATACCTTTACGTCCAACTCCAGTTCTAAAGGTAGCGCAATCACATCACTCGCTTGCACTCTAATTCTGTATGAAAAATTGGACGATGGTAAATTCCATAATATTGGATCATGCGTGTCATTCTCGTAGGCTTTAAGTAACTGTATTTTATTGTATTCTCCGACATCGATACGGTCAGTTACTTTTGTTTTCTTTGGCCAGCCGTTGTATTTTACTTTTGGCGGTTTCCGTTCTGTTACAATTATCTCTTCCTCTTCCTCTGCCACTGGAGGCTGTGTTGGTGTCAGTAGATTAAAATTAGGCTCCTCTGTCTCTTTACTTGTCTCGAGCTTATTAAATAACAAAAAGCAAAAGAGTGTGTCAGTCATTATAATGTTAACGACCCCAAACATTTCGCATGCTAACATGCGGATTGTTTGGTTCTAGCTGAATACATTTCAGGGTATCTATTAGGATAGCATGCAAACTGATCGAGGTTCCACTGAACAGTTCGCATGCTACCCTGATATTTTTTAAAACTTGGAATACATCCACACTATTCCCATGATATGATGCGAAATCATTACAACTAGCCTTTACCACACGGCCAGTGACAACCAATGCCGTTGACTTGTTCGGCATAGGATCTGGATCATGTCGGCATAAATAATTAAAGTCATCCTCCGACATGTTCTCCAAAGACCGTTGTATTACACAATCGTAATATACATTATCAATTTCATTTAAAAGTGTCTATGAAATTTGAGTGTAAATACCATCAACAGAAGCATCGGGTAAACCTACTGTATTATCGTTTAACTCTGGAGCTTGCAGTTGATTTGGTATTGGTACTATAATTTCACGTTGGCTTAGCAATTCTGACTTTGCGCACACCACCGTTGGTCTTTGAGGTGCATCTCCATATTTAGTTTGGTCTTCTCAGGATGGTCCTTCCTGGTTGAGTAGTTCCATCTTCTCATAGGGGTTGACATTCGTTGACTCTTCCGGCGCTATCTCTTGTGTTAGCCTTTCTCTCTTTGCCAAGGATATTTGTTGTTGTTGTTGTTGTTGTTGTTGTTGTTGTTCTTGTTGCTGTTGTTGTTGACCTTGTTGCTGTTGTTGTTGTTGTTGTTGTTCTTGTTGCTGTTGTTGTTGAACTTGTTGTTGTTGTTGTTGTTGTTGGTGTTGTTGTTGTTGGTGGTGTTGAACTTGTTGTTGTTGTTGCTGCTGTTGTTGCTGTTGTTGTTGGTGTTGAACTTGTTGTTGTTGTTGTTGTTGCTGTTGTTGGTGTTGGTGTTGTTATTGTTGTTTTTGTTGTCTGTCAGCCTCTTGTTTCATACAAATTCCAAAATAAGAAGGTGGAAGGATTAAGCATACTATAATCATAGTTACGACCGATTCGCATGATAACCCGAGATTTGTTTGATCATATCTAACAATTCTCATGGTAAGAGGCGAAATGTAAAATAACCAACCAACTAGAGTATAATACAATTCGCGATATATGATGCGAATTGTTTGGACATGACTACACAACAATCCTGATATTTGTTTGATAACATCATATCATGTGATGTATTGTTTGAATATGTATTCAACTAGAAAATCCCGCTGACTCTTTTAAATACATACATTGACTTTGTTTGAATATGTATACAACAGTAAATATTATTATAGAAACTATTTCACCATAACAATAAATAAGATATTTGAATCTTATAGAACTTTTGATCCATTTACATCTTGGAGGCTGTCTGGGTCTGCCACTTCTTTCTCATAATCTTCTATCTCCTTTGCCACGTGAAGTACGATATTTTGGTTATTCGGAAGAGACTCGTGTCTTTCTTTCTCCGTTGGAGGACTAAGAACTGTGGCTGTCTCCTGTGTAGGAGGAGACTTGTGTGTCTGTCTCTCTGTGGTGTCCGTATTTGTAGAGACCAACAACTCTTATTGCATCCTTCCAGATGGTACGGGTATGGGTGAATGGCTCCCATCATCATCCCTCTCTTCTGGCAGTACTCCGTTAGCATCAGGCACAAATGCCTGCAATTCAGTGGACGCTGCTCTATCTGGAAATGCTAGTACCTTCTCAACTTCTGGGCTTCCAATCTGGAAAATTGGTTGAGAGATATCATTGTGGAGTTGTTGTGCTTCAAGCTCCGCTATCTTCCGTTTCAATACTTCCAGTTAAAAAAATGATAGCAAAGGTTTTATAAGCATATTAAGTACTGATTATAGGGATTATGTAAGGCTCAATTTCATACTTACTTCTTTGGCCTATTTTTCTATCTTTCTCTCGTACTTGTTCTTGTCGGTGTATGTCTTCAAACGCTTTGATTCACCAACAGTTGCAGACTTCTTTGGAGTAGTTTCTCTGCGTTTAAGGATAAAATTACTGGTTGTTTCACTCATACTAGTTGTGGCCTCGTCGTCAGGTTCTTGCTGGGATGTGCCGATTGGTGGTGGTGGATTTGTTGTCTGGAGGAGTCTTGGTGGTGGAATCTTTAGCTGGGGGAGTCTTGGTTGTTGGGGTCTGGGCTGTGATGCTCGTCTCCTTGGTTTTGGGGTTGTGCTTTTCTTCCTCTTCTTTGGTATTTCTTCCGGAGAAATAGATTCAGCATTCGCATCTCCACTATCTACTGTTCCTCCAAAAGCTTCGCTTTCAGCCTTAGTAAACACATAGTGGACCTTCGAAAACCTACCAACATAGGCACATGAAAGTATCCGGGTGTAGACAGACTGATTGCTTTTTACAAACAGTTCGCATTATATGCTGCGAAATGTGTGAAAGTCTATCATTTTAGAGTTGCAAACAACTCGCAGGTTAGCATGCAAATTGTGTGTAAACAATAAGCTGCGAATTGTGTGTAAACAATAAGCTGCGAATTGTTCCATACCTTAATTATACATAGTGCCAGACAGAACGTAGCCCAAACTGCGAAATGTTTGATACATTGTTCTAATATAACAGCAAACAAAACGCATGATATGCTGCGAACTGTTTACAACCCCAATTCAATACCTATATAAAGCTCATACCTGATCATCTTTCAGGTTGGGTATTCTAATAAGCAGCGCCATGGTTGCTGCTTGGCACTCTAATCCCAACCATTTGAAAAACCTTGGTATCGAGGTCAGCTTTGCTACCTCTCGGCCGACTGTTGTCTGCTCTATGATGAAGGGCTGCATGGGGACAAGTTTTATCATCAAGATGCTCTGTACATAACTAATGTTTATACTAAATTGATCAATCTTACAATTTGAAGGGCGACGTAGCCGACGACTCTATCGGGTTTTTTGATAGCTAAGCAAGTCCTGATAGACTGTCGAAGCTTGAACAATATTGATCCAGACCAGTCGTAATTTTTTATTTTTCTGAGGTCTTCGACAAAATAAAGCGTGCTCCAACCCATGATAGCTCTAGATACAGAGTTGAATAGGGTTGAGCACAAAAACAGTATCAACAGCCTTGCAACGTCTTCCAACTGATGATCCCCCCTTCTCTTATGGCTTTTTTCTATACCTGCGTGTACAAACCAAGACAACATGCTATGTTAGTAAAGTACAACATCCTTCTTTATAAGATGAAGTCGATTTTACAGGTACCTTTAAAATGACATTCGTTATTGTTTTAGTATTTTTTGGTCTTACTTTCGTGGTAGTTTTACCCATGAAGTATTTCTTCATCATCCTCGATTCGTCCTCCTCGCCGGACGGGTATTTGTTGTGAAATGCTCCGGTTTTCGTTAACGGAATTTTCTCTGTGCCATGCTTCATCCCGAATATGACCTTCACATCATCTGCAGTTAGTTTTACTAACTTTCAACCAATATGGAAGGCGTCTTCATCAACAGAGAACCTCTCGACAACATAATGAATGAGCGAGTAAAATTTCTTCTTTGGTAGCTCTACCTCATTACGGATGTCGAAAGCCATTTTCAAAAGCGCGTAGAAGGGTGTGTTTCTTGCAGCTTAAATGTGGGCACGGGTAATACGGTTCTCTTTCAGAAGCTTCAGAAGGCTCACCAACCCTGACCTGTAATAGCTTGGTTTTGTTTTCATACTTCTTGCACAAACACAAATCAGTTGGAGTGTCACACACCTCGCATCACAAGCTGCGAACTTCCTATCTATCAGTTAAAGTGTCACACGAATCGCATGACAAGCTACGAATTTCCTATATGTCAGTAGAGTATTTACAACCAATTCGCAGGCGAGCCTGCGAAATGTATGACATACATATTCAATCAAACTGCGAATTGGTATGGAATATAAACAGATATGAAGCTGCGAGATGTATGGTATACACATTCAATCAAGCTGCGAATTGGTATGAAATATAAACAGATATGAAGCGGCGAATTGTTTGCATCCTAGGTGATGAAGATGCGAACTGTACTACAGCGCACACGTATAGGCTGCAGACTGTTCTATTTTATACATGCGCGTTGGAGGGATCTGGGAAATATCGAAACAACACCAAAATCAACAATCAACTACCTAATGCACATCTAACATACATCACAGTTCTCAGAAAAGTATTAACATTACATGCAACCAAACTTCTACCCTGGGTTCAACGATAAACCCAGAAATTGACCAACTATCATCACTAAATACTTCATTCCGGTATAAAAAGCAACGTCGATCGTGAAATAACAGTAAATAGTGGTTCGAAGTCATCAAAAACGAAAAAAAAAACACATTTTCCACGATAATGCTTACCTAGTTACTTCTAAACACTGTAGTATTCACCGACCGGAGACGACTAGACGACAAGTTGTCGAACAAGAGGTCGTTACTCGTTGGACGGAGTAAAAGACGGTGACCAGTCCAATTCCGTTGAAGGTCGAACAACGACTGATTTCAGAGAGAAGCTGTAGGGGTTTCTGGTTGGAGAGAGAGTATCACGAAGTCGAACGGTTTCTGGTGGTTTCCAAAATTAGACGTGTTTGGGTTTGTTTAGGATGATGGAAGGGGAAAAAAGTGGGTTTGAAATGAAAAATGAGTATATATAGTCGAGAGGGAATTTTGTCCAATTTTTAACTCGAGGTACTAAGTAACACTATCTAAAATTTGGGTACTACCGGGTAATTAAATACTTGAACGAATATTTACTGGTATTTTTTTCTTAAAAAAAATCGAATAAAAAATTAAATAATTGGTAAATTTGTTAGTATTTTTACAAATTAAATTCGTTGAGAAAAAAAATAAATCACTCAAGCCGTTTCAAAACATGATTAGTAATACGTGACACTGATAAATAATAATGTATTGTGCACATCTTTTTTATCAATTTTTTTTTTTATATTAATAGCATATTACTCTTAATAAATAATATTGTATTTTTTATCAATTTCTTAATAAAAACTCTAATATTACTCTTATTCTCCAAATACTCTAGGTTTTCCAGTTATCCAATAATTAATATTTATTCACGGATTCAATTGGCTTAACAAAATCTACTATATAGTTATCAAATTTTATTATTTTCAGTCTCGAGTTGATCGAATTTTTCATTATCATTTGACATCATTTGTACGCAACGAATTGTTGCCCTGAAATTCTTTCTTTAACCTTTTTAAGAAATTTAAGAATCTCATGATATCAAAAGCAGCGAATAGAAATTTGCATATATATATATATATATATATATATATATATATATATATATATATATTTGGACTTTCCCATCAGCAATGAAGCGATAATCGAAAGCTTTGATTTAACTTTCCGGCCCTTATAGCTCGGGTTTGTTCAATTTATTGTCTCGACATCTTTGTCCGTCAACTATCTGTTGGTTCTGCTTCCAATTCGAACGTTCCCGCAGGTAGAGCTTCAAGGTCCAACGTACCCGCTGGGCTTCCATCTCCACCTGTTGTAATGATTCCGCCGGTGTTTCGGGTTATTCAAACTATAGTTTCTCGGGCCTTTATGATTCGAGCCACAAACTTCTACAGGTGCAAGCCTATATATATATATATAGCGAGATACTAATTTTAAAATTATATATGTTTTGTTGGTCGTATTTTTTGCAACGAATGAAATCGATGGTACAACATTTACGAGCCATAACTAAAACTAGCAAGAACAACCTAGACAGATCATCCTCTGAAAAATACCAAAAATATTATGGATGAAGCATGACCCATTCGTCGAAATATTCCACCGGTAACAAAAAAGCGAAAGCCCAAGTATTCGGATTCTTCTACGAGAAGCATAAAACAAGTATTGCAGGAACCTCATCCTGATTTCAAAAACAAGTTTTCTTTAATCAAGGACTCCAGTTGAACCTCAAATGCTAGTTTAGAGTACAACCGTGCAAGACTAAATTATGTAGTCAAGATTTGATAGAAGCAGAAACGCCAAACAATGTTTTGAAAGATAAGATCAATCAGTTTGAAACCGTCTTATTCCGTTTATATTTCAATTATTCTACAATGTAATATATAAGATGTTATATTAGTGAAATGAATTAACCCTTTCACAAAATTTTGTCTCTGTTATTTAAAAGTCGGTTTAACGCAATTCTACATTCTAGAAGAAGCAGAAGGATAAAATCCTAAGTTCAAAAGAAGCAGATACATTCTGAAGAACAGAGTACATTCTGAAGCACATGGACATGGCTGAGAATGAATTCGTTGATGAGTACACCAAAAAGATGACCGTGATAGTCGGTAACTAAGGTCTCTTGGAGCAAATGTTGACAACATGTATGTGATCGAAAAATTGCTGAGATCGGTGTCATCAAAATTTATGCCGGTGGCCACCACTATTAAAGAGTTTGGTGATATCTCCTCCAAGTCTCTGGAAAAAATAATAGGCTCTTTAAAAGCCTTTGAAGATAAGATGAGAAAGTTTGAGGATAATAAGAGTGTTGAAAAAATCTTGTATGCAAAGACAGATGTGCAAAACAGTGACCAATGCAGTTCCGGTAACACAGGAAAAGACCATGGAAATGGAAGTAGGCGAGATAGGAGTAAGGGTCGAGGAAACAATTATTCCATCAACGAAGGTGAGAGACTGAAGAAGCAGAATTCTACCTTTGACAGAAAAAAGTCAGATGTTACAATTGCAATAACTTTGGTTATTGACGGATTAAAATCCAATATTCAGAAAAATATAGAATGATTAAAATCCAACAAACCGAAGATCTAACAATAATATGGATTTTAATATAACATTCTAAAGTAACTTGAAGTAAATTAGAAACTCAAAAAGAATTTTGGAGTCCGGTAGAACCTCCACCGGTAACTTGGAATACAATAGAACCTCAACAATAATTTGGACTCCATCATCATCTCCAGAACTTACTAGAGTCCAATCAAACCTTTAACAAATCTTGGAATCCAACTGAACCACTAGCAACAGCCTGTAGTCCAGTCAAGCCTCCAATATCAACATAGACTCAAATCATACCTCCCGATATACCTTTAAATATCGTCTCGCACATAGTATTATAATAGAGCTTACCAACAGATTCCGCCAAACTCCTGAATACAACCAAATCTTATTCATTATCAATAGGGAACCCATATGAACTTGGAATCAATAACAATGATGGAGTCGGGACATGATAAAGAGAATTCCACGTTTACATAAAACATAGTTACTTTATGGAGGCCAACCACTAATATAACATTAAAAAATAGTACTATAACGTCCATCCGAACGTTGGGGGACCCTAACAAAGACCTTTTTCAAATATGGAATTTTAACCATTATCCACATACATACAACACCCTTCATGTTAAATTGAATAATATAAACACAACCAATATATTGTAGGATCTATGACACGAACAAGCATACCCTTTCGTTGGGCAAATAAACTATTATGATAGTGACACCATGCATGACGATTATGAACATTAAGGAAATGAAGACTCTATGTTTGCCCCATAAATCTTCTCCGAGTTTCTATTGGCCAACTACAATAGCCATAAGATGGACAAATATAATGGTTAGGGATATCCGTAACTTCACAACCACGAGATGATATACTTTGGGGCATATAACAATATGAAGTGCAAAACAATTTCCAAGAAATTCTAAAGCCATGCCTTAAATTAGTTCAATAATTTTCCACATGAAAGTATAAAAAACTTTAAGATGTTACGTATGAGTTTTCCCAAGTTTATAAAAGTGATGGGGATTACACTATTCATTGCAAATAGTGACCAAATGAGAATATAAAAGAATACAATCGGTGATCTATCGATACAAGAGGCTAGTAGTAATAGTGACACAATACAGGGGCACTTACAACGTATATACAATGATACTTCCACGACCACCATTTGAAGGTATAAAAATGGACAACCTTCAACTTTTTTGTTCTTCTGAGGGAGATAGAGATCTTCATCAAGTTCGAAGAAATCGTAAAGCACATAACAGATGGAAACACCTTTACTCCAAACTTACTACTATTTACACCACACTGGAAACAAGTAAAACATTATCGAGAACAAGACCATCTACCATGGGGTCCTTTTACTAAATTAACCAAGAACTTTGATACTTTTATGACAACACCAAAGCTGCTGTCTGCTACCATATAATAGAAAACCTACAAGCACCTAAAGAACACAAAAACAATAGAAAGTATTATAAATTTCACGCCAATTTCAGACAGTATAGAAGGGATTGATGGGCCTTACAAGACCATATATAATACATAATGGCAAATATAAAACTTTAAACTCAATGAAAAGAAGAAATAAAAATAAAGCAAGACTTCTTTTACCTCACGGAGAACCCCTCCCAAGATGTAAGAGGCAAGACAAACATGCAACAGTGGATCCAATAACACTCTACAAAAATGTAATTATTGAAATTCAAGATGATGAATATTTAGATACAGACTTCAATCAAAACGTCATTAGAGTCATTCCTAGTGCGATATTTTCTCTAAATTGTCGCACAAGTTCATGTAACAGTATGTAAGTGAGTTGGAAATAAATTTCTAGGGGGATATATATCCATATTTTTACTGTAACACATTTCTTGTGCTAAAATTTATGGATGAATACTAAATAAGGTTCGTCGCCTCATGCAGTGATTTCATGTTAATTATGATCCAAGTAAGGTTGTAGTTAACCACTTCATGATCAGAACTGGAAGCTAGGTCAATATCCTATATTACAACATGGAAGAAATTATTAGTGGTTCCCTAGTGTTGATCCCCTCCCAAAACATCATCATATGTTACCCTAGACTTGATGTTAAAGTACTATGAAAACTAATTTAGAATTCTTCTTTAGAATATGAGAATTCAATTAAACTTATAATTTATTCGTATAATAGTGTTATGGGAAATATAACAAAGATAATGTCAAGTAAAAAGTATTATTAATTAGAGAAGAGAAAATTACATTTTTAGTAGATTCCCTGCCTATTTATATAATCCTCTTGAAGTTTAGAATTACCACTTAATGCATAACTCCACTAAATTTGCAAATATATTAACATTTATTATATGAGGTCTAAATTTATGGTTATTACTTTATTGTTCATGCCTTTAGTGAGTTAACCGTTTGTTTTGACCGTTGACCTTAAGTTGGTCTCGCCTCTTCTGTTTGCACAATTCGATCGTTTTACCGATCGGCTTTTATCTTTCTTCTCAGTTATAACCTTCATTCAAATATTTCCTCGCTCGGTGATGGTTGGAACGCTTATCTTTGACATTGGATATTGTTTGTCCCACTCAGTGATGTCTGCTTTTATTTGTTCAGCTTGGTGAAGTGTCTGTTTAGCCTTCTTCATTTCCATATCATTATCGCCATTGATGCCCCTAACTATTGACCCTCGACTACCTTGGTAATCAATTAATATCCCTCAGTTAGGATTCAACGAGATGATACTTTTCATTAGCCTTGTGGACAGTTTTAATCCACTTATTGTTAACTATATAAATAATTTTGTTCAGTATTTTTCACGTCTTCTTCCCATATCCATCTATGCAGATATTTCCTAGTGTATTAGTCGATGTAAACCTCCTCACCAGGAAAGTCTCATAGTTCATGGATTATATGTTGAGAACATAAAATCCATGAACTAAAGAAGTAAGCCAAGAAGATGGTATAATTGATGTAGTAGTTTAATGATTTGAGTGTTATGATGTATTGCATGCAATGATGGAGTTTTTGAATTTTTAACGATGACATGCTATGTGTTAGTTATCACTCGGGACGTGGATAATCGACATTTCTGACACCAAAGCAGTTATAGTGGAACTGGCTCTTCAGGTCTGAAGAAAACGTGCTAATTTGTACTTATTATTAATAGTTGTTGTCACATTATGCGTGTAGTGGAGAGTGGATTGGAAACACAATAACCTTCTAAATTCTGTGAAGTAGTATATTGTTTGTTTTACACGTAGTGGTGTTCGTTCGTGAGTTATCGCTCGACTTACTTGCTATTATACGTCACGTTGACTTATCTCAGTCATTTTATTAATCTTGATGGATCCAAAAAAAAGTGTGAAGAAGAAGCGGAAATTGGTGAAAAGTAGCTGAATCAGAGTATGAAGATACAACCTTATTAGAGAGCTATTTTCTCAATTAATCCTGAAATATGGGTATCTTGATGAGAATGCTCTGCTAAGTTTTAGGGCTAGGTAAGGGATACCTAGTGATGTAATAGTAAGGGTACCACTGGTTGGGGAGCATCCTTAATAGGCAAAGGAAAACGAAACCTGTCTATATACCACCATATTTGATTGGGACATACATTTTCTTTTACCATCACATATACGTGACTTCTTTAGTTTTACTGGTATATGTCCCACACAACTAGTTGCAAATGGATGAAGGATGTTTCTTAATATTATATTAACCTACCGTATATTAGGTATTTCGGTCTTCCTTGAAGATGTGCTTGCTGTTGTGGATGTAGCTAACCTAGCCAAGTCCTTATTTTTTACACCCAGCTAAATGAAGTGAGGAAAATAGTTGAACTTCCCAATTCTGAAAAAATAATTAAGTATTGGTTCGTATTTGTGTTAGTAAATTAGGAGCATGAGAATGTTGTTACAAATCTTCAGTTAGAATGGCAATGGAAAGCCAAGTGTAATGAAAAGTTTGTGTTACTTCTAGCTTTAACAACCAAATGCTAATGTTAACGCAACTGTTTAATTCTGCAGGTGAAGGAAGCACCATGAGTGGTGCAAAGAAGGGTTTTCGACAGAATCTGTAAATATATTGATCCAAATATCATATTTAGCCAGTTCCACGTGGCTTCAAAAACACTCTCGGTTGTTCACACAAGTAAACTATCTGAGAGATGGGTTGTGGTCGATTCTTGAGTTAGTAATTGCAAATAAAGGGAAAGTGATAATGGCAGATAGTGGAGAAGTGGCTACCATCGAATGAATACGGGAACTGATGGAGCAGAGATATCTCGACTGTAATAGTACGGGGGTATGGTTGGCGGTGCCTCAGAGTCGAAGAAAAAGTGAGGCAGAAGGGTTTACTTCCTTGCAAGGTCAAAATGAGAATGAGGGAGAGCTGTTAGCCATTCAGGATGTCGAGGAGGTGAACCCGCATTAAGATAATGTTGCCCCACTGGGGAATGAAGTAGTAAAAGATCGTACTCGGAGCGTTCGACAAGAGGATGAAGAGACACACGATTAAGAAATGAGTCTAAAAAAAATTATCGTGTAATTGTTGATGCAGTTCCACTGAGAACGAGGAAACTACGGTTGGTGGATGAAGCAAGTAATGATGATGTTTAGGAACCAGAGAAATAGGGTGCCAAGGTATCAGGGTCTAAAGTAGAGCATGACGGGGGGAAGGCCCCCGAGGTGATAGGGTTAGATGAGGCTCGAGTGGATGGTCAACCGAGCTGAGCAGAAGAAAATGATGACAGAGATGAGAAGAGAAAACATATTCTTAAGCAATTTGTGGAGGCATCAGGTGCACGACCTTACTTTCCCTTTGTGTAGGGGTAGGCATAGGGTCTTCATTTATAAATATCTTAAGACCGGAGTTGTCGCCAACCAGGAATAAAGAAGTGGATACCAGTCATGGTAGCAAAGTGGTTGAGGAGCTCTTCTTCCGAATGTAGTGATGCCACACCCATCGATGCTGATGTTCGAGCAGCTTAAACTGTTCCCAGAGTTATCATTTTACGACAGCATGCCCATGAGAGAAATACTACAGAGGCAACTGGAGCTTGCTCGGTTAAAAAAATTCCTATGGTTCAGCCAAAATACGAAATGAAAAAAAAGTTGAGGAAACTGATGGGCTCCGGGAGAGAGTGGTCATGCTCAAAGGTGCTCTGGACTCTTGCAAGGAGAAGTGTAAATAGATGAGCATGGGAAACACCACCCTTATAGCGCATAATAATATGCTCATCAAGTGGAATGATGACTTGATTTCGCAGAGTTCTGTTCTGCTTGCGCAATATGTATCCCTAACGCAAATGGTAGATGAGCAATCTGAACGCAGCGCTGAGGTAACAATGGATAATGAGAAGCTATTGGTTATGATCGATGACCTGAATAGTATAATGGAGCAGCAACGTAAGTAGTTGATGAAGAAACCAGAGACCAACTTGGAGGATCGTGAGAGGCGAGTAATGGATGGCCTCAGTATGCCCCTTTCGTATCCAACAGGCATGGTCATTGACCCGTTGACAATTGTAAAGATGGATAAAATTTAACAAACAAACACACACATTGGTTTTGCAACACAATTTTAAGGAGGAACGACGTCCTGACAATGACTCTGTATCCTTGAAAGTATGGGCATATGTTCCGTGTGGAAATTACCAAACCTAGTGCGATATTTTCTAAGTTAAGTAGTGCGTCTCGGCAATAATTAACGTCTTACTGGTGTAATACTTCGGTCGCTGAACACCACTCGAAGCAGTACTGCACTAACAAAAAAAGATGAAACAGATAAATATAAGAACAATGGCTCACCGACCACCAGGGTAGACATTATCTATTGCAATGTGAGATATTTTTTTAATTCTTCGAAATCCTTGTTGCATTCCTTTGTCCATGTGAACTTGTTAGCCTCCTCGGAGAATTTCAAAAAATTGATGGCTTTTATTTGAGGCTCTAGAAATAAAATGGGACAGTGCGGGATCCACATTAGACCTCCTTTATATTCCTTCGTGGTGCCATTTTTATAACCGCTTGCAACTGGGTGGGGTCGGCTTCGATGCCCCTTCCAATGACTACATAACCCAAATGTTTTCCACTTCGTACACCAAATCTGCATTTAACCAGGTTGAGCTTCAAATTGAATAGTCGTTGTAGGTTAAACACGGTTTGAAGAATCTCGAATTGCTTATTAGATTTTTGTGTTTTGACGATCATGTCATCTATATATGGCTTCATATGATTTCCAAAGTTCTCATTGGAAATAGATTCAATAGAGGTTGGTATGTGGATCCCGTATTATTTAGACCAAACGGCATCACGGTATAACAGTATAGGTCGCTCTCTGTTTGGAATGTCGTGTGCTCTTCCCTTAATGGATTAAGGCGAATCTGATTATTTCCAGAGTACGCATCCATAAATGAAAGGAACTAACAACTCGAGTTTGAATCCACCAGATGATCAATACGAGGTAGGGGGAATGCATTCTTGGGACACGCCTGATTCAGATTGGTGAAATCAATGCACATACGTCATTGACTCCTCTTCTTTTTTACATACAAAAGGTTTGCTTCCCATATTGGATACCATGCTCGTCGAATATGTCCAAGCCGAGATAATTTGGCCACCTCGACACTTATCACATCCGGTTTCGCAACCGAAAAGACACCTCGATTTTGCCTCACCGGATTGGCGTACAAGTCAATTTCCAATTCATGACTCGATTTTCCATCACTCGCGTCCCAGGAAAAAACATCCAAATTTATTCCTAATAATTCAACTAACAGTTGTTTAAAATCATAATTCAAATTGTTACCTACTAGTAAAATGTGGTCCTCCGCCACTAACTCCTAACCGAGTTTAGAGGGTCTTCGTTAAGTTGTTGCGTCCCTCTAGGGTCGTCGATATGGTTAGGCGAGAGTGGTGGTTTACCTACTTCTTCATTCATGCACCTTATCGCTAGGTAATTTCTATCAGATAACCTTTGTTGGGTGTATCGTAACTACATAACAAGTCTTGGCAGTCCATTGACTTCCCCTAATAATTACAACCGTTCTCCGCACAGGCTATTTTATAGATTTAACTTCACCTCTCCCACAGTGAGACGTTTTTACTTCGTATCGAACCAAGGTTTGTTGGATATGTTAGGGCGATACTACATTCATGTGATTGTAGTTGGCTTTGAAGATGATATTAGATGAGCTACCTCCATCTACTAAAACTCGAGTTACCATTAATTCCTTAATGTCCAATTTCGTTGTTAATGCATCGTCGTGTGGCGTGTTGACTCCCCCTCTGGTCGTCGTTGTTAAACGTAACGTCCGTAAAAGGATCTAGGTAATTACGGTAGGAGGACCTTCAACTTCCTGCACTTCGTGGTCGATTTTTGCTCTTTTGTTAGACTTCGAGTTGTGGGCTACCTCAAAGTTTACTCAATCTATAGTGAATAGCGATAATGAGTTGATACTAGAGCTAAAGACCGAATTACTGGCTCTAAATAATCTTAATATGTTTACTTGGAAGGCCAATGACGATACTATAGTCTTGATCGAGGTGCATATTCTTATAGTAAGAACAAAATTTTGAACAATAGAAAAAACGATCATACTCCCAAGACAAAACAAAACTAATCATTGTAGAATTAAAAAACTCACCATAATGGGCCACATTTAAGAATCACATTATCTAGTTTGGACAAAAAATAATGGTGCTCATACAAAATAACAAAATAAAATGATAGATTGAGAATATACATTTATTTTTTGGACTTTAGCAAACCTTTCTAAAAGACTATTTTCCATTACTTTGAATTAATCAACTTGTTGATGTAATATCTCGGAACAAGATCATATTATTTATGGATGCATATTTTGGTTACAACAAAATACAAATATACGAGAACGATCGTGAATAAAAAATATTCATTAGAGAGATAATATTTCATTTTGATAAAGTAATGTCTTGAGTTTAAACAATATATAGGATATATATGATAGGCTTATAAAAACGGGTTCGTGAAATAGCTCAAACCGAACCTCTAGTCCTGCATCAACGTCATGTTGGTCACTAGTTGTATGAGGGAATATCAACTAGCCACCATGTTTCTCAAGCTTGCGAAGAGTTTAATTTAAATCTAACTCCCGAAAAGTTCACATTTGATATCAAGTCCGACAATTTCTTAGGATTCATGTTAAACGAGAAGAGAATCAAGAAAATCCAACTTAACTCACCAACTTGGCTTCCATAGACTTCTCGACGTAACACGAAGAGAAATCATATTTTTATATAAAGGTTGGACATGTTAAATTAATTCATCTCTCATTCTTCGGATAACGTCTAACCTTTATTCTAAGTTATCAGGGGCGTAGGAGGAAACTTTTACCAACATTAATAAATTTATTATTTTCTCTTAAGTATTAACCAATCCCTAATCAAGGGATGTCATATCCTCTGCCTTGTAATTTTAGACTACGTTGTAAGCGTTGTACTCATAAGAAAATTCAATAAACAAGCTCAGGTAGTATACTACGTAAATAAATATCTACTAAGTATGGAGACAAGATACTTGTAGTTGGAAAAGTTGGCACTCATTTTGGTGATGGTGGCCTGAAAAAGGCGCCTAGTTTTTTAGCTCATACAATTGTGGTCCAGATATCATTCCCCCTCCACATTATATTACATGATCGATATATATCATAAATATTAACTAAATTTTACATCGAGCTAGATGACTACAATATCAACGTCTTGACCATATTTGAAAATTAATGCATATGCACTAGCAGATTTATTAATTGTGTCACTAAAACAGACTAGTCCTTGCAAATGATGACTAAATCGCTCTAGATCGCACAAAAGGATGGATGAAGCAACACCCAAGGCTCATGAGTAGGAATCTAAATAATCTCAGCGACAAACGACATTCTAAAACAATTAATCAAGCTCGGTTTCCATGTACTAACAAAAAGGTCGGATACTAAGCTGTAATTATTGAGCCACACGAGTTTGGTTATTCACCAAATCTCAAAGACACGTTCATCAAGCTTTACGGTTGGCCGTAGCTGAGAAATACAACATCATCCTATATTTAAACGAGTTTCGATACTAGATAAATTTATTCAATAATATCACATTTGACCAAATCCTCGTGGAGAATAATGACGAAGGAAACACATTAGTATCTTTAGCATGTGTGGTGCGACAACTGGTAGTAATCTTTCAAAAAAACCATTTATCAGCCAACCAAATAAGTTTTACTTTAAGGTTTTGGCGAAAGTAGTCCTAAGGATAGAGGGGGGATGTTTATGTCTCAATTGTTAAATGTATCATAGGTGGTGACTTTATCGAGGTAAATACCATAATTATATATATTACAACCATGAATAACATGATTGTTGTTGTTACACAACCATGAATAATAAGATTATTTCTTATAAAACCATGAATACTATGACTAAAATAGTCATGGTGATAGTAGGATATGATTAGTTGATTTAGCATATGTATTTCACATGATATAATCGAGGGGAGACGAGAAGTTTAGGCCACAATTGATAAAATTATCCCCGTTATTGGTGAAAGCTTCTCTCCAAGGTGTCCGTGAAAGTATTCATAGAGATAGAATGATATGATTAGTGGATTCAACATATGTATTGCACATAATGAAATCATGGGGATATTTATCTCCGAACTGATAAACTTACCCTAATGGAGACCTTATCGAGGAAAATGACAGATTTATTTATGTTATACAACCTAAAAACATGATTTTTGTTGTTATACAACCATGGATATATGATTATTCCTTATAAAACTAGGAATACAATGACTAAATTAGTTATAATGATACAAGGATATGATAAGTGTATTGAATATATGTTATGCACAAGATGCACTCGGTGGAGGACATGGTGGGATAGTGAGGAAAGTTTAGGCCTGAACCGATAAACTTACCTCAATTCTAGGCGAAAGTTTATCTCCAACATCTAGGTGAAAATAATCAAAGTGATAAAAGAATATGATTACTGGATTCAGCATATGTATTGTACATGATGCAGTTGGAAGGAGGGAGGAGATTTTAAGCCTTAACCGATAAACTTATCTCTGATCTAGAGCTTATTGAGGTAAATAACATAATTATATATGTTATACAACCATAAATACCCTGAATGTTCTTGTTATACAACCATGGATAATAAGATTATTAATTATAAAGCCATAACTAATAGTACTAACATATTGGTTTATATTACTCTTGTGAATAATATTGTTCATGTTATTTTTTACATTATTAACATATGATACAACTACTACAAAACATATTATGATTTTTACAAGATGTTTTGTGTTAAATATTTTACTCGAAACTATACTCTCATATCTTTACCGTCATATATGGTGTAGATATGTTGTTTATAAATACATAAATAGACTAACGTGATATATGTTAATAAAAATGTAGTTTTGTACAGCTTCTCTTACGAGAAAAAACATAATTTTGTCTAACAATTTTATTTTGTCTAACAATTTTATTTTGATTTAAATGTGTTTTATTAGTACATAAACGTGTTGATCTGTGCAACCATATATAATATTAATATAAAATTGTTTTGAATAAATACATAATAAATTTTCAAAATTGATTCAAAGTATGTTGATACAACATTGACAAATTCGATGCATATTACGAAAAAAACTATAACTTTATATAACAATTTTATTTTAATATAATATTTCTTTGTTAGAAACTAGAGTCGTAACTCTTTCCATGATGCATATTTTCTTTACAAATTGATTTTTAATATATGAATTCAAGATGGAATTTCGAAAACCATTAAGAGAATAATCATACACTATTTGCATCCGTATATTTTATCAAAATTTATATATTTTTAACCAATGCATAGTAAAATTTCAAATTTATCTAAAATATATTAGTACATAATCATTTTTGTTACGCGACTATTATGATCAAACCTAACTTTGTCTAAAAACAATATTTTTAAAATATAAATTAGACGCTTAACTCTTCCTCCCTAAATAAATATAATAGTGTTAGATAGGCTGAATAATACGAAAGAATTAATATATATATATATATATATATATATATCCATTAAAGAATATATAAATGATAATCGTTTGAAGATTTATTTCAAATTATGTTATCAATATAAAGATAATATAACTCTTCTATAAAATAGGTAAAAAATAAAAATTTGTTTTAATATAAAACGGATATATATATATAAATAGGTTTATACTAGTACATATACCGATGTGTTGTTGTGGAGATGTAAAAATTATAATTTAAAGACAAAAATATAAAATTATTCATAAAAAATATTGTATTTTAAGGAAAATAACAAAGAAATCGCCAAGTAGAAAAACTACTATTGCCCAAAGCGAAGTTACAGGGTTTTTCTCTTATTTATATCTCCTCGTTCATGTGCTTTACAATGATCTCTATTTCTAAAAACTACACTCATAACTCCATCTACATCATGGAACCTGAATTTATGACAAAGTTCACCAAAGTAGAAAAGAGTACACCTGGAAGCGGAAATAAACTAAATTAATAATTTTAGAGTCATATAAAATCTTATTTAGGTATATCCAATTTGTGCCATGGTGTGTAGAGTTGTAAATTTTCCACGTTTCAAAGGTGTAGAAAAGGTACTCCATCTGTCTCTAGTAGTTTGTAGGGTTCTGTTTTGAGTTTGGTCTTGGTACTTGATCATTTACCTGAAAATATTGAAAACGAACCTTGGAGTCATATTCATGTTCCACATTATCATTCTATAATGTTCCATCACCATCCGATCTACGTGTCTCTGGCTATGAGACGATCCTTTGCCTATATTCCTCTTTAACCTTCCATGCCTATCTCTTTTTCTTGAATACTTCTAAACCAATTTTTGTTTCTTTTTAGAACGACCCTCATCACTGCTGGATGACAAGGACTCATCAACTCCATCTTCATTCGAGGAGCTACTGGAAGACTCTGAGTCTGAATCAGAGCCTCCACCTGTTTGGTGGTATGACTTATTTCGTTGTAGTGGCATTAATTTGTGGCTTTAACTGTTTCCTTTTTGGATTGCGCTCGGTCTTCTTCACCCGTGTACTCGACCGAGAGTATTTCAATGGTCTCCTTGTTTGGTTTTAGTGATGCGCGGGTCCGAACGTGAACTGTGTAGTTCTCTACCACTCGTTCAGATGATTTAGCTCGACTTCCTCATCGAGTTAGCCTTACTTTACCGCTACTTGAATTATTGACAAGTTCGTCCGGTTTTACCATTTTCGACCTTCTTTATTGTAGTTATTTTAGCTTTGTGTTCTCGCTCTGCTCTTTGTTATGCGCTCAGATTACTATCTCACTCGGGGTCATCTTTCACACTTTAAGTATATTCAACTGCTCGGATATCTTCATTTCTTCTATCCGGGGAATACCCCGTTATGATAATGCAAACTCAAAATATTATAAACACAAATAAAATTATATTTCCTACTATGTAAAAACAAATTGGTTAAATAAATGCATTAAATAAAATAAATATGTTCATACAAGTACTATGTAATAGTTTAACAAACTCATATATTATAAACACAAATAATATTCTTTTCACTGTTGATTCATTTTTAAAATGGTGTGGATAATAATCACCTGAGGGTAGGCTGGTAATTTCAGTTGGTGTTTTATGGTGGTATGTGAGTGTTTAAGTGGTTAGAGAATAGAGAGATAATTAAGTAGCTTGGTAGCAGTTAATTTTCATTAGCCATTGTTAATGCAGGTGGTTGGGTATTTATAGTGTGATGTTTGGGCCCTTATGGGCTTTCGGGTCATGTTTAAAGGACCCGGGTCATGTTCAAAGACCCATGAGCTCTAAGCAGGAGAGCAAGTAGCTTAGTCATGAAGTGTTTAGGTTTTTTTTAGTACTTTTGTCATAGTTCGAACAGTCCTATGGTCATAGTGTTCGAAGTGATCTGTCCGGTCCATGTGATCTGTCCGATCTGTCCGGTCCGGAGGCTTTGGACTAATTTGTCCCTGTCCGGGGAGCATGCTGAATTCGGACTCATAAAAAAAAATCACTAAAATCATAAATTTATGTACTTATATAAATATTTTTCAAAATATACTCTTTTCTAATTAGAATAAATTAGGCTGTTTCACTCCCAATTCAGTTTGTGATGTGTATAGATCAAGATAACCGAAAGATAATTGTTAAGCTACGTAAGTTTTGTTTGATTCACTAAAAATCACTAAACATTATTTATGCTTTGCATTTAGTCTTTCGGAAACCATCTACATTTGGGAAATGTGATCGTCTACTTACGACGATACCCAATCAAAACTCATATGCACTAGGTGAGACATCAATCCCTCACCTTCTTGTATTGGCTCATTAAAGTGCAATGAGTAAAGATAATGTTACTGAAAAGGGTGAAAAAGAACAAAGTAGAGAAAACTCCAGTGTCCGAATTTGAATACCAGATATTTCTAGAAAATTACTTTTCCTGGATATCACATATATACAGGTATTTGGACGATGACGGGTTACTTAGATTTTGAGAGAGGTATGAGATACCTGAGAATGTTACATGAGGGGTGCCATCGGTCAGTGAGCAGCCATTCCAAGCCCGAGAAAATAAAACCTGCTTATTCACGACTGTCTTTGATTGGGGGCTTCACCTTCTTTTAACCATGCTAATTTGTGACTTCTTTAACGTAATAGGTATATGTCGGAAAAAATTGACTACTAATGGGTGGATAATGCTCCTTAGTATAGAGCAGAGCTCACGCCTTCTAGTGATTAAGACTTCTCTAGTAGATCTGCTGCTAGTCATTGACGTAGCTAAGCTTCCAAAATCCCATTTATTCTATACCAAACTAACTAGCATAAAAAATATTGTCGAGCTCTCTTCATCAGATAAAAATCAGAAGAATTTATATATGTTCGTGTCAGGAAATTGGGAACATGAAAAAACCATATTGAATCTCCAATTAAAGAGAAGGTAGAAAGTAAAGTTTAAGCGTCAGTAGCATAATTTGTATAGTTAACTTCTTAGATAGTGGATTTATTTTTCATGGATTGTGTATGTAGGTGAAGGAGCCAATCAGGAGTGGATTAAGGAGGCTTTGTCAAAAGAGTATAAGAACCCATTGGTTTAAGTCGGCAATCGAGCGAGTTCTACTTGGTTGCAGGAGCACACACTACTCTTTACCCATGTGAATTATCTCAAATCTTGTATGTGGCCAGTACCAAAACTGACATTTACAAAAGACGGCAGAGTGATGACGGCTAACATCATAAAATCCTCCGTAGAGTGCATTGGAGCACTAATGAAGAAAATATATCAAGAAACGAATAATGTTGGGGTTTGGGTTGCAGGGCCACATACCCGAAGAGTAAGAGAAGAAGAGGGGTCTTCCTCATTCCCTTGTCAGATTGATGGACAAGGGGGGTGTTGGTTATTCAAGGAGTCAATAAGGTGGACCAGCATGAGAAAAATATGGTACCCAAGCGCGATGATGATGATGATGACTCAACTACTTTGGTGAAAACATGGCTGAATAAGCCAAAGTTGGTGCTTGATATCATCCCTCCCGCAACAAGAAAATTGCGGTTAATGGATGATGAAAGTATAAGTTGTGATGCAACACAAAAAAAACCCTTTGACCCTTGTGTGCAACCATCAATAAATCAAGACCGAAGGAAGCGACCCGAGGTGGTTGCCCTTGATGAAGATCAATCAAACGAGAAAGAGGACCTCATAGAGGATATTGACGACGAGAGATGGGATCCAAAGAAGGTGATTCCAAAAGATACAACATAGAAAATGGAAACTTTATGAAAACATAAACTGTTCATTCCTCAAGAGTGCTGGGACGAGCCAAATGAATGTCCCCATGGATGAACTACTACCTAAGAGGATTTTCATACCCCGTCTGTCGATACTGATGTTTGAGCAACTCAAACGCATTCCTAAGCTGTCATATTATGAGTGATATCCTGCAACATCAGGTCGAACTCGCCATCGATGTCAAAATAGATCGGAGTTAATACTTAATATACACAAGTTATGCTGAGACTAATCGTATATACTTGGCAGTTGCATCATAACTCGGTCGCGTTGTCCTATCGGCAGATGTCTACTGCTGACTTAGAGGCGATGGAGAAGTGGAAGCCATAGCCTATGCTGTTTGGGCGAGAACAAGTACAAAGAGTTTTCTGCTAGTAACACTACCCTACTAGCTCTGAACAATATCCTAGTCCAGAGGAACGAGAAGTTAATCGCATAGCGGTCGAATCTACTAACACAAAATATGGCGCCAAAAAAAAGGGTGGAAGATCAAGTCGAACGATTGGCTGGGATGACATTGGAGAATAGTGATCTTAAGGGTATAGTGAAAAGTGCATAGAGGGAATTGGATTTTTAACGAAAACAATGGAAAAATAAGCTTAAAGCCACGTTGGATGAGAGGGAGGCCCAAGTGATGGGTGTTGTCGTGGACATGATAACGAGGAAAAAAACTGGTTGTATCTGAGTTGTGAGGTTTAAATCCTGGCATGAAGTTCGAAATGTTGAGTCATTTGGTAGAAATTTGCGTTCCTCTTAATTCCGAACGTGCTCATGTGGGATGGGACACCGGGATATCTACGGAAAGGGCAAAGGGTATTGAAGCTCGCCTAACCTTCGTGGTTCCTGTCTTTACCGACCAGCCAATCCAAAAGGTATTGAAGCACGCCCGACCGTCGTCATTCCTGCCTCGACTGACCCTTCCAATATTCCTCTTGCTGCCAACTCTTGAAGTATCCAATTTATATGTAATACTGACGTGAAACTTTGAACCTACAAACCTGAATGTTAATTAATTTTTGTGCTTTGACGAACTTTTAGACATGGTGGAAGTATAACATCAATTATACTATGTTTAAATTATATATTTTTGGTTTGAATGTGGATAGATGCATGTTTGGGTGATTATTACTCTGTTTCTTTCCATATGCTATTTGGAGATGTGTTTATTACTTATTATATAGTTTGTCGGCGAATCCTTACAAGATCAAGCTTTTTAAAGCTCATTGTGTAGCTAGTAAATAATCTATCCTTGTTGATGAATCATGGCGAGTCGTTAAGATCCTATTTTGTGGTATGCTATAGACTTGGTTTGCAACTAATTCACGAATATGCGTGGTACAAGGTATGACGCTCAATATGGCTTTTGCGTAGCCTGTAGCGTGTCTGATTGGCCTGATCGTGTTTATAGACGCTTAGTCTGGACTAAGTGTGGTCCTTTGCGTAGCCCTTAGGTGTGGTCATTGACTCGTTTGCTATTTATAAGGATGGAGAATACATAATAAACACATAGAGTGGAGAAAGCATAAAATATATTAAAAAGGAGAATAATTGTTCAGATGCCTCATTAAAACTCATCTCGTTCAACCAGGGAAAAAAAGAGCACATCATCAATATTGTATAGATTGGTGATACAATTTTAGATGATTTACATTTCATGGATGCTTCATAACTCAACCCTCAGCATCTTTTAGGTGATAAGCTCCACTCTATCCTGTGGAAATAACAGTGTAGAGCCAATCCGCATTAGGATCTAATTTACCGGCCGCTCTGTCACCTGACCCTTGGAACGTCTTCTTCATTACCAAGTCTTCAATCTTGAAACTGCGTTGTCTTAACCGAGAATTAAGTCGTTCCCTTACCAGAATCCGGCAATGTTCAGCACGAACACGTGCTTGGTCACGTCGCTCTTCTAAGAGGTCAACACTTTCCGCTCGTCTTACCAAATTGGTTTCTTGCTCATGATTCTCGACACGATGATCTCTGCTACTGCTTCACAGTCGTAGACGAGGGAAAATGGGGTGTTGTCCGTTGTAACCCGAGGGGTAGTCCTATATGCCCATAATACCTCAACCAACTTGTTTGGCCATTTTCCTTTAACTTCATTAAGTTTCTTCTTGATCCCTTCTGAGGTCGTTATTTTCTTCACTTTAACTTGTCTGTCGGCCTGAGGGTAGTACGACATAAAGAAATGCTGCTCAATCCCATACCTCTTGTTAAAGGTTGTTACAACCAAATTCTGGAACTGAGGGCCGTTATCTGTCATCAAAACAAGTGGTATATCATACCGAGCAAAAATCTGATAGTGAATGAAATTGCATACCTGTTGTGCTCGGTCTGGAATAAGGCCTTAGCCTCAACTATGATAATTAGGATTTGCGTTTTTCTAGTCTCCATTGGGAGTGGCCTGACAAGGTCGATGCCCCACTTATAAAAAGGGCATGGAGAGGGGAGATCCAGCATAGGTTCACTTGGCATATGTCTGGTATTAGTAAATTCTTGGCATTGGTGACATTGCTGGACCAAATTCTTCGCTTCGACTACTAACTCTGGCCAATAGTATCGAGCTAAAATAAATACTCGAATTAAGATTCGATATCCAGAATGAGCCCCTGCTTCTCAAGTGTGCAAGTCGTGCAGAACTGAGCTCGCTAAGTGGTGGACGAGTGGCTATCTTTATGTGTAAGATATTATCTAGCACGCAGTATTTTAATGCCTTGTGTTGTAAGGCTCTAGCTTTGCTCTTATTAACTGGCAGTATGGCTGAGTTCTAGTATTGTAGGTAAGGTTATCGCCAAACGTAAGTACTATCAATTGAATGGATGACTTCCTCTTTGGTGACGAGTTCTGTTGCAGGTAATTTCTGGAGGAAGGCTAGGGGATTATCTCCCAAGGATGCGGTCTTTGCTATCATGTCGGCTGTCAAATTTTTTAGTCGTGGGACCTATTCATACGAAACCCTAACAAAATTGGACTCAAATTCCTTGAGTATGACTAGGTCCCTCTGAATTCCTACTTTTTTTGCGTCATAAGTGCCGCCAGATTGATTAAAAACTAGTTGTAAATCCAATCGAATCCTCAGGATGCGAGCCCCGAATATCAAAGCCAACTCCATACCACACATGACTATCTCAAACCATGCAACGTTGTTTGTGTCACGGAAATTAAATCTGATAACTTAATTGATTTCTTCGCTGGTAGGTACGCGGAGCACCACCGCAGCTCCACCGCCCGATGTACATGAGGCTCCGTGTACTTCGACCACCCATTCGATGTGGAAATCCTTGGCAGGTTGTTATTCTATGGTAGGCATCTGTCTAGGCGAGAAGAACTCAGCTGAAAAATCTGCTACGACTTGGCCTTTTATGGCCGTGTGAGGCTCGAACCGTATGTCATATTCTTCGAGCTCAATACTCCACTTAGTTAGGCAACATGATGCGTCAAGTTTTTTTAGCATAGTTCGATGGGGAAAGGCTGCTCATACATAGATTATATGTCCTTGTAAGTAAGGGCGTATTTTTCGAGCGGCTGTAACTAATCCTAACGCGAGTTTTTCAAGCTTGAGGTACCTTGTTTCAACATCGATTAGTGTTTTACTGAAGTAATAGATGGGTATATGTACTCTATTCGGTTCGCGTATTAGAACTGAACTAATTGAAAATGGAGATATCGATAAATATAAAAACAACGGATAAGCTTTAGTTTGGTAAATGCCTTGTCACATTCTTCAGTCCAATCAAACTTCTTTCCTCCTCTCAGGATCTCAAAAAATAGGTAAATTTTGTCTGAAGCTCGAGAACTAAAGAGTGACAGAGCGGTGAGGCGCCCCATAAGGCATTTTACTTCCTTAATAGTCTTTGTGGGTGCCATTTTCAAAATTCCATTTAACTGGACGGGGCCACTAGCGACCCTAAAGGAGCACTTTATCGGGTTAAGCTTTAGGTTGAACCGGAAGAGTAGATCCAAAACAGTCTGAGCACTTCTAAGTGTTTCTCTTTTGTGCGAGTCTTCACAATCATATCCTCAATGTATTATTTTAAACTCTTTCCCAAGTCATCTTGGAAGATGTGGTTGAATAAATGTTTGTATGTGGACCCAGCGTTCTTTGCGCTGAAAGTCATGATCGTTTAAAAATATAAGACACGCTCAGTTTGAAAAACAGTATGCTCTTGATCTGACGGATTGAGTTGGATTTAGTTGTATCCCGAATACGAATCCATAAATGACATGTATTTGCATCCAGATGCAGAATCTACTAGTTGATCAATGCGAGGCAGTGGAAAATAATCTTTAGGGAAAGCTTGATTGAGGTCGGTAAAGTCTATTCACATTCGCCACTGGCCTGCTTTCTTTTTAACTAAGACAGGTTTGGCAACCTAAACTGGGTACCTAGCTCTCCTTATGTGTCATAGACGAGGCAACTTTGCCACTTTTTCTAGTATATATTCTTGCTTTTCTGTCGAGAAAGATTGTCTCTTTTGACGTACCGGTTTGCGCAGGGATCGATTGTGAATTCATGGCATATAATAGAATAGTTAACACCTAAAACACTAAAATTCTTGGCCAATAGTTCAATAAAATATTTCTTGAAACAAGCGATAACTTACCACCTATCTGTATAACGCGCCCCTCTTTTATTTGTTCTTTCTCCGATTCCGGAATAACATCATCTGATTGTTCTACCTCGCGTGGGTTATCGACTGGGTCAGGCAAAGCGAGGTTAAGGATTCCCTCCCCGTGAACCCCCTCGTCGGTTGATTGCTATCAGAAGGGCTTGGATGGATCCACAATTACTGCATAGCATGTTCTCTTTATACGTTGGCTCCCCCCGAATTATACCGATCGGGTTCCCAACTGGATACTTCACACATTATCTGAATATACACGGACTTTCCTTCATTCTCTGCATCCAAGGTCGACCGATAATTTCATGATACAAGCTCGGCGTATCGAAAATTATGAACAATGTTTTGAGCTTCTTCTTAGTTACTTCATACCCAACCCCAGCCATCAAATCTACTTCCCCCACGCATGGAGAAGTGTTTCCCTCATAACCAACCATGGTTCGCTGAGTGGGTTTATAAGGTGGAACATTCCGCATGTGGTCAAAACTGTCTTTGAAACTAATATTAGCCAAGCTACCCCCATCTACCAACACATGAGTTACCATGAAACCTCCAATATCCATATGTATAGTCAGTGCATCTTCATGGAATGTACTGGCGCCTATGAGATCATCGTCATTAAAGGTGAGGTCAGCCACAGGGTCCTGGTAATTTCTGTAGGAGGTGCATCAATTTTGTAACGTCGAAGCCATCCATTGCTCTCTTACCGAAAATGGTTCCTTGTGAGGCTGCTCAGTTTCCTCTGACGATGGTGAAAAGGGATGGGGCATTGTTCTGTCCTGAGACAGCGTTGCTGGCAACCTCTAATCCTGCGCCATTGACAGAGTTGAAGAAGGTGCACTAACTTCATCTGTAATAACAGAGTGCCCCCCTGTAACAATGAGGAGCCATTGTTGTTTGCTCGTATTCACTTCCCGATCATTCTTGGGTTTTTTCTCGATAAATGGGCCAATGGATTATCGGCGATCAGGCATTGAGTGTTGGTTCTACTAGTTGATGAATTGTACCAGCTCGTCGTTGTCTATTAGCCGTTGGATCTCCTCTTGAGGCTGCCAACACTCGTTAGAACTAGCAGCATGCTCTAATTGTCTAGTTTTAGGGGAATTATATGTAATATCAAACACATTCACCATCACATGTCTCTGAAAAATATTATGCTAATGTACCACCAGTAAAATAAACTATGCATCAGGGATACGCTCAGGCTCCAACCATAATTGGTGCCAAAATAATAAGTACATACCTCCTCCGACCTGCACGGAGAAACATAACCCATTGGGTGATCATCCTTATTACACTACATCTGCAAAAGATGAGAACCTTAATAGTTATAAATCGACGTGTGCAAATAACAAAAGCACTAGACCTTTGGTTGAGAATTTTCAAACAACGAGACACCAACAATCTTATCTATTCACAGGGAAGGTGAAAATACAAGTAAAATATTCTCTTGACGACGTTGATAATTTGTGCAAGAAAAAATCACCATTAGCCTCAGACATCAAGTAGGAAAACTACCACAAAATTAAATAACCACAAGATGGACAAGTGTAGTAGGAAGGGAGGGTGATAATGTTCATGTTGACAAATTTTGAATGACATGTTGTAGTACATAGCAACTGACATGTTGAAATGCATGGCATTCTCTATGACTTTCAGGAAATATATATTGACACAGTTCAATAGACACATCAGGCTGCATGAAATGGTTGAAAATATTGCGTACAACTTTTTTGAACTGATTAATTGATTCTAAGCTTATAAATGGGGATGATGATTACACCATCTATTACAAATAAATACATATATAAATCTTGAGGAAGTATACTTTGAGGTTTGTTGACAAAAAAAGTGAGATGAAAAACTGCCATGACTTAGTAGTAGTTGGGGCGTATATGAAAGGAATATTATCTGGATTTTTATTAGATGTCATCATGAAGAATAATGCTTTAAGTTTCAAAGAATTGGTTTCTCAAGTGGAGTGACGTATTAAATATGAGGAAATTCTTAAAACAAGTCTTGAAAAAGACACAAAAAACTCCAACTGTGTATCGACATGACTATCCATGGTTATATATCAATGAACCTCATATAATGGCACAAGTAAATTCTAAACAACATAATGAAATTTGCATGGAAAACAATAATGAATCTTCGACTTAACTGAAATATTACAATAAAGGGAAAATTTCCATAAAGAAGTCTAGAAACATCTACAACAATAGTAATAGTAGCAGCCCAAGGTAGGTACGTTCGAAAATAGGGTCATACACCAAATTAACTGAGAATTTGATTTAGGACATAATAAATGTTACATTGAATTATCAACGACTGTGAAAAATAAATGGTCATTAGACACATAAAGAACATACACAAATTTTGTAAATTCCATAATGACATCAGACACTACACAAAGAATCTTGGGCTATGCATAACTAAGTATAACATGATTAATGACTATAAACTGTGAACTTTCTTAATGACATAACAAGAATGAACTAAACCCTATTGGAGAGGACTAAGATCCACCATTAAGAATAAAAATCCTAGCATTAGAGAAGTCTGAAGAGACAAAATACTTGAATACGAATATATATTTTGAGGTAGAGGGGGAATAATATCTGAACTATTATCCTAAGAGACAAAACATTCTTGTAATGTTTTGAGGAGATCAATTTTCATAGATTATTACGAATTCAAATAAGAGACACATAGGTCAGTTAAAGATACAACAAAATGTAAAATACCACCACACTTATATCTAAATCCATACCTTATATTGGCATTGTTATATTATGATTTGGGAAGAGTAGCAATATTGCACATCGACATTGTACCAAATATAGTGGAGTTATGTATAGTTAATGTTAAAAGATTGATGATAGACACTGGAATTTTTGAAGAGTTGGATTTCTACTATCTTGTGCTATGTGACATTGAAGTTTGAAATAAGTTATCATTAAATTATGTCACTACACACACATGATGCGAAAATAAAAGAATAGAACAAAAAACTTAAAGTTGACTAAAAACAGGTGCAACTTACAAAATACGAGTCTGAAACAAAGACGAATTACGAATTAATATAACTAAAGAATGAGAACTTGGTACTTAATAAAATATAACAATGATAACTTAACGAAAATTTCATCCATTTCTTATTTGTGATACTAGTTTCATTTCATCAGCTTATTTTCTTCGCAATCCTATAGTCCCACTGAGCCTTCATATCGGCTTCCTCTCCGTATTTGGGCATACACAGAATTTAGCTGGTCCTCCGTTAATCAGTCGGTGACCAAGAAGTTAAACAATTTAAATATCGTATGATGTTCATCTCTCGTTGAGGTTGAAAACCAAGTGAACTCGTTGTTTCATTAGACACGTCCGCACAACTTTCACTTCGTCCAACCATCTTGAAATTTTAGGTGGTTCGACCCGATCCATACCATCAAGTGTAAAATATAGAATTAATATGAAAAATAAAAACAAACATAACTATATTGAAATAGATAAAATTGAAACTTACATCTCGGTCCGCCAACGTAGTAGTGAAATCACAAAGATTGTATGGATTCTATTGGCTTTGTCAAAATAGAGGATGTGCATATCTACGTATCGATGGCTGAGAGTACTATACGACATCTGTTGCGTAGTCACAAATATCAGAAAATGGTCATAAATCTAGGTCTCTAAAATTCCAAGAAAACCAGACACACCCAAAGTGGCGTGTAAACAACCCTTACCTAACTTGAAATATAACTACGCGAGTACCAGTTGCCCCCAATTGTACCTAGCGGAGCTACTTTATTTTTTTCCCGACTTGTTCGCTAGATTAGCCCCTAGTAGCTCATCATTCACTACCATCACTAATGGTATCATCAAAATATGGTGCTTCATTGAAAAACAATTCAACCAAGAAAGGCAAACGTGCCTTTTATCTTCACCATTATTTTCACCGGTTTCCTGTTTTATGTCTTCTTTTGACACACAAGTAGTCAAACTTAAGACATATTTCTATGATCCTTACTAGGTAACTCAACTATGTCGGTATTAACCCCAATTACTGGAAGATCATTAACGATGTATACATCATCAAGTGTCACTTTCATCTCATCGTATAAGAAGTGGAATGTATTAGTTTCAAGATACCATCTCTCTAAAATAGCCTCCAATAAATACACGTTGGTAGACCAACGAGCGACACAATCCACGAAGATACCAAGACACGTCACCATCACCTCATCTCTAATATGGATATTTATCTGTAAAATCCCACATACGATGTACTTCGTACACAACATAGCATCGCATATGTACTCTAGCCTACAAAATAAAAAAATAAAAAACAAGTATTAACTATTAATGTTTTATCATTAGAAAAAAGTCTAATATTTACCTAACTACTAACTATTCTATTAGCATGGAATTCTAACCTAATAGTTTCTAATAAAATCACATTGGAACATTTTATCATAAGAAACAATACAAATAGAAACTAAAAAACTAACGTTATTTCATATATACAAACAAAGCAGTACAATTCTGCTCATATCTAAACTACTGACATGCAATTCGAAACTAAAGTTTTCTAACTTAATCAAACTTGAAACATTTGATCATAAGAACCGATGTAATTAGATCAAACTTATATCGTTTTTAAAAATGTTATACACATCGTGGGACTTGTACTCACTGAAGGTGGAGTACAATTCATGGACGTATCAGTTGAGACAATAAAACTGTTGATTTATACTCAATCGAAGAGAGACAAGCACAATAGGAAACCAAAGGTGATGGGTTACCTTTGCACTGCGCGAATTCTAACCATGTCGCTCTTGATCGCTAGTCTCACGTTCAGATTCAATTTGTGAGTGAAAACGTGGAGGCATCTTGTATGTGTGCGTGATTTTGCACAAATCACACACATGCAGTCTGATTTTGTACTTGCAAAAATCACACACACATGCAGTCTGATTTTGTACAAAATGTTGTTGCATGTGTGCATCATTTTGTGAAACTTACGCTCCTTTACGCTGTAAAATCTCGAACCCAAAATGCAACATTTTACTTTGACAGCAATGGCTTCCCCTAGTTCCTATATCCTTAAATACTAGATCAAATCTAACAAAAATACACCCAAATCGTAGATGTGCAACTAACCTAAACTATAGAACTAACTTAAAATGAAAAACGAACTACAAATATATAAAAAAATCAAATTTTCATACAAAATATTCAACTCTGAATATCACTAAAACTTACATATCAAAATTTAAAAAAAAATCCATATGTTAACAATACATATTTTAACAAAATTGTAGAGTCATATTTGAAATTTTTAATATTTTAACAATGAATATTTGAATAATTTTAGGCTTTGAATAGAATATTGTACAAAAAAAATATTTTTATACTAATAACAATTTTATAAATAATGAAAAATAATATTCTAATAGAATTAGATATTGATCCACGTCTTATACCAACAAAAATGCATCACATTTTTTCCAAACCTTCAAATTACCGACTATAATACTCCATAATTAAGTTTAAGCAAATGTTAATTATATAATTAAGGTAAGATGATAAGTCTTTATTTATTTAATATTTTGGACTTCTGAAGAGTAACTCGTCCCTGACTATTGATTTTAGTGATATATAGTCCCTCGATTTTCAAAAGTTTGCTGATAGTCGCTCGACTATTTAGTTTTAATAAAGTTAGTCCCACTAGATGTGTTGACTATCAATTCGTGACAGATAGTCTACCAACTATTCATTTTTGATAAAATTAGTCTTTTGACTTTATATTTTCGATAAACTTAGTCCCCTTAATAAACATGCGCAGATGACTAACTTTATTCAAAATAGATAGTCGAGAGACTACCACTAAACTTTTGAAAACAAACTATGCATCAGGGATCCGCTTAGGCTCCAACCATAATTGATGCAAATAATAAGTACATACCTCCTTTAAACCACATTATGTTAATATTTTTGCAAAATCACGCACACTTGTAGCATGATTTTTTGAAAATTCATGTTGTATGTGTGCATAATGTTGTACAAATCACGCACACATGCAGTCTGATTTTGTACAAAATGGCGCTGCATGTGTACGTGATTTTCTCCACATCACACCCTTCTCTGTGGCAAAATCTAAAAATCACACTCTTCTATGCGGCAAGGAAAATCTTCTAAAAAACACCATAATCTTACTGGTGTAATTCTTTGGCCGTTGAACACCACTTGAACTAGTACATCACTAAATGAAAATGGTGAAACAAATAAATTTAAGAACAATGTCTCACCAACCACCGGGGCAGACAGTATCTCTAGGGAGGTGAGATAGTTTTTTAATTCCTCGAAATACTTGTTGCATTCCTTTGTCTATGTGAACTTTTTAGCCCCTCGAAGAATTTTGAAAAAATGATGGCTTTTATCTTAGGCTCTGGAAAGAAAATGGGGCAGTACAGGATCCACATTGGACCTCCTTGATATTATTTCGTGATGTCATTTTTATAGCCGCTTGCAACTTGGTGGGGTCGGCTTTGATGCCCCTTTCACTGACTACATAACCCAAGAATTCGTACGCCAAATGAGCATTTAATTGAGTTAAGCTTCAAATTGAATTGTCGTAGTAGGTCAAACATTGTTTGAAACATCTCAAGTTGCTTATCAGATGTGTACGCTTTGATGATCATGTCATCGGTATATGCCTCCATATGATTTCCAAATTTCGCATTGAAAATATAATTCATTAGACGTTGGTATGTGGATCCCGCATTATTTAGACCAAACAACATCAGGGTATAACAATATACACTGAGATCTCTGTGGAACATCGTGTGCTCATCCCTTAACTGGTTAAGGCGAATCTGATTATTTCCAGAGTACGCATCCATAAATAAAAGGAACTCATAACCCGAGTTTGAATCCACCAGATGATCAATACAAGGTAGGGGGAATGCATCATTGGGGCACACTTGATTCATATTGGTGAAATCAGCGTACATACGCCATTGACCCCTCTTTTTCTTACTAACATTGAGCTTGATACCCATATTGGATACCGTGTTCCTCGAATATGTCCAAGCCGAGATAATTTGGACACCTCAACACTTATCGGTTCATGTTTCTCAACAGAAAAGACACATCACTTCTGTCTCACCAGCTTAGCGTACGAGTCAATTTCTAATTCATGGCGGATTATAGAGGGATCGACCTTAGATATATAACTCGCATCCCATTCAAAAACATCCAAATTTATTCCTAATAATTCAACTAACAGATGTTTAAAAGAATAATTCAAATTGGAGGGTCTTTGTTGGGATGCTACATCTCTCTAGGGTCGTCGTCGGGTGAGGGTGGTGGTTTACCCACTTTTTCATGCACCCTCTCGCCAGGTAAGTTTTATCGGAGAGGCTTTGTTGGGTGTATCATAAGTGCATAACACGTCCTGAAAGTCCGTTGAATTCGCCTAATAATTCCAACCGCGCTCCCCACTTGATATTTTATACATTGTTTGAATGTGCACGACGTGGCTTCAATCCGATGCAACAAAGGTCGCCCGATAATTGTATGGTAGTAACTGGGAGCATAAAAAATCATGAACAAGGTCTTATGCTCTTTCTAAGTAGCTCTATAACCGACTTTAACCTTAACTCGACCTCTCCCACACAGTGCGACGCTTTTCCTTTGTATCCAACCAAGATTAGTTCAGTGGGTTAGGACGATACTATATTCATGCGATCATAGATGGATTTGAAGTTGATATTGGATGAGCTACCTCCATCTACTAAGACTCGAGTTACCATTACTTCCCAATGCCCAAATTCATTGTTAATGTATCCTTGTCTGGCGTGTTAACCCCCTCCCCCCACCTTAGGTCATCCTCATTAAACGTAAGGTCCACAATAAGATCTTGGTTATTGCAGTAGGAGGGGGCTTCAACTTCATGCACTTCATGGTCGATCATTGCTCTTTTGTTAGACTTCGAGTCGCGCGCTACCTCGGAGTTTCCTCCATCTGTAGTGGATAGCGTTAGTGAGTTGATACTAACGATAGAAGCCGAATTACTGGCCACCTCAGAATTCTCTACGACGATAGCGAATAATGATGGTAAATCATCTATATTATTAGCCCTCGAGACATTAGTTACCTCAGAATGCTCCCCGGCAATGGTGAACACCATTGTTGATTTTATATATTTGCCGCGTATCATCATAGGTCTTTTCCACTTTGATTGGTCGTGATTCCTCCTTCTGCTCGGGCTGGTGAAAATGATATTGCTTAATATTGAACTAGAAGACTTTCACTATATCTATTTATCTTTGAATTGACTCTCTGAACTGCTAGCATTTTTCAATCCGATGACCGTGGTCATTGTGGTAGGAGGAAAAATATATACTTGATCTTTTGTAACTGGGCGCATTCAACGCTCGAGAGGACTTATACTTCGTTCTTTATTTCGTTCTATCATAAATAACCGAGATGGTCTCGCTTAGCGGAGTAAAACGTCTGGAATGGTTCTTATAGTACATTGGTCGCCGAATACTATCTCCGTAGGGCCACTTATCTGTCTTTTTCTGTTAGAGGAACCTCTTTATAGTACGTTTTCCACGAACGAAGACTCCTTGAGGATGTACGTGGACATTCTGGGTTTTTCGTGAATATATTGTACGTCTTCGTCCTCTCTGGCCTTTTTGGAAGCACTGGGTTGTATCTCATGCCTCAGTTTCTACTCTTTTGAACCACTCTTGCCCCCACCTTCTCCTTCTCTTTCTATTTTATCTTCACGCTTGGAAGATCGATCTTCCCGATTTGCTCGACTAATATCAGGCCCCGGTTTTTGTTGGTTTGGTTGGTTTGTCAAAGTTTGGTCGTTAATGCATGCAATGCAATATTCATCTGTCGATGGTAGCATCCATGACATGTTCCTTGGCCTCCCACTCACACGCTACCACTTTGTCATGTTGTAGATGTTGAATCTGCAGCTGAAATTGTTGATCTGTCGGTGTTACCATCAGATTGCCGCTTGTCGCTTCTTGTACAATAGGGACCGCTAGGCTTTCTGGTTCACGGGGATTGGTCTTTGGACCGACCATGACTAGTAGCTGTCATACTTAGGTTGTTGTCTTAACATGGATCGCTTATACCCCCTTCGGGTTGGTGGCAGCTGATTTTTCCGCACCACTGGATCGGCGTCCCGGTCTACTCCGAAACATCTCTCTCAATCTCTGATCTAGTTACTACCATGGTTTAGAACTCTTACTACTAAATGATTTTTCTTTAAGTTCTCGCAGACGATGCAAATTTGTTGTGGGAAATATAAGAAAATTAATACAAGGTATAAAGTTTTATTAATCAGAGAAGAGAAAATTACATTTTTTTCGTAGATTGCGTGGCTATATATAGAATCCTCTACCGGTTTAGAATTACCACTTAATGCATAACTCCACTAACTTTTCATGTACACTAACATTTATGATATGGGGCCTAAATTTACGGCCACTACTTTAGCCCTCATGCATTTAGTAGGTTGAGTATTTATTTAATGTTGCTTTTAACTGATTCCTTAACCATTCATTTTGACCGTAGAGCTCAGTCAGTCTCGTCCATGCTGTTTGCACGCTCTGATTAGTTTACCGATCGACTTTTATCCTTTTTCTTGGTTATAACCTTCATTCAACTCTTTCCTCACTCGGTGATGGTTGCGACATTTATCTTTGACGTTGGCTCTTGCTTGTCCAACTCGGTGATGTTTGCTTTTGTTTATTTTTCTCGGTGATGCGTCTTCAGGGCCTAGTTTCATTTCTTTGTCGTTGTCCCCAGCACTGCCCCCAACTGATAACCCTCGAATACCTTACTAATGCATTAATCTCCCTTAGTTAGGCTTCGGCAAGAGGATATTTTTCACTATCCTTGTGCATAGCTTTAATCCTCTTATTGCTTACGATATAGAAAGTTTTGTTTGGTTTTGTTCATGTCTTCCTGCCATTTCTATCCGCTTAGATATTTCTTAAAAAAAAAATCGATGTAAACCTCCTCATCAAATAGTAGACGCTACATCTACCTAAAATATAATCATGGCTAGAGTATGGCTGATTCAGATTGGTGAAATCAACACACATACACCACTGACCCCTCTTGTTTATTACTAACAAAATGTTTGCTACCCATACTAAATACCGTGCTTGTCGAATATGTCCAAGCCGAGATAATTTGGCCAGTTCGACACTTATAACATCCTGTTTCTCAAATGAAAAGGTGTGTCGCTTTTGCCTCACCGACTTGGCGTACGAGTGAATTGCCAATTCATGACGGGTTATTGAGGGATCGAACCTTGATCCAATACTCGCGTCCCAGGAAAAAACATCCAAATTTATTCCTAATAATTCAACTAATAGTTGTTTAAAACCATAATTTAAATTGTTACCTAATCGTACTTTACCACTAACTCCTCAACCGAATTTGGAGGGTTTTCGTTCGGCTGCTACGGCTCTCTAGGGTGGAGGTTTACCTACTTCTTCATGCACCCTCTCGCCAGGTAATTTCTATCGGAGAGGCTTTGTTTTGTGTATCGTAACTGCATAACACGTCTCGGCAGTCCGTTGACTTCCCCTAATAATGCCAACCGCGCTCCCCACTGGTTATTTTATACATTGTCTGAAAGTGCATGGGGTGGCCTCCATCCAATGCAATGAATGTCAGCCGATAATTGCATGGTAGGAACTGGGAGCATAAAAAATCATGAACAAGGTCTTAAGCTTTTTCTAAGTAGACCTTTAACCGACTTTAACCATCAACTTGACCTCTCCCACACACTGAGACGCTTTTCCTTTATATCCAACCAAGGTTCGTTGGATGGGTTAGGGTGATACTAAATTCATGTGATCATAGGTGTATTTAAATATGATATTGGATGAGATACCTCCATCTACTAAAACTCGAGTTACCATTATTTGTTCGATTTCCAAATTAATTTTTAATGCATCCTCGTCTGGCGTGCAATAAATGTAAGGTCCGCAAAAGGATCTCGGTAATTGCAATAGGAGGAGGCTTCAACTTCCTGTACTTCGTGGTCAGGGGCTTTAACTTCCTACTCTTCCTGCACTTCCTGCACTTCTTGGTCGGTAAATGTACTCTTTTGCTATACTTCTAATCGGGGGATACCTTGGAGTTTCTTCAATCCATAATGAATAGCGATATTGAGTTGATACTAGCGCTAGAGACCGAATTACTGGCCACCTCGGGATTCACTCTGGTGACAACGAATAATGATAGTAAAGCATCACTGTTATTAGCCCCCGAGCCATTGGTTACCTCGGAATACCCTCCGACTATGGTGAGGAACCATTTATTCTTTCCTAGATCTAATTGTGTATCATCACGTGGATTTTTCACGTTGATTGGCTGTGCTTCCTCTTTCCGCTCGGGCTGGTGACGATGATCATTCTAATTAATCATTTGGAAGAGTTCATTGTATCCATTAATATTTCAATTTCTTCTCTGAGCTGTTAGCATTCGTCAATCGGATGACCGTGGTCATTATGGTAGGAGCAAAGATATATACTTGATCTTTCGTAACCGGGAGCTTTCATCACTCGAGGGGATTGATACTTCGTTCTATCATAAATAACCTAGATGGTCTCGGGGAGCGGAGTGAAACGTCTGGAAGGGTTCTCGTTGTATGTTGGTTGGTGAATACTATCTCGGCGGGGCCCCTTATCTGTATTTCTTTTATTAGAGGATCCTCCTTTGTAATCCGAAATATGTTTAACATAACTTTTTAATGACTCACATCTTCGTTTGTAGAGTTCTATAGTCGAGTATTTCTCACGTCAGAGTTCCTTTTTACCTACAAATCCCACCTTGAAATCTCTTCATAAACCTGCAAAATTGTAAATAGACCCCTTGGGCAAACTGTTAAACCAGTAAATAGACCCCTTGAATGTCATACACAGAGTTCGATAGAGTATAGCATCGTTAGAGCTAAAGGTCATCATCATGTTGCGGAATTTCTCTAGATGCCTTTTAGGATGCCATGTTCCATCATACGCTTCCATGCTGAAGGGATCAAATTTTCTTGGTAGTTGAGCTTCGAGAATGTTTTCACGAACGGATACTCCTTGAGGAAGTACGTTGACATTCTTGGTCGTACCTGATATATTGTACTTCCCCGTCCTGCCTGGCCTTTTTGAAAGCACTTGGTTGTATCTCATTCCTTGGTTCCTACTCTTTGGAAAGCCTCTTGCCCACGCTTGCAAAGATCTATCTTCACGGTTAGCTCGACTAACATCAGGCCCCGATTGTTGGTTGGCTCGCTTGTTTTGCCAAAGTTTGAACGTTAATGCGTGAAGTGCAACATTCATCCAGCAATGTTAACATCCATAGCATGTTCCTCAGTGTCCCGCTCACACACTACCAGGTGCTCCTGCTGTAGATGTTGAATATGTTGCTCCAATCGCTGGATCGTCGGCGTTCCCGTCGGATTTTCGCTCGTCGCTTCTTGTACAATAGGGAACGCTAGGATTTCTAGTGTACATGGTATGGTTTTTGGACCGGTCACAACTGGAGGCTGTTATACTTGGGGTATTGTCTCCACGTGGATTGCTTCTGCCCCCTCCGGGTTGGCGGTAGCTGATATTTCCCCACCGCTGGACATGCGCCTGACTCTCCTCTGAAACATCCTTGCTCAATCCCTGATCTAGTTACTACCTGTCTATATATAGAATCATCTACCGGTTTAGAATTACCACTTAAGGCATAATTCCACTAACTTTGCCTGCAGTCTAACATTTATGATATGTGGCCTAAATTTATGGCCATTACTTTAGTCCTAATGCGTTTAGTAAGTTGACAAGTTATTTAATGTTGCTTTTAACCGCTTTTTTAACCGTTCATTTGACCGTAGACCTCGGTCGGTCTCGCGCGTGCTGCTGGCACACTCTGCTCGGTTAACCAATTGGCTTTTATCCTTTTGCTCGGTTATAACCTTCATTCAATTTTTTCCTCGCTCGGTGATGGTCACAACGTTTATTTGATGTTGGCTCTTTCTTATCCCACTCAATGATGTCTGCTTCGGTTTATTATGCTCGGTGAAGCGTCTGTCCAACCTGGTTTCATTTCCTTGTCGTTCTCGCCATGGTTGCCCCCAACTGATGACCCTCGACTACTTTGCTAATCCATTAATATCTCTCAGTTAGGCTTCGTCGAGATGGTACTTTTCATTATCTTTGTGCATAGATTTAACCCACTTATTGTTTACGATATATATATATATATATATATATATATATATATTCAGTATTGTTCACGTCTTCCTGCCATTTCCATCTGCCCCGATATTTACTAGTCTATTAGTCGATTTAAACCTCCTCATCAAATAGTAGATGTTACATCTTCCTAAAATATAATCACGGCTAGACCATGGCTTAAATATATGCGCGACGTTGTCTCCAGAAAAAATCAACAAATTTGTTATCTTATCAACAAAAGATGGGTTCATCCACAAAAATATAAGTTACCTCGGGATTTATATTAAAATTCCATATACTTAAACAAATAACATTTAGTGGGAGACCAGGTCATGTTAGACAACATCGATGATCCAAGAGACATCCCATGTATTATGGAGCCAAGAGAGGACGTTTACAACATCACGATAGAACAAATTAAGACACTAAGACTAGGATAATATGTTCCCCGCATTATAGACCAAACTGCTCAAGTTATTATGACATAATCTAAATATTTTTACTTGGAAGACCAATGATGTTACTAGAGTCTTGATCGAGGTGGCATAGCACAATTTTATAGTAAGCACAAAATTTTGAACAGTAGAAAAAAACAATCATACTCCCAAGACAAACCATAACTAGTCATTTTACAATTAAAAAATTCACCACAATCGGTCACATTTAAGAGTCACATTATCTAGTTTGGACAAAAAACAATGGTGCTCATAAAAAATAAAATAAAATAAAATGATAGATTGAGAATATGCATTTATTTTATGGAGTTTAGAAAAACTTTCTAAAAGACTAGTTTCCATTACTTTGAATTAATCAACTTGTTGATGTAATATCTCGGAACAAGATTCTATTATTTATGGATGCCTATTTAGGTTACAACCAAATACAAATATAAAAGAGCGATCGTGAACAAACAATATTTATTATGGAGACAATACTTCATTTTTATAAAGTAATGTCTTGAGTTTAAATAACTTATGGGATATTTATGATGGGCTCATAAAAACGTGTTTGTGAAATAGCTCAAATACAACCTCTAGTCCTACATCAACGTAATTTTGGTCACTAGTTCTATGAGGAAATATCAATTGGCAAACATGTTTCTCAAACTTGCGAAGAGTTTAATTTAAATCTAAATCCCGAAAAGTTCACATTTGACATCAAGTCCGATAACTTCTTAGGATATGTGGTAAACGAGCAGGGAATCAAGCAGATCCAACTCAACTCACCTACTTGGCTTCCATATACTTCTCGACGTACACGACAAAAAATCATATCTTTATAGAAAGGTTGGACGTGCTAAATTAATTCATCTTTCACTCTTCGGTTAACGTCCAACCTTTATTCTAAGTTATTCGGGGCGTAGGACGAAACCCTTACCAACATTAATAAATTTATTGTTTTCCCTTAAGTTAACCAAGCCCTAATCAAGGGAATTCATATCATGTACCTTGTAGTTTTCGACTATCTTATAAGGGTTGTACAGATAAGCGAAGTCAATCAACAAGGTCGGGTAGTATAATACGTAAATAAATATCTACTCACTATGGAAACGAGATACTTGCAGTTGGAAAAGTTGGCACTCATTTTGGTGATGGTATCCTGAAAAATGTGCCTATTTTTTGAGCCCATACAATTGTTGTCCAGATATCGTTCTCCCTCCACATTGTATTACATGATCGATATATTTCATAAATATTAACTGAATTTTACATCGAGTTAGATGACTACAATATCAAAGTCTTGAACTATATTTAAAGACTAACGCATATGCACTAGCAGATTTATTAATTGTGTTTCACTAAAGAGGATTACTCCTTACAAATAATGACTGAATCCTCCTAGATTGTACAAAAGTATGGATGAAGCAATATTCAAGGCTCAGGAGTAGGAATCTAAATAATCTCGGCGATAAACGACATTCGAAAATAATTAATCAGGCTCTGGTTTCCATGTACTAACAACAAAGTCAGATACTAAGCTGTAATTATTGGTTTGCATTTGACAAGAATTTGTCGTGCCACACGAGTTCGGTTATTCACCAAATTTCATATACTCGTTCATCAAGCTTTAGAGTTGGTTGTAGCTAAGAAATACAACATCATCCTATATTTAAATGAGCTTCGATGTCATATATATATATTTATTCAATAATATCATATTTCACCAAAGCCTCGTGGAGAATAATGACGAAGTAAACACATTAGTATTTATGGCATGTATGGTGCGAAAACTAGGAGTTATCCTTCAAAAACCTTTTATCAGTCAACCAAATAAGTTTATTTAACGTTTCGGCAAAAGTAGTCCTAGTGATAGAAAGATATGAGTAGTGGATTCAACATATCTATCGAACATGTTTTAGTCGAGAGGGAGGGATGTTTATGCCTCAATTGTTAAATGTATCATGGGTGGAGACTTTATCAAGATAAATACCATAATTATATATATTAGAACCATGAATAACATGATTGTTGTTGTTATACAACCATGAATAATAAGATTATTCCTTATAAGACCATGAATAACATGATTGTTGTTGTTATACAACCATGAATAATAAGATTATTCCTTATAAGACCATGAATATTATGACTTAAATAGTCATGGTGATAGTACGATATGATTAGTTGATTTAGCATATGTATTTCACACGGTGATAGTAGGATATGATTAGTTGATTTTCTCCAACATCTCCGTGAAAGTATTCATAGTGATAGAAACATATGTTTAGTGGATTCAACATATGTATTCCACATAATTCAGTCATGGGGATATTAGGTCCAAACTGCTAAACTTACCCTGATGGAGACCTTATCAAGGAAAGTGACAAATTTATTTATCTTATACGACCATAAAAACATAATTTTTGTTGTTATGCAACCATGAATAATATGATAATTATTCCTTATAAAAATATGAATACAATGATTGAAGTAGTTATAATGATACAAGGATATGATTAGTGGATTGAATATATGTTATGCACAAGATGCAATCGATGGAGGACATGGTGGGATAGGGAGGAAAGTTTAGGCCTAAATCGATAAACTTATCCCAATTCTAGGTGGAAGTTTATCTCAAACATCTAGGTGAAAATAGTCATAGTGATAAAAGGATATGATTATTGCATTCAACATATGCATTGTACATGATGCAGTTGGGAGGAGGGAGAGAAGTTTAAGCCTTAACCGATAAACTTATCTCTTATCTATAGCATATTGAAGTAAATTACATAATTAAATATGTTATACAACCATAAATACCATGATTGTTCTCGTTATACAACCATGGATAATAAGATTATTCATCCTAAAACCATAACGAATAGAACTAATATATTGGTTTATATTACTCTTCTGAATAATATTATTCCTCTTATTGTTTACATATTAACGTATGCTACAACTACTACAAAAAATATCATAGTTTTTACAAGATGTTTTGTGTTAAATTTTTATTCGAAACTATACCCTCATGTCTTTAGAATCATATATGATATGGATACTTTTTTATAAATAATAATTTCTCTTACGAAAACTATACGTTTTTATTCCTACAACTTCTCTTACGAAAATAATAATAATTCTATATAACAATTTTATTTTGATATAAATATTTTTTATTAGTACATAGACTTGTGGATGAGTGCAACCATATATAATATTAATATTAAAGTGTTTTCAAAAAAATGCATAATAAATTTTCAAAATTGATTCAAAACATGTTGATACAACATCGACAAATTCGATGCATGTTACAAGAAAAACTATAACTTTGTCTAACAATTTTATTTTAATATAATTTTTTTTGTTATAAGCTAGAGTCGTAACTCTCCGAAAAAATATATAAAATCTATATATATAAATAATTTTAATTCGTAAATATTTTTATTTCAAATTTATTTTCAATATATGGATTCAAAATGGAGTTTTGAAGAATATTACGAGAATAATCATAAAGTATTTGCATCCGTATGTCATGGGTGTTCGTGGGCGGTTACAATGATCTTTATTTCCACTAACTACACTTATAACTCTATTTACATCATGGAACCTGAATTTATGAAAGATTTGTTTGGTGGTTTGACTAATATCATTCTAGTGGCATTAATTAGTGGCTCTATCTGTTTCTTTTTTGGTTTACGCTCGGTCTTCTTCACCCGCGTGCTCGACCGAGGGTATTTCAATGGTCTCCTTGTTTGGCTTTAGTGATGCATTGGTCCAACCGCGAGCTGTGTAGTTCCTTACCACTCGTTCAGATGATTTATGTCGGCTTCCTCCTCGAGTTAGCCTTACTTCTCCGCTACTTGGATTATTGACAAGCTCGTCCGGTTTGACCATTATTGACCTCCTTTATTTTAATTATTTTAGCTTTATGTTCCGGCTCTGTTCTTTATCAGTTCATTTTATCCTTTTGTTATGCGCTCGGATTATTGTCTCACTCGAGGTCATCATTCACACTTTAAGTATATTAATCTGCTTGGATATCTTCATTTCTTCTATCCGGGGAATACCCCTTATCATTATAAAAACCCAACATATTATGTACACAAATAACATTATATTTCCTACTATGTAAAAACAAATTGGTTAAATAAATGCATTAAATAAAATAAATATGTTGATATAAATATTATGTAATAATTTATAATTCAAAAAATAAATTATTCATAAAAAATATATTAAACAAACTCATATATTATAAACACAAATAATACTATTTTTACTGGTGATTCGTTTTTTTTAATTCACTAAAATAATAAATTCATGTACTTATATAAAAAAATTCTAAATATTTTGTTTTCTAATGAGAACAAACTAGGCTGCTTCATTACCAATTAAATTTGTGATGTGTGTAAATAAAGATAATCGAAAGATAATCCTTAAGCTACCTAATTTGTGTTTGGTTCACCAAAAATCACTAAACCGTATGTATGCTTAGCATTTAGTCTTGGGGAAACCCTCTAGGTCTGGTAAATGTGATGGTCTACTTACGACGATACCCACTCGAAACTCATATACACTGGGTGTGACATCCATCCCTCACCTTCTGCTATAATTTTTCCTATTCGTCGTATTGGCTCATTGCAATCCCACGAGTAGAGACAATGTTATCGAAAATGGCGACAAAGAAGAAAGTGAAGAAAACTCCAGTTTCCAAATTTGAAGACCCGATATTTCTTGGAAAATTACTTTTCCAAGATTTCCCATAAATACTGGTATTTGGAAGATGACGGGTTACTTAGCTTTTGAGAGAGGTATGGGATACTTGAAGATGTTACAGTAAGGGTTCCATCGGTCGGTGACCATCCATACCAAGGCCGAGAAAATGAAACCTGTATATTCATAACTATCTTTGATTGGGGGCTTCACCTACCTTTACCCATGCTAATGCATGACTTCTTTAGCGTAATACGGGTATGTCCAACCCAATTGGCTGCTAATGGGTGGAGAATGCTCCTTAGTATAGTGTCGAGCTCGAGCCTACTAGGGATTAAGATTTGTCTAGCAGATTTGCTGCTAGCCATTGGCGTAACTAAGCTTCCAAAATCCCATTTTTCAATACCCAGCTAACTAGGATGAAAAATATTGTCGAGCTCCCTTCATCAAAAAAAAAAACTGGAACAATTATTTGTGTTTGTGTCAGGAAACTGGGAACATGAAAAACCCATATTGAATCTCCAATTAGAGAGAAGGTGGAAAGTAAAGTGTAAGCGTCAATAGCTTAATCTGTATAGTTAACTTCTTAAACAGTGGATTAATTTTTCATGGATTGTATATGTAGGTGAATGAGGCAAGTAGGAGTGGTGGAAGGAGGGTTTATCAAAAAAGTATAAGAACACATTGATTCAGGTTGGCAATCTAGCGAGTTCTACTTGGTTGCTGGATCCCACGCTGTTTTTTAACCATGTAACTTATCTCAGATTTGGTATGTGGCAAGTACCAGAACTGACCGTTGCAAAAGACGGTATAGTGATCATGACAGACGGTGCATAAGCCTCCGTAGAGTGCATTCGAGAATGAATAGAAAGAATATATCAAGAAACAAATAGTGTTGGGGTTTGTCAAGAAACGAAACGGAAGAGAAGCATATGGGTCTTCCTCAGTCCATTGTCAGAAGGATGGACAATGGGGTGTTAGCTATTCAGGGAGTCAATGAGGTGGAACATCGTGACAAAAATATGGTTGGAGAGGTGGACCAACATGAGAAAAATATGGTACCTGAGTGCGGCATGAACACGATGAGGATGATGATGAGTCAACTAATTTGGTGAAATTATGGCATAATAAGACAAAGTTGGTGGTTGATACCATCCCTCTGACAATGAGGAAATTACGGTTAGTGGATGAGGAAAGTGTAACAGCGCAGCAAAAACCCTTAAACCCTCGTGTGCAGCCATAAATAAATTAAAACCGAAGGAAGGGACCCGACGTGGTTTCCCTTGATAAAGATTAATCAAACGAGCAAGTGGATCTCATAGAGGAGATTGACGACGAGGGAGGGGATCCAAAGAAGGTGATTCTAAAAAATATACCACAGAGGGTGGAAAACTTTGTGAAAACATCAACTGTTTATCCCTCGAGTTGGCTAGGGTGTGGTGTCGGTACGTTGCCCACTTCTATTAACACGACTAGGCTGGAACCCATACCTACCGGGAACAAGGGTGCTGGGACCAGCCAAAGGAATGTCCCCGTGGATGAACTGCTACCTAAGAGGATTGTCATGCCTCGTCCGTCGATGCTGATGTTTGAGCAACTCAAACGCATTCCTAAGCTGTCATATTATGATGGAATTCCTATGAGTGATATCCTGTAATATTAGGTCGAGCTTGCCATCGAGGTCAAAATAGATCGCATTTAATACTTAATATACGGAAGTTATGCAGAGATTAATCGTATATACTTGGCAGTTGCATCTTAACTCGGTCGTGTTGTCCTATCGGCATATGTCTGTTGTTGACTTAGAGGTGATGGTGAAGTGGAAGCCAGAGGCTATAATGTTAGGGCGAGGAGAAGTGCAAAGAGTTTTCTACTAGTAGCACTACCCTACTAGCTCAAAACAATATCCTGAGGAACGAGGAGCTTATCACACAGAGCTCGAATCTGCTAACACAAAATATGACGCAAGCAAAAAGGGTGGAAGATCGAGTCGATCGGCTGGTTGGGATGACATTGGAAAACAATGATCTTAAGGGTAGAGTGAAAAGTGCACAGAGGGAATTGGCTTTTGAACGAAAATAATGGAAATAGAAGCTTAAAGCCACGTTGGGTGAGAGTGAGGCCCAAGTGATGGGTGTCGCTATAAACATGATAGCGAGGGGAAAAACATACTTTATCTGAGTTGTTAGCTTTGAATCCTGGGATGAAGCTAGGAATGCTCAGTTGTTTGGTAGAAATACTCGTTCCTCCTAATTCTGAACATGCTCATATAGGAGGGGACACCGCCATATCTATGGAAAGGGAAAAGGGTATTGAAGCTCGCCTAACCGTCGTGGTTGCTATCTTTACCAACCCGTCCAATCCAAAAGGTACTGAAGCTCACCCAACCTTCGTGGTCAGTGCCTAAACCGGACCGGTCAATCTGAAGTGTACTGAAGCCAAACGAAACAATGTGACTTCTGCCGCGATTGAACCTGCCAATCTTCCCCCTATTGCCAACTCTTGAAGTATCCAATTTAGATGTAATACCGACGTGAAAATTTGAACCTATAACCCTCAATGTGAATTTATTTTTGTGTTTTGATGAACTTTTGAACATGGTGGAAGTATAACATCGGTTATACTATGTTTCAATTATATATTTTTTGTTTGAATATCGATGGACGCCTGTTTGGGTGATTATTACTATGTTCCTTTCCGTATGCTATTTGGAGATGTGTTTATTACTATTATAGTTTATCAGCGAATCCTTACAAGATAGAGCTCAGTAAAGCTCATTGCGTAGCTTAGGAAATAATATATCTTTGTAGCTAAATCGCAGCGAGACCTTAAGATCCTATTGCATGGTCGGCTATAATCTTGGCTTGTCACCAGTTCGTGATTATACCTGGTACAAGGTATGGCCTTTACGCAGCCCATAGCGTGGCCGATTATCCCGGTCGTGTTTATAGACGCTTAGTCTGGACTTAGTGTGGTCCCTTCTGTAGCCCTTGGACACGGTCATTGACCAGTTTTTTATTTGTAAGGATGAAGAATACATAATAAACACATAGAGTGGCGAAAGCATAAAATATATTAAAAAGGAGAATAATAGTTCAAACACCTCATTAAAAAAACCTCTCGCACCATCAGGGGGAGAAAAGAGCACATCATTAACATTACAAAAATTGGTGATACAATTTTAGATTATTTACATTCCATGGGTGCTTTAGAGCTCAACCCTTAGCATCTGCTAGGTGATAAGTTCCATTATGTCTTATAATAATAACGGTGCAGGGCCAATTCCAATTAGGACCTGCTTTATCGGTCGCTCGGACACCTGACCCTTAGAATATCTTCTTCATTACCAAGTCTCCAATCTTGAAATTGCGCGGTCTTAACCTAGCATTAAACTGTCCCCTCATCAGAAGCTGGTAATATTCAAGAGGAACACGTGCTTGGTCACGTCGCTCTTCTAAAAGGTTAACAATTTCCGCTCGATTTACCAAATTGGTTTCTTCCGCATAATTGTCGACTCGATCGCTCGGCAGGATGATCCCCTAGTCTTATATGCCTATAAGACCTCAACCAACTTGTTTGGCCATTTTCTTTTAGCTCCCTCAAGTTTCTTCTAGATTCGTTCTAAGATCATTCTTTTTGTCACTTCAACTTGTCCGTCGGACTAAGGGTAGTACGGCGTGGAGAAATGCTGCTGAATCTGATACCTCTTGCAAAAGGTTGTTACCACCTATTTCTGGAACTGAGGGCCGGTATCTGTCATCAAACCACATGGTATGCCATACCGAGCAAGAATCTGATTATGAATGAAATTGCATACCTCTTGTGCTCGGGTCTGGAATAAGGCATTAGCCTCGTCCCATTTGGAGAAGTAGTCTACTGCAATAATTAGGAACTAATTTTTTCTAGTCGCTATTGGGAGTGGCCCAACAAGGTCGATGCCCCATTTATCAAAAGGGTATGGAACGGGGACATCCTGCATAGGTTCGCTTGGAATATGTCTGGTCTTAGCGAATTCTTGGAATTGATGACACTACTGGAGCAAATTCTCCGTATCAGCTGCCAACTCTAGCCAATAGTATCCAACTAAAATAAATATTTGAATTAAGCTTTGATATCCACAATGAGCGTGGTATGCAAGTCGTGCCGAACTTAGCTCGCCTCACCTCAGTCGAGGCATCGAAGTATTAGACGAGTGGCCCTCTTTCGGTATAAGGCATTCTCTAACACGCAATATTTTGCTTCCTTGTGCTGTAGGGCTCGAGCATCACTCTTATTAAATGACAATACGACTAAGTTCAAGTATTGTAGGTAAGGTTGCCGCCAATCGTTAGTACTATCAATTGCATGGATGACTTCCTTCTTTGGTGACGAGTTTTGTTGCAGGTAATTACTGAAGGAGAACTAGGGGATTCTCTCTCAAGGCTGCGGTCTTTGCTTCCAAGTCCACTGCTAAATTTTCTAGTCGGGGGACGTGTTCATACGACACCCTGAAAAAATTGGACTCGTATTCCTTGAGTATGACTAGGTAGCTCTGAATTCCTTCTTTTTTTGGTTTTATAAGTGCCGCCAGCTTAATTAACAACTACTTGCAAATCTGATCGAATCCTTAAGACTCGAGCCCTGCATATCCGAGCCAACTTTATACCACACAGGACTGCCTCATAATATGAAACATTGTTTGTGACATGGAAATTAAATCCGATTACTTGCTTCATTTCTTCGTTGGTAGGTAAGCGGAGACCCATCCCAGCTCCACCGCCTGATGTACCTGATGCTCCGTCTACTTTGACCACCCATTCGATGTGGCAATCCTCGACAGGTTGTTCTTCTATGGTGGGTATATCTCTGGACGAGAAGAACTCAGCTAAAAAATCTGCTTTGATATGGCCTTTTATGACGGTTCGAGGCTTGAACCGTATGTCACATTCTCTGAGCTCAATACTCTACTTAGTTAGGAAACCCGATGCGTTAAGTTTCCGTAGCACAGATCGGAGGGGAAAATCTACTCTTACACCGATTATATGTCCTGGGAAGCATGAGCACATTTTTCGAGCGGTTGTAACTAATCCCAAAGCGAGTTTTTCAAGGTTGAAGTACCTTATTTCAACATCGATTAACGTTTTGTTGAAGTAATCGATGGATCTTTTTAATATGTTTGGTTCGCGTTTTAGAAGTGAACTAACTGAAAATGGAGATACCGATAAATATAAAAATAATGGCTCGGCAACCATGAGTGCGGATAAAATTTCATGCAAGGTGAGGTAAAGCTTTAGTTCGCTAAATGCCTTGTCACATTCTTCCGTCCAATCAAACTTCTTTCCTCCTCTCATGATCTCAAAAAATGAATGACTTTTGTCCGAAGCTCGGTAATTAAAGCGCGACAGCGCGACGAGGCGCCCCGTAAGGCATTGTACTTCCTTAGTAGTCTTTGGGGGCGCCATTTGTAAAATTCCATTTAATCGGACAAGGTCAACTTCTATACCCCTTTGAATGAACATATAGCCTAGGAATATTCCGCTAGCGACCCCAAAGGACCACTTAATCGGGTTAAGCTTTAAGTTGAACCAGAAGAGTAGATCGAAAATAGACTGAAGCACTTCTAAGTGTTTATCTTATGTGTGCGTCTTCATAATCATATCATAAATATATCCTTCTAAACTCTTTCCCAACTGATATTGGAAGATGTGGTTGATCAAACGTTTGTACGTTGACCCGGTATTCTTCAAGCCGAAAGGCATGACCGTGTAGCGATATAGGACTTGCTGAGTTTGAAACGCGGTATGTTCTTGATCTGATGGAATCAGTTGGATTTGTTTGTATGACAAATACGCATCCATAAACGAGAGGTATTTGTATCTATGTGCGGAATCTACTAGTTGATCGATGTGAGGCAAGGGAAAAGCATCTTTAAGGAAGGCTTGATTGAGTTCGGTAAAGTCTACGCATATTTGCCACTAGCCTCTTTTTTGTTTTAACTAAGACAGGGTTGGTAACCCAAGCTGGGTACCATCTTACAGAATCCAAAACTATTCAGAACAGGAAAATGATATGGCACTCATGAATCAGTTGGGTTTTATTGAAGAAAGAAGAGTTAAAGTGCATTTATGAACAACACATTACCAGAATTTGATGAGGAGCAGATTTTCCTCCAAAGTTAAAAGAAGAGATTTTCAATTGGGGGACAAAGTCTTAAGAAAACTCTTTTTACACACCAAAGAAAAACAGTTCGGTAAGCTTGCGCTGAATTGGGAAGATCCTTATATGGTATGTGGGAAAGTTAAACCATGAATATACAGGCTGCAAGACAAGGATAGGAGAACACTAAAACACTCATGGAACGTTGAACATCTTAGGTTATACTTAGAATATAACTTTCTTGTAAATATTTACTTTTTGAATGTCACTGTAAATATTAAGTGGGCATACTCTTTCCTACCCTGGTGGCGCGGGGAGGTTTTAACGAGGTGTCCGAGAAGACTGGTGCAAAATTCTTCTTGACTTAACCATAATGTGAGCTGGTCGGATATTAAATACTTATTAAACATCCCGACTCTCAAACATATTTCAGTTGATCGAATATGTTAAACACTTGATCACATTTATCAAACATATCTGATCGAAATCATTTAGTACACTTATTTAACAGATCTGGAATATTGAAGGTTATTTAAACATTAGCAATGAAGAGTTAAACGAGATTCACACAAAGGGAAATATAATATTGAAGTCTGATCGGAACAAAACCGATCCATGATTCACAAATGTCTTGACCATTCAAGGACTTTGAGTTTTAAGAACACAAATTAATCAAATAACACAAAAAATGCCTTGGCCACCGAAGGACATTAGTTTTTTAACAAAGAACACACAACATAACAATACAACCTTAGGATTTGTTCACTTCGGTTTTTTTATCACCATCGCCTTTCTTCGGACTTTTGAGTTCAACACTTGAACTCTCACCAACTCTTTTGTTATCCTTATAATCTTCTCCACTTGAGTAGTTTTGCTTATCACCATCATCCATTGTATGGAAATGAAGGTCATCATATTCCAAAAATCTCCACAAAGGACCAAGAGTCCTCTTAGGAAAAGTCACGTGAAAGAGTAAGACCATATAGAATTTAATGCCATCATCTCTTTTCTCCAAATAGTCCACTACTTCAGAGGCATACTTCTCTATTCCTGCAACTATCTATTCAGCTTGCTTTTTTATTAGAGATTTATTCTCCTATGTCTTCTTCTTAAGAAGATCCTCCAAGTTAACTTTGCCTTCGGATAAAGTCTTAACAGTTTTGTCTCTAGCTTCTAGTTGCCCCTTCAGAGATTTGATTTCGTCGGAGGAAGAAGTTTCCAGTTCGGAATACTTAGTCTGAAGATCTTTCTGAGCATCTTCTGACTTGCGCAGTTTAATAGCTAAATCCTCTTTTTCCTTCTTCAAGGATTATATGCTTTGTTGAGCGGTAGAAAGATTGTTCATCAAGCCTTGTTTCTCTGTAGTCAGGGAAGTTATGGTAGTTGTTTGGTCCCTCACTTACCTTTCTAGGTCAACTACCGGATGGATGTAACCTAAGAGGGTATGACTCGGAGTGTCTTGTTCACTTGATATCACGTATGACTCACCATTATGGGTTACAGCATTAGATGAATTGGCAGGACGATAAGTCCGCGCAAATTTATCGTTGTTCAGATCATTAAAATACATATTAATATTCTGAAAAGCATCAAGATTTACCTCTCCATCAGTAGTCACCTGTTCGGAATAAAAGTTTGGTGGAATTTCTTCTTGCAGAGTAGGATTAGCAAGAACATGAGGAGGAAGTTCAAAAGGACGCAGAATTATCTCTGATCCCAGAGTAACTTTCTTCTTCTTTGCAGCTTTTTCATCACTTCTTGCCTTGCGCTTCTTATACTTCTTTGTGATCTGTGGTGGATTATCTAATCTACCAGCCTCTTTGACTGTAACTTTGACTGCCTCCAGCAGAGCAGCATTGATTCCTCCTTGATTTTTCGAACTAATCCCTTCGGTAATTGGCTGAGGTGGTTCTGTTGTGTTTTTCTTCTTTCTCTTGTTCTTCATCTTGTCTAGATGGCTATGGCATTTGACCGTGGAAGACAGATAGAGTTTGGCGTCCTTAGCTTCAGTTCTCTTTAGGATGAATACTGCAGGAGGATAAGTGGTTAGTTGTTCCCAAGTGAGGTCTCTTCTCCATGTAGTGTAACACAGGTGAGACCCAACGAAGTTCCCTGAGGTAAAGCAGTTATCGAATCCATTCCTCTATTTCTCTGAAGCCCATCATTTAACTTAGCACAAGTGTTTTGGCATGCCTCTAGATGATCTGAAAACTTCTTCAAAAAACTAAAAGGAGACACAAGTCAGTTTGAAATAACCATACAGTATTTATAAACTAAGGAAAATATAAATAAAGGCTACCTATACTCTTCCAACGACTGGAGAGTTGGCTTGGATTAGTGTCATCCTTTATCTTCTTCCTATTCTCCAATGCTCCACTGATGAACATGAATTAGGTCCTCCATGGTTTTTCGGACTCCATCAAGCATTTTACCACCTTATAGTCGTTCCCTATATTATAGTGGTAAAATGGGATCTGGTGGTTATTGCACAGATTTGCGACAACAGCGAATTACTTCATTGGTAGTGGGATCTTTCACAGACTTGAAGCCATTATGCCAGCTATCAGAGTGTACCATGCATTCAGAATCAACTAACTCAGACATAACTTTATCAGGTGGAAGTACCTGACTATCACTAGATCCAAAAGAAACCGGAGTCCCCAATTCAGCAGCTTAGTGTATACTACTAGCTCGTGGGACTTGCAGTCTATCGGAGTCTCTGGGGTGATTGCGATTCTCACCTTAACAGAATCAGGGAGGCTCCACTTTGTTCGAATACGACCCAACTCAACAGTTTGGGTGTATACGTAAGCAATGTTCTAAAGGGATATCGAGTACTTCACGCTAACCTTCTAGAAGTTTGGCCCCATTTTCCCTTCCAAACAATCCGGAAGCGACTCAGTATTCGTCAGGCCCATCTTAACCTTGCTCTTTTGATCGGTTGCAGTGTTCTCCGTTTGTCTGGATGCCTCAAAAAGAGTATCTTCTATACCATCCTCTATGGGTTCTTCCATTACGCTTGATTACTGTTTGGATGGCTTAGTTTCTGCCAGGGGCTTTATCGTCTACGAACTAGCAGGTTTCAAACAGCTAGGGGTATATTTAGCTTTGGATTGGTGAGTTATTCGACGATGGATGGTCTTCTCATTAGACTTCTCAGCATCCGAACTCATGACTATGAAAGGCTATGGCTTTCTGACACTGGAAACTGCCTTTTCTTTATGCTGGGGTTTTTGAGACTCTTGAACAGAAGACCCTGATTGAAGAGGGGAAGGGTTGGGACAAGAGGTAATTTTATGACCTTTGATGTCTTTGATGATGATGAGCGTTGGTCTGTGTTTGTTTTTGGTCGATCAATTTCTTCGCCATGAGAGGCAGGAAGGCCAGTAGCAATTCTTGCGTCTCTTGCAACTTTTCTTGCTTTCTCCAAATCAGACAAGGTTAGCCAACATCCTTTTACGAATGCGTTTCTGGCTGTGAATATAAATTACCCGGATACATTTTGAAAAGATTACCAAGGTTTCTCTCTCTAGAAGTATTTGTGTTTTTGGAGATAATATAACAGTAAAATTGATTTATATAACTATAAAAATATGTTAGTTTACCTAGGAGAAGACTAACCGATCAAAGTGATGATTAAGGGTTATAAAGTATGGGGTTTACACCCTAAGTAACATTTTAGCCTAGTAGGTACGAGGATCTAGGAGAAAAACGGCTAAGAGGTCAAACCAAAACCTTACATGTGTCCTACGTCAAAAAATGAATCTTGAAATTTTTAACGGTAAATTTAGTCCCACCAAATTCCGATCAGGCTGACTCTTGAAATTTTTAACAGAAAAAGTTGATCTCTTCGGTTCGGATACAGAGACAGATCGAAAGGTCACATTAGAAATGTGTTAAAAATCAGTTCGGACTAAAATTCTTTGCAAGACCTAAAGGGGCTACTGATGAGGTCGGATAATATTGACCTTGCTGCTTACCCCTATCTGAAAAGCAGTTCGGACTAAAAGGTTATCATGAGAAACCAAACAGAGTAAAATTAGTGGAACGTGACTAAGCTAGGTGATGGTCATTTCATATCTTGGGCTAATGGAATTTTAAACTTGACCAAATCCCACAATCCAACCTGAAAGGCCCATGGATCATTAATTAAGAATAAATACCACAAGTACTTTCATTAACGAGGGTGATCAGAATTTTATACAAGCACACACCTTAATTATCTCTTTACATTTCATCCAAAACTTTAAATTCTCAAAACACTTTACAGAATTACCCTCAGTCAGAAATAATCCACACTAGTAATCATATAAAGTTAGAACCATAATTGTTATCTAACATTTGATAAACACAAAAATAGTTTCAAACAATCTCGTAATACATATAATTGTCACAATGGTATAATGGTAGTTCGTTTCAACAGTTAGATAATAAGTATGAAGTAAATGACAAGCTTCAAATATGAAAAAAAAAATTATCTTAAGACATTGTTGGTGCCAATATTTGTGCAAAATCATGCATACATGTATCTTGATTTTTTTGCAAAATTGTGTTGTATGTGTGCGTGATTTTGTACAAATCACCCACATGCAATCTGATTTTTTACAAAATGGCGTTGCATGTGTGCGTAATTTTGTGCAAAATCGTGCTGTATGTGTGCGTGATTTTTCACAAATCACACACACGCAATCTGATTTTGTACAAAATGGTGTTGCATGTGTGCGTGATTTTGTGAAAATTACGCCCCTCTATGCGGTAAAATCTCGCACCCATAATGCAAAATTTTGCTTCGATAGCCATGACTACCCCCAGTTCCTATATCCTTAGATACTAGATCAAATATAACAAAAATACAGTCAAATCGTAGATATGCAACTAACCTAAACTATAGAACTAACTTAAAATAAAAAACAAAGTACAAATATATAAAAGTTCAAATTTTCATACAAAGTATTCAACTCTAAATATCACTTAAAATTACATATCAAAATTAAAAAAAAAAATCAATACGTTAACAATACATATCTTAACAATATTGTAGAGTATATTTGAATTTTTTAAATATTTTAACATTGGATATTTGAATAAATTTAGGCTTTATATAGAATATTTCTGATGAATATAAAAAATAGGTTTTATACTAATAACAATTTTATGAATAATGAAAAACATATTCTAATAAAATTAGATATGGATCCACGTCTTATACCAACAAAAATGGATCACATAGCCCCGACGGGGGTAGCCAATTGGTTGAGTAAGACATGCTTGTGACCAAAAGTCATGAGTTCGAGTCCCTCTACATACGCTTTCTCAGTTGAGCCTATCACCTTTTGTGGTTTACCTTCTAGTGTTGGTTTGCACGCTTTTTTGTCAGACTGAGGGTTTACCATGTGCGCACTCATTGCACTATAAGTAGCAGCAGCGGGCTCCCTCCGAAAAAATATATATCACATTTTAACTAAATCTTCAAATTACCAAGTGTAATACTGAATAATTAAGTTTGAGAAAATGTTAATTATATAATTAAGGTAAGATGATAAGTCTTTATTTATTTAATATTTTGGACTTCTCAAGAGTAACTCGTCCCTCACTATTGATTTTAGTTACATATAGTCCCTCGATTTTCAAAAGTTAGCTGGTAGTCCCTCGAATATTTAGTTTGGATAAAGTTAGTCCCACTACGTGTGTTGGCTATCAATTTGTGACAAATAGTCTACCAAATATTCATTTTTATAAGATTAGTCTTTTGACTTTCTATTTTCGATAAACTTAGTCCCCTTAATAAACATGCGCAGATGACTAAATTTATTCAAAGTAGATAGTCCAAAGACTACCGCTGAACTTTAAAAAAACTATGCATCAGGGATACGTTTAGGCTTCAACCGTAATTGATGCAAATAATAAGTATATACCCCATCTGACCCACATTATGCTAATATTTGTGCAAAATCACACACACATGTAGCATGTTTCATCAAATTCGCTTTGTATGTGTGCGTAATTTTGAACAAATCACGCACACATGCAGTCTGATTTTGTACAAAATAGCGTTGCACCGTTCTATGCGGCAAAATCTCACACCCATAATGCAAAATTTTGGTTCGACAACCATGCTTGCCCCTAGTTTCCATATCCTTAAATACTAGAACAAATCTAACAAAAATACAACCAAATTGTAGATATGAAACTAACTTAAACTATAGAACTAACAAAAAATAAAAAAAAATAAACAAACTACATATATATAAATATTCATTTTTTCATACAAAATATTCAACTTTAAGTATCACTAAAAATTACATATTGAAATTTAAAAAAATACATCAATACGTTAACAATACATACCTTAACAAAAAGTAGAGTCACATTTTGAAAATTTTAATATTTTAAAATGGATATTTGAATAAATTTGGGCTTTGAATAGCATATTTATGTTGGATAAAAAATAATAATTTTGTACTAATAGCAATTTTGTGAATAATGAAATTCGTATTCTAATAAAATTGGATATTGATTCACCTATCAATGAATAAGTTTGAACAAATCTTAATAGTATAATTAAAGTAATAGGATGACTCTTATTTATTTAATATTTTGACTTTGAATAGTTTAGTACATATCGTCCGTCTATTTTCAAAAGTTCGCTGGCAGTCCCTCGATTATCCAGTTTGGATAAAGTCAGTCTTTTAGGTGGGTTAGAGTATCAATTTTTGTGACATATAATTGGTAAACTATTCATGCTCCATAAAATTATCTTTTGACTTTCTATTTTTGGTAAACTTAATCCTTTTAATAAATATTTATGGAGAACTACCTTTATCCAAAACATATAATAGAAAAACTACGATATAATTTTTAAAAAGAGGAAAGTACCCATAAATACCTACTCAACTATCAAATACCAAAATGGTACCCGCTTTTAGACTAGTTTCATAAAATATCTAGAGCCATATTTTGGACAAAAATACCCTCTAGGGTATAAAAGGGGTTTTTTGGTTGAAACCCACTTTTTTGCACCTTCTAATCTGACTTTTGAGTTCAATTCTCTCCATTTTCACATTTCTAAATTTGAGGAGAGAGAAACACGTAAAACGAGAGCAAACCCAAAAGACAATTTTGAACCGAAACGAGAACGACTCAACCATCGACCGTAACCGTCGAGCCGATTCCAATCAATCCATCTAACCGGCGAACACCGTCGACCAGCTACTGCCTCCTACTCTGTCGAACACAGTCGAACAGGTATGTTATTTTTCTCCCTATGGCTGTCCAACACTGTCTGTCTGCGAGATATATGCTTCGATGTATAAGCGTCGCCGGAGTACTATTAATCTACCAGTAGTTAGAATGTATAAGCGTCTCCTTAGTCGGGCGAGAATAACTCCTTTCTTTTACAGTGATAGTGGATGGTGTTAACACAGTACGTGTAATTCGTAGTGTTCATCCACCGGTCGATGCTAGTTGTTAGTTGTGTTGATAGTGTCGTCCGACGGAATGTAGCGTCGTCTATCAGACTTACAGAGGTGCCAGTTGATCTTTGTTAGTTTACATAGATGTGTTAGTGATCTAGCAATGTAGTTTGGCCGTATATATTAGGTTGTGCGACTAGTTTACTGTCAGAAGTGCATGTCTAGCAGAGTAGTAGATGAATTTGGTCACGTCTAGCACTGTTACAATGCAGTGAGTTATACGATGTTGTGGAGTAACTTGGACTAGTGCTTTCTCCAAGAGTTAACGTATATACTGGCTGCTTAGTTTTATTGTTTTATTATTTTAGTTACCATGGGATTATTGACTAGTTTGAAATGGGAGTGTTAACAGGGAAACTAGACAAAAACAGGAGTATTTTACAGGTCCGGGTTGGTAAGCATAATCAACCTACTAAGACGGGACATCATTAAATTCAAACACATAGAGGCTGCTAGAGGAACACCGTTCTATACCTTCTTGAAAATATCGTTCGACGTAAGGAACGAGGTTCTGAAGCTAAAAATGTTCCACTACTTGATTGAGGCGATTTGTGGTTTATAAGATGTGAGATGGAAGTCTTTCCAGATAGGACGCAAGCATGTAAGGCTGACGAGGAAAGATGTGAAGGCGATATTTGGGCTGAAACACGGTAACGAAGAGATGCCGATGAGAAAATCAGGCGCATTTATCGCTCGGTACGCTGATGGAGCTGAATTAGATTCAATTTTAATGCAGAAATATTTTTTGAGCCTAAGGACGAGGAGGAGCGGGGCAACAAGCGAAAAATCAGTGTCTAATGCGTTGATAAAGGTAAATCTAGTTTGTTAAAATGTATTTGTTTTTAGTTTATGCTGCAGGCATACGAGGATGATCCCAAAATCAGCATGTGTATGCATGTATCTAGCAATGTAGTATACTATATCTAGCAGTGTGATAGCTGTATAATAGTATGTTGGTTTTTGGGAATATGCATCTAGCAATGTCTTGGTTCATATCTATCAATATCGTATAAGGGGTAACTGCCTTAAATTGTTATTGTTGTATTATTGGTATGATGTTGTTCATTTTGTAGGAAGCGATCGAGAAAGCAGTAAGGGAAGGAGGGGAGGATGAAGCGAAGGATGTTGCTCGGCTGCTGATACTTTTCATATGCTCGAGACTGTTCTTTTCAGTGTCCAACGATGTCGTCGGGTTGACAGCAATATTCTACGTAGAGAATCTTGAAAAAATAAACGACTATGACCGGTCTGGAGCCATCTTGGAGAAGCTGCATAAGTCACTGGACAAATGTATATTATACTGTATTTCTTAGGTTGTGGCCGATGAGTTACTGTTGACAGCGGCTGAATGTTTTGCTTATGGAGAAAATGATTCACGGAGGAAGTACGAAACTGCTGGGGAAACAAGTGAACTGAGGAGTAGGAAAAGAAAGAATTTTGTTGCGAACAGAAGTACAAGAAGGAAGCTGAAACAGTTAGATGACGGAGCTGGAACAAGGAATAGAAGGAGTTCGAACACTGAGGTTGAAGACAACACTAAGGTAGATGACGATGTTACATTGGGGGAATTCATTGGGGAGAAGAAGCCGAGAGTTGGTACAACAAAAGGGGAGAGGCTGAAAAAGAAAAACAACCGTAGGTCTAGACTTCCAAATTTTAGAGGGCTGTCACAGTCTATGCTGCGTGACAACAAGAAGCTGGAAAAACGAAGCCGGTTGCACCGGTTGAAAGCTGAAAACAAAAGGGTGAAAATATCGCTTGAGGAGAAAAACGAACAAGTGAGTATTACCATATTTTTTAAGGACTAATAAGCTTTATAGTCTGTTTTTATATAAGTTGGTTACACTGTATATAGGAAATGTTTAGATGCTGTTTACTAGCAGCATCATTATAATGGATTTGGGAAACGTAATTATAAGTTGTCTATCAACGTTAATATGCTGTATCTAGCATTGTAAAAATAATGCATCTGGAAATGTAAATATGATGTATCTCGCAATGGCAGATGTCTAAACTATTTCGTATGCTTGTTTGATTCAGGTTGAAAAATTGAAGAAAGACTTGAATGAGCTGAAACAGAAGCTGGATGTGGAAGATAAAAGAGTGGATGGTGAGGATGAGGATCTGCTGAACACCTTATCAATGCCATTCTACCGTGAAAATGAGGACGATGTTGAAACTGTGGTTGCCAATATTACTGAGAAGGTGGCTAAGGAAACATTGGTTTACAAATCTCGGAGGCATGGATTTGTTCCCAAGAGGAACCAACAAGTTTCTGATACCGAAAAAGCAATAGAAGAAGAGGATGTTGAGGGGGAGTCCACAGCAGAAGAACATAAGGAGCTTGAGACAACTGAGGCAAAACAAAGTGAAGTATCGGAGGAGGAGAAGTTAGAAGTTGATGGCGGGTGTGTTCAATCCGAAACACCTGTTGAACCAATGCAAGAAATTACTACACCAGAAGCTATTGTTGTTGATGTCACTGGGAAGCAGAAAGGGACTACAATACTTGGTTGTGACGCTGGTAATGAGAAAGGGGAGGTGGCAGCAGAATTATCACCCTAACTCATGCTGCCGGTGCGCAAAATGAAGTTTTCGTAGCTGAACAGGGACACAGAGTTGGAAACAACGAGGTTGAACGACAGGAGCTGATGGTGGACAGAATTGATTTGTTGGACAAAGGTTCCAACGAAGGAACGAAAACACTGAAACAACAGTTGGAGGACTTTGAAGAAGCCGTAGAGGAAGGACAGAATGCGGAGACAGGTCAGGACAAAGAAGAAGCTGACACAGAAGCACCTACTGGGATGGAGAACGCAGCCACAGAACTCCAGGGGCTAGAACTTGTCTCTCAGAATGTGGTGGAGAATGTGGGTGAAGATGTAAGTGGATCTTAAAATGGTTAAGATTCATAAATATTTAGTAATTATGTTTTCGCTGGTTTTGAAATGTTCAAACTCTAGGTTGGATAATATTTAAGATGGGTTGTTTTTTGTATGAAAATGTTGGTTTGACAGTATCTGTGTAGTGTAAGACATGATTTCCATGATTGTCTCAATGAGAATTAGTAGATGCATGTTGAACAAACCGCAAACACAATATCTATATAGTCTGATAGATACAAAATCTTAAGAATAACGCTTTCATGCCAAACAAATCACTTGTATAATAGGTGTAAATATCGTCGTTCTACTGAAAACCCATCTAGCAATGATAGTTGTGCTTATATCACAATGTATGTAGATAATGTTGTTGTGTTATGTTATTAGGAAGTGGAAACAGCGGCGCCTGAAGACACGCGACAGTCTAATGTAAAGACCTTGGCGTACACTGGGATTCAAAAAGCAGCAAAGTGTGAACAACTATCGTAAGTTGTCTCTCCATTAAAGGTGATTCCAATTATCAACGGAGAAGAGCAATCCGCAGAGAAGATTGAAAAAGTGTCACATGTCGAGCCATCTTCGTATGCAGCACCACAACAAGATAAAGCAGCATCTAACGATCGGATTGTCCGATCGGTTACACCGTTGGCTGACGATAGCTTTGTACAGTGCACTCAATCATTTTACACAGAAGTTGACAAGGCTGTTGAAAATTTAAACGAGAAGAGACGTACACTGGACTCCATCGAGGAAGAACAAACAGACGTTGACGTAGGTAGATCTATTGTATTATCAATAAACCTTCAAAAAGTAATGTTAACAATTTAATTTGATGCTTTATTTTAGGTGCCCGTTGATGAAATGCCTAAGTGGAACTTACTTACTCCGACGCAGGTTAAACAACAACAGATTGCGGTCGTATTTGGTCGTTCCCGACAGAGACAACAAAACTAATCAATGTCAGTGAGTACCAGAAGGTGATGAAACTTGCCAAGGAAGAAGAACAAGAAGATCTAGAAGTATGGTACTTGCCAACAACGGAGTTCTCCTATAGGCTTTCCATTAGTGTGACCGAGATAATGGAACTGCCTAACGAAACTCAAGTTGACTTCAAGGTAATAAGGTTTCAGGTTGTATCCATCAGAGTAAATTTGTAAGTCTAGCAATGTGTCTCAGTACGTCTAGCAATATTAATATGCAGCATCTAGCAATGTGGGTCATTGAAGTTACAGTCTTAGTTCTCAACCTACAAAACGTTGGTTCTTCTTTTCAGTAATTGTCATTCAACTGATTTGAGCTTCTAATTGTGTTTTGATAGATAAAGATGCTTGGATATATAAGTTGTTAAAGGATTCAGATTGGAAAGTCCTTCTGAAAGAGTTTGATGATGAGTATTCATATATGGTCACCGCTATTCAAATAACTGGAATTGCAACTCTAAGTTCACCAGGAATTATTTGTGTTATATTGGAAACATCTGCTTCCTCTAATAATGAAGCAAAATTTGCAGGGAACACTGGCTATCAAGGAAGATTTGTCTGTCATTGTGGATAAGGTTTTTGAAACAATGAAACCAGACACATATGTTGCACTTGTTCCTCTTTGCACCGTTAACACGTACGGCGTGAACCACTGGACGCTCCTGGTTATAGATATGGAGAATAGGGCTACCCGTAGCTACAACCCACTGTTGGCATGGAGCAAACACATTGCCGATAAGACAAAAAACACAGCGGATGCTCTGGTATAAAATTTCATGCTAATGATCTCGGTTTCGCCTATCTAGCAATCTCGCATACTATATCTATCCATGAATATAGTAGTACATAGCAATGACTACTACTCGTAAATCGCAATATAACTATGGATTACTTGATTTTGCAGCTGGCATATTCCATGAAGAAAAAATACATACCTTATGTAAAAGAAACATCGCAGATGAAAATTGGTGTGGTTTATTTTGGTCTGAGGGTAAATTTGTAATTTTTGTTTAGAGTTCGTCGAAGTTTGTAAGTATTTAATGTTTGGGTAGAGAGTAGAGGGAGAATTAAGCAGCCTGGTTGTATTTAATTTTCATTACCCTCATTTAATGTTGGTGGTTGGGTATACATCTGGGCCTTATGGGCTTTCGGGTCATGTTTAATGGACCCATGTCAAGTTCAAAGACCCATAAGCTCTTAGTAGGAGAGCAGACAGCTTAGTCATGAAATGATTAGGTTTTTAAGTACTTTAGTCCTTGTTCGAACAGTCCAATGGGTGAGTTGTTCGAACTGCCCTGTCCGGTTAGATGGTTTTTTTCCGAACTGTCCTTGTCCGAAGAGGTAGCAGAATCTGGACTCATCAAAAATGGCTTTATCTATTAGGGTTGGACATGCATGATTGGAACTTCCATTAACTGGAATGCAGATCAAACCTAATACTTGAAATAAATCAATACAAATTGCAACCATTACACAACATATCTATCAATATCGATGGCATATATATATATATCTTCAATCTATCAGGCTATATAAGCCGTGAATAGCAACCTCTATTAAATAATGAGATGAATCATTCAAGGGAGATTTAAAGGACCTCTAGAACAAATGCAAGTAAGGTATCAGATGGATGTAGCCTAAAATAGAATACATAAATTGTTGTATCTATCAGACGTATAATCCAGGATCTATCAATGTTACATAACGTGTCTATCAGACTATTACTTGCGCATCTAGCAATCTCTGTGAGATTTATACTAAAGCATGTATTAATGCTGATGTCTCGTATCTATCAGAGTTTTATTCAAATGTCTAGCAAGGTATTGCAAAAAGTTAACGACTATCTAGCGTTGAAATCGTAGTGTATCTAGCAGTGTAGAAAATAATATCGAGAAGAATAATCTTTTCAAATAGACAAGGTACATATCAATGTTAAAAGTATCCAAAAATATAAGTCGAAAGATAAGGAGGGCTTATGTATGAAAACAAAATGTTACTAAACAATCGGGAAAAAAAGTTTAGAACGGAGCATCACATGACCTCCTATTATGCCCCGATTTGAAACATCGACCACAACGGGACTGGCTGCTGGTAACCTCACCTCTTGATGGAATACGCTTTTTCCTCGGCCGCCCGACTCGTCTTTTAACGTTATGGGGATTAACCACGGGCTCTCCATCATCATTACCGGTACTAGATTCACTGAACTCTGTTATAGCCGGTATGTTAAAAGAATAGCTGGACCGGTAATTCGCAGCACTGAAAAATGGCTCTACTAATGTCATCGGATCTTCATTTAGAGATGCAATTGCAGCCAATGCATGAGCGCATGTCAAAACATTCTTGCTGCCAAGAGCCACATGTGCATTTGAAATCAAGTATGTTGACCACCATGACTGGGTCTGATACAACCTCAAAATAAGCGGCATAAGACTTGCGAACTAACCACGTCCGACTGCATTGTACATTCTCTTTGAACATCTTGTCAAACTCGGGGCATAAATGTGTGTTCCAACTTAGGCCCTCTCCCAAACGTCGAGACATTTGAGTCATCAGAAGAACTCTAATCCGGTCGACCAATTCCACTATAGGCAGATGGCACATCTTTTTAATCTGGGAATTGAACGATTCAATAGCTGTTGATGCCATCGCCCCATACCATTTGCCTTTGACGTGTGCCTACGCCCATTTTTATGGTGGCAAATTGCTTAGAAATTTGCCGATACGAGCACCCCTTGGCGCGCAAACTGAGCAAAACGTTCATTAAAAAGTTCCACAGTCGGGGCATAAGCACAGCTCTTAAACATCATGAGCATATTGTTTTTGTAGACTCTGTTAGTGCGTTCAAGATCTTTATTCAAGTTCTGGATCAGATGGAAGATACAATAAGCGTGGTAGTCATTAGGATAAAGAGTTGCGACAACGCTAATAATACCAGCATGCCGGTCTGAAATAAAAGTTATTTGGCGCCCTAACAAATGAGGTTTTAAACTTTCCAAAAACCAAAACCAGTTGTCTGAGTCTTCACTACCAAAGATACCAAAAGCTACGGGGAAGAGACCTGAAACGGAAACGATACCGGTGAACAACAGTACTACATTGCACGGTTTGAATGTACTAAAATCGCAAGGTATGTATAACCTATCTATCAGAACCATGAAGCCTGTGTAATCATCAACGTAGCAATAAAAAACAAGCGTAAAACGCAATCACATCAAAACACCCAAACTAGAAAGCTAAGGCTGTCTGTTTAGGTTGAGTAATGAAATCGCAGTGCAAACGTAACTAATCTAGCAATCGTAGCACATGATATACATTGCCTGGGTGAGTGGACTGAAATCGCAATGAATATAGAACCTATCTATCAGAATAAGGCAGTATGTGAAATCAACAATGTAGCAATCTAAAATATGTGTAAATCGTCAGTACATCAAAACAACCAATCTAGCAATCTATGTTAACCTATCTAGCAGACTAAAAGTGTAGTGAAACATGGACTGACCGTTGTTTCCATCTTTTGCCACTGCTGAAAGCAACACGCCACCATGCTTCTCTGTTAGGTGGGTTCCGTCAACGTACAGTAGAGGGCGGCACGAATGGAAACCCTGAAGACAAGCCCCAAACGCTATAAAACAGCGACGGAAAACATTGCCGGGAGCCAAATCCAGATGGCAGTCCGTAGTGATGTCACGACTCTTTAGTCTCTTGAAGTATGGTTTTAGCATTCCAAAAGAGGTATTGCTATTTCCAAATACAACACGATAGGCCTTCTCTAACGCATTCCACGAAAGACGATATGAAATGTCTAGACCGTAGTCTTGCTTGATAGAGGATTGTATAGTTTTAGCTGTTACGGATTGACAGTTCCTAAGAGAATCGTGAATTTCATCAGCAATCAAATCGGACGACAAATTCCTGCTCTTCTTCTTTGTGAATACGGGACTGCACGTATGGGTACTGACAAATCTTTTTATGGTCATCAAACCGGTCTTAGAATCAACAGAAGCATAAAGCCTCCACTTGCAGTCGTCCGAATATTTGTTTATACAATAAACGGTGATCTTGCTAAAGGTATTGTGCATGTACCTAAACATAAAACCGTTCTCTAATGCATAACGGGATAAGGATAACCTTAGACCTGGAGCACCATCTGGAAAAGACTATCCAACACCGATGATAGCTTCTGCCCATCCAGTTGTAGCAAAATGCCTTTTTTGGGGGTTGAAATCGCCAAACAGCTACTGCTTTCACCGCTAGTTCGTTGCATATGCGAGGATTCTTCGAACAGTTGAACAAGTTGTTTACGTTTAATGGCGGAGCCTTTATCAGCAACATGTTCTTCGATAAGAAAACTAACACTCTTCAGACGCTCAACATCAAGGTAACATTCCAACCGAATAAAATCGGTCTCCTTATTAAACATACAATTATTCTGATTACCGCAAGAGTAGGTAATGCTGTAGTTGCCTCTAACAAGACCCTGCCATGTTTCCTCAACGTACTGTTGAAAAGACTCAAAATTTTCGAATTCGGATAGCGGAACAATAGCTGTTTCGTGACCAAATTTGAAAATGCAAACTTTTGGTTTCGACATTGTGTAACCTGAATCGTAGGAGTTTTGGTTAGTTTGTTGTAGGGCAACGTAGAAGAGCTGAATGTGTTTCAGAGATAAGTACATATCGAAATCGTATATATTTGATGACATCTAGCAACATCTCATAACTAAAATTGCATGGTATGTAACATAATCTATCAATCACTTCATTAAAAGCAGCAAAATCTACCCACAAATCGCAACAACTAACATACAATAACAAAATAGAAATCGCAAACTATAAATTTCCAGTGATTAACGTACATTAGCTACGCCAATGATTTTGTATGTTCAATATCGAAAATGGAAAACAATTTTGCAGTTGAGAATGGTAAACGATACTGACCTTACTGTTGTGAAGTCGGAGATGCTTTCAACGGTGAGGAATACGGACTTTAACGGTGCACCTGTGGAGCTAGGAGGCTGACTTGACGGAAAATGTTGGAGCTAGGAGACTGAGTCGACTCACTCTGGAACTGTTTACAGGTGAACGGTCGACTGACTCGACTGACTCTCGAAAAAACAGTTCACTGGTGGTCAGAACGCTGGTGGACGATGTTTGTATGGTTCGCCGGTGACTACGATTGTTCGCCGGTGGTTAGATAGGGTCGCGGGAAAGAATGTGATCACGCCGCTGGAAAGAATGTGATCACGTCGCCGTTTTTTGAAACGAACGGACGTTCTTGAAAAATGGGTGGTTTGTTAGATTAGGAGAGAAGAGAGAGAGGCTAATAAATTCAAAATTCAAAATTCAAAAGTAATAAATAAGGTACCAACTTGCCAAGACCCAAAAGAGTCCATTTTTCCACAAATTAACCCTTATATACTAGGTTGAGGGTAATTATGATATTAAAAAAAATTAGATATTAAAAATAGATATGTTTAATAAGATGGGTATTAAATGAGCATTAACCCATTTTTGAATACTATTACTATGTTTGGCCAAAATGTATCATTTCCCTTTTAAAAATTCAAATACTATATAACAGGTTAATTTTTGAATACTATTACTATGTTTGGCCAAAATGTATCATTTCCCTTTTAAAAATTCAAATACTATATAACACTAAAAAACAATAATCCGCTAACTAATTAGTATCCAGAAGTCTAATATTTTACTCAAACCGACTTTCCCAATAATTTACAGATCCAGAATATATAGTAACAGTGGATCATCTGCGTCAATCAAATAACTTACACTGAACCCAAATGCCAATTGTTTCTCCATTTCTTCAAGGTAAAGATCTAACTTTTTTATAAAATCGACTTAATTGAAGAGATGTTTGGTTTGATTTATTTTCTTGTATCTAGATTTCTCGAATTTCGGACCTCTAGAGTCGATTCTAAAATTTGGTTTTTTCTGTCTTCTAAAACTGATGTCTCATGTCTGTAAGAAGCTTCACAATTGATTAAAAAAAATGACAGTGATTTGATAGCCCAATTGAGGTTTGTTTTGGTTTTTGGCTCTTATAAGTTTTTGTTTACTAGCCTACTATCTTTGAATAAATTTTGATTTTTTTAAGATTAATAGAGTTGATTCAAATATATGCTTCAATTTTCTCATTCATATTGATTATGGGTGGATACGATACTCGATTTACAGGAATGTCAACTCCAGTTGTAGTTGCTGTGGGGATCGGTTTGCTCGGGTATGTTTATCAGGCACTGAAGCCTCCACCTCCAAAGATTTGCGGCTCACCTGGTGGACCTCTGGTTACTTCTCCCAGAGTTAAACTCCGTGATGGGAGGCATTTGGCATACAAGGAGACCGGCGTTTCAAACGAACAAGCTAAGTTCAAAGTCATTATTGTTCATGGCTTTGGCGACTCTAAAGATATCGACATAGCTGCTTATCAGGTATGAACTTTCAAATTGACCTGGTATGATGTGGGCTTAGTGTTCATATTTTTTTAAAAACTTTTTGTCATGTGTTTAAATTAAGATTTGTTTAAGCATGTTGTTTTTTGTTTAAAAGTAGCTAAAGGTGAAAAAACCAGAAAACATTTGACAAAAATACAGAAGTACGGAGATTATAAAAAAAAGGACTAGGGGAGTGGCAGAATTTTGGTTGAGTTGCATTGGATTCAGACAAAGCATTGTGATAATAGTAGTATCTTAAACCCAAATCGAAGCCGGATCCATGTGTCCACATCCTCGACCGGTTTTATTCATATACTAATTCTAACTCTAGTCTTTGCCAATATTTCGTGCTTTGGTTTGCAGGAATTAATAGAGGAGCTCCGGATTTATTTCCTCTCCTTCGATAGAGCTGGCTATGGAGAGAGTGATCCGAATCCATCACGTTCAGTCAAGAGTGAAGCATTTGATATTCAAGAACTCGCAGACAATCTGAACATCGGGGCTAAATTCTACGTAATTGGGTTTTCGATGGGAGCCTACTCTGTTTACAGCTGTCTCAAATACATACCACATAGGCATCAAACTTGCTTCTTGCTTTATTCTATGTTATAAAATGTTTCGACAATTTTTTGACTTCTGAATGTATTAAATATCATGTATATCAGAAACGGATGAGAAAACATGTTTATTTCGAAAACACCAGATTCACTTTTCTGTGATTTTAAGTGAAGTATAAAATAGTGTGATCTTTTTTGTCTTATAGGTTGTCTGGAGTTGCTCTGGTAGTTCCAGCTGTGAACTTCTGGTGGCCTCATCTACCTACCGATTTATTACAAGACGGTCTGAAGACAATGTTACCACAGGACCAGTGGTGCTTCCGGGTGGCTCATTATGCCCCGTGGTTGTTATACTGGTGGATTACACAGAAATGGTTCCCGTCATTGAGCATCATGTCTGGAAACACGTCAATATTTAGTGAATCAGATTTAGAGATCTTGAAGAAAGTGTCAGAATCTCCATCTCCTGGTCAGGTAAATCTTTTGTTAAGGCATATCCAGTGGGCACAATTATTTTGGCTAAGTAATTGTTATTTTAGTCTGGTTAATAAATGTTGTTTATAGACGAGACCTTTTTTTTTTTCGTAAACATAGGACAAGAGCCGCCACCAAGGCGATCACGAATCCCTGCACCGTGATTTGATTGTTAATTATGGCAAATGGGAATTCGGTCCAACTGAACTGAGTAATCCTTTTCCTAGCAATGAGGGGTCTGTTCATCTCTGGCAAGCTAACGAGGATAGGATTATTCCTCACCAGATAAACCGGTACATAGCAAAGAAACTTCCATGGATTCATTATCACGAGGTTTCTAAAGCTGGACATTTTATGGCTGCCGAGAGGAAGAACTATGAAGCAATCCTGAACCAGCTCCTGATATCGTAGTAGAGTTTGTAGTTGTGAGAGCATCTGCAACAGCTTAGTTATATGAAAGTTCAATTCAAAATAATGGCTTGTCTTATAAATTTGTCTTCCAACAAATTCCCTAAAGTAAAAATACTGATACCAAATCTTTGCAGACACATGGGAACATTCATGCTTTTATTTTCTCTTTTACCATTAATTTCATCCACCATATTCTATATAATTTCCATTAATTTTAATTTTTTTTTTTAAATATCAATGTAAAATTTAGTATTTTTATGTTTATGTAAGCTTTATTTGATATGTTCGGATCTCAAAAGATTGTTAGAAATATTACGTCATCATGAAGCACGTAACAATTGTGAGATGAGGCTAAGCTTTTGTATTTAACAATATTTTAGTAGGGATTTCTAAGATAGATGATGGTCGATAGGATAATTTTTTATTATAATTTTCAGTAGTAAAAAGGGGATGGGTTAAAAATTTACCCGGTGTGAGATATTACATTGTTGGAGAAACCTCATATGTTCTTGGAGTAAATCATCGTCAATAAGGGTGTTCCAGTGCATGTAGATTTTTATCCCAGATTTGTGTCATTTTGGTAACTTATCAACATCCACTCTTAGCCATAATAAATTTCATTTTCATAGTTTTTCAACGCAAACAACAGTTTACAACATACAAATAACAGAGGAAAATAAAGTATTTGCAGAAACTCCAAATACATAACTCTTACAACACTCGATACTCTTCCAAGAATGCTTTCGGATCTAGTAAGTATTTTCTTTCTCTATCTATGTTGCACACTTCACCAAAATCATGTTAGCGTCTCAAAAAAATTATATATATAATGCTTGGTGTTAATCTATATCTTCAACGAAATGTAAAATAGTCATCATAACACACTTAATAACTCAAGTTTAGGGTATCAACCTCTTGGCTAACCTAGACTTTACTTCATTTGTAGTTCTTTAGTCTAAAAAAACATTTGCCTCGTCTCATGGGACCTCAATCCCACGACCATGCTCAGCTTTAGCAATATTTTGTCAATCGAAAAAACCAATGTCTTTTCCATAGGCTTCCTCGCATATGGACTTGGTAGCTTTGACCAATGGCTTCCTAGGTAAAGTAGTTAATGCTTTGGATGATATAATTATGACATGATTAGTGACTCCACTTAAACAGAGGTTTCCAGGCTGAAGCAACCAATACCTTATCTGAAGCAGCTGATGCCTCGACAATGTTTAGGCGTATAGAGTCAATGCCTCTATGTTGCATAAGCATACTTAACTAGTTTATTCCATTAGTTATGCTTTGATCCCCAAGTTAGACCCATACTTTTACAATTCTATATTTTAGGTTTGACTTCAGAAAAGAAAATACAGTTATGGCTCTTTGTGCCCCATTGCAAAGGTCTTAAATGCTTTGAATATGAACCAAGTCCAAGTAGTTCTTGAATTTTCTTGTTGTCACTGATTTAGTAAACACATCGGATGGGTTGTTATCGGTATGAACATTTTCTAGCACAAAGTCTTTATTCTCAAGAATACTTCTTATGAAATGGATTTTAACATTAATGTGCTTAGTTCGTTCATGAAGCACCTGATTATTTGACAAGGATATTGGACTCTGGTTATCATAATACACCGTTAGAATTTCATGTTGCCCTTATGCTCCATCAACATTCCTTTCAACCCTATTATTTTCCTTTATTGCTTCGGTAACTTCAACATATTCAGATTTAGTGGTGGACAATGCTACAAATTGAAGATTAGCTTTCCAACTCATAACACTGCCAAACAACACAAACACATATCTAATCAACGATTTCCTAGTATCTAGAGAACTAGCATAATCATAATGAATAAAATGTTCAACACCTTTCAGTTCCAAACTAGCTTTTCCACATATTAGTCCCATAATAGTAGATCTCTTGATGTACCTCAGAACTCACTCAATGTGCCAATGTTCCCATGAGGGATTGAAGATGAATTTTCTCACTTAGCTTGAAAAAAAATCCAAATCATGTCTACTACACACCATGACACACACTGGAGTAATTAACATCTTTCATTTTTTGTATCTCCACGCCTTAGACATCAATCTTCAAGGTTAGTTTAAAATGTCAAGCAATGGGATAGGTGACTGGTTTTGCCTCATTCATACCGAGCCTATAAAGAACTTTCCTAAGATAACCTTCCTCTGATAGAAAGAAGGTTCCCATTTGTATATCCCTAGTTATCTTCATTCTAACAATATCCTTGGTTGCACCCATTTCCTTCATCGCAAACTTGCTTTTCAATATTATTTTCACAGACATAATTATCTTTTGTCTTTGCTAAAAATCAACATATCATCGACATAAAATAATATATATATATATATATATATATATATATATATATATATATATATATGCATGCAGAACGAGTTAGTCAATAACCATTATTGACCATAACATCACCAAAACACTTGTACCATCGCCCATGTGATTGCTTTAGGCCGTACAATGCTTTGTTCAATAAACATACATGGTCACTCCTTTCGTTGTATACAAATTATTCGGCTTGTTTCATGTAGATGGTTTCCTTAATGGTTCCTATAGCTAAGTTATCTTGATGTCCATCTGATCAAACTTCATGTCAAACTTGTTAGCCATTAAAAGTAGTATCGTGATTGAACTATCTTTTACTACGGGAGAGAAGATATGATTTTAATCCACACCCTCTCGTTGAGTGAATTATCTAACAATTAGCTTGTCTTTGTATCAAGAAACTTTAATCTTAAATTTGTTTCATTCTCATTGAAAATCCACTTGTAATTAACCAGTCGTTGACCTTCAGGTTTGTCTACCAGATTTCATCTGTCATTCTTCTCAAGCGAAGTCATTTTTTCATTCATAATTATAAGCCACTTGTTTTTATCCTCACTTTCAAGTACATACATAAATCACTTAAGTTCATAATAAATCACTTCAAATGTAACAACCAATACAAAAGTTATTAGTTCAACACACTTTTACGTTTGAAGACCTTAGATGATTATTCTAGTCATGTTCATTACTATCTGGTAGCCATGTTGACCTAGAATACTTTCCAAATTCATAAAAACCTATTTTACAATTTTATTTCATGGATCAAATCCACTTAAGCCACTAGCAGGTCCTTATCAAAGGTGAATCCACCTCAATATCCAGTGTATTTTCCATCAGGTTGGGCTTAATGTGTTTCATCATCTAAATAGGATAATCATTCTCATTGAATGTCACATCTCTACTAATCAGACACTTGTCATAGCCCGCTTTGTGGCACCATAGATGATTATTATTGACTCATTCAAGATATCCAATGATTAAGCATTTCACGGTTCTTGGTTGAAGCTTTTCATGTGTGATATGTGCATAAAAAATGAAAATAATCTAAAGGCTTCTCTTATCATATTTCATGTGGTATTTTCAAACGCATCACATTAGATGAAAATCTGTTTATTAGGTAACATGTAGTCATTACTGATTCAGCCAAAAACTGCATCGGAAGTGTCCAATACAATGTTGTGTCAACTGATCCATTCTACTTTGCACTAATTAAAGACCATTGTCCGTTATGAACTTATTTACTTCTCTGCCAACCCGTTTCTCAACCATGATCATTCATTGATTGAACATATCAAAGTCACTTCCTTTAATTTCAGTAAATAAATCCATAGCTCCATTGAGTAATTATCAATGGTTGACATAATTATCTCTTACTTCCATGATATTGAACCTTTGTAGGCCCTTAAAGATCAACACATACATAGTCAAGGGTTCTAATTGTTCAATGCTAAGATCGTGCAAACTTGAATTTGTTAAAACAACCTAAGAGATATTTAAAAAAATATGAAATTTGATTTTTCTAAACAGACCTTGCTTCTTCAACTCTAATAATCTCTTCTCACTCAATACCCGAGTCTTCTATGCCATAGAGTTGTACCATCGACCGATACCTCAAACAAGCTAGCCATTGTGCCTATAATAGTATAACCAATAAATGAATAAAATCCATCACACAGTTTCTCATTTATCAGGGTCATGAAACCTCTAATAATTTTCATATAACCATCATGAACTTTGATAAAACAACGTAAGTTTTCTAAGATTCAAAGGAAAATTAATTTTCTTCTAAAATTTAGAATGTACATCACATTCGTCAGAATCTGATCATAACCATAATATATTTGGACTTCATGTATCTAATTCCAACTATCCTACAATATTTGTTATTACCAAGTAAAACAATGTCTCTATTATTCTATTCAAATGAGTTGAACCAAAAAAATTGTATGGACTCATATCGAATGAGCTTCCAGAATCTAGAATCTACTGCATTTAACCTTCATCTGAAGAGTGAAACAGAACCTATGAAGAGTCATATCCTTTGGAAATAATAGAAAAGTCTTCTCGATATGATTTGTAATTAGCCTGCCTTTTGAGTCTTTTGGGACATTTTTCCTAAAATTAACCAAATTCTTGTAATGATGACATATAATCTTGGACTTATCAAAATTATTCGGTGACTTAGATATAGATTGTTCTTTGAACTTACAGGTTTTAAAATAAATCGTTCAAGGAACTACGTCATGATACACATAATAATTATACTGAAAAATCAAAACATTGTAAAACAGAAAAATAGAAAGCTTGAACACAAAGAATTATAGTGGTTTAAAAACATGCCTACATCCACTCTGAGCGATAACAAGTATTATTCCAATGGTTGTTCAGTAACAACATTATATAATACATAGATAACAGAAAAAATAAAGTATTTACAAAAACTCCAAATTCAGTATCATACTTGATACTCTTCCAAAAGCGCTCTCTTATTTGCTAAGTATATTCTCTCTCTTTATCTATCTCTATTACACACTCCATGAAAGTCTTGTCCACTTATTAGAAATACAAAAAGAATTATAAATAATACTTAGTGAAAATCTCTTTTTTAATAAAATGTAACAAACTCCTCAAAAAAATGGAAGATACATGTGAAAAAGTAATAATGGTGTATAGAGAGAAAAAAAATGACTTGTCTTGTATTTTAAAGTGTAGTCATGTAAGAGATAAACACTTGAATATGAATCATAATAATCATGGTTTCTTTGTAAGCCCATAAGAGAGTTTTGTAACAAAGTTGAGTGATTGAGTGTTTAATGTTTGAGAGTTTTTTTGAACCTCCTAAATATATTGTGTTTGTTTCCCGTGGATGTAGGAGTTCTCCATAATCTGAACCACGTCAAATCTCTTATTGTGTATTTTATTTATTTTATGTTTTGTCTTGTTAAATTTATTAAATAAGATAAAACTCAAAGCTATGATTATCTCATACAACGTCTCGATAAAGGTTCACCAACGTTCGGTCATTGCTTCGACTAAGTGGTTAAGATTCAGACTGTCGATTTTTGTAAGGTGAGGGTAGAATATTCTTCCAATATTTTTGATTTGCTTAATAAGTTGTCTGGTGAGAGTGGGGACCTGAAATTAATATTTGGTTGTTGGTTAAGAAGACAAAAAAGGACAAATATCTTGCTAAATCTTGAAGTAAAGTCAAACGCAGTAATAATGACAAATTTTATGACATTTAAACTTGAGAAAATTACATTAGATAATGACTTTAATAACTAAATAAGTATTTGTACATATATGAATATCTACTTCCATTGAAATGAAGGGTACAAAGGAGATTGATGACGAAGTCTTGTCCAAGGCCCATAATGTGCTGAATTAGATCTTAGAGGACGAGGTTCGTCGAGAGCTGTCAGAATAATATTCAACCATAAGGATCAGGAATAAGCTGGAACCTATTTACATGAGACATTTCTTAGCAAAAAAGTTGTACCTTAAGAAGCATCTTTACACGTTGTAGATGGATGATAGTAAGGAGATATGTACACGTTGCAAATGGACATAAATATCTTGTTAATATGAAACTACTTACTTTTTTACCCTTTCATTTTTATCCATACGCGACACTCTCGCTGCAAATACTTAACCTATATTTTTATTCAATAAACAATGATTAAAAATCTTTATATTCCAACCTCATTTCTTGTGATCACCAAATCATACCACTTCATTCTTACCTTAATCCAACAGTTATAATTCACAACTGTTGTCTATATAAACGCTTTGAGGTTTTCCTTTAACTTTTATTCAAGACCTTCTCTCTCTAAATTTACTCACTCCATATATTATTTTTACAAAAAATACCTTACATACCTCTTTATTAAACTCAAAATCGTGTTGTTTATATTTCAAAATACAATTAAAGTTAAAACTCTTTATTTTTTATAGTTATTATTGTTTAATTTTATAGGAAAAGTCAAGAATTTGTTATATCCAATCGTGCAGAAATAATATCTAAAAATATAGACTGATCTGATACCTAAATGTTCGACAAAATGGATATTTTGGAAGTTTAGATTACACTAATAGAATTTTGTCTGAAAATGATAGTGGTTCCATTAAGAATCAACATTTATAAGTGTTTTAATGTAAAGCTTAAGTGACATAAGTAGTTTTAGAAAGATAAAATGAATTGTTTAGTTCTTGAGAGATAAGCAGTGGATAGTTTAAGAGTTAAACGTTCCAATCCTTTATTCTATAAGCTCTTCTTCTATTTGTAGGACAGAATAGTAAGTAACAAAATTACTTACACATTTGGATAAATTATATCATGGTCTTTAATATTTATGTTTAACATTATATTTATCCATTTAACTTTACAAGGCTCTTACAATAACCTTTTCCCTAATCGATTTAGCTCCTTGATAATTCATATCCTTATCAGTAGCCTCCCTAGCCTCTGTAAAGACTGCTGAATAAGGACTAAATTTCTTTTGGCAACTTGAATTAATATTATCAACCGTCCATGTAAATTGTCATGTGCTCTTTACATCTTCCTCAAAAACATTCTGATGATTGCTTTGAATATTTTCTATTTTATTATGAGAATTCACCACGAAACTTTATGGAATATTTCTGAATTTGCTTCGAATATACATGTAGCCATTTCAATAATCTTTCTAGTAGCGGCTAGAAATTTATTGAGTACCCTTAGTACGCGTGCGGTGTGCTATTAACTACCACAACTTACACATATCAACCTTCCTTAGTACCCTTAGTAAGCAACCGTTTGTCGATTTGTATTTCAACCCATATCAGCCTTCAACCCTTCACTTTCTATTCTCACTTTCATATTTACTAATTCCTCTATAAATATTCTCTTTACACTAATTTTATTATCAACAAAATCACAGTGATAGAAAAATAAAGCTACATAAATATTTTACTCCACCACCACCTTCATCTGAAACGATAAACTTCTCTTAGTCATATTCATCTCGTTATTGTCTAATTTGAAGATAATTCTTCACTTTAGTTTATTAAAAAACGAAATCCTAATAGAAAATCCATTTTTGGCATTTACGATTACTTCACTATTACTTAGAGGGCCGCTGAATATTGATCAGCATGCGTCATAGATTACTTACCAAAGCTTTCAACTCGTACCACCGTATACGAAGCCTTCAAAACTGAGCAAAAAGCTTCTAGGTACCAAATCCTTCATACCTAATCCTCAAAACTTGTTCGCAACAACCCCTCAACATTAAAAACTAAATCACCTCCCCACACAAGTATTTTTTGTCAACGCTTCAACTGATCCTCGAATTACTCGCAAATAAACGCAAGGGAAATCTTCTAAAAAACACCATAATCATATTCTGCTAATAAAATTACCCTTCCTTGGATCAACCGCAAAGAGACCTCTCAAATTCATTCAGAAACTCATTCTCATAAGAACCAAATTCCTCGTAGAAGCGCATTCGTAGCTATGAGATATTCTGAGGATAGAAACACTTCACAGAATCCTGCATCTTTTCCTCCCTCAAAGAAGATAGTTGTGACTAACAAAGAGTCACAGGAAACTCCTCCGGAGATCGACCAACAAACCACAATGAGAGCACCAACAAATCCCAAGATGCTACTAACAACACTACCCTTTCTCAACTTCGAGATGAAGCCTATGAGGAAGATGCGAAATCAGATTTGAGGACATAGACTGACTCTAACATTGAAAATATAGAGAGTACTTCTCGCTTTGAGTCGGAGGATAACATTTATTAGAAACCAGCTCCAAATAAAAAAACAAAGAAGAATAATAAACTAGTCGAGTTACCCGAGGATATTGTTGTAAACTTGAGCATAAATCTAAAAGAAGTCCTTCCCGAGTATCTTATTGTACTTAAAAATGTGTAATACGAGTACTAGAAACAATTTGATACGGGTAATTTAGAAATACAATGGAGCCTTCCGAATAATGTAACATTTCATCTACCATGAGTGGGAGAGAATTCACTCTCTTGTGGAGAAAACAAACTTGTGGTCTACCCTGAGATCATAAATTTGGGCCTTTGATTTCTGTTAGATCCAATAATAATTGAATACTTTTAAATCATCAACTTGTGTCCAACACCCCAAACCTGTGGTTCACTCTCTTGTCCAAAATAATGGCTTCAAGACTTGGTAAATTACCTTATCAATCATACAATTCATCGAACTTCTTGGCCTTTCCAAAAATCCAGTGCGGTCGTTCTATTATTTGACGCTTGGAGATTTCTTCAAGCTAATTGACAATCTCCTCAAAGTTGAAAAACTGTGGAAGCATATGTTTTTCTTTATCTGTAGAGCGTGGAAAATGGGAATGGGATTTCCGAGAAGAACCCTTGGAAGCTCAATCTTATGTAGAAAATAACCAGTAAGTGATTCAAACTTCTGCATTTCTATTTCATCATGATTAGGTTTCAAGTATTTATTTTTTCATGTTGTATGTAGAAATTTTTAGGCGATAGAAAATTCACAAAACTATTGCCAAAGAGCGTGGGGCAATGAATTCCACGGTGCTTTTCAGGCTCCGAATTTTATCAACAACCATCTATGGAGGATCACTTCAAATTATATCGTCCTAGAGGATATATTAATGGAGCCTCACAATCTAAGTAATAATATGAAAAGGCTAGTAGCTCTTGATGCACAAATCATACTACTTGTTCGGAACAGATCGCAACTACTTGCCTCCAAAGAAAAAAAAGAAAAATGCTCAGGCTAGCTATTCCTCAAACTCGAAACCAAAAAAATACTTAAAAAACACAAAAAGGAAAAACAATGATAGTAATCTCCCAACCATCAAAGAATAAACCTAATGTGAACCTTCAAAAAACGTAAGATGACCGTCGCTCAGAGAAAAAGAAAATTTCTTCGGAAACCCCTCCACCAATTGTCATGAGAGTATTGTTGATATCTCTTCTCCAGATCCAAACCAAAATATCAAGGAGATACAAGTAAGGAAATAAGTTTCTGAAATATACAACCAAAGGACATATAATGAATGACAAATAAGCTATTGGTAAGGATGAAATCTAAAATCTTAGCAGGGACATGGACCCTCAAGTTCAAGAAATCGAACGCCACTTACTACAAATTGGCCAAAAATTCACAAATTCCAACCTTCCACAAAGTCTAACTTCTAATCCTCCTCAGGCATCCTTATAAGCTACACTTGCTATGTATGATAATTATCCTCCTCATCTTACTAGGGATCCTTCCAAAGAGGTATTAAATATAGTGCGACCTTTCACTTACCTCAAAGATACAACTAAACAACTATATGAAAAATTCAAATTAGTGCAAAGTAAATTGGAAACTCTTGCAAAGGACGTTATCTGGTGGAAAAAATAGCTATTTACAGTAAGAGGTTGAAAGACATTTGTGCCCAACAAATCCTCAAACAATTTAAATCCTTCAAAGTTGACAGATCGGAATATCTCAGAAGGGCCATTCAAATTAAGTGTCGTTGAATGCAATTAATGATCAAGAAAAATTAAAATTGAAGTATACGCATCAAATTGAACTGGATGAGCTCAAGGAAGAAAATTAGGCTAAGAAAATTGAAGAATGTATGAAGTACTTATCTTTGAAGAAGTTGCTTGATAAAAGTGAGGAAGAAAGGAAGAGAGCAGTCGAAAATTTGGAAACATTCAAGACAAAATCTAAGGAAGACCAAAGCGGACAATACAACATTGTTGTTATAAAAAACACTAAAGAACAGTTAAAAATATCTTTGCTTTGTAAATTTCATAGAGTTCTAAGGGAAAATTTATCATATTTATGGAAATTAATTTCACTAGAACGATGCCTCAGAAAAGATTTTGAAATTTCCCCATCGGAATAATCCTAACAAAATGAATCTGATGATGAAGAGAGCTACTCAGAAGGAAGCTCAAACAATGCGTCCAATGAAGGCTATGAGGATTTAAAAATGGTATTTGTATTGGAACACTTCTTTTAGTGTTTTCGAATCACCGGTGTTTGTGATGATCACTATTATGTTGTAACTGTTTTGTAGTTGTTCGTTGTCTGTCATTCACGGGTGCTTAAATACTTGGTACTTTAATTAACTTTTTCTTGGCTGAAAGATGCCTCTTGTTTGGCTGAAAATACCTAAGTATCAACGCCTCTTCTTGTCACTCATATCTCCTAATCAGCTCGTCGTTTACCGCCTCGTATTTTATCTTACATAATTTACCATATCGAACCATACTCTAATTTTTATCATGACACAATTTTGTACTTCAAATCATGATTTAGATAGATATTAGTACTTCAAATAACAACGTCACTTAAATCAATAATTCGAACAATGCTTTTGATAGATGTTAGCACTTTGAATATTATCACCAATTTAACTAATGCTTCAGATAATGCTTTTATTGGATGTTACCACTTCGAATATTATCATTACTTAAGTTAATACTTCAAATCATGCTTTTAATGGGCGTTAACACTTTAAATATTATCATCGCCTAAGTTAATACTATGAATGGTGATTTTAATGGATGTTAGCACTGAATAATATCGTCACTCAAACTGACACTTCAAACCGTATTATAAATGAACGTTAGCACTCCAAATAATGTCGCCACTTATATTCGCCCTTCGAACCGTGCTTTAAATGAACGTTAGAACTTTGAATAATATCGCCACTCACATTGGCACTTTGTACCGTGTTTTATATAAACGTTAGAACTTCGAGTAATATCGCGACTCACATGAGAACTTTGAACCGTGCTTTAAATTAACGTTAGCAAAACTTTGGCAACAAAAAAGAATTTTATTCAAAATTGTAAATACAACGTTGGAACCTCGTCATAACCTCCACGAACCACCGGGAGAGGAAAATACACAAACAATAAAACTATAAAATCATAATAATAATAAAAAATATTCCCAATACAACTTCAAATGCTCAATGTTCCATGGGTATTGTAGAAGTTGCACCTCTTCATCCTGGACGCGATATGTACCTGGCTTCAATCGTTCTATCACTGAATACGAACCTTCCCAGTTCGAATCCATTTTTACTAGCTTCTTATTCTTTGTGTGCAAAAATATTTTCCTCAATACCTTATCTTTCACCTTAAAATCTCTTCGTTTTACCCTCGAATTATAACGGCTAATCATCAAAGTTTGATAATGAGTCGAATTTAGATGCGCTCTGACTTTTTTTCCTTAATTAAATTGAGGTCTGTCCTCCTTTCTTCTGCATTTGAATCCTCAGAATACTGATGTTTTTTATAAGTTAGTAGAATAGATTCTGAAGGGCTAACAATATTCATTCCATATACTAAGGCAAAATGAGTTTCTTGAGTAGCTTCTCTATGCGTTTTTTTCCAATAAGCTCACATCACATCTTGCAAATAACTAGTCTATTTCCCAACGGCACATGTCAAATTTTTCTTTAACCTCTCCAAATAGATTCATTAGTTAGTTTCACTTGCCCGTTTTCTTGATGATGAAAAGGTGTTGAGAAATACTGCATGATTGACCTCAAATTACAAAATAAAGTTATTTCTCTATTGTTGAACTGAGGGTCGTTATCTGTATTAATATTTCGAGGAATTTCAAAATGACAACAAATATTAACAATAAAATTGATAACATATCTATCTTTTGTGCATCACAATGGCTCAGCTTCAGCCAACTTCGAAAATAGTCTACTGATATAATAATTTCTTGCCATCCTCCCGAGGCCATATGTAGTAGCCCTACTAGATGTATTCCCCATCTACGAAAGGGGACCGCTTCAGAATTTGAGATAAGTGGTACTGCTGGTTTATGGATAAAATTATCAATCGTCTTACAAGTATTACAATCTAGTAAAAAATGTTTAGCATCACTTATAATTGAAGGCCAATAATAGCATTCTAACTAAACCCTCTTTGTCAAAGACTTAAATCCACAATGAGCAGATTCTTCTTCATCATGTAGCTCATATAAAAATTATTTAGACTCATTCTTACCCAAACATCGTACTAATGGTCTACTCAAAGACTTCTTATACCACATTCCATCTAATACCGTATAACCATGAGCTTTGTACCTCAATAATTGAGCTTAGTTGACATCTTGAGGCAATGATCCTCTAAGAAAGAATTCTGTTATTTCAAATCACCAGTTACTTCGAACATTCCACATTTACAAATACCTCATCAGAATACCTAAGATGCTCCAATTTTAACAAAATTAAAGGATTTTTGTGTAACAATATTCATTGATACTCCTCTGTAGATGCAATAGTTGCCAACGAATCTTCAACTGTGTTATCCTCTCGAACAATTTGCTCAACAACCACGCCATCAAAATGAAAGAGTTAATTTTTGAAGCTCTCGAAGATATAAAACTTATTGATCTTTCTTAGCCTCGTATATCCCCGTCATATGATATTCCACCCAATGCGAATCCGTCTCTAATCGAACTATTTCTGCCCCACAAATGCTTGCAAGCCTCAAACTAGCTAAATCACCTTCATACTCAGCCTCGTTATTGGATGCGTGATATCCCTATCAAATAGCATGATACATGGCTTCGCTAGTAGAAGAAATAAATTGTACCCACTCACTTGATCCTAATTTACTGGAACCATCATCTATTCGAACCACCCACATTGAATTTAGTGGCACCGATTCTTTGACAGTTTCCTCATCGGAATCACTTGAGTGAAATTCAAGCAAACAATCTGCTAGAACCTGAGCCTTAATAGTCATTCGAGGAAAACAATTGATATCAAAATCCTCTAGCTCAACCGAACACTTCGTCATTCTACTATAGATATCTGGTCGCTGCAATACATTCTTCAATGGGAAATAAGTCTGAACCACAATTGTATGAGCTTGAATATAAGGACGCATTTTTTTAGGCGACACCACAAGGACAGAGAAAACTTTTCATGCCTTAAGTATTTTTACTCTGAATGGCATTGGAGCTCCACTTTCTTATGTTATCAACACAATACTAACAGCAAAATCTAATACCGCTACATACAAGAATATTTGTTCTCCTACTCGAGGCTTGGATACAATTTCAGGTGATAACAAATGATCTTTAATCTTCGAAAACTCCTCGTTGCATTTTAGTGTCAACATACATTCCTTTGGTCAACGCAAACTTAGAAAAATGAGTACATTCGTCAAAAAATAAAAAATGAATCTATTTAGAGCAACCAATCTTCCTGTAAAAATTTGCTTTTCTTTGATTGTCCGAGGTGACGTAATTGACACCAAACCTTCAACTGATCAGAAACAGCCTTTATTCCTTTCTCATTTATGATATACCCCAAACATTTCGCCGATATAAATCTGAAGGTACATTTTTTTAGGTTTAACTTTAAACAAATGGCTGAGAGATTCAAGAAAGTTTCCTTCAAATCTTGTAAGCGTTCATCATCCAAAGCACTTTTGACCAACATATCATCAATATAAACTATCATACTCCTCCCAATTTGAGAAGCAAAATTCTTGTTGACCAACCATTGATATGTCACCTCAACGTTCTTGAGACCAAATGACATAACATGATAACAATGCAATATTTGATCAGTAATAAATGTAGTACTTTCTTGATAAGTCAGATTCATTTGGATCTGATGATAACCAACAAATGCATCCATAAAATGGAGAATTTTATTCACCGATGTTGAATCCAGAAGTTGATCGATTCGAGGAAAAATAAATGGGTCTTTAGGAGATGCCCTGTTTAAATCCGTAAAATCAACACATATTCTATATTTTCTAACTTATTTTTTACTAAAACTGGATTCCAAGTCTATAATGAGTATTGTGTCTCCCGTATATGTCCGACTCTGGAAAAACGATCCACCTCTGCCACAATCTCCTTAGTTTTTTCTATAGCAGAAGCTTGTCTTTTTTCAATAATTGGTTTTATATTCAAATTCAATGCCAAACTATGATATATCAATAGAACTACTATTACGTCCTCGGTTTTACAAGAAACAAATTCCATGTTATCAAATAAAATCTGCAAGAATTGGTAACGCAAAGTAGGTGTCAATAATGCCCCAATCCGCAAAGATTTCCTATTTGGAAACATGTATTCCTCGACTTTTTTGCCCAATACTAAGAACCTGTTGTTTCCCTCAGATTATCTACACCTTCATCATCCAAAGCCAGCCCTCTTAGGTGTTATTCGACCATTTGATCATCATAAAAAACCTTTTTAGAAAGCAAAATTGTTGCATAGCATTCTCTTGCCACTTTCTGATCATTTTGAACTACTTCGATGCGATCACCAACTACATGTCTCAAACACTAATGGGAAATTGAGACTAAAACATACATTTTCGATAACCAAGACCTCTCGAAAATAGAATTATAACTGGGCGAACATTCGACCACCATGAATGAAACCTAAACTTTCTTCTTAAAATGATCATTTCCTAAATAAACCTCCCTCTTGAATTCCTTGATAACCTGTGATATCACGCCTATAAAATTAATTATCGTAGGTTCAGATCGAAGAATTGCAGATGGGTTACGCATCCACTTATACGTTAACTTGACTAATACATTTGCTTAACTTCCAGTATCAATCAAAATAAGTCTGATTTCAGTGCTGCCATTTGAGACCCTATCCCTACTGTATCCTCATGAGGCTCAACTATACCCCTTAGATAATCTTCGTCGAACTTCTTCCTGCAATCTTCCTGTGACCAATTATCGTATCTCCTCTAAAAATTGTTAGAGACTCAAAATACTCATATAAACTTCGAACTCTTCCATGAACCACTCGGTTATCCACTGCCATCAGTGTTAGATGATCTAAATCCAAATCTAGATACTATGATGCCCCTTCAAATGTTTCTAATTCAGAATCCATGATTATCAACATATTTTCCTGCTTAAAATTCATTCGAACACCATACTGTGTTGATGTGCTCATATTATTTCGTCAACTGCTCTATCCTCTAACAAAAGTCGCTAACTCGCAATTTTCAATTACAATCTGAATTTCTTTTTTCAATCCTATAAAATTTTAGCTCCTCCCGTGGCCCATTTTTTGGAGTTGGCTTTATAAAATTGACATGATTCTTAGATTTTTCGTAGATGGTTGTTTTCTTATCCGTTAAATTTTCAAAATAATTTGGCCTTATCCATTAATTAGGGCTCACCTGAGGAGGTTGGTAACTAGATGGTTAGTATTCGTTCTCGAACAGATGACATATGAGAAACCGAAGTATTTTTTTGATACCTTTGGCCAAAAGATGCATGCTCAAAGAATGATGTTCTCTATGAGACTGGAATGAGATTTTGTTCGGGAACTTCAAATTTTCTAAGCTATGTAAGAGTCGTTAGACAAGTTTTCCAATTTATTTTTTCTCATCATCTTGTCGCACCTCAGATTTCACCAGTCCTGACTGAATTTCCAGCTCTCTTCGATTGAACTCATCATTCAATACGATTATTATTTTTAAACAATTGATTCATCCGATTTTCAATATCTGACTGGTCACACTATTTTGGATTTTGACTATCATGTTTAATATGTTCTTCATTCAATATATGATTTCTAGTTCTATTACGATTTTGATCAATAACACTGACAACAAAATTCGTAGCTTTTGGTTTTGGAGCGTCTACCTAGATACGTTGTAAGTTTTCCTACTGTGGTCACCAATGATACGTGTTATGACTTTTAAGGTGAATATTAAATGACAAAATTAATTCTAGATAGATAAAATGTATTGTTTAGTTCTCGAGAGAGAAACAGTGGATAGTCGACAATTTAAGAGTTAAATGTTCAAATATTTTATTCCATAAGCTCTTCTCCTATTTATAGGAAAAATGAGTAAGTAACATAATTAGTTGCATCTTTGGATAAATTACATATCTCTCTTTAATATTTATATTTAACTTTACATTTATCCCTTTAAATTGAGATTTTCTGTTTCTACTCCACCCATTGATCACTGAATTCTTTAAATATATCTGAATGTTTGATACTCAACTCAATAAATAATTGTTGGAAAAAAATTATTAGCATCATATTAGTCTTTAATGTCCCGAGGATACCAATAACTATCAAATTCGTTTAATTCCACTATAAAATTTAAAAATCCAAGACAAACTTCTTTATTCACTTACTTTGGGTTCTACTGATCGGTGCGCAAAGTTTTTATATTCAAATCATGATTTCAAGTCTTTTTGTAATTGGTATATGGAAATTAAATCAAGAAATTGATCGGATTGAAAGACGTTTGACGAATAATATAATATAATATAATCTGAGGAATAAAATTTGAATCATTATAATAACATTTAGTTCATTGTTTTTAGTATGTCACTAATATTTAATATGATCTTATACACTGAAAGAGTTTTCACAAGCTTTTTATCAGTGGTTGAAAGACTATCATCATTTTTTTGTGCGTAAAACAATTGACCTTTATCTGGAATATATTATTTATTTAGACGAGGTTCATGACGGGATGAAAGAATAATTCAGAATGATTACGAAGGGTCAAATCAGAGAAGTAACGATAGTAAAAATAAGAGTAATGACGAGGGTTCAATTCATAAAATACGTCGAGATGTGAATCACATATGACGAGATGCAAGTTAGCATATTTACGAGGACTAAAATTAGAGATATGAGAAGAATATAATTCAAAATAATGATGAGGGTGGAAATTATATTTATAATGAAACATAAGAATAACTCTAATCGATTAAGCGTCCATTTGGTTTTTGTCTCACCAGTGTTGGTTATTGCTTTTTTGTATGCCTTTTCCCCCTCTCTCTTTGGTTATATACAGGTAACACTATCTTTGATTTTGGAACTCGTTAAGAAGGTTGGTGTAGGTCTTGGCGTCCGCATTTGGAGAAGCTTTATTCATTCTATCAGGGATCTCATCCCTGTCGAAGGTGATTGCAAAGCAGGTGTCTATCCAATTATATTTTTTTGGTGGTATCCGGATTTTGCATGTACCTTTACTACCTCTGGTGAAGAGGCGAACTGCCGTAATCAATGGTCTCTGTGGTACATCGTACTCTTCTTCTCTTATCTTCTTTTTACGGGTTATATTTTCACGCTTACTAGTCTAATCCAATTAATTACGCGTTCTTTAGTTTTCTTAGTTAGTATTATTTTTGAAAAAAGGCATGCTCTCCTCTCATATATAGTTTAAGAAGTATAACCATACCTCAAAAGAGGTACCCGAGTTAGTACAGTAGATGAGCTCGTGACCCAAAGGTCCTGCGTTTGGCTTCTTCTACAAACGCTTTCTTAGTTTGAACCTGTCACCTTGTATGGTTTACCTTCTGACATTGGTTTCCAGGATATTGCGTCAAACTGAGGGTTTACCATGTGCGTACGAGTTGAGTAGCGGCTGCGAGTTCTCTCTAAAAAAAATAGTATAACCATACTCTGCATGGTCCTATAGGTTTTACCCATCATTATCCTATTCTTAAATTCTATATCACGGTTTCTATAAATATATTATTATCTTTTTAATTAATGTTAAGTTAATTAAGAATCTATTTGGTGGTTTCGTTACCAAATCTATAATTAAAGATTTTATTATACTGTTTTGTTTTTGGTTTCTAAGAATGGTGTTTTGGAACGCTCGCAAAGAAGTAGAATAAATTATTTTTACTAATGGAATTATGAATTCTTATAGTCTTAATTTTCATGTTCCTTTGTTTCTTACGTCAAATTATGTTTACAGACATGAGTGTCGTCCTTTGTATGTAGATCCATAACCAATTTCGGCATCATGTTGTAATTATCTTTGGATTGGTCTTCTAAATTTCAACGCTATTCGTCTGATATTTCCTCCGACCCGGACTCTAGTCATCGTCTGCCTTCTTTTTGAGAGGTCAATGAGGTTTTCAGTAATTAGGAGGTGGATTCAACTCCCAAGAGGCTCCTCCTTTCTGGAGACTTGGCCAATGGTATTTTAAATTTCTCCTCCGGCATGACCATCACCTGACTCACTTTAAGTTTTTCCTTACGATTATTGCTTGATATCTGAGGGGTCTTAATAACCCTATTAGGAAAAAAGATGTTAATATTATTATGAGTAATAGTATCTCCATTTTAATTTTAGTAGAATCCAAAGTCCAAAATAATAAAGTTGACTTCATAATCAAAACTATGACCTCTTTTTTAGCATTTCATTACTAATCACTCTTCTCACCCTGTCGGTAGGATTTGGATAACCCTAGTGTCATTACAATCACTAGATTGTCCCAATTCCCTTCATTCATTCAGTGTATGACCAAATTACATAACCACCCATCCTCGAGGTTAAACAGTATATCTCCCGTGGACTATGAAATTCGGTGACATATAGTACTTTGACTTTCAAAAGTCCGCTGGTAGTCCCTACACTATTACATTTGGATAAAGTTAGTCCACCAGATCCTTTGATCCATGAGAACCTTCCACCTGTCACTATAGTCACCAGAATGTTGTATAACGACTCGTCCCTTAACTTTAGGTACAATTTTTCCATTTGACTAAAATCCTTGTTGGCATCGGTGTTGGTAAAGTGACAACTTTTGTTGACTCGACACCAATTAAATAATTTATATGTGTTACTTAATTAAATAAATAGTGACGAAAGCCTTATGAACTTATATAAATTTATTCTTCTTCTTCATAATCCATTCTAGTGAAAGAATCCCAACTCTTCATCCTCCATTAATGTCTAGTAGTTCTACATCTTGTTTGTGTATCGTTCAAGACTAGGTGTGTTGAATTTAAAATTACGATTAATTATCATTCTAGCGAGTAGAATGACTAATAAGTAAGAAAAAAGAACCACCTATTACAAGTTTCTTCTTCAGCTTATAAAAACCCCAAAATCTGAATTTTTTTATTCTATAAACCCTAAAATCTAGACATGAATCTCATAAAATTGCAAATTAGGAAATTCTCTAATACGTGTTCCTTTTCTTCTTTAGGATTTCTGTTAGAAAACATTCAACGACGATGAATCCAATAGAGAAATACGAAACCTTTTGCCAGAATTAAATCTGTTTTGAGGACCTTCTTTCTTTCTTTGTTTAGATTTTGCTGAGAAAAGATAGAAGTAAAATAAAGAAAGAGAAAAATATAAAAAATTGGTAAAACTAGATGAAAAAATTGTACTGCATGATTTCTTAAAGTGAGACGACAAAAAAATTAAACTTTTTTTTCGTTTATATGTAAAATTTTAATATCTTAAAGAGAAAATTAGAGAAAAGGAGAGAAAAAGCGTGGCAAAGAGTTTTTTTTTAAGAGAGAGAAGAGAGATAGATGAGAGTTACAGTTATCTACAACGCAGTCAATGGTATTTACGTATTCTATTCCTTCTTAATTTGCAAATTTCAAATATCGGATTTATTTATATGCCTGAAACGATGTTTTGTAAGATTTTTGCAGTTTCAAATATCGGATTTAATTTGCAAATTTCTAATTTTTTATGTCATTTTCTCACTTTGGATTCCTCCGCTCCTCTGATCAAACCACTATCACCCTAATGACTAGTATATGAGATAAATGTCTAGTTAATATGAAATTATTAGCGTTTTTATTTTATATTTATATATGCCTCATACTCTCATTTTAAATATTTAACATTTGTTTTTATTAAATAAACAAAATTTAAAACTCTTCGTATTTTAACGTCATTTTTCGTGATCACCGCATCGTATCCCTTAATTCTTACCTTAATCCAATAATTATAATTTACAATTATTTTCTATATAAAGGCTTCAAGGTTTGCCTTTAACTTTTATTTGAGACCATCTCTATCTCCATAATTATATTTTACAAAAAATAGCTTGTATCCCTCCATCCATAAAAATCCAAGTCGTTTTGTTTAAATTTCAAAATAAATTAAAGGTACATATTTTTGTTTTTTATACTTGTTCTTTAATATTATAGGAAGAGGCAAAATTCACAAAACTCATATACCTCTTCGTGAAGAAATACATTCTAAAAGTATAGACGAATCTGATTCCCAAAATAATCAACACAGTAGATCGTTTTGGAAGTTTAGAGTATACTAATGGCAGGTCGTCTGACAACGATAATGATTATATCAAAAATCTATCTAAAGATAGTGACAAAAAAATCTAAATGGAACAAAATTTAGTATTCCTACCATGTCAGAAAAGTTAGTGCTTTAGAATGAAACTAAAGATGTTATTCTCTTAGAAACATTAAAAATAAACACTTCTTCGTCATTTAATCAACCTATCATTTAATGTCCTTCAACAATTGATATTGGTAACGCTATTCAATATATAACTTTTCTAGACAACTTGTTCTCTTCATTACCTCAACTTATACTTATGTTAACAAACTGGAAAAAGTCGAGCTTCTTTATAATTGGAGTATTCACGAATACGTTTTTATTAGACTCTCAAAGAAAAGATAATTTTTTAATCACAAGAAAGATAACAAAGTATATTTTTTCTACTATCCTCTATTTGGGGTTTTAGGTTTACACTCCACCCACTGATCATAGAATACTTCAAATATGTCGGAATTTGTCATACAACTTAACCCAAATGGTTAGAAAAAATTAATTGGCATCATATTAGTCTATAATATCCTTAGGATTCCAATAACTATCAAATATATTTAATTTCACTATAAAATTCAAAAGTCCAAGACAAGCCTCTTTATTCACTTACTTTCGGTCGTTTTGGTCGGCTCGTTAAGATTTCAGATTCGAATCATGACTACAAGTGATGATTTTTTTATAACTAGCCTATGGGAATCATATAAGATGAGAAGTAAAATTTTAATCACTATACGAACGTTTAGTTCTTCCTTTTTAATATGTCACTAAGATTTATTATTTGTCTGGTTATTAGTTATTCCTCCTCTAACTAAAAAATTCTTGAATTTGGAATGTGATCCTCGTATTCTAAAATAGTTTTCACAAGCTTCTTGTGAGTATTGAAAATACTATCATCACCTTTTGTTCATAAAACAATTTAACTTTGTCTGGCATTTGGGTATTGAAAGGTTTTGAAATGTCTCCTCAAAAAACAATAAATATGGCATTTGGATATAGAAATTTGAAGTTGATTACACTAAAGATGATATTAACAAATCTTTGATTCAACGTATTACTGCTGAAAACCTTGTTTCATAGGTGGCTACTGTGTATTGTCCTTGTTTTATCTTCTTACTTTGACTTTATATTTTATTTTATTCTTTTTTAATGTCAAAGTACACTTCTAATTGGATACTACCTTGCGTTGTTCTAACTAATTAATTTAAACATCATCATTGATATTATTATCTTATACTTTTTAGTCATCAAATGAGGTATATTTTCCATCTATATAAATTATGTCAAACTTCTTTACTACAACGCTAGAGTGATCGTCATGTTTTACATCATCCGTTAATAATCAACATGCTCCCTCCTTGTCTTCTTTTATTAATTGCTCAATATCAATGGACCGAATGACTGTAGCACCAAGAGTCGTCAAAGAGATCCCTTAGATTATTCCGTACACAGAAAATAATCAGCCACATATGTATTTATCATCCTAACTTTCTAACCGGTGGTGTTTTAAAAGATCCCTTAGATTATTCCGTACATAGAAAGTGATCAGCTACATATGTATTTATCCTCCTAACTTTTTGATAGACTAATTATTTTGTTATTGAAAAAAATAAATAAAAAATTTATGTTAGAATATTATATATTAACATGTGATTAATATGATGAATGCAATGATTGAGTAATACTCCGCCAAAGCTTGGAAGAAGAATGCAAGATTTTGTTTACTAACTAAAACATAATATAACAATAAGTTTTTGTTACCGTGAAAACAATATCAAGGTGATAACAAAGAAGATACTTTAAACTAAAAATAGATGATATAATAATAAGAAATATAATTTTATTTATAAATAAATTAAGTTAATTTCATGCTTAATAATTTGAATTTATTTATGGCTGAAAATTTTGACCAAAAAAACTAATTAGTATTTTTATTTAAGTTATAAGATTGTATATCTTAGACAGATTTATCTTATACAAATTCCATTCATTTTTATTTTTATATTCGTAATAATGTTTTTGGAGTGGTTTATAATAAAAATCAAATAATTAAAGAAATAATGTATTTTAATAATTTAAATGCAGTTGAAGTTTTATTAATTTTATATTATTGTTGAGGTGTTTATATTGCTTTTATTAATTTGAGATACGATTGTATCGAACTACTGAAATTAATAAAAAGGAAAAAACTTTTATTCACACCTTAGTAAAATATTATATAGCAAAATTTATTCACCATTATTGAAAAAAAAGGTGGACAAAGTACTAAATTATTATTTTTGAAAACAATTGCACTATGCTTTCCCAAATGTGAAGTCCAGAAATAAATTTTCGTTATGCCACTAACTAGTTAATTGAAAGAAAGAACTTTTTGTTTTGCTTTTTAGATAATATAGAAACACACTCATTTGCCATTTCTATTTTAAGAAAACAAGGTATAAAGCAACAGAATCTCAAATATGTTTTGAAATGACACTTCACCACTAAGTAGACAGTGATTGTTGTGTTAGCACTTTCTGATCTTCTTAATTCAGATTCTCCATTTTCTTCCATGATTTATAGTTTACGATAATGGGAGTGCGTTTAGGCAAAAGTTTGTCTATAGGAAGGAACCAAGAAACGGAGTACGTAAAAGAAATTATTTTAAATTTTGTTGGATTATGTATCTCTATTTTTATATTTTGGAAGTTGTGAAACGTTTTTCGGTGTTTATGTTTGATAATATTAATACCGTTGGTTTAAGTTTAAATGACAGAATGTGTTGGTTGTATTAGATAAAGTATTTTTGAAACATCGATTTTAAAAGTTCAAATATTGTTGAAATATCGATCTTTTTGGTTAAGGTTTTGATTTTTTAGGTTTGGAAGTTTTTAGTAAAATTGTTAAACGGTTTATACCATAATGTTATCATATGACGTATTAGTTGTTTCGACTAGGCAACTATTGGTCAGACCGAACAAGTTTTTCTGGTCGGATGCTTGCAATATTAGCGGTTTTGGTTGAGAATATATTGCTAAAGCGGAGAAAAATCATAGATATGAGGGTTTTCGGACAAAGCGAAAGATGTTTCGGTTTGATGGAAAATGAATGAGGTAAAGTATGCACTAGCCAAGTGCCTATGCTATGACCTTAAGTTGTTAAGTGTGATTAGTTATTTATACTATGATTTTGTTAAATTTTGTTTTGGAGAGATACCGACATCTAAGATTATAAATAAATTGCTTTGAACTCCGAAGAAGGTGGATGAGAATTCGGTAAAGTGTGCAATAAATATTAAGATAGTAAAAGCAGAGAGTGATTGTGGAAGATCATTGTGTAAGCTCTAGAATTATAAGTTTATGTAAACACTTCCATTATCTTCATCTTGTATTATGTTGTTATTTTTGTTGAGTCAAGAGAATATCAATTGTTTTGGGTTTTGTTGGATATAAGAAAATTGATAAACCAATATAAATATTTGTGTTCTACTTCATCTTACTTTGCTATTAGCTTTGTTATAATAATCAATAGAGATATTGTGTGTTTAGTGGTGTAGTTTTTATAAGGATCAATTTTACACCTAAACTGAATGTATAGAGGATGTTTAAGTGTCACAGTTGGTATCAAATCATGGTTACAAAGTGATTCTTGAAGTCGAGATGGGACTCATGAAGTTCGAGATGGAGATGTTTAACATAAATGAGATCTTACGGTCTAGCGACAACGAATGCGAGCGGTCACAGTTTAACCGAATGTTGCTACAGCCTTAATAGGGGATATTAAAAAAAAATATTTGAGACTGAGAAAGAAGAAATGTTTGAAACTGCATACAACACTTTTATTTTGTAGATGAGGTATATAATGTGTTAAGCCAAGTTTTAAAATAAAATTCAGCATTTGGATTCTAGAAAAAACTAGATTGACTATACATGACCAAGTCTGACAAATCAAACATATTGGAGGGCAAAGTTCTTGGGTTTTAACATGTAGGAGGATAAGAATCTTGATGAGGACCTTTATGACTTCTCCAAAATATTGATCTTTTGGGTAAACATTGGCGATTAAATCACTGATAAAGCTCATGAGGTAATCTTATTAAACTTATTACCTTATGCATATTAGACAATTGAAGGATAGTATCTAATACAACAAAGAAACATTGTGGATGGATAATTTAGAACCTGCAATAAGCTCCAACCAGTCGGAACTCATGTAGTGTAGAAGGGCTAGGAGTTTGGGAAGTAACCATGAAGTTTTGTGCATTAGAGGGATGTAAGCGAGAAGGAATAACAAAAGGGCGAGAAGAAATTCTAGATCAAAGTCAATAATTAAGTTTCATAAGTCCAAGATTAGATGTCATCATTGCAAGAACTTGGGTCATTTCATGAACAAATGTCTAAATCAACTAAAGAAGCAATGATATTACATATTATATCAGGGGCATGTTTCTTTTGCTTCTAAAGGATATGACTCTACAGAGGTTTTGGTGCACTCTTCAGATGAAGTCCAGAGGAAGTGGATTCTTGATTTCGGATGTTCATTCCATATCATTCCACATAGAGACTGGTTCCACTCACTTGAATCGAATAACGAAGGCATTATGTTACTTGGTAATAACAATGCTTCCAATATGAATGAAATTTGGTATCTGAAGAATCACATGTTCGATTGTTGTTATCGTATTCTGATAAATGCGAGGTACATTCTCGGGCGAGTTAACTTTGGATATGTGAAGGGGTATTTGATATTCATGTATTTGAAGCAGTATTAAAGATTTGGTGAGTAAACTTTGGTAGAGTGCTTCGGTCCAACTCTGTGGCCACATACTTTGGTCCAATCAATGTTAATTTGTCCTAATAGCCACAAATCTTGGTAGTTTTTCTCGACCCTTAAATCTGAGAACATCTTCGCATCTAAATCATAGCCCAAGATCTACGAGAGAGTTTTATAATCACGGTTGTAATTTTGATGATATGTTAATCCTAACCTACACCTAACTAATACAAATGTTATAAATCTGATGGTATAAAATAAGTTATTTTACTAAATAATATGATGGACCAAATATAATATTCTAAACTAAGGCCAAAAATCACGATTAGTCATCAGAGTTGGTCATTTGTTTTAAAATAGTCATTGGTCTTATATTTGTATCAAAACGGTGATTTTTTATGCAAATATAACACCAGTGATTTTTGATGCAAAAATAACACAAGTGATTTGTATCAAAACGGTGATTTTTGATGCAAATAGTCGCTAGTCACTTTTATTGGTCTTTTTTTTGCATATGTGGTCACCATGAGTGATCACGTCTGGAAACAAAAGATTAGCCATAATAACGGGTTTTATGCAAATATAACACTAGTGATATTTTTTTATGGACGTGACCAATTCCAGTGACTAATCATAATTTTTAGTCTCTAAACTAATCATTTTCTTATAATATATATATAACAAAATAAAATAAAAAATCAGGGATAGATAATAAAAACTATATTTTCGAATTTAACTATAAATGATAAAATGTTATTGTAATAGTTATGAAGAAAACAAAACAGAATTTAATATTACAAGGATCGATAATTTTATGTCATTTCCATCCATTAATATTTATAAATATTATTAATATTTACAAAATGTAATATATGGCAATGTAACAATAACTACCCATAATTAAAATTATTTATGAGTACATATCTAGAAATTTAAAAAACACTCATAACCACCTGATTTTAAAATTTAGGTGTCGATAACCACTTGAATTTTCCATTAATATCAATATGTCATTTAATTGTTTCCCCTCTTTCCTGTTTTTTGTTTTTGTTTAAAAAAATTATTATATCTTTCAAATCGTAGCTCGAAAAACAAAATCATAAACTACCATGATTTTTTTTTGTTTTTAAGACAAATAAAACTAAATCTATGAAATATATTTTCAAATTTATTTAATTATTTTTTGTTTCGTATTTGCGTGTAATTGTGTTGTGAAATAAGTCTCATTTTGCAAAAAAAATAAAATCAAGCTTGTTTTTCTGTGAAAATAAATGTTAATTAGGTGTGAATAAACTAACTTTTTGGTAGTTTCAAAATTTTGAGATTTTTTTTTGTCGAATAAAATTGATTTTTTTATATAAAAAATATTGGGTTATTGTTCGGTTGCGGAATTATGTGTAATTTGATTACCAAAAAAGAACTTTGTTCTAATTGCGTAATTATATTCAAATGTGTTGCGAAAATAAGAAGAAAATGGTTTCGTAAATATGACTTTTGGTTGTAAAATAATTGTTAATTTGGTGTGAAATAACTAATTTTTTTTAGGTTCGAAAATATATATAAAAAATATTGGGTTATTGTTCGGTTGCGGAATTATGTGTAATTTGATTACCAAAAAAGAACTTTGTTCTAATTGCGTAATTATATTCAAATGTGATGCGAAAATAAGAAGAAAATGGTTTCGTAAATATGACTTTTGGTTGTAAAATAATTGTTAATTTGGTGTGAAATAACTAATTTTTTTTTAGGTTCGAAAATATATGCATGTTTGTGTTGAAAGAAACATGATTTTTGTAGAAAAAATGAATTGTGTTATGGTTGATAAATTACATGTAATTGAGGTACGCAATTAGTTTGGAAAAAAAATCTTCAAAACTACCACGAATGAATTTCATTTTGTTTGTTTTTATAAAAAAATAATGTATATTTTTAAATTAAGATTTGAAAGTTTTGGAATTATAAAATTAGTAAAAATTATTAAAATTATATATGTTTTGCGTGTTTAAAGATATTGTTAGAAACCTTGGGAATAATTATGAATGAATTTAAAAATTTGGATTGATCATCTATAATTTTTTTTAATATCCGCTGTACACAATTTAGTATTATACGAGATATAACATTAAAAATACTTTTACATAAAACTAATCAACCATTTAATTTAAGGTCTTTTATATAGTGTAAAAATTATTATTCGTGTACCCAACTTTTTTAAAACATTACGATGATTTTATTTCTATATTATAACAATTTAAAAAACTTTTCTTAAAGTACAGTAAAAAGATTATAACGACTTATACGGTTTACATACAAGTTTCTCTGAAGTTAAAAGGATTTATATTAAATTGGGGATTTATTTTATAATTTAGGCTAAATATAACCGTTAAAAAATTTCATTACATATACATATATATTCACGGAAGTCTAATTATAATCCACATACTATTCTAAAAATTATATTATCAATTTACACCTAAAATGGAGTTAAAATGTTTGATCCGAGGATTTGGATTGTTCTTTTTCGTATTTGCAGTTACTCATCTTGATGTTGTGCAGGCAACGAAACCAAAAACGGCTGCAACTGATTGTTGGGAGCGTGTTAAAGAAGTTCCCAATTGCAAGCCAACAATCGTAGATATTGTTAAAAATATTGAAGATGATGGCCATACCAACACAATTGATAAACCTTGTTGTGACGTTCTAAATCAGCTTCACCATTGTTTTAAGTTTATGTTCAGTAAAAAAACTGGTCCTATATTATCTGACAAAGTGACAGAATTATGTAAGTCGCATGAATAAACCAAAACAAGTATCTTTGTCTTATTTGAAATGAATAAATGATTGGGTTTATGGTAATTGATGATATAGTTTCATAGATTATATGAATAAATGATTGGGTTGTTAGAATTGATTCAATTGCTTTAATTATCTTATTTAATAATTAAACGTTATATCAATTAGTATTTTAGACGTTACATCAATTAGTATTTTAGACGTTACTATTCTGGTTAATAAAGTTTATCATTTATTGACTTGAATATGTAACGCTTCTTGTAGGCTATTTAAAGTCATTTTGCGCTGCAGTTTAATACATGGAGTCTTATTTTCTCTACATAGTACTCTTTGATATTCTAACATGGTATCAGAGCGAGGTATGTGTGTTTGAGTAAAACAATTTGAGTGAGAGGTATGTGTGTCTGAGTAAAACAATCTGAGTGAGATATGTGTGTTTGAGTAAAACAATTTGAGTGAGAGGTATGTGTGTCTGAGTAAAACAATCTGAGTGAGAGGTATGTGTGTCTGAGTAAAACAATTTGAGTGAGAGTGCGGTATGTGTGTGAAACACAAAAAGAGTGAGGTATGTGTGTCGGAGTGAAACACAAAAAGAGTGAGGTATGTTTGTATGAGTGAAACACAAAAAAGAGTGAGATATGTGTGTCTGAGTGAAACACAAAAAGAGTGAGGTATGTGTGTCTGAGTGAAACACAAAAAGAGTGAGGTATGTGTGTCTGAGTGAAACACAAAAAGAGTGAGGTATGTGTGTCTGAGTGAAACACAAAAAGAGTGAGGTATGTGTGTCTGAGTGAAACACAAAAAGAGTGAAGAAAGTGTGAGACAAGAGTGAAGAAAGTGTGAGACAAGAGTGAAGAAAGTGTGAGACAAGAGTGAAGAAAGTGTGAAACAAGAGTGAAGAAAGTGTGAGACAAGAGTGAAGAAAGTGTGAGACAAGAGTGAAGAAAGTGTGAGACAAGAGTGAAGAAAGTGTGAGACAAGAGTGAAGAAAGTGTGAGACAAGAGTGAAGAAAGTGTGAGACAAGAGTGAAGAAAGTGTGAGACAAGAGTGAAGAAAGTGTGAGACAAGAGTGAAGAAAGTGTGAGACAAGAGTGAAGAAAGTGTGAGACAAGAGTGAAGAAAGTGTGAGACAAGAGTGAAGAAAGTGTGAGACAAGAGTGAAGAAAGTGTGAGACAAGAGTGAAGAAAGTGTGAGACAAGAGTGAAGAAAGTGTAGGACAAGAGTGAAGAAAGTGTAGGACAAGAGTGAAGAAAGTGTGAGACAAGAGTGAAGAAAGTGTGAGACAAGAGTGAAGAAAGTGTGAGACAAGAGTGAAGAAAGTGTGAGACAAGAGTGAAGAAAGTGTGAGACAAGAGTGAAGAAAGTGTGAGACAAGAGTGAAGAAAGTGTGAGACAAGAGTGAAGAAAGTGTGAGATAAGAGTGAAGAAAGTGTGAGACAAGAGTGAAGAAAGTGTGAGACAAGAGTGAAGAAAGTGTGAAACAAGAGTGAAGAAAGTGTGAGACAAGAGTGAAGAAAGTGTGAGACAAGAGTGAAGAAAGTGTGAGACAAGAGTGAAGAAAGTGTGAGACAAGAGTGAAGAAAGTGTGAGACAAGAGTGAAGAAAGTGTGAGACAAGAGTGAAGAAAGTGTGAGACAAGAGTGAAGAAAGTGTGAGACAAGAGTGAAGAAAGTGTGAGACAAGAGTGAAGAAAGTGTGAGACAAGAGTGAAGAAAGTGTGAGACAAGAGTGAAGAAAGTGTGAGACAAGAGTGAAGAAAGTGTGAGACAAGAGTGAAGAAAGTGTGAGACAAGAGTGAAGAAAGTGTGAGACAAGAGTGAAGAAAGTGTGAGACAAGAGTGAAGAAAGTGTGAGACAAGAGTGAAGAAAGTGTGAGACAAGAGTGAAGAAAGTGTGAGACAAGAGTGAAGAAAGTGTGAGACAAGAGTGAAGAAAGTGTGAGACAAGAGTGAAGAAAGTGTGAGACAAGAGTGAAGAAAGTGTGAGACAAGAGTGAAGAAAGTGTGAGACAAGAGTGAAGAAAGTGTGAGACAAGAGTGAAGAAAGTGTGAGACAAGAGTGAAGAAAGTGTGAGACAAGAGTGAAGAAAGTGTGAGACAAGAGTGAAGAAAGTGTGAGACAAGAGTGAAGAAAGTGTGAGACAAGAGTGAAGAAAGTGTGAGACAAGAGTGAAGAAAGTGTGAGACAAGAGTGAAGAAAGTGTGAGACAAGAGTGAAGAAAGTGTGAGACAAGAGTGAAGAAAGTGTGAGACAAGAGTGAAGAAAGTGTGAGACAAGAGTGAAGAAAGTGTGAGACAAGAGTGAAGAAAGTGTGAGACAATAGTGAAGAAAGTGTGAGACAATAGTGAAGAAAGTGTGAGACAAGAGTGAAGAAAGTGTGAGACAAGAGTGAAGAAAGTGTGAGACAAGAGTGAAGAAAGTGTGAGACAAGAGTGAAGAAAGTGTGAGACAAGAGTGAAGAAAGTGTGAGACAAGAGTGAAGAAAGTGTGAGACAAGAGTGAAGAAAGTGTGAAACAAGAGTGAAGAAAGTGTGAAAAAGATGACATCTGATTCGAACAATTTCAGTGCCCCATTATTTGTTTCAGTCCATCGATGAGACTATTTTGAAGACTATTACTCAAAAGCAGACATCCAAACAACTTTGGGAAGCAATGAAGACCAAGTATCATGGCAATGAAAGAGTGAAGCGTGCTCAACTCCAGAGGCTTTGAAGATTGTTTGAAACAGAGGAGATGAATAATGGTTAGACAGTGACAAATTATTTTGGAAGAGTCATGGTCATAGCAAATGACATGAGAAACTGTGGAGAAGACCTGGAAGATGTAAAGATTGTTGAGAAAATCCTGCGAACTATGACAGATGATTTCAATTATATTGTATGTTCAATTGAGGAGTCAAAAGATATTAATCAAATGACAGTCGGTGAATTGCAAAGCTCATTACTTGTTCATGAACAGAAGTTGCGACGCAAAGTCTCTAAAGAACAAGTACTAAAAGTCGAGGGTGATCGCACCTACAAACAATGCAGTGGAATAAGTAATTCTGGCAGATGGGGAAGTAATTTCTCGAGAGACAGGGGAAGAGGTGGAAGAGGATGGAGTATTAACAGAGCTCACGTTGAATGCTTCAGGTGTCACAACCTAGGCCACTATCAATATGAGTGCCCAAATGGAGAAAATAAATCAAACTACGCCGAGTTCGATGAAGGAGAAGAATTACTTTTAATGGCTCATATAAATATCAAAGAGGTTGAAGATAAAGGGATGTGGTTTATCGATTCGGGTTGTTCAAATCATATGACAGGTAACAAAGATTGGTTTATTGAGCTCAATGAAAACTTTAGACATGAAGTAAAACTAGGGAATAGCTCACGAATGGAGGTGATGGGAAAAGAAAATGTGAAGTTTGAAGTTGAAGGGCTAACCCTAATATTAACACATGTGTTTTTTGTTCCAGAATTGACTAATAATCTACTAAGTGTTGGGCAACTTCAAGAAAAAGGTTTAACTATTTTGATCGACCAAGGAGTATGTAAAATCTACCATCCTCGTAAAGGTTTGATTATAAACTCTACAATAACAATAAACCGCATGTTCACTATATCTGCAATTAGAAAATCTGGTTTAAATAGATGTCTGAAAGTCGAAGAGGAAGAGAAGTGGGATTGGAATGTTGATGTGAAAAATTCAAATGATAGTCTTAAATGGAGAGAAGAAGACACTACTAGAGAGGAGAATGATGAAGATATCAAAGCGGTCGAGGAAGATGTCATTGGTGAAAATAATGTCATGTCATCTCAACCTGAAACACATAAGAAAAGAAGTCATACAACACCAATATGGATGCAAGATTATGAAAGTGCAGAAAGGATTTTAGATGAAGAGGCTGAAGTACAAATGGCATTGGCACTATTTATGTTTATTGCTGATCCGATGTGTTTTAAAGAAGTTGTCAAAGAAATAAATTGGATTGAAGCAATTAAATATGAAATAGAAGCCATTAAGACAAAATCAAATGAAGATGGAGAAGTGGATAAATACAAAGCAAACTTAGTGGTGAAAGAATGTGCACAAGAAAAAGACATTGATTATGATGAAGTCTTTGCACTGGTTGCAAGATGGGATACAATCAAAATTTTATTGGTTGTTGCTGCAAAAAATGTTTTCTTATATGGAGAATTGAAAAAAGTGGTGCATGTGGATCAACTAGAGGTTTTCTTCAAAAAGGGTGAAGAAGATAAAGTATATCGACTCAAGAAATCTTTGTATGGTTTGAAGCAAGATCCCCGTGCTTGGTTTTGTTGGGTAGAGAGGTATTTCAAGCAAGAAGGATTCGACAAACGTAGTCATGATCACACATTATTCATTAAGAGGGAAGGAGTGAAGTATATCATGGTAAGTCTCTATGTAGATAAGGTACTTACTTTGTCTACAACTGAAGCAGAGTATATTGCTGCAACATCTTGTGCTTGTCATTGTGTATGGCTCAAAGAAATTATAGAACAAATCACATATGAACAATCCGATTGTCTGGAAATCTATTGTGACAACATTTCTTCAATTAAACTCTCGAAGAATCCGGTAATGCACAGAAGCACGAAGCATATCGATGTAAGGTATCATTACCTACGAGATCTTACAAATCAAGAAGTTGTGAAGCTGGTTTATTGTGGAACATAAGAACAAGTTGCAGATATAATGACCAAGCTAGTGAAGTTGGAGACGTTTGTTAACTCTATGAAGTTGGAGACGTTTGTTAACTCTCGAAGTTCACTTGGAGTGCAAGCACTAGAAGATTAAACTGTCTGTTTTTCAAGCATATCCAGTTTAAGGGAGGGATTTGTTAGAATTGATTCAATTGCTTTAATTATCTTATTTAATAATTAAACGTTATATCAATTAGTATTTTAGACGTTACATCAATTAGTATTTTAGACGTTACTATTCTGGTCAATAAAGTTTATCATTTATTGACTTGAATATGTAACGCTTCTTGTAGGCTATTTAAAGTCATTTTGTGCTGCAATTTAATACATGGAGTCTTATTTTCTCTACATAGTACTCTTTGATATTCTAACATGGGTTACATATTTTACTTATTATAATTAGTAGAATTTCGGGTAAACTTTAACTATAGGCAATAATACACATACAATTACGTTAAAAACTTCCAAAATTACATGTGTGCCACTTAATTTTGTGTTTATATATATAGGTCACTAAACTATTAAAGGTGATAACACAATTATCTAATTATATGTTTGTAATTATTTCGTTACTCATAGGTAATTTTTTTTCCAATATTGGTGTTAAAGATGAAATCATATCCAGTTTATTTTTTTAAAATTATCCATTTTTACCAAATTTATAATTTTGTTTTACAAAACTCTTTTATTGATAAAGATTAGGCTAAATTATTGTTAGTCTTCGTGTTTATTCTTTGTATCAAACTAGTCCTTCACCTTCACTTTTGTTTCCCACCCATCCTTTTTGTTTTATAAATTTCCACAATCGGTCCTCCCGCTATAAGTGATTTTAGAAATGAAAATTTGTTTCTGAACATTAGGTTAGAGAATTGGCACGCCTCTGTTGGCACTATTTTGCGAACAAAAAATTGAGTGTCTTCTCTCTCAACTAACTTACAGGGTTTGTCTTCGTCTTGTTGTATCTTGCTTCATCTTGTTCGAGTTTCAGAGGGTCTTATTAAAGTAAAGTAGCAGGACATGAACTCGAGGCAGGTATCATCTTGAAAGCTTATTTTAAGTTTTTTCTTAGTTTTTTCTGCTTTTCTATAGCTTATCTACGCCTCCTTGGTTGTGTTTCTGAGTTTTTGATCGGCGTGTGTCATCGGTTGAATCAATTTTATGAGCTTTGATGTCTTATTATTGCTTGAAATTATTTGGTTATTTTGATTATTCTTAAGGATTTACTTTCCTTGGTTTTGTTCGAATCTTCGATCTCTTTTTCATCATCATTAGATTTAGTCTTTCAGTTCGTGTGTAAAAACAAGAAAATGTCTAGGCTTTCATTCTAATGTAGCATATCTCAAGGTTTTCGACGAATATAATAGCTCTAAGGTTAACAAGAGGTGAGTCTCTGTTGTAGTTTAGATTCTTATCTTGTTTAAGAGCTAATTTTGTCAACCAAGCAACAGCTTGATATTTGTTCTCTAATAACCATTCCCGCTTTAAGTACTTTTCTACAACTATCGATTATATTGGACGTAAACTAGTGGCCATTTTGATGTATAGGTTATGAAAGTTTTTAGCATTGCAAATAGTTAGTCCATCTAGTAAAACTCTGTCTTCTCCTAGCACTGAAGATTATTTGCCATAAATTGTGCCAAAATGAAGTATTATATCTCTTCTATGGTCTCTCAAAATTCCATCCCCACATGTTTCTCCTGAATATATATACTAGATCCATCACACTTAAGTTTTAGTCTGTTGTTTTTATGTGGAACCATTTGACTAGTGATCAATGACTTTTCTTTATTATGTTTAGGTAGCACCATGACCATGGAGCAATATATACTTATTCTTTCTAGTGAGAAGGTTTAAAAAGTAGAGCCATATCCAACTTAAATATTAGATAAGTCATTTGATTTATCACTGATTTAGAAGAGATAAATGTGCGTTGATGTCTAGCTTGATTTCTTGCTTTGTAAATTGAGTTGCTGATGATAGAAGGGATGGCGACTATAATCTGAATTTCTTTTCCGAGTTGACTAAAACCATGATATTATTATAAGTACAAACATCATGTGTTATGATATGTGTATTTTGAACAATCGAGAGAGATGTTTCCATACATCTTAGGCAGTTTGACATTTCACAAATAAATGTTTAACGGATTCACTTTATTTGCAATATTGACAGTTTCAGGATAAGAAGAAATTCATTATTTTCATGATAGTATCCATAAGTACTAGTCATTTCAATAGTCTCCATAATATGAAGAAGTATGTTCCAGGTGGGATGTTGTTCGACAGTATTTGGAACAGTTTATATTGTTCTCCTTTGTCTATGATTTCTAGCTAATTATGTTTAGTGTTAAAGTCACCATTGTTGGAAATAGTCCATTGGATTTTATCTTCTATTACTCGTTATAGTTTAAATTTAACGATCTTACCAATATATGAGGGTAATACAACATATTTGAGTTTATAAATATACCATTTTCATCTTTGCCAATATTTGTTAATTGATTCCTCAAAGCTTGGTAAAGAATCTGAGATATATGATAAAAAGTTGTTTATTACACCACCTTTCCATCCAAGAATTAATATTACCTCTGCCTACTTTGCAAAATATAAAGTTTCCGGTTGTCTCTCTGATTTCAGATAATTTTCTCCAAGTTTTGATCTATTCATAAGAAGGTTTCACATTGACACAATATATAAAAAACATGAATTTAGCAGATAAAGATGATTGTTTTAGAATTTGAACCAAAGTTTGCATGATTAAATATTCTGTAACTCTTGTAGGTTTCCGATGTTAAGAACTTCTTGATTATAAGGTTTGTCCAATGAACTCTATTTAGATAAATTTTAAGCAACTTTATCCTGTATAGAGCCCATATAAATCTGTTACATAGTTGTTCTATTCTGATGATAACTTTATTAGGAAGAAGGAAATTATTAATATGATAAGTTGGCATAGCCGTTAATATAGTTTGGATTAAAGTGATCCTTCCTCCAAAGGATAAGACTTTACCATCACATTACTGAATTCTAGATCTTATATTTGATAGTATCTAACCATAATTTTATATCCTATTGTTTGAGTATATATTGATCCTAACGTATTTGAATGGTAGCTTTTTTGAAAAAAACCAATAAGTCTAGTTATTATGTTAACTCTGGATTGTGTCAATTTGGATGAAGTGATAAAAATAAATATTTATTTGTTAATCTTATGTCTTGAGTAAGTTTAATAATATTTCAAGAATAAGCAAAGTTTGTTGAGTTTGGATGAAGTCCCATTAGTAAATATGAGAAACTAACCAATAAATGCAAGGTAGGTTATATGTATGTTACTTCCTCATTTCAAGTGTAAATTAGTGTCTTGATCATAAAGCTTTTTAATTCGTCTAATTAGATATTCTTCTGCTAGAATAAATATATTATGATACATAGGGTTCCCTTGTCTAATACCATTTTTACATTTGAAGTATCCACGTAACTCACCATTAACTAATATTGAAAAACCAACTGAAATATACAATACTTAATCCCGCTTATCCAACCTCTCAGATATGATCGATAAATTGGAATGAAAGTCTTGTCAAAAGCTCTAACATGCCAATTTTAATCATAACATTGCTCCCTTTAGTTTTTTTTAAAATTATGTGAATAAGTTCTTGAGGTAATAAGATGTTTTCATGGATTCTTCTTCCTTTAACAAATGATTGTTGCATAATAGCTAGTATGTCAGTTCACCAAAATATTTATCCCAACTTATCATATTTAAAATTCTCCGAGAAAATTTTGATATTAGTTTATGTAGAAAAGTAGCTAGTCTGGAATTTATTATATTCAACATGATTTTGTTAAAGGAAATACATAAAGTTATTTGTCTGTAATATCCCTATGTTTTAGGTGATTCAACTTTTGGGATTAAAAAAAAGACTATGGAAAAAATTCCTTGGAGGGTTTGGTAAATATTGGAAGAAATATATTAATGAAGCATAAAGATCTTTAAAATATAATTGACCATCAGACAAGGTAGAATTTTGTAATGACTCTATCAACACAAGCAACACTGTTATGGTTCAGGCTTTTCACTCATGCAAGTATTTCTTCCTCCGATGGTATTGCTAGGACCTTATCATTGTCATGGTCATTGATAAGTTTTAGGATTATATTTTGAATATGTTCACTTTCTATAAGTTGAAGTTGTGCATTTAATAGTACTTTGAACGTGATTATATCCAAAGATCTTTATGCTTCATTAATATATTTCTTCCAAGATTTACCAAACCCTCCAAGGATTATATTTAGAATATGTTCACTTTCTATAAGTTGAAGTTGTGCATTGAATAGTACTTTGAACGTGGTTTTCTGCTAATTTTCCAAGGTCAGATTTTATTGTGATCCATTTGTCTTCTAATATACCATGAATTTTTGTGTCTTTTTTTATATAGTTTTGAAAGTATCTTGATTTTCTATCACCATCTTTAAATCGGTTACTCTACTTTTTCTTGCAATAGATTTATTCAATGGCTAGAAGTTATAAATTAATAGCTTAAGCTTTTGAATATTGAATTTCGTTTGTCATAGTTTTGTTAACTTCAAAATGATTTTCTAGATGTTGGATTCTTCTTCATATTCAGCTATTACATGAATTGTATTAACAAATATATTCCCAATTTCGTCCTTAAGTCTATGTTTTAGTCTTTTTAGTTTGTTCCAAAATAAAAATATAGGAGAACGAGACATTTCTTCTTTCCAGTTTTGTTCAACAACTTTAAGGAAGTTAGAATCATGTGCCCACATGTTTTGAAACTTGAATAATGATTTGGTTTTGGTCTTATAAGCTAAAATATTGATCCATAAGGGATAGTTTTCTGATCTAGTCTTTGAGATAAGTTTGACTTTAGTGGTTTTAAACTGATTGAGTCATGCTGAGTTATATAAGACTATGTCTAGCATTTTCCCTTTGTAGTTATTTGAGCTTGCGAATCATGCATCCTTTAGTAAGCAGTCATGTATTGTATTGTCAAAATCATTCATGCTTCTTAGAAATAGACTAGTGCATGATAGTTATCCATTAGAGTTATTAATAACATGAAGTCTCCCATAAATATCCAGGGTTTAGTATGATCAACCATTTCTTTTTACCCAATCCATAGTCTAATTCTTAAGTCCTTTGTATTATTCATATAAGAAACTGTCACTAAAAATTCCTTTATCAAGGGATACATGACAGACTTTTAAGTGGAGAAATTGATCACGATTTGTATCCATTTCAATTTTGAAGTCTTTTTTCTATAGGATCCGTGTTTTTTTATTTGATTTAGCTAAACCATACTCAAAACCAAGCTATTTGAAATTTGTCTCTAATTTCTATAGGATCCATATCTTTTTAAATATACGAGTCTTTTAATTTTGTTTTTATTACCGACTCCTTTCACATTTCAATTAAGGACTGTGATTGTGATTTAACTTGAGATATTAAAAGGTCAGGATGACCCTTTTGTTCGCAACTTATTTTTTGTGGTTTTGTTCCTTTTAAAGAGGTGTCAATGCTCTTTTTCTTTATTTTTCCTTTTTAAAGAGGTGTCAATTCTCTTTTTCTTTATTTTTCTGATTACCTCTTAAGCTCTAAACATTTTTTAATGTTTCCTACAATAGGGGAAGTAGGTATGTTGTATATTGTAGTTGGTTGGGGCGAGGATATATATATATATAATGTTGGGTTTTCAAAGTCATCAGATAGGTTAGGTTTGTATTCTGATTCTATAAAAGTGAGTTTTTGTAATTTTGTTTTCTAGATCTACTTCACTCATACTTACCATATCTTTATCTTGTTTGTGGTTTTCAGTACTTTCTTTTTTTGAATTGATAGAATGTTGTTAGCTTTAGGAGATGCTATGGAGTTGGATTCTTTGATGAGGACTGATTTAATTTTCTGACAAATATTTCAAATGGAGGTTGGTGCTTGACTATGTTGTGAGGAAAAGTGATCAAACAATTTTTTTTTTGTGAACGAGTTCATGATGTCATTGCTGAATTCTGCAACTATAATGTTGTTGCCAAAAACCTATTAATTCCTTAAAGTATCTGATGTGTACATGTACACGCCATTGCAGTCAGTCGAAATAATCTACTTTAATATTGACATGCCCATGCTTTGTCACAAACTCAAAATGCAACCTGCACCAGCCTTGGTCACTAACACAACATTTCAAAGCTCCCGACGGTCTCACTCCTATGAAAACTATATTGGAACCTACAAATGGAATACAATTACAAACTGCAGTAACCAGAATCCTATAGGATAAACAAAACGCTTCCAAAGCTTTCAATCGTAGTCTTGTCTATCAACCCAATCTGCATATCTGAACTAAATTGTCTAGTGAATTTTCAGTTAATCCATCTAATGTTCACAACCAATAACAAACGTTCAAAACAAAATTGAATTGCTCAAATGTTTGATTTTAAGCTGAGACTGTTGTAACCAACCTACCAACCATAATCCAAAATAACAAAACCCAATTGGCTTCCAATATAAATTGAAATAATCAGGTACTTGTAGTAAACGTAAAGAATTTTAAGTCTTTCAATCAATAAAAAATTGAACACAATCTTGGGTGCCAACCGAAGCTGCACGTCTATACCAAATTTAAAAGTATTTCCAGTCAAGATAATGAACTCCTTAACAAGCCTTCCTCCACAGCTTGACTCAACAAAGGTTACTGCATCAAATCTGACTTGTTGATCCAAACTTGCAACCGTTTATGTCCATACTATAATCTGCTTATATGTAGAAAACTAAACATCACCCAACTCATGTATGTTCAACCAAATGTTTTTTTTCTCAAAAGGTATCTTAAGAAAGAAGCACAACTGCATCTGGAATGATCCATCTCTTTTGCATTATGATTTTTTTAATAATAATTTGAAAAATATTATCACGTAAAAATAAGTGGTAATTCCAATTGTTAAAAACTGTTCACTTATATATACCTCATCATCATCACTACAAACATGTATAGTAGTTCAATTCTAGAGATAATATCCAAAACAAAATAAAAAAACACCGCTTACCTTCACTAAAAATGACCAAATCCTAGTCATTTATTGTCATTCACATTGACAATTGCAAGAAAATCATTACAAAAATACCGACAATTATCTAAAGAAAAAGCTTTTGATGTTACATCGTATCAAAACAACTCTAGTTTATGCTTCCTCTTATATTGAGTAACTTCTACTCCTTTAATATATATACCACACTAGACATTCCGAATTGGAATTTCAAAAACAATTTCTCATCTTTCATTTGTTGGATTCTTGAAGAGATACTTGAAACAAGTAGTTTTTTAAGATAAAAAAAACACAAAGAGATGAACGTACTCTAATATATAGACAAAGCATAATGAAATTTAAGTGCCAACAAGAGAGAGTTCTTTGTCTCAACTTTCATAGTTACTGGTAGCATACCAAAACACCTTAAAATTTTAATTAGTTTTCTTTACATGGATTTCGATAACTCAATAAGAGTACAATCAAAACTCTCATATTCTTTTACATTTTAGATTTAATAAGATGACCTACTAAGATACCATCTTGAAATCTTGAATATATTAAGACTAAGGATAAATAAAAATGGAGAGAAAAGAAAAAAAAGGGTTTTTATTAACTCTTGATTTTGTTCTTAAAAATAATAATAATGAAATAATTAAAAAAATCAAATAAAAAATTAAATAATTGGTAATTTTTTTAATATTTTATAAAAGTTAAATTCGTTGAATGAAAAAAATAAATCACTCAAACCGTATCAAAATATAATTTGTAATACGACGGCGCCGATAAATAAAAATGTATTGTGCACCTTTTTTTTAACAATTTTATTTATTTATTAATGGGATATTCATTTTCTCAATAAGAACTCTAATATTACTCTTATTCTAAATACTCTAGGTTTTCCAGTTATCCAATAGTTAATATTTATTCACTGATTCAATTCGCTTAAGAAAATCTACTATATAGTTATCAAATCTTATTATTTTCAATGTCTGAATTTTAGTTGATCGAATTTCGCTTCATTATTTGAGATCATTTGTACAAAAGGAATTGTTGGCCCAGAATTCTTTCTTTAGTTTTTTTTAAGGAATTTAAGAATCTTATAACATCAAAAGCAGCGAATAGAATATTTGCATATATATATATATTTGGACTTTTCGGTCAGCAATGTAGCGATAACTGAAACCTTTGATGTAACTTTTCCGGCCCATATGGTTCGGGTTTGTTCAACTTATTGTCTCGACATCTTCGTCCGTCCAAATGTCAGCTCCAACGATCTGTTGGTTCTGCTTCCAATTGCAAGGTACCGCTGGTGGAGCTTCAAGCTCCAACATACCCGTTAGTAGAGCTTCCATCTCCAGCTGCTGTAATGATTCAGCCGTTGAATCGGGTTATTCAAAATATTTTTCCTCGGGCCTCTATGACTCGAGCCACAAACTTTTAAAAGTTGGTGCAAGCCTATATATATGGAGTGAGATACTAATTTTAAATTTTTACATATATTTTGTTGGCCGTTGTTTTACAACGAATGAAATCAATGATACTACATTTAGGAGCCATAACTGAAATTAGGAAGGACAACCTATACCGTGTTGGATCGTAAACTTGATCCATTTAAAGGGCCCAACCCATTGAAAGGGTCCAACCCACTTAATAAGGCCCATCTAGAAAGTATATTCTAGAACAAAATAAATTAATATTTATTTAGTAGTGGAGATTGTGTGTAAGACCTTCTTTAGGTTGAGTGCAAGACACACTTTTAGATTGAGTGTAAGAAACACCTTAACTTTGAGTGTAGTATTGATGTTGAGTGTGTTAGTATCCAAAAGCCTCTTGGATGGTGGATCTTCGTCTCCACTATATTCCTATAAATAGTAGAGCTCTCCCACCATCTAGAGCATCACACAAACACACCAAGAATCAAAGTTAGAGAGAAAATTAGAGTGAGAGAAAAGAGAGACAAAAATGCTCTCTTGAGTGTTAGAAAAATATTTTCTCTTCTAGTGTGAGTTGTAAGAGTGTTTTGTAATATTTCTCCTTTTCTATCTATATCAAAGTTGTTTGTTTGTTTGTTTTAAAGAGAGTGTTGTTTTATATTTTCCGCCAACAAAGTGGTATCAGAGCCACAAGCTCTTTCCAAGATTTTGTTTTTAAATTTTCAACATATTGAAATATATGGCAAATGATGTATCATCCTTCCAAGTTCCAACACTCAACAACAACAACTACGACAATTGGAGTATCAAGATGAAAGCTCTCCTTGGAGCACATGATGTGTGGGATGCCGTCGAAAAAGGTTTTGACGAACCCGAACATGAAGCAAATCTTGCTCAAGAGGAGAAAACAACGTTGAAGGATTCAAGAAAGAGAGACAAAAAATCTCTCTTCCTCATCTATCAAGCATTAGATGATGATGGCTTCGAAAAAATTTCAAGCGCATCTTCCGCCAAGCAAGCGTGGGAGAAATTACAAATCTCTTACAAAGGAGTCGAAAAGGTGAAAAAGGTACGTCTCAAAACATTAAGAGGTGAATTTGAATCCTTACATATGAAAACTCCGAATCTATTTCAGAATATTTTTCAAGAGTAGCAACCGTTTCTAATCAATTAAAAAGGAATGGTGAGAAGTTAGAAGATGTGAGAGTAATAGAAAAAATACTCCGTTCGTTAGATCCTAAATTTGAGCACATCGTCGTGACGATTAAAGAAACTAAAGACTTGGAGAAAATGATGATCGAAGAACTCCAAGGATCATTACAAGCCTATGAAGAAAAGCACAAAAAGAAGCAAGAGATCACCGAGCAACTCCTCAAAGTAGAATTGAAGGACATGCATGCAAATCAAGGAGATGATAGAAACCAACGTAGCCGAGGCAGAGGCAGAGGCTGCGGACGAGGTGGTTATCATGGTCGTGGACGTGGATGGAATTACAACAACAATAATTCCAACTACAACAATGAGAAACGAGAAAGCTCAACACGAGGTCGTGGAAGAAGAAATCCAAACTCGAGGTATGATAAATCTCAAATCCAATGCTATAAATGTCAAAGGTTTGGACATTATGCTTCAAAATGCAGAGGCCCTAACAATAGAATTGAGGAGAGGGCCAACTATGTTGAGGAGAAGACAGAGGAAAAAGATATGTTACTACTAACATACAAAAACACTAATGAAGGTCAAGAGAACACTTGGTATCTTGACACCGGTGCAAGTAACCATATGTGTGGGAAAAGAAGCATGTTCGTAGAGATCAATGAAGCAGTGAGTGGAAATGTCTCTTTTGGAGATGATAGCAAAATATCGGTGAAAGGAAAAGGTAACATTCTTTTTCGTGCAAAAGATGGTAGTCACCAAATGATTTCAAATGTCTATTACGTACTGAGCATGAAAAACAACATTTTGAGCTTGGGACAACTACTAGAAAAGGGTTATGATATTCATATGAAAAATTATAGTCTTTTTCTAAGAGAAGACAAAGGAGACTTAATGGCTAAAGTCCAAATTGATGAGTCCGAATTCAGAATACTCCCCGGAAAGGCAGATCGGAGTAAATCTCTGCGGAAACCGGACAGACATTAAGGACTTAAATCGGACAGAACTTTTTGACCGGACAGATCACTTTGAACACTGTGAGCCTAAGGCTGTTCGAACTATGACTAAAGTACTAAAAAACCTAAACACTTCCTGACTAAGCTACCTGTCCTCCTGCTTATAACTCATGGGTCTTTAAACATGACCCGGGTCCATTAAACTTGACCCGAAAGCCCATAAGGGCCCAAGCATCACACTATAAATACTGAACCACCAGCATTAACTTCTGGTAACAAAGATTAACTGCTGCCAAGCTGCTTAATTCTCTCTCCACCTTGAAACACCCTTACACCACCTTGAAACACCCTTACACCACCTTGAAACACCCTTACACCACCCTGAAACTCTACTTGAAATTACCAGCCTACCCTCAGGCTATTTTTATCATCACCAAATTGGCGACCACAGTGGGAGGCGACGGTGCCTGAATCAAGTATTCAAAACCAAGTAAAGAAATTCTGTCCGAATGAATCCGGATAATCCAGAGCTTCCACCAGCCTTGCTCGAAGTGGTGGAAGAAAACGATGAGTATACTGTCCAAGAACGCGACAGGTTAAAGCTTGAGATAGAAGCTCTGAGGGCTGAAAAAGCTAAAATGGGCGTGAAAGAAAAATCCAAGGCATCGGTTATTCATCACACCGACAACCCTAGAGAGCCTGAGGCTTCGAAAACTCATGTGAGTACCAAAAAGACACATGCTAGTTCTAAAAAGTCTCACCGGTCCAAGCCTGTGGAGAGCTCTGACTCAAGTTCAGAATCTTCGGGCAGCTCTTCGGACAGTGAGGGAAATGAAAAATCCTTGTCCTCTAGTAGTGATGAGGGTCGAACCAAGAAAAAGCAAAAGCAGGTTAAGAAATATTCGAGAAAAAGAGATCACCATGGAAGAATGAAAAGGCATATTGGAAAGGGGTCGTCTCACCACCGGAGGTATACGGACAAGATGTTGATGGATCCCTTTGCTTTCCACGATGAGCCAGGTATCTTTGCAACTCCTAATGAGGATACCGTGTTCAGTCGTGGAAGGAATTGGAGGCCGTCTTCACTGTCTTCTAAAATCCTGTCCGGAAACCTCCCCAAGAGGTTTGATAGTACTAAGATGGAAAAGTACGATGGCAGTACTGATCCGGACAATCATCTGGAGCAATTCAAGAACTTCATGATGAACTTTGATGATGATGATAAACTACTCTGTAGAGCATTCTCCCAATCCTTTACGGGGAGTGCTCTGAAATGGTACAACAGCCTGCCTCAGGGTTGTATTAAAGACTTTGATACTTTTTGGGTGGCCTTTCGAAGGCAGTTTGTGGGGAGTAAGGAGCTGAAGGGCAATGGAGACACAATAATCCATTGTGCCCAAGAACCAAATGAGTCATTAAAGGAGTACATAAGTCGTTTTGTGAACACAAAGAATGGGTTGGATGATTGCTTCGAACAGGTGGCAATAGCATCCCTAAGACAAGGTTTGAACCCAGGCAACCTGGCTGATTCGGTGACCAGGAAGAAAGCCATGACCTGGGGAGGATTGCTAAATCCAGTTGGCAAGCAAATAAACGTTGATGAAACAAAAAAGACCAGGGTGCACAGACAGGTGAGATCCACCCCGGTGGCACAACTCCAAATCAAAACCAATCCGGGAATAAAGCCAGAGAAACCGGACAGGGGCATGGTAGGGCAAAAGCTCAGTCTCAGCCAGCAACTCCTGCTCAAAGTTAGCAATCAAGAAACAAAAGGGGGCCATGGGTCCAACCGGAGTGGTTTGCAGAACTCAAAGAAAGTGTGGCAACCATTTTCGATAAAACAAAAGATGAGGTACACTACCGGAGACCAGCAACCTTGCAGTCTCCCCGAGAGCATCGTAACAACTCCTTTTGCCAATACCACAATGATATTGGCCATACCACTGATGATTGCATAGCACTGAAAAAACAGGTACAAAACTTGATTGAAAGGGGAAAGTTGGGCGCATACGTTAAAAGAAGAGGAGGCAACAGGCCTGACAACATTCACCGGGTTGGTCCAAGTAATGCTGCCCCAGAGGGGGCCATGGTAATAGTTGAAAGGTTTGATGTGGAATCTGAATACTTGGATCCTGATCCAACACGAAATAAGGTGGGTGCCATAGAGGAGCATTCTAAGACAGTATCCGGGCTCATTAAATTCTTCAAGTCAGTGACGATTTTCGGAGGGGACACAATGACTGCTCCTACTGCTTCTTCAAGAAAGAGGCATGCTCATAATTTAGCCTCCCACCTAGAAGGAGGCATGACATCCTATCAATCTCCAAACTCATTCCCATTCATAGTCTTCGATGAGGATGATTTGAGAGATATTGCTGGCCCTCATGAGGATGCTGTTGTCATAGGAGCATCTATAGGGGGCAATGAGATAAGGCGAATTCTGGTGGATACTGGAAGCTCTGCCAATATCCTTTTTCTAAACACTTACAAGAAAATGAAAAATCCAGCTGTGATTCAGAAGTCGGACAGGTCAATTGTGGGTTTCACGGGTAGCTCAGCCGATGTGATCGGGGAGTTTGAAGAAGAAGTGTTATTGGGCAGGGGCTCTTTCAAGAAAATGGTTAGAATACTCTTTATTATGGTGGACTGTCCCACTTGCTATAATGCTATTCTAGGGAGATCTTGGCTCTCTAGGATGCATGCAGTAGCTTCGACAGTCCATCAGTGTTTAAAGTATGTTGTTCAGGGACAGGTTGGGGTTGTCCGGAGCAGCCAGAAGATTGCAAGAGAATGCTATGCCACTGCCTTGGCTCCACGAACGCTGGGGGCAGTCCGTATAAATGATCAATAGCAGTTTGAGGGTCTTCCTGGGGGCGAGGGTGAAATTGATGACCCCAGAGAGACCCCTGGAGTGTTGATTCCGATTGAAGAGGTTGAAACGCACTGCTTGGAAGAAGGAAAAAGTGTCAGGATAGGGTCCAAAATGCCACCAATGTTGAAAGAAGAGATGTTGAAATTCTTGAAAAACCATCAGCACGTTTTTGCTTGGTGCAATGCTGATGTTACTGGAGTTCCATCAGAGGTGATTTCCCATCACCTATCTGTCCGGAGAGATGTGGCACCAGTAGTACAAAAGAGGAGAGCTTTCTCAAAAGAAAAGGCTGATGTCATAGTGCAAGAGGTTGACAGACTCACAAAGATGGGGCATATTAAAGAATCTCAATACCCTTTGTGGACTGCCAATCCTGTCTTGGTGAAAAAAAAAGAATGGAAAATGGCGTATGTGCATTGACTTTACAGACCTCAATAGAGCTTGCCCAAAAGATTTATATCCGGTCCCCCGGATAGATCAGCTAGTAGACTCTACTTCAGGGAACAAGCTACTCTCCTTCATGGATGCCTTCTCCGGGTATAATCAGATCCAAGTAGATCCAAAAGATCAAGAGCATACCACGTTTGTCACTGATAGGGGACTACATTGCTACAAGGTGATGCCCTTTGGCTTGAAAAATGCTGGGGCTACTTACCAAAGGTTAGTCAACAAAGCATTTGCTAATCAAATTGGAAGAAATATGGAGGTTTACATTGACGATATGATGGTGAAAAGCGTGGATGAGCAGTTGCACTTGTCCGACCTCCAAGAAACTTTTGCCAACTTGGCCAAAGTGAATTTAAAACTAAACCCTGAAAACTGTGTGTTCGGAGTGCAGTCCGGGAAATTCTTAGGGTATATCATAAGTGAGCATGGAATACAGCCCGACCCGGACCAACTCAATGCCTTGTTCCAAATGGAGCCTCCTCGAAACATTAACGAAGTACAGCGATTAACGGGGAGATTAGCTGCCTTGAACAGATTCATCTCCAGGTTTTTGGACAGGTGTGCTCCTTTCTTTCAAACCTTGAAAGGTGCAAAGGGGTTTGAATGGACACCGCAGTGTGATGAAGCGTTCAATGAAATCAAGAAACATCTTTCCTCTCCCAAAACTTTGTTCAAACCAGTTGATGGGGAGACTCTCTTTGTGTACCTGGCTGTTTCAAATCGTGCCATCAGTGCTGTGCTAGTAAGAGAGGTTGATGGGAATCCTCACCCAGTGTACTACATCAGCAAAAGCTTGATTGATGCTGAGAGGCGTTACTTGAAACTTGAGAAACTGGCATTGGCTTTGGTGATAGCTGCAAGAAAAATGAGGCCCTATTTCCAGGCTCATCCTATCGTCGTCCGGACATCTTTCCCTTTAAAGAATGTCCTTCAAAAAGCAGACATTTCAAGCAGAATGACAAAGTGGTCAGTAGAGTTGGGGGACTTCGACATAGACTTTGCTCCCCGGACAGCGGTAAAAGCCCAAGCTGTGGCTGATTTTCTGGTTGAATTCCACTCTGATAGGGATTCAGAGCAGCCTACTGATTCAAAAGACAAGAAAGTGCGGATTGTCCAAACAGACGGAGGGTCTAGTACCATGGGATCTGGGGCAGGAATATGTCTCACTTCCCCCTACGGGGACAACATGTACCAAGCTATTTGTTTTGCTTTCAGGGCGTCCAATAATGAGTCCGAGTACGAAGCAGCCATAGCTGGGTTAAAGTTGGCCTATATTTGTGGAGCTAAAAGGGTCAAGCTACTAAGTGACTCCCAGTTTCTTGTCCACCATGCCTTGGGCCTATCAGAGGCTAGAAAGGAGCAATTGGTCAAGTATTTACTCCTCCTCAAAAATGAAGCGTTAAAGTTTAAAGCTGTTGTCTATGAGCACATCCCTCGGGCAGAAAATGAGCTAGTAGATTCATTGGCAACGATAGCATATAAGGAGTCCTACCCATGGATCCATGTGCTTAAAAGCCCTTCTATTGAACTTGGTGAGGGTGGAAAAGAGGAAGTCTTTGAAATACAGGTAAATCGGCCTCAAGATTCGAGGTCTCCTCTTATACAATATCTGTCCGGTGGTATCGTGCCCTTGGATAAATCACAAGCCAGAACATTGAAGCACAAGGCTCGTGGTTTTGTCATATTAAGAGAAGTGTTGTACAAAAAATCCTATAGCAAACCTCTCCTACGTTGTTTAGGGGATCATGAGTCACAAATGGTTCTCTCCGAATTGCTTGATGGTGAGGGATCAACCCATTGTGGATTTAGAGCTTTAACAAGAAGAGTACTTCTCTCCGGATACTATTGGCCATCGATCATGAAAGATGCTAAGGAGCTGGTGAGAAGGTGTGACCCATGCCAGAGGTACAGCAATGAAATTCATGTACCAGCTATTCCTTTGGAATCAATTTCTGAGCCCATCCCTTTTGCTCGATGGGGATTGGACTTAGTTGGGCCTCTCCCTGTGGCGTCCGGAGGGCGCAAAACTATAATTGTGGCCATTGACTATTTCTCAAAATGGGTAGAAGTAGCTCCCTTGGCAGGGACAGCCTCGAAAGCTGTCATAAAATTCATTCTGTCCAACATATGTTGCAGATTTGGCGTCCCCCAGAAAATAACAACAGATAATGGGCCACAGTTTGACAACAGAGAGATGGAAAGCTTCTGTGCCTCAAGGGGTATTCAGCACTGCTTTTCTTCACCTTTCCACCCACAAGCCAATGGTCAAGTTGAAGTAGCCAATAGAACAATACTGTCCGGTTTAAAGAAAAATTTGGAAGGGGCTGCTGGGAAGTGGCCTAGTTATCTACAAGAAGTCTTGTGGGCCTACCGGACAACACCTGGGGCTGCAACGCAAGAATCCCCCTTTGCCTTGGTCTATGGAATGGATGCAGTAGCTCCCATAGAGAAAACACTCCCTTCCTGTCGTGTTCATAACTTCTCCGGACATGCTAATGAGATGGCAATTAGAAATCAGCTCGATTTGATCGAAGAAAGACGGGTTAAAGCTCATCTTAGAATTGCACACTATCAGGGCTTGATGAGAAGCAGATTTGGTTCTAAAGTTAAAAGGAGAGATTTTCAACCAGGAGATAAAGTATTAAGGAAAGTTTTCTTGCATACTAAGGAAAAGCTCTTTGGAAAGCTGGCCCCAACCTGGGAGGGTCCGTATACTGTGGTTGAAAGAATCAAGCCTGAGACTTATTGGTTGGAAGATAAAGATGTCACCCTTGGAATATTGAACACCTTCGAATGTACTTGGAATAACACCTGTGTAAATATTTACTTGTTTAAACATCCATGTAAATATTTGGAGGCATACCTTCCCCTCTTCGGTGGCACGGAGAGTTTACAATAAATTTGGTGCCTTCTTCGAAATTCTCTAAGTATTTTCAAAATTTTATCTCTTATCATACTACCCGAACTAAAAGATCTAAGAGCTATTTAAATTCTAGCCGGAGAGTCTTAACACTCTCACAATACAATAAAACTACTTAAACTCCAGCTATTTAAAACTAATAATGAAAGAAGAGGATGGTTGAGCAAAATAAAAACATTCATTCAACAACTTAAAATTGCCTTGGCCTTCCAAGGACTTTTTGAACAAGTTTGGGCATAGTAAAAAAAATCTGTCCGAATAACACGGACACCATCACAAAAAGAGTGCCTTGGCCTTCCAAGGACTTTAGTTCGAATAAAAGATAAACAGAATAAATTATAAGTTAAGGTTGAGCCTTTGAAGATGGCTCGCCCTCATCTGCTTTCTTGACCTTGATGTCACTCCTCTCTTCGACTATCTTCTTGCCCTTGGGATCAATCTCTTCTTCACCTGGGCTCTCTCCGGTTTCTTCTTCATTGTCAGATGAGGACTCACTGGAATATCCCTCGTCAAACATAGTATAAAAGGGAAGATCATCATCATCCACATAGCGCCATAATCCCCCCAGTCTCCTCTTCGGGATTTTTTCGTGAAATAGGAGAACCATATCAGACTTCACCCTTTGAATCATTAGCTCTTCACTTTGTATTATCTCCCTAGCATAGGCGTTGATCTTGGCCATGATCGTGGCGTCTTGGTCCCTCACCAAAGCAGCCTTCTCTTCACCAGCCTGAGTCACTGCATTCTCTAAAGCGATTTTGTCAGTAGTCAGGTTGGTGATGAGCTTCTCCTTGGCTACGGCTTCTCCCCTTGAGATGGTCAGGTCCTTCTTCAGCCCGGACAATTTAGCCCGGAGATCTTTTATGGTCTCTTCCAAAGAAGCAACTTTTGTGTTGCTTTCATCTTGATTCTTCTTTAACTGATCATTTGCCTCCTTGAGCAAATCAACCTTAGTAGAAGCAGTCCGGAGGTCCTCGGACAGTTTTTCCTTCTCAGACTTGAGGTCTTTGATGGTGTCTGCCTGACTTCGGACTTGCCTTTCCAAAGTGAGCACTGGCTGTACATTTCTAAGAAGAGAATGGGCTATAATATCTTTCTCGCTAAAAACCATGAAAGTCTTACCGTTAAAATTGACTGTGTTGGAGCTGCTCGGAGGAATGTAGGGCCCTGCGAACTCGTCTCGGGGCAGGCCAAGAAAATATTCACCAAGTCCACCCAGACCGGTGATGTCCATTTCATCCAAGTTAAGCTCTCCCCCCTCAACTTCATCTGTATGAAATTCCTTTGGAATCTCTTCTTGAAAGTCCCTTAGGATCTCTTCGGCCAATGTTGGGTCAGTAGGGAAAGAGGGCTCCGGATCCCGGAGAGCAATCTCATCTCCTTGGGAAGTCTTTTTCTTCTTGGCCTCCCTATCAGCACCTTCACTTGTTTGCTTGCGAGTCCTCTTGGAAGCCCTTAGAGGTTTTGGAAGGTTCACTTCCTGCTTCTCGCTCTCCTGCTCCACCACTTGTAAAAGGGCTGCATCAATTTGGGCCTGGGCCAGTCCCTCTGTTTCTGTTGGGGTTTCCTTCTCAGTGTCGCCTGCCACCTTCCTGCCTTTCTTCTTCTTGCCCTTCATTTTGCTTGGGGCTTTGGCCCGGGCAGGCAAAAAGAGAGTCCCATCCAATTCGTGGGACCTTCTCAGCACGATGTCTTCATCAGGTTGGGTGGTGAACTCCTCCCAAGTTAGGTCTCTTCGACCTGTGGTGTTCCACAGGTGAGACCTTGCTAGGTTTCCAGGAGTGAAGGCCTTGTGGAACCGATTCTCCCAGTTCTCTGCGGCCCAAGCGTTAATTTTGCCACAAGTAGTCTGTCCGGCCTTCAGGTAGTCCCCGAACTCATTTGGCAGCTCTGTTAGAACAAAAAGAAAACTGATTAGCATAAACTTAAAGAAAAGGGAAAATCGGACAGAGACTTAAGATGAGAAGCTTACGGTCACTCCTCCACCTACTCCTGAGGAGGCTCGGATTCTCTCCGGTCTTGATTTTCTTGCCGTTTTCCCACGAGCCACTGACAAACAAGAATTGGCTCCTCCATTTGCTCTCCGACTCCAGGAGATCACAACAGCTTTGAGATCGTTCCCCATGTTGAAATGGTAGAAGGGGAACTGATGATGCTTGCACATGTTTGCCACTGCAGCGAACTCTTCCATAGGAAGAGGGATCCCGGATAGCCTGGATGCCATTATGCATGACATCAAGGTGAACCAACCATTGGGGCTTAACTGTGATGGGCAGAGTTTGACCAACTGAAAGTAGCGCACTATCTCCGGGTCCAGTGGGAACCTGAGTCCCCAGTTGAATAGCTCCGTAAAGAAGACTATTTCATTCTTTTTACAATCCATCGGGGTCTCCGGATCGATGGGAATCCTTATCTTTATGTTCTCAGGGATCCCCCACTTTGTGCGCAATCTACCCAGATCTGAAGTATGGATGAACGCATACTTGGTCTTAGCAAGGCCAAAAGATACTTGAACTCAACTTTATGAAAGTATGGCCCCACTCTCCCTTCAAGGCTCTCCGGCAGGTCCGGACGCCTCAGATATAAGTTCTCTTTGCCCTTCTTGGCAACAACAATAGCAGTATCAGTCTGTCCGGAGGACTCGGACTCAAAACGGACCTCCTCAGTAGAGTCCTCCATCCTCTCCTCCATAATTGTTGGGGGAGCTTATGTAGAAGTAGTCCGGGGAGGATTGAAGCTTGGCATAGCTGACCCTCCGGACTGTTGACTGCCCGTATTTACTCGACTTCTCACCTCAATTTGAGTTTCTGAGGCAGAAGATTCTTTGGGGGGTAGTGGGCTGCTGGTCTCTAGTCCTGACGGCCTCTCCCGGGGAGCTCTAATAGTTGCCCCAGACTCAGATTCACTGTTTTTTGCCCCCGATTTCGAGGGAGTGTTTTTAGAGGATAGCCCTTTGACCAACCGGCTTGGCCTTTTGATGACTAGCTTATCCGGGGAGTGGTCAGAGTCAGACCCCATGGCAATAAAAGACGATTTTTTCCTAACACTGGTAGCAGTAACTCCTGGTTCAACAGCAGGGATTGACTCCTGAACTGAGGAGCCATAAACTATGGGAGAAATGGTGGATTGAAAGAGCTTCTTAGGCTTGGTACCTTTGGAAGAAGATGAACCTCTATCAGATTCTGCGACAGAAGAGGTTGGTTTCTCAACAGGCGATGATGGAAGCCCTGCTGCAAGTCTTTTTTCCTTCTCGACCCTTTGTGCTTTCTCCAACTCCGAGAGGTTAAGCCAGCCGCCTTTGATCAGTGCTGTTCTTGCTGTAAACATAAACAGCCAAGGAAGTTTCGAGTTCTAGAGAGATAAAGCTCTGGGTAAAATTGCAGAGTGAAATTTTAAAGAGATAATGAGATAGTGAAAAGTGAATGAGAATTTATAGTAAATGTGAAAAGAAGGAGTTGATTCCTAGGAGAATCCGAAAAGTTGAGCAATGATTAAAAGACGGCGCTGATGTCATTATTTGCAATTAAAGAGGTAACTTGTTCGAGAAAGTGGTGCGAAATTCAAGGTGAAAAAACGGCTGGAGTGACCAATCAGAGAGTGACACGTGTCCCATTAACTCTGGCAAAAACCGTTTGGAATTCGTAACGTTCAATCTGTCCGGGTATACCCACAACTCTCTCCGAATTGAAAACCACCTCCTATAATCGGACTGTTTTTCAGTTCTTTGACAAGGACACTTGTTCAAACATCTAAAAAAGGGGCTCCTGATGAGTCCGAATTCAGAATACTCCCCGGAAGGGCAGATCGGAGTAAATCTCTCCGGAAACCGGACAGACATTAAGGACTTAAATCGGACAGAACTTTTGGACCGGACAGATCACTTTGAACACTGTGAGCCTAAGGCTGTTCGAACTATGACTAAAGTACTAAAAAACCTAAACACTTCCTGACTAAGCTACCTGTCCTCCTGCTTAGAACTCATGGGTCTTTAAACATGACCCGGGTCCATTAAACTTTACCCGAAAGCCCATAAGGGCCCAAGCATCACACTATAAATACTGAACCACCAGCATTAAATTCTGGTAACAAAGATTAACTGCTGCCAAGCTGCTTAATTCTCTCTCCACCTTGAAACACCCTTACACCACCTTGAAACACCCTTACACCACCTTGAAACACCCTTACACCACCCTGAAACTCTACTTAAAATTACCAACCTACCCTCAGGCTATTTTTATCATCACCACAAATGTCAAAGAATAGAATGTTTCCTTTGAATATTCAAAATGATGTTGCAAAGTGTCTTAAGGCGTGTTACAAAGATTCGTTGTGGCTATGGCATGTTCGATTTGGGCATCTAAACTTTACAATTTTAGAGTTATTGTCCAAGGAGGAAATGGTGAGAGGGTTACCATGTATCAATCATCCTGATCAACTATGCGAAGGATGTTTACTTGGAAAGCAATTCAGAAAAAGCTTTCCAAAGGAGTCAGAGTCGAGAGCCAATAAACCTCTCGAGCTTATTCATACGGATGTGTGTGGTCCAATCAAGCCGAGCTCTCTAGGTAAAAGTAACTACTTCCTTCTCTTCATTGATGATTTTTCAAGAAAAACGTGGGTATACTTCTTGAAACAGAAATCTGAAGTCTTTGGAGTACTTAAGAAGTTCAAAGCAGTTGTGGAAAAAGAGAGCGGAAATAAGATTAAAGCCATGAGATCTGACCGAGGAGGGGAGTTCACATCCAATGAATTCCTAGAGTTTTGTGAACCACATGGAGTTCGTCGTTGCTTGACAGTTTCTAGATCACCTCAACAAAATGGTGTGGCAGAAAGGAAGAACAGAACAATCCTTGATATGGCGCGAAGCATGCTCAAAAGTAAGAAACGGCCTAAGAATTTTTGGGCGGAAGCAGTGGCATGTGCGGTTTACTTGTCCAACCGATCTCGAACAAGAAGTGTTTGGGGAAAGACACCACAAGAAGCGTGGAGTGGAAGAAAGCCCGGAATTTCCCACTTGAGAGTATTTGGAAGCGTAGCTCATGTCCATGTACGAGACGAACAACGAACCAAACTCGATGATAAAAGAAAACGTTTTATCTTCATCGGTTGCGACTCAAGTTCCAAAGGCTACAAGTTATACAACCCAAACAACAAGAAGGTTGTGATAAGCCGAGACGTGATAGTTGATGAAGAAGGCGAATGGGATTTTGGGTCTCATACAAATGAGTTCACATTTTCCCCCCAAATTGAAGAAGATGAGAAGACACCAAATGAGCAATCAGAAGATGTTGCTACCCAACATGCCTCACCAACAGCAACTACTCATGGAGATTCGCCACCTTCATCATCATCAAATGGTAGTCAAAATGAGAGAGCAGTGGAACGTATAAGAAGCCTTAGTGATCTTTATGAGGTAACCGAACCAATGGATAACATTACACTATTTTGTCTTTTTGCTGATTGTGAGCCAGTGACATTCCAAGAAGCTGCACAAGAGAAACAATGGAGAGACGCGATGGATGAAGAAATTAGAGCCATCGAGAAGAATGACACATGGGAACTCACCTCACTTCCCAAAGGGTGTAAGACAATAGGCGTCAGATGGTTATACAAAACCAAGAGAAATGCTAAGGGGGATATTGAAAAACACAAAGCGAGGCTTGTTGCAAAAGGCTATAGTCAAAAGGCGGGAATTGACTATAATGAAGTATTCGCCTTCGTTGCCCGATTGGAAACTATTAGACTAATAATTTCTTTGGCAGCTCAAAACAAGTGGAAGATACAACAAATGGATGTAAAGTCAGCATTTCTAAATGACGTCCTTGAAGAAGAAGTATACATTCAACAACCATTAGGCTATGAAGTCAAAGGCCACGAAGACAAGATGTTGAAGCTAAAGAAGGCTCTTTACGGGCTAAAACAAGCACCAAGGGCATGGACAGTAGAATCGACAAGTATTTCCAAGAGAATGGCTTCAACAAATGTCCGTACGAGCACGCTCTATACACCAAGATCAAAGATGGAGATATTTTGATTGTGTTTCTCTACGTGGATGATTTGATCTTCACTGGAAGCAACCCAAACATGTTTAATAAATTCAAAGAAGTGATGACAAAGGAATTTGAGATCTCAGACTTGGGGCTCATGGCGTACTACCTTGGCATTGAAGTTAAGCAGCAAAAAGATGGAATTTTCATCTCACAAGAAAGCTATGTAAAAGATATCCTCAAGAAGTTTAAGATGGAGAATTTTATCTCGATAAGCACACCTATGGAGTTTGGAGTCAAAATATCCAAGCATGAAGAAGGCGAAAGTGTAGATCCAACATTATTCAAAAGTTTGGTAGGTAGCCTACGCTATCTAACTTGTACGAGACCAGATATTCTTCATGCAGTTGGATTGGTTAGTCGCTATATGGAAATCTCCAACAACAACTCATTTCAAGGCTGCAAAGAGAATCCTTCGTTATCTGAAAGGTACAACCGACTTTGGATTACTCTATTCCATTTCTAATGATTACAAACTTGTTGGGTATAGCGATAGTGATTAGGGTGGAGACATAGACAATCGAAGGAGTACTACTGGATTTGTATTCTTCATGGGAAATATTGCTTTCACATGGATGTCAAAGAAACAAACGATAGTCACATTATCCACTTGTGAGGCTGAATATGTTGATGCCACTACTTGTGTTAGTCATGCAATTTGGCTTAGAAATCTATTGAAGGAGATAAACCTAACACAACATAAGCCAACTAAGGTCTATGTCGATAATAAGTCAGCAATCGCCTTAGCCAAGAATCCAGTATTCCATGATCGAAGCAAGCATATAGATGTCTGCTACCACTACCTAAGGGAGTGTATTTCAAGAAAAGATGTGCAAATTGAATATGTGAAGACACAAGATTAAGCTGCTGATATTTTCACCAAGCCACTGAAAAGCAAAGACTTCAAATGATTAAGGAAACTACTAGGGGTCACGGGATCATGTTTAAAGAGGAGTGTTGGATCATAAACTTGATCCACTTAAAGGGCCCAACCCACTCAAAGGGTCCAACCCACTTAATAAGGCCCATCTAGAAAGTATATTCTAGAACAAAATAAATTAATATCTATTTAGTAGTGGAGATTGTGTGTAAGACCTTCTTTAGGTTGAGTGCAACACACACTTTTAGATTGAGTGTAAGAAACACCTTAACTTTGAGTGTAGTATTGATATTGAGTGTGTTAGTATCCAAAAGCCTCTTGGATGGTGGATCTTTGTCTCCACTATATTCCTATAAATAGTGGAGATCTCCCACTATCTAGAGCATCACACAAACACACCAAGAATCAAAGTTAGAGAGAAAATTAGTGTAAGAGAAAAGAGAGACAAGAATGCTCTCTTGAGTGTTAGAAAAATATTTTCTCTTCTAGTGTGAGTTGTAAGAGTGTTTTGTATTATTTCTCCTTTTCTATCTATATCAAAGTTGTTTATTTGTTTTAAAGAGAGTGTTGTTTTATATTTTCCGCCAACATACAGGTCATCCTATGAAAAATGAAAAAATATCATAGATGAAGCATGACCCAATCTTCGAAACATTCTACCGGTAACAAAGAAACGAGAGCCTGAGTATTAGGATTCTTCCACGAGAAGCATAAAACAGGTATTGCAGTCGGAACCCGACTTCAAGAATAAGTTTCGTTTAACCAAGGAATCTAGCTGAACCTCCCATAGTAGTTTCGAGTAAAACCGAAGATCTAACAACAATATGGATTTTAATATAACCTTCTAAAGTAATTTGAAGTAACGTGAAACTTGGGGTCCAACGAAACCGTAACTTGGAGTACAATAGAACCTCCAACGATAATTTGGAGTCCATCATCATCTCTAGAACTTACTGAAGTCTAATCGAACCTCCAATAAATCTTGGAGTCCAACCAAACCACTAGCAGCACCATATAGTCCGGTCAAACCTCCAACATAGACATAGAGTTAAATTATCCCTACCAATATACCTTTGAATATCATCTGGCACATAGTATTTTAACGAAGCTTACCAACAAACTCCACCAAACTCCAAAATACATCCAAATCTTATTCAATATCAATAGGTAGCCCATATGAATTTGGAATCAATAGCAATAATGCAGTCGGACCGAACAAGGATAATTCTCCATTTACATAAAACACGATGATTTTGTGGAGCCCCCAAAGGGGTAGCCAAGCTGGTTAAGTAAGGCATGTTTGTGACAAACGGTCATGAGTTTGAGTCCCTCTACTTACGCTTTATCCGTTGAGTCTGTCACCTTGTGTGGTTTACCTTCTGGTGTTGGTTTGCAGGCTATCGTGTCAGACTGAGGGTTTACCCTGTGCGCACTCATTGCACTTTGAGTAGCGGCTGCGGGTTCCCTCCGAAAAAAAATGATGACTTTATGGAGGTCAACCAAGAATTTCCCATTACAAAATAGTACCCGACCCTAGAAAAGAACTTTGTAAAGTATGAAATTTTTACCACTAGACATACGACATCCTTCATGTTAACATGAACAACATAAAACACAACCAACATATAGCAGGGGCTATGACACCAAACAAGCATTCCTTTTTGTTGGGCAAATGATCTATAATGATAGTGACACAATGCATGAAGATTATAAAGACTAAGGAAATAAAGACTCTATTTTTTTCCCATAAATCTTGTCCGAGTTTTCATTGCCCAACTACAATAGCCATACGATGGGTAAGTATAATGGCTAGGGATATCCGTAATTTCACATAGAGTAGTTCAGCAACGAGATGATACACTTTGGAGCATATAACAAAATGAAATGCAAAACATTTTCCATGAAATTCTGAGGTCACACCTTAAATTAGTTCAACAATTTTCCACATCAAAGTATAAAACAATTCAAGATGTTACGTATGAGTTTTCCCAAGTCCATGAAAAAGATGGAGATTACATCATTCACTACAATCAGTGACCAAATGAGAATATAAAATAATACAACCGGTGATTTGTGGATATAAGAAGCGAGTAGTAATATTGACACGATACAAGAGCACTTACAACGTATAAACAATGAGTACTTCCACGACCACCAATCAAAGCTATAAAAATGGACAACCTTCAATTTTTTGGCCTTCCGAGGGAGATAGACATCCCCATCAAGTTAGAAGAAATCGCAGAAAACATAATAGAAGAGAACACTTTTACTCAAAACTTACTACTTTTCACCCCGCACTGGAAACAAGTAAAGATCCATTGATTGTGATAAATATTAAACAACAGCATGACATGACATTCAACTGAAATCACAATGAACAACCATCGCAACTAAGGATTTTGAGCAAACATTATCGACAACAATACCATCTACCATGGGGTCCTTTTACTAAATTAACCAATAACTTTGATACTTTTATGATATCACCAAAGATGCGGTCTGCTACCATATAATACAAAAGCTAGAAGAACCTAAACAACACAAAAACAAAAGAAAGTATTATAAATTTCACGCCAATTTCAGACAGTATAGAAGGGACTAATTGGCCTTACAAGACCATATATAATACATAATGGTTATGAAACTTTAAACTCAATGAAAAGAAGATATAAAAATGAAGCAATACATTTTTTACCTCGTGGAGAACCCCTCCCAAGACATAAGAGGCAAGATAAATATGCAACAGTGGATCCAATAACACTCCACAAAAATGTAATTACTGAAATTCAAGATGATGAATATTTAGATACGGACCTCAATCAAAACACCATTAGAGTCATTCCTAGTGTCATATTTTCTCTAAACTATCGCACAAGTTCATGCAATGGTATGTGAGTGAGTTAGAAGTAAATTACTAGGGGGATATATGTCCATATTATTATTGTAACCCATTTCATGTGCTGATAATTTATTGACGAATACTTATTAGGGGTCGTCACCCTATCGAGTGATGTCATGCTAATTATAATCAAAGTAAGGTCGTAGTTAAACACTTCATGATCGACACAAGAAGCTGAGTCAACATCCTATATTAAAACATGGAAGAAATTATTAGTGGTTCCCTAGTGTTGATCCCCTCCCTAAACATCATCACATGGTACACTGAACTTGATGTCAAAGTATTAGGAATATTAATGTTAGACTTCTTTCTTAGAATATTAGAATTCAATTAAACTTATAATTTCTCTTTATAATAGTGTTATGGGATATATAACAAAGATAATGCCAAGTAGAAAGTTTTATTAATCGAAGAACTTATTTGTTTAGCTTGGTGATGTCTACTCTTGTTTGTTCTGCTCGGTGAAGCGTCTGCTTAGCATGGTTTCATTTCCATGTTGTTGTCGACAGCACTGCCCCAACTGCTGACCCTTGACTACCTTGTTAATTCATTTATCTCCCACAATTAGGCTTCAGCGAGATGATACTTTTCACTATCTTTATGCATAGCTTTAATCACTTATTGTTTACCATATAGATAGTTTTGTTCAGTATTGTTCACGTCTTTTGAAAAGTAAAAAAAGAAGAAGATCATACTCCCAAGAAAAAACAGAACTATTCATTATAAAATTAAAAAACTCACCACAATCGACCATATTTAAGAGTCACATTATCTAGTTTGGACAAAAAATCAACGGTGCTCATAAAAATTAAAAAAATAAAAATGATTGATTGAGGATATGCATTTATTTTATGAAATTTAGCAAAGTTTTCCAAAAAGACTAGTTTCCATTAATTTAAATTAATCGACTTGTTGATGTAATATCTGGGAACGAGATTCTATTATTTATGGATGCCTATTCAGGTTACAACAAAATACAAATACACAAGAACGATCGAGAACAAACAATATTCAGTACAATTACAATACTTTATTTTTATAAACTAATGTCTTCAGTTTAAATAATGTATGAGATACATATGATGGACTCATAAAAACATGTTTGTGATACAGCTAAAACGTAACCTCTAGTTCTACATCAACGTCATGTTGGTCACTAGTTCTATGAGGGAATATGAGCTAGCCAACTTGTTTCTCCAACTTACGGAAAGTTTAAAACTAAATCTCGAAAAGTTCACATTTGACATCAAGTCCGATAACTTCTTAGGATTCATGCTAAACAAAAAGGGAATCAACAAGATCAAACTCAACTCACCAGCTTGGTTTCCATAGTCTTCTCAATGTAACACGGAAAGAAATTATATCTTTATCGAAAAGGTTGGACGTGTTAAATTAATTTATCTCTCATTCTTCTGATAACGTCGACCCTTTATTCTAAGTTATCTGGGGAGTAGGAGGAAACTTTTACCAACATTAATAAATTTATTTTTTTTCCTCAAGTATTAACCAAGCCCTAATCAAGGGAAATTATATCTTCTACCTTGTAGTTTGAAATTACGTTGTAAGTGTTGTATTGAACAACGAAGTCAAAAAACAAGCCCGGGTAGTATAATACGTAAATAAATATCTACTCAGTACGGAAACAAGATACTTGTAGTTGAAAAGTTGACACTCATTTTGATGGTTAGATTAGAGAATTGGTAGGCTTATGGTAGCACTATTTCAGGAAAAAAAATCAATGTCTACTCTGTGAGCTAGATTAGAGGGTTTGTCTTCGTCTTGTTGAATCTTGTTTCATCGTGTTCGAGTTTCAGAGGTTTATTGAATTAGAGTAGGAGGACATGAAGTGGAGGCAGGTATCATCTTGGAAGCTTCTTTTAAGTTTGTTTTTAGTGTATTTACTTCCTTTAGGTTATCCACTCCTCCTTGGTTGTGTTTCTCAGTTCTTGATCATTTTGTGTTACTATTTGAATCAATTTTATGATATTTAATGTATTATTATTGCTTGAATTTGGTTTTGTTATTATGATTTATTCTCGAGGCTTTACTTTTCTTGATTTTGTTCGAATTTTTGATTTCTTTTTCATCATCAATAGGTTTAATCTTTCAATTCATGTGTAAAAGCAAGAATCTCTAGGCTTCCATTCTAATGTAGCATATCTCAAGATTTTTGTCGAATGTTATAGCTCGAAGGTTAGCAAAAGTTGACTATTTGTTGTAGTTTAGATTTTTAGCTTATTTAAGAGCTACTTTTGCCAACCAAGGAGTAGCTTGATATTTGTTCTCTAAATATGTGATTGATAGCCATTCGTGCTTTAAGTAATTTTCCACAAGTATCGATTACATTGAACATAAACTGATGGCTATTTCGATGTATAGGTTATGAAAGGTTTTAGCATTGCAAATAGTTAGCCCATCTAGTAAAACTCTATCTTTTGCTAGCACAGAAGATTGTTTACTATAAATTGTGCAAAAACCCAGTATTATATCTCTTATATGGTCTCTCAAAATTCCATCCTCACCTCTTTCTCCTGAATATATATACTAGATCTATTAGAAATAAGTTTTAGTCTGTTGTTTTTATGGGGTACCATTTGACTTGTGATCAGTGACTCTTCTTGATTATATTCAGGTAGCACCATGAATATGGAGAAATATTTACTTATTCTTTCGAGTGAGATGGGTAGAGACATATCCAACTTGAATATTAGGTAGGCGATTCTATTTATCACTGATTTAGAAGAGATAAATGTGACTTGATGTCTACCTTAATTTCTTGCTTTTTAAATTGAGTTGCCGATGATAGAAGGGATGACGACTATAATATGAATTTATTTCCTAGTTGACTAAAACCGATCTTATATGTAAAAAAATCATGTGTCATGATATGTTTATTCAGAACAATCTTAGGAAATTTGACATTCCATAAATAGATGTTTGGTGGATTCATTTTATTTATAATATCGACACTTAGAGTATAAGGCGAAATGCATTATTTTCATGATAGTGTCCATAAGTACTAGTCATTTCAATAGTCTCCATAATAGGAAGAATAATTTTCTAGGTGGGATGTTGTTCCATAGTCTTTGGAACAGTTATATTGTTCTCATTCGTATGATTTCTAGCCAAGTATGTTTAGTGTTGAACTCATCATTGTTGGAAAAGGTCCATTGAATTTTATCTTCAATTACTGGTTGTAGTTTAATTTTAAAGATCTTATTAATGTATGAGGGTAGTACAACGTATTTGAGTTTATAAATATCCCATTTTTATGTTTGCCAATATTTGTTAATTGATTCCTCAAAACTATGTAAAGAATCTGAGGAAATGGATAAAAGTTTATTTGTCACACCATCTTTCCATCCAAAAATCAATATTGCCTCTACCTACTTTCCAAAATATAAAGTTTTTGGTTATCTCTCTGATTTCAGATAATCTTCTCCATGTTTTAGAGCTATTCATAAGAAGATTGTACATTGGCACAATATATAAAAAACATGAATTTAACAAATATAAATGATCGTCTTCTGAATTTGAACCAAATTTTGCATTATTAAAATTTTTGTAACTCCTATAGGTTTGAGATGTTAATAAATTCTTCATTTTAAGGTTTGTGCAATGAAGAAGGCAACTTTATCCTCTATAGAGCCCACAAAACTCTATTACATAGTTGTTCTATTCTGATGATAACTTTCTTAGGAAGACGGAAACTTTGAATATGATAAGTTGGGATAGTCATTAGTATACTTTTGGATTAATATAATCATTGCTTCGAAGGATAAGAGAACACCATCATATTACTGAATCACAGATCTTATCTTTGATAGTATCGTATCATAATTTTGTATCGTATTGGTTGAGATATATTTATCCCAAGGTATTTGAATGGTAGCTTCTTTTGACGAAAACCAATAAGTCTAGTAATTATGTTAACTTTGGATTGTGCTAATTTGGATGAAGTGATAAGAACAAATATTTCTTTGTTAATGTTATGTCTTGAGTAAGTTTGATAATGGTTTACGAATATGCATAGTTTGTTGAGTTTGGATGAAGTCCCATTAGTAAATATGAGAAAGTAACCAATAAATGCAAGGTAGGTTATATCTATGTTGCTTCCTGATTTCAAGTGTAAATTAGTGTCTTGATCATTACACTTTTTAATTCCACTAATTAGATATTATGAGATGTAGGATTTCCTTATCTAATATCATTTGTTTATTTGAAGTATCCATGTAGTTTAATATTAACTAATATTGAGAAACCAGCTGAAATATACAAGACTCAATCACGCTTATCCAAATTTTATCAAATCCAAAGGCCTCTAAGATATGGTAGATCAATTGGAATGAAAGTATTTTTAAAAGCTTTTGGCATGCCAATTTTAATCATAACATTGCTCCCTTCAGTTGTTTTTATAATTACGTAAACAAGTTTTTGAGGTAGTAAGATGTTTTCATGGATTCTTCTTCCTTTAACAAATTATTGTTGCATAATTTCTTTCGATATTAGTTTAGGTAGAAGAGTAGCTTGTCTATCAGTTGACCGAAATATTTATCCCAACTTATCATATTTAAAAATTTTCGACCAACTTTTGATATTAGTTTACGTAGAAGAGTAGCCGGTCTGTCATTTATGATCTTCGATACGATTCTGTTAAAGACAATACATAAACTTATTAGTATGTAATCTCTCTATGTTTTAGGTGATTCAACATTTTGGATTAAACAAATTACTATGGCGAAAATTCCTTGTCGGGTGTGGTAATCTTGGAAGAAAGATATGAATGAACCACAAAGATCTTTGGATATAATTGACCAGCAGAGAAGGTAGAATTTTGCGTTGTCTCCATTAACACGAGAAACATTGTCGTTGTTGAGGTTTTCACTCATGTAAGTATTTCTTCCTCTGATGGTATTGCTAGGACCTTATTGTTGTCATGATCATTGATAATTTTTAGGATTATATTTTGAATATGTTCAATTTTGTTAAGTTGAGGTTGTGCATTTAATAGTACTTTGAAGTGGTTTTCTCCTAATTTTCCAAGGTCATATTACACTGTGATCCGTTTGTCTTCTTTAAATATACCATGAATTGTTTTTCTTATTTTTTTGATATAGTTGTGAAAGTATCTTGAGTTTCTGTCACCATCTTTAAACTGATTACTCTACTTTTTTGCAATAGGTTTATTCCATTGATATAACTTATAAATTAATAGCTTAAGGTTTTGAATATTGAACATCGTCTGTCATAGTTTTGCTAACTTCAAAACGATTTTCTAGATATTGCCTTCTTATTCATGTTGAGCTATTACATGAATTATATTACCAAATATATTCCAAGTCCAATCCTTAATTTATGTTTTAGTCTTTTTAGTTTGTTCCAAAATAAAAATATAGGAGAACCAGAAATTTTTTGTTTCCAGTTTTGTTCAACAACTTTTAGAAAGTTAGAATCATGTGCCCACATGTTTTGAAACTTGAATAATCATTTGGTTTTGGTGTTATAAGCTAAACTATTTATGCATACGGGAGAGTGGTCTGATCTAGTCCTTGAGATAAGTTTGACTTTAGTGGTTTTAAACTTATTGAGTAATGCAGAATTATATAAAACTCTGTCTAGCATTTTCCCTTTGTAATTATTTGAGCTTGTGAGTCATGCATCCTCTAGTAAGCAGTCCTATATTGCATTGTTAAAATCATTCATGCTTGTCATGATAGTTGTCCATTAGAGTTTTTAATTGTATGAAGTCTCCCATAAAGATCCAGGGTTTAGTATGATCAACCATTCCTCTTTACCCGATTCATAGATTAATTCTTAAGTCCTTTGTATTATTTACATAAACAACTGTCACTAAAAATTTCGTTGTCCAAAGATACATGACAGACTTTTAAGTGGAGAAATTCATCATGATTTGTAGTCATTTCAATCTTGAAGTCTCTTTTCCATATGATCTATGTTTTTTTTATTTTTGTTAACTAAACTGTACTTGAAAGCAAGATATTTGAAATTTTGGTCTAGTTTTTCAACTGGTACCATTGGTTCTTGGATTGCAATAAACTCAGCTTTTCAACTCTTTTTCAAGATACGAGTCTTTTGATTTTATCTTTATTACTGACTTCTTTCATATTTCAATTAAGAATTGTGATTTTCATTTAACTTGAAACATTAAAAGGTCAGGAGGACCCTTTTGTTCTTAACTTATTTGTTGTGGTTTCGTTCCTTTAAAGAGGTGTCAATGCTCTTTTTTTTTTATTTTTCTGATTACCTCTTGAACACTAAACGTTTTCAATATTTCCTACAATAGGTGAAGTAGGTATGCTGTATATTGTAGTTTGTTCAGGTGAGGAGATATACATTGTTGGGTTTTCAAAGTCTTCATATAAGTTAGGTTGGTCTCCTGATTCTATAGAAGTAAGAGTTTTTTTTTAATTTTGTTTTCTGGATCTTCTTCACTAATACTTACCATACTTTTATCTTCTTTGTGGTTTTCAATACTTTTTTCTTTTGAATTGATAGAAGTCTTTTTAGATTTAGAAGATCCTATGGAGTTGGATTTTTTTATGTCAACTAATTTAATTTTGCGACACATATTTCAAATGGAGGTTGGTGCTTGACTATGTTGGGAGGGAAAGTGATAAAAACTTTGTTTTTTGTTGGAAACCTATGCATGATGCCCATGCAGAATTATGCAACTATGATGTTGCTCCCAAAAAATAATTAATTCCTTGAAGTATATGATGTGTATATGTACACGCCATTGCAGTCATTCAAAATAATCTACTTTAATATTGACATGTCAATGTTTTGTCATAATCAAAATGCAACACGCACCAATCTTGGTCGCTAACATGACATTGGAAATCTTCCGGCGGTCTCACTCATATTGAAAACTATATTGCAACCTACGAATGAAATAAAACTCTAAACTGTAGTAACGAGAATCCTACAGAGAGAAGCGAATCTTCCAAAGCTTTCAATCATAGTCTTGTCTATCAACCCAATCTGCATATCACGACTAAATTGTTTAGTGAAGTGTCAGGTAATCCATCAAATGTTCATAGCCGATATCAAACGTCCAAAACAAAATTAAATTGCTCAAAAGTTTGATTTTAAGCTCATAATGTTGTAACCAACCTATCAACCATAATCTGAAATCACAAAACCCAATTGTCTTTCAATATAAACGGCAATAATCACGCACCTGTAGTAAAAATAAAAGACTTAAATCTTTCAATCAAGAAAGAATTCAGCACAGTATTTGGTGCCAACCGAAGTCGTGGGTCAGTTGAAGATTGGAGAAAAGATAAGATTTGAATTTATGTAACTGATTTTCTTAATTCAAATTGTAACCAGTAGTACATCTTTATAGTAGAGTAGAGACTCTAATTTGTTAGTCTGTTTTGCCAGCTAGGAGAGTTTGTTACATTTTGTTACACTCTCTATTTTAATCAATGGGTGTTTTAATAAGAGTGACTAGTCCAACATAACATTAAGACGTGTGATGAATTCCATGGTATGTTGGACTCGACATGGGCCTAAGTAAGCCAACATACCGACCCGATCTAAGGCCCAAAACCAACAACTCCCTTGAGACCAACTCGACACACTTGAGGGTTGTCTGAAGAAACCCTAGACACCATTCTCTCCTCTCTTTCTCTTGTTCATACCAAGAACCCAGCAGCCATGAATCCTCTGATTAAACATTCTTCACATCCCCCCGCAAACGAATGGGCGACTCAGTGAGCTTGAGTTTGTCCCGGAGGAAAGAAAACCGGTGGTGAGTTAGTGGCTTCGTGAGGCAGTCAGAAATTTGATCGTGAGAGGGGACAAATCGAACCTGAAGGGAGCCCTGCAGAACCTGATCATGAATGAAGTGGATATCGAGTTCGATATGCTTCATCATCGCGTGGAAGACAGGATTACATGCAAGCGAAATCGCTCCCAAGTTGTCACACCAGATAACGGAGGGAGGTGTGACTGGGAAGTCGATTTCAGTAAGAATAGATCGCAGCCACATCAATTCTGCCGACAAATTCGCCAATGCCTTGTATTCAGACTCAGTCGACGACCGAGCAACGACGTTCTACTTCTTGGAGGACCAAGACACCAGAGAATCTCCAAGGTAAACGCAGTACGCACTAACACTTCGTTTATCATCTGGAGAAGACGCCCAATCGGCATCAGAGAAACCCTGGAGTTGAAGATTGCAGCTGGGTTTGATATGAAGACCAACCCAGCTAGAACCAGATAAGTAACGAAGCACCCTATTTAGACTTTGTAGATGTAGAGTAGTAGGGGCTTGTTGATATTGGCTTAGCTTATTGACAACAAAGGAAATATCAGGTCGAGTGCGCGTTAAATACTGTAAAGCGCCTAATAAACTTCTGTATGACGTAGGGTCAGCAAGAGGAGTCCCTGAGGCTCTCGAGAGATGGACACCAGCATCAATGGGGGTTGGACATGGCTTGGCCTGAGAAAGACCCTGGGAAATCAGTAAGTTTCTAAAATACTGATGCTGAGTTAGATAGATGCCTGAGGGGTCACGATGAACCTCTATTCCAAGGAATAGATGGAGTGGCCCCATGTCTTTAAGAGAGAACATCGCATTGAGTTTGTGAACAAAACCCTGCAAACATGCTGACTGTGTGCCTGTGACAAGAATGTCATCAACATAGACCAATATTAGAATCACAGTAGACATAGAGACAAAATAGAACAGAGAACAATCAACCCTAGAGTTTTTGAAACCCCACTGAAGTAATGTATCCTTCAATCTAGAATACCAGGCTCTTCTTGTTTGAGACCATACAGGGCTTTGTGGAGCTTGCACACATGTGTAGGCTTTGAAAGATCATGAAACCCTTCTGGTTGAGCCATATATACATCCTCAGTAATAAAAACATTTAGGAATGCATTGCTAATGTCTAGCTGTCTGACCTCCCATTCTTTAGACACTGTCAAAGTAAGAACTAGTCTGACTGTAGATGGTTTGATTACAGGACTGAATGTTTCTGAAAAATCGAAGCCATGGGTTTGATGAAACCCCTTGGCAACAAGTCTAGCCTTGTACCTCTGAATAGAACCATCCATGTAATGTTTTACCTTGTAAACCCATTTGCAACCTACAAAATTCTGATTAGGACTTTATGGAACCAAAGACCAAGTTTTATTATACATAAGGGCCTGATATTCAGCCTTCATAGCAGTGACCTAGTGTGGAATAAAACAACCTTAGAGTAAGTAGTAGGTTCCAAGGTAGATAGTTCAATAGTAGTGAGAGAGCCCACATAAGGGACTTTATGGATACGAGTCCCATCTTGAGACCTACTTTGCATATGATGAGTGTGGGAAACAGACAGTGGTTTGAGTGAAGGATTAGAAAAAGGCAGACAAATAGAGATTTTTGGATTAGAGCAGTCAAGGTTTAGGGCATTGTTTGAGTCATGTTTGTGAGTAGATAAAATAGGACTAGAGGTGTGAGTATAGGGAGACGAGTTTGGTTGAGTAAGTGGTGAGATAGGGCTAGTGTGAGTAACAGGTACAGAACAAGTATCAATACCAGGATTAGATGAATTTAGAGTATTACCTTGTGAGGAAGATTGATGTAGAGGACTGAATTCATGAGAGACACCAAGAGAGGTAGTAGAAGTAGAAGAGTTGTCTTTAGTCACAAGCCCTGTAGGTAAACAAGGAAGCCACATCTCTAGGGGACAGCTATTTAGAGACTCAGAGTGTAAATTGTGTAGAAAATCCCCTTGAAAAGGGAAATCTGCCTCATTAAAAACCACATTTCGAGAAATATAGACCTTGCCCATAGAACTGAGACAAATGTAACCTTTGTGAGACTGACTAAACCCAAAAAAGACACACTTTGTAGTATGAAACTGAAACTTATGAGTCTAATAGGACCTGAGACAGGGGGAAACATGCACACCCAAAAGTTGTCAGAACTAGATAGTTTAGAATTTTGTGAAACAATAACTCATATGGAGACTTGTTAGAGAATATTGGTGTAGGAAGTCTATTTATAAGGTAGGTAGCAGTTTCAAATGCTTGAACCCAAAACTTGTAGGCAGACTGGCTTGAGCTAAGAGAGTCAGTCCTGTCTCTACAAGATGTCGATGTTTTCGTTCAACTCTGCCATTCTGAGCTGATGTATAGGGACAGGACTTTCTAAGAATAAAACCATGTTCCTGAGCCATAGTGGACAAGGGTAAGTATTCCCCTCCACCATCACACTGAACCACCTTTATAGACTTATCAAACTGCTTCTCAACTAGACATTTGAACATTTTGAACACCCAGCAACTTGACTTTTATGCTTGATAGGATAGAACTATGTAAATCTAGTGTGGTCATCTAGGAAAATAACCTAGTATCTGTGACCCTAAGTATAATGAATAGGAGATGGACCCCATACATCTGTATGTATGAGATCTAGCACACTGTTAGCATAAGAGTGAGACACAGGATAGGGTAGAACATGAGATTTACCAAGCTGACAGGCTTCACAAAAGCTACACTCATCTTTTAAAATAGAAGAAAGATTACAAGCCTTAAGAACAGTGTTTAGAACATGCTGTGATGGATGACCAAGCTTCCTATGCCATCCATCTTCTAGGGAATTAGAAAGACCAACAGACAAAGCAGTAGAAGAAACTACATCAATGACTTGAGACCTAGGCTTTGTAAATATAGGATGATCCTCCAATGCTTGTGACTTAGGAAAACTCTCCATTCTATACAGCCCATTCTCAGTAGTCCCTCTGAGAAGCACTGTCCCTGACACCTTGTCCTTCACAAGACAAAAACCATCATGAAATTCAACAAAAACCTTGTTATGATTAGTAAGTTGTGAGACAGATAACAAGTTCTTATTTATTTTAGGCACATGTAGAACATCTTTTAGGTAAATAGGTGTTTTAGTGAAGGATTGCAAACTAGAATTCCCAATATATTGTATTGGCAACCTGTGACCACTACCAACCATGATACCGTTGTTACCTGCATACTCAGTCGTCTGAGTCAACACAGCTGAATTCCCAGTCACATGGTGACTAGCACCAGAGTCAGCATACCAAGCAGAGTCTCCAATTGAGTCTTGAGTAGTTAAATAGGCAGAATGATCTCCATCTCCTTTAGGTTGTTCAGATGAGGTAGATCCCATAACAGATGGATCGTCTCTATAGTAACAGACTGGAGCTGAATTTCCAAACCTATTGCAAATTTGGCAAGTAGGTTTGTTTTGGGAGAAGCATCCCCCTCTACCTCTAAAGAAATTGTTCCTTCCTCTTCCATTGTTATAGTAATTACTCCTTCCTCTATTGTTTCTGTAATTTCCCCTGTATTGTCCATAAGAACCTCTTTGATTGTTGCTGTTGCTTTGTGGTTTATATTCCGCCTTTTGAGTGAAATTAGCAGAGGCTAAATTTAGATTAGAAACATTATTCTGTAGACTCAACAGCTGATCTAGTCTGCTCTCAAAAGTGAGTAGACTAGTTTGTAGATCTAGCCAACCAACAGACTCCTTATCTGCTAGACTAACAACAATAGGAGTGTACTCAAAGTCCAAACCAGCAAGGACTTGAGTCACCAGATCATCAACAGACACACCACAACACAAGATTATCAGCTATACTCTTCATTTTACTTAGATAATCATTCATGGTAGAGGTACCTTTACATGTCCTCTGAAACTCTGACTTGTAGTAGGTGATTCTGGCTCTTGTTTGTGAGCCATAAAGTTTGCTAGCAGCATCCCATAACTCCTTAGAAGTACCTTCTTGCATAAGTTGAGTAGCCATCTCAGAAGTCATAGTAGAATACAGCCATCCAAGTAGAAGCTGATCCTTAGCGATCCAGTCTTCATAGTCAGTATTTTCAACCATATTTCCTTCAGAATCATTAGTAAACTTAGGAGGACAGGGCTTGTCCCCTATGATGAAGCCTCCTAGTTTGTTCCCTTTGACAATAGGTAGAACCATTGTTCTCCATAGTAGATAATTGTTTCTGTCAAGTCTAATTTGATTGTTGTTGTTACTGATTGTTTGCAGGTGAACATTCTTGGTTGCAGTGGAGAGACAGCTAGGAAGAACTGAGCCTAATGACTCATTGCTCAGCGTTGGTGAATCAGGATTCGCCATTGAAGGCCTTGAAGGCTCTGATACCAAGTTGAAGATTGAAGAAAAGATAAGATTTGGATTTATGTAACTGATTTTCTTAATTCAAATTGTAACCAGTAGTACATATTTATAGTAGAGTAGGGAATCTAATTTGTTAGTCTATATTGCCACCTAGGAGAGTTTGTTACATTTTGTTACACTCTCTATTCTAATCAATGGGTGTTTTAATAAGAGTGACTAGTCCAACATAACATTAAGACGTGTGATGAAGTCCATGGTATGTTGGACTCGACATGGGCCTAAGTAAGCCAACAGACCGACCCGATCCAAGGCCGAAAACCAACAACTCCCTTGAGACCAACTCGACACACTTGAGGTTTGTCTGAAGAAACCCTAGACACCATTCTCTCCTCTCTTTCTCTTGTTCATACCAAGAACCCAGCAGCCATGAATCCACTGATTAAACATTCTTCACAGGGTCGATACCAAATTCAAAAGTATTGTCAGTCAAGACAAATTCAAGAAAAACTCTTTAGAATATTATATTACCCAAAATTGAAAATTGAATTATGAATTGATTAACAAGCATTCCTTCACACCTTGACTCAACAAACGTCTGCGTCAAATCTGACTTGTTCATCAAAACTTGTAACAGTTTATGTCCAAACTAGAAACTGCTTATATGTATCGGGTTTTTTTCACAAGGTGTTGAAAGCCGCACATTTGCATCTGAAATTATCTATCTCTTTGACATTTCGATTTTTTTTAATAATAAGTTGAAAAATATTTTGGTAATTCCAATTATTATAAACTCTGTCATTTATACACATTTCATCATCATCACCGTTAATATGTATAGTACTTTTTTTCTAGAAATAATATATGAAACAAATTAAAAAACACAGCTTATATTCATTAAAAATGACAAAATCGTAGTCTGACATTCACATTGACAATTGCAAGAATATTATTACAAAAATACCGACAATTCGCTATTAATTCTTCTTCCCATATATCTTTATCTAAGGGAGCAATTAAATTAAAAAATTTAACAAAAATTAAAAGAATTTTTTTTAATATTACCTAAATTGCTGATAAAAAGCCTTAGGCGTATCAAAGCAGCTCCAGTTTATGCTTCCTTTTATATTGAGTAATTTCTAGTCCAATAATATGTATATCACACTAGACATTCCGAATTGAAATTTTAAGAACAATTTTGTTTCTTTCCCTCGTTGGATTCTTGAAGAGATATTTGGAAACAGCAAGTTTTTCGGGATAAAAATAACACAAAGCAGCTCCGATATATATGTATATATATGCGAAGTGTAAGGATAAGATGCCAAACAAGAGAAGAGTTCTTTATCTCTAAGAAACAAACAAACTTTCGTAGCTGGTGCTAGCATACCAAAACACCTTAAATTTTTTAATTAGTTCTCTTTTCATGCATTTTCAGAATTTAATAAGAGTACAATCAAAACTCTCACTTTGTTTTACATTCAAGATTTAATAAAGTGTTATGCAATAACCTCTTAAATATAAATAAAAATGGAAAGAAAAGAAAAAAGTGTTTTTACGAACTCTTGAGTTTGTTTTTAATAATAATAATAAAGTAATTAAAAAAGGGAAATTGCACCTAAAAATTACCCACCCAACTATTCAATTGTCATATAGTACTCAAGGTTTGTATAATTTTCAATTAATACCCAACTCAACTACCTAATTGTCACTTAATATCTAATATTGGCTTTGAACAGTGAGTCGTCCCTCGACTATCGCGTTTGGTGCCAGATAGTCCATGGACTTTCAAATGTCCGTTGGCAGTCCCTGGACTATCGCGTTTGGATAAAGTAAGTCCAGAGGATCCTCTGATCCACCAGATCCTACCATCTGTCCCCATACTCCTCAGTTTTTTGTGTCACGAGTAGTCCCTTAACTTTAGGTACGATTTTGCCCTTTGACCAAAATCTTTGTTGGCAGCCCTGTTGGTGAGATGGCAAATTTTTCTTACTTGGCACTTATTAAATGACGTGTCATTTAACAACCTAATTTATTTATTTATTTTTTTAAGAGAACAAATTTCTACATAATCACCTAGTTTAAACTACTGGGGATCAAGGCACATCTCTAACTTCTTCAAATCATTCTTTCGATTATTGTTTCGGTACCCACAAAATTTGGATATCTCCTTTTTCACCGTAACAAATGATGAACCTATCTGTTTCTTCGTCTTTATCGTGCAGCAAGTTTCGTTTGCAGTTTTAGTTTCTTAGTTCAAGATTTGTATATGAACAACTTTCTTTGATTTCAGGAGAGATTCATCTGTATGAAAATGGGGAGAGGTAGAGGAAAAGGAACAAAGCAGACAGCAAGTATAGAAAATGATAACTGTCATTTCAAAGGTTAATAAGAAATGATAACGGTTCATGATCAATGTGGAAATGATAACGGTCATTTCAAAATCAACATGTGGAAATGATAACGGTCATTTCGAAGATCAAATGTACACGGTTTGTCTCTTATATAGACAAATTACTAACTGTTTGATCTTATCCTTACTAACTGACATAATAACACGTGTCTGTTTGTTTAATAAGAGGGACCTAGTCCCTTCATTTGGTATCAGAGCCTGTGTTGCAGACGGCAAGACAACCATTTCTCAAACGGAGAAACATAGACAAGGCACCCATTTCTCAAGGCGGAGAAACAGAGGCAAGGCAGCCATTTCTCAAGGCAGAGAAACAGAGGCAGTCATTTCTCAAGACGGAGAAACAGAGACAAGGCAGCCATTTCTCAAGACGGAGAAACATAGGCAAGACAGCCATTTCTCAAGACGGAGAAACAGAGGCAATGCAGCCATTTCTCAAGACGGAGAAACCGAGGCAATGCATTCATTTCTCAAGATGGAGAAACCGAGGCAATGCAGCCATTTCTCAAGACGGAGAAACCGAGGCAATCAGCCATTTCTCAAGCGGAGAAACAGACGGCAACAAGATCTTCAACAACTCTTCAGATAAAGAGGAAGATCAGGCAGACGATGAAGAAGACAGGAGTCGAGTTCAATGTTAAGGGGGAGAATGTTGGATAAACATTGAACAGACACGTGTTATTATGTTAAGGATAAGATCAAACAGTTAGTAATTTGTCTATATAAGAGACAAACCGTGTACATTTGATCTTCAAAATGACCGTTATCATTTCCACATGTTGATTTTGAAATGACCGTTATCATTTCCACATTGATCATGAACCGTTATCATTTCGTATTAACCTTTGAAATGACAGTTATCATTTCTATACGTGCTGTCTGCTTTGTTTGTTTAATAAGAGGGACCTAGTCCCTTCAAGCAACAACGATGATTCTGGAAGTGGCGAGGAGGAGAGAATTCCAGTACAGAAGAGACGAGGAAGGCCACAAAAATCAGTAAAAGATGAAATGAACGAAGAAGCTTATAAAATAGAAGGTTTAGACAGTGAAAATGGTATAAACCAAGAAGCTAGAAGTCCGTTGACAGAAAACGGAAAGAAAAGGAAACAGAACTCTGAAAACCCGGAATCAAAGGACGAAAAAGGTACTTTGCCTAAACCTAATGGGTTCCGACACAATGGTAACAGGCGAACAGGCGAAAAAGTACTCCTCGTCGAGCAGCTGAAGCACGAGTTGGATGTGACTGATGATCACTCGTCGTCATCGTTTTGCAGGTCTCCTGTTTCCGGATTTCCTTATGCAATATAGTAAGCGAGGCCCATTTCGTTTTTTGTTCTTATTTTCTAATTCTTTCTGTTCGGCAAAATCTCCATTCTTAGATCCCAATTTTAGTTGGATTTTGTGACAGCTGCTGGTTGTAAGTTTTTAATGCTATATTAGATGGATTTTATCTCGAATCTGCTATTTTCGAATGCTTATTAGGGTTTGATTTGGGGATTTACTGTAGAACAAGAGAGAGAGAGAGGGGATGAGAAAGTCGAAGGATTGGAATTCGAAAAGAGTGAAGTCTATTCAGGTTTCCAGAAAATCTAGGGTTAGATTTGGTTTAATTATTATAATAAATTAAATTAAATTAATTAAAACAAAAAATGTAACAATCTAACGCACCGATTGATATTGTTATAAGTGAATTTGGGGAAAAATATTACACGTATGCATAATAATGCCACATGGACAAATTGATTTAATTTAAAATTATAAGCTGGAAATTGAAGGGGTATGTGGGTCATTTAATGACTCAGACTAAGTTTGGGGTTTGACCTAATGTCAAGGGACTACTGGTTACACAAAAAACTGAGGAGTATGGGCACATGTGGTAGCATCTGGTAGATCAGAGGATCCTCTGGACTAACTTTATCCAAACGCCATAGTCCAGGGACTGCCAACGGACATTTGAAAGTCCAGGGACTATCTGCCACCAAACGCGATAGTCGAGGGACGAATCATTGTTCAAAGCCTCTAATATTATTTTAATACCCTAACTACCCTTAACGCACTATATAAACAGTAATTTCTGTTTTCTTTCTATTTTTTCTAGCTTTTGAAGATTTGAATTTTGTTAGCCGCTCTAACCACATAACCCTACGAACCACCACAAAGCACGGTTGAAAGCATAATTCCGATGATCGGAGCGTTAGAAACTCTGTTTATTTATGTAGGTTGTGGTGTTAAACCTGTCTAACCACTATTTTCTACGTACCGGAACTGATCATGCTTTTTGGAATCTGTTGTTTTACAAGTAATCGTGTTGCTACTTTCAGGTAATCGTAATTACCTACCGATTTCGAAATTATTTGTTGGTTTTCTCAGTTGGAATAGGTTTTATTCTACTGTTTTTAGACGCCATAGCCTGATTTCGGGCTTTTCTCTGTTTTTTTGTTTTGTGCTCCACTGATCTGTACTTGTTTTGTTAATATTTGTCGTTATATACTCATGTCCTTGTTTCTGATCTTATATACTAATTTTGTAGTGCATTAGATTTTTATTTCGGACGTGAAACATGCGTAGACTATGAGTTTTAGCTGTCCAGGCATTCGACACAAGATGCGAATTGTTTGATGTATTCAATGAGGAAGATGTTAATTGTGTTACCAATTCGTATGGTTACATGCGAATTACATGAAACAATTTCAAAATTTGCGTACAAATATGTTGCGAACTGTATGGAACTCCAACGTAATGCATGTTCAAACATATATCAGTACTCTTAATTGCTTATAAAACTCAGGATGGGTTGTGAACTGTGTGGTACTATAAAGTATTGCATTTTCAAACAAATATCAGGACTTTTAGTTACTTTACGATTCGTATGATATGCTGCGAACCGTGTGAAACTTTTAAGAATCTAATTTCCAAATAAATATCAGGACTTTTTTAGTTGCATTACGAATCGCATGAGATGCTGCGAATTGTGTGATATATCATACCTTATCATCTTTGAGACAAATCTCAAGGAATTAATAGTTGAGAGAAAATCTCAGCTACAATTGCGAATTGTTTACATTTCTGGTTAGTGTGAGTGTATCAGTTGATTTACAAACAACTCTCAGGACAGTATGCGAATTGGTCAATTATAGACTAAAATTATAAACAGTTCGCAGCTTATAGATATACACAAATCGCAAGATAGGATGCGATTTGTTTGATGCAGTAATAAATAACTTGCACTTTATTTTGGGGATTAATAACTAATAGCTTGTTCGGTGCAGGGTAAAGTATGTCCAAATCACGAGTTTGTATTTTTAAACATGGTCACAACCCGTAATTGTGTCTTTCACGGATTTTAAAAGCTTTCAAAGTATCCAATCTTATGTGGAGAACACATAGGATTGGATACTTTGAAAGCTTTCAAACTCCGTGAAAGACACAATTGCGATTTGTGACCATGTTTAAAAATACCTAATTACAGGTGACTACCTAATTACTTACTCATGCGGGGATCACAATAATTGTTTCTTTAATAACCAGAATGATTTTGTTGGGTTGGTGTTATATCTTGATTTGGAGCATTTAAAACGGGTTAGTTTTCTCATAGAACAACACGTCTTCGATAAGGGTTCTGGTGATAAGTGTTCTGGTGAAAAAAGTTATAGTGATAAGAGTTCTTGTGGTAAGGATTGTGGTGTAAAGTGTAAAGAGCGTAGCTTGATTTTGGGAGAACCATATCTTGATCAACTAGTTAGCAGGGAGAGTAGTAACAGTTTAGTTAATTCTGATCAGAGAAAAAAACAACTTGCTACTGCTGGTTGGGCTGATGCTATTACAGGAGTGAGTCAAGCTTTTGAAGAAGGTGCTGCAGGTCTTAGGTTATCTTTGTGCAAGTTTTCTTTAAAGCATGGTTTTTCTTTCCAATACCTGCACAACACAGCAACCAATATCACTGCTTATTGTGAAAATAAGATCACAAGCGGATGCAAATGGAGGCTTTATGTATCTATTGATTCCAGCACCGGCTTGATGACGATCAAGAAGTATGTTCCGCACCATACTTGCATTCCCGTTTTCTCCCTGAAGCACAAGAGGCATAGGCATTTGACATCAAATTTGATTGCAGAGGAAATTCAGGATTCTCTCAGGACCTGTCCTTTGTTGACAGCCAAAACCATACAATCGACTGTCAAATAAAATTACGGTCTTGACATCTCTTACCGTTTTTCATGGAATGCTTTATAGAAGGCAAGACGGGGAGTTTTCGGAGATAGTTTAAGTTCTTTTAGTTTACTAAACGGGTACTTCAAACGATTGAAGAGTCGTGATATTACTTCAGACTGCCAGTTAGAGTTATCAGCTAAAAACCGATTCAAGCGTTGTTTCGTAGCATTCGGTTCTTCTTTTCAGGGTTTTCATCCATACCGTCCAATGTTGTTTGTCGATGGAACCCACTTATATCTAAAGTATAAGGGTACCTTGCTTACTGTCGTAGCAAAGGACGACAACAACGGTTAGTTAAATTTAACTATTTAATCTGAATATTTATGATGTTTTGTTTGAAATTTTGTGCAACATTTCGCATCCTATAGTTGCACCCTATTGTCATGGAATCCTGATATTTGAGAACGATTCGCATTAGAGGCTGCAGATTAAGCAGTGTTTTTTATTTGATGACACTTCGCAAGAGAGGATGCAAATTAGTCCATGTAACCATAAAACTGTGAACAATTTGCAGCTTATGATTGTACACAATTCGCAGCGTATATTTGGAGAACAACTCTCAGGACAGCATGCGAATTGTTGACATTTTTTAAACGTTTGAGTGATGTTGTATTGTTCATTTGAGCTGCCTTTTTCCAGGACTATTCCCTGTGGCTCTTGGTATAGTTAGCATTGAAGATTGGGACAATTAGATGTGGTTTTTGGCGTGTTTGAAACCACATTTGTTGGATCGCCAAATCACATTAATTTCAGGCCATCATTCTGGTATCGTTAATGCTGTTTCTGTCTTGCATCCAAACTGCTATCATGCGTACTTTTATTTTTACCTCATGCATAATTTGAAAGAAAAACTGGAACATACTAACAGAGACTATAAAAAAATTATGTTGAGTTTCTTCCATCGTCTTGCTTATGCTCCAAGTCGAGAGCTTTTTAAAGATATACTAACAGTTTTTCTATGTTAAAGTGGTGACATAATGAGTGATTTTCTTGCTAATTTACCCCCGGAAAAGTATGCGCAGGCTTACATAAAACGGAAACGATACGGCTCAATGGTTTCTACTGCAGCAGAATCGTTTAACAATCAGATCAAAAAAATATTGTGACCTACCGATTATTGAGTTTATGGACTGGATTTGAGTATTGCTTATGACTCAAATTTTGCGAAGATACGAAGAGGGTCTAAGCTGGAGTACTAATTTGGTCCCCGAGTATGAGAAGAAGCTAAAGCAGAATGTTGACATGTGCCGAACTTAGGTAGTAAATAAGTCATCTTCCGCCATGTTCAAAGTCTTTTCAAATCTTGTGTCTGTTGTTAATCTGTTGGATTTCAAATGTTCTTGCGGATCATGGCAACAAAAGTGTTTTCCATGTCTTCACACTTTAGCCGCAATACAGTATATTGACTAAGATCCCTTTACCGTAATAGAGCCCTTCTTTACCGTTAAAAATTACAGGGAAAGTTACTCTTTCAGCATACTAGCTATAACAGATTTCGGGAAAGGGTCCAACGCTAACGATCGTTCGTTTGTTGAAATTTTGCCTCCGAACGTTAAGAGACGCTCTGGAAGGCCTAAGAAAAAGTGAATCCCATCTATAGGAGAAATCTCAACCAAGCAGTTGAGGTGTGGCCGTTGTTCGAAATCAGGCCATAACAGGAGGACTTGTGATGTTCCAGTTTAAGCACAGTTTAAGCAAAATTGTTTTACAGTTGTTTGTTCATCTACGCAATATTTTTTGTTTTGTTTTTATTACACTAAAGAAATGCTACGTGTTTTGAGTTGCATAGAATTTGCATCCAGTATTGCGAATTGTGTACAATATCTTGATATCATGTTACAAACATCTATCAGGTTTCCATGCGAGTTGTGTGAAGTTTCACCAGGATGCGGATCGTTTGTAAAATCACATCAAACAACTATCAATATTTATGTTGGGAATTGTGTTGAGCTCAAATGTAATGCTTTTTCAAAAAAAAAATCAGGACTCTTAGTTGCTTACGATTCGCATGATATGATGCGAATTTCCTTCAACTCTAAAGTATTGCATTTTCACAAAGCGTATGATATGTTGCGAATTATGTTTTCTAACAAATACATGGACTTTTTAATTAACTACGGATCACATGTTATGGTGTGAATTATGACCGAAACAAATATCACGTCTTCTGGTTGTTTGTATATCGCATGATATGATGCGAATTGAGAACAACCAGAAGTCCTGATATTTGCTTACACATCGCATGCTAAGTTGCGAATCGAGGTTTCATACAAATAGCAGGACTTTCAGTTGATTGCAAATCGCATGATATGCTGCGAATTGAATGGAAATACAAAGCACTATAATACTCAGGTCCGCATGCGAATTGTGTGTAAATCAGTAATATTGATAAACAAGAAATATCTCAGGTTACAATGCGAATTGTTTGCAAGTGGTAATGGGATGCGAATTATATATATGATTAAAAGTTTGTACAAAAAATGGATTTCAAAAATCACTACAACCTATTAGTGTTTGTTAGTTTTCCAAAAAAAACAAACAAAAAAAAAACCAACTCTATCAGTCATCAGTAGAGGATTCTTCACCATCTTTCTCCTCTTCGTGTTGATCATCGAACTTTTCATTTTCCTCTTCATTTTCGTTATCTACGTCCATCATGCATAAAACTTTGGTCCTTGATGGACAGGCTTCGTCGTCCCTCTTCCTTTTGTTATTTGGAACCTCTGTCGTCTCAGGTGGAACCGCTGTTGCCTGAGGTTCAGCAGCAACCATTGGAACCTCTGCTGGCTGAGGTTCAGCACGAACCATTGGAACAACTTACACTAGTTGAGAGTTAGCAGAGAAGTAGTCCTCTATGCTTAAATCAAGGACAGAGACTGGGTTGTTTGGTGGTGCTGCTGGCATGATCAAGTCATCGCTCCAGTTGGTGGTTAAGGATGACCAGGAGTCACCTAGAAAACCAGCCGAACCAGATTATGTGGTGGTGGTTGTGGTGGTGGAAAATGACATGACTGTTGGAATTTGAAGAAAACAAGATGTGTTTAAAAAAAAATATATAGAGTTTGTTTTAAAATTAGCCTCTGGTTACTAGTGCTATTTATAAGGATGGAGGGAGTCTGAGCTTATGAGGTGGTGTGGCTATATTAATCATTACATAACCTTCATTTCCAATAAGCAATTAATGGGCTCTGGACCTCTGGTGATTATATTGGTTTTTGCGTGCTCAATGCAGTTAACGTTTACCAAGGAATACACCATAGCCTGTTCGTATTCTTGAACGATAGATTTTGAATTATTTATTTTATATCAGGAGTTGATGCGAACTGTTTAGTGATAATTTTGCAGCCTGTAGTTTGTTAACAGTTTATACCAGGAGTTGATGCGAATTGTTTGGTGATAATTTCGTAGTCTGTAGCTTGTTAATGTGGTATACCAGGAGTTGATGCGAACTGTTTAGTGATAATTAAACATCTATCAGGTTAGGATGCGGATTGTTTGGTGAATATCCTTTTTTTAATATATACCAGGGATTGGTGGGAATTGTTCGACTACTAATTAACACTTATATATATTAGGTTAACGCGAACTGTTTGATAAGAAATATGTCCTACATATATCTGGGAATTCTACATTTTTTAAATTAAAAAATGTCTATGTACACCAAAAAATACTATGAATGTATGTACACCAAAAAATTACAATGAATGTATGTACACCACAAAAACATAATGTCTTACAGAAAATCACCAGTACTTGCAGGTGTCTCCGTCGTTTAAGAAAAAAATCAAACATTTCTGCTCTGAAGTTAGAAACCATATCTTCATCGTATTTTGTCTGCACATATCCATGCTGGATAATATCTCTAGCGTATTTGCAGACAAAATTACCACAGTCCAGGGTGCCACGTTTTTGTTGTGTAATTTTTCTTTCATTTTTCACCTTCCACCCTGTCATTGAAGATGGTAGGAATCCTTTTCCAGTAAATAGTTGATCTGGTCATAATAATTAGTGTTAGGAATTAGCACAAAAACTTAAACTGTGGTTGTAAACCAATTCGCATCATACATTGCCAATTGTTTGACAACCAAACCAACATGTAGATGTCAAAACGCTGCGAATTCTATTTATGGATACGCTGCGAATTACGACTGATTTGGTCACAGTTCGTAGCATATCTTGATCATACATAATTAAAATGTGTTTAAAAGTAATTGAATAGTTGGGAATATTACCAGCTTGATATGTGCCCTTGTGGTGTTGTCTATCGCATTGAGTTTACGGAGCAGTGGGTTGTAGTTTGTTACCGACCTGCCGTCGACATCAATGACGAGCAGCGTCCAATGGTTTATCTGGTCCTTCGTCTCGGTGCATCTTGGAATGATGATGATGTTGGGGTTTTCAGGCGCTTTGCTAAAAACTGTGTTGACCAAATTAGTTACTTCCCACCCTGATTCCAGATTATGATGCATCCAAGTGAGTGTACATTATAATGAGAACATTTTTCGAAACTTTGAAATTTACTTTAGCTAAACTTACCGTAGTCATGCCCAAAATCATTACGCAGTCATGTAACACTCCTTTAACGTTTTTGCATGGAACTTTGAAGTTTACTTCTACAAGCATCTTTCGAATCCAAGCATCCATAACCTATGAAATGATTTGTTTATTTATGTTAAATATACAAGACATGTTTGAAACATTAAAGAAAGAATTGGTTGATAATTGGATACCTTTACGTCCAGCTCCAGTTCTAAAGGTAGCGCCATCGCATCACTCGCTTGCACTCTAATTCTGTATGAAAATTTGGACGATGGTAAATTCCATACTACTGGATCATGGGTGTCATTCTCGTAGGCTTTAAGTAACTGTATTTTGTTGTATACACTGACATCAATACGGTCAGTTACTTTTGTTTTCTTTGGCCAGCCGCTGTATTTTACTTTTGGCGGTTTCCGTTCTGTTACAATTATCTCTTCCTCTTCCTCTGCCACTGGAGGTTGTGTTGGTGTCAGTAGATTAAAATTAGGCTCATCTGTCTCTTTAGTTGACTCGATCTTATTAAATAACAAAAAACAAAAGAGTGTGTCAGTCATTATAATGTTAACGACCCCAAACATTTCGCATGCTAACATGTAGATTGTTTGGTTTTAGCTGAATATATTTTAGGGTATCTATTAGGATAGCATACAAACTGATCGAGGTTCCACTGAACAGTTCGTATGCTACCCTGATATTTTTTTAAAATAACAAATACATCCACACTATTCTCATGATATGATGCGAAATCGTTACAAATAGCTTTTACCACATGGTCAGCGACAACCAATGCCATTGACTTGTTCGGCATAGGATCTGGATCGATTCGGCATAAATCATTAAAGTCATCCTCCGACATGTTCTCCAAAGACCGTTGTATTACACAATCGTAATATACATTATCAATTTCATTTAAAAGTGTTTGTGAAATTTGAGTGTAAATACCATCAACAGAAGCATCGGGTAAACCTACTGTCTCATCGTTTAACTCTGGAGCTTGCAGTTGATTTGGTATTGATACTACAATTTCACGTTGGCTTAGCAATTCTGACTTTGCGCACACCACCGTTGGTCTTTGAGGTGCATCTCCATATTTGGTTTGGTCTTCTAAGGATGGTCCTTCCTGGCTGAATAGTTCCATCTTCTCATATGGATTGACATGCGTTGACTCTTCTGGCCCTATCTCTTGTGTTAGCCTTTCTCTCTTTGCCAAGGCTATTTATTGTTGTTGTTGTTGTTGTTATTGTTCTTGTTGTTGTTGTTGTTGTTGTTGACCTTGTTGATGTTGTTGTTGTTGTTGTTGTTGTTGCTGCTGTTGTTTTTGAACTTGTTGTTGTTGTTGGTGGTGTTATTGTTGGTGTTGAACTTGTTGTTGTTGTTGCTGTTGTTGTTGTTGTTGCTATTGTTGTTGGTGTTGTTGTTGGTGTTGAACTTATTGTTGTTGGTGTTGAACTTATTGTTGTTGGTGTTGGTGTTGTTGTTGTTGTTGTTGTCTGTCGGCCTCATGTTTCATACAAATTCCAAAATAAGAAGGTGGAAGGGTTATGCATACTATAATCATAGTTGCGAACGATTCGCATGATAACCTGAGAATTGTTTGATCATATCTAACAATTCTCATGGTAAGCGGCGAAATGTAAAATAAACAACCAACTAGAGTATAACACAATTCGCCATATATGATGCGAATTGTTTGGACATGACTACACAACAGCCCTGATATTTGTTTGATAACATCATATCATGTGATGCATTGTTTGAATATGTATTCAACTAGAAAACCCCGCTGACTGTTTTAAATACATACATTGACTTTGTTTGAATATGTATACAACAGTAAATATTATTATAGAAACTATTTCACCATAACAATAAATAAGATATTTGAATCTTAACGAACTTTTGATCCATTTACATCTTCGAGGCTGTATGGGTCTGCCACTTCTTTCTCATAATCTTCTATCTCCTTTGCCACGTGAAGTATGAGCTTTTAGTCATTCGGAAGAGACTCGTGTCTTTCTTTCTCCGTTGGAGGACTCGGAACTGTGGCTGTCTCCTGTGTAGGAGGAGACTTGTGTGTATGTCTCTCCGTGGTGTCCGTCTTTGTGGAGACCAACAACTCTTCTTGCATCCTTCGAGATGGTAACGATATGGGTGTATTGTTCCCATCATCATCCCTCTCTTCTGGCAGTACTCCATCAGCATCAGGCACAGATGCCTGCAATTCAGTGGACGCTGCTCTATCTGGAAATGCTAGTACCTTCTCAACTTCTAGGCTTCCAATCTGGCAAATTGGCTGAGAGATTGCATTGTGGAGTTGTTGTGCTTCAAGCTCCGCTATCTTCCGTTTCAATACTTCCAGCTAAAAAAATGATAGCAGACGTTTTATAAACATATTAAGTGTTGGTTATAGGGATTATGTAAGGCTCAATTCCATATTTACTTCTTTGACCTATTTTTCTATCTTTCTCTCGTACTTCTTCTTGCCGGTGTATGTCTTCAAATGCTTTGATTCACCAACAGTTGCAGACTTCTTTGGAGTAGTCTCTCTGCGTTTGAGGACAAAATTACTGGTTGTTTCACTCATACTAGTGGTGGCCTTGTCGTCGGGTTCCTGATGGGATCTGCCGATTGGTGGTGGTGGATTTGTTATCTGGAGGAGTCTTGGTGGTGGAATCTTTGGCTCGAGGAGTCTTGGTTGTTGGGGTCTGGGCTGTGATGCTCGTCTCCTTGGTTTTGGGGCTGTGCTTTTCTTCCTCTTCTTTGGTCTTTCTTCCGGAGAAATAGATTCAGCATCCACATCTCTACTATCTACTGTTCCTCCAAAAGCTTCGCTTTCAGCCTTAGTAAAACATAGTGGACCTTCGAAAACCTACCAACATAGGCACATGAAAGTATCCGGGTGTAGACAGACTGATTGTTTTTTACAAACAGTCCGCATTATATGCTGCGAAATGTGTGAAAGTCTATCATTTTAGAGTTGCAAACAACTCGCAGGTTAGCATGCAAATTGTGTGTAAACAATAAGCTTCGAATTGTGTGTAAACAATAAGCTGCGAATTGTTCCATACCTTAATTATACATAGTGCCAGAGAGAACGCAGCCCATGTTGCGAAATGTTTGATACATTGTTCTAATATAACAACAAACAAAACGCATGATATGCTGCGAACTGTTTGCAATCCCAATGCAATACCTATATAAAGCTCATACCTGATCATCTTTCAGGATGGGTATTCTAATAAGCAGCGCCACAGTTGCTGCTTGGCACTCTAATCCCAACCATTTGAAAAACCTTGGTATCGAGGTCGGCTTTGCTACCTCTCGGCTGACTATTGTGTGCTCCATGATGAAGGGCTGCATGAGGACAAGTTTTATCATCAAGATGCTCTGTACATAACTAATTTTTATACTGAATTGATCAATCTTACAATTAGAAGGGCGACGTAGCCGACGACTCTATCGGGTTTTTTGATAGCTAAGCAACTCCTAATAGACCGTCGAAGCTTGAACAGTATTCATCCAGACCAGTCATAATTGTTTATTTTTCTGAGATCTTCAACAAAATAAAGCGTGCTCCAACCCAGGGTATCTCCAGATACGGAGTAGAATAGGGTTGAGCACAAAAACAGTATCAACAGCCTTGCAACCTCTTCCAACTCATGCTCCCCCCTTCTCTTATGGCTTTTTCTATACCTGCGTGTAAAACCCAAGCCAACATGTTATGTTAGTAAAGTACAGCATCCTGCTTTATAAGATGAAGTCGATTTTACTGGTACCTATAAAATGACATTCGTTATTGTTTTAGTATTTGTCGGTCCTACTTTCCTGGTAGTTTTACCCATGAAGTATTTCTTCATCATCCTCGATTCGTCCTCCTCGCCGGGCGGGTATTTGTTGTGAAATGCTTCGGTTTTCGTTAACGACATTTCCTTTGTGTCATGCTTCATCCCGAATATGACCTTCACATCATCTGCAGTTAGTTTTACTAACTTTGAGCCAATATGGAAGGCGTCTTCATCAAAAGAGAACCTCTCGACAACATAATGCATGAGCGAGTAGAATTTCTTCTTTGGCAGCTCTTCCTCATTACGGATGTCGAAATCCGTTTTCAAAAGCGCGTAGAAGGGTGTGTTTCTTGCAGCTTCAATGTGGGCACGGGTAATACGGTTCTCTTTCAGAAGCTTCAGAAGGCTCACCAACCTTGACCTGTAATAGCTTGGTTTTGTTGTCATACTTCTTGCACAAACACAAATCAGTTGGAGTGTCACACACCTCGCATCACAAGCTGCGAACTTCCTATCTATCAGTTAAAGTGTCACACGAATCGCATGACAAGCTGCGAATTGCCTATATGTCATTAGAGTATTTACAAGCAATTCGCAGGCCAGCCTGCGAATTGTTTGTAAATATAAGTTACGAAATATATGGCATACACATTCAATCAAGCTGCGAATTGGTATGAAATATAAACAGATATGAAGCTGCGAATTGTTTGCATCCTAGGTGGTGAAGATGCGAACTGTACTACAGCGCACACGTATGGGCTGCGAACTGTTCTATTTTTTACATGCACGTTGGAGGGATCTGGGAAATATCGAAACAACACCAAAATCAACAATCAACCACCTAATGCACATCTAACATACATCACAGTTCTCAGGTAAGTATTAACATTACATGCAACCAAACTTCTACCCTGGGTTTGACGATAAACCCAGAAATTGATCAACTATCATCACTAAATACTTCATTCAGGTATAAAAAGCAACGTCGATCGTGAAATAACAGTAAATAGTGGTTCGAAGTCATAAAAACGGAAAAAAACACATTTTCCACGATAATGCTTACCAAGTTACTTCTTAACACTGTAGTATTCACCGGCCAGAGACGACTAGACGACAAGTTGTCAAACAAGAGGTCGTTACTCGTTGGACGGAGTAAAAGACAGTGACCGGTCCAATTCCGTTGAAGGTGCGAACGACGACTGATTTCAGAGAGAAGCTGTAGGGGTTTCTGGTTGGAGAGAGAGAGTATCACGAAGTCGAACGGTTTCTGGTGGTTTCCAAAATTAGACGTGTTTGGGTTTGTTTAGGATGATGGAAGGGGGAAAAAGTGGGTTTGAAATGAAAAATGAGTATATATAGTCGAGAGGTAATTTTGTCTAATTTTTAACTCGAGGTACTAAGTAACATTATCTAAAATTTGGGTACTACCAGGTAATTAAATATTTGAACGGATATTTACTGGTACTTTTCTTTTAGAAAATTCGAATAAAAAATTAAATAATTGGTAAATTTGTTAGTATTTTTACAAATTAAATTCATTGAGAAAAAAAAATAAATCACTCGAGCCGTTTCAAAAAATGATTAGTAATACGTGACACTGATAAATAATAATGTATTGTGCACATCTTTTTTTATTAATTTTTTTATATTAATAGGATATTACTCTTAATAAATAATAATGTATTTTTTTTATCAAATTCTTAATAAAAACTCTAATATTACTCTTATTCTCCAAATACTCTAGGTTTTCCAGTTATCCAATAATTAATATTTATTCACTAATTCAATTGGCTTAACAAAATCTACTATATTGTTATCAAATTTTATTATTTTCAATCTCGAGTTGATCGAATTTTGCATTATCATTTGACATCATTTGTACGCAACGAATTGTTGCCCTGAAATTCTTTCTTTAACCTTTTTAAGGAATTTAAGAATCTCATAATATCAAAATCAGCGAATAGAAATTTCTATATATATATATATATATATATATATATATATATATATATATATATATATATATATATATATATATATTTGGACTTTTCCATCAGCAATGAAGCGATAATCGAAAGCTTTGATTTAACTTTTCCGGCCCTTATAGCTCGGGTTTGTTCAATTTATTGTCTCGACATCTTTGTCCGTCCAACTATCTGTTGGTTCTGCCTCCAATTCGAACGTTCCCGCAGGTAGAGCTTCAAGGTCCAACGTACCCGCTGGGCTTCCATCTCCACCTGTTGTAATGAGTCCGCCGCTGTTTCGGGTTATTCAAAATATGGTTCCTCGGACCTCTATGATTCGAGCCACAAACTTCTACAGGTGCAAGCCTATATGTATATAGCGAGATACTAATTTTAAAATTATATATGTTTTGTTCGTCGTTTTTTTTTGCAACGAATGAAATCGATGGTACAAGAGCCATAACTAAAACTAGCAAGAACAACCTAGACAGATCATCCTCTGAAAAATAACAAAAATATCATAGATTAAGCATGACCCAGTTGTCGAAATATTCCACCGGTAACAAAGAAGTGAAAGTCCAAGTATTCGGATTCTTCCACGAGAAGCATAAAACAAGTATTGGAGGAACCCCATCCAGATTTCAAAAACAAGTTTTCTTTAACCAAGGGCTCCATTTGAACCTCAAATGGTAGTTTAGAGTACAACCGTGCAAGACTAAATTATGTAGTCAAGATTTGATAGAAGCATATTCGCCAAACAATGTTTTGAAAGATAAGATCAAGCAGTTTGAAGCCGTCTTATTCCGTTTATATTTCAATTATTCTACAATGTAATATATAAGATGTTATATTAGTGAAATGAATTAACCCTTTCACAAAACTTTGTCTCTGTTATTTAAAAGTCTGTTTAACGCAATTCTACATTCTAGAAGAAGCAGAAGGATAAAATCCTACGTTCTAAAGAAGTAGATACATTCTGAAGAACAGAAGGATGAAATCCTACATTCTAGAAAAATACAGAAGGATTAATTTACAACATTGGGTATCAGAGCCACAATGTCGCATACACTAGGACAAAATAATAGTTATGCCAGTGTCGTGAGAGGCAGTGGGAGCATGCAGATAGGAGTTTCTGGAGGAAGATCTGGTCCGAGAGAGAAATCTTTATCCGTCCTGTACCCAAAACTATCTCATACGAACTACGAAGTATGGGCTATGCAGATGAAAATTCTCATGCGCATTTAGGGAGTTTGGGAAGCAGTGGAGTCAACAGTTGACACACAAATGGACCAATTTGCATTGGATGTTCTCTACGAATGGTTGAATTAAAAGACGTTATATCAAATTATGAATAAAGACGCTGCAAGAGGAGTGTGAGATGCGTTGAAAGAGACTCATGTTGGAGCAGATCGTGCTGTTAAAGTCAAAACTCAAGCGTTAAGAAGAGAATTAGACAACATGGACATGGCTGAGAATGAATTCGTTGATGAATACACCAAAAAGATGACCATGATAATCGGTAACTAAGGTCTCTTGGAGCAAACGTTAACAACAGGTATGTGATCGAAAAAATTACTGATATCGGTGTCATCAAAATTTATGCCGGTGGCCACCACTATTGAAGAGTTTGGTGATATCTTCTCCAAGTCTTTGGAAGAAATAATAGGCTCTTTAAAATCCTTTGAAAATAAGATGAGAAAGTTTGAGGATAATAAAAGTGTTGAAAAAATCTTGTATGCAAAGACAGATGTGCAAAACAGTGACCAATGCAGTTCTTGTAACAGAGACCATGGAAATAGAAGAAGCCGAGATATGAGTAAGGGTCGAGGAAACAATTATTCCATCAACAAAGGTGAGAGACTGAAGAAGCAGAACTCTACCTTTGGCAGAAAAAAGATGAGATGTTACAATTGCAATAACTTTGGTCATTGACGGATTAACATCCAATATTCAGAAAAATACAGAATGATTAAAATCCAACAAACCGAAGATCTAACAATAATATGTATTTTAATATAACATTCTAAAGTAACTTGAAGTAAATTAGAAACTCAAAAAGAAGTTTGGAGTCCGGTAGAACCTCCACCGGTAACTTGGAATACAATAGAACCTCAACAATAATTTGGAGTCCGTCATCATCTCCAGAACTTACTGAAGTCCAATCGAACCTTTAACAAATCTTGGAATCCAACTGAACCACTAGCAACAGCCTATAGTCCAGTCAAGTCTTCAACATCAACATAGAGTCAAATCATACCTCCCGCTATACCTTTAAATATCGTCTCCCACATAGTATTTTAATAGAGCTTACCAACAGATTCAGCCAAACTCCAGAATACAGCCAAATCTTATTCATTATCAATAGGGAGCCCATATGAACTTGGAATCAATAACAATGATGCAGTCGGGACATAACAAGGAGAATTCATCGTTTACATAAAAATAGTTACTTTATGGAGGCCAACCACTAAAGTAACATTAAAAAATAGTACTATAACGTCCATCCGAACCGTTGGGGACCCTAACAAAGAACTTTTTCAAATATGAAATTTTAGCCATTATACATATACATACAACACCCTTCATGTTAACATGAATAATATAAACACAACCAACATATTGTAGGATCTATGACACGACCAAGCATACCCTTTCGTTGGGCAAATGAACTATTATGATAGTGACATCATGCATGACGATTATGAACATTAAGGAAATGAAGACTCTATGTTTGCCCCATAAATCTTGTCCGAGTTTCTATTGGCCAACTACAATAGCCATAAGATGGACAAATATAATGGTTAGGGATATCAGTAACTTCACATAAAGTAGTTCAACCACGAGATGATATACTTTGGAGCATATAACAATATGAAGTGCAAAAAAATTTCCAAGAAATTCTAAAGTCATGCCTTAAATTAGTTCAACAATTTGCCACATGAAAGTATAAAAAACTTTAAGATGTTACGTATGAGTTTTCCCAAGTTTATAAAAATGATGGGGATTACACTATTCATTGCAAATAGTGACCAAATGAGAATATAAAAGAATACAATCGGTGATCTATTGATACAAGAGGCTAGTAGTAATAGTGACACGATACAGGGGCACTTACAACGTATAGACAATGATACTTCCACGACCACCATTTGAAGTGATAAAAATGGACAAGCTTCAACTTTTTTGTTCTTCTGAGGGAGATAAAGATCCCCATCAAGTTAGAAGAAATCGTAAAGCACATAACAGATGGGAACACCTTTACTCCAAACTTACTACTTTTTACCCCACACTAGCAACAAGTAAATATCCATTAACTGTGATAAATATTAAACAACATCATGACATGATGTTCCCTAAAATCACAATGGCCAACCATCGCAACAAAGGATTTTGAGCAAACATTATCGACAACAAGACCATCTACCATGGGGTCCTTTTAATAAGTTAACCAAGAACTTTGATACTTTTATGACATCACCAAAAATACGGTTTGCTACCATATAATAGAAAACGTACAAGCACCTAAAGAACACAAAAACAAAAGAAAGTATTATAAATTTCACGTCAATTTCAGACAGTATAGAAGGGACTGATGGGCAGTACAAGACCATATATAATACATAATGGAAAATATGAAACTTTAAACTCAATGAAAAGAAGAAATAAAAATAAAGCAAGAGTTCTTTTACCTCGCGGAGAACCCCTCCCAAAATGTAAGAGGCAAGACAAACATGCAACAGTGGATCCAATAACACTCTATAAAAATGTAATTATTAAAATTTAAGATGATGAATATTTAGATACGGACCTCAATCAAAACGCCATTAGAGTCCTTCCTAGTGCAATCTTTTCTCTAAATTGTCGCACAAGTTCATGCAACGGTATGTAAGTGAGTTGGAAATAAATTACTAAGGAGATATATATCCATATTTTTACTGTAACACATTTCTTGTGCTGAAATTTATGGATGAAGACTTATTAGGGTTCGTCGCCTCATGCAGTGATTTCATGTTAATTATGAACCAAGTAAGGTCGTAGTTAACCACTTCATGATCGGAACTGGAAGCTAGGTCAATATCCTATATTACAACATGTAAGAAATTATTAGTGGTTCCCTAGTGTTGATCCCCTCCCAAAACATCATCATATATTACCCTATACTTGATGTTAAAGTACTATGGAAACTAATGTTAGAATTCTTCTTTAGAATATGAGAATTCAATTAAACTTATAATTTATTCTTATAATAGTGGTATGGGAAATATAACAAAGATGATGTCAAGTAAAAAATATTATTAATTAGAGAAGAGAAAATTACATTTTTAGTAGATTCCCTGCCTATTTATATAATCCTCTAGAAGTTTAGAATTACCACTTAATGCATAACTCCACTAAATTTGAAAATATATTAACATTTATTATATGGGGTCTAAATTTATGGTTATTACTTTATTGTTCGAGTTAACCGTTTGTTTTGACCGTAGACCTTAAGTCGGTCTCGCCTGTTTTGTTTGCACACTCCGCTCGTTTTACCGATCGGCTTTTATCTTTCTTCTCAGTTATACCCTTTATTCAAATATTTCCTCGCTCGGTGATGGTCGGAACGCTTATCTTTGACATTGGATATTGTTTGTCCCACTCAGTGATGTATGCTTTTATTTGTTCAGCTTGGTGAAGTGTCTGCTTAACCTTCTTCATTTCCATATCATTATCGTCATTGATGCCCCTAACTATTGACCCTCGACTACCTTGGTAATCAATTAATATCCTTCAGTTAGGATTCGACGAGATGATACTTTTCATTAGCCTTGTGCACAGTTTTAATCCATTTATTGTTAACTATATAAATAATTTTGTTCGGTATTTTTCACGTCTTCTTGCCATATCCATCTACGCAGATATTACCTAGTGTATTAGTCGATGTAAACCTCCTCACCAGGAAAGTCTCATAGTTCATGGATTATATGTTGAGAACATAAAATCGATGAAGTAAATAAGTAAGCCAAGGAGATGGTATAATTGATGTAATAGTTTAATGATTTGAGTGTTATGATGTATTGCATGCAATGATGGAGTTTTTGAATTTTTAACGATGACATGCTATGTGTTAGTTATCACTCGGGACGTGGATAATCGGCATTTTTGACACCAAAGCAGTTATAGTGGAACTGGCTCTTCAGGTCCGAAGAAAACGTGTTAATTTGTACTTATTATTAACAGTTGTTGTCACATTATGCGTGTAGTGGAGAGTGGATTGGAAACACAATAACCTTCTAAATTTTGTGAAGTAATATATTGTTTGTTTTACACTCACTTTACCTTTGCAAAATAAAAAGACTAATTTTCAAGAGAAAATAGCCATCCCTCCTAGTTTCACTCATCATCTCCGGTATAAAAGGTATGTAAATAAATCCAAATTCAAAATTTTCTTTAAAATTGATACTGTCGTAGTAGAACCCTATTGGCTCGGTCGTAGGTGTGTCGAACCCATCTTGCTTTTACCATGGGAAATAAAAAAACTCACTACACGTAGTGGTGCTCGTTCGTGAGTTATCCCTCGACTTACTTGCTATTATACGTCATGTTGACTCATCTTAGTCATTCTATTAATCTTGATGGATCCAAAAAAGGTGTGAAGAAGAAGCAGAAATTGGTGAAAGCAGTAGAGTGAGAGTATGAAAATACAACCTTATTAGAGATCTATTTTCTCGATTAACCCTGAAATATGGGTATCTTGATGAGAATGCTCTTCTAAGTTTTAGGGCTAGGTACGAGATACCTAGTGATGTAATAGTAAGGGTACAAGTGGTTGGGGAATAGCCATAATAGGCAAAGGAAAACGAAACCTCTCTATATACCACCATATTCGATTGGGACATACAGTTTCATTTACCATCACATATACGTGACTTCTTTAGTTTTACTGGTATATGTCCCATACAACTTGTTGCAAATGGATGAAGGGTGTTTCTTAATATTATGTTAACCTCCCGTATATTAGGTATTTCGGTCTTCTTTGAAGATCTGCTTGTTGTTGTGTATGTAGCTAACCTAGCCAAGTCCTTATTTTTTACACCTAGCTAAATGAAGTGAGGAAAATAGTTGAACTTCCCAATTTTGAAAAATAATAATTAAGTATTGGTTCGTATTTGTGTTAGGAAATTAGGAGCATGAGAATGTTGTTACAAATCTTCAGTTAGAACGGCAGTGGAAAGCCAAGTGTAATGAAAAGTTTGTGTAACTTCTAGCTTTAACAACCAAATGCTAATGTTAATGCAACTCTTTAATTCTGCAGGTGAAGGAAGCACCATGAGTGGTGCAACTGTAAATATATTGATCCAAGTATCATATTTAGCCAGTTTCATGTGTCTTCAAAAATACTCTCGGTTGTTCACACAAGTAAACTATCTGAGAGATGGGTTGTGGTCGATTCCTGAGTTAGTAATTGCAAATAAAGAGAAAGTGATAATGGCAGATAGTGGAGAAGTGGCTATCATCGAATGAATACGGGAACTGATGGAGCAGAGATATATCGACTGTAATAGTATGGGGGTATGGTTGGCGGTGCCTCAGAGTCGAAGAAAAAGTGAGGCAGAAGGGTTTACTTCCTTGCAAGGTCAAAATGAGAATGAGGGAGAGCTGTTAGCTATTCAGGATGTTGAGGAGGTGAACCAGCATGAAAATAATGTTTCCCCATTGGGGAATGAAGTAGTAAAAGAACGTACTCGGCGCTTTCGACAAGAGGATGAAGAGACACACGATGAAGAAATCACTCTAAAAAAATTATCGTGTAATTGTTGATGCAGTTCCACTGAGAACGAGGAAACTACGGTTGGTGGATGAAGCAAGTAATGATGATTTTCAGGCACCAGAGAAATAGGGTACCAATGTATCAGGGTCTAAAGTAGAGCATGACGGGGGGAAGGCCCCTGAGGTGATAGGTTTAGATGAGGCTTGAGTGGATGGTCAACCGAGCTGAGCGGAAGAAAATGATGACAGAGATGAGAAGAGAAAACATATTCTTAAGAAATTTGTGAAGGCATCAGGTACACGACCTTACTTCCTCTTTGTGCTGGGATAGGCATAGGGTCTTCATTTGTAAATATCTTAAGACCGGATTTGTCGCCAACCAGGAATAAAGAAGTAGATACGAGTCATGGTAGCAAAGTGGTTGAGGAGCTCTTCTTCCGAATGTAGTGATGCCACGCCCATCGATGCTGATGTTCTAGCAGCTTAAACGGTTCCCATAGTTATCATTTTACGACAGCATGCCCATAAGAGAAATACTACAGAGGCAACTGGAGCTTGCTCGGTTAAAAAAATTCTTATGGTTCAGCCAAAATACGAAATGAAAAAAAAGTTGAGGAAACTGATGGGCTCCGGGAGAGAGTGGTCACGCTCAAAGGTTCTCCGGACTCTTGCAAGGAGAAGTGTAAATAGATGACCATGGGAAACACCACCCTTATAGCGCATAATAATATGCTCATTAAGTGGAATGATGACTTGATTTCGCAGAGTTCTGGTATGCTTGCACAAAATGTATCCCTAACGCAAATGGTAGATGAGTAATCTGAACGCGGCGCTGAGGTAACAACGGATAATGAGAAGCTATCGGTTATGATCGATGACCTGAAGAGTAGAATGGAGCAGCAACGTAAGTAGTTGATGAAGAAACCAGAGACCAACTTGGAGGATCGTGAGAGGCAAGTAATGGATGTTGTCATGGGAATGATGGATAGAAAAACAACTAGAGATGATGGTGGAGCTGTTAGCGCTTAATTCGAGCATGAAGTTGGGGTCGCTAGAAAAATTCGTATATGTGGAATGGGGAGCACAGGTGGGTGGAGCATCTGGTTCTGGGTTGGTTCCTTCAAACAAGAACGTGGGTGAGGTAGTTACCCACGTTGCGAAGGGTGTGCAGCAGGAACCCGAGATGGATGATGTGGCATCAAAGGCCAATGACCCTCCTATGACACCTGGCGTTTAATTTTATCTTTATGTGGAATACTTTGAAACATATTTTTTTGTGACGTAAACAAAAAAACCTTAATGAAATTTCTAAGTTAAGCTTATGACAATTTTGTTAGTACGCCGTTTTAATGTTTAATATTGGAGATCTTGTTTGGTTGTGGAGAGATGTGATTGTCAATTATCATAACCGTTGGAGATATCCTTACAAGGTCGAGCTCATTAGGGCTCATTGTGTAGCTATGAGTGAGACTTTATCTTAATCTTATTCACGACGAGATCATTTCAAACCTATTGCGTGGCTCAATAAGGGCTTAATAATACATAAGTTCACTTATTAATACCATTTACAAGGTATTAAACTCACTATGGCCTTTTACGTAGCCCGTAGGTGTGGCCAATTCACACATTCATTTTAATAGACTCTATTGTATGGCCTCAGTATGCCCCTTTCGTATCCAACATGCATGGTCATTGACCTGTTGACAATTGTAAAGATGGATAAAATTTAACAAACAAACACACACATTGGCTTTGCAACACAATTTTAAGGGGGAACGACGTCTTGACAATGACTTCCGTGTGGAAATTACCAAACCTAGTGCAAGATTTTCTAAATTAAGTAGTGCGTCTCGGAAATAACTAACGTCTTACTGGTGTAATACTTCGGTCGATGAACACCACTTGAAGCAGTACTGCACTAACAAAAAAAGGTGAAACAGATAAATATAAGAACAATGGCTCACCGACCACCAGGGCAGATATTATCTATTGCATTGTGAGATATTTTTTTAATTCTTCGAAATCTTTGTTCCATTCCTTTGTCCATGTGAACTTTTTAGCCTCATCGGAGAATTTCAAAAAATTGTTGGCTTTTATCTGAGGCTCTAGAAATAAAACGGGACAGTGCGGGATCCATTTTAGACCTCCTTTATATTCCTTCGTGGTGCCATTTTTATAACCGCTTGCAACTGGGTAGGGTCGGCTTCGATGCCCCTTCCAATGACTACATAACCCGAACGTTTTCCACTTCGTACACCAAATCCGCATTTAACCAGGTTGAGCTTCAAATTGAATTGTCGTTGTAGGTTAAACACGGTTTGAAGAATATCGAATTGCTTATTAGATTTTTGTGTTTTGACGATCATGTCATTAATATATGGCTTCATATGATTTCCAAAGTTCTCATTGGAAATAGATTCAATAGACTTTGGTATGTGGATCCCGTATTAAGGCGAATCTGATTATTTCCAGAGTACGCATCCATAAATGAAAGGAACTAACAACTCGAGTTTGAATCCACCATATGATCAATACGAGGTAGGGGGAATCCATTCTTGAGACATGCCTGATTCAGATTGGTGAAATCAATGCACATACATCATTGACTCCTCTTCTTTTTTACATATAAAAGGTTTTCTTCCCATATTGGATACCATGCTCGTCGAATATGTCCAAGCCGAGATAATTTGGCACCTCGACACTTATCGCATCCGGTTTCACAACCGAAAAGACACCTCGATTTTGCCTCACCGGATTGGCGTACAAGTCAATTTCCAATTCATGACAGATATATAGAGGGATCAACCTCTGATCCATCACTCGCGTCCCAGGAAAAAACATCCAAATTTCTTCCTAATAATTCAACTAACAGTTGTTTAAAAGAATAATTGAAATTGTTACCTACTAGTAAATTGTGGTCCTCCGCCACTAACTCCTTAACCGAGTTTAAAGGGTCTTCGTTGAGTTGTTACGTCTCTCTAGGGTCTTGGATATGGTTGGGCGAGAGTGGTGGTTTACCTACTTCTTCATTCATGCACCTCCTCGCTAGGTAATTTCTATCAGATAACCTTTGTTGGGTGTATCGTAACTGCATAACAAGTCTTGGCAGTCCATTGACTTCCCCTAATAATTACAACCTCTCTCCGCATAGGCTATTTTATACATTTTCTGAAAATTCACGGCGTGACATCCATCCGATGCAACGTAGGTTGCCCGATAATTACATGGTACAAACTAGAAGAATAAAAAATCATGAACAAGGTCTTAAACTCTTTCTAAGTAGACCCTTAACCGACTTTAACTTCACCTCTCCCACACTGAGACGTTTTTACTTTGTATCGAACCAAGGTTTTTTGGATATGTTAGGGCGATACTACATTCATGTGATTGTAGTTGGCTTTGAAGATGATATTGGATGAGCTACCTCCATCTACTAAAACTCGAGTTACCATTACTCCCTTGATGTCCAATTTCGTTGTTAATGCATCATCGTGTGGCGTGCTGACTCCCCCTCTGGTCGTCGTTGTTAAACGTAACGTCCGCAAAAGGATCTAGGTAATTACGGTAGGAGGACCTTCAACTTCCTGCACTTCGTGGTCGATCTTTGCTCTTTTGTTAGACTTCGAGTTGTGGGCTACCTCAAAGTTTACTCAATCTATAGTGAATAGCGATAGTGAGTTGATACTAGAGCTAGAGACCGAATTACTTACCAGTTGGGAATTACAATGATGGTAATGCATCACTGTTATTAACCCTCGAGCCATTGGTTGCCTTGGCATGCCCCCCAACTATGGTGAATAACCTTTGCTGCTTTCCTAGACCTGACTGTGTATCATCACATAAATTTTCCACATTGATTGGTCGTGCTTCCTCCTTCTGCTCGGGCTGGTGACGATGATCTTTCTAATTAAAGAACTGGAAGAATTTATTGTATCTATTAATATTTGAATTTTGTATCTGAGCTGCTAGCATCCGTCAATCAGATAACCGTTGACATTGTGGTAGGAGTAAAAATATATACTTGATATTTTGCAACCGGGCGCATTCATGACTACAGGGGATTGATACTTTGTTCTATCATAAATAACCTAGATGGTCTCGGTGAGCGGAGTGAAACGTCTAGAAGGGTTCTTATAGTACGTTGGTTGGCGAATACTATCTCTGTCTTTTTTCTGTCAGACGATCCTCATTTTGAATAAAAAACATGTTTATCCGGTGAGTCCTCTTTCCTGGCATCGTCTACTCATATGAAAGTGTCTGCTAGAGCCAACAGATCTCTTGTTGTTTTTGTCAGGAATCTGATTAGGTCAGCGTAAAGCTCCACTCGCCGATCTAGGCCTCTCTTGAGGGAAGAAACAACCATATTTTCATTTAGATATGGCAAAACATTCATAGGATGGACAAAATGTTTACTATAACTTTTTAATGACTCACCTCTTCGTTGGTAAAGGTCTATTATCGAGTTTTGCTTACGTCAGAGTTTCTTTTCACCTACAAATCTATTCTTGAAATCTATTCATAAACCTGAAAATTTGAAAATAGACACATTGGGAAAACTACTAAACCAGTAAATATACCCATTGAGTGTCATGCACAAAGTTTGACCGAGTATAGCATCGTTGGGGATAAAGGTCATCATCATGTTGCAGAATTGCTCTAGATGCCTTACGTGATGCCCTATTTCATCATACGCTTACATGTTGAAAGGATCAAATTTCCTTCATAGTTGACCTTCGAGAATGTTTTCCACAAACGGAGACTCCTTGAGGATGTACGTGGACATTCTTGGTCGTATATGATTATAATGCACGTCCTAGTCCTCCCTCGCCTTTGTGGAAGTGTTTGGCTGTATTTCATGCCTCAGTTCCTACTCTTTGGAACACTTCTTACCCACACTCTCTCCTTATCTTTCTATCTTATATCCACACTTGGAAGATCGATCTTTCCGGTTAGCTCGACTAACATTAGCCCCCAATTGTTGGTTGGCTCGGCTGTTTTGTCAAAGTTTGATCGTTAATCCGTGGACTGTAACTTTCATCCGGTGATGGTAGCATCCATGACATGTTTCTCGACGTCTCGTTCACATGCTACCAGCTTCTCAGGTTGTAGTTGTTGAATCTTCTGCTCCAATTGTTGGACCGTCGGCGTTACCGTCAGATTGTTTCTGGTCGCTTCTTGTACCATAGGGACCGTTAGACTTTCTGGTGCACGGGGCATAGTCTTTCGAATAGTCACGATTGGTGACTGTCCTACTTGGGGTATTGTCTCAATGTAGATTGCTTTTTCCCCTTCCGGGTTAGCGGCATTTGATTTTTCTCCACCGCTGAACCGATGCCCCGTTCTGCTCCGAAACATTCATCTCAATCTGTGATCTAGTTACAACCATGGTTCAGAAATCTTACTATTAAATGCCTTTTTTTAAGTTCCCACTAACGACGCCAATGGAAATATAACAAATATACTGCCATGTATAAAGTTTTATTAATCAGAGAAGAGAAAATTACATTTTTTTTTGTAGATTTCATACCTTTTTATACAATCCTCTACCGGTTTAGAATTACCACTTAATGCATATCTCCACTAACTTCGCATGTAGACTAACATTTATGATACGTGGCCTAAATTTATAGCCCTTAATTTAGTCCTCGTGCGTTTAGTAGGTGGACTAGTTATCTAATGATGCTTTCAACCGCTTCCTTAACCGTTCATTTTGATCGTAGAACTCGGTCGGTCTCGCCCGTGTTGTTTGCACACTCTGCTCGATTTACCGATTGGCTTTTATTATTTTTCTTTATTATACTTTCATTCAACTTTTTCCTCGCTCGGTGATGGTTACAATGTTTATCTTTGACGTTGGCTCTTGCTTGTCCCACTCGGTGATGTCAGTTTTTGTTTATTCTTCTCGGTGAAGGGTCTGCCTGAATTGGTTTCATTTCCTTGTCGTTGTCGCCATGGTTTCCGCAAAGTGATGACCCTCGACTACCTTACTAATCCATTGATCTCCCTGAGTTAGGCTTCGGTAAGATGATAATTTTCACTATCCTTGTGCGTAGCTTTAATCCACTTATTGTTTAAGATATATATAGTTCTGTTTGGTATTGTTCACGTCTTCTTACCATTTCCATCTACTCCGATACTGCCTAGTTTATTAGTCGATGTAAATATCTTCATCAAATAGTAGACGCTACATCTTCCTAAAATATAATCACGGCTAGACAATAGCTAAAATAAATGCGCAAAGTTGTCTCCATGATGAATCAACAACTTTGTTATCTTATCAACAAAAGCTGGGTTCATCCACAAAAATACAAGTTACCTCGAGATGTATAATAAAAGTCCATCTATTTAAACAAATAGCGTTCGCCGGAAGACCCAATCATGCTAAATAACATGGATGATCCAAGAGACATCCCATATATTATGGGCCAGGAGAGGATGTCTACAACATCACGACAAAAGACACCAAGACACTAAGATTGGTACGATGTGTTCCCCCACATTATGGACCAAATTTCTCAAGTTATTATGACATAATCTAAATATGTTTACTTGGAAGGCCAATGACGATACTATAGTCTTGATCGAGGTGCATAATCTTATAGTAAGAACAAACTTTTGAACAATAGAAAAAACGATCATACTCCCAAGACAAAGCAAAACTAATCATTGTAGAATTAAAAAACTCACCATAATGGGCCACATTTAAGAATCACATTATCTAGTTTGGACAAAAAATAATAGTGCTCATACAAAATAATAAAATAAAATGATAGATTGAGAATATACATTTATTTTATGGACTTTAGCAAAGCTTTCTAAAATACTATTTTCCATTACTTTGAATTAATCAACTTGTTGATGTAATATCTCGGAACAAGATCCTATTATTTATGGATGCATATTTTGGTTATAACAAAATACAAATATACGAGAACGATCGTGAATAAAAAATATTAATTACAAAGACAATATTTCATTTTGATAAAGTAATGTCTTGAGTTTAAATAATATATAGGATATATATGATATGCTCATAAAAACGTGTTTGTAAAATAGCTCAAACGCAACCTCTAGTCCTGCATCAACGTCATGTTGGTCACTAGTTGTATGAGGGAATATCAACTAGCCACCATGTTTCTCAAACTTGCGAAGAGTTTAATTTAAATCTAACTCCCGAAAAGTTCACATTTGACATCAAGTCCGACAATTTTTTAGGATTCATGGTAAACGAGAAGAGAATCAAGCAAATCCAACTTAGCTCACCAACTTGGCTTCCATAGACTTCTCGACGTAACACGAAGAGAAATCATATCTTTATAAAAAGGTTGGACATGTTAAATTAATTTATCTCTCATTCTTCGGATAACGTCTAACCTTTATTCTAAGTTATCAGGGACGTAGGAGGAAACTTTTACCAATATTAATAACTTTATTGTTTTCCCTTAAGTATTAACCAATCCCTAATCAAGGGAAGTCATATCCTCTGCCTTGTAATTATAGACTACGTTGTAAGCGTTGTACTCATAAGAAAATTCAATAAACAAGCTCGGGTAGTATACTACGTAAATAAATATCTACTAAGTATGGAAACAAGATACTTGTATTTGGAAAAGTTGGCACTCATTTTGGTGATGGTGGTCCATATATCGTTCCCCCTCCATATTATATTACATGATCGATATATTTAATAAATATTAACTAAATTTTACATCGAGCTAGATGACTACAATATCAACGTCTTGAACCATATTTAAAAATTAATGGATATGCACTAGCAGATTTATTAATTGTGTCACTAAAACAGACTAGTCCTTACAAATGATGACTAAATCGCTCTAGATCGTACAAAAGGATGGATGAAGCAATACCCAAGGCTCATGAGTAGGAATCTAAATAATCTCAGCGATAAACGACATTCTAAAACAATTAATCAAGCTCGGTTTTCCATGTACTAACAACAAGGTCGGATACTAAGCTATAATTATTGATCCACAAGAGTTTGGTTATTCACTGAATATCAAAGATACGTTCATCAAGCTTTACGGCTGGACGTAGCTAAGAAATACAACATCATCCTATATTTAAACGAGTTTCGATACTAGATAAATTTATACAATAATATCACATTTGACCAAATCCTTGTGGAGAATAATGACGAAGGAAACACATTAGTATCTTTAGCATGTGTGGTGCGACAACTGGTAGTAATCTTTCAAAAAAACCATCTATCAGCCAACCAAATAAGTTTTACTTTGACGTTTTGGCGAAAGTAGTCCTAATGATAGAATGATATGAATAGTGAATTCAACATATCTACCAAACATGTTGTAGTCGAGAGGGGGGAATTTTTATGTCTCAATTGTTAAATGTATCATAGGTGGTGACTTTATCGAGGTAAATACCATAATTATATATATTACAACCATGAATAACATGATTGTTGTTGTTACACAACCATGAATAATAAGATTATTTCTTATAAAACGATGAATACTATTGGTGTGGATAATAATTGCCTGAGGGTAGGCTAGTAATTTTAAGTGGAGTTTCAGGGTGGTGTATGGGTGTTTAACGGTGGTGTATGGGTGTTTAACGGTGGAGAGATAATTAAGCAGCTTGGTAGCAGTTAATTTTCATTACCCATAGTTAATGCTGGTGGTTGGGTATTTATAGTATGATGTTTGGGCCCTTATGGGCTTTCGGGTCATGTTTAATGGACCCGGGTCATGTTTAAAGACCCATGAGTTCTAAGCAGAAGGGCAGGTAGCTTAGTCAGGAAGTGTTTAGGTTTTTTAGTACTTTAGTCATAGTTCGAACAGCCTTAAGTTTACAGTGTTCAAAGTAATCTGTCCGGTCCAAATGATCTGTCCGATTTATGTCCTTGTAGCCTGTCCGGCATTCGGAGAGACTTAGACTGATTTACCCTTCCGGGGAGCATGTTGAATTCGGACTCATCAGGAGCCCCTTTTTTAGGTGTTTGAGCAAGTGTCCTTGTCAAAGAACTGAAAAACAGTTCGATTGTATGAAGTGGTTCTTAATCCGGACAGAGCTGTGGGTATACCCGGACAGATTAAACGTTACGAATTCCAAACGGTTTTTGCCAGAGTTAGTGGGACACGTGTCGCTCTCTGATTGGCCACTCCAGCCGTTTTTTCACCTTGAATTTCGCACCACCTTCTTTAACAAGTAACCTCTTCAATTGCCAATAGTGACATCAGCGCCGTCTTTTAATTATTGCCCAACTTTTCGGATTCTCCTAGGAATCAACTCCTTTTTTCAAATCTATTATAAATTCACATTCATTTTCTACTGTTTTACCATCTCTTTCAAATCTTACTCTGCAATTTTACTCAGAGCTTTCTCTCTCTAGAACAAAAATTCCCTTGGTTGTTTATGTTTACAGCAAGAACAGCATTGATTAAAGGTGGTTGGCTTAACCTTTCAGAGTTGGAGAAAGCGCAAAAGGTCGAAAAAGAAAGGCGAATAGCAGCAGGGCTACCATCATCACCAGTTGATAGACCGGTTGCTTCTGTTACAGAATCAGATCGAGGCTCATCCTCCTCCAAAGGTACCAAGCCCAAAAAGGTCTTTCAATCCACCCTTTCTCCCATAGTATCTGGTTCCTCAGTTCAGGAGTCAATACCTGCTGTTGAACCAGGAGTCACCGCTACAAGCGTTAGGAAAACCTCACCTTTTATAGCCATGGGGTCTGATTCTGACCACTCCCCGGAGAAGCTAGTCGTTAAGAGGCCTAGCCGGTTAGTCAAAGGACTGACCTCCAGAAATACTCCCTCAAAGTCGGGGGCAAAAAACAGTGACTCTGGGTCTGGAGTGCCCATTAGAGCTCCCCGGGAGAGGCTTTCCGGTCCTGAGGCCAGCAGCCCAGTACCCCCTAGAGAATCTTCTGCCTCAGAAACCCAACTTGAGGTGAGAAGTCAGATGAATACGGGCAGTCAACAGTCCGGAGGGCAGGCTATGCCAAGCTTCAATCCTCCCCGAACCACTTCCACAGAAGTCCCCCCAACAATTATGGAGGAGAGAATGGAGGACTCTACTGAAGAGGTCCCCTTTGAGTCCGAGTCCTCCGGACAGGCTGATACCACTGCTGTTGCTGCCCAAAAGGGCAAAGAAAATTTGTATCTGAGGCATCTGGACCTGCCGGAGTGCCTTGAGGGGAGAGTGGGGCCGTGCTTCCACAAAGTCGAGCTTAAGTACCTCTTGGCCTTGCATAAGACCAAGTATGCATTCATCCATACCTCTGATCTGGGTAGAATGCGCACAAAATGGGGGATCCCTGAAAACGTGAAGATAAGGATCCCCATTGATCCGGAGACCCCAATGGACTGTAAACGAAACGAGATAGTCTTCTTTACGGAGCTATTTAACTGGGGGCTCAGGTTCCCACTAGACCCGGAGATCGTGCGCTACTTCCACCTGGTCAAGCTCTGCCCAACACAGCTAAGCCCCAATGGTTGGTTCACCTTAATGTCATGTATCATGGCGTCTAGGTTATCTGGGATCCCTCTTCCTATGGAAGAGTTCGCAGCAGTGGCCAACCTATGCAAGCATAATCAGTTCCCCTTCTACCATTTCAACATGGGGAACGATCTCAAGGCTGTTGATGATCTCCTGGAATCGGAGAGTAAGTGGAGAAGCCAATTCATGTTCGTTAGTGGTGCCTGGGAAAACGGCAAGAAAATCAAGGCCGGAGAGAACCCAAGCCTCCTCAGGAGTAGGTGGAGGAGTGACCGTAAGTTTCTTAACTTGAGTCTCTGTCCGTTTCTTTTTTTTTTTAAGTTAAGTTTATATTAACCAATTTTTCTTCTGTTCTATCAGAGCTGCCAAAGGAGTTCGGGGACTACCTGAAGGCCGGACAGACTACCTGTGGTAAAATCAATGCTTGGGCCGCAGAGAATTGGGAGAATCGATTCCACAAGGCCTTCACCCCTGGGAATCTAGCAAGGTCTCATCTGTGGAACACCATAGGTCGGAGAGACCTAACTTGGGAGGAGCTCACCACCCAGCCTGATGAAGACACTGTGCTGAGAAGGTCCCACGAACTGGATGGGACACTCTACCTGCCTGCCCGGGCCAAAGCCCCAAGCAAAATGAAGGGCAGAAGAAAAGGCAAGAAGGTGGCAGGTGATGCTGAGAAGGATGCCCCAATAGATCCAGAGGGGCCAGCCCAAGTTCAAATTGATGCAACCCTCTTGCAGGTGGTGGAGCAGGAGACCGAGAGGCAGGAAGTAGACCTTCCAAAACCTCCAAGGGCTCCCAAGAGGACTCGCAAGCAAGCAAGTGAAAGCGCTGACCGGGTAGTTAAGAAGAAAAAGACTTCACAAGGAGATGAGCTCGCTCTCCGGGATCCGGAGCCCTCTTTTCCCACTGGCCCTTCAGACCCAATGCTGGCCGAAGAGATCCCCGGAGAGTTTCACACTGATGAAGTCGAGGGGGGAGAGCTCAACTTGGATGAAGTGGACATCACCGGTCTGGGCGGGCTTGGTGAATATTTCCTTGGCCTGCCCAGAGACGAGTTCGCAGGGCCCTACATCCCTCCGAGCAGCTCCAATACGGTCAACTTTAACGGTAAGAATTTCATGGTTTCTAGTGAGAATGACACTATTGCCCATTCCCTGCTTAGTAATGTGCAACCAGTTCTTACACTGGAAAGACAAGTCTGGAGCCAAGCAGACACCATCAAAGACCTCAAGTCTGAGAAGGATAAGTTGTCCGAAGACCTCGGCATTGCTACTACCAATGCTGATTTACTCAAGGAAGCACACGAGGAGCTGAAGAGGAGTCATGATGAGAGCAACACAAAAGTTGCCACCCTAGAGCAAACCATAAAATATCTCTAGGAGAAGTTGTCTGGTATGGAAAAAGATCTCACGGTCTCACGGGGAGAGACCACTGCAAAGGAGAAGCTCATCACCAACCTGACCACTTACAAGATTGCTTTGGAAAATGCAGTGACTCAGGCTGCTGAAGAGAAGGCTGCTTTGGTAAGGGACCAAGAGGCCACAATCAAGGCTAAGATCAACGCCTATGCCAGGGAGATGATACAAAGCGAAGAGCTAATGATTCAAAGGATGAAGTCTGATATGGTTCTCCTTTTTCACGAAAAATTCCCGAAGAGGACACTGGGGGACTTATGGCTCTATGTGGATGATGATGACCTTCCATTTTATACTATGGTTGATGAGGGATTTTCCGGTGAGTCCTCTTCTGATAATGAAGAGAAAACCGGAGAGAGCCCATGTGAAGAGGAGAATGATCCCAAGGGCAAAAAAGTGGTCGAAGGGGGGAGCGACATCAAAGGCAAGAAGGTAGACGAGGGTGAGCCATCTTCAAAGGCTCAACCTTAATTTATGGTGTACTTTATTTATCTTTTACTCAAACTAAAGTCCTTGGAAGGCCAAGGCACTATTTTTGTTGTGGTGTCCGGTATTATTCGGACAGATTTTTTGTACTGTGCCCTAACTTGTTCAAAAGTCCTTGGAAGGCCAAAGCAATTTTAAGTTGTTGAATGAATGTTTCTATTTTGCTCAATCATCATCTTCTTTCATTTATTTGTTTTAGTTTAGATAGCTGGAATTTAAGTAGCTTTGAATTATTGCATTGTGAGAGTGTTAAGATTCTCCGGCTTAGAGTTTAAATAGCCCTTAGACCTTTTAGTCCGGGTAGTATGACAAGAGATAGAATTTTAAAAATACTTAGAAAATTTTGAAGAAGGCATCAAATTTCATTGAAAGCTCTCCATGCCACCGAAGAGGGGAAGGTATGCCCCCAAATATTTACATGGATGTTTAAACAAGTAAATATTTACACAAGTGTTATTCCAAGTACATTCGAAGATGTTCAATATTCCAAGGGTGAGTTAAAAACCTGCCATCTTTGTCTTCCAACCAATAAGTCCCAGGCTTGATTCTTTCAACTACAGTATACGGACCCTCCCAGGTTGGGGCCAGCTTTCCGAAGAGCTTTTCCTTAGTATGCAAGAAGACCTTCCTTAATACTTTGTCCCCTGGTTGGAAATCTCTTCTTTTAACCTTAGAAGCAAACCTGCTTCTCATCAAGCCCTGATAGTGTGCCACCCTAAGATGAGCTTTAACCCGTCTTTCTTCCATCAAATCAAGTTGATTTCTAATTTCCATTTCATTAGCGTGTCCGGAGAAGTTGTGAATACGAAAGGAAGGGAGTGTTTTCTCTATGGGGGCTACTGCATCCATTCCATAGACCAAGGCAAAGGGAGACTCTTGTATTGCAGCCCCAGGCGTTGTCCGGTAGGCCCACAAGACCTCTTGCAGATAACTAGGCCACTTCCCAGCAGCCCCTTCTAGATTCTTCCTTAAACCGGACAGTATAGTTCTATTAGCCACTTCAACCTGCCCATTGGCTTGTGGGTGGAAAGGTGAAGAAAAGTAGTGTTGTATACCCATTGAGGCACAGAAGCTTTCCATTTATCTATTGTCAAACTGTGGCCCATTGTCTGTCGTTATCTTTTGTAGGACACCGAATCTGCAACATATGTTGGACATAATGAATTTTATGACAGCTTTCGATGTTGTCCCTGCCAGGGGAGCTGCTTCTATCCACTTTGAGAAGTAGTCAATGGCTACAATTATAGTTTTACGCCCTCCGGACGCCACAGGGAGAGGCCCAACCAAGTCCAATCCTCATCGAGCAAAAGGGACGGACTCAGAAATTGACTCCAAAGGAATGGCTGGTACAGGAATTTCATTGCTGTACCTCTGGCATGGGTCACACCTTCTTACCAGCTCCTTAGCATCTTTCATGATTGATGGCCAATAGTATCCGGAGAGTAACACTCTTCTTGTTAAAGCTCTGAATCCATAATGGGTTGATCTCTCACCATCATGCAATTCGGAGAGGACCACTTGTGACTCATTATCCCCTAAACAACGTAGGAGAGGTTTACTATAGGATTTTTTGTACAACACTTCTCTCAACATAATGAAACCACGAGCCTTGTGTTTCAATGTTCTGGCTTGTGACTTATCTGAAGGCATAATACCATCGGACAGATATTGTATGAGAGGAGATCTCCAGTCTTGAGGCCGACTCACTTGTATTTCAAAAACTTCCTCTTTTCCACCCTCACTAAGTTGAATAGAAGGGCTTTCAAGCACATGGATCCATGGGTAGGACTCCGTATATGCTATTGTTGCTAATGAGTCTGCTAGCTCATTTTCTGCCCGGGGAATGTGCTAATAGACAACAGCTTTAAACTTAAGTGCTTCATTTTTGAGGAGGAGTAAATATTTTACCAACTGCTCCTTTCTAGCCTCAGATTGGCCTAAGGCATGGAGGACAAGTAACTGGGAGTCACTTAGAAGCTTGACCCTTTTAGCCCCACAGATGTGGGCCAACTTTAACCCAGCTATAGATGCTTCGTATTCGGACTCGTTGTTAGACGCCCTGAAAGCAAAACAAATAGCTTGGTACATGCTGTCCCCATATGGGGAAGTGAGACATATTCCTGCACCATATCCCATGGTGCTAGACCCTCCGTCTGTTCGGACAATCCACACTTTCTTGTCTTTTGAATTAGTAGGTTGCTCTGAATCCCTATCGGAGTGGAATTCAACCAGAAAATCAGCCACAGCTTGGGCTTTTACTGCTGTCCGGGGAGCAAAGTCTATGTCGAAGTCCCCCAACTCCACTGACCACTTCGTCATTCTGCTTGAAATGTCTGCTTTTTGAAGGATATTCTTTAAAGGGAAAGATGTTCGGACGACGATAGGATGAGCCTGAAAGTAAGGCCTCATTTTTCTTGCAGCTATCACCAGAGCTAATGCCAGTTTTTTGAGTTTCAAGTAACGCCTCTCAGCATCAATCAAGCTTTTGCTGATGTAGTACACTGGGTAGGGACAACCATCGACCTCTCTTACCAACACAGCACTGATGGAACAACTTGAAACGGCCAGATACACAATAAGAGTCTCCCCGTCAACTGGTTTGAACAAAGTTTTGGGAGAGGAGAGATGTTTCTTGATTTCATTGAACGCTTCACCACACTGTGGGGTCCATTCGAACCCCTTTGCACCCTTCAAAGTTTGAAAGAATGGAGCACACCTGTCCGAAGACCTGGAGATGAATCTGTTCAAGGCAGCCAATCTCCCCGTTAATCGTTGTACTTCTTTAATGTTTCGAGGAGGCTTCATCTGGAATAAGGCACTGAGTTGGTCCGGGTCGGGCTGTATTCCATGCTCACTTATGATATACCCTAAGAACTTCCCGGACTGCACTCCGAACACACACTTTTCAGGGTTTAGTTTTAAATTCACTTTTGCCAAGTTGGCAAAAGTTTCTTGGAGATCGGACAAGTGCAACTGCTCATCCACGCTTTTCACCATCATATCGTCAATGTAAACCTCCATATTTCTTCCGATTTGATCAGCAAATGCCTTGTTGACTAACCTTTGATAAGTAGCCCCAGCATTTTTCAAGCCAAAAGGCATCACCTTGTAGCAATGTAGACCCCTATCAGTGACAAACGTGGTATGCTCTTGATCTTTTGGATCTACTTGGATCTGATTGTACCCGGAGAAGGCATCCATGAAGGAGAGCAGCTTGTTCCTAGAAGTAGAGTCTACTAACTAATCTATCCGGGGAACCGGATACAAATCTTTTGGGCAAGCTCTATTAAGATCTGTGAAGTCAATGCACATGCGCCATTTGCCATTTTTTTTTACCAGGACAGGATTGGCAGTCCACAAAGGGTATTGAGATTCTTTAATATGCCCCATCTTTGTGAGTCTGTCAACCTCTTGTATTATGACATCAGCCTTTTCTTTAGAGAAAGCTCTTCTCTTTTGAACCACTGGTGCCACATCTCTCCGGACAGATAGGTGATGGGATATCACCTCTGATGGAACTCCAGTAACATCAGCATTGCACCAAGCAAAAGCGTGTTGATGGTCTTTCAAAAATTTCAACATCTCTTGTTTCAATATTGGTGGCATCTTGGACCCTATCTTGACACTTTTGTCTTCTTCCAAACAGTGTGTTTCAACCTCTTCAATTGGGATCAACACTCCAGGGGTCTCTCTGGGGTCATCGATTTCACCCTCACCCCCAGAAAGACCCTCAAACTGCTATTGATCGTTTAGACGGACTGCCCCCAGCGTTCGTGGAGCCAAGGCAGTGCAATAGCATTCTCTTGCAATCTTTTAGCTGCTCCGGACAACCCCAATCTTTTAGAGAGCCAAGATCTCCCTAGAATAGCATTATAGCAAGTGGGACAATCCACCACGATGAAGAGTATTCTAACCATTTTCTTGAAAGGGCCCCTGCCCAATAACACTTCTTCTTCAAACTCCCCGATCACATCGGCTGAGCTGCCCGTGAAACCCATGATTGACCTGTCCGACTTTTGAATCACAGCTGGATTTTTCATTTTCTTGTAAGTGGTTAGGAAAAGGATATTGGCAGAGCTTCCAGTATCCACCAGAATTCGCCTTATCTCATTGCCCCCTATAGATGCTCCTATGACAACATCATCCTCATGAGGGCCAGCAATATCTCTCAAATCATCCTCATCAAAGACTATGAATGGAAATGAGTTTGGTGATTGATAAGATGTCATTCCTCCTTCTAGCTGGGAGGCTAAATTATGAACATGCCTCTTTCTTGAAGAAGCAGTAGGAGCTGTCATAGTGTCCCCTCCGAAAATCGTCAGTGACTCGAAGAATTTAATGAGCCCGGAGACCGTCCTAGAACACTCCTCTATAGCACCCACCCTATTTCGTGTTGGATCAGGATCCAAGTATTCAGATTCCACATCAAACCTTTCAACTATTACCATGGCCCCCTCCGGGGCAGCATTACTTGGACCAACCCGGTGAGTGTTGTGAGGCCTGTTGCCTCCTCTTCTTTTAACGTATGCTCCTAACTTTCCCCTTTCAATCAAGTTTTGAACCTCTTGTTTCAACGCTATGCAATCATCAGTGGTATGGCCAATATCATTGTGGTATTGGCAAAAGGAGTTGTTACGATGCTCTCTCGGAGACTGCAAGGTTGCTGGTCTCCGGTAGTGCACCTCATCTTTTGTTTTATCGAAAATGGTGGCCACGCTTTCTTTGAGCTCTACGAACCACTCCGGTTGGACCCATGGCCCTCTTTTGTTTCTGGATTGTTGACTTTGAGCAGGACCAGCTGGTTGAGACTGAGCTTTTGCCCTACCATGTCCCTGTCCGGTTTCTCTTGCTTTGTTCCCGGACTGGTTTTGATTTGGAGTTGGTGTCACCGGGGTGGATCTCACCTGTCTGTGCACCCTGGTTTTCTTTGTTTCATCAACGTTTATTTGCTTGCCAACTTGATTTAGCAATCCCCCCCAGGTCATGGCCTTCTTTCTGGTCACCGAATCAGCCATATTGCCTGGGTTCAAACCTTGCCTTAGGGATGCTATTGCCACTTGTTTGAAGCAATCAGCCAACCCATTCTTTGTGTTTACAAAACGACTTATGTACTCCTTCAAGGACTCATTTGGCTCCTGGGCACAATGGATTATTGTGTCTCCATTGCCCTTCAGCTCCTTAGTCCCTACAAACTGCCTTCGAAAGGCCACCCAAAACGTATCAAAATCTTTAATACAACCTTGAGGCAGGCTGTTGTACCACTTCAGAGCACTCCCCGTAAAAGATTGGGAGAATGCCCTACACAGTAGTTTATCATCGTCATCAAAGTTCATCATGAAGTTCTTGAATTGCTCCAGATGATTGTCCGGATTAGTACTGCCATCGTACTTCTCCATCTTAGTACTGTCAAACCTCTTGGGGAGGTTTCCGGACAGGATTTTAGAAGACAGTGGAGACTGCCTCCAATTCCTTCCACGACTGAACACAGTATCCTCATTGGGAGTTGCAAAGATACCTGGCTCATCGTGGAAAGCAAAGGGATCCATCAGCATCTTGTCCATATACCTCCGGTGGTGAGAAGACCCCTTTCCAATATGCCTTTTCATTCTTCCATGGTGATCTCTTTTTCTTGAATATTTCTTAACCTGCTTTTGCTTTTTCTTGGTTCGACCCTCATCGCTGCTAGAGGACAAGGATTTTTCATTTCCCTCACTGTCCGAAGAGCTGCCTGAAGATTCTGAGCTTGAGTCAGAGCTCTCCACAGGCTTGGACCGGTGAGACTTTTTAGAACTGGCATGTGTCTTTTTGGTACTCACATGAGTTTTCGAAGCCTCAGGCTCTCTAGGGTTGTCGGTATGATGAGCAGCTGATGCTTTGGATTTTTCTTTCACGCCTATCTTGGCCTTCTCAGCCTTCATAGCTTCTATTTCAGCCCTCAGCCTGTCATACTCTTCGATAGTGTATTCGTCATTCTCTCCCACCACTTCGAGCAAAGCTGGTGGCACTTCTGGATTGTCCGGATTCATACGGACAGAATATCTTGGCAGGTTTTGAATGCTGGATTCAGGCACCTCTCTCCTCCCACTGTGGTTGCCAATTTGGTGTGGATAATAATTGGCTGAGGGTAGGCTAGTAATTTTAAGTGGAGTTTCAGGGTGGTGTATGGGTGTTTAACGGTGGAGAGATAATTAAGCAGCTTGGTAGCAGTTAATTTTCATTACCCATAGTTAATGCTGGTGGTTGGGTATTTATAGTATGATGTTTGGGCCCTTATGGGCTTTCGGGTCATGTTTAATGGACCCGGGTCATGTTTAAAGACCCATGAGTTCTAAGCAGAAGGGCAGGTAGCTTAGTCAGGAAGTGTTTAGGTTTTTTAGTACTTTAGTCATAGTTCGAACAGCCTTAAGTTTACAGTGTTCAAAGTAATTTGTCCGGTCCAAATGATCTGTCCGATTTATGTCCTTGTAGCCTGTCCGGCATTCGGAGAGACTTAGACTGATTTACCCTTCCGGGGAGCATGCTGAATTCGGACTCATCAACTATGACTAAAATAGTCATGGTGATAGTAGGATATGATTATTTGATTTAGCATATGTATTTCACATGATAGAATCGAGGGGAGACGAGAAGTTTATGCCACAATTGATAAAATTATCCCCGATATTGGTGAAAGATTCTCTCCAAGGTGTCCGTGAAAGTATTCATAGAGATAGAATGATATGATTAGTCGATTCAACATATGTATTGCACATAATGCAATCATGGGGATATTTATGTCCGAACTGATAAACTTACTCTGATGGAGACCTTATCGAGGAAAATGACAGATTTATTTATGTTATACACCCTAAAAACATGATTTTTGTTGTTATACAACCATGAATATATGATTATTCCTTATAAAACTAGGAATACAATGACTAAAGTAGCTATAATGATACAAGGATATGATTAGTGTATTGAATATATGTTATGCACAAGATGCACTCGGTGGAGGACATGGTGGGATAGTGAGAAAAGTTTAGGCCTAAACCCATGGGCGGATCCAGGATTAGAATTTAGGGTGTGCCAAAAATATCATTGAACTAAAAAAAGTTCGAGTAATATATATTCAAAATACATTGATATGCTATTACAACTAAATATGAAAATCTATTTCTAGTCTAAACGTAATTGCATTACTCATGCCTTGAAAGCGCTTGATAATATCTCGATCATCGATTGTAGCAAACACTTATTTCTCCACAAATGTCACTAAGCTATCATTAAGCCATGGATTAGACATTCGATTTCTCAACTCATTCTTCACATATTTCATACTTGAAAATACTCGTTCAACACTTGCGGTGGCCATCGGGAATGATAAAGCTAGCTTTAAAAGCTTGTACACAAATCCAAACGTTTTGTGCTTTTTTGTACGCACAAGAGTCCTACATAGATCCGAGATACTCTTCAAATCAGAAAAATTATCGTCCATCTTCATACACTCAATATAAGTCTCAAGTTGGTTAGACAACTCTTTATCACTAACATCCACAAAGTCATTTGGTTATAATCTTGTCAACCTCACAAGTGAGTTAGTGTCAAAACCTTGAAATGAAGAAAAAGGATTAAAACATACCACACAATTTAACAACTTAACATTTTTCGGGTGTAAATCGATCATTCAACTCTTGCATTACACAATCTATGACATGTAAAAAACAATCATTCTTGAAATGATTGTGATTTTTAAAAAACGTAGCAAGTCTTTTGGATTTATTACCTTGCACATACCTCGACTCCACGTCGGGCACATCAACTTCAAGATTACCACAAGAACCCACAACTTTTTCATAAAATGGTTCCCATCAACAACTTTGTAGGAAATACTAGAAACACATTAACATACCCGATTCTCAAATTGATTTCTTAACATAGTATAAAATACTAAAAACACATTGGCATGCCTAAAATCAAAGGATTCCACTGCTTCAGTACTGCGTTTTTTATGTTTGTAAAGAAAATAGGTGATTTTGATTGAGGAGGAGAGGGTAGATGAGGCTTCTGCGTTTGAGGAGAAAGAAAGAGAGAAGCGGATTACACTACTTCAGTGCTGCGTTTTTTATGTTCGTAAAAGAAAATATGTGATTTTGATTGAGGAGGAGAGGGTAGAGGAGGCTGTTGCATTTGAGGAGAGAGAAAGAGAGAAGCGGTTGCGTTTGGAGGGAGATTTTTTATGTTTATAAAGAAAATATGTGATTTTGATTGAGGAGGAGAGGGTAGATGAGGCTTCTGCGTTTGAGAAGAAAGAAAGAGAGAAGCGGATTGCACTGCTTCAGTGCTGCGTTTTTTATGTTCGTAAAAGAAAATATGTGATTTTGATTGTGGAGGAGAGGCTAGAGGAGGCTGTTGCGTTTGAGGAGAGAGAGAGAGAAAGAAACGACTGCGTTTGGAGGGAGATAGAGATAGGAGTTGCTACGTTTGGGGAGAGAGACAACAGAGGGCTGCTGCGTATTTTGTATTTGTGTAGATTTAGGGTTTAGTTGGGGAAATAAGGAAGGAAAAGAAAAAAACGAAAAAAAAATTAAGAAAAATAAAGGAAGAAAAATAAAAAAATAGAAGATTTTTTATATTAGTGTAGATTTTGGGTTTAGTTGGGGGCAAAATAAGAAAGAAAAAAAAAATTAGGGTTTAGTTGGGGGCAAAATAAGAAAGGAAAAAAAAGAATAATTTAGGGTCGTCCAAGGTTTGAACTCTTGACCTCAAGGTTAAAAACAGAACACCCTTACCATTACACTACACTTATTTTTAGATTTTAGGGTGGTCCATGGCATACATGGCCACCCCCTGGATCCGCCCCTGCCTTACCCGATAAACTTACCTCAATTTTAGGTGAAAGTTTATCTCCAACATCTAGGTAAAAATAGTCAAAGTGATAAAAGAATATGATTACTGGATTCAACAATATGTATATGTTATGCAACCATAAATACCATGAATGTTGTTGTTATACAACCATGGATAATAAGATTATTAATTATAAAACCAGAACTAATAGTACTAACATATTGGTTTATATTACTCTTGTGAATAATATTGTTCATGTTATTTTTTACATTATTAACATATGCTACAACTACTACAAAACATATCATGATTTTTACAAGATGTTTTATGTTAAATATTTTATTCGAAACTATACTCTCATATCTTTACCGTCATATATGGTTTAGATACGTTGTTTTATAAATACGTAAATAGACTAACGTGATATATCTTAATAAAAATTTAGTTTTGTACAGCTTCTCTTACGAGAAAAAACATAATTTTGTCTAACAATTTTATTTTGATATAAATGTTTTTTATTAGTACATAAACATGTTGATATGTGCAACCACATATAATATTAATATAAAATTGTTTTGAATAAATACATAATAAATTTTCAAAATTGATACAAAGTATGTTGATACAACATCGACAAATTCGATGCATATTACGAGAAAAACTATAATTTTATATAACAATTTTATTTTAATATAATATTTCTTTGTTAGAAACTAGAGTCGTAACTCTTTAAAAAAATATATGAAATTCGTATTTAAATAATTTTAATTCGTTACTTTTTCTTTAAAAATTGATTTTTAATATATGGATTCAAAATGGAATTTCGAAAACCATTAAGAGAATAATCATATATTATTTGCATCCGTATATTTTATCACAATTTACATATTTTTAACCAATGCATAGTAAAATTTCAAATTTATCTAAAATATATTAGTACATAATCATTTTTGTTGTGCGACTATTATGATAAAACCTAACTTTGTCTAAAAAAATATTTTTAAAATATAAATTAGACGCTTAACTCTTCGTCCCTAAATAAATATAATAGTGTTAAATGGGCTGAATAATACGAAAAAATTAAAATATATATCCATTAAAGAATATATAAATGATAATCGTTTGAAGCTTTATTTCAAATTATGTTATATATAAATAGGTTTATAACAGTATATATAGCGATGTGTTGTTGCGGAGATGTAAAAATTATAATTTGAAGACAAAAATATAAAATTATTCATAAAAAATATTGTATTTTAAGTAAAATAACAAAGAAATCGCCAAGTAGAAAAACTACTATTTTCCAAAGAGAAGTTATATTTATTGAGGATCTTTCTCTTATTTATATCTCTCTTATTTATATCTCTCTCCTCGTTCATGTGCTTTACAGTGATCTTTATTTCCAAAACCTACAGTCATAACTCCATCTACATCATGGAACCTGAATTTATGACAAAGTTGTTTGGTGGTATGACTTATTTCGTTGTAGTGGCATTAATTTGTGGCTTTAACTCTTTCCTTTTTGGATTGCGCTCGGTCTTCTTCACCCGCGTACTCGACCGAACGTATTTCAATGGTCTCCTTGTTTGGTTTTAGTGATGCGCGGGTCCGAACGTGAACTTTGTAGTTCTCTACCACTAGTTCAGATGATTTAGCTCGACTTCCTCGTCGAGTTAGCCTTACTTTACCGCTACTTGAATTATTGACAAGTTCGTCCGGTTTTACCATTGTCGACCTTCTTTATTGTAGTTATTTTAGCTTTGTGTTATCGCTCTGCTCTTTGTTATGCGCTCAGATTACTATCGCACTCGGGGTCATCTTTCACACTTTAAGTATATTCATCTGCTCGGATATCTTCATTTCTTCTATCCGAGGAATACCCCGTTATGATAATGCAAACTCAAAATATTATAAACATAAATAAAATTATATTTCCTACTATGTAAAAACAAATTGGTTAAATAAATGCCTTAAATAAAATAAATATGTTCATACAAGTACTATGTAATAGTTTAACAAACTCATATATTATAAACACAAATAATATTCTTTTCACTGTTGATTCGTTTTTAAAAAAATCACTAAAATCATAAATTTATGTACTTATATAAATATTTTTCAAAATATATTCTTTTCTAATTAAAATAAATTAGGCTGCTTCACTCCCAATTCAGTTTGTGATGTGTATAGATCAAGATAATCGAAAGATAATTGTAAAGCTACGTAAGTTTTGTTTGATTCACTAAACATTATTTATGCTTTGCATTTAATCTTTCGGAAATCATCTACATTTGAGAAATGTGATCGTCTGCTTACGACGATACTCAATCGAAACTCATATGTACTAGGTGTGACACCAATCCCTCACCTTCTCGTATTGGCTCATTAGAGTGCAATGAGTAGAGATAATGTTAGTGAAAAGGGTGAAAAAGAAGAAAGTGGAGAAAACTCGAGTGTCCGAATTTGAAGACCAGATATTTCTAGAAAATTACTTTTCCTAGATATCACATATATACGGGTATTTGGACGATGATGGGTTACTTAGATTTAGAGAGAGGTATGAGATACCTGAGAATGTTACATGAAGGGTGCCATCAGTCAGTGAGCAACCATACCAAGCCGGAGAAAATAAAACCTGCTTATTCACAACTGTCTTTGATTGGGGGCTTCACCGACTTTTAACCATGCTAATGGGTGGATAATGCTCCTTAGTAGAGAGCAGAGCTCACACCTTCTAGTGATTAAGACTTCTCTAGTAGATCTGCTGCTAGCCATTGACGTAGCTAAGCTTCCAAAATCCCATTTCTTCTATACCTAACTAACTAGCATAAAAAAATTGTCGAGCTCTCTTCATCAGATAAAAATCAGAAGAATTTATATATGTTCGTGTCAGGAAATTGGGAACATGAAAAAACCATATTGAATCTCCAATTAGAGAGAAGGTAGAAAGTAAAGTGTAAGCGTCAGTAGCATAATTTGTATAGTTAACTTCTTAGATAGTGGATTTATTTTTCATGGATTGTGTATGTAGGTGAAGGAGCCAATCAGGAGTGGATTAAGGAGGCTTTGTCAAAAGAGTATAAGAACCCATTGGTTCAACTCGGTAATCTAGCGAGTTCTACTTGGTTGCAGGAGCACACACTCCTCTTTACCCATGTGAATTATCTCAAATCTTGTATATGGCGAGTACCAGAACTGACATTTACAAAAGACGGCAGAGTGATGACGGCTAACATCATAAAATCCTCTGTAGAGTGCATTGGAGCACTAATGAAGAAAATATATCAACAAACGAATAATGTTGGGGTTTGGGTTGCAGGGCCACATACCCGAAGAGTAAGAGAAGAATAGGGGTCTTCCTCATTCCCTTGTCAGATTGATGGACAAGGGGGGTGTTGGCTATTCAAGGAGTCAATAAGGTGGACCAGCATGAGAAAAATATGGTACCCAAGCGCAATGATGATGATGATGATGATGATGACTCAACTACTTTGGTGAAAACATGGCTGAATAAGCCAAAGTTGGTGCTTGATACCATCCCTCCCGCAACACGAAAATTACGGTTAATGGATGATGAAAGTATAAGTTGTGACGCAATGCAACAAAAACCCTTCGACCCTTGTGTGCAACCATCAATAAATAAAGACCGAAGGAAGCGACCGGACGTGGTTGCCCTTGATGAAGATCAATCAAACGAGAAAGAGGACCTCATAGAGGATATTGACGACGAGAGATGGGATCCAAAGAAGGTGATTCCAAAAGATACAGCATAGAAGATGGAAACTTTATGAAAACATCAACTGTTCATTCCTCAAGAGTGCTGGGACGAGCCAAATGAATGTCCCCATGGATGAACTACTACCGAAGAGGATTTTCATACCCCGTCTGTCGATGCTGATGTTTGAGCAACTCAAATGCATTCCTAAGATGTCATATTATGATGGAATGCATATGAGTGATATCCTACAACATCAGGTCGAACTCGCCATCGAGGTCAAAATAGATCGCTAGTTAATACTTAATATACACAAGTTATGCTGAGACTAATCGTATATACTTGGCAGTTGCATCACAATTCGGTCGCGTTGTCCTATCGGCAAATGTCTACTACTGACTTAGAGGCGATGGAGAAGTGGAAGCCAGAGCCTATGCTGTTTGGGCGAGAAGAAGTACAAAGAGTTTTCTGCTAGTAACACTACCCTACTAGCTCAGAACGATATCCTGGTCCAAAGGAACGAGAAGTTAATCGCATAGAGCTCGAATCTACTAACACAAAATATGGCGCCAGAAAAAGGGTGGAAGATCACGTCGAACGATTGGCTAGGATGACATTAGAGAATAGTGATCTTAAGGGTAGAGTGAAAAATGCATAGAGGGAATTGTATTTTTAACGAAAACAATGGAAAAATAAGCTTAAAGCCACGTTGGATGAGAGGGAGGCCCAAGTGATGGGTGTCGTCATGGACATGATAGCGAGGAAAAAAATATGGTGTATATGAGTTGTGAGCTTTGAATCCTGCCATGAAGTTCGAAATGCTGAGTCATTTGGTAGAAATTCTCGTTCCTCCTAATTCTGAATGTGCTCATGTGGGATGGGACACCGGGATATCTACGGAAAGGGGAAAGGGTACTGAAGCTCGCCCAACCTTCGTGGTTCCTGTCTTTACCGACCAGCCAATCCAAAAGGTATTGAAGCTCGCCCAATCGTCGTTATTCCTGCCTCGACCGACCCTGCCAATATTCCTCTTGCTGCCAACTCTTGAAGTATCCAATTTATATGTAATACTGACGTGAAACTTTGAACCTACAAACCTGAATGTTAATTAATTTTTGTGCTTTGACGAACTTTTGGACATGGTGGAAGTATAACATCAATTATACTTTGTTTAAATTATATATTTTTGGGTTGAATGTGGATAGATGCCTGTTTGGGTGATTATTACTCTGTTTCTTTCCATATTCTATTTGGAGATGTATTTATTACTTATTATATAGTTTGCTGGCGAATCCTTACAAGATCGAGCTTAGTAAATCTCATTACGTAGCCCGTAGCGTGTCTGATTGGCCTGATCATTGACCTGTTTGCTATTTATAAGGATGGAGCATACATAATAAACACATAGACTGGAGAAAGCATAAAATATATTAAAAAGGAGAATAATAGTTCAGATTCCTCATTAAAAAATCCTCTCGTGCAACCAGGGAAAAAAAGAGCACATCATTAATATTATAAAGATTGGTGATAAGCTTCACTCTATCCTGTGGAAATAACAGTGTAAAGCCAATCCGAATTAGGATCTAATTTACCGGCCGCTCGGTCATCTGACCCTTGGAACATCTTCTTCATTACCAAGTATTCAATCTTGAAAATGCGTGGTCTTAACCGAGAATTAAGTCGTTCCCTTACCAGAATCCGACAATGTTCAGCACGAACACGTGCTTGGTCACGTCGCTCTTCTCAGAGGTCAAGAGTTTTCGCTCGTCTTACCAAATTGGTTTCTTGCTCATGATTCTCAACTCGATACCTCGACACGATGATCTCTGCTACTGCTTCACAGTCGTAGACGAGGGCGAATGGGGTGTCGTCCGTTGTAACCCAATGGGTAGTCCTATATGCCCATAATACCTCAACCAACTTGTTTGGCCATTTTCCTTTAACTTCATCAACTTTATTCTTGATCCCTTCTGAGGTCGTTATTTTCTTCACTTTAACTTGTTTGTCGGCCTGAGGGTAGTACGATATAAAGAAATGCTTCTCAATCCCATACCTCTTGTAAAAGGTTGTTACAACCGAATTCTGGAACTGAGGGCCGTTATTTGTCATGAAAACAAGTGGTATGTCATACCGAGCAAGAATCTGATAGTGAATGAAATTGCATACTTGTTGTGCTCGGTCTGGAATAAGGCCTTAGCCTCAACTATGATAATTAGGAATTGCTTTTTTCTAGTCTCCATTGGGAGTGGCCTGACAAGGTCGATCCCCACTTATAAAAGGGGCATGGAAAGGGGAGAGCCTGCATAGGTTCACTTGGCATATGTCTGGTATTAGTAAATTCTTGGCATTGATGACATTGCTGGACCAAATTCTCCGCTTCGACTGCTAACTTTGGCCAATAGTATCGAGCTAAAAGAAATACTCGAATTAAGCTTCGATATCCAGAATGAGCCCCTGCTTCTCCAGTGTGCAAGTCGTGCAGAACACAGCTCGCCTCAGCTCGGTCGAGGAATCAAAGTAGTAGACGAGTGGCTATCTTTATGTATAATACATTATCTAGCACGCAGTATTTTACTGCCTCGTGTTGTAAGGCTCTAGCTTTGCTCTTATTAACTGGCAGTATGGCTGAGTTCTAGTATTGTAGGTAAGGTTCTCGCTAAACGTTAGTACTATCAATTGCATGGATGACTTCCTCTTTGGTGACGACTTCTGTTGCATGTAATTTCTGGAGGAAGGCTAGGGGATTCTCTCTCAAGGCTGGGGTCTTTGCTAGCATGTCGGCTGTCAAATGTTCTAGTCGTGGGACCTATTCATACGAAAACCTAACAAAATTGGACTCATATTCCTTGAGTATGACTAGGTCCCTCTGAATTCCTTCTTTTTTTGCGTCATAAGTGCCGCCAGATTGATTAAAAACTGGTTGTAAATCCGATCGAATCCTCAAGATGCGAGCCCCGAATATCAAAGCCAACTCCATACCACATAGGACTATCTCATACCATGCAACGGTGTTTGTGTCAGGGAAATTAAATTTGATAACTTAATTAATTATTTCGCTGGTAGGTACGCGGAGCACCACCGCACCTTCACCGCCTGATGTACATGAGGCTCCATATACTTCGACCATCCATTATTTGTGGAAATCCTTGGCAGGTTGTTCTTCTATGGTAGGCATCTGTCTAGGCGAGAAGAACTCAGCTGAAAAATCTGCTACGAGTTGGCCTTTTATGGCCGTGTGAGGCTCAAACCGTATGTCATATTCTCCGAGCTCAATACTCGACTTAGTTAGGCAAGGTGATGCGTCAAGTTTTTTTAGCATAGTTCGATGGGGAAAGGCTGCTCATACATAGATTATATGTCCTTGTAAGTAAGGGCGTATTTTTCGAGAGGTTGTAACTAATCCCAACGCGAGTTTTTCAAGCTTGAGGTACCTTGTTTCAACATCGATTAGCGTTTTACTGAAGTAATAGATGGGTATGTGTACTCCGTTTGGTTCGCATATTAGAACTGAACTAATTGAAAATGGAGATATCGATAAATATAAAAACACCGGCTCGCCAGCCATGGGTGCGGATAAATTTTCGGGCGAGGTGAGGTTAAGCTTTAGTTTTCTAAATGCCTTGTCACATTCTTCAGTCCAATCAAACTTCTTTCTTCCTCTCAGGATCTCAAAAAATAGGTAACTTTTGTCTGAAGCTCGAGAATTAAAGCGTGATAGAGCGGTGAGGCGCCCCATAAGGCATTTTACTTCCTTAATAGTCTTTGGGGACGCCATTTTTAAAATTCCATTTAACTGGACGGGGCCAATAGCGACCCTGAAGGAGCACTTTATCGGGTTAAGCTTTAGGTTGAACCGGAAGAGTAGATCCAAAACAGTTTGAGCACTTCTAAGTGTTTCTCTTTTGTGCAAGTCTTCACAATCATATCCTCAATCTATTATTTTAAACTCTTTCCCAAGTCATCTTGGAAGATATGGTTGATTAAATGTTTGTATGTAGACCCAGCGTTCTTTGCGCTGAAATTCATGATCGTTTAGAAATATAAGACACGTTCAGTTTGAAAAATAGTATGCTCTTGATCTAGCGGATTGAGTCGGATTTGGTTGTATCCCGAATTCGCATCCATAAATGACATGTATTTGCATTCAGATGCAGAATCTACTAGTTGATCAATGCGAGGCAGTGGAAAAAGAATCTTTAGGGGAAACTTGATTGAGGTCGGTAGAGTCTATGCACATTGGCCACTGGCCTCCTTTCTTTTTAACTAAGACAGGGTTGGAAACCCAAACTGGCTACCTAGCTCTCCTTATGTGTCCTAGACGAGGCAACTTTGCCACTTTTTCCAGTATATATTCTTGCTTTTCTGTCGAGAAAGATCGTCTCTTTTGACGTACCGGTTTGCGCAGGGATCGATTGTGAATTCATGGCATATTATAGAATAGTTAACACCTAAAACACCAAAACTCTTGGCCAATAGTTCAATAAAATATTTCTTGAAAACAAGCGATAACTTACCACCCATCTGTATAACGCGCCCCTCTTTTATTGGTTCTTTCTCTGATTCCGGAATAACATCATCTCACTGTTCTACCTCGCGTGGGTTGTCGACTGGGTTAGGCAAAGCGAGGTTAAGGATTCCGTCCCCGTGAACCCCCTCGTCGATTGATTGATATCGGAAGGGCTTCGATGAATCCACAATTACTGCATAGCATGTTCTCTTTATACGTTTGCTCCCCCGAATTATACCAATCGGGTTCCCAACTGGATACTTCACACATTATCTGAATATACACGGAGTTTCCTCCATTCTCTGCAGCCAAGGTCGACCGATAATTTCATGATACATGCTCGGCGTATCGGAAATTATGAACAATGTTTTGAGCTTCTTCTTAGTTACTTCATACCCAACCCTAACCATCAACTCTACTTCCCCCACGCATTGAGAAGTTTTTCCCTCATAACCGGCCATGATTCGTTGAGTGGGTTTATAAGGTGGAACATTTAGCATGTGGTCAAAACTGTCTTTGAAACTAATATTAGCCAAGCTACCCACATCTACCAATACATGAGTTACCATGAAACCTCCAAGATCCATATGTATAGTCAGTGCATCTTCATATAATGTACTGCGCCTCTGAGATCATCGTCATTAAAGGTGAGGTCAGCAACAGGGTCCTGGTAACTTCTGTAGGAGGTGCATTAATTTTGTAAACGTCAAAGCCAGCCATTGTTCTCTTACCGAAAATGGTTCCTTGTGAGGCTGCTAGGTTTCCTCTGACAATGGTGAAAAGGGTTGGGGCATTCTTCTGTCCTGAGACAACATTGCTGGCAACCTCTAATCCTGCGCCATTGACAGAGTTGAAGAAGGTGCACTAACTCCATCTGTAATAACAGAGTTCGCCCATGTAACAGTGAGGAGCCATTGTTGTTTGCTCGTATTCACTTCCCGATCATTCTTGGGTTTTTTCTCGATAAATGGGCCAATGGATTATCGGAGATCAGGCATTGAGTGTTGGTTCTACTAGTTGATGAATTGTACCAGCTCGTCGTTGTCTATTAGCCGTTGGATCTCCTCCCGAGGCTACCAACACTCGTTAGAACTAGAAGCATGCTCTAATTGTCTAATTTTAGGGGAATTATATGTAATATCAAACACATTCACCATCACATGTCTCTGAAAAATATTATGCTAATGTACCACAAGTAAAATAAACTATGCATCAGGGATACGATCAGGCTCCAGCCATAATTGATGCCAAAATAATAAGTACATACCTTCGCGGACCTACATGGAGAAACATAACCCATTGGGTGCTCATCCTTATTACACTACATCAGCAAAAGATGAGAACCTTAATAGTTATAAATCGACGTTTGCAAATAACAAAAGCACTAGACCTTTGGTTGAGAATTTTCAAACAACGAGACACCAACAATCTTATCTATTCACAGCGATGGTGAAAATACAAGTAAAATATTCTCTTGACGACGTTGATAATTTGTGGAAGAAAAAATCACAATTAGCCTCAGACATCAAGTCGGAAAACTACCACAAAATTAAATAACCACAAGATGGACAAGTGTAGTAGGAAGGGAGGGTGCTAATGTTCATGTTGACAAATTTAAGAATGACATGTTGTAGTACATAGCATGGCATTCTCTATGGCTTTCAGGAAATATATATTGACACAGATCAATAGACGCGTCAGGCTACATGAAATGGTTGAAAATATTGCGTACAACCTTTTTGAACTGATTAATTGGTTCTAAGCTGATAAATGGGGATGATGATTACACCATCTATTACAAATAAATACATATAGAAATCTTGAGGAAGTATACTTTGAGGTTTGTTGACAAAAAAAAGTGAGATGCAAAACTGCCATGACTTAGTAGTAGTTGGGGCGTATATGAAAGGAATATTATCTGGATTTTTATTAGATGTCATCATGAAGAATAATGCTTTAAGTTTCAAAAAATTGGTTTCTCAAGTCGAGTGACATATTAAATATGAGGAAATTCTTAAAGTAAGTCTTGAAAAAGACACAAAAAAATCCAACTGTGTATCGACATGACTATCCATTGTTATATAACAATAAACCTCATATAATGGCACAAGTAAATTCTAAACAACATAATGAAATCTTCATGGAAAACAATAATGAATCTTCGAGTTAACTGAAATATTACAATAAAGGGAAAAGTTCCATAAAGAAGTCTAGAAATATATACAACAATAGTAATAGTAGCAGCCCAAGGTAGGTACGTTCGAAAATAGGGTCATACACCAAATTAACTGAGAATTTGATTTAGGACATAATAAATGTTACATTGAATTATCAACGACCGTGAAATATAAATGGTCATTAGACACATAAAGAACATACATAAATTTTATAAATTTCATAATGACATCAGACACTACACAATGAAATATTGGGCTATGCATAACTAAGTATAACATGATTAATGACGGTAAACTGTGAACTTTCTTAAAGAAATAACAAGAATGAACTAAACCCTATTGGAGAGGACTAAGATCCACCATTAAGAATAAAAATGCTAGCATTAGAGAAGTCTGAAGAGACAAAATACTTGAATACGAATATATATTTTGAGGTAGAGGGGGAATAATATCTGAACTATTATCCTAAGAGACAAAATATTCTTGTAATGTTTTGAGGAGATCAATTTTCATAGATTATTACGTATTCAAACAAGAGACACATATGTGAGTTAAAGATACAACAACAAAGTAAAATACCACCACACTTATATCTAAATCCATACCTTATATTGGCATTCTTATATTATGATTTGGGAAAAGTAGCAATATTGCACATCGACATTGTACCAAATATAGTGGAATTATGTATAGTTAATGTTAAAAGATTGATGATCGACACTGGAATTTTAGAAGAGTTGGATCTCTACTATCTTGTGCTATGTGAAATTGAAGTTTGAAATAAGTTATCATTAAATTATGTCACTACACACACATGATGCGAAAATAAAAGAATAGAACGAAAAAACTTAAAGATGACTAAAAGCAGGTGCAACTTACAAAATACGAGGCTGAAACAAAGACGAATTACGAATTAATATAACTAAAGAACGAGAACTTAGTACTTAATAAAATATAACAATGATAACTTAACAAAAATTTCATCCATTTCTTATTTGTGATACTAGTTTCATTTCATCAGTTTATTTTCTTCGCAATCCTATAGTCCCACTGAGCCTTCATATCGGCTTCCTCTCCGTATTTGGGCATACACAGAATTTAGTTGGTCCTCTGTTAATCAGTCGGTGACCAAGAAATTAAACAATTTAAATATCGTATGATGTTCATCTCTCGTTGAGGTTGAAAACCAAGTGAACTCGTTGTTTCATTAGACACGTCCGCATAACTTTCTCTTCGTCCAACCATCTTAAAATTTTAGGTGGTTCGACCCGATCCATACCATCAAGTGTAAAATATAAAATTAATATGAAAAATAAAAACAAACATAACTATATTGAAATAGATAAAATTGAAACTTACATCTCAGTCAGCCAACGTAGTAGTGAAATCACAAAGATTATATGGATTCTATTGGCTTTGTCAAAATAGAGGAGGTTCATATCTACGTATCGATGGCTGTGAGTACTATACGACATGTGTTGTGTAGTCACAAATATCAGAAAATGGTCATAAATCTAGGTCTATAAAATTCCAAGAAAACCAGACACACCCAAAGTGGCGTGTAAACAACCTTTACCTAACTGGAAATATAACTAGGCGAGTACAAGTTGCCCTCAATTGTACCTAGCGGAGCTACTTTATTTTTTTCCCGACTTGTTCGCTAGATTAGCCCATAGTAGTTCATCGTGCACTACCATCACTAATGGTATCATCAAAATATGGTGCTTCATAGAAAAACAATTCAACCAAAAAAGGTAAACGTGCATTGTTATCTTCACCATTATTTTCACCGGTTTCTGGTTTTATGTCTTATTTTGACACACAAATAGTCAAACTTAAGACATATTTCTATGATCCTTACTAGGTAACTCAACTATGTCGGTGTTAACCCCAGTTACTGGAAGATCATTAATGATGTATACATCATCAAGTGTCACTTCATCTCATCGTATAAGAAGTGCAATGTATTAGTTTCAAGATACCATCTCTCTAAAATAGCCTCCAATAAATGCACGTTGGTAGACCAACGAGCGACACAATCCACAAGGAGACCGAGACACGTCACCATCACCTCATCTCTAATATGGATATTTATCTGTAAAATCCCACATACGATATATTTCGTACACAGCATAGTATCGCATATGTACTCTAGCCTACAAAATAAAAAAATAAAAAAACAAGTATTAACTATTAATGTTTTATCATAAGAAAAAAGTCTAATATTTACCTAATTACTAATTATTCAATTAACATGGAATTCTAACCTAATAGTTTCTAATAAAATTACATTTGAACATTCATCATAAGAACCAATGCAATTAGAAACTAAAAAATTGACGTTATTTCATATATACAAACAAAACGGTACAATTCTGCTCATATATAAACTATTGACATGCAATTCGAAACTAAAGTTTTCTAACTTAATCACACTTGAAACATTTGATCATAAGAACCAATGTAATTAGAACAAACTTTTATCGTTTTTAAAAATGTTATACACATCGTGGGACTTGTACTCACTGAAGGTGGAGTACAATTCATGGACGTATCAGTTGAGACAATAAAACTGTTGATTTGTACTCAATCAAAGAGAGACAAGCACAATAGGAAACCAACGGTGATGGGTTACGTTTGCACTACGCGAATTCTAACCATGTCGCTCTTGATCGCGAGTCTCACGTTCAGATTCAGTTTGTGAGTGAAAACGTGGAGGCATCTTGTAATCACACAAAGTTAGAACCATAATTGTTATCTAACATTCGATAAACACACAAATAGTTTCAAATAATATCGTAATACATATAATTGTCACAATGGTAAAATGGTAGTGCATTTCAACAGTTAGATAATAAGTATGAAGTAAATGCAAAGCTTTAAATATGAAAAAAGTATCCTAAGGTATTGTTGGTGCCAATATTTGTGAAAACTCATGTACATATGTATCCTGATTTTGTGCAAAATTGTGTTGTATGTGTGCGTGATTTTGCACAAATCACACACACATGCAGTCTGATTTTGTTAATAATTGTGTTGTATGTGTGTGTGATTTTGCACAAATCACACACATGCAGTCTGATTTTGTACTTGCAAAAATCACACACACATGCAGTCTGATTTTGTACAAAATAGTATTGCACGTGTGCATCATTTTTTGAAAATTACGCTCCTTTATGCGGTAAAATCTCGAACCCAGAATGCAACATTTTACTTTGACACCCATGGCTTCCCCCAGTTCCTATATCCTTAAATACTAGATCAAATATAACAAAAATACACCAAAATCGTAGATGTGCAACTAACCTAAACTATAGAACTAACTTAAAATAAAAAACGAACTACAAATATATAAAAAAAATCAAATTTTCATACAAAATATTCAACTCTGAATATCACTAAAACTTACATATCGAAATTTTAAAAAACTCCATACGTTAACAATACATATTTTAACAAAATTGTAGAGTCATATTTGAAATTTTTAATATTTTAACAATGAATATTTGAATAATTTTAGGCTTTGAATAGAATATCAATACAAAAAAATATATTTTTATACTAATAACAATTTTATGAATAATGCAAAATAATATTCTAATAGAATTAGATATTGATCCACGTCTTATACCAAAAAAAATGCATCACATTTTTTCCAAACCTTCAAATTACCGACTGTAATACTCCATAATTAACTTTAAACAAATGTTAATTATATAATTAAGGTAAGATGATAAGTCTTTATTTATTTAATATGTTGGACTTCTGAAGAGTAACTCGTCCCTGACTATTGATTTTAGTGATATATAGTCCCTCAATTTTCAAAAGTTAGCTGATAGTCGCTCAACTATTTAGTTTTAATAAAGTTAGTCCCGCTAGGTGTGTTGACTATCAATTTGTGACAGATAGTCTACCAACTATTCATTTTTTATAAAATTAGTCTTTTGACTTTCTATTTTCGATAAACTTAGTCCCCTTAATAAACATGCGCAGATGACTAACTTTATTCAAAATAGATAGTCGAGAGACTACCACTAAACTTTTGAAAACAAACTATGCATCAGGGATCCGTTTAGGCGCAAACCATAATTGATGCAAATAATAAGTACATACCTCCTCTGAACCACATTATGTTAATATTTGTCGAAAATCACACATGTAGCATGATTTTTTGCAAATTTAACTAGGTTAAGCTTGAAAGTGAATTGTCGTAGTAGGTCAAACATTATTTGAAACATCTGAAGTTGCTTATCAGATGTGTACGTTTTGATGATCATGTCATCGGTATATGCCTCTATATGATTTCCAAATTTCTTATTGAAAATATAATTCATTAGACGTTGATATGTGGATCCTGCATTATTTAGACCAAACAGCATCGGGGTATAACAATATACACTGAGATCTCTTTGGAACATCGTGTGCTCATCCCTTAACGGGTTAAGGCGAATCTGATTATTTCCAGAGTACGCATCCATAAATGAAAGGAACTCATAACCCGAGTTTGAATCCACCAGAGGATCAATACATGGTAGGGGGAATGCATTATTGGGGCATACTTGATTCATATTGGTGAAATCAGCGTACATACGCCATTGACCCCTCTCTTTTTTACTAACATTGGGCTTGATACCCATATTGGATACCATGTTCCTCGAATATGTCCAAGCCGATATAATTTGGCTACCTCAACACTTATCGGTTCCTGTTTCTCAACAGAAAAGACACGTCGCTTCTGTCTCACCAGCTTAGCGTACGAATCAATTTCCAATTCATGGCAGATTATAGAGGGATCGACCCTAGATACATAACTCGCAACCCATTCAAAAACATCCAAATTTATTCCTAATAATTCAACTAACAGATGTTTAAAAGAATAATTCAAATTGGAGGGTCTTTTTTGGGATGTTATATCTCACTAGGGTCGTCATCAGGCGAGTGTGGTGGTTTACTTACTTCTTCATGCACCCTCTCGCCAGGTAAGTTTTATCGGAGAGGCTTTGTTGGGTGTATCATAACTGCATAACACGTCCTGGAAGTCCGTTGACTTCCCTTAATAATTCCAAATGCGCTCCCCACTTGATATTTTATACATTGTTTGAAAGTGCATGAGGTGGCTTCAATGCGATGCAACAAAGGTCGCCCGATAATTGTATGGTAGTAAATGGGAGCATAAAAAATCATGAACAAGGTCTTATGCTCTTTCTAAGTAGCTCTATAACCGAATTTAACCATTAACTCGACCTCTCCCACACAGTGAGACGCTTTTCCTTTGTATCCAACCAAGATTAGTTCGGTGGGTTAGGACGATACTATATTCATGCGATCATAGCTGGCTTTGAAGTTGATATTGGATGAGCTACCTCCATCTACTAAGACTCGAGTTACCATTACTTCCCAATGTCCAAATTCATTGTTAATGCATCCTTGTCTGGCGTGTTAACCCCATCCCCCACCTTAGGTCGTTCTTATTAAACGTAAGGTCCACAACAAGATCTTGGTGATTGCAGTAGGAGGCGGTTTCAACTTCATGCACTTCATGGTCGATCATTACTCTTTTGTTAGACTTCGAGTGGCGCGCTACCTCGGAGCTTCCTCCATCCGTAGTGGATAGCGATAGTGAGTTGATACTAACGATAGAGGTCGAATTACTAGCCACCTCAAAATTCTCTACGATGATAGCGAATATTGATGGTAAATCCTCTATATTATTAACCCTCGAGCCATTAGTTACCTCAGAATGCCCCCCGACAATGGTGAACAACATTGTTGATTTTCTATATTTGACCGCGTATCATCATAGGTATTTTCCACTTTGATTGGTCTCGATTCCTCCTTCTGGTCGGGCTGTTGAAAACGATATTGCTAATTATTAAACTAGAAGACTTTCACTATATCTATTTATCTTTGAATTGACTCTCTGAACTGCTAGCATTTGTCAATCCGATGACCGTGGTCATTGTGGTAGGAGGAAAAATATATACTTGATCTTTTGTAACTGGGCGCATTCAACGCTCGAGAGGACTTATACTTCGTTCTTCCTTTCGTTCTATCATAAATAACTGAGATGGTCTCGCTGAGCGGAGTAAAACGTCTGGAATGGTTCTTATAGTATTTTGGACGCCGAATACTATCTCGGTAGGGCCACTTATCTGTCTTTTTCTATCAGAGGATCCTCTTTATAGTAGGTTTTCCACGAACGAAGACTCATTGAGGATGTACGTGGACATTCTGGGTTGTACGTGAATATATTGTACGTCTTCGTCCTCTCTGGCATTTTTGGAAGCACTGGGCTGTATCTCATGCCTCAGTTCCTACTCTTTTGAACTACTCTTGCCCCCACCTTCTCCTTCTCTTTCTATTTTATCTTCACGCTTGGAAGATCGATCTTCCCGATTTTCTCGACTAATATCAGGCCCCGATTTTGGTTGGCTTGGTTGGCTTGGTTGGTTTGTCAAAGTTTGGTCGTTAATGCGTGCAGTGCAATATTCATCTGGCGATGGTAGCATCCATGACATGTTCCTCGGCCTCCTGCTCACATGCTACCACTTTGTCTTGTTGTAGATGTTGAACCTGCAGCTGAAATTGTTGATTTGTCGGTGTTACCGTCAGATTTTCGCTTGTCGCTTCTTGTACAATAGGGAACGCTAGGCTTTCTGGTTCACGGGGCTTGGTCTTTGGACCGACCACGACTGGTGGCTGTCCTACTTGGGTTGTTGTCTTAACATGGATCGCTTATAGCCCCTTCGGGTTGGTGGTAGCTGATTTTTCCGCACCGCTGGACCGACGTCCCGGTCTGCTCCGAAACATCTCTCTCAATCTCTAATCTAGTTACTACCATGGTTTAAAAATCTTACTACTAAATGCTTTTTCTTTAAGTTCTCGCAAACGATGCAAATTGTTGTGGGAAATATAACAAAATTAATACAAGGTATAAAGTTTTATTAATTAGAGAAGAGAAAATTACATTTTTTTGGTAGATTGCCTGGTTATATATAGAATCCTCTACCGGTTTAGAATTACCACTTAATGCATAACTCCACTAACTTTGCATATACACTAACATTTATGATATGGGGCCTAAATTTACGGCCACTACTTTAGTCCTCATGCATTTAGTAGGTTGACTATTTATTTAATGTTGCTTTTAACCAATTCCTTAACAATTCATTTTGACCGTAGACATCAGTCAGTCTTGTCCATGCTGTTTGCACGCTCTGCTTAGTTTACCGATCGACTTTTATCCTTTTGCTTGGTTATAACCTTCATTCAACTCTTTCCTCGCTCGGTGATGGTTGCAACATTTATCTTTGACGTTGGCTCTTGCGTGTCCAACTCGGTGATGTCTGCTTTTGTTTATTTTGCTCGGTGATGCGTCTTCATGGCCTAGTTTCATTTCTTTGTCGTTGTCCCCAACACTGCCCCCAACTGATAACCCTCGAATACCTTACTAATGCATTAATCTCCCGTAGTTAGGCTTCGGCAAGAGGATATTTTTCACTATCCTTGTGCATAGCTTTAATCCTCTTATTGTTTACGATATATAAAGTTTTGTTTGGTTTTGTTCATGTCTTCCTGCCATTTCTATCTGCTTAGATATTTTCTAATCTATTCTTCGATGTAAACCTCCTCATCAAATAGTAAACGCTACATCTACCTAAAATATAATCATGACTAGAGTATGGCTAATTCAGATTGGTGAAATCAACACACATACACCACTGACCCCTCTTGTTTTTTACTAACAAAATGTTTGCTACCCATACTAAATACTGTGCTCGTCGAATATGTCCAAGCCGAGATAATTTGGCCAGCTCGACACTTATCACATCCTGTTTCTCAACTGAAAAGGTGTGTCACTTATGCCTCACCGACTTGGCGTACGAGTCAATTGCCAATTCATGACGGGTTATAGAGGGATCAAACCTTGATCCAATACTCGCATCCCAGGGAAAAACATCCAAATTTATTCCTAATAATTCAACTAATAGTTGTTTAAAACCATAATTTAAATTGTTACCTAATCGTACTTTACTACTAACTCCTCAACCGAATTTGGAGGGTTTTCGTTTGGCTGCTATGTCTCTCTAGGTTTGTCGATAGGGTCGGGAGAGGGTGGGGGTTTACCTACTTCTTCATGTACCCTCTCGCCAGGTAATTTCTATCGGAGAGGCTTTGTTTTGTGTATCGTAACTGTATAACACGTCCCGGCAGTCCGTTGACTTCCCCTAATAATGCCAACCGCGCTCCCCACGGGCTATTTTATACATTGTCTGAAAGTGCATGGGGTGGCCTCCATCCAATGCAACGAATGTCGGCCGATAATTGCATGATAGGAACTAGGAGAATAAAAAATCATGAAGAAGGTCTTAAGATTTTTCTAAGTAGACCTTTAACCGACTTTAACCATCAACTTGACCTCTCCCACACACTGAGACACTTTTCCTTTATATCCAACCAAGGTTCGTTGGATGGGTTAGGGTGATACTACATTCATGCGATCATAGGTGTATTTAAATATGATATTGGATGAGCTACCTCCTTCTACTAAAACTCGAGTTACCATTATTTGTTCGATTTCCAAATTAATTTTTAATGCATCCTCGTCCGGCGTGCAATAAATGTAAGGTCCGCAAAAGGATCTCGATAATTGCAATAGGAGGAGGCTTCAACTTCCTACACTTCGTGGTCAAGGGATTTAACTTCCTATACTTCCTGCACTTCCTGCACTTCCTGCACTTCTTGGTCCGTAAATGTACTCTTTTGTTATACTTCTAATCGGGGGATACCTCGGAGTTTCTTCAATCCATAATGAATAGCGATATTGAGTTGATACTAGCGCTAGAGACCGAATTACTGGCCACCTCAGGATTCACTCTGGCCACAGCGAATAATGATAGTAAAGCATCACTTTTGTTAGCCCGCGAGCCATTGGTTACCTCGGAATACCCTCCGACTATGGTGAAGAACTATTTATTCTTTCCTAGATCTAATTGTGTATCATCACGTGGATCTTTCATGTTGATTGGTCGTGCTTCCTCTTTCCGCTCGGGCTGGTGATAATGATCATTCTAATTAATGATTTGGAAGAGTTCATTGTATCCATTAATATTTCAATTTCTTCTCTGAGCTGTTAGCATTCGTCAATCGGATGACTGTGGTCATTGTGGTAGGAGCAAAAATATATACTTGATCTTTCGTAACCGGGAGCTTTCATCACTCGAGGGGATTGATACTTTGTTCTATCATAAATAACCTAGATGGTCTCGGGGAGCGGAGTGAAACTTTTGGAAGGGTTCTCATAGTATGTTGGTGGGTGAATACTATCTCGGTGGGGCCCCTTATCTGTATTTATTTTATGAGAGGATCCTCCTTTGTAATCTGAAATATGTTTAACATAACTTTTTAATGACTCACATCTTCGTTTGTAGAGTTCTATAGTCGAGTATTTCTCAGGTTGGAGTTCTTTTTTACCTACAAATCCCTCCTTGAAATCTCTTCATAAACCTGCAAAATTGTAAATATACCCCTTGGGCAAACTGTTAAACTAGTAAATAGACCCCTTGAGTGTCATACGCAGAGCTCGATAGAGTATAGCATCGTTAGGGTTAAAGGTCATCATCATGTTGTGGAATTTCTCTAAATACCTTTTAGGATGCCCTGTTCCATCATACGCTTCCATGCTAAAGGGATCAAATTTTCTTGGTAGCTGAGCTTCGAGAATGTTTTCACGAACGGATACTCCTTGAGGATGTACGTTGACATTCTTGGTCGTACCTGATATATTGTACTTCCCCGTCCTGCCTGGCCTTTTTGGAAGCACTTGGTTGTATCTCATTCCTTGGTTCCTACTCTTTGGAAAGCCTCTTGCCCACGCTTGGAAGATCGATCTTCACGGTTAGCTCGACTAACATGAGGCCCCGATTGTTGGTTGGCTCGCTTGTTTTGTCAAAGTTTGAACGTTAATGCGTAAAGTGCAACATTCATCCAGCGATGTTAACATCTATAGCATGTTCTTCAGTGTCCTGCTCACACACTACCAGGGGCTCCTGCTGTAGATATTGAATATGTTGCTCCAATCGCTGGATCATCGGTTTTGCCGTCAGATTGTCGCTCGTCGCTTCTTGTACAATAGGGAACGCTAGGATTTCTAGTGTACATGGCATAGTTTTTGGACCGGTCACGATTGGAGGCTGTCATACTTGGGGTATTGTCTCCACGTGGATTGCTTCTGCCCCCTCCGGGTTGGCGGTAGCTGATATTTCCCCACCGCTAGACAGGCGCCTGACTCTCCTCCGAAACATCCCTGCTCAATCCCTGATCTAGTTACTACCTGTCTATATATAGAATCATCTACGGGTTTAGAATTACCACTTAATGCATAACTCCACTAACTTCACTTGTAGTCTAACATTTATGATATGTGGCCTAAATTTATGGCCATTACTCTAGTCCTAATGCGTTTAGTAAGTTGACAAGTTATTTAATGTTCCTTTTAACCGCTTATTTAACAATTCATTTTGACCGAAGACCTCAGTCGGTCTCTCGCGGGCTGCCTGCACACTCTGCTCATGTAACCAATTGGCTTTTATCCTTTTGCTCGGTTATAACCTTCATTAAAAAATTTCCTCGCTCGGTGATAGTCACAACGTTTATTTGTTGTTGGTTCTTTCTTGTCTCACTCGATGATGTCTGCTTTGGTTTATTATGCTCGGTGAAGCGTCTGTCTGGCCTAGTTTCATTTCCTTGTCGTTCTTGCCATGGTTTCCCCCAACTGATTACCCTCGACTACTTTGCTAATCCATTAATATCTCTCAGTTAAGCTTCGGCGAGATGGTACTTTTCATTATCCTTGTGCATAGATTTAACCCACTTATTGTTTATGATATATATATATGTTCATTATTGTTCACGTCTTCCTGCCATTTCCATCTGCCCGGATATTTCCTAGTCTATTAGTCGATTTAAGCCTCCTCATTAAATAGTAGATGTTACATCTTCCTAAATATAATCACGGCTAGACCATGGCTTAAATAAATGCGCGACATTGTCTCCATAAGAAATCAACAACTTTGTTATCTTATCAACAAAAGATGGGTTCATCCACAAAAATATAAGTTACCTCAGGATTTATATTAAAATTCCATATACTTAAACAAATAACATTTAGTGGGAGACCAGGTCATGTTAGACAACATGGATGATCCAAGGGACATTCCATGTATTATGGAGCCAAGAGAGGACGTTTACAACATCATGATAGAACAAATTAAGACACTAAGACTAGAATAATATGTTCCCCCGCATTATGGACCAAACTGCTCAAGTTATTATGACATAATCTAAATATGTTTACTTGGAAGACCAATGACGTTACTAGAGTCTTGATTGAGGTGGCATAGCACAATCTTATAGTAAGCACAAACTTTTGAACATTAGAAAAAAACAATCATACTCCCAAGACAAACCATAACTAGTCATTTTAGAATTAAAAAACTCACCACAAACGGTCATATTTAAGAGTCACATTATCTAGTTTGGAGAAAAAACAATGGTGCTCATAAAAAATAAAAAAAATAAAATGATAGATTGAGAATATGCATTTATTTTATAGTGTTTAGAAAAACTTTCTAAACGACTAGTTTCCATTACTTTGAATTAATCAACTTGTTGATGTAATATCTCGGAACAAGATTCTATTATTTATGGATGCCTATTCAGGTTACAACAAAATACAAATATACAAGAGCGATGGTGAACAAACAATATTTATTATGGAGACAATACTTAATTTTTATAAAGTAATGTCTTCAGTTTAAATAATTTATGGGATATTTATGATGGGCTCATAAAAACGTGTTTGTGAAATAGCTCAAATACAACCTCTAGTCCTACATCAACGTAATTTTGGTCACTAGTTCTATGAGGAAATATCAATTGGCAAACATGTTTCTCAAACTTGCGAAGAGTTTAATTTAAATCTAAATCCCGAAAAGTTCACATTTGACATCAAGTCCGATAACTTCTTAGGATTTATGGTAAACGAGAAGGGAATCAAGCAGATCCAACTCAACTCACTTACTTGGCTTCCATATACTTCTCGATGTAACACGACAAAAAATCATATCTTTATAGAAAGGTTGGACATGCTAAATTAATTCATCTTTCACTCTTCGGTTAACGTCCAACCTTTATTCTAAGTTATTCGGGGCGTAGGACGAAACCTTTACCAACATTAATAAATTTATTGTTTTCCCTTAAGTATTAACCAATCCCTAATCAAGGTAATTCATATTATGTACCTTGTAGTTTTCGACAATGTTATAAGGGTTGTACAGATAAGCGAAGTCAATCAACAAGGTCGGGTAATATAATACGTAAATAAATATCTACTCAGTATGGAAACCAGATACTTGCAGTTGGAAAAGTTGGCACTCATTTTGATGATGGTATCCTGAAAAATGTGCCTATTTTTTGAGCCCATACAATTGTTGTCCAGATATCATTCTCCCTCCACATTGTATTACATGATCGATATATTTCATAAATATTAACTAAATTTTACATCGAGTTAGATGACTACAATACCAAAGTCTTGAACTATATTTAAAGATTAATTCATATGCACTAGCAGATTTATTAATTGTGTTTCACTAAAGAGGATTAGTCCTTACAGATAATGATTGAATCCTCCTAGATTGTACAAAAGTATGGATGAAGCAATATTCAAGGCTGAGGAGTAGGGATCTAAATAATCTCGGCGATAAACGACATTCGAAAATAATTAATCAGGCTCTGGTTTCCATGTAATAACAACAAAGTCAGATACTAAGCTGCAATTATTGGTTTGCATTTGACAAGAATTTATCGTGCCACACGAGTTCGGTTATTCACAAAAGTTCATATACTCGTTCATCAAGCTTTAGAGTTGGTCGTAGCTAAGAAATACAACATCATCCTATATTTAAATGAGCTTCGATGTCATATATATTTATTCAATAATATCATATTTCACCAAAGCCTCGTGGAGAATAATGACGAAGTGAACGCATTAGTATCTATGGCATGTATGGTGCGAGAACTAGGAGTAATCCTTAAAAAACCTTTTATCAGCCAACCAAATAAGTTTATTTAACGTTTTGGCGAAAGTAGTCCTAGTGATAGAAAGATATGACCAGTGGATTCAACATATCTATCGAACATGTTTTAGTTGAGAGGGAGGGATGTGTATGCCTCAATTGTTAAATGTATCATGGGTGGAGACTTTATCGAGATAAATACCATAATTATATATTACAACCATAAATAACATGAGTGTTGTTGTTACACAACCATGAATAATAAGATTATTTCTTATAAGACCATGAATATTATGACTAAAATAGTCATGGTGATAGTAGGATATGATTAGTTGATTTAGCATATGTATTTCACATGGTGATAGTAGGATATGATTAGTTGATTTTCTCTAACATCTCCGTGAAAGTATCCATAGTGATAGAAACATATGATTAATGGATTCAACATATATATTCCACATAATTCAATCATGTGGATATTAGGTCCAAACTGCTAAACTTACCCTGATGGAGACCTTATCAAGCCTTAACCGATAAACTTATCTCTTATCTATAACATATTGAAGTAAATTACCTTATTATATATGTTATACAACCATAAATACCATGATTGTTCTCGTTATACAACCATGGATAATAAGATTATTCATCCTACAACCATAACTAATTGAACTAATATATTGGTTTATATTACTCTTGTGAATAATATTATTCATGTTATTTTTTACATATTAACATATGCTACAACTACTACAAAAAATCATAATTTTTACAAGATGTTTTGTGTTAAATTTTTATTTGAAACTATACCCTCATGTCTTTACAATCATATATGATATGGATACTTTTTTATAAATAATAACTTCTCTTACGAAAACTATACGTTTTTATTCCTACAACTTCTCTTACGAAACAAATAATAATTTTGTCTAACAATTTTATTTTGATATAAATATTTTTTATTAGTACATAGACTTGTGGATGAGTGCAACCATATATAGTATTAATATTAAAGTGTTTTCAAAAATGCATTATAAATTTTCAAAACTGATTTAAAACATGTTGATACAACATCGACAAATTTGATGCGTGTTACAAGAAAAACTATAACTTTGTCTAACAATTTTATTTTAATATAATTTTTTTTGTTATAAGCTAGAGTCATAACTCTCCACAAAAATATACGAAATTTATATATATATATATATATATATATATATATATATAAATAAATAATTTTTATTCGTAAATATTTTTATTTCAAATTTATTTTCAATATATGGATTCAAAATGGAGTTTTGAAGAATATTAAGAGAATAATCATAAAGTATTTGCATCCATATATCATGGGCGTTCGTGGGTGGTTACAATGATCTTTATTTCCACTAACTACACTTATAATTCTATTTACATCATTGAACCTGAATTTATGACAAGTTCTTTGGTGGTTTGACTAATTTCATTCTAGTGGCATTAATTTGTGGCTCTATCTGTTTCTTTTTTTGATTACGCGCGGTCTTCTTCACCCGTGTGCTCGACCGAGCGTATTTCAATGGTCTCCTTGTTTGGCTTTAGTGATGCATTGGTCCAACCGCGAGCTGTGTAGTTCCTTACCACTTGTTGAGATGATTTATTTTGGTTTCCTCCTCGAGTCAGCCTTACTTATCTGCTACTTGGATTATTGACAAGCTCGTCCGATTTGACCATTATTGACCTCCTTTATTTTAATTATTTTAGCTTTATGTTCCGGCTCTGTTCTTTATCAAACTCGGTTCATTTGCTCTATTTGTTATGCGCTCGGATTATTTTCTCTCGAGGTCATCATTCACACTTTAAGTATATTAATCTGCTCGGATATCTTCATTTCTTCTATCCGGGGAATACCCCCTTATCATTATAAAAACCCAACATATTATGTACACAAATAACATTATATTTCCTACTATGTAAAAAAATTGGTTAAATAAATGCATTAAATAAAATAAATATGTTCATATAAATATTATGTAATAATTTATAATTCAAAAAATTAATTATTCATAAAAAATATATTAAACAAACTCATATATTATAAACACAAATAATATTCTTTTTACTTGTGATTCGTTTTTTTAAAAATCACTAAAATAATAAATTCATGTAGTTATATAAAGTTTTTTCTAAATATTTTGTTTTCTAATGAGAATAAACAAGGCTGCTTCATTACCAATTAAATCTATGATGTGTGTCAATAAAGATAATCGAAAGATAATCCTTAAGCTACCTAATTTGTGTTTGGTTCACTAAAAATCACTAAACATTATGTATGCTTAGCATTTAGTCTTGGGGAAACCCTCTAGGTCTGGTAAATGTGATGGTCTACTTATGACGATACCCACTCGAAACTCATATGCACTGGGTGTGACATCCATCCCTCACCTTCTGTTATAATTTTGCCTATTCGTCGTATTGGCTCATTGCAGTCCCACGAGTAGAGACAATGTTATCGAAAAGGGCGACAAAGAAGAAAGTAAAGAAAAATCCAGTTTCCAAATTTGAAGACCCGATATTTCTTGGAAAATTACTTTTCCAAGATTTCCCATAAATACTAGTATTTGGAAGATGACGGGTTACTTAGCTTTTGAGAGAGGTATGGGATACCTGAAGATGTTACAGTAAGGGTTCCATCGGTCAGTGACCATCCATACCAAGGCCGAGAAAATGAAACCAGTATATTCACAACTATCTTTGATTGGGGGCTTCACAAACCTTTACCCATGCTAATGCGTGACTTTTTTAGCGTAATACGGGTATTTTCGACCCAATTGGCTGCTAATGGGTGGAGAATGCTCCTTAGTATAGTGTCGAGCTCGAGCCTACTAGGGATTAAGATTTGTCTAGCAGATCTGCTGCTAGCCATTGACGTAGCTAAGCTTCCAAAATCCCATTTTTCTATACCCAGCTAACTAGGATAAAAAAGATTATCGAGCTCCCTTCATCAGAAAAAAACTGGAAGCAATTATTTGTGTTTATGTCAGGAAACTAGGAACATGAAAAAACCCATATTGAATCTCCAATTAGAGAGAAGGTGGAAAGTAAAGTGTAAGCGTCAATAGCTTAATCTGTATAGTTAACTTCTTAAAAGTGGATTAATTTTTCATGGATTGTATATGTAGGTGAATGAGGCAATCATGAGTGGTGGAAGGAGGGTTTGTCAAAAAAGTATAAGAACACATTAATTCAGGTTGGCAATCTAGCGAGTTCTACTTGGTTGCTGGAGCCCACGCTGTTTTTTACCCATGTAAATTATCTCAGATTTGGTATATGGCCAGTACCAGAACTGACCGTTGCAAAAGACGGTATAGTGATCATGACAGACGGCGCATAAGCCTCCGTAGAGCGCATTCGAGAACGAATAGAGAGAATATATCAAGAAACAAATATTGTTGGGGTTTGTCAAGAAACGAAAAGGAAGAGAAGCATATGGGTCTTCCTCAGTCCATTGTCAGAAGGATGGACAATGGGGTGTTGGCTATTCAGGGAGTCAATGAGGTGGAACATCATGAAAAAAATATGGTTCGAGAGGTGGACCAACATGAGAAAAATATGGTACTTGAGTGCGACATGAACGCGATGAGGATGATGATGAGTCAAATAATTTAGTTAAACCATGGCATAATAAGACAAAGTTGGTGCTTGATACCATCCCTCTCGCAATGAAGAAATTACGGTTAGTGGATGAGGAAAGTGTAACAGCGCAGCAAAAACCCTTAAACCCTCGTGTGCAGCCATAAATAAATTAAAATCGGAAGAAGAGACCCGACGTGGTTTCCCTTGATAAAGATTAATCAAACGAGCAAGTGGATCTCATAGAGGACACTGACGACGAGGGAGGGGATCCAAAGAAGGTGATTCTAAAAAATATAGCACAGAGGGTGGAAAACTTTGTGAAAACATCAGCTGTTTATCCCTCGAGTTGGCTAGGGTGTGGTGTCGGTACGTTGCCCACTTCTATTAACACGGCTAGGCTTGAGCCCATACCTACCGGGAACAAGGGTGTTGGGACCAGCCAAAGGAATGTCCCCATGGATGAACTGCCACCTAAGAGGATTGTCATGCCCCATCCGTCGATGCTGATGTTTGAGCAACTCAAACGCATTCCTAAGCTGTCATATAATGATGGAATTCTTATGAGTGATATCCTGCAATATCAGGGTGAGCTTGCCATCGAGGTCAAAATAGATCGCATTTAATACTTAATATACAAAATTTATGCAGAGATTAATCGTATATACTTGGCAGTTACATCTTAACTCGGTCGTGTTGTCCTATCGGTAGATGTCTGCTATTGACTTAGAGGTTATGGTGAAGTGGAAACCATAGCCTATAATGTTAGGGCGAGGAGAAGTGCAAAGATTTTTCTACTAGTAGCACTACCCTACTCGCTCAAAACAATATCCCGAGGAGCGAGGAGCTTATCACACAGAGCTCGAATCTGCTAACACAAAATATGGCTCAGGCAAAAAGGGTGGAAGATCGAGTCGAACGGCTGGTTGGGATGACATTGGAGAACAATGATCTTAAGGGTAGAGTGAAAAGTGCACAGAGGGAATTGGATTTTGAAGGAAAATAATGGAAATAGAAGCATAAAGCCACGTTGGGTGAGAGTGAGGCCCAAGTGATGGGTGTCGCTATGGACATGATAGCGAGGGGAAAACATGTTTTATTTGAGTTGTTAGCTCTGAATCCTGGGATGAAGCTAGGAATGCTCAGTTGTTTGGTAGAAATACTCATTCCTCCTAATTCTGAACCTGCTCATATAGGAGGGGACACCGTCATATCTATGGAAAGGGAAAAGGGTATTGAAGCTCGCCTAACCATCGTGGTTCCTGTCTTTACCGACCCGGCCAATCCAAAAGGTACTGAAGCTCGCCCAACCTTCGTGGTCAGTGCTTAAACCGGCCCGGTCAATCTGAAGTGTAGTGAAGCCAAACGAAACAATGTGATTCCTGCCGTGATTGAACCTGCCAATCTTCCCCTATTGCCAACTCTTGAAGTATCCAATTTAGATGTAATATCGATGTGAAAATTTGAACTTATAACCCTCAATGTGAATTTATTTTTGTGTTTTGATGAACTTTTGAACATGTTGGAAGTATAACATCGGTTATACTATGTTTAAATTATATATTTTTTGTTTGAATGTCGATGGACGCCTGTTTGGGTGATTATTACTATGTTCCTTTCCGTATGCTATTTGGAGATGTGTTTATTACTATTATTGTTTATCGGTGAATCCTTACAAGATAGAGCTTAGTAAATCTCATTGCGTAGCTTAGGAAATAATCTATCTTTGTAGCTAAATCGTAGCGAGACCTTAAAATCCTATTGCGTGGTCGGCTATAATCTTGGCTTGTCACCAGTTCGTGATTATACATGGTACAAGGTATGGCCTTTACGCAGCCCCTAACGTGGCCGATTAGCCCGGTCGTGTTTATAGACGCTTAGTCTGGACTTACTGTGGTCCCTTGTGTAGCCCTTAGACACGGTCATTGACCAGTTTTTTATTTGTAAGGATGAAGAATACATAATAAACACATAGAGTGGCGAAAGCATAAAATATATTAAAAAGGAGAATAATTGTTCAAACACCTCATTAAAAAAACCTCTCGCACCATCACGGGGAGAAAAGAGCACATCATTAACATTACAAAAATTGGTGATACAATTTTAGATGATTTACATTCCATGGGTGCTTTAGAGCTCAACATTTAGCATCTGCTAGGTGATAAGTTCCATTATGTCTTATAATAATAACTGTGCAGGGCCAATTCTAATTAGGACCTGCTTTATCGTTCGATCGGTCACCTGAACCTTAGAACATCTTCTTCATTATCAAGTCTCCAATCTTGAAATTGCACGGTCTTAACCTTGCATTAAACCGTCCCCTCATCAGAAGCTAGTAATATTCAAGAGGAACGCGTGCTTGGTCACGTCGCTCTTCTAAGAGGTTAACAATTTCCGCTCGATTTACCAAATTGGTTTCTTCCGCATAATTGTCGACTCGATCGCTCTACACGATGATCCCCTAGTCTTATATGCCTATAAGACCTCACCCAACTTGTTTGGCTATTTTCCTTTAGCTCCCTCAAGTTTCTTCTAGATCCGTTTCTAAGATCATTTTGTTTGTCACTTCAACTTGTCCGTCGGACTAAGGGTAGTACGGCGTGGAGAAATGCTGCTGAATCTGATACCTCTTGCAAAAGGTTGTTACCACCGATTTCTGGAACTGAGGGCCGGTATCTGGCATCAAACCACGTGGTATGCCATACCGAGCAAGAATCTGATTATGAATGAAATTGCATACCTCTTGTGCTCGGGTCTGGAATAAGGCATTAGCCTCGTCCCATTTGGAGAAGTAGTCTACTGCAATAATTAGGAACTAATTTTTTTCTAGTCGCCATTGGGAGTGGCCCAGCAAGGTTGATGCCCCATTTGTCAAAAGGGCATGGAACAGGGACATCCTGCATAGGTTCGCTTGGAATATGTCTGGTCTTAGCGAATTCCTGGCATTCATGACACTACTGGAGCAAATTCTCCGTATCAGCTGCCAACTCTAGCCAATAGTATCCAACTAAAATAAATCTTTGAATTAAGCTTTGATATCCATAGTGAGCCTGGTATGCAAGTCGTGCCGAACTGAGCTCGCCTCACCTCAGTCGAGGCATCGAAGTATTAGACGAGTGGCACTCTTTTGGTATAAGACATTCTCTAACATGCAATATTTTGGTCCCTTGTGATGTATGCCTCGAGCATCGCTCTTATTAAATGACAATACGACTAAGTTCAAGTATTGCAGGTAAGGTTGCCGCCAATCGTTAGTACTATCAATTGCATGGATGACTTTCTTCTTTGGTCACGAGTTTTGTTGCAAGTAATTACTGAATGAGAACAAGGGAATTCTCTCTCAAGGCTGCAGTCTTTGTTTCCAAGTCCGTTGTTGAATTTTCTAGTCCGGGGATGTGTTCATACGACACCCTGAAAAAATTAGACTCATATTCCTTGAGTATGACTAGGTAGCTCTGAATTCCTTCTTTTTTGGTTTCATAAGTGCCGACAGCTTAATTAAAAACTACTTACAAATCTGATCGAATCCTTAAGACTCGAAACCCGCATATCCGAGCAAACTTTATACCACACAGGACTGCCTCACACTATGCAACATTGTTTGTGACATGGAAATTAAATCTGATTGCTTGCTTCATTTCTTCGTCGGTAGGTAAGCGAAGACCCATCCCAGCTCCACCGCCTGATGTACCTGATGCTCCGTCTACTTTGACCACCCATTCGATGTGGCCATCCTCGATAGGTTGTTCTTCTATGGTGGGTATATCTCTGGACGAGAAGAACTCAGCTAAAAAATATGCTTTGACATTTTTTTTATGGCGGTTCGAGGCTTGAACCATATGTCATATTCTCTGAGCTCAATACTCTACTTAGTTAGGAAAACCTATGCGTTAAGTGTCTGTAGCACAGATCGGAGGGGAAAATCTACTCGTACACGGATTATATGTCCTGTGAAGCATGAGCACATTTTTCGATCGGTTGTAACTAATCCCAAAGCGAGTTTTTCAAGGTTGAGGTACCTTATTTCAGCATCGATTAACGTTTTGTGGACGTAATCGACGGATCTTTGTAATATGTTTGGTTCGCGTTTTAGAACTGAACTAACTGAAAATGGAGATACCGATAAATATAAAAACAATGGCTCGGCAGCCATGGGTGCGGACAAAATTTCATGCAAGGTGAGGTAAAGCTTTAGTTCGCTAAATGCCTTGTCACATTCTTCCGTCCAATCAAACTTCTTTCCTCCTCTCATGATCTCAAAAAATGAATGAATTTTGTTTGAAGCTCGGGAATTAAAGCGTGACAGCGCGACGAGGCACCCCGTAAGGCATTGCACTTCTTTAATAGTCTTTGGGGACGCCATTTGTAAAATTCCATTTAACCGGACAAAGTCAACTTCTATAGCCCTTTGAAAGACCATATAGCCTAGGAATATTCTGCTAGCGACCCCAAAGGACCACTTAATCGGGTTAAGCTTTAAGTTGAACCAGAAGAGTAGATCGAAAATAGACTGAAGCACTTCTAAGTGTTTATCTTATGTGTGCGTATTCATAATCATATCCTTAATATATCCTTCTAAACTCTTTCCCAACTGATATTGGAAGATGTGGTTGATCAAACGTTTGTACGTTGACCCGGTATTCTTTAAGCCAAAAGGCATGACCATGTAGCGATATAGGACTTGCTTAGTTTGAAACACGGTATGTTCTTGATTTGACCGAATCAGTTGGATTTGTTTGTATCACAAATACGCATCCATAAATGAGAGATATTTTCATCCATGAGCGGAATCTACTAGTTGATCAATGTGAGAAAAGGGAAAAACATCTTTAATGAATGCTTGATTGAGTTCGGTAAAGTCCACGCATATTTGCCACTAGCCTCTTTTTTTTCAACTAAGACAGGGTTGGTAACGCAAGCTGGGTACCATCTTACAGAATCCAAAACTATTCAGAACAAGAAAATAATATGGCACTCAAGAATCAGTTGGATTTGATTGAAGAAAGAAGAGTTAAAGTGCATTTATGAACAACACATTACCAGAATTTGATGAGGAGCAGATTTTCCTCCAAAGTTAAAAGAAGAGATTTTCAATTGGGCGACAAAGTCTTAAGAAAACTCTTTTTACACATCAAAGAAAAATAGTTTGGTAAGCTGGCGCTGAATTGGGAAGATCCTTATATGGTATGTGGGAAAGTTACACCAAGAATATACAGACTGCAAAACAAGGATGGGAGAATACTAAAGCACTCATAGAACGTTGAACATCTTAGGTTATACTTAGAATATAACTTTCTTGTAAATATTTACTTTTTGAATGTCACTTTAAATATTAAGTGGGCATACTCTTTCCTACCCTTGTGGTGCGGGGAGGTTTTAACGAGGTGTCCAAGTTTTTCAATAATATCTTATCCCTTCTTCAGAAGACTGGTGAAAAATTCTTCTTGACTTAACCATAGTGTGAGGTGGTCGGATATTAAATACTTATTAAACATCCCGGCTCTCAAACATATTTTAGTTGATCGAATATGTTAAACACTTGATCACATTTATCAAACATATCTGATCGAAATCATTTAGTACACTTACTTAACAGATCTAGAATATTGAAGGTTATTTAAACATTAGCAATGAAGAGTTAAACGAGATTCACACAAAGGGAAATATTATATTAAAGTCTGATCGGAACAAAACCGATCCATGATTCACAAATGTCTTGACCATTCAAGGACTTTGAGTTTTAAGAACACAAATTAAACAAATAACACAAAAAATGCTTTGGCCACCGAAGGACTTTAGTTTTTTAACAAAGAACACACAGCATAACAATACAACCTTAGGATTTGTTCACTTCAGATTTTTTATCACCATCGCCTTTCTTCGGACTTTTGAGTTCAACACTTGAACTCTCACCAAATCTTTTGTTATCCTCATAATCTTCTCCATTTGAGTATTTTTGCTTATCATCATCAGCCATTGTATGGAAATGAAGGTCATCATATTCCATAAATCTCCACAAAGGACCAGGAGTCCTCTTAGGAAAAGTCACGTGAAACAGTAAGACCATATAGAATTTAATGCCATCATCTCTTTTCTCCAAATAGTCCACTCCTCCAGAGGCATACTTCTCTATTCCTGCAACTATCTATTCAGCTTGCTTTTTTATTAGAGATTTATTCTCCTATGTCTTCTTCTTAAGAAGATCCTCCAAGTTGACTTTGTCTTCGGATAAAGTCTTAACAGTTTTGTCTCTAGCTTTCAGTTGCCCTTAAGAGATTTGATTTCTTCGGAAGAAGAAGTTTCCAGTTCGGAATACTTAGTCTGAAGATCTTTCTGAGCATCTTCTGACTTGCGCAGTTTAATAGCTAAATCCTCTTTTTCCTTCTTCAAGGATTATATGCTTTGTTGAGTGGTAGAAAGATTGTTCATCAAGCCTTGATTCTCCGTAGTCAGGGAAGTTATGGTAGTTGTTTGGTCCCTCACTTTCCTTTCTAGGTCAACTACCGGATGGATGTAACCTAAGAGGGTATGACTCGAAGTGTCTTGTTCACTTGATATCACGTATGACTCACCATTATGGGTTACAGCATTGGATAAATTGGCAGGACGATAAAGCCCCGCAAATTCATCGTTGTTCAGATCATTAAAATACATATTAATATTCTGAAAAGCATCAAGATTTACCTCTCCATCAGTAGTGGCCTGTTCGGAATAGAAGTTGGGTGGAATTTCTTCTTGCAGAGTAGGATCAGGAAGAATATGAGGAGGAAGTTCAGAAGGACACAAAATTATCTCTGATCCCAAAGTAACTTTCTTCTTCTTTGCAGCGTTTTCATTACTTCTTGCCTTGTGCTTCTTATACTTCTTTGTGATTTGTGGTGGGTTATCTAATCTACCAGCCTATTTGGCTGTAACTTTGACTGCCTCCAGCAGAGCAGCATTGATTCCTCCTTGATTCTTCGAACTAATCCCTTCGGTAATTGGCTGAGGTGGGTCTGCTGTGTTTTTCTTCTTTATCATGTTCTTCATCTTGTCTAGATGGCTATGGCCTTTGACCGTGGAAGACAGATAGAGTTTGGCGTCCTTAGCTTCAGTTCTCTTCAGGATGAAGTCTGCAGGAGGATGAGTGGTTAGTTGCTCCCAAAGTGAGGTCTCTTCTCCATGTAGTGTTCCACAGGTGAGACCCAACGAAGTTCTCTGAGGTAAAGCAGTTGTCGAAACCATCCCTCCATTTCTCTGAAGCCCATCATTTAGCTTAGCACAAGTGTTTTGGCATGCCTCTAGATGATCTGAAATCTTCTTCAAAAAAACTGAAAGGAGACACAAGTCAATTTGAAATAACCATACAGTATTTATAAACTAAGGAAAATATAAATAAAGGCTACCTATACTCTTCCAACGACTGGAGAGTTGGCTTGGATTAATGTTATCCTTTATCTTCTTCCCGTTCTCCAATGCTCCACTGATGAACATGAATTAGGTCCTCCATGGTTTTTCGGACTCCAGCAAGCAGTTTACCACCTTATAGTCGTTCCCCATATTATAGTGGTCAAATGGGATGTGGTGGTTATTGCACAGATTTGCGACAACAACGAATTACTCCATTGGTAGTGGGATCTTTCACAGACTTGAAGCCATTATACCAGCCATTAGAGTGTACCATGTATTCAAACTCAACTGACTCAGATATAACTTTATCAGGTGAAAGTACCTGGCTATCTATAGATCCAAAAGAAACTGGAGTCCCCAATGCAGCAGCTTGGTGTATACTACTAACTCGTGGGACTTGCAGTCCATCGGACTCTCCGGGGTGATTATGATTCTTACCTTAACAGAATCAGGGAGGCTTCACTTTGTTCGAATACGACCCAACTCAACAGTTTGGGTTTATACGTAAGCAATGTTCTAAAGGGATATCAAGTACTTCACGCTAACCTTCTAGACGTTTGGCCCCATTTTCCCATCCAAACAATCCGGAAGCGACTCAGTATTCGTCAGGCCCATCTTAACCTTGCCCTTTTGATCGGTTGTAGTGTCCTTTGTTTGTCTGGATGCCTCAAAAGGAGTATCTTCTATACTATCCTCTATGGGTTCTTCCATTACGCTTGATTACTGTTCGAATGGCTTAGTTTCTGCCAGGGGCTTTATCGTCTACAAACTAGCAGGTTTTGAAGAGCTAGGGGTAGATTTAGCTTTGGATTGGTGAGTTATTCGACGATGGATGGTCTTCTTATTAGACTTCTCATCATGCGAACCCATGACTATGAAATGCGATGGCTTTCTAACACTGGAAACTATCTTTTCTTTATGCTGGGGTTTTTGAGACTCTTGAACAGAAGACCCTGATTGAAGAGGGGAAAGGGTTGGGACAAAAGGTAATTTTCTGACCTTTGATGTCTTTGATGATGATGAGCCTTGGTCTGTGTTTGTTTTTGGTCGATCAATTTCTTCGCCATGAGAGGCAGGAAGGCTAGTAGCAATTCTTGCGTCTCTTGCAACTTTTCTTGCTTTCTCCAAATCAGACAAGGTTAGCCAACATCCTTTTACAAATGCGTTTCTGGCTGTGAATATAAATTACCCGGATACAGTTTGAAAAGATTACCAAACTTTCTCTCTCTAAAAGTATTTGTGTTCTTGGAGATAATAGAACAGTAAAATTGATTTATATAACTATAAAAATATGGGAGTTTACCTAGGAGAAGACTAACCGATCAAAGTGATGATTAAGGGCCATAAAGTATGGGGTTTACACCCTAAGTAACGTTTTAGCCTAGTAGGTACGAGGATCTAGGATAAAAACGGCCGAGAGGTCAAACCAAAAGCTGACACGTGTCCCACGTCAAAAAATGACTCTTGAAATTCTTAATGGTAAATTTAGTCCCACCAAATTCCGATCAGGCTGACTCTTGCAATTTTTAACAGAAAAGGTTGATCTCTTCGGTTCGGATACAGAGACAGATCGGAAGGTCACATTAGAAATGCGTTAAAAAGCAGTTCGGACTAAAATTATTTGCAAGAACTAAAGGGGCTACTGATGAGGTCGGATAATGTTGACCTTGATGCTTACCCCTATCTAAAAAGCAGTTCGGACTAAAAGGTTATCATGAGAAACCAAACAAGGTAAAATTAGTGGAACGTGACTAAGCTAGGTGATGGTCATTTCATATCTTGGGCTAATGGGTTCTTAAAATTGACCCAATCCCACAATCCAACCCGAAAGGCCCATGGATCATTAATTAAGAATAAATACCACAAGTACTTTCATTAATGAGGGTGATCAGAATTTTATACAAGCACACACCTTAATTATCTCTTTACATTTCATCCAAAACTTTAAATTCTCAAAACACTTTACAAAATTACCCTCAATCAGAAATAATCCACACTAGTAATCATACAAAGTTAGAACCACATAATCGTTATCTAATATTTGATAAACACAAAAATAATTTCAAACAATCTCGTAATATATATAATTGTCACAATGGTATAATGGTAGTTCGTTTCAACAGTTAGATAATAAGTATGAAGTAAATGACAAGCTTCAAATATGAAATTTTGTTTATCTTAAGACATTGTTGGTGCCAATATTTGTGCAAAATCATGCATACATGTATCTTGATTTTTTGCAAAATTGTGTTGTATGTGTGCGTGATTTTGTACAAATTACCCACATGCAATCTGATTTTTTATAATGTGTGCGTAATTTTGTGCAAAATCGTGTTGTATGTGTGCGTGATTTTTCACAAATCACACACACGCAATCTGATTTTGTACAAAATGGTGTTGCATGTGTGCGTGATTTTGTGAAAATTACCCCCCTCTATGCGGTAAAATCTCGCACCCATAATGCAAAATTTTGCTTCGATAGCCATGGCTACCCCCAGTTCCTATATCCTTAGATACTAGATCAAATCTAAAAAAAATACAGTCAAATCGTAGATATCCAACTAACCTAAACTATAGAACTAACTTAAAATAAAAAACAAAGTACAAATATATAAAAGTTCAAATTTTCATACAAAGTATTCAACTCTAAATATCACTAAACATTACATATCGAAAGTAAAAAAAAATCAATACATTAACAATACATATCTTAACAAAATTGTAGAGTATATTTGAATTTTTTAAATATTTTAACATTGGATATTTGAATATATTTAGGCTTTATATAGAATATTTCTGATGAATACAAAAATAGATTTTATACTAATAACAATTTTATGAATAATGAAAAACATATTCTAATAAAATTAGATATGGATCCACGTCTTATACCAACAAAAATGGATCACATAGCCCCGACGGGGGTAGCCAAGTTGGTTGAGTAAGACATGCTTGTGACCAAAGGTCATGAGTTCGAGTCCCTCTACAAACGCTTTCTCGGTTGAGCCTGTCACCTTGTGTGGTTTACCTTCTAGTGTTGGTTTGCAGGCTTTTGTGTCAGACTGAGGGTTTACCCTATGCGCACTCATTGCACTATGAGTAGTGGCAGCGGGTTCCCTCCGAAAAACAATATATCACATTTTAGCTAAATCTTCAAATTACCAAGTGTAATACTCAATAATTAAGTTTGAGAAAATGTTAATTATATAATTAAGGTAAGATGATAAGTCTTTATTTATTTGATATTTTTGACTTCTCAAGAGTAACTCGTCCCTCACTATTGATTTTAGTTACATATAGTCCCTCGATTTGTAAAAGTTAGCTGGTAGTCCCTCGAATATTTGGTTTGGATAAAGTTAGTCCCACTACGTGTGTTGACTATCAATTTGTGACAAATAGTCTACCAAATATTCATTTTTGATAAGATTAGTCTTTTGACTTTCTATTTTCGATAAACTTAGTCCCCTTAATAAACATGCTTAGATGGCTAAATTTATTCAAAGTAGATAGTCCAAAGACTACCACTGAACTTTTAGAAAAACTATGAATCAGGGATACGTTTAGGCTCCAACCGTAATTGATGCAAATAATAAGTATATACCTCATCTGACCCACATTATGCTAATATTTGTGCAAAATCACGCACACATGTAGCATGTTTTGTGCAAATTCGCTTTGTATGTGTGCGTAATTTTGTACAAATCACGCACACATGCAGTCTGATTTTGTACAAAATAGGGTTGCACCGTTCTATGCGGCAAAATCTCACACCCATAATGCAAAATTTTGGTTCGACAGCCATGCTTGCCCCCAGTTTCTATATCCTTAAATACTAGAACAAATCTAACAAAATTACAACCAAATTGTAGATATGCAACTAACCTAAACTATAGAACTAACAAAAAAAAAACAAACTACAAATATATAAATATTCATTTTTTCATACAAAATATTCAACTTTAAGTATCACTAAAAATTACATATTGAAATTAAAAAATAAATACATCAATACGTTAACAATACATACCTTAACAGAATGTAGAGTCACATTTCGAATAATTTTAATATTTTAAAATGGATATTTGAATAAATTTGGACTTTGAATAGAATATTTATGCTGGATAAATTTTTTTGTACTAATAGCAATTTTGTAAATAATGAAATTCGTATTCTAATAAAATTGGATATTGATTCACGTATCAATAAATAAGTTTGAACAAATCTTAATAGTAGAATTAAGGTAATATGATGACTCTTATTTATTTAATATTTTGACTTTGAATAGTTTAGCACATATCGTCCGTCTATTTTCAAAAGTTCGCTGGTACTCCCTCGACTATCCAGTTTGGATAAAGGCAGTCTTTTAGGTGTGTTAGAGTATCAATTTGTGTGATATATAATTGGTAAACTATTCATGCTCCATAAAATTATCTTTTGACTTTCTATTTTTGGTAAACTTAATCCTTTCAATAAATATTTATGGAGAACTACATTTATCCAAAACATATAATAGAAAAACTACGATAGAATTTTTAAAAAGAGGAAAGTACCCATAAATACCTACTCAACTATCAAATATCAAAATGGTACCCACTTTTAGACTTGTTTCATAAAATATCTAGAGCCATATTTTGGACAAAAATACCCTCTAGGGTATAAAAGGGGTTTTTTGGTTGAAACCCACTTTTTTGCACCTTCTAATCTAACTTTTGGGTTTCAATTCCCTCCACTTTCACATTTCTAAATTTGAGGAGAGAGAAACACGTAAAACAAGAGCGAACCCAAAAGACAATTTTGAACCGAAACGAGAACGACTCAACCTTAGACCGTAACCGTCGAGCCGATTCTGATCAATCCATCTAACCGGCGAACACCGTCGACGAACTACTGCCTCCTACTCTGTCGAACACAGTCGAACATGTATGTTGATGAGGGTAGAATTCGCTAAATGTAAATAATAAGGACTTAACTGTGAACGAAAGTTGCTTGATGTAGTTATTAAGGAATTTAGAAATTCTCGGGGACCAATGTGTAAATGTAGTACTTACTAAGGGGCCTGATCTAGTATGTAAACAGCCCACTAAGGATTCAAGTGGGTCCATTTTATTCTAGTATAAAAGGTGACCCACTTCCTTGGTAGGTGGGACATGAAATATTATTCTATTACATTCTCTTTCTCTCTCTAGTCACATCAAGCACAAGATCCAAAATATTCTTCCAAACAATTATTGACTCATCATTGGCGCCGTCTATAGGAACGAGTGATACCAAAAAGGAATCTTTGTTCTTTGAAAATCACGTTTTGCGAAATGAGCAACGAAGTTGTGATAGAGAGGGTCGGTAGAGAGGTGATCCGAGCCGTCTCAGTGTTAGAGGGCGAAGAAGCGCCTGGTCGGGAGCACCACGACCAAGGTCGGGACAAGCGGTCTACCCTGATAATGACCCGAAAACAACTCTTTGAAGACATTTCCAGGCTAAACGCAGAAAGGGAGCGGGCACTGGACGAAAAAAGGACCCGGGAAGGAAAAGGCAAGGGACCTCTCTTGGAGGATCGGGAGATGGCCGACCATGATGTTGGACCGCGCATCGAAGCCCAACCTGTTAGGTATTATCGAGAGCCACATCCCGAGGAAGGGCAAACTACCAGGGCTCGGCGGTACCCGGAAGACCATCGCGGCGTAACAATTGACTACACTTCGGGCGATTCGTCGGTCAGAGAGTATCGGCGACGGGAAAGGGCCCAGCGGACACAAAAGAACCGTTCCCGATGCCTCTGAGGGCCCCGGGCGGATTCACCAAAATACAAGAAGGGTAGCACCGAGAAGCGGACCCCGGTATCCTTTGAGAATGAAGAAATGCCTACCGCTAGCCGTGAAGAGCGGGCAGCGCTGCCTCCAGTGCCATGGCAACCGTCGAACAGCCAGAACCAAGGTTACCGAACCAGTAGCCAGTTTGTCAGCCCAGAAGATGAGGGACTCTACGGAGTTCAGACAGAAGGACTTGGAGGAGGAACGTATGGGTTCAGTATCAATTGGAGGGCATCCCCATTATCCGACAAGATATTAGCGGCCGCTCCCGAAACGATTTGACATTTCTAAACTAGAAAAGTACGATGGGAAGAAGGACCCAGATAATCATTTGGAAGCTTTCAAAAACTTCATGCTGAGCTTCGACAATGATGACAAACTCCTGTGTAGAGCTTTTTCCATGACCTTCAGGGACCGAGCATCTAAGTGGTACAACCGTTTACCGCAGGGCTGCATCCAGAACTTCGGGATGTTTTGGACAATGTTTAGACAACACTTTGTGGGAAGTAAAATATTTTGGGCCAACGGAGACACCATTATGAATTGTCGGCAGAAATTGGGGGAAAGCCTCAGATAATATACTAGGAGATTTATCGACGCAAAGACCGACCTAGACCACTGCGAAGAGAACGTGGCCCTAACCGCGTTTCGCTTGGGTCTACTCCCTGGACCAATGAAGCAGGCAGTGACGAAAGAACAAGCATTCACGTTTTCCGCACTTCTAGCTCAGATAGAAAAACAGATACTGATCGAAGAGACTGAAGCGTCTGAGTTGGCAGCGCAAATTCAGCAAAGTGCCCAAGCATCGGTAGTAATAAGGCAAGGCACTCGGTCAGATTACGCTAGGGCAGCACAGCCGGTCAGCACGATACACCCGAACCCTCCTGTATCAGCCAAACCCTCGGTCCTGACGAGCCCGAGACCGAAGCAAATGGGCCAGACAACTTCACGTCCCATGTCGAACAAGTGGATCCGCCTGCATATCTCGCAGATCTTACAGAATGTGTAGCGTCGATCTACGAGAAAACTAAGAAGAGCAGGATTTATCGAAGACCTTTCCCGATACCGACACCTCGGGAGCAAAGGAATAACCGCTAATGCCGCTATCACGAGGACGTCGGGCATGATACTAAGGACTGCATCGCTTTGAAGAAAGAAATACAGATACTCATAGAACACGGAAGCCTCTTGGAATATGTTAAGAAGGCGCAGCAGAGCACGACCTCGAAGGAAGTCGTGATAATACCAAAACCAGAAACCACCATGGCAATTTCAGAAGTAACCGATCCATTTGATGTTTCCATCGAGTACCTAGATCCCGAAGCGAACCGCAACATCATCGGGATTATCGAGGAAGGAGCCGAGAAGAACGTCGGTAATGTACGAGGCCTTTGTAAAATTTTTGAGTCCCTAACTATTTTCGGGGGAGATTCCATTGCAGGAGTTACACATTCGTCCAGGAAGAGGCACATCGTCAACCTAACCACTCAGTTGGAAGCCCGAACTTGCTTCCAAACCAGAAGAGTCCCTTCTCCGATTCTGTACTTTGACGACGACGACATGAGAGATATAGCCGGCCCTTATGAAGACGCCATTGTAATCGGGGCGACCATTGCGGGGGAGGAGGTTCGCCGCATCTTGGTGGATACCGGTAGTTCGGCCAACATAATCTTCGCGTCTACTTTTGCCAAGTTCAGAACACCGCCAGTGATCGCGCGGTCCGACCGCACCATAGTAGGGTTCACAGGGTCAGCAACCGACGTTATAGGAGAATTTGAGGGCGTAGTCCAATTAGGACGCGAGCCATTCAAGAAAGATGTTACGGTTTTATTCGTGGTAGTAGACGCGCCGGCTTCCCACAATGTCATTTTTGGTCGATCCTGGATATCGCGAATGCATGCGGTATCCTCTACGATTCACCAATGTTTGAAATACGTGGTCGGAAACAACGTGAGAGTGGTCTGAAGTAGCCAGAAAGCAGCACGGGAATGTTACCGGGCGACGTTAGCTCCTAAAAAGGATCAAGAGATGACTCAAGCTCGGAAATAGCAATTAAAAGGGCTCGCCCCGGAATCACACCCCGTCGATGACCCCAGGGAAGCCCCGAGCCTCTTAACGACGGACGAAGAATGCGAGCAATACCAATTCGCTACGGGGAAAGCCCTGCGGATTGGGGTATACCTCTTGCCGATCTTCAGGGAACAGCTGCTGACTCTCCTACGGGAAAACTTGGACCTGTTCGCGTGGTGCTCAAGAGATGTCGCAGGGGTACCAGAATCCTTTGCTGTTCACAAGCTAACCATCAATAGGAACGCCAGACCAATCTCGCAAAAGCGTCGGGCTTTTTCCCCAGAAAAAGCAGACATTATCTTACGAGAAGTCTAGAGAATGATCAGTGTCGGTCATATCAAGGAAGCAAGTTACCCGTAGTGGACCTCGAATCCCGTTCTGGTCAAGAAGAAAAATGGGAAATGGAGGATGTGTGTGGATTTCACCGATCTTAATCGGGCATGCCCGAAGGACCCGTTCCCGATGCCAAGAATCGATCAGTGGGTAGATTCGACGTCGTAACAAATTGCTATCATTCATGGATGCATACGCCGGTTATAATCAGATCAAATTACACGCTGCGGATCAAGAAAGCACCACATTCATCACAAGCCGAGGACTGTACTGCTACAAAGTAATGCCCTTCGGACTGAAAAACGCTGGCGCAACATACCAGAGGCTGGTCAACAAAACGTTCGAAGGTCAAATTGGGAGGAATATGGAGGTGTACATCGACGATATGTTGGTTAAAAGCGGCGCGGATGAAGGGCACCTTACCGATCTGAGAGAAACCTTTGATAGCTTGCGGGGAATAAATCTCAAGCTTAACCCGGAAAAATGCTCCTTCGGGGTCCGATCAGGAAAGTTCCTAGGTTTCTTCGTTAGCGAAAAAGGGATTGAAGCCGATCCTATCCAACTTCGGGCTCTGACCGACATGATTCCTCCCCGAAGCATCAAGGAAGTTCAGATCCTTACTCAACGCCCGGCGGCCTTAAATCGATTTATTTCTCGCTCATCTGATAAGTGCGCCCCCTTTTTCAGGTCTTGAGACAAGCTAAAATTTTTGTGTGGACTCCCGAATGTAATGAGGCGTTCTTGGGAATCAAACGATATCTGTCATCCCCGAACCTTTTGACGAAGCCCATCGCGGGCGAGACACTTTTTCTTTATGTTGCGTTTACCGACTTTGCGGTTAGTGCGACTTTGATTAGCGAGTCACGCCCGGCCCCTACAACAGTTTACTTTGTGAGCAAAAGCTTGTTAGATGCGGAAACCCGGTATTTAAAGTTGGAAAAAATGGCACTCGCCCTAGTGACAGCAGTGCGAAAAATGCGCCCATACTTTCAAGCCCACCCCATCATTGTCCGAACATCATTTCCACTCAAGTACATCCTCCAGCGGCCAGACATGTCCGGGAGAATGTCCAAATGGTCGGTCGAACTGGGCGATTTTGACATCGACTACGAGCCTCAGACAGCCGTTAAAGGCCAAGTCCTGGCCGACTTTTTAGTAGAATTCCATTCCGAACAAACCTGATCAGGACGCGCCTTCTCAAGAGGACGTACTAAGCGAATGGACCGTTTGTACCGATGGAAGGGCTAACGTCAACGACTGTGGAGCAGGTATACAGTTAGTAACCCCATCGGGCACTAGCATGCACCAAGCTGTCCGATTTGGTTTCCCCACTTCGAACAATGAAGCTGAATTCAAGACTGCTCTGGCAGGATTACGGCTAGCACAGGTATGTGGGGCAAAGCGGGTGCGCCTCATAAGCGATTCCCAACTTTTGGTAACCCAAGCTTCGGGGAGCGCGGAACCTCGAAAAGAACATTTGGTACAATACCTAGCAGCGCTTAGGGTTCTAGCCGCCTCGTTTGACAAGGTCACCTACGAGAATGTCCCGAGAAGCGAAAACATAGCCGCTGATTCTTTGGCAACACTCTCCTGCTCCAGTAACTATCCTTGGGTGGTCGAACAAGAAAGCCCATCTATTATTAAGCGTCAAGAATTAGACAACCGACCTGAAATCGCCTGTCAGATCTCTTCGGTAACCCTCTCAGACTAGCGGAGTGGCATTATCGCCTTCTTAGCTGAAGGTCGGTTACCTAGTGATAACGCCTCAGCTCGGAAAATACGCAACAAGGCTCAGAGTTACGTCCTTTTAGGCGAAGTGCTATACAAAAAATCCTTCAGCCGCCCCCTGCTCCGATGCTTAGGGGTCCATGAGTCGCAAATAATCGTATCCGAGCTACATGATGGTGAGGGTGCAGCACATCGCGGCTACAAAGCTCTGATCAGAAGGATTCTTCTTGCAGGATTCTATTGGCCGACAATAACAGCGGATGCGCAACTGATAGTCAAAACATGCGATACATGTCAACGGTTCGGAAACACGATAAACGTCCCCCCCCCTAGAATCCATATCCGAAGGACTACTCTTTGACCGATGGGGAATCGACCTGGTCGGACCGCTACCAATGGCGTCGGGAGGAAGACAGACGATCGTCGTGGCAATGGACTATTTTTCCAAGTGGGTAGAAGCCGAACCTTTATCCGCCACCAAGAGCAAAGATATCATCAAATTTGTCTGGTCTAACATATGTTGTCGTTTCGGGGTACCGCAGAGGTTAATTATGGATAACAGACCGCAATTCGATAGCGGGGAAATGAAAGCGTTCTGCACCACCCATAAGATCCGACAATGTTTCTCCGCTCCTTTCCACCCTCAAGGAAACGGGCAAGTCGAAGTAACCAACCGGACCATTTTGGACGGCCTCAGAAAAAACCTTGAAAGAAAGGCCGGAAAATGGCCCGACTACCTATAAGAGGTACTGTGGGCTTACCGAACCACCCCCGGACGGCTACTCAGGAATCGCCTAACGCTTTAGTATATGGTATGGATGCAGTAACCCCTGCGGAATCCATCTTTCCGTCTTTCAGGATCGGAACCTATGCTATAGAAACAAATGACGACAGTTGACGCCTCGAGCTCGACCTTATAGAAGAAAAGCGCAACCGTGCCCAATTAAACACTTTACACTATCAGACCCTGATGAGAAGTCGATACGCTTCTAAAGTCCGACGTCGGGAATTTAGGGTCGGTGACAAGGTTTTGAGGCGCGTCTTTCTTCACACCAAGGACAAGAGCCTCGGTAAACTCGCCCCGAATTGGGAAGGGCCCTACGAAATCGTGGAAAAAATCAAGGGCGGAACATACCGCCTGCGAAACAGGCTCGGGCACCATTTGAGGCTACCTTCGAATATCGAACACCTAAAATTGTATTTAGAATAGTGGCAAAATGTTTGTAGTTCGTTCGATGTAATCTGTAAAAACCTATTGGTCGGGGATGCACTCTTTCCTACCTCGGTGGCGCGAGAAGGTTTTAACGAGGCATCATAAATACCTGATCATCTAATTACATTAATCAAATTTTTTTTAGCCTTCCAAATATTAAAGTGTTACGACCTTGGTCAGCTGACGAGCTGGTCAGCGTTTTTTCCTGCTCATATTAATGGATCTACATGCTTAATTTTCCCGACCCTTTGGGAAAAAGTTTCAATCTTGCATTGATCTACAGAACCTACTTTGGTTTTTCAGTTTTTACAACTGATCTACATGTTTAATTTTCCCGACCCTTTGGGAAAACGTTTCAATCTTGCATTGATCTACAGAACCTACTTTGGTTTTTCAGTTTTTACAACTGATCTACATGTTTAATTTTCCCGACCCTTTGGGAAAAAGTTTCAATCTTGCATTGATCTACAGAACCTACTTTGGTTTTTAAGTTTTTACAACTGATCTACATGTTTAATTTTCCCGACCCTCTTGGAAAAATATCAATATTGCGTTGATCTACAAAACCTACTTTGGTTTTTAAGTTTTTACAACTGATTTACATGTTTAATTTTCCTGACCCTCTTGGAAAAATATCAATATTGCGTTGATCTACAAAACCTACTTTGGTTTTTCAGTGCCCCAACCGATCCACACTTCGCGATTCCCGATCCTATCAGGAAGTTCCAATATTACGTTTGTACTTAGGATTTTTCACAAAACTACCTTATTTTACCCCGGCAATAATATGTGAAAGGATATAACCACAAAAGACAATATATTGATAGGGGACCCCGCGGCCCCCAAAACATAGTAAAACGTGTTCATAAGAAATATTGATAGGGGACCCCACGGCCCCCAAAGAGTAACAAAAACAATTAAACAAAAAAAAACGAGCGCGACTTCTGAGTCACTCGTCCTCTTCCTCATCTTTAGCATCCTCAGATTCTTCCTCATCTCTACAGTCGACTCCCTCTGGGCGTTCCCCCTCTGGCACATCCAACCACATCGCCCCGACAGCACATACGCAGCTTTGGCATCGACAGTTTCTTTCTCCGACCACTTCCTACACCGGTTTGCGAAGGCGACGTTCGAAGATTTTAGCTTCTGGACCTCTTGAGCCAAGGCAGCAGCACGGTCTTCCGCGGCTTTCGTCGCCTCCTCCGCGGCCTTTTTCGCCTCCTCCGCGACCTTCCTCGCTTCCCCCATGGCTTTCTTCGCCTCTTCGGCGACACGTTCGGCTTCCGCGATCCGGCCCTCCGCTGACACCTGAGCCGCCTTGGCTTTTTCCACATCCCCGGTCAGGCTAACAATTTTTGCTTCCGCGCCCAGTAGCTGCTGGCCTAGCTCGATCGACCGACGCTCTTTCAAGGCCGCTGGTTTGAGCAAGTTGTAGAAGGATAAAGCCAGACCATCTGATCCCCGGAGCGGGAACGTGTGCGGACTTCCAAGCATCGTCAGCACCGGATAATTTGGACCGCTCGACGAGGCTGCAGCCGGGTCCGACGCTTGGGGGGGGCTCGACATCATCTGGAATCTCCACAAGGTCCGCCGTTGGAATACCTTTCGCAGCATCATCCTGATCAGACAGCTTCGGTCCTGTAGGGCCATCCCCCGCACCGTCAACAGGCCTACTCACTGTCTTGGAGTGCTTGGATTTCTTTGCCTTAGTCCCCTCCGCATCGGCGCGACTTTTCCTCTTCTGCACTGGAGCCTGGTCTTGGTTCGCCGCTGCACTTTCATAAACGGGCGCCTCTTCCCGAATCAACAAACCCACCCCCGCAGCCCCGGTCTCGTTCTCCCCGACCTCGTCATCTGACTTCGGGCGTTTGCTAGGCGCCTTGTTGCGCTTTGGCAGATACACCTGCGACCCAGGGGCGCCGGTTTTCGCGATCACATCCTCCAAGCTCGGGGGCTGTCGTAACTGCTCGATGGTGAGCACTTCGGACGAGCAACGCCAGAGGTTACTCATGATTAAATTTGTATCTTTGAAGGTCCGATGCATAGCCCGACCCGAATGCGCCCGAGCGTAACCTTTCAGCACCTCGAACGTGGCCTCAGCGGCCTTCGAGTGATCTTTCTTCAACCCTTGCAACCACTCCTTCGTAACTGCACGAAGGGTCGGTATAAATAAATAAATAAATAAATAAATAAAACGGGGAGAAGAGCGGTACCATCATGGACCCAAGTCCGAAGCAGCTGCCTCTTGTTCTCCGGGTATAGGGAAGACCGTTCTCCCAGCACCCGCTCAGAAACACAAACCAATGCTTCCAGCCTTTGTCCCCCTCCAAGAAGTCATTAACTATCTTCCACTTGTTTCCCAAGGAAGAGTAGAAGAACGGGGACTTCGGAGCCTTAGACAGACCTGACATAGCAATATATTCCTCCATAGGCATGACCCGACCTGAAAGACGGGAAGCCATTATGCAGGACATTAAAGTATACCAAGCATTTGGCGTCAGCTGCGATGGGCAGATCTGGAGGGTGCGGAAGTATAGCGCGATCTCGGGATCTAAGGGGAAGCGCAGACCCCAGTTGAACAGTTCGGTGAACACCACGATTTCCCGAGATCGGACGTGAACGGGGGTCTCCCCGGGAACCGGGAACCGAACATTGACGCATTCGAGAATTCCCCAGCGGATCAGCAGATCCTTATATTCAGACTCGTGAAAGTAGAGGTACTTCCCCTCATAGAGAGAAACGACATCCTTCGACCGAAGCCAGCTGAAATAGGTAGTAGTGATGGCAGCCTCAACTTCTTCGGGCAGAGGATCGTCGGGAGGGTTAGCTGCATTACCAACAACAGCAACGCAGACCTCCGCGGGCGCAACGTCCACCTCTGATTCTCCCACTTCGGGGTCCGGAGCTTGGTCAGAGCTTCGGGCGGTAGCGGTATTCGGATCCGATGATCGTACCCGAGAGGTGGAGGGTTCAGCCGTATTACCCGAAAAAGCCCGATGAGCCGCTTCCAACTCCTCTGGCGTCAACTCGCGCTTGGGCAAACCTAAAAAAGTTACCGCAGTGTTAGTACCGGTCCGATACCCTCGAATTGAGGGCGTAAGCTGAACCATTTCAAGATAGTTACCTCCTGCGGGAGATGTAGAGGGACTGTCTTCGCCCATGGTCAAGAATTTAGTTTTACGAATGCGTCGGGGCGGGAACGGAGGTGACGGAACGAATGAGTTAACAGACGGAGGGGTCGGATTCTCTGATCGAATTGCAGGGGAACGAGAGGAGCTGCTACTGAAAGAAAGGACAACGGTCTCCGGAGATAGGCTGACCTCGGTAGATGGAGAGCTGGGAAGGTCGGGAAAAAGGAAGGATTCAGCAGGGATCGGGGTGGCTAAAACAGGGTCGTGAGGATGCGGGATGGGAGTAAAAGGTTTTGAGTTAGATCCCCAAATCAATTCGGCACGTCGATATTCCTCGGCTCGGTCTCCGATGCTAGCCCACTCTTTGAAAATCCACACAGGCTTTTTCTTTTTCTTGGTTGATGTAGGCTTCGGATATCTGGGTTTCATGCAAATATTCCCTTCTCAAAGAATGGTCAGACAGCACTCTCCCGACGTTAGAAATGGTCTGGCAACACTTTCTCTCTCTAGAAAACGACCTGACAGCACTTTCTCTCTCTAGAATGCCTCTGAGAGAAATCAAGAATTGTGGAGTATTTATAGGCAAGGTTGAATGACCGGGGGATACCAATCGACAAAAGCACAGCGGGAAGACGAAAAGTCTCCCCAAGAACCTAGTCTGGCAAAGATGAGTCCTGTAAGACGGTGACATGTGTCAACCACCCTCTGACGAAGGCTTACCTAGGCTACCTTCTTCGAGCCAACTGACGATATGGGCCTTCGCAACTGTATCCATTGTGAAAAGCCGGCCCACCACAAAGAGGCCCGGGACACATGAAGAGCCAGCCAATCACAGAGAGGTCCGGGTCAGGAGCTCAAAAGAACGTGGGAACCAACCCGACTCAGAACTATGAACGTCGGGTAAGAAAAATCCAACAGAGCCTGAGTATTGCCTTCGGGTAAAGATAAAAACAATGTTGCGGGAGTGCCGTCGAACAACCGAAGGTCAGGTCGAGAAAAACAGCGTCGTGTATCGTTCGACGCAAGAGGAAAAAGAATAAATAGTTCAAAGATAGGTCATTGGCTCGATGCACAGGAGACTGCGGATGACAGGTGTAGGTTCGGCAGTGAGTCTTCGCTCCTAATACTCCCGAAGACTGGGGGGCTACTGATGAGGGTATAATTCGCCAAATGTAAATAATAAGGATTTAACTGTGAACGAAAGTTGCTTGATGTAGTTATTAAGGAATTTAGAAATTCTCGGGGACCAATGTGTAAATGTAGTACTTACTAAGGGGCCTGATCAAGTATGTAAATAGCCCACTAAGGATTCAAGCGGGTCTACTTTATTCTAGTGTAAAAGGTGACCCACTTCCTTGGTAGGTGGGACATGGAATATTATTCTATTACATTCTCTTTCTCTCTCTATACTTTCTCTCTCTAGTCACATCAAGCACAAGATCCAAAATATTCTTCCAAACAATTATTGACTCATCATATGTTTTTTTCTCCCTGTGGTTGTCCAACACTGTCTGTCTGCAAGATATATGCTTTGATGTATAAGCGTCAGCGGAGGACTGTTAATCCACCAATAGTTAGAATGTATAAGCATCTCCTTAGTCGGGCGAGAATAACTCCTTTCTTTTACAGTGATAGTGGATGGTGTTGACAGAGTACGTGTAGTTCGTAGTGTTGATCCACCAGTCGATGTTAGTTGTTATTTGTGTTGATAGTGTCGTTCGACGGCATCGACAAGAAGTTGTTAGAACCTGTCCTGGTTGAAACCTCAATGTGTAGCGTCGTCTATCAGACTTACAAAGGTGTCAGTTGATCTTTGTTAGTTTACATAGATGTGTTAGTGATCTAGCAATGTAGTTTGGCCGTATATATCAAGGTCTGCGACTAGTTTACCGTCAGAAATGCACGTCTAGCAGAGTAGTAGATGAATTTAGTCACGTCTAGCACTGTTGCAATGCAGTGAGTTATACGATGTCGTGGAGTAACTTGGACCAGTGCTTTCTCCAAGAGTTAACGGATATATTGACTGTTTAGTTTTATTGTTTTATTGTTTTAGTTACCATGGGATTACTGACTAGTTTGAAATGGGAATGTTAACAGGGAAACATGACAAAAACAGGAGTATTCTACAGGTCCGGGTTGGTAAGCATAATCAACCTACTAAGACGGGACATCATTAAATCTGAACACATAGAGGCTGCTAGAGGAACACCGTTTTATACCTTCCTGAAAATATCGTTCAACGTAAGGAACGAGGTTCTGAAGCTTAAAAAGTTCCACTACTTGATCGAGGCGATTTTTGGTTTATACGATGTGAGATGGAAGTCTTTCCAGATAGGACGCAAGCATGTAAGGCTGACGAGGAAAGATGTGAAGGCGATATTTGGGCTGAAACACGGCAATGAAGAGATGCCAATGAGCAAATCAGGCGCATTTATCGCTCGGTACACTGATGGAGCTGAATTAGATTCCATTCTAATGCAGAAATATGTTTTTAGCCCAACGACGAGGAGGAGCGGGCCAACAAATGACAAATCAGTCTAATACGTTGATAAAGGTAATTCTAGTCTGTTAAAATGTATTTGTTTTTAGTTTATGCTGCAGGCATACGAGGATGATACGAAAATCGGCATGTGTATGCAGGTATCTAGCAATGTAGTATACTATATCTAGCAGTATGATAGTTGTATAATAATATGTTGGTTTTTGGGAATATGCATCTAGTAATGTCTTGGTTCATATCTATCAATGTCGTATTAGGGGTAACTCCCTTAAATTGTTATTGTTGTATTCTTGGTATGATGTTGTTCATTTTGTAGGAAGCGATCGAGAAATCAGTAAGGGAAGGAGGGGAGGATGAAACGAAGGATGTTGCTCGGCTGCTGATACTTTTCATATGCTCGACACTGTTCTTTTCAGTGTCCGGCGATGTCGTCGGGTGGACAGCAATATTCTACATGGAGAATCTTGAAAAAATAAACGACTATGACTCGTCTGCAGCCATCTTGGAGAAGCTTCATAAATCACTGGACAAATGTATTAAGGTCGGGAAGCCTGCAAGAGTCATCAGATGCGTTTCTCTGCTATTTGTAAGTACAATGGGTTATGATCAACATGTTTGTTTCGAAACCGTTTTTTTAATGTTGAGTTATATTCTGTGCAGCCATTTCTGATGGAGCATAGTTCGATAAACTTTGAAATACCAAGGCAAAACATAATCCCTAGATGTTACAAGTGGTGGGGACTAGAGGGCAAGGAGTCGACATATGAAATGATCCAGATGGTTAGTCAGCTCAGGGACGACCAGGTATTTAACGCATCTATCAATTTCCAAATTGTAAAATCAAACAAATCTCATACCCATAAATCCAACACCCAAATCGCAGCCATCAATATTACAGTTTAAAAAAATAAACATATCTATCAATAAAAAAATCAAACAAATCGCATTCAATGTAGCATAACATCATAACATCAACATGTCTATAAATCATAATTGTTTGTAATTCGTAGTAATGATTCTTATATTGTGTTGCTGAATGTATATTATACTGTATTTCTTAGGTTGTGGCCGATGAGTTACTGTTGACAGCGGCTGAATGTTTTGCTTATGGAGAAAATGATTCGCGGAGGAAGTACAAAGCTGCTGGGGAAACAGGTGAACCGAGGAGTAGGAAAAGAAAGAAATCTGTTGCGAACAGAAGTACAAGAAGGAAGCTGATACAGGTAGATGACGGAGCTGGAACAAGGAATAGAAGGAGTTCGAACACTGAGGTTGAAGACAACACTGAGGTAGATCACGATGTTACATTGGGGGAATTCGTTGGGGAGAAGAAGTCGAGAGTTGGTACAACAAAAAGGGAGAGGTTGAAAAAGAAAAACAACTGTAGGTCTAGTATTCCAAGTTTTGGAGGGCTGTCACAGTCTGTGCTGCGTGACAACAAGAAGCTGAAAGAACGAAGTCGGTTGCACCGGTTGAAAGCTGAAGACAAAAGGCTGAAAACGTCGCTTGAGGAGAAAAACGAACAAGTGAGTATTACCATATTTTTTAAGGACTAATAAGCTTTATAGTCTGTTTTTATATAAGTTAGTTACACTGTATATAGGAAATGTTTAGATGTTGTTTGCTAGCAGCATCATTATAATAGATTTAGCAAACATAATTATAAGTTGTCTATCAACGTTAATATGTTGTATCTAGCATTGTAAAAATAATGCATCTGGAAATGTAAATATGATGTATCTCGCAATGGCAGATGTCTAAACTATTCCGTATGCTCGTTTGATTCAGGTTGAAAAATTGAAGAAAGACTTGAATGAGCTGAAACAGAAGCTGGAGGTGGAAGATGAAAGAGGGGATGGTGAGGATGAGGATCTGCTGAACACCTTATCAATGCCATTCTTCCGTGAAGATGAGGACGATTTTGAAACTGTGGTTGCCAATATTACTGAGAAGGTGGCTAAGGAAACATTGGTTTACAAATCTCGGAGGCATGGATTTGTTCCCAAGAGGAACCAACAAGTTTCTGATACCGAAAAAGCAATAGAAGAAGAGGATGTTGAGGGGGGAGTCCACAGCAGAAGAACATAAGGAGCTTGAGTCAGCTGAGGCAAAAGAAAGTGAAGTATCGGAGGAGGAGAAGTTAGAAGTTAATGGACGTGTGTTCAATCTGAAACACATGTTGAACCAATGCAAGAAAGTACTAGACCGGAAGCTATTGTTGTTGATGTCACTGGGAAGCAGAAAGGGACTACAATACTTGGTTGTGACGCTGGTAATGAGAAAGGGGAGGTGGCAGCAAAATTATCACCCCTAACTCATGCTGCCGGTGCGCAAAATGAAGTTTTTGTAGCTGAACAGGGACACGGAGTTGGAAACAACGAGGTTGAACGACAAGAGCTGATGGTGGACATAATTGATTTGTTGGACAAAGGTTCCAACGAAGGAATGAAAACACTGAAACAACAGTTGGAGGACTCTGAAGAAGCCGTAGAGGAAGGACAGAATGCGGAGACAGGTCAGGACAAAGAAGAAGCTGACACAGAAGCACCTACTGGGGTGGAGAACGCAGTCACAGAACTCCAAGGGCTAGAACCTGTCTCTGAAAATGTGGTGGAGAATGTGGCTGAAGATGTAAGTGGATCTTAAAATGGTTAAGATTCATAAATATTTAGTAATTATGTTTTGGCTGGTTTTGAAATGTTCAAACTCTAGGTTGGATAATATTTAAGATGGGTTGTTTTTTGTATGAAAATGTTGGTTTGACAGTATATGTGTCGTGTAAGACATGATTTCCATGATTGTCTCAATGAGAATTAGTAGATGCATGTTGAACAAACCGCAAACACAATATGTATATAGTCTGATAGATACAAAATCTTAAGAATAACGTTTTCATGCCAAACAAATCGCAATATATAATAGGCGTAAATAGCGTCGTTCTACTGGAAATCCATCTAGCAATGATATTTGTGCTTATATCGCAATGTATGTAGATAATATTGTTATGTTATGTTATTTGGAAGTGGAAACAGTGGCGCCTGAAGACATGCGATAGTCTAATGTAAAGACCTTGGCGTACACTGGGATTGAAAAAGCAGCAAAGTGCGAACAACTATCGCAAGCTGTCTCTCCATTAAAGGTGATTCCAATTATCAGCGGAGAAGATAAATCCGCAGAGAAGATTGAAAAAGTATCACAGGTCGAGCCATCTTCGTATGCAACACCACAACAAGATAAAGCAGCATCTAACGATCGGATTGTCCGATCGGTTACACCGTTGGCTGACGATAGCTTTGTAGACTGCACTCAATCATTTTACGCAGAAGTTGACAAGGCTGTTGAAAATTCAAACGAGAAGAGGCATACACTGGACTCCATCGAGGAAGAACAAACAGACGTTGACGTAAGTAGATCTATTGTATTATCAATAAACCTTCAAAACGTAATGTTAACAGTTTAATTTGATGCTTTATTTTAGGTGCCCGTTGATGCAATGCCTAAGTGGAACTTACTTACTCCGACGCAGGTTAAACAACAACAGATTACGGTCGTAGATTGGTCGTTCCCGACAGAGACAACGAAACTAATCAATGTCAGTGAGTACCAGAAGGTGATGAAACTTTCCAAGGAAGAAGAACAAGAAGATCCATAAGTATGGTACTTGCCAACAACGGAGTTCTCCAATAGGCTTTCCATTAGTGTGACCGAGATAATGGAACTGTCTAACGAAACTCAAGTTGACTTCAAGGTAATAAGGTTTCAGGTTGTATTTACGAGAGTAAATTTGTAAGTCTAGCAATGTGTCTCTGTACGTCTAGCAATATTAATATTCAGCATCTAGCAATGTGGGTCATTGAAGTTACAGTCTTAGTTGTCAACCTATAAACCGTTGGTTCTTCCTTTCAGTAATTTTCATTCAACTGATTTGAGCTTCTAATTGTGTTTTGATAGATAATAGATGCTTGGATATATAAGCTGTTAAAGGATTCAGATTGGAAAGTCCCTCTGAACGGGTTTGATGATGAGTATTCATATATGGTCAGCGTCATTCAAATAACTGGAATTGCAACTGTAAGTTCACCGGGAATTATTTGTGTTATATTGGAAAAATCTGCTTCCTCTAGTAATGAAGCAAAATTTGCAAGGAACACTGGCTATCAAGGAATATTTGTCTGTCATTGTGGATAAGGTTTTTGAAACAATGAAACCAGACACATACGTTGCACTTGTTCATCTTTGCTAAGTTAACACGTACGGCGTGAATCACTGGATGCTCTTGGTTATAGATATGGAGAATGGGGCTGCCACTAGCTACAACACACTGTTGTCGTGGAGTAAACACATTGCTGATAAGACAAAAAACACAGCGGATGCTCTGGTAAAATTTAATGCTAATGATCTTGGTGTCGCCTATCTAGCAATCTCACATACTATATCTATCAATGAATATAGTAGTAAATAGCAATGACTACTACTCGTAAATCGCAATGTAACTATGGATTACTTAATTTTGCAGCTGGCCTATTGCATGAAGAAAAAATACATACCTTATGTAAAAGATGGATACAAAATAAAGACAATGAGAAATATCCCACAACAACAGAAGGATAGCCTTGACTGTGGTGTTTTTGTTTGTAAGTACGCAAAAGACATCATTACGAGAGGGTGTGTTCCGCGGGAATATGGAAAGGAAATTCCAGCCGAAACAACAGCTGAAATATTTAAGCATTTCATGAATGATCAAAACACAAACAAACGTTGGTAGTATGTAATTCATTTTTTGGTATCATGATGTATGATTCAGATATAAAAGGATGGGTGAAATAGACAATTAATCTGAACTTATTAGAAAACTTTGGTGTCAATAGTAATTTTGACATCACTGTTACATTCTTCAATGGTTAACAAACATAATTTCTATATGTTGTATCTATTAGAGTAATTTTCAAGTAAATCGCAATGTCTTTATTATTACCTATCAGACGTGTACTAAAGTATGTAGCAATGTTATATAAGGTATCTATCAGACTACTATTGAACGGATCTAGCAACTGTATAGTTCTACATCTAGCAACTATATAGTGCGACATCTAGCGTAGTCTATATAGTCTTATCTTTCAGACTATTATTGACGGATCTAGTAATATATGTATGTCCTATCTATCATACTTAGACTAACTTATCTAGCAATGTCTATTTTTTCGAATCTATCAGAATCCTACTCAAGGATCAATTAATATCGATATGCGTTATCTAGCAACAAACAAGTGGTGTATGTAGCAATATACGAAATTCGTATCTATCAGACTTAAACTCATGTAAATATAAAGGGAAATTTTTTTTCTAAACTACCTTGGAAGATCCTGCCTTTGTTGCATGAATAAATTTCACATCATTATTCAATTCTTCAATGATGTATTTAGTATTTTTTTATGTTTCGTATCTATCAGAGTAATATTCACGTATCTCGCAATTTATGTATTCTTATCTATCAGACGTTCACTTTAGGGTTAATCCACCGTAGGTAATGGTATTTTATAGATTTCGTACCAATCAGAGTAATATTCAACTATCTCACAATGTCTACCTTCGTATCTAGCAGACATTTACTCAAGTATCTATCAGACTTATATCCAAGTATATAACAATGTCTATCAGACTTATATCCAAGTATCTATCAGACTTATATCCAAGTATCTAGCAGACATTTTCTCAAGTATCTATCAGACTTACATATCTATCAGACTTATTATCTAGTATCTATGAATGTCTACATGTCATAACAGCTTTGTTACAACCCATATAGTCCACTTTTGGATTATGTGTCTATCAAAGTCGATACCATTTAGCAACATCAGTATTACGTATCTAGCGCTGATAGGTTTTAAATTTTAAATATTATATATCTAGCATTATAGATTAGGCGTAAATCGCATATAACATATTAGTGATGGACCAACTATATATTTGGACTGGAGGATAAGTTTATTGGTAGACCAGTAAATTAAATTTTTCGAAATGACTGTTAACTACACCTATCACTGATTAGAAGTCAATGTATTAATCCTATTGGTTAGATTGAAAGTTGAGAAGACAAAGGTAGATGGACTTGAATGATTATATGTATTAAATAGACGTGTGCCATTAAATTTGTGAAAGTAATTGTGGTTGCTAGATGGGACTTAGCCTTGGGCATTGTGTTTTGCTATAAATAGAGGCTGATAGTTGAACCTATTCATCTCACACTTCTCTGAAAAGAAAAAAACCAACCAGCAAACCAACAGCTAGTTTAGTCTAACTTGAAACAAAACAACCATCGATAATGGCACCATCTTCACCAGAAACACCTATCTACTCCTCTGACGACGGATGGTCTACAGACTACTACAACGACAACAAAACCTACAAGAGAACTACAAAAACTGAGATTTCGTCGGAGGAGGAAGACAACTGGTCTGTTTGGTCTGAGGACCAAGAAGATCCCTATGCTTCATGGGACTCGTGGTCGTTGGACGACAGTTACGAGAGTGACAGTTAACAACTTCCAAAAAGGAAGAGACGTAAGGATAGCTGGGAGTCGGAGGACGGAGAGGATGATAGTTCTGACGAAGCCGACGATGAGAAGTCGGAGGACGATGAGGACGAAGAAGTCGAAGATGCAGAAGAAGAGGAGGAGGAGGGATCTGAAGGGACAGATGAAGAGGATTCTGGTTAGGTTTAAAGAAGTTTATGCAGTTTCCTTTCATTATGTTTTTTATTTTGTTGTTTGTAATGTTTTTTATGCTTCGATGGACCTATAACTTTCACCAACCCTCTGAGCAGATTGTTTTTTGGAGAGGGTTGGTGTATTTGACTAATGTGCAGCATTGACTGGTGTTCTAGTATCGTTGTGGTTTTATTGCAGTTTGTGTTCTCTATCTTTAAATTTTGTGTTGAGTTTTGAATGCAGCAAATTAACATTGATATGAAGCAGTTTGAATGGCAGTTATAATCCACAATCGCAGTTTAGATATACCTAATCTATCAGATGTAAGTTAACCTTAACATTGCAGATGAAAATGGCTTTATCTATCAGGGTTGGACATGCATGATTGGAACTTCCATTAACTGGAATGCAGATCGAACCTAACACTTGAAATAAATCAATACAAATTGCAACCATTACACAACGTATCTATCAATATCGATGGCATATATATATATATATATATATATATATATATATATATATATATATATATATATATATATCTTCAATCTATCAGGCTATGTAAGCCGTAAATAACAACCTCTATTAAATAATGAGCTGAATCATTCAAGGGAGATTTAAAGGACCTCTAGAACAAATGCAAGTAAGGTATCAGATGGATGTAGCCTAAAATAGAATACATAAATTGCTGTATCTATCAGACGTATAATCCAGGATCTATTAATGTTACATAACGTGTCTATCAGACTATTACTTGCGCATCTAGCAATCTCTGTGAGATTTATACTAAAGTATGTATTAATGCAGATGTCTCGTATCTATCAGAGTTTTATTCAAATGTCTAACAAGGTATTGCAAAAAGTTAACGACTATCTAGCGTTGAAATCGCAGTGTATCTAGCAGTGTAGAAAATAATATCGAGAAGAATAATCTTTTCAAATAGACATGGTACATATCAATGTTAAAAATATCCAAAAATATAAGTCCAAAGATAAGGAGGGCTTATCTATGAAAACAAAATGTTACTAAAATATCGGGAAAAAAACTTTAGAACGGAGCATCACATGACCTCCTATTATGCCCCGATTTGAAACATCGACCATAACGGGACTGGCTGGTAACCTCCCCTCTTGATGGAATACGTTTTTTCCTTGGCCGCCCAGCTCGTATTTTAACGTTAGGGGGATTAACCACGGGCTCTCCATCATCTTTACCGGTACTAGATTCACCAAACTCTATTATAGCCGGTATGTTAAAAGAATAGCTGGACCGGTAATTCGCAGCACTGAAAAACGGTTCTACTAATGTCATCGGATCTTCGTTTAGAGATGCAATTACAGCCAATGCATGAGCGCATGGGAAACATTTTTGCTGCCAAGAGCCGCATGTGGATTTGAAATCAAGTATGTTGACCACAATGACTGGGTCTGATAAAACCTCAAAATAAGCGGCAAAAGACTTGCAAACTAACCACGTCCGACTGTATTGTACATTCTCTTTAAACAACTTGTCAAACTCGGGGCATAAATGTGTGTTCCAACTTAGGCCCTCTCCCAAACGTCGAGACATTTGAGTCATCAGAAGAACTCTAATCCGGTCGACCAATTTAACTATAGGCAGATGAGACAGCTTTTTAATCTTGGAATTGAACGATTCAATAGCTGTTGATGCCATTGCCCCATACCGTTTTCCTTTGACGTATGCATGCGCCCATTTTTCTGGTGGCAAATTGCTTAGAAATTTGCCGATACGATCACCCCATTGGCGCGCAAACTGAGTAAAACGTTCATTAAAAAGTTCCACAGTCGGGGCATAAGCACAGCTCTTAAACATTACGAGCATATTGTTTTTGTAGACTCTGTTAGTGTGTTCAAGAGCTTTATTCAAGTTCTGGATCAGATGGAAGATACAATAAGCGTGGTAGTCATTAGGATAAAGAGTTGTGACAACGCTAATAATACCAGCATGACGGTCTGAAATGAAAGTTATTTGGCGCCCTAACAAATGAGGTTTTAAACATTCCAAAAACCAAAACCAGTTGTCTGAGTCTTCACTACCAAAGATACCAAAAGTTACAGGGAAGAGACCTGAAACGGAAACGAGACCGGTGAACAACAGTACTACATTGCACGGTTTGAATGTACTAAAATCGCAAGGTATGTATAACCTATCTATCAGAACCATGAAGCCTGTGTAATCATCAACGTAGCAATCAAAACAGGCGTAAAACATAATCACATCAAAACACCCAAACTAGAAAGCTAAGGCTGTCTGTCTAGGTTGAGTAATGAAATCGCAGTGCAAACGTAACTAATCTAGCAATCGTAGCACATGATATACATTTCCTGGGTGAGTGGACTGAAATCGCAATGAATATAGAACCTATCTAGCCGAATAAGGCAGTATGTGAAATAAAAAATGTAGCAATCTAAAATATGTGTAAATCGCAAGTACATCAATACAACCAATCTAGCAATCTATGTTAACCTATCTAGCAGACCAAAAGTGTATTGAAACATGGACTGACCATTGTTTCCATCTTTTGCCACTGCTGAAAGCAACACGCCACCATGCTTCCCTGTTAGGTGGGTTCCGTCAACGTACAGTAGAGGGCGGCACGAATGGAAAACCTGAAGACAAGCCCCAAACGCTATAAAACAGTGACGAAAAACATTGCCGGGAACCAAATCCAGATGGCAGTCCGTAGTGATGTCACGACTCTTTAGTCTCTTCAAGTATGGTTTTAGCATTCCGAAAGAGGTATTTCTATCTCCAAATACAACACGTCGGGCCTTCTCTAACGCATTCCACGAAAGACGATATGAAATGTCTAGACCGTAGTCTTGCTTGATAGAGGACTGTACAGTCTTAGCTGTTACAGATTGGCAGTTCCTAAGAGAATTGTGAATTTTATCAGCAATCAAATCGGACGACAAATGCCTTCTCTTCTTCTTTGTTAATACGGGACTGCACATATGGGTACTGACAAATCTTTTTATGGTCATCAAACCGGTCTTAGAATCAACAGAAGCATAAAGCCTTCATTTGCAGCCGGCCGAATATTTGTTTATACAATAAACAGTGATCTTGCTAAAGGTATTGTGCATGTACCTAAACGCAAAACCGTTCTCTAATACATAACGGGATAAGGATAACCTTAGACCTGGAGCACCATCTGGAAAAGACTGTCCAACACCGATGATAGCTTCTGTGAATCCAGTTGTAGCAAGATGCCTTTTTTGGGGGGTTGAAATCGCCAAACAGCTACTGCTTTCACCGCTAGTTCATTGCATATGCGAGGATTCTTCGAACAGTTGAACAAGTTGTTTACGTTTAATGGCAGAGCCTTTATCAGCAACATGTTCTTCGATAAGAAAACTAACACTCTTTAGACGCTCAACATCAAGGTAACATTCCAACCCAATAAAATCGGTCTCCTTATTAAACATACAATTATTCTGATTACCGCAAGAGTATGTAATGCTGTAGTTGCCTCTAACAAGACCCTGCCATGCTTCCTCAACGTACTGTTGAAAATACTCGAAATTTTCGAATTCGGACAGCGGAACAATAGTTGTTTCGTGACCAAATTTGAAAATGCAAACTTTTGGTTTCAACATTGTGTAACCTGAATCGTAGGAGTTTTGGTTAGTTTGTTGTAGGGCAGCTTAGAAGAGCTGAATGTGTTATAGAGATAAGTACATATCGAAATGCTATATGGTTGATGACATCTAGCAACCTCTCATAACTAAAATCGCATGGTATGTAACCTAATCTATCAATCACTGCATTAAAATCGCAATGTCTACACTGTCATCTATCATCCATAGACTACATGCACAAATCGCAAACAACAATATGTCAGTCCTATCTGAAATCGCAACGACACAAAAAACACAGCCACAGTCAATACTATACCAATCTAGCAATAACAAGCAGCAAAATCTACCCACAAATCGCAACAACTAACATACAATAACAAAACAAAAATCGCAAACTATATAACAGAGGTCGAAAACTGAAAATTCTTACCGGAATGTTATCGGAGCCGGTATCGATGCTTTGAATCGACCAGAAACAGAAACTAATTGATTTCCTGTGATTAACGTACATTAGCTACGCCAGTGATGGTATGTTCAAGATCGAAAATGGAAAATGATTTTGCAGTTGAGAATGGTAAACAATACTAACCTTACTGTTGTGAAGTCGGAGATGCTTTCAACGGTGAGGAAGACGGACTTTAACGGTGCACCGGTGGAGCTAGGAGGCTGACTCGACGGAAAATGATGGAGCTAGGAGACTGAGTCGACTGATTCTGGAACTCTTGACAGGTGAACGGTCGACTGACTCGACTGAATCTCGAAAAAACAGTTCACCGGTGGTTAGAACGCTGGTGGACGATGTTTGTATGGTTCGCTGGTGACTACGATTGTTCGCCTGGGGTTAGATAGGGTCGCCGGAAAGAGTGTGATAACGTCGCCGTTTTTTGAAACGAACAGACGTTCTTGAAAAATGGGTTGTTTGTTAGATTAGGAGAGAGGAGAGAGGGGCTAATAAATTCAAAATTCAAAATTCAAAAGTAATAAAGAAGGTACTGCCAACTTGCCAAGACCCAAAATGGTCCATTTTTCCACAAATTAACCTTTATATAGTAGTTTGAGGGTAGTTATGGTATTAAAAAAATAGATATTAAAAGTGGATATGTTTAATGAGATGGGTATTAAATGAGTATTAACCCATTTTTGGTACTATTAGTTTATTTGGCCAAAAATGTGTCATTTCCTTTTTAAAAATTCAAAAACTATATAACACTAAGGTTTTGGAGTAGAAACCAATAAATACAATAATGATTTCTCTCTCCTCTAAAACATAAGAAGCAATATAATTCTATTGGGTCAAAGTTATTAATCTAATTAAAAAAAACAAAGACTAAAATATTATTGGTCAAAAAACATTAATGGCTACATTGATATTACCATACGACAAGTAAAAGGAAATTTTTTGTATTTTCTAAAACGACCTATATTTGGGAAAGGAGGGAGTAACTAATTAGTACGCAGAAATCTAATATTTGACTCAAATTGACTTTCCCAATAATTTACAGATCCAGAATATATAATATAACACTGGATCATCTGCGTCAATCAAATAACTTACACTGAACCCAAATGCCAATTGTTTCTCCATTTCTTCCAGGTAATTATCTAACTTTTTTATAAAATCGACTTAATTGAAGAGATGTTTGGTTTGATTTATTTTCTTGTATCTAGATTTCTGGAATTTCGGACCTCTAGAGTTGATTCTAAAATTTGGTTTTTTCTGTTATCTAAAACTGATGTCTCATGTCTGTAAGAAGCTTCACAATTGATTAAAAAAAACGACACTGATTTGATACCCCAATTGGAGTTTGTTTTTGTTTTTGGCTCTTATAAGTTTTTGTTTACTAGCACTTGGTACCGTGCTACTAGCCTACTATCTTTGAATAAATTTTGATTTTTTTAAGATTAATAGAGTTGATTCAAATTTATGCTTCAATTTTCTCATTCATATTGATTATGGGTGGATACGATACTCGATTTACAGGAATGTCAACTCCAGTTGTAGTTGCTGTGGGGATCGGTTTGCTCGGGTATGTTTATCAGGCACTGAAGCCTCCACCTCCAAAGATTTGCGGCTCACCTGGTGGACCTCTGGTTACTTCTCCCAGAATTAAACTCCGTGATGGGAGGCATTTGGCATACAAGGAGACCGGCGTTTCAAAAGAACAAGCTAAGTTCAAAGTCATTATTGTTCATGGCTTTGCCGACTCTAAAGATATCGACATAGCTGCTTCTCAGGTATGAACTTTCAAATTGACCTGGTATGATGTGGGCTTAGTGTTCATATTTTTTTTAAAACCTTTTGTCATGTGTTTAAATTAAGATTTGTTTAAGCATGTTGTTTCAGAAATCGAGCATAAAAACAAAATTGGGTTAAAAGTAGCTAAAGGTGAAAAAACCAGAAAACATTTGACAAAAATACAGAAGTGGGGAGATTATAAAAAAGGACTAGGGGAGTGGCAGAATTTTGGTTGAGTTGGATTGGATTCAGACAAAGCATTGTGATAATAGTAGTATCTTAAACCCAAATCGGAGCAGGATCCATGTGTCCACATCCTAGACCGGTTTTATTCATATAATAATTCTAACTCTAGTCTTTGCCAATATCTCGTGCTTTGGTTTGCAGGAATTAATCGAGGAACTTGGGGTTTATTTCCTCTCCTTCGATAGAGCTGGCTATGGAGAGAGTGATCCGAATCCATCACGCTCAGTCAAGAGTGAAGCATTTGATATTCAAGAACTCGCAGACAATCTGAACATCGGGGCTAAATTCTACGTAATTGGGTTTTCGATGGGAGCCTACTCTGTTTACAGCTGTCTCAAATACATACCACATGGGCATCAAACTTGCTTCTTGCTTTATTCTATGTTATAAAATGTTTCGACAATTTTTTGACTTCTGAATGTATTAAATATCATGTATATCAGAAACGGATGAGAAAACATGTTTATTTCGAAAACACCAGATTCACTTTTCTGTGATTTTAAGTGAAGTATAAAATAGTGTGATCTTTTTTGTCTTATAGGTTGTCTGGAGTTGCTCTGGTAGTTCCAGCTGTGAACTTCTGGTGGCCTCATCTACCTACCGATTTATTACAAGACGGTCTGAAGACAATAGTACCACAGCACCAGTGGTGGTTCCGGGTGGCTCATTATGCCCCGTGGTTGTTATACTGGTGGATTACACAGAAATGGTTCCCGTCATTGAGCATCATGTCTGGAAACACGTCAGAATCTCCATCTCCTGGTCAGGTAAATCTTTTGTTAAGGCATATCCAGTGGGCACAATTATTTTGGCTAAGTAATTGTTATTTTAGTCTGGTTAATAAATGTTGTTTATAGACGAGACCTTTTTTTTTCGTAAACATAGGACAAGAGCCGCCACCAAGGGGATCACGAATCCCTGCACCGTGATTTGATTGTTAATTATGGCAAATGGGAATTCGGTCCAACTGAACTGAGTAATCCTTTTCCTAGCAATGAGGGGTCTGTTCATCTCTGGCAAGCTAGCGAGGATACGATTATTCCTCGCCAGATAAACCGGTACATAGCAAAGAAACTTCCATGGATTCATTATCACGAGGTTTCTAAAGCTGGACATTTTATGGCTGCCGAGAGGAAGAACTATGAAGCAATCCTGAACCAGCTCCTGATATCGTAGTAGAGTTTGTAGTTGTGAGAGCATCTGCAACAGCTTAGTTAAATGAAAGTTCAATTCAAAATAATGGCTTGTCTTATAAATTTGTCTTCCAACAAATTCCCTCAAGCAAAAATACTGATACCAAATCTTTGCAGACACATGGGAACATTCATGCTTTTATTTTCTCTTTTACCATTAATTTCATCCACCATATTCTATATAATTTCCATTAAAGAAAAATGAAAGATAGAGAATCAGTGGCCAAATGTATATCTCATATATGTCTACTGTTTACAAAATTTATAGCTTTCAGGACCCTATGTGATTAAATCGATGTCCATTTACGAACTCCTTACCATTTTGAAATAATAGTTTTTATTTAAATTTAAATGTTATTTTAAAATATATATGTAAAATATTAAATATATAAAATTCAGAACTGTATACTAATATTATTTGGTTTTTCAAATAAACTTTGTTTAAAACAAATATTGCTATTGTCTAGTATTTTATTTTGTATTTTAATTGTTGTAAGATTATGAATTATGAATTATGAATTATGAATTATAAATGTGTATGATTGAGAAGGCCATAAAATGAGCATTTTGGTCCAAACTAACAAGAAAACTGAACTGACTAGACTGATATTTCATTAAATAATTCTACTTTGTCATTTTTCAAAATATGTGTTTGGACTTTTTAATAAAAGTTGAAAAATAGGGACCAATTTGAAAGATTCTCTTATTATTGTCTTCTTGTAACGCAGACAACTTGTCACAGGTTTAATTTACTCCTACTCCTACACTACTACTCCTACAACAGTGTCCTCCATAAAGGGGTTAATAAATAGTTAGCCATCACCACTATAAAAACTTTCCAAATTTTAGTTTTTATTCAAAAGTTTGTATGTTTATTAGATATATTATATATATAAAATTCAGTACTGTATACTAATATTAATTGGTTTTTTCAAATAAACTTTGTTTAAAACAAATATTGCTATTGTCTAGTATTTTATTTTGTATTTTTAGTTTTTCAACGCAAACAACAGTTTACAACATAGAAATAACAGAGAAAAATAAAGTATTTGCAGAAACTCCAAATCCATAACTCTTACAACACTCGATACTCTTCCAAGAATGCTTTCAGATCTAGTAAGTATTTTCTTTCTCTATCTATGTTGCACACTTCACCAAATCCATAACTCTTACTACACTGGATACTCTTACAACACTCGATACTCTTCCAAGAATGCTTTCAACAAAATGTAAAATAGTCATCATATCACACTTAACAACTCAAGTTTAGGGTATCAACCTCTTGGCTAACCTAGACTTTACTTCATTTGTAGTTCTCTAGTCTAAAAAAAACCTTTGCCTCGTCCCATGGGACCCCAATCCCATGACCATACTCAGCTTTAGCAATATTTTGTCAATCGAAAAAACCAATGTCTTTTCCGTAGGCTTCCTCGCATATGGACTTGGTACCTTTGACCAATGGCTTCCTAGGTGAAGTAGTTAATGATGTGCATGATATAATTATGATATGATTAGTGACTCGACTTAAATAGAGGTTTCCACGCTGAAGCAACCAATACCTTATCTGAAGCAACTGATGCCTCAACAATATTTAGGCGTATAGAGTCGATGCCTCAATGTTGCATAAGCATACTTAACTAGTTTATTCCATTAATTATGCTTTGATCCCAAGTTAGACCCATACTTTCACAATTCTCTATTTTAGGTTTGACTTCAGAAAAGAAAATACAGTTGTGGCTCTTTGTGCCCCCTTTCAAAGGTCTTAAATGCTTTGAATATGAACCAAGTCCAAGTAGTTCTTGAATTTTCTTGTTGTCACCGATATAGTAAACACATCGGATGGGTTGCTATCGGTATGAACATTTTCTATCAAAAGGTCTTTATTCTCAAGAATACTTCTTATGAAATGGATTTTAACATTAATGTGCTTAGTTCGTTCATGAAGCACCTGATTATTTGACAAGAATATTGGACTCTGGTTATCATGATGCACCGTTAGAAGTTTATGTTGCCCTTATGCTCCCTCAACATTCCTTTCAACCCTATTGTTTTCCATTATTGCTTCGGTAACTTCAACATATTCAGATTTAGTGGTGGACAATGCTACAGATTGAAGATTAGCTTTCCAACTCACAACACTGCCAAACAACACAAACACATATGTAATCAACGATTTCCTAGTATCCAGAGAACTAGCATAATCATAATGAATAAAATGCTCAACACCTTTTAGTTCCAAACTAGTTTCTTCACATATTAGTCCCAGACTAGTAGATCCCTTGATGTACCTCAGAACTCACTCAATGTGCCAATGTTCTCATGAGGGTTTGAACATGAATTTTCTCATACACTACAGTAATTAAAAGCTTCCATTTTTGTATCTCCACGATTTAGACATCAATCTTTAAAGTTTGTTTAAAATGTCAAGCAGTGGGATAGGTGACTGGTTTTGCCTCATTCATACTGAGCCTATGAAGAACTTTCCTAAGATAACCTTCCTCTGATAGAAATAAGGTTCCTATTTGTCTATCCCTAGTTATCTTCATTCCAAGAATATTCTTGGTTCCACCCATTTCCTTCATCGCAAACTTGCTCTTCAATATTATTTTCACAGACATAATAATATTTTGTCTTTGCTAGAAATCAACATATCATCAACCTAATATATATATATATATATATATATATATATATATATATATATATATGCAGAACGAGTTCGTCAATAACCACTATTGACCATAACATCACCAAAACACTTGTACCATCGCCAATGGGATTGCTTTAGGCCGTATAATGCTTTGTTCAATAAATATACATGGTCACTCCATTCTTTGTATACAAATTATTCGGGTTGCTTCATGTAGATGGTTTCCTTAATGGTTCCTATAGCTAAGTTATCTTGATGTCCATCTGATCCAACTTCATCTCAAACTTGTTAGCCATTAAAAGTAGTATCGTGATTGAACTATATTTAACTACGTGAGAGAAGATATGATTGTAATACACACCATCTCATTGAGTGAATCATCTAACAATTAGCTTGGCTTTGTATCGAGAAACTTTAATCATAATTTTTTTTTCATTCTCATTGAAAATCCACTTGTAATTAACCCGTCGTTGACCTTCAGGTTTGTCTACCAGAACTCATCTGTCATTCTTCTCAAGCGAAGTCATTTTCTCATTCATAATTATAAGCCACTTGTTTTTATCCTCACTTTCAACTACATACATAAATCACTTAAGTTCATAATAAATCACTTCAAATGTAACAACCAATACAAAAGTTATTAGTTCAACGTACTTTTACGTTTGAAGACCTTAGATGACTATTCTAGTCATGTTCATTACTATCTGGTTGCCATGTTGACCTATAATACTTTCCAAATTCATAAAAACTTATTTTACAAGTCTATTTCATGGATCAAATCCACTTAAGCCACTAGCAGGTCCTTATCAAAGGTGAACCTACCTTAATATCCAATGTATTTTCCATCAGGTTGGGGTTCAGGTGTTTCATCATCTAAACAGGATAATCATTCTCATTGAACGTCCCATCTCTACTAATAAAACAGTTGTGATAGCCCGCTTTGTGGCACCATAAATGATTATTATTGACTCATTCAAGATATCCAATGATTGAGCATTTCATAGCTCTTGGTTGAAGCTTTTCACGTGTGATATGTGCATGAAAAATAAAAATAATCTAAAGGCTTCTCTTAATATATTTCATGTGGTATTTTGAAACGCATCACATTAGATGAAAATCTGTTTATTAGGTAACATGTAGTCATAACTGATTCAGCCAAAAACTGCATCGGGAGTGTCCAATACAATGTTGTGTCAACTGATCCATTCTACTTTGCACTAATCAGTAAATTCATTTGCACATAATTAAAGACCATTATCCGTTATGAACTTATTTACTTCTCTGCCAACCCATTTCTCAACCATGATCCTTTATTGCTTGAACATATCAAAGCCAATTCCTTTAATTTCAGTAAATAAATCAATAGCTCCGTTGAGTATTTATCAATGGTTGACATAATTATCTCTTACCTCCATGATATTGAACTTTTGTATGCCCTTAAAGATCAACATATACATAGTCAAGGGTTCTAATTGTTCAATGCTAAGATCGTGCAAACTTGAATCTGTTAAACAACCTAAGAGATATTTCAAAAAGAATATGAAATTTTATTTTTCTAAATAGACCTTGCTTCTTCAACTCTAGTAATCTCTTCTCACTCACATACCCCAGTCTTTTATGTCATAGAGTTGTACATCGACCGATACCTCAACCAAGCTAGCTATTGTGCCTATAATAGTATAATTAATAAAGGAATAAAATCCATCACACACTTTCTCATTTATCAAGGTCATAAAACCTCTAACAATTTTCATATAACCATTATGAACTTTGATAAAACAACGTAAGTCTTCTAAGATTCCAAAGAAAAATAATTTTCTTCTAAAATTTGGAATGTGCATCCCATTTGTTAGAATTTGATCATAACCATAATATATTTGGACTTCACGTATCTAATTCCAGCTATCCTGAAATCCTTGTTATTACCAAGTAACACAATGTCTCCATTATTCTATTCAAATGAGTTGAACCAAAATATGTATGGACTCGTATGGAACGAGCTTCCAGAATCTAGAATCTACTGCATCTAACCTTCATTTGAAGAGTGCAACGGAACCTATGAAGATTCATATCCTTTGGAAATAATATAAAAGTCTTCTCGATATGATTTTTAATTAGCGTGCCTTCTCAGTCTTTTGGGACATTTTTCCTAAAATTAACCAAATTCTTGTAATTATGACATATAATCTTGGACTTATCAAACTTATTTGGTGACTTAGATATAGATTTTTCTTTGAACTTGCAGGTCTTAAAATAAATCGTTCAAGGAACTACGTCATGATAGACATAATAATTTTACTGAAAAATCAAAACATTGTAAAACAGAAAAATAGAAAGCTTGAACACAAAGAATTATAGTGGTTTAAAAACTTGCCTACATCTACTCCGAGCGATAACAAGTATTATTCCAATGGTTGTTCAGTAATAACAACATTATATAATACATAGATAATAGAAAAAAATAAAGTATTTACAAAAACTCCAAATTCAATATCATACTCGATACTCTTCCAAAAGTTCTCTCTAATTTGCTAAATATATTCTCTCTCTTTATCTATCTCTATTACACACTCCATGAAAGTCGTGTCCACTTATTCGAAATACAAAGAGAATTAAATATAATACTTGGTGAAAATCTTTTTTTTAATAAAATGTAACAAACTCCTCAATAAAAATGGAAGATACACGTGAAAAAGTAATAATGGTGTCTAGAGAGAAAAAAATGACTTGTCTTGTATTTTAGAGTGTAGTCATGTAAGAGACAAACACTTGAATATGAATTATAATAATCATAGTTTCTTTATAAGCCCATAAGAGAGTTTTGTAACAAAGTTGAGTGATTAAGTGTTTAATGCTTGAGAGTTTTTTTGAACCTCCTAAATATATTGCGTTTGTTTTCCGTGGATGTAGGAGTTCTCCATAATTTGAACAACGTCAAGTCTCTTATTGTGTATTTTATTTATTTTATATTTTTTCTTTTTAAGTTTATTAAATAAGATAAAACTCAAAGTTATGATTACCTCACACAACGTCTAGATAGAGGTTCACCAACGTTCGGTCATTGCTTCGACTAAGTGGTTAAGATTCAAACTGTCGATTTTTGTAAGGCGAGGGTATAATATTCTTCCAATATTTTTGATTTCCTTAATAAGTTGTCTGGTGAGAGTGGAGGCCTGAAATTAATATTTGGTTGTTGGTTAAGAAGACAAAAAAGAAGGACAAATATCTTTCTAGATCTTGAAGTAAAGTCAAACGCAGTAATAATGATAAATTTCATGAAGTTTAAACTTGAAAAATTTACATTAGATAATGACTTTAATATCTAAATAAGTATTTGTACATATAGGAATATCTACTTCCATTGAAATGAAGGGTACAAAGGAGATTGATGAAGAAGTCTTGTTCAAGGCCCATAATGTGCTGAATTAGATCTTAGAGGACGAGGTTCTTCGAGAGCTGTCAGAATAATCTTCAACCATAAGGATCAGGAATAAGCTGGAAGCTATTTACATGAGACATTTCTTAGCAAAAAAGTTGTACCTTAAGAAGCATCTTTACACGTTGCAGATGGATGATAGTAAAGAGATCTTTACACGTTGCAAATGGACATAAATATCTTGTTAATATGAAACTATTAACTTTTTTACCCTTTCATTTTTATCCATACGCGACACTCTCGCTGCAAATACTTAACCTATATTTTTATTCAATAAACAATGATTAAAAATCTTTGTATTCCAACCTCATTTCTTTTGATCACCAAATCATACCCCTTCATTCTTACTTAATCCAACAATTATAATTCACTACTATTGTCTATGTAAAGGCTTTGAGGTTTTCCTTTAACTTTTATTTGAGACCTTCTCTCTCTAAATTTACTCACTCCATAAATTATTTTTACAAAAAAATAGCTTACATACCTCTTTATAAAACTCGAAATCGTGTTGTTTATATTTCACAATTAAAGTTAAAACTCTTTATTTTTTATACTTATTATTGTTTAATTTTATAGGTAAAAGGAAAAGTCACGAATCTGTTATATCCAATCGTGCAGAAATAATATCAAAAAATATAGACTGATTTGATACCTAAATGTTCGACATAATGGATATTTTGGAAGTTTAGATTATACTAATGGAATTTTGTGTGACAATAATAGTGATTCCACTAAGAATAAACACTTATAAGTGTTTAGTGTTTTAATGTAAAGCTTAAGTGACATAAGTAGTCTTAGAAAGATAAAATGAATTGTTTAGTTCTAGAGAGATAAACAGTGGATAGTGGATAATTTAAGAGTTAAACGTTCCAATCCTTTATTCCATAAGCTCTTCTCCTATTTGTAGGACAGAATAGTAAGTAACAAAATTAGTTACATATTTGGATAAATTATATCTTGGTCTTTAATATCTATGTTTAACATTACATTTATCCATTTCACTTTACAAGGCTCTTATAATAACCTTTTCCCTGATCGATTTAGCTCCTTGGTAATTCATATCCTTATCAGTAGCCCCCTGGCCTCTGTGAAGACTGCTGAATAAGGACTAAATTTCTTTTAACCACTCAAATTAATATTATCAACCGTCTTTGTAAATTTATATATAAAAATAATTTTAATTCGTAAATATTTTTATTTCAAATTTATTTTCAATATATGGATTCAAAATGGAGTTTTGAAGAATATTACGAGAATAATCATAAAGTATTTGCATCCGTATATCATGGGCGTTCGTGGGTGGTTACAATGATCTTTATTTCTACTAACTACACTTATAATTCTATTTACATCATTGAACCTGAATTTATGACAAAGTTGTTTTGTGGTTTGACTAGTTTCATTCTAGTGGCATTAATTTGTGGCTCTATCTGTTTCTTTTTTGGATTACGCTCGGTCTTCTTCACCCGCGTACTCGACCGAGCGTATTTTAATGGTCTTCTTGTTTGGCTTTAGTGATGCATTGGTCCAACCGCGAGCTGTGTAGTTCCTTACCACTTGTTGAGATGATTTATGTTGGCTTCCTCCTCGAGTCAGCCTTACTTCTCCGCTACTTGGATTATTGACAAGCTCGTACGATTTGACCATTATTGACCTCCTTTATTTTAATTATTTTAGCTTTATGTTTCGGCTCTGTTCTTTATCAAACTCGGTTCATTTGCTCTATTTGTTATGCGCTCGGATTATTGTCTCTCGAGGTCATCATTCACACTTTAAGTATATTAATCTGCTCGGATATCTTCATTTCTTCTATCCGGGAAATACCCCCTTATCATTATAAAAACCCAACATATTAGGTACACAAATAACATTATATTTCCTACTATGTAAAAACAAATTGGTTAAATAAATGCATTAAATAAAATAAATATGTTCATATAAATATTATGTAATAATTTATAATTCAAAAAATTAATTATTCATAAAAAATATATTAAACAAACTCATATATTATAAACACAAATAATATTCTTTTTACTGGTGATTCGTTTTTTTTAAAATCACTAAAATAATAAATTCATGTACTTATATAAAGTTGTTTCTAAATATTTTGTTTTCTAATGAGAACAAACTAGGCTGCTTCATTGCCAATTAAATCTGTGATGTGTGTAAATAAAGATAACCGAAAGATAATCCTTAAGCTACTTAATTTGTGTTTGGTTCACTAAAAATCACTAAACATTATGTATGCTTAGCATTTACTCTTGGGGAAACCCTCTAGGTCTGGTAAATGTGATGGTCTACTTATGACGATACCCACTCGAAACTCATATGCACTGGGTGTGACATCCATCCCTCACCTTCTGCTATAATTTTTCATATTCGTCGTATTGTCTCATTGCAGTCCCACGAGTAGAGACAATGTTATCGAAAAGAGCGACAAAGAAGAAAGTGAAGAAAACTCCAGTTTCCAAATTTGAAGACCCGATATTTCTTGGAAAATTACTTTTCCAAGATTTCCCATAAATACTGGTATTTGGAAGATGACGGGTTACTTAACTTTTGAGAGAGGTATGGGATACCTGAAGATGTTACAGTAAGGGTTCCATCGGTCGGTAACCATCCATACCAAGGCCGAGAAAATGAAACATGTATATTCACAACTATCTTTGATTGGGGGCTTCATATACCTTAACCATGCTAATGCGTGACTTCTTTAGCGTAATACGGGTATGTTCAACCCAATTGGCTGCTAATGGGTGGAGAATGCTCCTTAGTATAGTTTCGAGCTCGAGCCTACTAGGGATTAAGATTTGTCTAGCAGATCTGCTGCTAGCCATTGACGTAGCTAAGCTTCCAAAATCCCATTTTTCTATACCCAGCTAACTAGGATGAAAAATATTGTCGAGCTCCCTTCATTAGAAAAAAAAATGGAAGCAACTATTTGTGTTTGTGTCAGGAAACTGGGAACATGAAAAAACCCATATTGAATCTCCAATTAGAGAGAAGGTGGAAAGTAAAGTGTAAGCGTCAATAGCTTAATCTGTATAGTTAACTTCTTAAACAGTGGAAGGAGGGTTTGTCAAAAAAGTATAAGAACACATTGATTCAGGTTGGCAATCTAGCGAGTTCTACTTGGTTGCTGGAGCCCACACTGTTTTTTTACCCATGTAAATTATCTCAGATTTGGTATGTGGCCAGTACCAGAACTGACCGTTGCAAAAGACGGTATAGTGATCATGACAGACGGCGCATAAGCCTCCGTAGAGCGCATTCGAGAACGAACAGAGAGAATATATTAAGAAACAAATAGTGTTGGGGTTTGTCAAGAAACGAAAAGGAAGAGAAGCATATGGGTCTTCCTCAGTCCATTGTCAGAAGGATGGACAATGGGGTGTTGGCTATTCAGGGATTCAATGAGGTGGAACATCATGAAAAAAATATGGTTGGAGAGATGGACCAACATGAGAAAAATATGGTACCTGAGTGCGACATGAACGCGATGAGGATGATGATGAGTCACTTAATTTGGTTAAACCATGGCATAATAAGACAAAGTTGGTGCTTCATACCATCCCTCTCGCAATGAGGAAATTACGGTTAGTGGATGAGGAAAGTGTAACAGCGCAACAAAAACCCTTAAACCCTCGTGTGTAGCCATAAATAAATTAAAATCGGAGGAAGGGACCCGACGTGGTTTCCCATGATAAAGATTAATCAAACGAGCAAGTGGATCTCATAGAGGACACTGACGACGAGGGAGGGGGTCCAAAGAAGGTGATTCTAAAAAATATAGCACAGAGGGTGGAAAACTTTGTGAAAATATCAGTTGTTTATCCCTCGAGTTGGCTAGGGTGTGGTGTCGGTACGTTGCCCACTTCTATTAACACGCCTAGGCTTGAGCCCATACCAACCAGGAACAAGGGTGCTGGGACCAGCCAAAGGAATGTCCTCATGGATGAACTGCTACCTAAGAGGATTGTCATGCCCCGTCCGTTGATGCTGATGTTTGAGCAACTCAAACGCATTCCTAAGCTGTCATATTATGATGGAATTCTTATGAGTGATATCCTGCAATATCAGGTCGAGCTTGCCATCGAGGTTAAAATAGATCGCATTTAATACTTAATATACAAGTTATACAGAGATTAATCGTATATACTTGGCAGTTGCATCTTAACTCGGTCGTATTATCCTATCGGCAGATGTCTACTGTTGACTTAGAGGTCATGGTGAAGTGGAAGCCAGAGCCTATAATGTTAGGGCGAGGAGAAGTGCAAAGATTTTTCTACTAGTAGCACTACCCTACTAGCTCAAAACAATATCCTGAGGAACGAGGAGCTTATCACACAGAGCTCGAATCTGCTAACACAAAATATGGCTAAGGCAAAAAGGGTGGAAGATCGAGTCGAACAGCTGGTTGGGATGACATTGGAGAACAGTGATCTTAAGGGTAGAGTGAAAAATGCACAAAGGGAATTGGATTTTGAAGGAAAATAATGGAAATAGAAGCTTAAAGCCACGTTGGGTGAGAGTGAGGCCCAAGTGATGGGTGTCGGTATGGACATGATAGCGAGGGGAAAACATGCTTTATTTGAGTTGTTAGCTCTGAATCCTGGGATGAAGCTAGGAATTCTCAGTTGTTTGGTAGAAATACTCGTTCCTCCTAATTCTGAACCTGCTCATACAGGAGGGGACACCGTCATATCTATGGAAAGGGAAAAGGGTATTGAAGCTCGCCTAACCGTCGTGGTTCCTGTCTTTACCGACCCGGCCAATCCAAAAGGTATTGAAGCTCGCCCAACCTTCGTGGTCAGTGCCTAAACCGGCTCGGTCAATCTGAAGTGTACTGAAGCCAAACGAAACAATGTGATTCCTGCCGTGATTGAACCTGCCAATCTTCCCCATATTGCCAACTCTTGAAGTATCCAATTTAGATGTAATACCGATGTGAAAATTTGAACCTATAACCCTTAATGTGAATTTATTTTTGTGTTTTGATGAACTTTTGAACATGGTGGAAGTATAACATCGGTTATACTATGTTTAAATTATATATTTTTTGTTTGAATGTCGATGGACGCCTGTTTGGGTGATTATTACTATGTTCCTTTCCGTATGCTATTTGGAGATATGTTTATTACTATTATAGTTTATCGGTGAATCCTTACAAGATAGAGCTCAGTAAAGCTCATTGCGTAGCTTAGGAAATAATCTATCTTTGTAGCTAAATCGCAGCGAGACCTTAAGATCCTATTGCGTGGTCGGCTATAATCTTGGCTTGTCACCAGTACCTGGTACAAGGTATGGCCTTTACGCAGCCCGTAGCGTGGCCGATTAGCCCGGTCGTGTTTATAGGCGCTTAGTCTGGACTTAGTGTGGTCCCTTGTGTAGCCCTTAGACACGGTCATTGACCAGTTTTTTATTTGTAAGGATGAAGAATACATAATAAACACATAGAGTGACGAAAGCATAAAATATATTAAAACGGAGAATAATTGTTCAGACACCTCATTAAAAAAACCTCTCGCACCATCAGGGGGAGAAAACAGCACATCATTAACATTACAAAAATTGGTGATATAATTTTAGATGATTTACATTCCATGGGTGCTTTAGAGCTCAACCCTTAGCATCTGCTAGGTGATAAGTTCCATTATGTCTTATAATAATAACGGTGCAAGGCCAATTCCAATTAGGACCTGCTTTATCGGTCGCTCGGTCACCTGACCCTTAGAACATCTTCTTCATTACCAAGTCTCCAATCTTTAAATTGCGCGGTCTTAACCTAACATTAAACCGTCCCCTCATCAGAAGCTAGTAATATTCAAGAGGAACGCGTTCTTGGTCACGTCGCTCTTTTAAGAGGTTAACAATTTCCGCTCGATTTACCAAATTGGTTTCTTCCGCATAATTGTCGACTCGATCGCTCGGCAGGATGATCCCCTAGTCTTATATCCCTATAAGACCTCAACCAACTTGTTTGGCCATTTTCCTTTAGGTCCCTCAAGTTTCTTCTAGATCCGTTCTAAGATCATTTTGTTTGTCACTTCAACTTTTACGTCGGACTAAGGGTAGTACAGCGTGGAGAAATGCTGTTGAATCTGATACCTCTTGCAAAAGGTTGTTACCACCGATTTCTGGAGCTGAGGGCCGGTATCTGTCATCAAACCACGTGGTATTCCATACCGAGCAAGAATCTGATTATTAATGAAATTGCATACCTATTGTGCTTGGGTCTTGAATAGGGCATTAGCCTCGTCCCATTTGGAGAAGTAGTCTACTGCAATAATTAGGAAATAATTTTTTCTAGTAGCCATTGGGAGTGGCCCAACAAGGTCGATGCCCCATTTATCAAAAGGGCATGGAACGGAGACATCCTGCATAGGTTCGCTTGGTATATGTCTGGTCTTAGCGAATTCCTTGCATTTATGACACTAGTGGAGAAAATTCTCCGTATCAGCTGCCAACTGTAGCCAATAGTATCCAACTAAAATAAATCTTTGAATTAAGTTTTGATATCCACAATGAGCCTGGTATGCAAGTTGTGCCGAACTGAGCTCGCCTCACCTAAGTCAAGGCATCGAAGTATTAGACGAGTGGCACTCTTTTGGTATAAGACATTCTCTAACACGCAATATTTCGCTCCCTTGTGTTGTAGGGCTCGAGCATCGCTCTTATTAAATGACAATACGACTAAGTTCAAGTATTGTAGGTAAGGTTGCCGCCAATCGTTATTACTATCAATTGCATGGATGACTTCCTTCTTTGGTGACGAGTTTTGTTGCATGTAATCACTGAAGGAGAACTAGGGGATTCTCTCTCAAGGCTGCGGTCTTTGTTTCCAAGTCCGCTGTTGAATTTTCTAGTCGGGGGACGTGTTTATACGACACCCTGAAAAAATTGGACTCGTATTCCTTGAGTATGACTAGGTAGCTCTGAATTCCTTATTTTTTGGTTTCATAAGTGCCGACAGCTTAATTAAAAACTACTTGCAAATCTGATCTAATACTTAAGACTCGAAACCCGCATATCCGAGCGAACTTTATACCACACAGGACTGCCTCATACTATGCAACATTGTTTGTGACATGGAAATTAAATATTATTGTTTGCTTCATTTCTTCGTCGGTAGGTAAGCGGAGACCCATCCCAGCTCCACCGTCTGATGTACCTGATGCTCCGTCTACTTTGACCACCCATTCGATGTGGCCATCCTCGACAGGTTGTTCTTCTATGGTGGGTATGTCTCTAGACGAGAAGAACTCAGCCAAAAAATCTGCTTTGACATGGCCTTTTATGGCGGTTCGAGGCTTGAACCGTATGTCATATTCTCTGAGCTCAATACTCTACTTAGTTAGGAAACCCTATGCGTTAAGTTTCTGTACCACAGATCGGAGGGGAAAATCTACTCGTACACGGATTATATGTCCTGGGAAGCATGAGCACATTTTTCGAGCGGTTGTAACTAATTCCCAAAGCGAGTTTTTCAAGGTTGAGGTACCTTATTTCAGCATCGATTAACGTTTTGTTGAAGTAATCGATGGATCTTTGTAATATGTTTGGTTTGCGTTTTAGAACTGAACTAACTGAAAATGGAGATACCGATAAATATAAAAACAATGGCTCGGCAGCTATGGGTGCGGACAAAATTTCATGCAAGGTGAGGTAAAGCTTTAGTTCGCTAAATTCCTTGTCACATTCTTCCATCCAATCAAACTTCTTTCCTCCTCTCATGATCTCAAAAAATGAATGAATTTTGTCTGAAGCTCGGGAATTAACGCGTGACACCGCGACGAGGCGCCCCGTAAGGTATTGCACTTCCTTAGTAGTCTTTGGGGGCGCCATTTGTAAAATTACATTTAACCGGACAAAGTTAACTTCTATACCCCTTTGAATGACCATATAGCCTAGGAATATTCCGCTAGCGATCCCAAAGGACCACTTAATCGGGTTAAGCTTTAAGTTGAACCAGAAGAGTAGATCGAAAATAGACTGAAGCACTTCTAAGTGTTTATCTTATGTGTGCGTCTTCATAATCATATCCTTAATATATCCTTCTAAACTCTTTCCCAACTGATATTGGTAGATGTGGTTGATCAAACGTTTGTACGTTGACCCGGTATTCTTTTAGCCGAAAGGCATGACCGTGTAGCGATATAGGACTTGCTCAGTTTGAAACACGGTATGTTCTTAATTTGACCGAATCAGTTGGATTTGTTTGTATCACAAATACGCATCCATAAATGAGAGATATTTGCATCCATGTGCGGAATCTACTAGTTGATCGATGTGAGGCAAGGGAAAAACATCTTTAAGGAAAGCTTGATTGAGTTCGGTGAAGTCTACCCATATTTGCCACTAGCCTCTTTTTTGTTTTAACTAAGACAGGGTTGGTAACGCAAGCTGGGTACCATCTTACAGAATCCAAATCTATTCAGAACAGGAAAATGATATGGCACTCAAGAATCAGTTGGATTTGATTGAAGAAAGAAGAGTTAAAGTGCATTTATGAACGACACATTACCAGAATTTGATGGGGAGAAGATTTTCCTCCAAAGTTAAAAGAAGAGATTTTCAATTGGGGACAAAGTCTTAAGAAAACTATTTTTAAACATTAAAGAAAAACAGTTCGGTAAGCTGGCGTTGAATTGGGAAGATCCTTATATGGTATGTGGGAAAGTTAAACCAAGAATATACAGACTGCAAGACAAGGATGGGAGAACACTAAAGCACTCATAGAACGTTGAACATCTTAGGTTATACTTAGAATATAACTTTCTTGTAAATATTTACTTTTTGAATGTCACTGTAAATATTAAGTGGGCATACTCTTTCCTACCCTGGTGGCGCGGGGAGGTTTTAACGAGGTGTCCGAGTTTTTCAATAATATCTTATGACTTCTTCAGAAGACTGGTGCAAAATTCTTCTTGACTTAACCATAGTGTGAGGTGGTCGGATATTCAATACTTATTAAACATCCCGGCTCTCAAACATATTTGAGTTGATTGAATATGTTAAACACTTGATCACATTTATCAAACATATCTGATCGAAATCATTTAGTACACTTACTTAACAGATCTAGAATATTGAATGTTATTTAAACATTAGCAATGAAGAGTTAAACGAGATTCACACAAAGGGAAATATGATATTGAAGTATGATCGGAACAAAACCGATCCATGATTCACAAATGTCTTGACCATTCAAGGACTTTGAGTTTTAAGAACACAAATTAAACAAATAACACAAAAAAATGCCTTGGCCACCGAAGGACTTTAGTTTTTTAACAAAGAACACACAGCATAACAATACAACCTTAGGATTTGTTCACTTCAGATTTTTTATCACCATCGCCTTTCTTCGGAATTTTGAGTTCAACACTTCAACTCTCACCAACTCTTTTGTTATCCTCATAATCTTCTCCACTTGAGTAGTTTTGCTTATCACCATCAGCCATTGTATGGAAATGAAGGTCATCATATTCCACAAATCTCCACAAAGGACCAAGAGTCCTCTTACAAAAAGTCACGTGAAACAGTAAGACCATATAGAATTTAATGCCATCATCTGTTTTCTCCGAATAGTCCACTCCTCCAGAGGCATACTTCTCTATTCCTGCAGCTATCTATTCAGCTTGCTTTTTTATTAGAGATTTATTCTCCTATGTCTTCTTCTTAAGAAGATCCTCCAAGTTGACTTTGCCTTCGGATAAAGTCTTAACAGTTTTGTCTCTAGCTTCCAGTTTCCCCTTCAGAGATTTGATTTCGTCGGAAGAAGAAGTTTCCAGTTCGGAATACTTAGTCTGAAGATCTTTCTGAGCATCTTCTGACTTGCGCAGTTTAATAGCTAAATCCTGTTTTTCCTTCTTCAAGGATTATATGTTTTGTTGAGCGGTAGAAAGATTGTTCATCAAGCCTTGATTCTCTCTAGTCAGGGAAGTTATGGTAGTTGTTTGGTCCCTCACTTGCCTTTCTAGGTCAACTACCGGATGGATGTAACCTAAGAGGATATGACTCGGAGTGTCTTGTTCACTTGATATCACGTATGACTCACCATTATGGGTTACAACGTTGGATGAATTGGCAGGACGATAAGGCCCCGCAAATTCATCGTTGTTCAGATCATTAAAATACATATTAATATTCTGAAAAGCATCAAGATTTACCTCTCCATCAGTAGTGGCCTGTTCGGAATAAAAGTTGGGTGGAATTTCTTCTTGCAGAGTAGGATCAGCAAGAACATGAGGAGGAAGTTCAGAAGGACGCAGAATTATCTCTGATCCCAGAGTAACTTTCTTCTTCTTTGCAACTCTTTTATCACTTCTTGCCTTGTGATTCTTATACTTCTTTGTGATCTGTGGTGGGTTATCTAATCTACCAGCCTCTTTGACTGTAACTTTGAATGCCTCCAGCAGAGCAGCATTGATTCCTCCTTGATTCTTCGAACTAATCCCTTCGGTAATTGGCTGAGGTGGGTCTGCTGTGTTTTTCTTCTTTATCTTGTTCTTTATCTTGTCTAGATGGCTATGGCCTTTGACCGTGGAACACAGATAGAGTTTGGCGTCCTTAGCTTCAGTTCTCTTCAGGATGAAGTCTGCAGGAGGATGAGTGGTTAGTGGTTCCCAAAGTGAGGTCTCTTCTCCATGTAGTGTTCCACAGGTGAGACCCAACGAAGTTCCCTGAGGTAAAGCAGTTGTCAAAACCATTCCTCCATTTCTCTGAAGCCCATCATTTAACTTAGCACAAGTGTTTTGGCATTTCTCTAGATGATCTGAAAAATTCTTCAAAAAAACTGAAAGGAGACACAAGTCAATTTGAAATAACCATACAGTATTTATAAACTAAGGAAAATATAAATAAAGACTACCTATACTCTTCCAACGACTGGAGAGTTGGCTTGGATTAGTGTCATCCTTTATCATCTTCCCGTTCTCCAATGCTCCACTGATGAACATGAATTAGGTCCTCCATGGTTTTTCGGACTCCAGCAAGCAGTTTACCACCTTATAATCGTTCCCCATATTATAGTGGTAAAATGAGATGTGGTGGTTATTGCACAGATTTACGACAACAACGAATTACTCCATTGGTAGTGGGATCTTTCACAGACTTGAAGCCATTATGCCAGCCATCAGAGTGCACCATGCATTCAGACTCAACTGACTCAGATATAACTTTATCAGGTGAAAGTACCTGACTATCTCTAGATCCAAAAGAAACCGGAGTCCCCAATGCAGCAGCTTGGTGTATACTACTAGCTCGTGGGACTTGCAGTCCATCGGAGTCTTCGGGGTGATTGAAAATTCTCACCTTAACAGAATCAGGGAGGCTTCACTTTTTTCGAATACGACCCAACTCAACAGTTTGGGTGTATACGTAAGAAATGTTCTAAAGGGATATCAAGTACTTCACGCTAACCTTCTAGAAGTTTGGCCCCATTTTCCCTTCCAAACAATCCGGAAGCGACTCAGTATTTGTCAGGCCCATCTTAACCTTGCCCTTTTGATCGGTTTTAGTGTCCTCCGTTTGTCTAGATGCCTCAAAATGAGTATCTTCTATACTATCCTCTATGGGTTCTTCCATTACGCTTGATTACTGTTCGGATGGCTTAGTTTCTGCCAGGGGCTTTATCGTCTACGAACTAGCAGGCTTTGAAGAGCTAGGGGTAGATTTAGCTTTGGATTGGTGATTTATTCGACGAGGAATGGTCTTCTCATTAGACTTCTCAGCATCCGAACCCATGACTATGAAAGGCGATGGCTTTCTAACACTGGAAACTGCCTTTTCTTTATGCTGGGGTTTTTGAGACTCTTGAACAGAAGACCCTGATTGAAGAGGGGAAAGGGTTGGGAAAAAAGGTAATTTTATGACCTTTGATGTGTTTGATGATAATGAGCCTTGGTCTGTGTTTGTTTTTGGTAGATCAATTTCTTCGCCATGAGAGGCAGGAAGGCCAGTAGCAATTCTTGCGTCTCTTGCAATGTTTCTTGCTTTCTCCAAATCAGACAAGGTTAGCCAACATCTTTTTACGAATGCGTTTCTCGCTGTGAATATAAATTACCCGGATACAGTTTGAAAAGATTACCAAGCTTTCTCTCTCTATAAGTATTTGTGTTCTTGGAGATAATAGAACAGTAAAATTGATTTATATAACTATAAAAATATAGGAGTTTACCTAGGAGAAGACTAACCGATCAAAGTGATGATTAAAGTCCATAAAGTATGGGGTTTACACCCTAAGTAACGTTTTAGCCTAGTAGGTACGAGGATCTAGGAGAAAAACGGCTGAGAGGTCAAACCAAAACCTGACACGTGTCCCACGTCAAAAAATGACTATTGAAATTCTTAACGGTAAATTTAGTCCCACCAAATTCCGATCAGGCTGACTCTTGCAATTTTTAACAGAAAAAGTTGATCTCTTCGGTTCAGATACATAGACAGATCGGGATGTCAGATTAGAAATGCGTTAAAAAACAGTTCAGACTAAAATTATTTGCAAGACCTAAAGGGGCTACTGATGAGGTCGGATAATGTTGACCTTGCTGCTTACCCCTATCTGAAAAGCAGTTCGGACTAAAAGGTTATCATGAGAAACCAAACAGGGTAAAATTAGTGGAACGTGACTAAGCTAGGTGATGGTCATTTCATATCTTGGGCTAATGGGTTCTTAAAATTGACCCAATCCCACAATCCAACCCGAAAGGCCCATGGATCATTATTTAAGAATAAATACCACAAGTACTTTCATTAATGAGGGTGGTCAGAATTTTATACAAGCACACACCTTAATTATCTTTACATTTCATCCAAAACTTTAAATTCTCAAAACACTTTACAAAATTACCCTCAATCAGAAATAATCCACACTAGTAATCATACAAAGTTAGAACCATAATCGTTATCTAACATTTGATAAACACAAAAATAGTTTCAAACAATCTCGTAATACATATAATTGTCACAATGGTAGTTCGTTTCAACAGATAGATAATAAGTATGAAGTAAATGACAAGCTTCAAATATGATTTTTTTTTATCTTAAGACATTGTTGGTGCCAATATTTGTGTAAAATCATACATACATGTATCTTGATTTTTTGCAAAATCGTGTTGTATGTGTGCGTGATTTTGTACAAATCACCCATATGCAATCTGATTTTTTACAATGTGTGCGTAATTTTGTGCAAAATCGTGTTGTATGTGTGCGTGATTTTTCACAAATCACACACACGCAATCTGATTTTGTACAAAATGGTGTTGCATGTGTGCGTGATTTTGTGAAAATTACGCCCCTCTATGCGGTAAAATCTCGCACCCATAATGCAAATTTTTGCTTCGATAGCCATGGCTACCCCCAGTTCCTATATCCTTAGATACTAGATCAAATCTAACAAAAATACAGTCAAATCGTAGATATGCAACTAACCTAAACTATAGAACTAACTTAAAATAAAAAACAAAGTACAAATATATAAAAGTTCAAATTTTCATACAAAGTATTCAACTCTAAATATCACTAAAAATTACATATCGAAATTAAAAAAAAATCAATACGTTAACAATACATATCTTAACAAAATTGTAGAGTATATTTGAATTTTTTAAATATTTTAACATTGGATATTTGAATAAATTTAGGCTTTATATAGAATATTTCTGATGAATACAAAAAATAGATTTTATACTAATAACAATTTTATGAATAATGAAAAACATATTCTAATAAAATTAGATATGAATCCACGTCTTATACCAACAAAAATGGATTATATAGCCCCGACGGGGGTAGCCAAGTTGGTTGAGTAAGACATGTTTGTGACCAAAGGTCATGAGTTCGAGTCCCTCTACATACGCTTTCACGGTTGAGCCTGTCACCTTGTGTGGTTTACCTTCTAGTGTTGGTTTGCAGGCTTTTGTGTCAGACTGAGGGTTTACCCTATGCGCACACATTGCACTATGAGTAGCGGCAGCGGGTTCCCTCCGAAAAACAATATATCACATTTTAGCTAAATCTTCAAATTACCAAGTGTAATACTCAATAATTAAGTTTGAGAAAATGTTAATTATATAATTAAGGTAAGATGATAAGTCTTTATTTATTTAATATTTTGTACTTCTGAAGAGTAAATCGTCCCTCACTATTGATTTTAGTTACATATAGTCCCTCGATTTTCAAAAGTTAGTTGGTAGTCCCTCGAATATTTAGTTTGGATAAAGTTAGTCCCACTACGTGTGTTGACTATCAATTTGTGACAAATAGTCTACCAAATATTCATTTTTGATAAGATTAGTCTTTTGACTTTCTATTTTCGATAAACTTAGTCCCCTTAATAAACATGCGCAGATGGCTAAATTTATTCAAAGTAGATAGTCCAAAGACTACCACTGAACTTTTAAAAAAAAACTATGCATCAGGGATACGTTTAGGCTCCAACCATAATTGATGCAAATAATAAGTATATACCTCATCTGACCCACATTATGCTAATATTTGTGCAAAATCACGCACACATGTAGCATGTTTTGTGCAAATTCGCTTTGCATGTGTGCGTAATTTTGTACAAATCACACACACATGCAGTATGATTTTGTATAAAATAGCGTTGCACCGTTCTATGCGGCAAAATCTCACACCCATAATGCAAAATTTTGGTTCGACCGCCATGCTTGCCCCAGTTTCTATATCCTTAAATACTAGAACAAATCTAACAAAATTACAACCAAATTGTAGATATGCAACTAACCTAAACTATAGAACTAACAAAAAATAAAAAAATAAACAAACTACAAATATATAAATATTCATCTTTTCATACAAAATATTCAACTTTAAGTATCACTAAAAATTACATATTGAAATTAAAAAAAAAATACATCAATAAGTTAACAATATATACCTTAACAAAAGGTAGAGTCACGTTTTGAAAATTTTAATATTTTAAAATGGATATTTGAATAAATTTGGGCTTTGAATAGCATATTTATGCTGGATAAATTTTTTTTGTACTAATAGCAATTTTGTTAATAATGAAATTCGTATTCTAATAAAATTGGATATTGATTCACGTATCAATAAATAAGTTTGAACAAATCTTAATAGTAGAATTAAAGTAATATGATGACTCTTATTTATTTAATTTCTTGACTTTGAATAGTTTAGTACATATCATCCGTCTATTTTCAAAAGTTCGCTGGTAGTCCCTCGACTATCCAGTTTGGATAAATGCAGTCTTTTAGGTGTGTTAGAGTATCAATTTTTGTGACATATAATTGGTAAACTATTCATGCTCCATAAAATTATCTTTTGACTTTCTATTTTTGGTAAACTTAATCCTTTCAATAAATATTTATGGAGAACTATCTTTATCCAAAACATATAATAGAAAAACTACGATAGAATTTTTAAAAAGAGGAAAGTACCCATAAATACCTACTCAACTATCAAATACCAAAATGGTACCCGCTTTTAGACTAGTTTCATAAAATATCTAGAGCCATATTTTGGACAAAAATACCCTCTAGGGTATAAAAGGGGTTTTTTGGTTGAAACCCACTTTTTTGCACCTTCTAATCTGACTTTTGGGTTCCAATTCCCTCCACTTTCACATTTCTAAATTTGAGGAGAGAGAAACACGTAAAACAAGAGCAAACCCAAAAGACGATTTTGAACCGAAACGAGAACGACTCAACCGTCGACCGTAACCGTCGAGCCGATTCCGATCAATCCATCTAACCGGCGAACACCGTCGACGACCTACTGCTTCCTACTCTGTCGAACACAGTCGAACAGGTATGTTTTTTTCTCCATGTGGCTGTCCAACACTGTCTGTCTGCGAGATATATGCTTCGATGTATAAGCCTCCCCGGAGTACTATTAATCCACCAGTAGTTAGAATGTATAAGCGTCTCCTTAGTCGGGCGAGAATAACTCCTTTATTTTACAATGATAGTGGATAGTGTTGACACAGTACGTGTAGTTCGTAGTGTTCATCAACCGGTCGATGTTAGTTGTTAGTTGTGTTGATAGTGTTGTCCGACGGCATTGCCAAGAAGTTGTTAGAACCTGTCCTGGTTGAAACCTCAATGTGTAGCGTCGTCTATCAGACTTACAAAGGTGCCAGTTGATCTTTGTTAGTTTACATAGATGTGTTAGTGATCTAGCAATGTAGTTTGGCCGTATATATCAAGGTCTGCGACTAGTTTATCGTCAAGAGTGCACGTCTAGCAGAGTAGTAGATGAATTTGGTCACGTCTAGCACTGTTGCAATGCAGTGAGTTATACGATGTTGTGGAGTAACTTGGACCAGTGCTTTCTCCAAGAATTAACGTATATACTGGCTGCTTAGTTTTATTGTTTTATTGTTTTAGTTACCAATAGATTACTGACTAGTTTGAAATGGGATTGTTAACAGGGAAACATGATAAAAACAGGAGTATTCTACAGGATCGGGTTGGTAAGCATAATCAACCTACTAAGACGGGACATCATTAAATCCGAACACATAGAGGCTGCTAGACGAACACCGTTTTATACCTTCCTGAAAATATCGTTCAACGTAAGGAACGAGGTTCTGAAGCTTAAAAAGTTCCACTACTTGATCGAGGCGGTTTGTGGTTTATACGATGTGAGATGGAAGTCTTTCCAGATAGGACGCAAGCATGTAAGGCTGACGAGGAAAGATGTGAAGGCGATATTTGGGCTGAAACACGGCAACGAAGAGATGCCGATGAGCAAATCAGGCGCATTTATCGCTCGGTACGCTGATGGAGCTGAATTAGATTCCATTCTAATGCAGAAATATTTTTGAGCCCAATGACGAGGATTAGCGGGCCAACAAATGAGAAAATCAGTGTCTAATGCGTTGATAAAGGTAATTCTAGTCTGTTAAAATGTATTTGTTTTTAGTTTATGCTGCAGGCATACGAGGATGATACCAAAATCGGCATGTGTATGCATGTATCTAACAATGTAGTATGCTATATCTAGTAGTATGGTAGCTGTATAATAGTATGTTGGTTTTTGGGAATATGCATCTAGTAATGTATTGGTTCATATCTATCAATGTCGTATTAGGGTTAACTTCCTTAAATTGTTATTGTTGTATTCTTGGTATGATGTTGTTCATTTTGTAGGAAGCGATCGAGAAAGCAGTAAGGGTAGGAGGGGAGGATGAAGCGAAGGATGTTGCTCGGCTGCTGATACTTTTCATATGCTCGACATTGTTCTTTTCAGTGTCCTGCGATATCGTCGGGTGGACAACAATATTCTACGTGGAGAATCTTGAAAAAATAAGCAACTATGACTCGTCTGGAGCCATCTTGGAGAAGCTGCATAGATAACTCGACAAATATATTAAGGTCGGGAAGCCTGCAAAAGTCATCGGATGCGTTGCTCTGCTATTTGTAAGTACAATGGGTTATGATCAGTATGTTTGTTTCGAAACCGTTTTTTTAATGTTGAGTTATATTCTGATGGAGCATATTCCGACATATGAAATGATCCAGATGGTCAGTCAGCTCAGGGACGACCAGGTATTTAACGCATCTATCAATGTACAAATTGTAAAATCAAACAAATCTCATACCCATAAATCCAACACCCAAATCGCAGCCATCAATATTACAGTTTAAAAAAATAAACATATCTATCAATAAAAAAAATCAAACAAATCGCATTCAATGTAGCATAACATCATAACATCAACATGTCTATGAATCATAATTGTTTGTAATTCGTAGTAATGATTCTTATATTTTGTTGCTGAATGTATATTATACTGTATTTCTTAGGTTGTGGCCGATGAGTTACTGTTGACAGCGGCTGAATATTTTTCTTATGGAGAAAATGAATCGCAGAGGAAGTACGAAGCTGCTGGGGAAACAAGTGAGCCGAGGAGTATGAAAAGAAAGAAATCTGTTGTGAACAGAAGTACAAGAAGAAAGCTGAAACAGGTAGATGACGGAGCTGGAACAAGGAATAGAAGGAGTTCGAACACTGAGGTAGATTACGATGTTCCATTGGGGGAATTCGTTGGGGAGAAGAAGTCGAGCGTTGGTACAACAAAAGGGGAGAGGTTGAAAAAGAAAAACAACCGTAGGTCTAGTATTCCAAGTTTTGGAGGGCTGTCACAGTATGTGTTGCGTGACAACAAGAAGTTGAAAGAACGAAGCCGGTTGCACCGGTTGAAAGCTGAAAACAAAAGGCTGAAAACGTCGCTTGAGGAGAAAAACGAACAAGTGAGTATTACCATATTTTTTAAGGACTAATAAGCTTTATAGTCTGTTTTTATATAAGTTGGTTACACTGTATATAGGAAATGTTTAGATGTTGTTTGCTAGTAGCATCATTATAATGGATTTAGCAAATGTAATTATAAGTTGTCTATCAACGTTAATATGTTGTATCTAGCATTGTAAAAATAATGCATCTGGCAATGTAAATATGATGTATCTCGCAATGGCAGATGTCTAAACTATTTCGTAAGCTCTTTTGATTCAGGTTGAAAAATTGAAGAAAGACTTGAATGAGCTGAAACAGAAGCTGGAGGTGGAAGATGAAAGAGTGGATGGTGAGGATGAGGATCTGCTGAACACCTTATCAATGCCATTCTGCAGTGAAGATGAGGACGATGTTGAAACTGTGGTTGCCAATATTACTGAGAAGGTGGCTAAGGAAACATTGGTTTACAAATCTCAGAGGCATGGATTTGTTCCCAAGAGGAACCAACAAGTTTCTGATACCGAAAAAGCAATAAAAGAAGAGGATGTTGAGGGGGAGTCCACAGCAGAAGAACATAAGGAGCTTGAGACAGCTGAGGCAAAAGAAAGTGAAGTATCTGAGGAGGAGAAGTTAGAAGTTGATGAATGTGTGTTCAATCCGAAACACATGTTGAACCAATGCAAGAAAGTACTAGACCGGAAGCTATTGTTGTTGATGTCACTAGAAATCAAAAAGGGACTACAATACTTGTTGTGACGCTGGTAATGAGAAAGGGGAGGTGGCAGCAGAATTATCACCCCTAACTCATGCTGCCGGTGCGCAAAATGAAGTTTTCGTAGCTGAACAGCGACAAAGAGTTGGAAACAACGAGGTTGAACCACAGGAGCTGATGGTGGACAGAATTGATTTGTTGGACAAAGGTTCCAACGAAGGAATGAAAACACTGAAACAACAGTTGGAGGACTCTGAAGAAGCCGTAGAGGAAGGAGAAAATGCGGAGACAGGTCAGGACAAAGAAGAAGCTGACACAGAAGCACCTACTGGGTTGGAGAACACAGTCACAGAACTCCACGGGCTAGAACCTGTCTCAGAGAATGTGGTGGAGAATGTGGCTGAAGATGTAAGTGGATCTTAAAATGGTTAAGATTCATAAATATTTAGTAATTATGTTTTGGCTCGTTTTGAAATGTTCAAACTCTAGGTTGGATAATATTTAAGATGCGTTGTTTTTTGTATGAAAATGTTGGTTTGACAGTATCTGTGTCGTGTAAGACATAATTTCCATGATTGTCTCAATGAGAATTAGTAGATGCATGTTGAACAAACCGCAAACACAATATGTAAATAGTCTGATAGATACAAAATCTTAAGAATAACGTTTTCATGCCAAACAAATCGCAATGTATAATAGGCGTAAATAGCGTCGTTCTACTGGAAACCAATCTAGCAATGATAGTTGTGCTTATATCGCAATGTATGTAGATAATATTGTTATGTTATGTTATTTGGAAGTTGAAACAACGGCGCCTGAAGACACGCGACAGTCTAATGTAAAGACCTTGGCATACACTGGGATTGAAAAAGCAGCAAAGTGCGAACAACTATCGCAAGTTGTCTCTCCATTAAAGGTGATTCCAATTATCAACGGAGAAGATGAATCTGCAGAGAAGATTGAAAAACTGTCACAGGTCGAACCATTTTCGTATGCAACACCACAACAAGATAAAGCAACATCTAACGATCGGATTGTCCGATCGGTTACACCGTTGGCTGACGATAGCTTTGTAGACCGCACTTAATCATTTTACGCAGAAGTTGACAAGGCTGTTGCAAATTCAAACGAGAAGAGACATACACTGGACTCCATCGATGAAGAACAAACAGACGTTGACGTAAGTAGATCTATTGTATTATCAATAAACCTTCAAAAAGTAATGTTAACAGTTTAATTTGATGCTTTATTTTAGGTGCCCGTTGATGAAATGCCTAAGTGGAACTTATTACTCCGACGCAGGTTAAACAACAACAGATTACGGTCGTAGATTGGCCGTTCCCGACAGAGACAACGAAACTAATCAATGTCAGTGAGTACCAGAAGGTGATGAAACTTTCCAAGGAAGAAGAACAAGAAGATCCAAAAGTATGGTACTTTCCAACAACGGAGTTCTCCAATAGGCTTTCCATTAGTGTGACCGAGATAATGGAACTGCCTAATGAAACTCAAGTTGAATTCAAGGTAATAAGGTTTCAAGTTGTATTTACCAGAGTAAATTTGTAAGTCTAGCAATGTGTCTTTGTACGTCTAGCAATATTAATATTCAGCATCTAGCAATGTGGGTCATTGAAGTTACAGTCTTAGTTATCAACCTATAAACCGTTGGTTCTTCTTTTCAGTAATTGTCATTCAACTGTTAAAGGATTTCCGCTCGATTTACCAAATTGGTTTCTTCCGCATAATTGTCGACTCGATCGCTCCGCAGGATGATCCCCTAGTCTTATATGCCTATAAGACCTCAACCAACTTGTTTGGCCATTTTCCTTTAGGTCCCTCAAGTTTCTTCTAGATCCGTTCTAAGATCATTTTGTTTGTCACTTCAACTTGTCCGTCGGACTAAGGGTAGTATGGCATGGAGAAATGCTGCTGAATGTGATACCTCTTGCAAAAGGTTGTTACCACCGATTTCTGGAGCTGAGGGCCGGTATCTGTCATCAAACCACGTGGTATTCCATACCGAGCAAGAATCTGATTATGAATGAAATTGCATACCTCTTGTGCTCGGGTCTGGAATAAGGCATTAGCCTCGTCCCATTTGGAGAAGTAGTCTACTGCAATAATTAGGAACTAATTTTTTCTAGTCGCCATTGGGAATGACCCAACAAGGTCGATGCCCCATTTATCAAAAGGGCATGGAACGGGGACATCCGACATAGGTTCGCTTGGTATATTGTCTGGTCTTAGCGAATTCCTTGCATTTATGACACTATTGGAGAAAATTCTTCGTATCAGCTGCCAACTCTAGCCAATAATATCCAACTAAAATAAATCTTTGAATTAAGCTTTGATATCCACAATGAGCCTGGTATGCAAGTTGTGCCGAACTAAGCTCGCCTCACCTCAGTCGAGGCATCGAAGTATTAGACGAGTGGCACTCCTTTGGTATAAGACATTCTCTAACACACAATATTTTGCTCCCTTGTGCTGTAGGGCTCGAGCATCGCTCTTATTAAATTACAATACGACTAAGTTCAAGTATTGTAGGTAAGGTTGCCGCCAATCGTTAGTACTATCAATTGCAATGATGAATTTTTTCTTTGGTGACGAGTTTTGTTGCAGGTAATTACTGAAGGAGAACTAGGGGATTCTCTCTCAAGGCTGCGGTCTTTGTTTCCAAGTCCGCTGTTGAATTTTCTAGTCGGGGGACGTGTTCATACAACAACCCTGAAAAAATTGGACTCGTATTCCTTGAGTATGACTAGGTAGCTCTGAATTCCTTATTTTTTGGTTTCATAAGTGCCGACAGCTTAATTAAAAACTACTTGCAAATCTGATCGAATCCTTAAGACTCGAAACCCGCATATCCGAGCGAAATTTATACCACACAGGAATGCCTCATACTATGCAACATTGTTTGTGACATGGAAATTAAATTTGATTGTTTGCTTCATTTCTTCGTCGGTAGGTAAGCGGAGACCCATCCCAGCTCCACCGCCTGATGTACCTGATGCTCCGTCTACTTTGACCACCCATTCGATGTGGCCATCCTCGACATGTTGTTCTTCTATGGTGGGTATATCTCTAGACGAGAAGAACTCAGCTAAAAAATCTGCTTTGACATGGCCTTTTATGGCGGTTCGAGGCTTGAACCGTATGTCATATTCTCTGAGCTCAATACTCTACTTAGTTAGGAAACCCTATGCGTTAAGTTTCTGTAGCACAGATCGGAGGGGAAAATCTACTCGTACACGGATTATATGTCCTGGGAAGCATGAGCACATTTTTCGAGCGATTGTAACTAATTCCCAAAGCGACTTTTTCAAGGTTGAGGTACCTTATTTCAACATCGATTAACGTTTTGTTGAAGTAATCGATGGATCTTTGTAATATGTTTGGTTCGCGTTTTAGAACTCAACTAACTGAAAATGGAGATACCGATAGATATAAAAACAATGGCTCGGCAGCCATGGGTGCGGATAAAATTTCATGCAAGGTGAGGTAAAGCTTTAGTTCGCTAAATGCCTTGTCACATTCTTCCGTCCAATCAAACTTCTTTCCTCCTCTCATGATCTCAAAAAATGAATGACTTTTGTCTGAAGCTCGGGAATTAACGCGTGACAGCGCGACGAGGCGCCCCGTAAGGTATTGCACTTCCTTAGTAGTCTTTGGGGGCGCCATTTGTAAAATTACATTTAACCGGACAAAGTCAACTTCTATACCCCTTTGAATGACCATATAGCCTAGGAATATTCCGCTAGCGACCCCAAAGGACCACTTAATCGGGTTAAGCTTTAAGTTGAACCAGAAGAGTAGATGGAAAATAGACTGAAGCACTTCTAAGTATTTATCTTATGTGTGCGTCTTCATAATCATATCCTTAATATATCCTTATAAACTCTTTACCAACTGATAATGGAAGATGTGGTTGATCAAATGTTTGTACGTTGACCCGGTATTCTTTAAGCCGAAAGGCATGACCGTGTAGCGATATAGGACTTGCTCAGTTTGAAACACGGTATGTTCTTGATTTGACCGAATCAGTTGGATTTGTTTGTATCACAAATACGCATCCATAAATGAGAGATATTTGCATCCATGTGCGGAATCTACTAGTTGATCGATGTGAGGCAAGGGAAAAGCATCTTTAAGGAAAGCTTGATTGAGTTCGGTAAAGTCTACGTATATTTGCCACTAGCCTTTTTTTGTTTTAACTAAGACAGGGTTGGTAACGCAAGCTGGGTACCATCTTACAGAATCCAAAACTATTCAGAATAGGAAAATGATATGGCACTCAAGAATCAGTTGGATTTGATTGAAGAAAGAAGAGTTAAAGTGCATTTATGAACGACACATTACCAGAATTTGATGAGGAGAAGATTTTCCTCTAAAGTTAAAAGAAGAGATTTTCAATTGGGGGACAAAGTCTTAAGAAAACTATTTTTACACATTAAAGAAAAACATTTCGGTAAGCTGGCGTTGAATTGGGAAGATCCTTATATGGTATGTGGGAAAGTTAAACCAAGAATATACAGACTGCAAGACAAGGATGGGAGAACACTAAAGCACTCATAGAACGTTGAACATCTTAGGTTATACTTAGAATATAACTTTCTTGTAAATATTTACTTTTTGAATGTCACTATAAATATTAAGTGGGCATACTCTTTCCTACCCTGGTGGCGCGGGGAGGTTTTAACGAGGTGTCCGAGTTTTTCAATAATATCTTATGCCTTCTTCAGAAGACTGGTGCAAAATTCTTCTTGACTTAACCATAGTGTGAGGTGGTCGGATATTAAATACTTATTAAACATCCCGGCTCTCAAACATATTTGAGTTGATCGAATATGTTAAACACTTGATCACATTTATCAAACATATCTGATCGAAATCATTTAGTACACTTACTTAACAGATCTGGAATATTGAAGGCTATTTAAACATTAGTAATGAAGAGTTAAACGAGATTCACACAAAGGGAAATATGATATTGAAGTCTAATCGGAACAAAACCGATCCATGATTCACAAATGTCTTGACCATTCAAGGACTTTGAGTTTTAAGAACACAAATTAAACAAATAACACAAAAAAAATGCATTGGCCACCGAAGGACTTTAGTTTTTTAACAAAGAACACACAGCATAACAATACAACCTTAGGATTTGTTCACTTCAGATTTTTTATCACCATCGCCTTTCTTCGGAATTTTGAGTTCAACACTTCAACTCTCACCAACGTTTTTGTTATCCTCATAATCTTTTCCACTTGAGTAGTTTTGCTTATCACCATCAACCATTGTATGGAAATGAAGGTCATCATATTCCACAAATCTCCACAAAGGACCAAGAGTCCTCTTACGAAAAGTTACGTGAAACAGTAAGACCATATAGAATTTAATGCCATCATCTCTTTTCTCCACAAAGTCCATTCCTCCAGAGGCATACTTCTCTATTCCTGCAACTATTTATTCAGCTTGCTTTTTTATTAGAGATTTATTCTCCTATGTCTTCTTCTTAAGAAGATCCTCCAAGTTGACTTTGTCTTCGGATAAAGTTTTAACAGTTTTGTCTCTAGCTTCCAGTTTCCCCTTCAGAGATTTGATTTCGTCGGAGGAAGAAGTTTCTAGTTCGGAATACTTAGTCTGAAGATCTTTCTGAGCATCTTCTGACTTGTGCAGTTTAATAGCTAAATCCTCTTTTTCCTTCTTCAAGGATTATATGCTTTGTTGAGCGGTAGAAAGATTGTTCATTAAGCCTTGATTCTCTGTAGTCACGGAAGTTATGGTAGTTGTTTGGTCCCTCACTTGCCTTTCTAGTCAACTACCGGATGGATGTAACCTAAGAGGGTATGACTCGGAGTGTCTTGTTCACTTGATATCACGTATGACTCACCATTATGGGTTACAGCATTGGATGAATTGGCAGGATGATAAGGCCCCGCAAATTCATCGTTGTTCAGATCATTAAAATACATATTAATATTCTGAAAAACATCAAGATTTACCTCTCGATCAGTAGTGGCCTGTTCGAAATAAAAGTTGGGTGGAATTTCTTCTTGTGATCTGTGGTGGGTTATCTAATCTACCAGCCTCTTTGACTGTAACTTTGACTGCCTCCAGCAGAGCAGCATTGATTCCTCCTTGATTCTTCGAACTAATCCCTTTGGTAATTGGCTGAGGTGGGTCTGCTGTGTTTTTCTTCTTTATCTTGTTCTTTATCTTGTCTAGATGGCTATGGCCTTTGACCGTGGAAGACAGATAGAGTTTGGCGTCCTTAGCTTCAGTTCTCTTCAGGATGAAGTCTGCAGGAGGATGAGTGGTTAGTGGTTCCCAAAGTGAGGTCTCTTCTCCATGTAGTGTTCCACAGGTGAGACCCAACGAAGTTCCCTGAGGTAAAGCAGTTGTCGAAACCATTCCTCCATTTCTCTGAAGCCCATCATTTAACTTAGCACAAGTGTTTTGGCATGCCTCTATATAATCTTAAAACTTCTTCAAAAAAACTGAAAGGAGACACAAGTCAATTTGAAATAACCATACAGTATTTATAAACTAAGGAAAATATAAATAAAGGCTACATATACTCTTCCAACGACTGGAGAGTTGGCTTGGATTAGTGTCATCCTTTATCTTCTTCCCGTTCTCCAATGTTCTACTGATGAACATGAATTAGGTCCTCCATGGTTTTTCGGACTCCAGCAAGCAGTTTACCACCTTATAGTCGTTCCCCATATTATAGTGGTAAAATGGGATGTGGTGGTTATTGCACAGATTTGCGACAACAGCGAATTACTCCATTGGTAGTGGGATCTTTCACAGACTTGAAGCCATTATGCCAGCCATCAGAGTGTACCATGCATTCAGACTCAACTGACTCAGATATAACTTTATCAGGTGAAAGTACCTGACTATCTCTAGATCCAAAAGAAACCGGAGTCCCCAATGCAGCAGCTTGGTGTATACTACTAGCTCGTGGGACTTGCAGTCCATCGGAGTCTCCGGGGTGATTGCGATTCTCACCTTAACAGAATCAGGGAGGCTTCACTTTTTTCGAATACGACCCAACTCAACAGTTTGGCTGTATATGTAAGCAATTTTCTAAATGGATATCAAGTACCTCACGCTAACCTTCTAGAAGTTTGGACCCATTTTTCCTTCCAAACAATCCGGAAGCGACTCAGTATTCGTCAGGCCCATCTTAACATTACCCTTTTGATCGGTTGTAGTGTCCTCCGTTTATCTGGATGCCTCAAAAGGAGTATCTTCTATACTATCCTCTATGGGTTCTTCCATTATGCTTGATTACTGTTCGAATGACTTAGTTTCTGCCAGGGGCTTTATCGTCTACGAACTAGCAGGTTTTGAAGAGCTAGGGGTAGATTTAGCTTTGGATTGGTGAGTTATTCGACGAGGAATGGTCTTCTCATTAGACTTCTCAACATCCGAACCCATGACTATGAAAGGCGATGGCTTTCTAACACTGGAAACTGCCTTTTCTTTATGCTGGGGTTTTTGAGACTCTTGAACAGAAGACCCTGATTGAAGAGGGGAAAGGGTTGGGACAAAAGGTAATTTTCTGACCTTTGATGTCTTTGATGATGACGAGACTTGGTCTGTGTTTGTTTTTGGTCGATCAATTTCTTCGCCATGAGAGGCAGGAAGGCCAGAAGCAATTCTTGTGTCTCTTGCAACGTTTCTTGCTTTCTCCAAATCAGACAAGGTTAGCCAACATCCTTTTACGAATGCGTTTCTCGCTGTGAATATAAATTACCCGGATACAGTTTGAAAAGATTACCAAGCTTTCTCTCTCTAGAAGTATTTGTGTTCTTGGAGATAATAGAACAGTAAAATTGATTTATATAACTATAAAAATATAGGAGTTTACCTAGGAGAAGACTAACCGATCAAAGTGATAAATAAGGGCCATAAAGTATGGGGTTTACACCCTAAGTAACGTTTTAGCCTAGTAGGTACGAGGATCTAGGAGAAAAACGGCTGAGAGGTCAAACCAAAACCTGACACGTGTCCCACGTCAAAAAATGAATCTTGAAATTCTTAACGATAAATTTAGTCCCACCAAATTCCGATTAGGCTGACTCTTGCAATTTAACAGAAAAAGTTGATCTCTTCGATTCGGATACATAGATAGATCGGAAGGTCACATTAGAAATGCGTTAAAAAGTAGTTCGGACTAAAATTATTTGCAAGACCTAAAGGGGCTACTGATGAGGTCGGATAATGTTGACCTTGCTGCTTACCCCTATCTGAAAAGCAGTTCGGACTAAAAGGTTATCATGAGAAACCAAACAGGGTAAAATTAGTGGAACGTGACTAAGCTAGGTGATGGTCATTTCATATCTTGGGCTAATGGGTTCTTAAAATTGACTCAATCCCACAATCCAACCCGAAAGGCCCATGGATCATTATTTAAGAATAAATACCACAAGTACTTTCATTAATGAGGGTGATCAAAATTTTATACAAGCACACACCTTAATTATCTCTTTACATTTCATCCAAAACTTTAAATTCTCAAAACACTTTACAAAATTACCCTCAATCAGAAATAATCCACACTAGTAATCATACAAAGTTAGAACCATAATCGCTATCTAACATTTGATAAACACAAAAATAGTTTCAAACAATCTCGTAATACATATAATTGTCACAATGGTATAATGGTAGTTCGTTTCAACAGTTAGATAATAAGTATGAAGTAAATGACAAGCTTCAAATATGAATTTTTTTTTATCTTAAGACATTGTTGGTGCCAATATTTGTGCAAAATCATGCATACATGTATCTTGATTTTTTGCAAAATCGTGTTGTATGTGTGCGTGATTTTGTACAAATCACCCATATGCAATCGGATTTTTTACAATGTGTGCGTAATTTTGTGCAAAATCGTGTTGTATGTGTGCGTGATTTTTCACAAATCACACACACGCAGTCTGATTTTGTACAAAATGGTGTTGCATGTGTGCGTGATTTTGTGAAAATTACGCCCCTCTATGCGGTAAAATCTCGCACCCATAATGCAAAATTTTGCTTCGATAGCCATGGCTACCCCCAGTTCCTATATCCTTAGATACTAGATCAAATCTAACAAAAATACAGTCAAATCGTAGATATGCAACTAACCTAAACTATAGAACTAACTTAAAATAAAAAAACAAAGTACAAATATATAAAAGTTCAAATTTTCATACAAAGTATTCAACTCTAAATATCACTAAAAATTACATATCGAAATTTAAAAAAATCAATACGTTAACAATACATATCTTAACAAAGTTGTAGAGTATATTTGAATTTTTTAAATATTTTAACATTGGATATTTGAATAAATTTAGGCTTTATATAGAATATTTCTGATGAATACAAAAAATAGATTTTATACTAATAACAATTTTATGAATAATGAAAAACATATTCTAATAAAATTAGATATGAATCCACGTATTTAGACTAGTTTCATAAAATATCTAGAAAAATACCCTCTAGGGTATAAAAGGTACCCATAAATACCTACTCAACTATCAAATACCAAAATGGTACCCGCTTTTAGATTAGTTTCATAAAATATCTAGAGCCATATTTTGGACAAAAATACCCTTTAGGGTATAAAAGGGGTTTTTTGGTTAAAACCCACTTTTTTCACCTTCTAATCTGACTTTTGGGTTCCAATTCCCTCCACTTTCACATTTCTAAATTTGAGGAGAGAGAAACACGTAAAACAAGAGCGAACCCAAAAGACGATTTTGAACCGAAACGAGAACGACTCAACCGTCGACCGTAACCGTCGACCGATTCCGATCAATCCATCTAACCGGCGAACACCGTCGACGACCTACTGCTTCCTACTCTGTCCAACACAGTCGAACAGGTATGTTTCTTTCTCCCTGTGGCTGTCCAACACTGTCTGTTTGTGAGATATATGCTTCGATGTATAAGCCTCACCGGAGTACTGTTAATCCACCAGTAGTTAGAATGTATAAGTGTCTCCTTAGTCGGGCGAGAATAACTCCTTTATTTTACAGTGATAGTGGATGGTGTTGACACAGTACGTGTAGTTCGTAGTGTTCATCAACCGGTCGATGTTAGTTGTTAGTTGTGTTGATAGTGTCGTCCGACGACATCGACAAGAAGTTGTTAGAACCTGTCCTGGTTGAAATCTCAATGTGTAGCGTCGTCTATCAGACTTACAGAGGTACCAGTTGATCTTTGTTAGTTTACATAGATGTGTTAGTGATGTAGCAATGTAGTTTGGCCGTATATATCAAGGTCTGCGACTAGTTTACCGTCAAGAGTGCACGTCTAGCAGAGTAGTAGATGAATTTGGTCACGTCTAGCACTGTTGCAATGCAGTGAGTTATACGATGTTGTGGAGTAACTTGGACCAGTGCTTTCTCCAAGAATTAACGTATATACTGGCTGCTTAGTTTTATTGTTTTATTGTTTTAGTTACCATGGGATTACTGACTAGTTTGAAATGGGATTGTTAACAAGGAAACATGACAAAAACAGGAGTATTCTACAGGTCCGGGTTGGTAAGCATAATCAACCTACTAAGACGGGACATCATTAAATCCGAACACATAGAGGCTGCTAGAGGAACACCGTTTTATACCTTCCTGAAAATATCGTTCAACGTAAGGAACGAGGTTCTGAAGCTTAAAAAGTTCCACTACTTGATCGAGGCGATTTGTGGTTTATACGATGTGAGATGGAAGTCTTTCCAGATAGGACGCAAGCATGTAAGGCTGACGAGGAAAGATGTGAAGGCGAAATTTGGGCTGAAACACGGCAACGAAGAGATGCCGATGAGCAAATCAGGCGCATTTATCGCGCGGTACGCTGATGGAGCTGAATTAGATTACATTCTAATGCAGAAATATTTTTTGAGCCCAAGGACGAGGATGAGCGGGCCAACAAATGAGAAAATCAGTGTCTAATGCGTTGATAAAGGTAATTCTAGTCTGTTAAAATGTATTTGTTTTTAGTTTATGCTGCAAGCATACGAGGATGATACCAAAATCGGCATGTGTATGCAGGTATCTAGCAATGTAGTATGCTATATCTAGTAGTATGGTAGCTGTATAATAGTATGTTGGTTTTTGGGAATATGCATCTAGTAATGTATTGGTTCATATCTATCAATGTCGTATTAGGGGTAACTTCCTTAAATTGTTATTGTTGTATTCTTGGTATGATGTTGTTCATTTTGTAGGAAGCGATCGAGAAAGCAGTAAGGGTAGGAGGGGAGGATGAAGCGAAGGATGTTGCTCGGCTGCCGATACTTTTCATATGCTCGACACTGTTCTTTTCAATGTCCGGCGATGTCGTCCGGTGGACAACAATATTCTACGTGGAGAATCTTGAAAAAATAAACGACTATGACTCGTCTGGAGCCATCTTGGAGAAGTTGCATAGATAACTCGACAAATGTATTAAGGTCGGGAAGCCTGCAAGAGTCATCAGATGCATTGCTCTGCTATTTTAAGTACAATGGGTTATGATCAGCATGTTTGTTTCGAAACCTTTTTTTTAATGTTGAGTTATATTCTGTGCAGCCATTTCTGATGGAGCATATTTCGATAAACGTCGAAATACCAAGGCCAAACATAATCCCTAGATGTTACAAGTGGTGGGGACTAGAGGGCAAGGAGTCGACATATGAAATGATCCAGATGGTCAGTCAGCTCAGGGACGACCAGGTATTTAACGCATCTATCAATTTCCAAATTGTAAAATCAAACAAATCTCATACCCATAAATCCAACACCCAAATCGCAGCCATCAATATTACAGTTTAAAAAAATAAACATATCTATCAATAAAAAAATCAAACAAGTCGCATTCAATGTAGCATAACATCATAACATCAACATGTCTATGAATCGTAATTTTTTGTAATTCGTAGTAATGATTCTTATATTGTGTTGCTGAATGTATATTATACTGTATTTCTTAGGTTGTGGCCGATGAGTTACTGTTGACAGCGGCTGAATGTTTTGCTTATGGAGAAAATGATTCGCGGAGGAAGTACGAAGCTGATGGGGAAACAAGTAAACCGAGGAGTAGGAAAAGAAAGAAATCTGTTGCGAACAGAAGTACAAGAAGGAAGCTAAAACAGGTAGATGACGGAGCTAGAACAAGGAATAGAAGGAGTTCGAACACTGAGGTTGAAGACAACACTGAGGTAGATTACGATGTTACATTGGGGGAATTCGTTGGGGAGAAGAAGACGAGCGTTGGTACAACAAAAGGGGAGAGGTTGAAAAAGAAAAACAACCATAGGTCTAGTATTCCAAGTTTTGGAGGGCTATCACAGTATGTGCTGCGTGACAACAAGAAGCTGAAAGAACGAAGCCGGCTGCACCGGTTGAAAGCTGAAAACAAAAGGCTGAAAATGTCGCTTGAGGAGAAAAACGAACAACTGAGTATTACCATATTTTTTAAGGACTAATAAGCTTTATAGTCTGTTTTTATATAAGTTGGTTACACTGTATATAGGAAATGTTTAGATGTTGTTTGCTAGCAGCATCATTATAATGGATTTAGCAAATATAATTATAAGTTGTCTATCAACGTTAATATGTTGTATCTAGCATTGTAAAAATAATACATCTGGAAATGTAAATATGATGTATCTCGCAATGGCAGATGTCTAAACTATTTCGTATGCTCGTTTGATTCAGGTTGAAAAATTGAAGAAAGACTTGAATGAGCTGAAATAGAAGCTGGAGGTGGAAGATGAAAGAGTGAATTATCGGAGGTGAAGAAAGACTTATCAATGCCATTCTGCAGTGAAGATGAGGACGATGTTGAAACTGTGGTTGCCAATATTACTGAGAAGGTAGCTAAGGAAACATTGGTTTACAAATCTCGGAGGTATGGATTTGTTCCCAAGATGAACCAACAAGTTTCTGATACCGAAAAAGCAATAGAAGAAGAGGATGTTGAGGGGGAGTCCACAGCATAAGAACATAAGGAGCTTGAGACAGCTGAGGCAAAAGAAAGTGAAGTATCGGAGGAGGAGAAGTTATAAGTTGATGGATGTGTGTTCAATCCGAAACACCTGTTAAACCAATGCAAGAAAGTACTAGACCGGAAGCTCTTGTTGTTGATGTCACTGGGAAGCAAAAAAGGACTACAATACTTGGTTGTGACGCTGGTAATGAGAAAAGGGAGGTGGCAGCAGAATTAGTACCCCTAACTCATGCTTCCGGTGCGCAAAATGAAGTTTTCGTAGCTGAACAGGGACACAGAGTTGGAAACAACGAGGTTGAACCACAGGAGCTCATGGTGGACAGAATTAATTTGTTGGACAAAGGTTCCAACGAAGGAATGAAAACACTGAAACAACAGTTGGAGGACTCTGAAGAAGCCATAGAGGAAGGACAAAATGCGGAGACAGGTCAGGACAAAGAAGAAGCTGACACAGAAGCACCTACTGGGGTGGAGAACGCAGTCACAGAACTCCAGGGGCTAGAACCTGTCTCTGAGAACGTGGTGGAGAATGTGGCTGAAGATGTAAGTGGATCTTAAAATGGTTAAGATTCATAAATATTTAGTAATTATGTTTTGGCTAGTTTTGAAATGTTCAAACTCTAGGTTGGATAATATTTAAGATGGGTTGTTTTTTGTATGAAAAATGTTGGTTTGACAGTATATGTGTCGTGTAAGACATGATTTCCATGATTGTCTCAATGAGAATTAGTAGATGCATGTTGAACAAACCGCAAACACAATATGTATATAGTCTGATAGATACAAAATCTTAAGAATAACGTTTTCATGCCAAACAAATCGTAATGTATAATAGGCGTAAATAGCGTCGTTCTACTGGAAACCCATCTAGCAATGATAGTTGTGCTTATATCGCAATGTATGTAGATAATATTGTTATGTTATGTTATTTGGAAATGGAAACAACGGCGCCCGAAGACACGCGATAGTCTAATGTAAAGACCTTGGCGTACACTGGGATTGAAAAAGCAGCAAAGTGCGAACAACTATCGCAAGTTGTCTCTCCATTAAAGGTGATTCCAATTATCAACGGAGAAGATCAATCCGCAGAGAAGATCGAAAAACTGTCACAGGTCGAGCCATCTTCGTATGTAACACCACAACAAGATAAAGCAGCATCTAACGATTGGATTGTCTGATCGGTTACATCGTTGGCTAACGATAGCTTTGTAGACTGCACTTAATCATTTTACGCAGAAGTTGACAAGGCTGTTGAAAATTCAAACGAGAAGAGACATACACTGGACTCCATCGAGGAAGAACAAACAGACGTTGACGTAAGTAGATCTATTGTATTATCAATAAACCTTCAAAAAGTAATGTTAACAGTTTAATTTTATGCTTTATTTTAGGTTCCCGTTGATGAAATGCCTAAGTGGAACTTATTACTCCGACGCAGGTTAAACGACAACATATTACGGTCGTAGATTGGCCGTTCCCGATAGAGACAACGAAACTAATCAATGTCAGTGAGTACCAGAAGGTGATGAAACTTTCCAAGGAAGAAGAACAAGAAGATCCAGAAGTATGGTACTTGCCAACAACGGAGTTCTCCAATAGGCTTTCTATTAGTGTGACCGAGATAATGGAACTGCCTAACGAAACTCAAGTTGACTTCAAGGTAATAAGGTTTCAGGTTGTATTTACCAGAGTAAATTTGTAAGTCTAACAATGTATCTCTGTACGTCTAGCAATATTAATATTCAGCATCTAGCAATGTGGGTCATTGAAGTTACAGTCTTAGTTATCAACCTATAAACCGTTGGTTCTTCTTTTCAGTCATTGTCATTCAACTGATTTGAGCTTCTAATTATGTTTTGATAGATAATAGATGCTTGGATATATAAGTTGTTAAAGGATTCAGATTGGAAAGTCCCTCTGAAAGGGTTTGATAATGAGTATTCATATATGGTCAGCGCCAATCAAATAACTGGAATTGCAACTGTAAGTTCACCGGGAATTATTTGTGTTATATTGGAAACATCTGCTTCCTCTAGTAATGAAGCAAAATTTGCAAGGAACACTGGCTATAAAAGGAAGATTTATCTGTCATTGTGGATAAGGTTTTTGAAACAATGAAACCAGACACATACGTTGCACTTGTTCCTCTTTGCACAGTTAACACGTACGGCGTGAACCACTGGACGCTCCCGGTTATAGATATGGAAAATGGGTCTGCCACTAGCTACAACCCACTGTTGCCGTGGAGTAAACACATTGCCGATAAGACGAAAAACACAGCGGATGCTCTGGTATAAAATTTAATACTAATGATCTTGGTTTCTCATATCTAGCAATCTCGCATACTATATATATCAATGAATATAGTAGTAAATAGCAATGACTACTACTTGTAAATCGCAATGTAACTATGGATTACTTGATTTTGCAGCTGGCCTATTGCATGAAGAAAAAATACATACCTTATGTAAAAGGTAGATACAAAATAAAGACAATGAGAAATATCCCACAGCAACAGAAGGATAGCCTTGACTGCGGTGTTTTTGTTTGTAAGTACGTAAAAGACATCACACGAGAGGGTATGTTCCGCGGGAATATGGAAAGGAAATGCCAGCCAAAACAACAGCTGAAATATTTAAGTATTTCATGAATGATCAAAACACAAACAAACGTTGGTAGTATATAATTCATTTTTGGTATCATGATGTATGATTCGGATAGAAAAGGATGGGTGAAATAGACAATTAATATGAACTTATTAGAAAACTTTGGTGTCAATAGCAATTTTGACATCACTGTTACATTCTTCAATTGTTAACAAACATAATTTCTATATGTTGTATCTATTAGAGTAATTTTCACGTAAATCGCAATGTCTTTATTATTACCTATCAGACGTGTACTAAAGTATGTAGCAATGTTATATAAGGTATATATCAGACTACTATTGAACGGATCTAGCAACTGTATAGTTCTACATCTAGCAACTATATAGTGCGACATCTAGCGTAGTCTATATAGTCATCAATCAGACTATTATTGACGGATCTAGTAATATATGTATGTCATATCTATCATACTTAGACTAACTTATCTAGCAATGTCTATTTTTTCGAATCTATCAGAATCCTACTCAAGGATCTATTAATATCGATATGCCTTATCTAGCAACAACAAGTGGTGTATGTAGCAATATAAGAAATTCGTATCTATCAGACTTAAACTCAAGTAAATATAAAGGGAAATTTTTTTCTAAACTACCTTGGAAGATCCTGCCTTTGTTGCATGAATAAGTTTCACATCACTATTCAATTCTTCAATGATGTATCTAGTATTTTTTATGTTTCGTATCTATCAGAGTAATATTCACGTATCTCGCAATGTATGTATTCTTATCTATCAGACGTTCACCTTAGGGTTAATCCGTCGTAGGTAATGGTATTTTATAGATTTCGTACCAATCAGAGTAATATTCAACAATCTCGCAATGTCTACCTTCGTATCTAGCAGACATTTACTCAAGTATCTATCAGACTTATATCCAAGTATATAGCAATGTCTATCAGACTTATATCCAAGTATTTATCAGACTTATATCCAAGTATCTAGCAGACATTTTCTCAAGTATCTATCAAACTTACATATCTATCAGACTTATTATTTAGTATCTATGAATGTCCACATGTCATAACAGCTTTATTACAACCCATATAGTCCACTTTTGGATTATGTGTCTATCAAAGTCGATACCATTTAGCAACATCAGTATTACGTATCTAGCGCTGATAGATTTTAAATTTTAAATATTATATATCTAGCATTATAGATTAGGCGTAAATCGCATATAACATATTAGTGATGGACCAACTATAAATTTGGACTGGAGGATAGGTTTATTGGTAGACGAGTAAATTAAATTTTTTGAAATGACTGTTAACTACACCTATCACTGATTAGAAGTAAATGTATTAATCCTATTGGTTAGATTGAAAGTTGAAAAGACAAAGGTAGATGGACTTGAATGATTATATGCATTAAATAGACGTGTGCCATTAAATTTGTGAAAGTAATTATGGTTTCTAGATGGGACTTAGCCTTGGGCATTGTGTTTTGCTATAAATAGAGGCTGATAGTTGAACCTATTCATCTCACACATCTCTGCAAAGAAAAAAACCAACCAGCAAACCAACAGCTAGTTTAGTCTAACTTGAAACAAAACAACCATCGATAATGGCACCATCTTCACCAGAAACACCTATTTACTCCTCCAACGACGGATGGTCTACAGACTACTACAACGACAACAAACCCTACAAGAGAACTACAAAAACTGAGTATTCGTCGGAGGAGGAAGACAACTGGTCTGTTTGGTCTGAGGACCACGAAGATCCCTATGCTTCATGGGACTCGTGGTCGTTGGACGAAAGTTACGAGAGTGACAGTTAACAACTTCCAAAAATGAAGAGACGTAGGGATAGCTGGGAGTCGGAGGACGGAGAGGATGATAGCTCTGACGAAGCCGACGATGAGAAGTCGGAGGACGATGAGGACGAAGAAGTCGAAGATGCAGAAGAAGAGGAGGAGGAGGGATCTGAAGGGACAGATGAAGAGGATTCTGATTAGGTTTAAAGAAGTTCATGCAGTTTCCTTTCATTATGTTTTTTATTTTGTTGTTTGTAATGTTTTTTATGCTTCGATGGACCTATAAGTTTCACCAACCCTCTGAGCAGTTTGTTTTTTGGAAAGGGTTGGTGTAATTGACTGATGTGCAACCTTGACTGGTGTTCTAGTATCGTTGTGGTTTTATTGCAGTTTGTGTTCTCTATCTTTAAATTTTGTGTTGAGTTTTGAATGCAGCAAATTAACATTGATATGAAGCAGTTTTAATGGCAGTTATAATCCACAATCGCAGTTTAGATATACCTAATCTATCAGATGTAAGTTAACCTTAACATCGCAGATTAAAATGGCTTTATCTATCAGGGTTGGACATGAATAATTGGAACTTCCATTAACTGGAATGCAGATCGAACCTAACACTTGAAATAAATCAATACAAATTGCAACCATTACACAACGTATCTATCAATATCGATGGCATATATATATCTTCAATCTATCAGGCTATATAAGCCGTGAATAACAACCTCTATTAAATATTGAGATGAATCATTCAAGGGAGATTTAAAGGACCTTTAGAAAAAATGCAAGTAAGGTATCAGATGGATGTAGCCTAAAATAGAATACATAAATTGTTGTATCTATCAGACGTATAATCCAGGATCTATCAATGTTACATAACGTGTCTATCAGACTATTACTTGCGCATCTAGCAATCTCTGTGAGATTTATACTAAAGTATGTATTAATGCAGATGTCTCGTATCTATCAGAGTTTTATTCAAATGTCTAGCAAGGTATTGCAAAACGTTAACGACTATCTAGCGTTGAAATCGCAATGTAACTAGCAGTGTAGAAAATAATATCGAGAAGAATAATATTTTCAAATAGACATGGTACATATCAATGTTAAAAGTATCCAAAAATATAAGTCCAAAGATAAGGACGGCTTATCTATGAAAACTAAATATTATTAAAAAAACGGGAAAAAAAAAGTTTAGAACGGAGCATCACATGACCTCCTATTATACCCCGATTTGAAACATCGACCACAACGGGACTGGCTGGTAACCTCACCTCTTGATGGAATACGCTTTTTCCTTAGCCTCCCAGCTCGTCTTTTAACGTTAGGGGGATTAACCACGGGCTCTCCATCATCTTTACAGGTACTAGATTCACCGAACTCTATTATAGCCGGTATGTTAAAAGAATAGTTGGACCGGTAATTCTCAGCACTGAAACACGGTTCTACTTATGTTCAAACTCGGGGCATAAATGTGTGTTCTAACTTAGGCCCTCTCCCAAACGTGGAGACATTTGAGTCATCAGAAGAACTCTAATCCGGTCGACCAATTCAACTATAGGCAGATGGCACAACTTTTTAATCTTGGAATTGAACGATTCAATAGCTGTTGATGCCATCGCCCCATACCGTTTGCCTTTGACGTATGCATGCGCCCATTTTTCTGGTGGCAAATTGCTTAGAAATTTGCCGATACGATCACCCCCTTGGCGCGCAAACTGAGCAAAACGTTCATTAAAAAGTTCAACAGTCGGGGCATAAGCACAACTCTTAAACATCACAAGCATATTGTTTTTGTAGACTCTGTTAGTGTGTTCAAGAGCTTTATTCAAGTTCTGGATCAGATGGAAGATACAATAAGCGTGGTAGTCATTAGGATAAAGAGTTACGACAACGCTAATAATACCAGCATGACGATCTGAAATGAAAGTTATTTGGCGCCCTAACAAATGAGGTTTTAAACATTCCAAAAACCAAAACCAGTTGTCTGAGTCTTCACTACCAAAGATACCAAAAGCTACAGGGAAGAGACCTGAAACGGAAACGATACTGGTGAACAACAATACTACATTGCACGGTTTGAATGTACTAAAATCGCAAGGTATGTATAACCTATCTATCAGAACTATGAAGCCTGTGTAATCATCAACGTAGCAATCAAAAACAGACGTAAAACGCAATCACATCAAAACACCCAAACTAGAAAGCTAAGGCTGTCTGTCTAGGTTGAGTAATGAAATCGCAGTGCAAACGTAACTAATCTAGCAATCATAGCACATGATATACATTTCCTGGGTGAGTGGACTGAAATCGCAATGAATATAGAACCTATCTAGCATAATAAGGCAGTATGTGAAATAAAAAATGTAGTAATCTAAAATATGTGTAAATCGGAAGTACATCAAAACAACCAATCTAGCAATCTATGTTAACCTATCTAGCAGACCAAAAGTGTAGTGAAACATGGACTGACCGTTGTTTCCATCTTTTTCCACTGCTGAAAGCAACACGACACCATGCTTCCCTGTTAGGTGGGTTCCGTCAACGTACAGTAGAGGGTGGCACGAATGGAAATCCTGAAGACAAGCCCCAAACGCTATAAAACAGCAACGGAAAACATTGCCGGGAGCCAAATCCAGATGGCAGTCCGTAGTGATGTCACGACTCTTTAATCTCTTGAAGTATGGTTTTAGCATTTCGAAAGTGGTATTTCTATCTCCAAATACAACACGTCAGGCCTTCTCTAACGCATTCCATGAAAGACGATATGAAATGTCTAGACCGTAGTCTTGCTTGATAGAGGACTGTACAGTCTTAGCTGTTACGGATTGGCAGTTCCTAAGAGAATCGTGAATTTTATCGGCAATCAAATCGGACGACAAATGCCTGGTCTTCTTCTTTGTTAATACGGGACTGCACATATGGGTACTGACAAATATTTTTATGGTCATCAAACCGGTCTTAGAATTAACAGAAGCATAAAGCCTCCATTTGCAGTCGTCCGAATCTTTGTTTATACAGTAAACGGTGATCTTGCTAAAGGTATTGTGCATGTACCTAAACGCAAAACCGTTCTCTAATGCATAACGGGATAAGGATAACCTTAGACCTGGAGCACCATCTGGAAAAGGCTGTCCAACACCGATGATAGCTTTTGCCCATCCAGTTGTAGCAATATGCCTTTTTTGGGGGGTTGAAATCGCCAAACGGCTACTCCTTTCACCGCTAGTTCATTGCATATGCGAGGATTCTTCGAACAGTTGAACAGGTTGTTTACGTTTAATGGCGGAGCCTTTATCAGCAACATGTTCTTCGATAAGAAAACTAACACTCTTCAGACGCTCAACATCAAGGTAACATTCCAACCCAATAAAATCGATCTCCTTATTAAACATAAAATTATTCTGATTGCAGTAAGAGTAGGTAATGCTGTAGTTGCCTCTAACAAGACCCTGCCATGTTTCCTTAACGTACCGTTGAAAATACTCAAAATTTTCGAATTCGGACAGCGGAACAATAGCTGTTTCGTGACCAAATTTGAAAATGCAAACTTTTGGTTTCGACATTGTGTAACCTGAATCGTAGGAGTTTTGGTTAGTTTGTTGTAAGGCAGCGTAGAAGAGCTGAATGTGTTACAGAGATAAGTACATATCGAAATGGTATATGTTTGATGACATCTAGCAACCTCTCATAACTAAAATCGCATGGTATGTAACCTAATCTATCAATCACTGCATTAAAATCGCAATGTCTACACTGTCATGTAGCATCCATAGAATACATGCACAAATCGCAAACAACAATATGTCAGTCCTATCTGAAATCGCAACACACAAAAAACACAGCCACAGTCAATGCTATACCAATCGAGCAACAACAAGCAACAAAATATACCCACAAATCGCAACAACTAACATACAATAACAAAACATAAATCGCAAACTATATAACAGAGGTCGAAAAATGAAAATTCTTACCGGAATGTTATCGGAGCCGATATCGATGCTTTGAATCGACCAGAAACAGAAACTAATAGATTTCGTGTGATTAACGTACATTAGCTACGCCAATGATGGTATGTTCAAGATCGAAAATGGAAAACGATTTTGCAGTTGAGAATGGTAAACGATACTGACCTTACTGTTGTGAAGTCGGAGATGCTTTCAACGGTGAGGAAGACGAACTTTAACGGTGCTCCGGTGGAGCTAAGAGGCTGACTCGACGGAAAATGATGGAGCTAGGAGACTGAGTCGACTGACTCTGGAACTGTTGACAGGTGAACGGTCGACTGACTCTCGAAAAAACAGTTCACCGGTGGTTAGATAGGGTCGCTGGAAAGAATGTGATCACGTCGCCGTTTTTTGAAACGAACCGAGGTTCTTGAAAAATGAGTTGTTTGTTAGATTAGGAGAGAGAGGAGAGAGAGGCTAATAAATTCAAAATTCAAAATTCAAAAGTAATAAAAAAGGTAGTGCCAACTTGCCAATACCCAAAAGGGTCCCTTTTTCCACAAATTAACCTTTATATACTAGATTGAGGGTAATTATAATATTAAAAAAAATTAAATATTAGAAATGGATAGGTTTAATGAGATGGGTATTAAATGAGCATTAACCCATTTTTTTTAATATTACTATGTTTGGCCAAAATGTACCATTTCCCTTTTAAAAATTCAAAAACTATATAACACTAAAAAACAATAATCCCCTAACTAATTAGTATCCAGAAGTCTAATATTTTACTCAAATGGACTTTCCCAATAATTTACAGATCCAGACTGAACCCAAATGCCAATTGTTTCTCCATTTCTTCCAGGTAAAGATCTAACTTTTTTATAAAATCGACTTAATTGAAGAGATGTTTGGTTTGATTTATTTTCTTGTATCTAGATTTCTGGAATTTCGGACCTCTAGAGTTGATTCTAAAATTTGGTTTTTTCTGTTATCTAAAACTGATGTCTCATGTCTGTAAGAAGCTTCACAATTGATTAAAAAAAACGACACTGATTTGATACCCCAATTGGAGTTTGTTTTTGTTTTTGGCTCTTATAAGTTTTTGTTTACTAGCACTTGGTACCGTGCTACTAGCCTACTATCTTTGAATAAATTTTGATTTTTTAAAGATTAATAGAGTTGATTCAAATTTATGCTTCAATTTTCTCATTCATATTGATTATGGGTGGATACGATACTCGATTTACAGGAATGTCAACTCCAGTTGTAGTTGCTGTGGGGATCGGTTTGCTCGGGTATGTTTATCAGGCACTGAAGCCTCCACCTCCAAAGATTTGCGGCTCACCTGGTGGACCTCTGGTTACTTCTCCCAGAATTAAACTCCGTGATGGGAGGCATTTGGCATACAAGGAGACCGGCGTTTCAAAAGAACAAGCTAAGTTCAAAGTCATTATTGTTCATGGCTTTGCCGACTCTAAAGATATCGACATAGCTGCTTCTCAGGTATGAACTTTCAAATTGACCTGGTATGATGTGGGCTTAGTGTTCATATTTTTTTTAAAACCTTTTGTCATGTGTTTAAATTAAGATTTGTTTAAGCATGTTGTTTCAGAAATCGAGCATAAAAACAAAATTGGGTTAAAAGTAGCTAAAGGTGAAAAAACCAGAAAACATTTGACAAAAATACAGAAGTGGGGAGATTATAAAAAAGGACTAGGGGAGTGGCAGAATTTTGGTTGAGTTGGATTGGATTCAGACAAAGCATTGTGATAATAGTAGTATCTTAAACCCAAATCGGAGCAGGATCCATGTGTCCACATCCTAGACCGGTTTTATTCATATAATAATTCTAACTCTAGTCTTTGCCAATATCTCGTGCTTTGGTTTGCAGGAATTAATCGAGGAACTTGGGGTTTATTTCCTCTCCTTCGATAGAGCTGGCTATGGAGAGAGTGATCCGAATCCATCACGCTCAGTCAAGAGTGAAGCATTTGATATTCAAGAACTCGCAGACAATCTGAACATCGGGGCTAAATTCTACGTAATTGGGTTTTCGATGGGAGCCTACTCTGTTTACAGCTGTCTCAAATACATACCACATAGGCATCAAACTTGCTTCTTGCTTTATTCTATGTTATAAAATGTTTCGACAATTTTTTGACTTCTGAATGTATTAAATATCATGTATATCAGAAACGGATGAGAAAACATGTTTATTTCGAAAACACCAGATTCACTTTTCTGTGATTTTGAGTGAAGTATAAAATAGTGTGATCTTTTTTGTCTTATAGGTTGTCTGGAGTTGCTCTGGTAGTTCCAGCTGTGAACTTCTGGTGGCCTCATCTACCTACCGATTTATTACAAGACGGTCTGAAGACAATGTTACCACAGGACCAGTGGTGCTTCCGGGTGGCTCATTATGCCCCGTGGTTGTTATACTGGTGGATTACACAGAAATGGTTCCCGTCATTGAGCATCATGTCTGGAAACACGTCAATATATAGTGAATCAGATTTAGAGATCTTGAAGAAAGTGTCAGAATCTCCATCTCCTGGTCAGGTAAATCTTTTGTTAAGGCATATCCAGTGGGCATAATTATTTTGGCGAAGTAATTGTTATTTTAGTCTGGTTAATAAATATTGTTTATAGATGAGACCTTTTTTCTTCGTAAACATAGGACAAGAGCTGCCACCAAGGCGATCACGAATCCCTGCACCGTGATTTGATTGTTAATTATGGCAAATGGGAATTCGGTCCAACTGAACTGAGTAATCCTTTTCCTAGCAATGAGGGGTCTGTTCATCTCTGGCAAGCTAACGAGGATAGGATTATTCCTCACCAGATAAACCGGTACATAGCGAAGAAACTTCCATGGATTCATTATCACGAGGTTTCTAAAGCTGGACATTTGATGGCTGCCGAGAGGAAGAACTATGAAGCAATCCTGAACCAGCTCCTGATATCGTAGTAGAGTTTGTAGTTGTGAGAGCATCTGCAACAGCTTAGTTATATGAAAGTTCAATTCAAAATAATGGCTTGTCTTATAAATTTGTCTTCCAACAAATTCCCTAAAGTAAAAATACTGATACCAAATCTTTGCAGACACATGGGAACATTCATGCTTTTATTTTCTCTTTTACCATTAATTTCATCCACCATATTCTATATAATTTCCATTAATTTTAAATGTTTTTTTTTAAATATCAATGTAAAATTTAGTATTTTTATGTTTATATAAACTTTATTTGATATGTTCGGATCTCAAAAGATTGTTAGAAATATTACGTCATCATGAAGCACGTAACGATTGTGAGACGATGCTAAGCTTTTGTATTTAACAATATTTTAATAGGGATTTCTAAGATGGATGATGGTCCATAGGATAATTTTTTATTATAATTTTCAGTAGTAAAAAGGGGAAGGGTTAAAAATTTACCCGCTGTGAGATATTACATTGTTGGAGAAACCTCATATGTTCTTGGAGTAAATTATCGTCAATAAGGGTGTTCCAGTGCATGTAGATTTTTATCCAAGACTTGTGTCATTTTGGTAACTTATCAACATCCACTCTTAGCCATAATAAATTTCATTTTCATAGTTTTTCAACGCAAACAACAGTTTACAACATAGAAATAACAGAGGAAAATAATGTATTTGCAGAAACTCCAATACATAACTCTTACAACACTCGATACTCTTCCAAGAATGCTTTCGGATCTAGTAAGTATTTTCTTTCTCTATCTATGTTGCACACTTCACCAAAATCATGTTAGCTTCTCAAAAAAATTATATATATAATGCTTGGTGTTAATCTATATCTTCAACGAAATGTAGAATAGTCATCATAACACACTTAACAACTCAAGTTTAGGGTATCAACCTCTTGGCTAACCTAGTCTTTACTTCATTTGTAGTTCTTTAGTAAAAAAAAAACCCTTGCCTCGTCTCATGGGACCTCAATCCCATGACCATGCTCAGCTTTAGCAATATTTTGTCAATCGAAAAAACCAATGTCTTTTCCGTAGGCTTCCTCGCATATGGACTTGGTAGCTTTGACCAATAACTTCCTAGGTGAAGTAGTTAATGCTTTGGATGATATAATTATGATATGATTAGTGACTCGACTTAAACAGAAGTTTCCAGGATGAAGCAACCAATACCTTATCTGAAGCAGCTGATGCCTCGACAATGTTTAGGCGTATAGAGTCGATGCCTCTATGTTGCATAAGCATACTTAACTAGTTTATTCCATTAATTATGCTTTGCTCCCCAAGTTAGACCCATACTTTTACAATTCTATATTTTAGGTTTGAGTTCAGAAAAGAAAATACAGTTATGGCTCTTTGTGCCCCATTGCAAAGGTCTTAAATGCTTTGAATATGAACCAAGTCCAAGTAGTTCTTGAATTTTCTTGTTGTCACTGATTTAGTAAACACATCGGATGGGTTGTTATCGGTATGAACATTTTCTAGCACAAGGTCTTTATTCTCAAGAATACTTCTTATGAAATGGATTTTAACATTAATGTGCTTAGTTCGTTCATGAAGCACCTGATTATTTGACAAGGATATTGGACTCTGCTTATCATAATGCACCGTTAGAATTTCATGTTGCCCTTATGCTCCCTCAACATTCCTTTCAACCCTATTATTTTCCTTTATTGCTTCAGTAACTTCAACATATTCAGATTTAGCGGTGGACAATGCTACAGACTGAAGATTAGCTTTCCAACTCACAACACTTCCAAACAACACAAACACATATCTAATCAACGATTTCCTAGTATCTAGAGAACTAGCATAATCATAATGAATAAAATGTTCAACACCTTTGAGTTCCAAACTAGCTTTTCCACATATTAGTCCCAGACTAGTAGATCTCTTGATGTACCTCAGAACTCACTCAATGTGCCAATGTTCCCATGAGGGCCTGAACATAAATTTTCTCACTTAGCTTGAAAAAAAATCCAAATCATGTCTACTACACACCATGACATACACTGGAGTAATTAACATCTTCCATTTTTTGTATCTCCACGCCTTAGACATCAATCTTCAAAGTTAGTTTAAAATGTCAAGAAATGGGATAGATGACTGGTTTTGCCTCATTCATACCGAGCCTATAAAGAACTTTCCTAAGATAACCTTCCTCTGATAGAAAGAAGGTTCCCATTTGTATATCCCTAGTTATCTTCATTCTAACAATATTCTTGGTTGCACCCATTTCCTTCATCGCAAACTTGCTTTTCAATATTATTTTCACAGACATAATTATCTTTTGTCTTTGCTAAAAATCAACATATCATCGACATAAAATAATATATATATATATATATATATATATATATATATATATATATATATATATATATATATATATATATATATATATATATATATGCAGAACGAGTTCGTCAATAACCATTATTAACCATAACATCACCAAAACACTTGTACCATCGCCCATGGGATTGCTTTAGGCCGTACAATGCTTTGTTCAATAAACATACATGGTCACTCCTTTCTTTGTATACAAATTATTCGGCTTGTTTCATGTAGATGGTTTCCTTAATGGTTCCTATAGCTAAGTTATCTTGATGTCCATCTGATCAAACTTCATGTCAAACTTGTTAGCCATTAAAAGTAGTATCGTGATTGAACTATCTTTAACTACGGGAGAGAAGATATGAATTCAATCCACACCCTCTCGTTGAGTGAATTATCTAACAATTAGCTTGTCTTTGTATCGAGAAACTTTAATCTTAAATTTGTTTCATTCTCATTGAAAATCCACGTGTAATTAACCAGTCGTTGACATTCAGGTTTGTCTACCAGATTTCATCTGTCATTCTTCTCAAGCGAAGTCATTTTTTCATTCATAATTATAAGCCACTTGTTTTTATCCTCACTTTCAAGTACATACATAAATCAGTTAAGTTCATAATAAATCACTTCAAATGTAACAACCAATACAAAAGTTATTAGTTCAACTCACTTTTACGTTTGAAGACCTTAGATGATTATTCTAGTCATGTTCATTACTATCTGGTAGCCATGTTGACCTAGAATACTTTCCAAATTCATAAAAACCTATTTTACAAGTGTATTTCATGGATCAAATCCACTTAAGCCACTAGCAGGTCCTTATCAAAGGTGAATCCACCTCAATATCCAGTGTATTTTCCATCAGGTTAGGCTTCATGTGTTTCATCATCTAAATAGGATAATCATTCTCATTGAATGTCACATCTCTACTAATCAGACACTTGTCATAGCCCGCTTTGTGGCACCATAAATGATTATTATTGACTCATTCAAGATATCCAATGATTAAGCATTTCACGGTTCTTGGTTGAAGCTTTTCATGTGTGATATGTGCACAAAAAATGAAAATAATCTAAAGGCTTCTCTTATCATATTTCATGTGGTATTTTCAAACGCATCACATTAGATGAAAATCTGTTTATTAGGTAACATGTAGCCATTACTGATTCAGCCAAAAACTGCATCGGAAGTGTCCAATACAATGTTGTGTCAACTGATCCATTCTGCTTTGCACTAATTAAAGACCATTGTCCGGTATGAACTAATTTACTTCTCTGCCAACCCGTTTCTCAACCATGATCATTCATTGCTTGAACATATCAAAGTCACTTCCTTTAATTTCAGAAAATAAATCCATAGCTCCATTGAGTAATTATCAATGGTTGACATAATTATCTCTTACTTCCATGATATTGAACCTTTGTAGGCCCTTAAAGATCAACACATACATAGTCAAGGGTTCTAATTGTTCAATGCTAAGATCGTGCAAACTTGAATTTGTTAAAACAACCTAAGAGATATTTAAAAAATAATATGAAATTTGATTTTTCTAAACAGACCTTGCTTCTTCAACTCTAATAATCTCTTCTCACTCAATACCCGAGTCTTCTATGCCATAGAGTTGTACCATCGACCGATACCTCAAACAAGCTAGCCATTGTGCCTATAATAGTATAACCAATAAAGGAATAAAATCCATCACACAATTTCTCATTTATCAGGGTCATGAAACCTCTAACAATTTTCATATAACCATTATGAACTTTGATAAAACAACGTAAGTTTTCTAAGATTCCAAGGAAAATTAATTTTCTTCTAAAATTTAGAATGTACATCACATTCGTCAGAATATGATCATAACCATAATATATTTGGACTTCATGTATCTAATTCCAACTATCCCGCAATCTTTGTTATTACCAAGTAAAACAATGTCTCTATTATTCTATTCAAATGAGTTGAACCAAAAAAATTTGTATGGACTCATATGGAATGAGCTTCCAGAATCTAGAATCTACTGCATCTAACCTTCATCTGAAGAGTGCAACAGAACCTATAAAGAGTTATATCCTTTGGAAATAATAGAAAAGTCTTCTCGATATGATTTGTAATTAGTCTGTCTTTTGAGTCTTTTGGGACATTTTTCCTAAAATTAACCAAATTCTTGTAATGATGACATATAATCTTGGACTTATCAAAATTATTTGGTGACTTAGATATAGATTGTTCTTTGAACTTACAGGTTTTAAAATAAATCGTTCAAGGAACTACGTCATGATACACATAATAATTTTACTGAAAAATCAAAACATTGTAAAACAGAAAAATAGAAAGCTTGAACACAAAGAATTATAGTGGTTTAAAAACATGCCTACATCCACTCTGAGCGATAACAAGAATTATTCCAATGGTTGTTCAGTAACAACATTATATAATACATAGATAAGAGAAAAAATAAATTATTTACAAAAACTCTAAATTCAATATCATACTCGATACTCTTCCAAAAGCGCTCTCTTATTTGCTAAGTATATTCTCTCTCTTTATCTATCTCTATTACACACTCCATGAAAGTCTTGTCCACTTATTAGAAATACAAAAAGAATTATAAATAATACTTAGTGAAAATCTCTTCTTTAATAAAATGTAACAAACTCCTCAACAAAAATGGAAGATACACGTGAAAAAGTAATAATGGTGTATATAGAGAAAAAAAATGACTTGTCTTGTATTTTAAAGTGTAGTCATGTAAGAGATAAACACTTGAATATGAATTATAATAATCATGGTTTCTTTGTAAGACCATAAGAGAGTTTTGTAACAAAGTTGAGTGATTGAGTGTTTAATGTTTGAGAGTTTTTTTGAACCTCCTAAATATATTGTGTTTGTTTCCCGTGGATGTAGGAGTTCTCCATAATCTGAACCACGTCAAATCTCTTATTGTGTATTTTATTTATTTTATGTTTTGTCTTGTTAAATTTATTAAATAAGATAAAACTCAAAGATATGATTATCTCATAAAACGTCTCGATAAAGGTTCACCAACGTTCGGTCATTGCTTCGACTAAGTGGTTAAGATTCAGACTGTCGATTTTTGTAAGGTGAGGGTAGAATATTCTTCCAATATTTTTTATTTGCTTAATAAGTTGTCTGGTGAGAGTGGAGACCTGAAATTAATATTTGGTTGTTGGTTAAGAAGACAAAAAAAGGACAAATATCTTGCTAAATCTTGAAGTAAAGTCAAACGCAGTAATAATGACAAATTTTATGACGTTTAAACTTGAGAAATTTACATTAGATAATGATTTTTATAACTAAATAAGTATTTGTATATATATGAATATCTACTTCCATTTAAATGAAGGGTACAAAGGAGATTGATGACGAAGTCTTGTCCAAGACCCATAATGTGCTGAATTAGATCTTAGAGGACGAGGTTCTTCGAGAGCTGTCAGAATAATCTTCAATCATAAGGATCAGGAATAAGCTGGAAGCTATTTATATAAGAAATTTCTTAGCAAAAAAGTTGTACCTTAAGAAGCATTTTTACACGTTGCAGATGGATGATAGTAAGGAGATCTTTACACGTTGCAAATGGACATAAATATCTTGTTAATATGAAACTACTAACTTTTTTACCCTTTCATTTTTATCCATACGCGACACTCTCGTTGCAAATACTTAACCTATATTTTTATTCAATAAACAATGATTAAAAATCTTTGTATTCCAACCTCATTTCTTGTGATCACCAAATCATACCACTTCATTCTTACCTTAATCCAGCAGTTATAATTCACAACTATTGTCTATATAAACGCTTTGAGGTTTTCTTTTAACTTTTATTCAAGACCTTCTCTCTCTAAATTTACTCACTCCATATATTATTTTTACAAAAAATAGCCTACATACCTCTTTATTAAACTCGAAATCGTGTTGTTTATATTTCAAAATACAATTAAAGTTAAAACTCTTTATTTTTTATACTTATTATTGTTTAATTTTATAGGAAAAGTCACGAATTTGTTATATCCAATCGTGCAGAAATAATATCTAAAAATATAGACTGATCTGATACCTAAGTGTTCGACATAATGGATATTTTGGAAGTTTAGATTATACTAATGGAATTTTGTCTGAAAATGATAGTGGTTCCACTAAGAATCAACATTTATAAGTGTTTTAATGTAAAGTTTAAGTGACATAAGTAGTTTTAGAAAGATAAAATGAATTGTTTAGTTCTTGAGAGATAAGCATTGGATAGTTTAAGAGTTAAACGTTCCAATCCTTTATTCCATAAGTTCTTCTTCTATTTGTAGGACAGAATAGTAAGTAACAAAATTAGTTACACATTTGGATAAATTATATCATGGTCTTTAATATTTATGTTTAACATTATATTTATCCATTTAACTTTACAATGCTCTTACAATAACCTTTTCCCTAATCGATTTAGCTTCTTGATAATTCATATCCTCATCAGTAGCCTCCCTAGCCTCTGTAAAGACCGCTGAATAAGGACTAAATTTCTTTTCGCCACTTGAATTAATATTATCAACCGTCCTTGTAAATTGTCATGTGCTCTTTACATCTTCCTCGAAAACTTTCTAATGATTGCTTTGAATATTTTTTATTTTATTATGAGAATTCACCACGAAACTTTATGGAATATTTTTGAATTTGCTTCGAATATACATGTAGCCATTTCAATAATCTTTCTAGTAGCGGCTAGAAATTTATTGAGTACCCTTAGTACGTGTGCGGTGTGCTATTAACTACCACAACTTACACATATCACTCTCATTTAGAGTAAGCAACCGTTTGTCGATTTGTATTTCAACCCATATCAGCCTTCAACCCTTCACTTTCTCTTCTCACTTTCATCTTTACTAATTCCTCTATAAATATTCTCTTTACACTAATTTTATTATCAAAAAAATCACAGTGATAGAAAAATAAAGCTACATAAATATTTTACTCCACCAGCACCTTCATCTGAAACGATAAACTTCTCTTAGTCATATTCATCTCGTTATTGTCTAATTTGAAGATATTTCTTCACTTTAGTTTATGAAAAAATGAAATCCTAATAGAAAATCCATTTTTGGCATCTACGATTACTTCACTATTACTTAGAGGGCCGGTGAATATTGATCAGCATGCGTGATAGATTACTCACCAAAGCTTTCAACTTGTACCACTGTATACGAAGCCTTCAAACCTGAGCAAAAATCTTCTAGGTACCAAATCCTTCCAACCTAATCCTCGAAACTTGTTCGCAATAACCCCTCAACATTAAAAACTAAATCACCTCCCCACACAAGTATTTTTTGTCAACTCTTCAACTGCTCCTCGAATTACTCGCAAACAAACACAAGGGAAATCTTCAAAAAAACACCATAATCATATTCTGCTAATAAAATTACCCTTCCTTGGATCAACCGCAAAGAGACCTCTCGAATTCATTCAGATACTCATTCTCATAAGAACCAAATTCCTCGTAGAAGCGCATTCGTAGCTTTGAGAGATTCTGAGGACATAAACACTTCACAGAATCCTGCATCTTCTCCTCCCACAAAGAAGATAGTTGTGACTAACAAAGAGTCACAGGAAACTCCTCCGGAGATCGACCAACAAACCACAATCACCAACAAATCCCAAGATGCTACTAACAACACTACCCTTTCTCAACATCGAGATGAAGCCTCTGAGGAAGATGTGAAATCATATTCGAGGACATAGACTGACTCTAACATTGAAAATACAGAGAGTGCTTCTCGCTTTGAGTCGGAGGATAACATTTATTAGAAACCGGCTCCAAATAAAAAAACAAGGAAGAATAATAAACTAGTCGAGTTACCCGAGGATATTGTTGCAAACTTGAGCATAAATCTAAAAGAAGTCCTTCCCGAGTATCTTATTGTACTTAAAAATGTGTAATACGAGTACTAGAAACAATTTGATGCGGGCAATTTAAAAATACAATGGAGCCTTCCGGATAATGTAACATTTCATCTACCATGAGTGGGAGAGAATTCACTCTCTTGTGGAGAAAACAAACTTGTGGTCTACCCTGAGATCATAAATTTGGGCCTTTGATTTCTGTTAGATCCAATAATAATTGAATACTTTTAAATCATCAACTTGTGTCTAACACCCCAAACCTGTGGTTCACTCTCTTGTCCAAAATAATGGCTTCAAGACTTGGTAAATTACCCTATCAATCAAACAATTCATCGCACTTCTTGGCCTTTCCAAAAATCCAGTGCGGTTGTTCTATTATTTGACGCTTGGAGATTTCTTCAAGCTAATTGACAATCTCCTCAAAGTTGAAAAACTGTGGAAGCATATGTTTTTCTTTATCTGTAGAGCTTGAAAAATGGGAATGAGATTTCCGAGAAGAACCCTTGGAAGCTACATCTTATGTAGAAAATAACCAGTAAGTGATTCAAACTTCTGCATTTCTATTTCATCATAATTAGGTTTCAAGTATTTATGTTTTTATGTTGTATGTAGAAATTTTGAGGCGATAGAAAATTCACAAAACTATTGCCAAATAGCGTAAGGCAATGAATTCCACGGTGCTTTTCAGGCTCCGAAGTTTATCAACAACCATCTATGGAGGATCACTTCAGATTATGTCGTCCCAGAGGATAAATTAATTGAGCCTCACAATCTAAGTAATAATGTGAAAAGGCTAGTAGATTTTGACGCACAAATCATACTACTTGTTCGGAACAGATCGCAACTACTTTCCTCTAAAGAAAAAAAAGAAAAAAGCTCAGGCTAGCTATTCCTCAGACTTGAAACCAAAAAAATACTTAAAAAAACACAAAAAGGAAAAACAATGATAGTAATCTCCCGACCATCAAAGAATAAACCTAATGTGAACCTTCAAAAAACGTAAGATAACCGTCGCTCAGTGAAAAAGAAAATTTCTTCGGAAACCCCTCCACCAACTGTCATGAGAGTATTGTTGATATCTCTTCTCCAGATCCAAACCCAAATATCGAGGAGATACAAGTAAGGCAATAAGTTTCTGAAATATACAACCAAGGGACATAGAATATGAATGACAAATAAGCTATTGGTAAGGATGAAATCTAAAATATTAGAAGGGACATAAACCCTCAAGTTCAAGAAATCGAACGCCACTTACTACAAATTGGCCAAAAATTCACAGATGCCAACCTTCCACAAAGTCTAACTTCTAATCCTCCTCAGGTATCCTTATAAGCTACACTTGCTATGTATGATAATTATCCTCCTCATCTTGCCAGGGAGCCTTCCAAAGAGGTATTAAATGTAGTGCGACCTTTCACTTACCTCAAAGATACAACTAAACAACTATGTGAAAAAGTCAAATTAGTGCAAAGTAAATTTGAAACTCTTCCAAAGGACGTTATCTGGTGGAAAAATAGCTATTTACAGTAAGAGGTTGAAAGACATTTGTGCCCAACAAATCCTCAAACCATTTTAATCCTTCAAAGTTGACAGATCAGAATATCTCAGAAGGGCCATTCAAATTAAGTGTCGTTGAATGTAATTAATGATCAAGAAAAATTAAAATTGAAGTATACGCATCAAATTGAACTAGATGAGCTCAAGGAAAAAAATTAGGCTAAGAAAATTGAAGAATGTATGAAGTACTTATCTTTGAAGAAGCTGCTTGATAAAAGTGAGGAAGAAAGGAAGAGAGCAGTCGAAAATTTGGAAACATTCAAGACAAAATCTAAGGAAGACCAAAGCGGACAAGACAACATTGTTGTTATAAAAAAACACTAAAGAACAATTAAAAATATCTTTGCTTTGTAAATTTCATAGAGTTCTAAGGGAAAATTTATCATATTTATGGAAATTAATTTCACTAGAACGATGCCTCAGAAAAGCTTTTGAAATTTCCCCATCGGAATAATCCTAACAAAATGAATTTGATGATGAAGAGAGCTACTCGGAAGGAAGCTCAAACAATGCGTCCAATGAAGGCTAGGAGGATTTAAAAATGGTATTTGTATTGGAACACTTCTTTTAGTGTTTTCGAATCACCGGTGTTTGTGGTGATCACTATTATGTTGTAACTGTTTTGTAGTTGTTCGTTGTCTGTCATTCACGGGTGCTTAAACACTTGGTACTTTAATTAACTTTTTCTTGGCTGAAAGATGCATGTATCAACGCCTCTTCTTGTCACCCATATCTCATAATCAGCTCGTCGTTTACCGCCTCGTAGTTTATCTTACATAATTTACCTTATCGAACCATACTCTAATTTTTATCATGACAAAATTTTGTACTTCAAATCATGATTTAGATAGATATTAGTACTTCAAATAACAACGTCACTTAAATCAATAATTTGAACAATGCTTTTGATAGATGTTAGCACTTTGAATATTATCATCAATTTAACTAATGTTTCGGATAATGCTTTTATTGGATGTTACCACTTCGAATATTATCATTACTTAAGTTAATACTTCAAATCATGCTTTTAATGGGCGTTAACACTTCAAATATTATCATCACCTAAGTTAATACTATGAATAGTGATTTTAATGGACGTTAGCACTGAATAATATCGTCACTCAAACTGTCACTTCAAACCGTATTATAAATGAACGTTAGCACTCCAAATAATGTCGCCACTTATATTCGCCCTTCGAACCGTGCTTTAAATGAACGTTAGAACTTTGAATAACATCGCCACTCACATTGGCACTTTGTACCGTGTTTTATATAAACGTTAGAACTTCGAGTAATATCGCGACTCACATGAGAACTTTGAACCGTGCTTTAAATTAACGTTAGCAAAACTTTGGCAAAAAAAAAAGAATTTTATTCAAAATTGCAAATGCAACGTTGGAACCTCGTCATAACCTCCACGAACCACCGGGAGAGGAAAATACACAAACAATAAAACTATAAAATCATAATAATAATAAAAAATATTCCCAATACAACTTCAGATGCTCAATGTTCCATGGGTATTGTAGAAGTTGCACCTCTTCATCTTGGAGGCGATATTTACCTGGCTTCAATCGTTCTATCACTGAATACGAACCTTCCCAGTTCGAAGCCATTTTTCCTAGCTTCTTATCCTTTGTGTGCAAAAATACTTTCCTCAATACCTTATCTTTCACCTTAAAATCTCTTCGTTTTATCCTCGAATTATAACGGTTAATCATCAAAGTTTGATAATGAGTCGAATTTAGATGCACTCTGACTTTTTTTTCCTTAATTAAATTGAGGTCTGTCCTCCTTTCTTCTGCATTTGAATCCTCAGAATACTGATGTTTTTTATGAGATAGTAGAATAGATTCTGAAGGGCTAACAATATCCATTCCATATACTAAGGCAAAATGAGTTTCTTGAGTAGCTTCTTTATGCGTTTTTTTCCAATAAGCTCACATCACATCTTGCAAATAACTAGTCTATTTCCCAACGACACATGTCAAACTTTTCTTTAACCTCTCCAAATAGATTCATTAGTTAGTTTCACTTGCCCATTTTCTTGAGGATGAAAAGGTGTTGAGAAATACTGCATGATTGACCTCAAATTACAAAATAAAGTTATTTCTCTATTGTTGAACTGAGGGTCGTTATCTGTATTTATATTTCGAGGAATTTCAAAATGAAAACAAATATTAACAATAAAATTGATAACATATCTATCTTTTGTGCATCACAATGGCTCAGCTTCAGCCAACTTCGAAAATAGTCTACTGATATAATAATTGCTTTCCATCCTCCCGAGGCCATATGTAGTGGCCCTACTAGATGTATTCCCCATCTACGAAAGGGAACCGCTTCAGAATTTGAGATAAGTGGTACTGCTGGTTTATGGATAAAATTATCAATCGTCTTACAAGTATTACAATCTCGTACCAAATGTTTAGCATCACTTATAATTGAAGGCCAATAATAGCATTCTAACTAAACCCTCTTTGTCAAAGACTTAAATCCACAATGAGCAGAACCTTCTTCATCATGTAGCTCATATAAAAATTATTTAGACTCATTCTTACCCAAACATCGTAATAATGGTATACTCAAAGACTTCTTATACCACATTCCATCTAATACCGTATAACCATGAGCTTTGTACCTCAATAATTGAGCTTAGTTGACATCTTGAGGCAATGATCCTCTAAGAAAGAACTCTGTTATTTCAAATCACCAGTTACTTCGAACATTCCACATTTACAAATACCTCATCAGAATACCTAAGCTGCTCCAATTTTAACAAAATTAAAGGATTTTTGTGTAACAATATTCATTGATACTCCTCTGTAGATGCAATAGTTGCCAACGAATCTTCAACTGTGTTATTCTCTCGAACAATCTGCTCAACAACCACGCCATCAAAATGAAAGAGTTAATTTTTGAATCTCTCGAAGATATAAAACTTATCGATCTTTCTTAGCCTCGTATATCCCCGTCATATGATATTCCACCCAATGCGAATCCGTCTCTAATCGAACTATTTCTGCCCCACAAATGCTTGCAAGCCTTAAACTAGCTAAAGCACCTTCATACTCAGCCTCCTTATTGGATGCGTGATATCCCTATCAAATAGCCTCATACATGGCTTCGCTAGTAGAAGAAATAAATTGTACCCACGCACTTGATCCTAATATACTGGAACCATCATCTATTCGAACCACCCACATTGAATTTAGTGGCACCGATTCTTTGACAGTTTCCTCATCGGAATCACTTGAGTGAATTTCAAGCAAACAATCTGCTAGAGCCTGAGCCTTAATAGTTATTCGAGGAAAACAATTGATATCAAAATCCTCTAGCTCAACCGAACACTTCGTCATTCTACCATAGATGTCTGGTCGCTGCAATACATTCTTCAATATGAAATAAGTTTGAACCAAAATTGTATGAGCTTGAATATAAGGACGCATTTTTCTAGGCGACACCACCAAGGACAGAGAAAACTTTTCATGCCTTAAGTATTTTTAATCTGACTGGCATTGAAGCTCCACTTTCTTATGTTATCAACACAATACTAACAGCAAAATATAATACCGCTACATACAAGAATATTTGTTCTCCTACTCGAGGCTTGGATACAATTTCAGGTGATAAAAAATGATCTTTAATCTTAGAAAACTCCTCGTTGCATTTTAGTGTCAACATACATTCCTTTGGTCAACGCAAACTTAGAAAAATGAGCACATTCGTCAAAAAATCGAAAATGAATCTATTTAGAGCAACCAATCTTCCTGTAAAAATTTGCACTTCTTTGATTGTCCGAGGTGACGTAATTGACACCAAACCTTCAACTGATCAGAAACAACCTTTATTCCTTTCTCATTTATGATATACCCCAAACATTTCGCCGATATAAATCTGAAGGTACGTTTTTTTAGGTTTAACTTTAAACGAATGGCTGAGAGATTCAAGAAAGTTTCCTTCAAATCTTGTAAGTGTTCATCATCCAAAGCACTTTTGACCAACATATCATCAATATAAACTATCATACTCCTCCCAATTTGAGAAGCAAAAATCTTGTTGACCAACCATTGATATGTCACCTCAACGTTCTTGAGACCAAATGACATAACATGATAACAATGCAATATTTGATCAGTAATAAATGTAGTACTTTCTTGATCAGTCAGATTCATTTGGATCTGATGATAACCAACACATGCATCCATAAAATGGAGAATTTTATTCGCCGATGTTGAATCCAGAAGTTGATCGATATGAGGAAAAATAAATGGGTCTTTAGGAGATGCCCTGTTTAAATCCGTAAAATCAACACATATTCTATATTTTCTAACTTATTTTTTACTAAAACTGGATTCCTAGTATTGTGTGAATTAAAGTTGTAGTGAGTGAATTAAGAACAGAAAGTCTACAATGAAAGTTTCAAGTAGTGAAAAGTACTTCTGAATATATCATAGGTCAAAATAACTCCTTCAGCCTCTTTAAATAGGCAAGGTGAGTTAGTTAGAGAAACGGTTACATATTGACATATTTACAATTTAACCCTTCGCTTTCTTCTAAAGCCTAATTTAATCCTATAATTACAGAAATTATCACTTTAGTCCCTAAGGAATATCTTTCCTTATCACAGTATATAATCAGTATTGTGTCTCCCGTATATGTCCGACTCTGGAAAAACGATCCACCTCTGCCACAATCTCCTTAGTTTTTTCTATAGCAGAAGCTTGTCTTTTATGAATAATTGGTTTTATATTCAAATTCAATGCCAAACTATGATATATCAATGGAACTACTACTACGTCCTCGGTTTTACAAGAAAAAAATTCCATGTTATCAAATAAAATCTGCAACAATTTGTAACGCAAAGTAGGTGTCAATAATGCCCCAATCCGCAAAGATTTCCTATTTGGAAACATGTATTCCTCGACTTTTTTTCCCAATACTAAGAACTTGTTGTTTCCCTCAGATTATCTACACCTTCCTCATCCGAAGCTAGCCCTCTTAGGTGTTATTCAACCATTTGATCATCATAAAAAACCTTTTTAGAATGCAAAATTGCTGCATAGCATTCTCTTGCCACTTTCTGATCATTTTGAACTACTTTGACGCGACCACCAACTACATATCTCAAAAACTAATGGGAAATTGAGACTAGAACATACAATATCGATAACCAAGACCTCTCGAAAATAGAATTATAACTGGGCGAACATTCGACCACCATAAATGAAACCTAAACTTTCTTCTTAAAATGACCATTTCCTAAATAAACCTCCCTCTTGAATTCCTTGATAACCTGTGATTTCACTCCTATAAAATTAATTATCGTAGGTTCAGATCGAAGAATTGCAGATGGGTTACGCATCCACTTATACGTTAACTTGACTAATACATTTGCTTAACTTCCAGTATCAATCAAAATAAGTCTGATTTCAGTGCTGCAATTTGAGCCCCTATCCCTACTGTATCCTCATGAGGCCCAACTATACCCCTTAGATAATCTTCGTCGAACTTCTTCCTGCAATCTTCCTATGACCAATTATCGTATCTCCTCTAAAAATTGTTAGAGACTCAAAATACTCATATAAAATTCGAACTCTTCCATGAACCACTCGGTCATCCACTGCCATCAGTGTTAGATGATCTAAATCCAAATCTAGATACTATGATGCCCCTTCAAATGTTTCTAATTCAGAATCCATGATTATCAACATATTTTCCTGCTTAAAATTCATTCGAACACCCTGCTGTGTTGATGTGCTCAGATTATTCCGTCCACTGCTCTATCCTCTAACGAAAGTCGCTAACTCGCAATTTTCAATTACAATCTAATTTTTTTTCAATGCTATAAAATTTTCTCTCCTCCCTTGGCCCATTTTTTGGAGTTGGCTTTATAAAATTGACATGATTCTTAGATTTTTCGTAGATGGTTGTTTTCTTATCCGTTAAATTTTCAAAATACTTTGGCCTTATCCATTAATTAGGGCTCACCTGAGGAGGTTGGTAACTAGCTGGTTAGTATTCATTCTCGAACAGATGACATATGAGAAACCGAAGTATTTTTTTGATACCTTTGGCCAAAAGGTGCATGCTCAGAGAATGATATTCTTTATGAGACTGGAATAAGATTTTGTTCGGGAACTTCAAATTTTCTAAGCTATGTAAGAGTCGTTAGACAAGTTTTCCAATTTATTTTTCTCATCATCTTGTCGCACATCGGATTTCACCAGTCCTGACTGAATTTTCAGCTCTCTTCGATTGAACTCATCATTCAATACGATTATTTTTTTTAAACAATTGATTAATCCGATTTTCAATATCTGACTGGTCACACTGTTTTGGATTTTGACTATCATGTTGAATTTGTTCTTCATGTAACTTTGATCAAAACACTTCAATTTCCTCGTGAAATTTAGGATTAACTATGATTTCTAGTTTCATTACGATTTTGATCAATAACACTGACAACCAAAATTCGTAGCTTTTGGTTTTGGAGCGTCTACCTAGATACGTTGTAAATTCTCCTACTATGGTCACCAATGATACGTGTTATGACTTTTAATGTGAATATTAAATGACAAAATTAATTCTAGATAGATAAAATGTATTGTTTAGTTCTCGAAAGAGAGAAACAATGGATAGTCGACAATTTAAGAGTTAAATGTTCAAATATTTTATTCCATAAGCTCTTCTCCTATTTGTAGGAAAAAGAGTAAGTAACATAATTAGTTGCACCTTTGGATAAATTATATATTTGTCTTTAATATTTATATTTAACTTTACATTTATCCCTTTAACTTTACAAGACTCTTACAATAACATTTTCCCTAAATTCTTTGCTCCCTGATAATTCATATCCTTATGAAATACCAAGATAGTAAGACAAAAAATCTATATGGAAGAAAAATTAGTATTCCTATTAGGTTATAAAAGTTAGTACTTGATAAAGAATCTAAATATGTTTAGATTAGAAACTTTAAAAATTAACACTTCTTCCTCATTTAATCGACCTATCATTGAATGTTCTTCAACAATTTGTGTCGATAACACGTTAAAGATATCAAATCTCTAGACAACTTGTTCTTTTTATTATATCACCTTAAACCTATGTTAACAAAGTCGAAGAAGACTAGCTTCGTTATAATTAGAGTATTTATGAATCCATTTGTGTTTGACTCTCGAAGAAAGGATAACTTGTTCATCACAAGAAGAATAACAAAGTATACTTTTTCTAAAATCCTTTAAATTGAGATTTTATGTTTCTACTCCACCCATTGATCATTGAATTCTTTAAATATATCTGAATGTTTGATACTCAACTCAATAAATAATTGTTGGAAAAAATTATTAGCATCATATTAGTCTTTAATGTCCCGAGGATACCAATAACTATCAAATTCGTTTAATTCCACTATAAAATTTAAAAATCCAAGACAAACTTCTTTATTCACTTACTTTGGGTTATACTGATCGGTGCGCAAAGATTTTATATTCAAATTATGATTTCAAGTCTTTTTGTAATTGGGCTATGGAAATTAAATCAAGAAATTGATCGGATTGAAAGACGTTGGACGAATAATATAATATAATATGAGGAATAAAATTTGAATCATTATAATAACATTTAGTTCATTGTTTTTAGTATGTCACTAATATTTAATATGATCTTATACACTGAAAGAGTTTTCACAAGCTTTTTATGAGTGGTTGAAAGACTATCATCATTTTTTGTGCGTAAAACAATTGACCTTTATCTGGAATATATTATTTATTTAGACGAGGTTCATGACGGGATGAAAGAATAATTCAGAATGATTACGAGGGGTCAAATCAGAGAAGCAACTATAGTAAAAATAAGAGTAATGACGAGGGTTCAATTCATAAAATATGTCGAGATGTGAATCACATATGACGAGATGCAAGTTAGCATATTTACGAGGACTAAAATTAGAGATATGAGAAGAATATAATTCAAAATAATGATGAGGGTGGAAATTATATTTATGATGAGACATAAGTCAGAATCGTAACGAGATCGTATATATTAAAGTTATGGTGAAAGGTCAAATTCAAAGTATGACGAGATTAAAATTTAAAGGCACGTCACAGCCACGTCTATATACACCTGTCAATTCATAATAGGTGTGGAATAAAGTTTGTTAGACGGTTATAACAGAATAAAACATGTAGAGATTGGATACCCATGTAATTAAGTAATTGTTAGCATATTAATGTAAACTCTTTAAAATGAGGCTTATATCTTTTTAAAAAAATTAATCATATTTTTGTAATTTAAAAAATTTGACACTATCGTTTTGTTTGCTTGATTCTAATCTTTTATTTTGGCTAAATATTTGTAAAAAAATTCTTTTAACACCTCTCATGGTTAATCATTTTGGAACCTAATTTTTTTGAGAATGTGTGGTAACCCTGTTTCTTTTTCTTTTTTATATTCGATACGAAACTCTTGCAGTCTATTGATTACTTCTAAATTTTCTTGATAGGTAGAGCCTTCTAATGGGCCTTATATCTTTTGTGAATAGTGAAAAAATCTGATCAATATGTGACACACAATTCTTATTTTCCTTTTCAAAACGCACTTGTGTATCTATTTCCTTTATTGAACTTACTCTTAATAAAAGTGAAAGGTTTTTCTCTATTTGGATGGGTATTTTTTTTCGTTTGATGGGTTAGAAGGAGAATGAAAGACAAATAAAGGAACAAACCAAAATTTGAGGAAGGATATTGGATTCAAGTATAATATCGGGATGCCTAATGTTGTTAGATAATTGAATTTTACGAATACATTTTATTTTTGATTTTTCTAATTAATTATGAATATTTAATTTCTTTTTAGCAAGAAGATTTGATATGGTTTCTTATTTAAAACATGAAGCAAAAGGTCCATATTTGTTTTCTTTCATTATGTAGAGAATTGAAGTGATCATATATGAAATAAGATTATTATTTTAAGAATAACGATATTATATTATAATAACGTTATTAGAATTTTCAAACTTGCGGTTAATTTTGCTACTCGCTGCTAATACTTAAAGTTGGTATATAATAGATGTTGAGTCACTAATATATTTAAAAAACTTGTTTATTTACGCATTTTTTAACACTCATAAATTAAAAACAAATAAAAAGAAGCAAATGTGGTTTAATAATATTTCTATTAAGATTCTTGAACACTTTATATTTCGTTTGAAAAAGTAATATTAGTCTATATCAAGTGAAAGAAGATCGTTCGACGATGTCAGTTATATCCAATTTCAGATTAAAAAATCTATCAAGTGAAATGTTTTTAAACCACACAAGGTGACGGGCTCAGCCGAGAAAGCGTATGTAGAGGGACTCGAACTCATGACCTTTTGGTCATAAGAATGTCATACTCAATCAAATCGACTACCCCCTTGGGGGCAACAACAATCGTTGGTTTAAAAAACGGCTAAGTTACGAGAACAATGTTTTAATGTTGTTTACCATCTTTGAATTCTAAACCATATCTAGTAAGCTACAATAACACATTTAAAATATATTTTATTAATGTTATTTTCAATCTTTGATTAAAACCATATCTATTAAAATAGTAGCACAAAAAAAAGACAAGAGAAACTCTCCCAATAACATATTGCTCTCTCAAATCTATTATAATCTCTCTTAAGAATAACTCTAATCGATTAAGCGTCCATTTGGTTTTTGTCTCACCAGTGTTGGTTATTGCTTTTTTGTATGCCTTTTCCCCCTCTCTCTTTGGTTATATACAGGTAACACTATCTTTGATTTTGGAACTCGTTAAGAAGGTTGGTGTAGGTCCCGGCGTCCGCATTTGGAGAAGCTTTATTCATTCTATGAGGGATCTCATCCCTATCGAAGGTGATTGCAATGCAGGTGTCTATCCAATTATCTTTTTTTTTGGTGGTATCCGGATTTTGCATTTACCTTTACTTCCTCTGGTGAAGAGGCGAACTGCCGTAATCAGTGGTCTCCGTGGTACGCCGTACTCTTCTTCTCTTATCTTCTTTTTACAAGTTATATTTTCGCGCTTATCAGTCTAATCCAATTAATTACTCATTCTTCAGTTTTTTTAGTTAGTGTTATTTTTGAAAAAAGGTGGGCTCTCCTCTCATATATAGTTAAAGAAGTATAACCATACCTCAAAAGAGATAGCCGAGTTAGTACAGTAGATGAGCTCGTGACCCAAAGGTCATGCGCTCGACTTCTTCTACAAACACTTTCTTAGTTTGAACCTGTCATCTTGTATGGTTTACCTTCTGACATTGGTTTCCAAGATATTGCGTCAAACTGAGGGTTTACCATGTGCGCACGAGTTGAGTAGCGGCTGCGAGTTCTCTCTAAAAAATAGTATAACCATACTCTGCATGGTCCTATAGGTATTACCCACCATTATCCTGTTCTTAAATTCTATATCACAGTTTCTATAAATATATTATTATCTTTTTAATTAATGATGAGTTAATTAAGAATCTATTTGGTGGTTTCGTTACCAAATCTATAATTAAAGATTTTATTATATTGTTTTGTTTTTGGTTTCTAAGAATGGTGTTTTGGAACGCTCGCAAACAAGTAGAATAAATTATTTTTACTAATGGAATTATGAATTCTTATAGTCTTAATTTTCATGTTCCCTTATTTCTTACGTCAAATTATGTTTATAGACATGAGTGTCGTCCTCTGTATGTAGATCCATAACCAATTTCGGCATCATGTTGTAATTTTCCTTAGATTGGTCTTCTAAATTTCAACGCTATTCGTCTGATATTTCCTCTGATCCAGACTCTAGTCATCGTTTGCCTTCTTTTTGAGAGGTCAATGAGGTTTTCAGTAATGAGGAGGTGGATTTAACTCCCAAGAGGCTCCTCCTTTCTGGAGACTTGGCTAATGGTATTTTGAATTTCTCCTCCGGCATGACCATCACCTCACTCATTTTAAGTTTTTCCTTACGATTATTGCTTGATATCTTAGGGGTCTTAATAACCCTATTAGGAAAAAAGATGTTACTGATATTATTATGAGTAATAGTATCTCCATTTTAATTTTAGTAGAATGCAAAGTCTAAAATAATAAAGTTGACTTCATCATCAAAACTATGACCTCTTTTTTAGTATTTCATTACTAATCACTCTTCTCACCCTTTCTGTAGGATTTAGATTATCTGGAACCCTAGTGTCATTACAATCACTAGATTGTCCCAATTCCCTTCATGTATTCAGTGTATGACCAAATTACATAACCACCCATCCTCGAGGTTAAACAGTATATCTTCCCTGGACTATGAAATTCGGTGACATATAGTACTTTGACTTTCAAAAGTCCGCTGGTAGTTCCTACACTATTACTTTTTCTTAAAGTTAGTCCACCAGATCCTTTGATCCATGAGAACCTCCCACATGTCACTATAGTCACCAGAATGTTGTATAACGACTCGTCCCTTAACTTTAGGTACGATTTTTCCATTTTACTAAAATCCTTGTTGGCATCGGTGTTGCTAAAGTGACAACTTTTGTTGACTCAACACCAATTAAATAATTTATATGTGTTACTTAATTAAATAAATAGTGACGAAAGCCTTATGAACTTATATAAATTTATTCTTCTTCTTCATAATCCATTCTAGTAAAAGAATCCCAACTCTTCATCCTCCATTAATGTCTAGTAGTTCTACATCTTGTTTGTGTATCGTTGAAGACTAGGTGTGTTGAATTTAAAATTAAGATTAATTATCATTCTAGCGAGTAAAATGGCGAATGAGTAAGAAAAAAGAACCACCTAGTACAAGTTTCTTCCCTAACTTATAAAAACCCCAAAATCTGCATTTTTTATTCTATAAACCCTAAAATCTAGACATGAATCTCATAAAATTGCAAATTAGGAAATTCTCTAGTGCGCGCTCCTTTTTTTCCTTAGGATTTCTGTTAGAAAACATTCAACGACGATGAATCCAATAGAGAAATACGAAACCTTTTGCCAGAATTAAATCTGTTTTGAGGACCTTCTTTCTTTCTCTGTCTAGATTTTGCTGAGAAAAGATAGAAGTAAAATAAAGAAAGAGAAAAGTATAAAAAACTGGTAAAACTAGATGAAAAAATTGTACTGCGTGATTTCTTAAAATGTGACGACAAAAAAATTAAACTTTTTTTTCGTTTATATGTAAAATTTTAATATTTTAAAAAGAGAAAATGAGAGAAAAGGAGAGAAAAAGCGTGGCAAATAGTTTTTTTTAAGAGAGAGAAGAGAGATAGAGGAGAGTTACAGTTATCTACAACGCATTCAATGGTATTTACGTATTCTATTCCTTCTTAATTTGCAAATTTCAAATATCGGATTTATTTATATGCCTGAAACGATGTTTTGTAAGATTTTTGCAGTTTCATATATCGGATTTAATTTGCAAATTTCTAATTTTTGATGTCCTTTTCTCACTTTGGATTCCTCCGCTCCTCTGATCAAACCACTATCACCCTAAATCTCGCCACCTCCCCGTCAAAACAAGAAGAAACCATTCAAATGATTTAATATGTGGAAATTGTAAATTCTTTTTAAAACTATTATTGTTAACAGTTGGAACCTTGCTACAAACTCTAAAAGGAAGAATAGTGTTTCCTCAAGCTAAACAACTTCAACTTGAGCTTGCTTCTCTCACTCGTAAGGGATATAGTTTTATTAGTTATAGAGTTTTTAAAGCGCAACATATCCTATTACGATCCCAAACACATCTCACTCAAGATCCTCTCAACCCTGACCTCGTCTCCAAGGAGGTTGAGGCTTCCGAGTCTTACACCTTTCTTAGTTGAGCTGAAATCCTTTCTCAAACAAAATCCAGAGAAAATTGGATAAAACATTAATGTATAAACACTAAATTCTTTCATAATAGTATTAAAAATCGTTTATTGTAACAAGATTATCTCAATCAATAACGAACAATGAGTAATGGTCTCCACCCGATCTAGTGTTTCTAAGGTCATTGTGAACTAAGTTGACAAACAAGCTATCCTCTTCGGCACATAAGTTGAGTGTATTTGTTTGGGTGATCATAATTAGTACATGTCATTCTATTTATTAGAACCTATTATTGATGAAGAACCTTCAGCTCTTATACATATGAACCATAAGGGAATATGACCTTATGAGGGTTCCCCATAGTTTTTAGTAATTTTATACCTAATGACTAGTATATGAGATAAATGTCTAGTTAATATGAAATTATTAACGTTTTTATTTTATATTTATATATACTTGATACTCTCATTTTAAATATTTAACATTTGTTTTTATTAAATAAACAAAATTTAAAACTCTTCGTATTCTAACCTCATTTCTCGTGATCACCACATCGTATCCCTTAATTCTCACCTTAATCCAATAATTATAATTTAAATTTATTTTCTATATAAAGGCTTCAAGGTTTGCCTTTAACTTTTCTTTGAGATCATCTCTATCTCCATAATTATATTTTACAAAAAATAGCTTGTATCCCTCCATCCATAAAAATCCAAGTCGTTTTGTTTAAATTTCAAAATAAATTAAAGGTACATATTTTTGTTTTTTATACTTGTTCTTTAATAGTATAGGAAGAGGCAAAATTCAAGAAACTTATATACCTCTTCGTGAAGAAATTCATTCTAAAAGTATAGACGAATCTGATTCCCAAAATAATCAACATAGTGGATCGTTTGGAAGTTTAGAGTATACTAATGGCAGGTCGTTTGGCAACGATAATGATTATATTAAAAATCTATCTAAAGATAGTGACAAAAAAATCTAAATGGAACAAAATTTAGTATTCCTACCATGTCAAAAAGGTTAGTGCTTTAGAATGAAACTAAAGATGTTGTTCTCCTATAAACATTAAAAATAAACACTTCTTCGTCATTTAATCAACCTATCATTTAATGTCCTTCAACAATTGATATTGGTAACGCTATTCAATATATAACTTTTCTAGACAACTTGTTCTCTTCATTACCTCACCTTATATTTATGTTAACAAACCGGAAAAAGTGGAGCTTCTTTATAATTGGGGTATTCACGAATACGTTTTTATTAGACTCTCAAAGAAAATATAATTTTTTAATCACAAGAAAGATAACAAAGTATATTTTTTCTACTATCCTCTATTTGGGGTTTTAGTTTTACACTCCACCCACTGATCATAGAATACTTCAAATATGTCGGAATTTGTCATACAACTTAACCCAAATGGTTGGAAAAATTTAATTGGCATCATATTAGTCTATAATATCCTTAGGATTCCAATAACTATCAAATATATTTAATTTCACTATAAAATTCAAAAGTCCAAGACAAGCCTCTTTATTCACTTACTTTCGTTTGTTTTGGTCGGCTCGTTAAGATTTTAGATTCGAATCATGACTACAAGTGATGATTTTTTTGTAACTAGCCTATGGGAATCATACAATATGAGAAGTAAAATTTTAATCACCATACGAACGTTTAGTTCATCCTTTTTAATATGTTACTAAGATTTATTATTTGTCTGATTATTAGTTATTCCTTGTCTAACTAAAAAATTCTTGAATTTGGAATGTGATCCTCGTATTCTAAAAGAGTTTTCACAAGCTTCTTGTGAGTATTGAAAATACTATCATCGCCTTTTGTTCATAAAACAATTTAACTTTGTCTGGCATTTGGGTATTGAAAGGTTTTGAAATGTCTCCTCAAGAAAAAATGATTATATAGAAATTTGAAGTTGATTACACTAAAGATAATATTAACAAATCTTTGTTTCAACGTATTACTGTTGAAGACCTTGTTTCATAGGTGTATTGTCCTTGTTTTATCTTCTTACTTTGACTTTATATTTTATTTTATTCTTTTTTAATGTCAAAGTACACTTCTAATTGGATACTATCTCGTGTCGTTCTAACTAAATAATTTAAACATCATCATTGATTTTGTTATCTTATACTTTTTTGGTCATCAAATGACGTATATTTTCCATCTATATAAATTATGTCAAACTTCTTTATTATTATCCTTATTTTTGTTTCTATTTTTTAATTATTTGTTTTAGTTAGTCAACTTTGTTTGAGTTTGTCAACAATTATAAATTATTTTCTTATATTAAAGCCACGATATGGGTAAATGTATAGATTTTGAGCCTTGGCTTATTGCCATATTAGTGTTTGAACCAATGGTAATACCATGGTATAGGAAATTGTGTACCCTATGGGGAGTGCATTATAGTAATGTTCATGTGTGATACAAAATCCTTTACGATAAGCGCAACACTGTATTTATAGTGCTATTCTAGAATTAATCCAAACTCTAGGAATGAATGAGATGTATATTTGTGTCCAAGTGAGATTCATGCAAGAACGAGTTAGTTAAAAATATTATGAATTCACCTCATAATTATATAAGTTATACTACTATTTTTATATAATGTCGTAAAAGATCATGGAAGTATTCATAAAACTCTTGAGTATTAGTTGAACACGTCAATTTAATCTGTTTTGTCCAACTAAGGTTATAATTCCTGTACTTGGATCATCATAGTACTTGAAACAATTCTTTTCTCTTGAGTCTTGATATATCTTACTTGATCAGCTTACATCATATCTAAGTCGTCAAATAGCTTCTTCCTTGATTGTGCATATCCTTTATTTTATCTCATCAACATAGTCTTTGTATCAAGGTTGTCATAATATTTGGTAAAAGTCTTCCCTTCAAACAGGATATCCCCTTGAACATACAAATTGGGTTTATTTTTTTGGTCCGTCGTCATTAATGCATGACATTCTATTTATTACAACCTATTATCGATGAAGAACATTCACCTCTTATATAAGGACATATGAACCATAAATGAATATGACCTTATCAGGAATCCACATAGTGTTTTTGTAATTTTATGCTTACTAACTAGTATATGACATACATGTTTTGTTAATATGAAACTATTAAATTGTTTCCCTTCTGTTTTAATCCATATGCGACACTCTCGCTGCAAATACTTAACCTATATTTTTATTCAATAAAAAAAGATTAAAACTCTTCGAATTCCAACCTTATTTCTTGTGATCACCAAATCGTACCCCTTCATTCTTACCTGAATCTAATATTTATAATTCACAACTATTGTCCATATAAAGGTTTTGAGGTTTTCTTTTAAATTTTCCACGAGACCTTCTTTCTCTAAATTGACTCTTTCTATAATTTATTTTACAAAAAATAGCTTATATACCTGTTTATGTAAAACTCAAAGTCGTACCGTTTACATTTCGAAGTAAAATTAAAGATAAAACTCTTTATTTTTTATAGTTATTATTGTTTGATTTTATAGGGAAAGGGAAAAGTCACGAATCTGTTATATCCATTTGTGAAAAAATAATATCTAAAAGTATAGAACGGTTTTATTTCTAAAATCTTCAACATAGTGAAACTCTGGGAAGTTTATATTATACTATTGAAAGTTTGTCTGACAATGACAGTGGTCCTACTAAGAATCTATACTCATAAATTTTAACACTTTTATTGTGTTAAATGTTCCAATCGTTTATTGCATGAATTGTCGACAGTTTATGGGTAAAAGAGTAAGTAACTAGATTAGTTACATCATTGAGTAAATTACATTGATCTTTAACATTAAATTTATTCATTTAACTTTACAAGGATCTTTCGATAACATTTTTCTATAATTTTTTTGGCTCTCTAGTAGTTAATATCAACATCAGTTACCCCCATACTCTTTTTCAAGACTGTTGAATAATGACTAAATTTTTTTGGGCTGCTTTGAATTAAAATCATCAACCGTCCCTGAAAATTGTCATGTTCTCTTTACATCTTCCACAAAAACTTTCGGATGATTGCTTCAAATATTTTTTATGTTTATTATGAGAATTAACCTCGAAATTATATGTAATCTATCTGAATTTGATATGAATATACATGTGGTTATTTCAATCATTTATCTGAGTAACGACCAAAAATTAAAGGAGTACCCGTGGTATGCATACGGTGTGCTATTAACTCTGACAACTTACACGTGTCACTCTACTTTAGAGTAGGCAACCGTTTGTCGATTTGTATTTCTACCTATACTAGACGTCAACCCTTTATTTCTCTTCTCACTTTCCTCTTCACTAATTCCTCTATAAATATTCTTTATACATTAATATTTTTATTACACACAAATCCTAGTGATAGAAAAAGAAAGATGCATGAAAGATTTTACACCACTGTCACCTTCATCTAAAACCACAAACTTCCCCGACTCATATTTATTGCTTTATTGGCTAACTTGTAGATCTTTATTCATTTTAATTTATGAAAAAACCAAATCCTAATAAAAAAATCCATTTTTGGCATCTACGATTACTTCAGTATTACTGAGAGGGCTGCTAAATATCGATCATCAGGCCTGATAGATAACTTACCAAAGATTTCAACTCGGACCACTGTATATAGATCATTCAATCATGACCAAAACGCATCTAGGTATCAAAATCCTACAAACATATTCCTTAAAACTTGTTCACAACAATCCCCTCAACAATAAAAAAAACTAAATCGCCTCGAAACCTCACAAAAGCATTCTTTGTCCACACTTCAACTCCTCCTCAAATTAATCGCAAAGAGACACAAAATAAAAATTCTAAAATAACACCATAATCATATTCTCCTACTACTACAATCCTTCTTCAGATTAACCGCAAAAGGACGAGTCAAATTCATTCAGAAACTCATTCTCACAATAAACAACTTCCTCGAGGAAGCGCATTTATAGTCATGAGAGATTCTGAGGACATCAACAATTTATAGAATCTTGCATCTTTTCCTCCAGAGAAGGAGATGGTTGTGACAAACAAAGAGTCGCAAGAAACTCTTTCGGAGATCAACCTACAAAAAACAACAACTTCCAACTAATTCAGAAGGTGCTACTAGCAACACTACCCTTCCTCAACTTCGAGATGAAGCCTCTGAGGAAGATGTTGAACCAGATTCGAGGACAAAGACATCTAACATTAAAAATAAATAGAATTTTGTTCCCTTAGAGTACGAGGATAAAGTTTCAAAGAATCGGCACCAAAGGAAAAAGAAAAGAAGAATAAAGAACCGGTCGAGTTACCCGAGGACATTGTTGCTAACTTGAGTGTATATCTAAAACACGTCCTCCCTGAGTATCTTATTGCACTTAAAAATATGCAATACGAGTACTAAAATTAATCCAATAAGGATAATTTAGAAAAATTACGGGCCTTTCAGATAATACAAAAATTTGTCTACCTGAAGTGAGAGAGACTCCACTCTCTTGCGAAGAAAATGAACTTGTGGTCTATCTTGAGATCATAAATTGGGGCCTTCAATTTTTTTATGATCCAATAATAATTCAATAATTTGAGATCATTGACTTGTGTCCTATACAAGCAATTCAAACCTCTGGTTCACTCTGTTTTCCAGCATAATGGCTTCAAGACGTAGGAAAATTCCCTTCTCAATCAAAGAATTCATCGCACTTACTGGCCTTTTTAAAAATTTGGAGCTTTCATTCTATTATTTGACGCTTGGAGATTCCTTCAAGCTAATTAATGATTTCCTTGAAGCTGAAAAAATCTAGAAACAGAGAAGTTTCCTTATCTCTGGAGGGTGGGAAAATGGAAATGATATTACCCAAGAGAAGCCTTTGAAGCTCAATCTTATATGGTAAAGCACCAATAAGTGATCCAATCTCCTTTACGTTTATTTCAAGATAATTATGTTTCAAGTCTTTTATTTTATTATTGTTTGTAGAAATATCGAGGCGATACAACATTAAAAAACTCCCGTTAAAGATACTTTGGCCAAACTTTATGTGTGGGTAGAAAAAACACGGGGCAATGAATTTCACGGTGGCTTTCAAACTATGAATTTTGTCAACAACTATCTATAGAGGTTATCTTCAGATTCTATCATCCCAAATGACAAATTAATGGATTCCCCCAAATTAGGAGATGTTGTTAAAAGGCTAGTAGGTCTTGGAGCACGCATCATACTACATGTTCGGAACAGATCGTAAAGTCACTTGGCTCCAAAGAAAAAGAAGAAAAAAGCACGGGGTAGCTCTTCCTCAAACCTGAAACCAAAAAAGACTTAAAGGAAGAAAAAAAAGAAAAACAATGATATTAATCTCCCAATCATCGAAGAAGGAACTGCATGGGAACCTTCAAGAAAAAGAAACCTTCTTCGAGAACCCCTCCACCAACTGTCACATACAATATTATTGATATATATCCTCCAAATCCAAACCTAAATGCCGAGAAGATAGAATTAATGCAAGAAATAGTTGAAATATACAACCAAGGGTTACAACCAAACAAACAACTATACAAAGAGGTGAAATCGGCGCAAAGTAAATTGGAAATTCTTACAAAATAATGTTCTCCGGTGGAAAAAATAAGTTATTTATAAAAATAGGTTGAAAGACATCTGTGCTCAACATATCCTCAAACAATTTCAATCTTTTCAATCTGACATATTAGAATTTCGCATAAGAGCCATCCAAATTAAACGCTGTCTGAATGCAATTAATGATCCATAAAAAGAAAAATTGAATTCTACCCATCAAACATAACTAGATGAGCATAAGGTAAAATATGAGGCTGAGATAAACGAAGAAATTATGAAGTACTCATCCTTGAATAAGTTTCTTGATAAAAGTGAGGAAGAAAGGAAAAGAGCAATTGAAGATTTGGAAAAAATCAAGATAAAATCTAACGAATAAAAACGTCTTGTGGTCAAAGTCGCAGAGGACCAAAGCAGACTGGATAACATTACAGCTTTAAAAAATGCTGAAGAACAATCAACAATCTTTTTGCTTCTTGAATTCCATGGAGAATTTATGAAGGAAAATTTATCATATTTCTGGAAATTAATTCAACTACAATGAAGCCCAGAGAAGCTTTTGAAATTTCCTCATCAGAATCATTTAAAGAAACTGAAACTGACGAGGAAGGGAGCTGCTCATAACTCTGGTAATTGTTTTTTATTTATAATTGTAAATGTAAGTGTGGCACCTCGTGAAAACCTTCTCGCGCCACCGGGAGAGGAAATAGTATGCCACTTATAAAAGAAACTATAAAATCATAGTAGTAAAAAACAATATTCCCAACAGAGCTTCAAATGGTCAATGTTCCATGGTTGTTGTAGAAGTCTCCCCTCTTAATCCAGGAAGCGATACGTACCTGGTTTAACTCGTTCTATCACTGAATACGGACCTTTCCAGTTCCGAACCATTTTCCATAGCCTCTTATTCTTTGTGTGTAAGAATACCTTCCTCAATACCTCGTCTCCCACCTTAAAATCTCTTTGTTGTACCCTCAAATTATAACGAGTCCTCATCAAAGTTTGATACTGAGCCGAATTCAGATGCACTCTAACTCGCTTTCCTTCAATTAAATAGAGGTCTGTCCTCCTTAATTCGGTATTTGAATCCTTGGAATACTGAAGTATTCTGTAAGATGGTAGAGTTGAATCCGAAGGGCTCACAACATGCATTCCATATACTAAGGCAAAAGGAGTTTCCTGAGTAGCTTTTCCAGATGTTGTTCTATAAGCCCACAACACCTCTTGCAAATAATTAGGCCATTTTCTAGCAACATATGTCAAAAGTTTCTTTAACTCTTGTAAAATAGACCTATTAGTTACTTCGGCTTGCTCGTTTTCTTGAGGATGAAAAGGTGTTGAAAACACTATATAATTCCCATCAAATTGCAAAAGGAAGTTATTTATATATTGTTGAATAGAAGGCCGTTATTTGTAGTAATATGTCGAGGAACTTCAAAAAGACAGAAAAAATTATTAACAATAGGTAGTGGTCCTACTAGATCTATTCCCCATCTATTAAAGAGAACTGCTTCGGAAATTGAGATAGCTGTCATTGCTGGTTTATCGATAAAATTAGCAAATCGCTGATACGTATCACAACCTTGTACTAAATGTTTAGCATCACTCATAATTGAAGGCCAATAATAGTCTGCCAACAAAAACCTCTTTGTCAAAGACTTAAATCCAAAATAAGGAGAACTTTATCCATCATGTAGCTCGCATAAAATTTTGTGAGACTCATTCTTACCCAAACATCATAATCATGGTCTACTCAAAGAATTCATATAAAACACTTTGTCTAATATTTTATAACCATGAGCTTTGTACCTCAATCGTTGAGCTAACTTGAAATCTTGAGGCAATGTTCCTCTAAGCAAGACCTTTATTATTTCAAGTCAACGCAAAACTTGGAAAAAGGAGCACTCTTGCCAGAAAATCGTCAAAATCTACACCTCTTTGATTGTCGAAGGTGAATTCATTGACACCAAAGCCATCACCTGATCAAGATCAACTTCTACTGTATTCTCAATTATGATATACCAAAAACATTTGCTCGATCTAAGTGCGAATATACATTTTTTTAAGGTTTAACTTTAAACAAATACCTGCTGAGATTCAAGGAATTTTCCTTCAAATTTTGTAAGTGTTCATCATCCCAATAACCTTTGACCAACATATCATTGATATAACCTTCCAAAGTCCTCCAAATTTGATAATCAAAATCCTTGTTAACCAACCTTTGATATGTCGCCCAATCATTTTGTGACACCAAAAGGCGTAACACAATAACAATGCAATCATCGATAAATAATAAATGCAATACTTTCTCGATCCCTCGAATTCATTTGGATCTGATTATAACCGAAGAATGCATCCATAAAAGAGAAAATTTTATTCCATGATGTTAAATCCACAAGCTGATCAATTCGAGGAACATGAAATGGTTCTTTAGGATATGTCATGTTTAAATCCGTAAAATCAACACACATTCTCAATATTTTATTTTTGTTTTTTACTAACACTAGATTCACAGTCTATAATAAGTATTGCGTCTCCCGTATATGTCTGACCTTAGATAAATGATCAACCTCTACCATAATTGCCTCAAATGTTTCTATAGAAAAAGCTCGTATTTTTTGAATAATTGATCTAATATTTGGATTCAATGCCAAGTTGTGACATATCACCTCGGATGGAACCCATACTACGTCCTCAGTTTTCCAAAAAAACATCAATGTTATCAAACAAAAACTGCAGCAAGTATAGGTAGACATTTTTCTTCTACCTGATTTTCGAAAGTCACCACCTACATTTTTCCTTCTTCCCATACATATAGGTAGACATTTTCCTTCTACCTGATTTTCGAAAGTCACCACCTACATTTTTCGAGAATTGTTCGTGTTACCAGTTATCGTATCTCCCCCTAAAATTTCTAGATATTCAAAATATGTGCATAAACTCCGAACTCTTCCTTGAACTACTGGCTCGTCCACTGCCATTAGGATTAGATGATATGGATCTCAATCTAGATACTTCAATGCCGCATCTAAATTTTCTAATTCATAATCCATGATTATCAACATATTCTCCTACTTTAAATTCATGTTATCACCCTATTACGTTGATGTGCTCAGATTATTCCGTCCATTGACCTGTCCTCTAACAAAATTCCTTAACTTTCCATTTTCTATTACAATTTGAATTTGCTTTTTCCATGGTATACAATCAACAACATCATGCCTTATGTCATTGTGGTACTTGCAAAATTTGTGGTTGCGCTCCTTCATTTGGATGAAAAGCTTTTGATCGGGCGTAAAGCTTTTATATTCAAAATAGGACATCAAGTATTTTTATAACTCGACTATGAAAATTAGATAAAAAAAATTGGTCTAATTGAAAGACGTTGAATGAAAAATATAAGATGAAGAGTAAACTTTTAATCACTATAATAACATTTAGTTCATCGTTTTTAGTATGCCAATAATATTTATTGTGATCTCATACACTAAAAGAATTTCACAAGCTTCTTATCAATGGTTGAAATCCTATCATCACCTTTTGTTAATAAAATAATTTCACTTTATCTGGAATTTGGTTATTATGTTTTGAAATTTCTCCTCAAGGAAAAACGATGATCGGGAACGTTTTAGTCGATTTCTCTAAAAATGATATAAACAAAACTATGTTCAAACATATGGCTAGTGGAGATCTTATTTTATGGGTGGCATCCGGTTTATTATCCTTGTTTTATCTTCTTACTTTGACTTTGAATTTTTATGCTTCTTTAAATGTTAAACCACAATTCTAATTGGATACTACCTCGTGGTGTTGTAACTTATTAATATTAAGATTATCATTTATTTCATTACTTTATAAAATTAATTATACAGTAGAAACTCGATAAATTAATACTCGATTAATTAATAAACTCTCTAAGATAATATTTTTGGTCGGTCCCGACTTAGGGATATGGTCCTAAATTAATAATTCGCTAAAATTATAAGATAATACATTTTTGATAATTTCTTTAGACCCCGTATAAAATATAAATTAATAATTCTTTATATATAGCATATTACATAAATAATTTATGAAGGTTTCTTCAAAATGACTCAATTGTCTTTTATTTTTTTGTTGAAATCAATTTCCCCTTGAATCTCGTCTTTAATTTTCCGTAGCATGGTAAGAACTTCTGGTGTTGTTTTCTCATAGCTCAACAAGAAATTGTTCAACGTGATTACCGCTTTAATAGCTTCGTTTCGCGAAGGGGGCTCCATTGTATTTATATAGAAATATTTTTAATGTCCATAAATGATACATTGAACACAAGAAGTATAATAAGGTGGAAGATTGAAGGTTTCTTTCAAATTGGACCCTTCATTTGATATACATGCATTTTATAGTGTACAATAATAAATTGGAAACTTGAAAAATGTTTGTAAACTAAATATTTTACTATAAATTAATAGAATATTAATTAATATATAAATTATTAATTATTAATTTACCGATGAATTAATATCTATTTTAATTAATAAATTTTTGTGATCCAAGTGTATTATTTTATAGAGTTTTTACTGTAGATATTTTTTGGATTATCAAATTAATTATATTTTCCATCTAAATAAATTATATCAAGCTTGTTTATTCTCATTCCTTGTCTTTTTTCTACATTTTCATTATTTGTTTTGAGTTTGTTTAAGGTTTATAAAATTTGATTTTATAATGAAACCACAATATGGACAAGTGTGTATTTTGAGTCATAGAAAATTTCTTACCACATGGAGAGTGTCTTAGGGTCATGTCCGTGTTTGACACAACGTGTAGGCCACAAGTTCCCATTAGAAACAGTGGTAACACCATAATATAGGTTATTGCCTACCCGTAGTACGTAGCTTATAGCCATGCTTGCATGGGCTCTTATTATTTTTACATTTAAAGATGAGCTTGGTTTTTAACCATGTCCGTTATTCTTTTAACACTTCTTTGTATTCTTTTATGAGAATATTTTCATACTGATAAATGATTATAATTCGTTAAGATCGTCAAACATTATTTTATATAATTTGTAAATTAGTTTGTATTCCTTTGTGATCATATTTTCATAATTAATTTTGATTCATATTATTTCTCGGTCGAGACTAAGTCCTTCTCAAGGATAATGGCCCATCATTTTATGAATTCCTGCAAAATAAAATTCTTTCAAGATTTGGAATCCCAAGAATCCTTATCACCGGTAATGGTTCTCAGTTCCAAAACACAATTGTTATAACATTCTGCCAAAGCCATAAAATTGGCCAGTATATCTCGATATCGTACTACACACAAACCAACTGACAGGTTGATGTCACAAATCGAACTATCCTTGCATAGGTAAAGAAAAAACTAGAGAACTCAAATGGAAAATGGCCGAATAAACTTGCTGAGACATATGGGAATATCGAACCATGTATCGAACAACAACTGATCATACCCTCCATCGAATAACAAACTATTTAGAGAATCTCAACGATGAGGAGTCAAAATCATCGATAGGCCCAATCGAAGAAAAAAAGAACGAAACAATAGTTCAGTCTGAGCATTACAAAAATTTGATGATGATCATGTTTAATTCCAAGTTCAAACCTTGAAACTTGAAAATTGGTGATTTTATCTTAAATAACATCTTCCACCCAGCTCAAGACAAAAACGTGGGCAAGCTCGGGCTTGATTGGGATGGTCTATACAAATTAATTTCCAAATAATACCACGTGATGTACAGATTGGAAGACATGGAGGGCAATGCATTAAAATATCATTGGAAGACATGTATTACCATGAGATTTAGAGCGGATGTGCATTTGTTTTTCCCTTTTTGTAGCGCTTAAGGGTTTTTAATGATGCACTATTATAAACTAAAGAAATTAATGAAGTAAATTCATGAATCATAGATCTACATATATGTATAATAAAATATATGAAAATAAAAAAAGGAGGGGTTCGCCAAAAGTACATAAGCCAACTGGTAGAAAGAGCCATGCCGAACCGGCTACGAAACATACCATACCTAGTCCTAACTAAATGGTTAGTAAAAAATAATCTAGTTTTTCAAAAACCAAGCCTATAAAGTCACGCTAGGAGTCATACTGTGCCCAACTCTTAATTAAACAATATGGTAAAATTCCCAAGTCTATAGGACCACACAACAAGCCATATTGAACCTCTATTTATGAAACCGAGTCTGTAAAATAACTATTATGCTAAGCCTAATTGGCTAAGCAACCAGCCGTATTGAGCTTAATTAAAAAACAAAAAGTAAACCAATTCAACAACACCTACCACCCCATGCCCCTCGCCATATCTATCTAAAAAGAAAATATTAAGACCATATTACAAAATTTGACAAAAAAGTATTATATAAAAAGACGAAAGCATCAACGTAAGGCCAACCAATCAACATTTATAGGCCCAACAAAATAAAACCAATGTTAAAAAACATGTAATATGATGAAAAAATCGAAAAGCAACACTACTTCAAGCAGCCATGTTTTGCACTTGGGTAATCAATGATAGTACTGAATTGTATAAAAGAAAGAAACAGATGATTACTTGAGTAAACTTCAACTGGGATTGTGATTAAACGGAATGAAAATACAATGCATAAATAGAAACTGATACTAACAGCTATCCCTACAAACTAGCAGCACGACCTGGGAGTTTCCTACTAACTTCCAACTACTCCTAAACACCACAACGTACATTTTGAATTATTCAAAATGCAATACTTAAAATAAATATAACAAAACATGTTTAGATAAATCCCAACATGCTCCCCCTTAATCTAAACATGTTCCAGATTCTTGACTCCAAGCAGGCTTCTCATCTTTTCAAACTTGACTGTTGACAAAGCTTTAGTTAGAATGTCTGCACGCTGTTCACTAGTATTGACATGCTTAATCACGATTAACCCCTGTTCAACGCAATCTCGAATGAAGTGGTATCGCAAGTCAATATGTTTACTTCTTCCATGAAAGACGGGATTCTTTGCTAAATCGATTGCTGACCTGTTATCAATATACAGGACAACTGGACCTGGTTTGATTTCCATGATCTGACTAAGAACTCTTTGAAGCCATATGCCCTGACAAGCTGCCGTCGTGGCCGCCATAAATTCGGGCTCACAGGATGAAAGAGCAACGCATCGCTGCTTCTGTGAAACCCAAGAAATCAAACTCTCATCAAGATAGAATGCCATTCCAGTAGTACTCTTCCTGTCCTCAACACTACCAGCTAGATCACTGTCCGAGAAACCTGATAGTATATAATTTCCTCGTCCCTTAGTGTAGATCAGACCATAATGCAACGTACCTTTCACATATCTACAAATTCTCTTTACAGCATTTAAGTGCAACACTGTAGGTTTCTCCATAAAACGACTCACAATCCCGACTGCGTATGATATGTCTGGCCGAGTATACACTAAGTAGCGTAAACCTCCAACTAAACTTTTGTAGTAGGTCGAGTTAACTGGTTCCCTATTTGTGTCTGCGTCAATCTGTAATTTAAACTCCATGGGATATTTCACAGCATTACATTCACTCATACATGCGTTTTGAAGCACTTTTCTAGCATACGTTGTTTGTTTGATTTCGATAAAACCATTTCCTTGATCCACCTCCAAACCCAAATAATATAACAGTCTGCCAAGATCGGTCATGTCAAATTCTCTATTCATCTCCCCCTTGAATTTGACAATGTATGAAAGACTGGTGCCTGTGATAATTAGGTCGTCAACATAGACGCCAACAATGAGTGATTCCTTGCCTGATCGTCGTGTGTATACGGCATGTTCATAAGAATATTTCTCAAAACCCAAGTGAAACAGATACTTGTTTAAACGAGCATACCAGGCCCTGGGTGCTTGGCATAGTCCGTATAAGGCCTTTAATAATTTGTAGACTTTGTGTTCTTTGCCTTTCTGAACATATCCTTTTGGCTGGCGCACGTAGACTTCTTCGAGGAGAAAACCATTTAGAAAAGCAGATTTAACATCGAGGTGGTGAACCTCCCACTCGTTCTTGGCTGCGAGAGCGAGGAGTAAGCGAACTGTTTCCAATCGTGTCACAGGGGCGAAAACCTCGTCGTAATCAATACCTTGTTTCTGCACATATCCCTTGGCAACCAGGCGGGCTTTATGTTTGATCACAACACCATTTGTGTCCCGTTTCAGCTTAACCCATTTGAGGTCAATGGCCTTGTGACCCTGTGGTAAATCAGTTAGCGTCCACGTACCATTTCTCTCAATAGTGTCAATTTCTGTGTTCATTGCAACTCGCCATGCTTCGTCTGTGACAGCTTGCTCATACGTAACTGGTTCATCAATGCCAGACAGGAGTAACTCATCCTCTAGTTCCACAATTTCAGTGTTTGCATAAATGTCTGAGAGGCGTCGGAAGCGTTGAGGCTCACTCTCCGTGCTAGTCATACTGGTACTGGATCCTTCGATTGTTGCAGATGAAGTGGATGAACATACAGGAGATATAGTTGATGGTGACACATGAGATGTATGTGATGATGACACAGGAGTGTGAGGCGAAACAGGACTGAAAGGACTGTTGAGCTCAGAGCTGTCTTGTGTATCTTCCTCAGAACTTTCGAGTGTGAACCAACCCACTGCAGGAGCATCTCGTTCGCTGACTGCATTCCAAGTCCAACCCTTTGATTCATTGAAAGTAACGTCTCTGCTGACATGTATGCGCCCTGTGTCTGGGTCGTACAATCGCCAGGCTTTGGTTCCTGGTTCCCTTCCAAAATGGACAAGCAGCTTACTACGGCTATCTAGTTTCTGTGTGTGAGCTGATGGTATCTTCATATAAGAGATGCACCCAATTTTTTTTTAAAGAATCAACAGAGGGCTTACGTTCAAACCAGGCTTGGTACGGTGTGATGGATGAGAGTGCTCGAGTGGGTAGCTTGTTGAGAATATAGACCGCGTGCCTGACAGCTTCTCCCCAGAACTTTGCAGGTACCTCCATTTCTTTCAACAGGCTTCGAGCCATGGCAACCAAAGTCCTATTACGGCGTTCTACAACACCGTTTTGTTGAGGTGTGTAGGGCGCCGTATAGTGTCTCATTATGCCTGTCTCCTCACAGAATTTCTCGAAAGCTTTTGAACAAAATTCTCCACCACGGTCAGTGCGAAAAACTTGAATGTTCTGTTTTTTCCTTGTATTCTCGACTAGCAGTTTAAATTTCTTAAAACACGTTAGTGTCTCATCCTTAGTTTTAAGCATGTATACCCACATCATACGAGTAAAATCATCAACAAGCAGCAGAAAATAATTGTTACCAGCTGGAGTGGAAGGCGAAATAGGCCCACAAAGATCACCATGTATTAGTTCTAGTGCATGCTTAGCAGTAAAATTTGAGTGAGTAGGAAAAGGCTTACGAGATTGTTTGGACATAAGACAACCACCACAAATTTCTTTTGGCTGAGTGATCGAGGGCAGTCCGTACACCATCTGTTCCTTAGACATTAGCTGCATTGCTTTGTAGTTGACATGTCCAAGGCGTGAATGCCACAGTCGTGCCCTTTCTTCCTCCTTTGTGAGTAAACAAACGGCTTGAGTTCCTTCGATGTGGATTTTGTAGAGGCGGTTTGCAGAGCGTCTCACATGCATAAGAAGTCTCCCACAGCTGTCATAGATCCACAAACTCTCCCCATTAAGCATGACTCGATGTCCTTCCTCTGAAAGTTGGCCCAAACTTATGATATTGCTTTTCAATGTGAGAATGTAGTACACTCCATCTAGCATTCTAGTTTCACCATTTCGACAAGAGATTCTTATTGATCCTTTACCCTCGATTTTTACCAAGGACCCATCACCGAACTTTACTCGTCCCTTAACTGATTTATCCAGTTTTTCAAACTTTTCGTAACACCCCGTCATGTGATTACTAGCCCCATTATCCAAATACCAAATATTTTCCTCCATTCCTGTTGCTTTCGAATCTGCACCTTCAGTCAACAGTATCACACCATCTGTACTTTCTGCATACATCGCCATCAAGAGTGCAGGTTCATCATCATTCACTGTTTGCGTCAGGTTGGCCTCTCCTCGTTGCAGTCTATCCTTCCTTGGTTTTCGACATTCGGCTGCAAAATGTCCATAGGCACCACAATTGAAGCACCTTATTTTGCCTTTGTCAATTCTGCCACGACCAGTTTGATTATCTCTTTCTCGATAATCATGTCCAACCTGTTGTCCTCCTCGATTTGATCGTTTCAGCCATTCTTCGCGTGTAAGCAAGAGTTTTCCACTGTTGTTTTCTCGTTTTGACCATTCCTCCTCAGTCAACAAGAGTTGTTGTTGTCCTCCTTTGCTCTCCTCTTTTCCAGATAATCGTTCCTCATGAGCTTTCAGAGAGCCGATTACCTCTTCAACTGACATAGTTTCCAGATTCCCAAATTGTTCGATAGCCGAAGCTATTTGCAAGAATTTAGGTGGAACCGCCCTGAGCAATTTTTTTACAACATACTCTTCTCCAATTGTTTCTCCAAGTGCCCTGATGTTTGCCACCAAGCCATTTAACTTCAAGCAGAAATCATCCAATTGTTTCGAATCCTTCATGTTTAAAGACTCAAATTCAGCCTTGAGAGTCTGTGCCTTTGCTTTCTTGACTTTTTCAGCACCTAACGAGACAGTTTTAATAGCCTCCCACGCATCTCTAGAGGTTTTCCGTTCTGCTAGTGTCAACAGGAGCTCCTCTGGGATGCTTTGATAAATCATGGCCATAGCACGTTTGTCTATCTTCTCCTCCACATTGGTCTTTGGATTCTTGGATTCAACCGCTTCCCATACGTCGTGAGCCTGCATAAATATTTTCATTTTCATAGCCCAAGCAGTGTAGTTCGTCCTTGATAACATTGGAAACACCAAACCTATTTTCCCTTCTTTGTTGCTGCTTGACTCTGCCATGTTGCTTGCCTTCGAGATACTAGCGTTGAACAAGAAAAATATAAAGCTCTGATACCAGATGATAGTACTGAATTGTATAAAAGAAAGAAACAGATGATTACTTGAGTAAACTTCAACTGGGATTGTGATTAAACGGAATGAAAATACAATGCATAAATAGAAACTGATACTAACTGCTATCCCTACAAACTAGCAGCACGACCTGGGAGTTTCCTACTAACTTCCAACTACTCCTAAACACCACAACGTACATTTTGAATTATTCAAAATGCAATACTTAAAATAAATATAACAAAACATGTTTAGATAAATCCCAACAATCAACACTGTCCCTTGCACGGTTGACTTCCTTTGAAATACTATATCTTGGAGAATGGACATCATCGGAAGCCCTATCTTTTGCTATTGGCTTCTTTGCAATACCAGGAAACCCCTCTCCAACACTAACCATCTTCCCAATAACCTTCTCCTCGTTCTCGTCATTAGTTACCCGCTCCCATGATAAATTTAGGACGAACCCTCTTTCCAAACTTTGTCTAGATAAATTTGAGCAACAACTATTATTTTCTTCTCCCCATCAGCATATGCCTTAGCTGCACGATCGACCCAATATTTTTTGACCTCGCTCAGTTCTAAATTCAACGTGGATAGTTCTACCCGAAGAGTAGAACTTTCCAGTCGGATGTGAAACTGTTATAAGTAGACTTTTACGATTTTAACAAGTAATCCGGAGTTTCTTCATCGCTTAGAAAGAACCGCATTATGTTTTCTAAGTTCAAAAACCCGCGTCTTCAGGTTATCCCTTTCAGGTTATCCCTTTCAGTGGTAAGGGAAGTTAACTGATCGCAAACATCTACCTTCTCATTTATAAGCTTCTAACAACAGAACTTCGAATTAGCATAGGATGGCTTGTATCACAACAATTCAAAATTACCTAAACCCAAATATCATAGGCCCAAGCTTGAAGTCTTCCATGGCTTTCGTGTCAGTGGGGGTCTTCTTGCGATAGGCAAGTATCATAGAATTATGGTGAATTTCCCAAATACAGAAACACACGAAAAATACTTTAAATAAGTTAAGAGGAATTCATCACAATTAATAAGACAAATGATAAATGAAAAACTTACTTTGACTGCCAACTTCAATTGACGTTGCCGAATGTCTACCATAGACATATTGTTCTAATAGGTTAAGTCAAGGCACTGCTTTAACTGATAGTACATGAGTAGGTAGGCTCTCCCATACTAATTACACTATGTAACTCCCCTATTTTTGACATGGGTGGCTGCTCTATGGTCGAGGCACCCAATGGAGGGACAGTACCCATATTTCTTGCATTAGTCCCCTCGTTAGGAGCATCTCTTTTCTTGCCAACGTCGATAAGAGTAGGAATCGGGGGGATCAACATTTGAGTTTCTTGGTGGGGGGCCTCCGATGTGACGAGATTTTTGTTAGTTGATGTAAAAGGATAGGTTTGTTCCCAACATTAGTAGTAGTCGAGCCACCTCCGTAGCCCGTGTAGTTATAGAACGTATGAACAAGAAACTGTATGAACAAGAAACTTAGAATAAAAACCAAATGTTATTACTTAATGTCGAACCGAAATAACAAAGTATAAACAACTTAAATACTTTCTAACAGATGGAAGCATAACCCACTCCTAGTTTAGTGCCACTCCCTTACTCCACTAACACACTCCTACAATATCACCAACTCCCCACTACTAAGTCTTACTCCACTAACACACTCCTACAATATCACCAACTTCCCACTACTAAGTCTGATAAAAGATGGAAACAGTTAAAAAAATAAAACAATTAAAACTTTGTTTCAGAACATGTTTAGATTAACCCAACACACTCCTCCTTAATCTAAACACCCTTTGCAAGTTTCCTAATGCCCAACAATTCTCGCATCTGCTCAAACTTCACAAATGACATTGCCTTAGTGAGAATATCTGCACGCTGATTCTCTGAGCTAACATGTTTTATGATGATATCTCCATGCTCCACACAGTCACGAATAAAATGGAAGCGCACAGCAATGTGTTTACTGCGACCATGAAAAACTGGGTTCCTCGCAAGATCTATTGTTGATCTGTTATCAACGTACAATGTAACAGGCTTCATTTCCATGTTTGTAATTTGACTTAGTAAATTTTGAAGCCATAAACCTTGACACGCCGCTGCTGTTGCAGCCATAAACTCGGCTTCACAGGATGATAGAGCTACACATCGTTGCTTCTCGGACACCCACGTTATCAAACTTTCACTTAGATAGAATGCCATTCCCCCCGTACTTGTTCGATCATCACTGTTTCCTGCAAAATCACTGTCTGAAAAACCAGAGAGCATATGATTACCTGTTCCCTTCGAGTAATTGAGACCATAGTCCAGTGTTCCTTTTATATATCGAAGAACACGTTTCACAGCACCCAAGTGAAGCAGAATACGACGTTCCATGAAACGGCTTACCATACCAACTGCATATGCTATATCTGGTCTTGTGTGAATCATATAGCGTAATCCACCCACTATGCTTCTGTACTTGGAGGATTCAAGTGCCTTACCCGTCTCGTCCTAATGTAATTGAATCTTTAGCTCCATATGACATTTACTCGGATTGCAATCAGTCATACCTGCAACCTTTAGTAATTTTCTTGCATATGAAGACTGTTTTAACTCGACATACTCCCTGTTCTGATCAACCTCTATGCCCAAGTAGTACGATAAATTTCCTAAGTTGCTCATATCAAACTCTATACTCATCTCTTCCTTAAATTTCAGAATATTTTCAGTGCTTGAACCTGTGACCAATATATCATCCACGTACACACCAATTATCAATGACTCATTCCCTTCACGTCTAGTATAAACTTCATGTTCATACGGGCATTTCTCAAAACCCAATTGTTCTAAAAAATTCCTCAACCGTGCATACCAAGCGCGTGGAGCTTGCCTAAGTCCGTACAATGCTTTCAGCAATCGGTAAAATTTTCTCTCCTGTCCCTTTACTTCATAACCAACTGGCTTCACTACATACACTTCTTCATCGATCTCAACATTAAGGAAAGCTGATTTTACGTCTAAATGATGTATTTCCGAGTTGTTCGTTGCTGCAAGAGCAATTAGCAGACGAACTGTCTCCAACCTAGTAACCGGGGCAAATACTTCATCAAAGTCTATTCCATGCTTTTGAGCGTAACCATTAGCCACAAGTCTCGCCTTGTACTTCACAATAGTTCCATTCGAATCCTTCTTGATTTTAAACACCCATTTTAACCCAATCGCCTTGTGACCTTTTGGTAAATCTGTCAACTTCCACGTATTGTTTTTCACTATTGATTCGAGTTCTGTCTCCATCGCCTGCCTCCATTCTTTTTCTTGAACTGCTGTATCAAATGTGCTTGGTTCTTCGACGCTTAACAATAACAGATCATCATCCAAATCTATCTTAGATGTCTCATCATATATGTCACTCAGTAGCCTAAACTTATTGGGTCTACTACTCATTGTGACCGACCCTGACCCCTGTTCTCCTGTTGAAGAAGAGTTGTATGTATCAGCCGTTTCACCTCTATGACTCAGCACCAGAATTGATGGCTCACTTGATTCATTTGTTTCACTTTTTGTTTCTGCATTTCCTGTATCACCAATTCCTTCGACTATGTGCTCAACTTCACTATGCAACTCGATTCCAGAAAATGTAGCCTCACTATCAGTTTGTTGCTCCCACTGCCAAACCTTATTTTCTAGGAATACTACATCACAACTTACACAAATGACTCCCTCTTTGGGATCATATAGACGATTGGCTTTGGTCTCTGGTTCCTTTCCCAAATAGATAACTGGTTTGCTACGATCGTCTAGCTTACTTGTGTGCACCAATGGAACCTTCATGTATGCCATACACCCAAAAATCCTTATGTGTTGCAAATCTGACTTACACCCCGTCCATGCCTCATATAGAGCTTTTCCCTGTAATGTTTGTGTTGGCAGCCGGTTAAGCACATAAACTGAGTGTTTCACCGCGTCTCCCCACATAAATGATGGAAATCTTGCACCCTTAAAAAAACTTCGAGTCATGGCAGCCACCGTTCGATTTCTACGTTCCACCACCCCATTTTGTTGTGGGGTGTAAGGTGCTGTATAATGCCTCTGTATAACAGCCTCTTCACAGAACTCACTGAATTCATTTGAGCAAAATTCTCCACCCCTATCGGTCCTGAATATTTTGATTTTCTAACCCACTTTATTCTCAACAAGCTGTTTGAACTTTGCAAATACACTAAATGCCTCACTTTTCAATTTTAGCATATAAACCCACATTTTCTACTATAATCATCAACTAATAGAAAGAAATAACGATTACCGGCTGGTGTTGGAGGCGAGATTGGCCCACAAATATCTCCATATACGAGTTCCAACATCGTCTTAGCATGAAAGTTCGCCTGAGATGGGAATGGTTGCCTTGTTTGTTTTGACATCAAGCACCCCTCAAACTTCTTTGTTGGCTGTTTCATTTGAGACAAACCATATACTATATATTCCTTTGTCATCTGTTCCATTTCTCCAAAATTAACATGACTAAGACGCGAGTGCCAAAGCCATGCTTCCTCTTCGACCTTGGTTAGAAGAAATTTAGATGTGCTCTCTTCGAGACTGATTTTGTAGAGTCTATTCCCTGATTTTTTCACCTTCATAAGTAGCCTTTCTTGATCATCATACACCCACAAATAATCACCACTCAATATTACTCGATGATGCTCCTCTAGTAGTTGGCCGAGACTGATAATATTGTTGCATAAAGTGTGAATGTAGTACACATCTCTAAGCATTTTCTCTTCACCATTTTTACACCTAAACGATATGGACTCTTTACCTTTGATACTTACTGTGGAGCCGTCCCCGAACTTCACTTCTCCTATGACTCGTTCATCTAATTGGCTGAATTTTCCTCGTGCACCAGTCATATGGTTGTTGGCGCCATTTTCCAGGTACCACACTTGTGACTCTGTTTGACCCTCAGTCTCTAATCACAACTGTGGAACTATGATTTCCTTTTTCAACAGCATAGTCTGTCCTGTCATCTCTCCAACTTTCTCAGCAATCAACAGCGCTGGCTCATCCTCTTGAATTTTGGAGATGTTTACCTCCTTCTGTGTATCTCTGTCCCTTCGAGGTTTACAACATTCTGCAGCATAATGCCCGCACGCCAAGCAGTTGAAACATCTCACCTTGCTCCTATCTCGTGGTCCGTATTCCAAATTTTCCACGAGATTCTCCACCACCTCAAGCTCCCTCTTTGTTGGTTCTCTTTAACGACTCTTCTCGGGTCAACAACAATTGTCCGTCATTGCCCTCCTTCTTTCTCCATTCTTCTTCTGTCAATAGAAGTTTCACTTGGCTTGTTTCGGTTTGTCCACGTACTCTTTCTTCATGAGCCTTTAATGAGCCAATAACCTCTTCCATCGACATCTCCTCAATGTTTCCAAATTGCTCAATTGCAGAGGAAATTTGTAGAAACTTCAAGGGAACCGCTCTAAGTAGTTTTTTCACCACGTATGCTTCTTCAAATGTCTCTCCAAGAGCTCTGATCTTAGTGACCAAACCATTCAGCTTCATATAAAAATCGTCTAGTGGTTCTGTTTCTCCCATATTCAGTGCCTCGAATTCACCTTTCAGAGTTTGAGCCCTTGTCTTCTTTACATTTTCCGCACCCAGGCTCATTGTCTTAACAGCTTCCCATGCTTTTCTCGAAGTCTTCTTCTCCGTAATGGATAGCAAAATATCCTCAGAGATTCCTTGGTAAATGATACCTAACGCACATTTATCGACCTTGTCTTTAATTATAGCCTTGGGGTCTTTGGATTCTACAGCTTCCCACACACCAAGCGCTTGCATGTATACCTGCATTCTTATTTCCCACACCGTGTAGTTTGTTCTCGTAAGTATTGGATAACTCAGATTAAACGAGCTTTCCTTGGCCTTTGCTGTCTCCATGTCGTGTCAGCTGTGTATGAAGGGTTGTTGTTTGAATGATAGGAATCTGATACCACGTGTAGTTATAGAACGTATGAACAAGAAACTGTATGAACAAGAAACTTATAATAAAAAGCAAATGTTACTACTTAATGTCGAACTGAAATAACAAAGTACAAACAACTTAAATACTTGCTAACAGATGGAAGCATAACCCAATCCTAGTTTAGTGCCACTCCCTTACTCCACAAACACACTTCTACAATAGCACCAACTCCCCACTACTAAGTCTTACTCCACTAACACACTCCTACAATATCACAAACTTCCCACTACTAAGTCTGATAACAGATGGAAACAGTTAAAAAAATAAAACAATTAAAACTTTATTTTAGAACATGTTTAGATTAACCCAACACTTTTGTGGGTAATCGGTCTTTATGAATAGCCAACATGGTATCACTTAGCACAATGGACAACTTATCTAAACAAATGTTTCCTAGTTGTCAATCCCTCCTCTTTCCCGCCAATTAGAGCCTTGTGTACCCAATTATTTCTAATAAACACGCCGGTAAATAGACTACTTTTTCATGTATCTTCATCATCTTTTCTACAGGTGGGAAACCATTTTATTGTTCGTGCTTTCCAATTGGAGCCCTATTCTTCCTCATTACCCTATTCTTTTGAATAAACCCACCGATCGATGGACTATTTTTTTCTGTATCTTCATCATATCTTCTCCACCCTGGCCACGATCTTAAGCACACCATTATGCAATCACGCGACCCCTTATGGCCAGATGCAGTTACAATGCATGTAGTGTCATAAGGGAAACCATCTTCAACGAAAGGGCCACTATTTTAGTTTTTTTCGTTTAGAGTGCAAAACATTTTCATCTTGATAGATTATTTTATTTGTACCCTCAATCCCAAGTAGTATGGACCTATTGGGTTCGTTTTATTCACCCTTTCAAGTAGTATGAACCTCCTAGGTTCACTTTATAGACATTTCCAGTAGTATGGACCTTATTGATCAACAATGGCCAAATATTTGATGAAATTGATGGTAATGTCTCCATCTTCCGATATTATAATCTTCTGTATCGACTCCAACCCAACTACTAAAACATTAACGGGTAAATATGAAGAAAATAAATTTAAGAGAACTTGTTTTTCTAGAAATTTTGAATCCATTTAAGATCAAATTACATATACATAACGGAAACACGGAATTTACGGAGGCAATTACAACTGCACATAATTTATAACGGAAACTAATAAAATATAACTACACACAAATATATAATATATAAGATACGAGATTATATTAATTATGCCAATATTTCTCCTCTTAATCTCGTAACTCAGGCTTCAAATTGAACACACCAGTTGTATCTCTTAAGAACTCGAATCTGTCACACGACAATGGTTTGGTAAACAAATCTGCAATTTGTTCTTCTGTGTTGACATGCGCAATATCAAGGATTCCTTGTTTCAGGAAATCACGCAAAAAATAAATCTTGATATCTATGTGTTTATTTTTTCCATGAAGACTGGGTTCTTTACTAAAGCAATTGCAGACTTGATATCAACTCGCAGACTAACATTTTCAACTTTAATTTCGCATAACTCTTCGAGCAACCCCTTGAGCCACATTGCTTTGCAAGCTCATGCGGAAGCAGAAATATATTCTGCTTTACATGAAGACAGTGCCACAACCTTCTGTTTTTGTGACGTCCAACTAATCGGATCACTGCCCAGAAAAAACAACCCCAGAGGTACTTTTCCAATCATCAATGTCTCCACCAAGATCACTATCAGCATACCCAATCAACTCTGGATGTTGTTGTTCTCTTTTAACATACTTCAAACCGAAATTGAGTGTACCCTTTATATATCAAAGAATTTGTTTGACAACACTCATATATTTTATAGAGGGTTTTTCCATGAAATGGCTAGCCACGCCAACAAAAAATGATATATCAGGTCTAGTATGGACTAAGTACCTCAAACTCCCAATGACACTATGATACATTGTTGCATCAACGGATGGATTTCCATCAGTATTGCTTAGCTTTAGCCTTGAATCCATTGGTACACGACATGGTTTACAACTCAGCATTCCCATTTTCTCCAAAATCATTTCTGCATAACTTGTTTGGCTCAAAGTTATATGATCAGACCTCTGTTTAACCTCAATTCGCACATAAAAACTTAATAAACCCAAATCTGTTATTACTTTGAAACTTCTCAGGTTCGCCAAGTTTGAGCCGGTTATTACTAAATCATCCACATAAAGACCAACATACTGGATATCAAGTTTGAGCCGGTTATTACTTTTGAACCAAGTTCATAACCAAGAAAAACAACTTTGTTGCTTCGATCATTAAGCTTCTTCACATCATATTTCAGATTTTTAACATAAGCTATACATCCAAAAATTCAAAAATGACATACACTTGGTGTTTTTCTGAAGTAGACTTCATATGGTGTCCTTCCACTTATAGCTCTTGTGGGAAAACAATTTAAAGATAGGTTGCAGTAACTGCAACTTCTGCCCAAAATTCATACGGTATTTGTTTATCCTTCAGCAAACATCTCATCATCTTGACAATGGTTTGTTTTCTTCTTTCCACCACACCATTTTGTTGTGGTGAATATGGTGCTGTCATTTTCCTTTGAATTCCCTGAAGCTCACAAAATAATTTAAACTCTTGAGACTAAAATTGTCCACCTTTGTATGTCCGTAACATTTTTATTTTCTTTCCCAATTGCGTCTCCACCTCTACTTTGAACTTCTTAAATCCAGTAAGTGCTTCATCTTTTGATTTAAGTGGTTTTAGCCATATGTACCTGCTAAAATCATCAACAAACAAAATAAAATACTTGTTCCCTCCTTTGGTAATTGGTGAAATAGGACCACAAATATCTGCATGGATTAGATATAACAATGAACTTGCTCGATAGCGACTTTGTGTTGGAAAGCTTCCTCTGTTTTGTTTTCCAAGAACATATACATCACAATTCTGACCATCTTGTTTAAACTCAGGTAATCCATGGGCTAATTTATCTCGTCCAAGTTTTTGCAAGGCTTGAAAGTGTAGATGCCCATAACGAGCATACCACAAGCAAGAGTTTTCAGATTTGGTAGATAGAAGATATTGTGAAATTGTTTGACTCATTTTCATTACATATAGTCTATTTTCTGCTCGAGGTATTCTGGCCATTAGATTGTAATCTGCATAAAAAACACTTAGAAATCCACATTCGACAATAATTGTTCATCCTGACTCATCTACTTGTCCCAAACTAATGATATTAGATTTTAATCCTGGTACATAATAGACGTTCTTCATGCGCAAGTTTTTCCCGGTTTTGCTTCGGAAGTTTGCGGTTCCTCTTCCACAAATACTGATCATATAGCCATCGCCAAACTTTACAGTACCCCTCATTGATTTATCTAAGTCTGTCAATAGGTTTCGGTCCCCGATCATATGATTTGAAGCGCATGTGTTGTAGTACCACATTGATTCATCAACAGTCCCTTTCGTTGCTATTCTTTCAGATTTATCTTTGGCCAACATTAAGTTTTTCTCTCTAGAAAAAACACAATTGGTCTCCATGACTAGCAATGTATCTTTCTCTTCTACTTCTTCTGTTAGATTCATTGTTTCCTCTTTCTTCGGTTTGCAATCCCTAGCATAATGCCCAAAATTCTAGCAAGTATAACATTGTACCTTTGTGATATCAAAGTTCGAATTTCTCTCGATATGTCCTTCTCCATCAACATATTTTGATATTCCATAGGAAAAGCTTTCTCTCCCGTAGCCAAAGCCACATTTGCCTCTTCCTCGACCGAGACCTCGGGTCCCTCCAGAATATCTTGAGTTGAATCGTGACTCGCATTCTGCTTTTGTTAACAACATATTTTCATCATGCTCTTCTTCTTCATCACCTTTAAGACGTTCTTCATGTGCTTTTAGTGCCCCAATAACATCTTCAAAAGACTTGTTTTGGCATCTCCAAATTGTTCAATTGACGCTGCAATTTGTGTAAACATTGACGAGACTGATCTTAACAATTTCTTGTTCACATAGTCTGGCTTAATCGCAATACCAAAGGCCTTCATTTGGTTAACAACTGTTGCCATTTTTCTCGCATACTCCACTACTGTCTCATTCTTTTTCATTTTCATACCTTCAAATTCCCATCTGAACGCTTGCGCTCGCACCTCTTTGACGTCATCTGCTCCTTCATTCATTTTGCGAAGAGACTCCCACACTTCTCGTGCTGTCTTGATGTCACCCAATTCCATCAATTGGCCTTCCGTCAATCCTTGAGAGAGAATTTCATACGCGATTTGATCTTGACGGAGATCAAATGGTTTGTTGGGCAACACATCTTCCCAAACTCCATGAGCCCTCATGCATATCTTCATCTTTAATGCCTATCCTTGATAGTTTGTGTCAATGAGAATTGGATATGTAAGTGATAGATTTCATTCCTTTTGTGACACTCTTCTTTCTGATTCTGTTGATTCAGCGCTACCACCACTTCTCACCACACTCGTATAACTATCGTTTTCCGACATTGGCTCTGATACCAAATGAAGAAAACAAATTTAAGAGAATTTGTTTTCCTGAAATTCTGAATCCATTCAAGTTGATCAAATTACATGTACATAACGGAATATGAAGTTTCACCCTCCCGAGCATGATGAGGTTGTTCAACAGACTCGGGAGGTCTAGTTACTACTGAATCATGAAAGCCATATACTACCCTAAATCAACGGTGGCCCTCTTTGGTCAAATAATTATAATAGGGGGCAAGATGGTCGAAGTAACTATCCAAGAATTTGTTATCTTCCACCTTATCCACTAGTGGAAGTCTAGGAATATAGTCGGCAGCAGATTTCTTCTTCTTCGAAGCTCATTTGTGAGGTGTTTTCCGGTGGCAAATAAATAAGTTACGACTAGAAGATGGGAAACCCATAACAAAATTTCTTGGCAAGAGGTCAGGTATCTTAAGGCCGCCATAATAATGTTATTTAATGCCAAGAAATAACAAAGAAGAACAATGAACCAAAAAGAATAAGAGAATTTCGATTCTTACTTTCTAGTATCTCTACGAAATAAGAAGGACAAAAAATGAGGAAGAAACGAGAAGATGTTAGGTTTCTTTCTACCAAAAGTAACTTAAGCATGAAAAAGTTTCTAAAATTAACTTGAGTGCACCTTATAGTACTTTAAAAACTAAAAAAATAAAGGTTACTTAGAGATATGGACTCACAGGCTTCAAATGGGTAAGCAAGTTTACCAATCAAATGACAAAAAGCATACGATGGGTAAGCAAAATTAAATGGCTAAAAATATACGAAGTGTCATTTTAGAGTACGCAAATAGTGGTTGCTATTGTCGGACACAGGTACAAAAGTTTTTACGCATGACAATAAATTACTGACATCAACAACTGCACGCATGACGTTACATTTTAAATGTAACTTTCTTATACGACACACATCAAGCATACGAGAGAAGAAAAAAAATAACACCTCGTCCTAGTCATATTTTACTCCTTTCAAAAGCAAAACTCTTGAACAGTTCGCATTTAAAAAGACTAGAGAAAGTTTTGATAAGACATAACCCTACAATCAGATTATACACATCAGCAAAGACGAGATACCTTCGATCAATGCAACGGAACATAAGTGACATCGGTAGTAAAAAGCAACTACCAATATCGTTCAGGTAAAGACCGAGCCATATCTCGGTTATCTGAGGGTATCGACTGACTGACAAATCTTAAACAAACTATACCACTAAATATACTTACAAGAAAGCACGAAAACGTTGGAAAAAATATTTATCCATAATTGAACACAATTCGAAATGAAGAATTATTAAAAAATAATGAAAATAATTATAGATTTTTGTAGTATATAAAAAAAACCAAAACCCTATAGAGTAGATGTGAAATGTTGTATTGCCCTAATTCCTCTCTGTGGCTGGGTTTTCTTCTTCTTCTTTCGAATGAATTGCAATAAAGAGAAAACAAAAATGTAAAATACTAAATACCTATTACCAAATGAACTGTATTAAGTAAAAATATTTTGACCTGTAAGGTTGTTAGTTTTGGGTTTATTTCTGTGCTGATTTTACAAGTTAAATTGAATTGTTATTTTTTTATATATTTCCATTTTTAGTAGTATTTAATTTTTGGTGAACAATTAAGCATAAAATTTAAAATTTGAATATAATTTTTTAATATTTACGAATATAAAAAATTTATATTTACTTTTTGTTAGAAAAATAAATTAATAGTTATATAAAATATCATAATTAACACTATTATAATTAATATTGTTAACCATGTCATTAAACAAGGTTAATATTGTTTATTCTATATGGTTTGAGATTTCTTTTGGAACCACGGTCTAATATTAACAAAAACATAGCACATAAAGAGTAATGCATTTGAACGAGCCTCTCTCACTATATGATCTTTTTCGAAAAAATAAAACGGGTTTTATTTATGGTTTATGTATCCGAATAAGGCGTTGTAACCACTCAAATCGAACGCATCGAGAAGGTCAATGATTTTTGGAAACATCATAGGTAAAACCCGGTGGTGAAGTCTAGACCTTGTTTAAGTCCTTTTTTACTGTTTCAGTGAATTTTCCAGCATTTTTCTATTTTTATAGGATTTAATTAAAATACTTAACCAGTTCCAATCACTTTGAAATTTGGTTGGGCTTTATTTTATCTTGTAAGGAACAAGTTGTGGTTTCGGCATAGGGTTTCGAGAACTTCTATAAATGGCTCTCAAACCCTAGTTTTGTCGTCAGACTTTTTGGAATATAATTTCAGTTTTCTCTAAAGTCTCCTAAACTCTGACCTAGAGTTAGAGATTATCAATTTTTTATTTTCGTCTTTCTTTTCTTTGTGTTTGCCGCCATTTGTTCTATCTTGTAGTTCGGCACTACCATAGTGGTATCAGAGCTACAAAGCTCATATGGTGTGGGTTGCGAAGATATGCCGCCAAAGATATCCTTGCGTGGGAAGTCCACTCTTCCGATCGCAGAATTGGTCGACCGTGATGAATTTGAAAACCAATTTGGCCAAGTTGATTAACAAATGCACTCGTTGGGAAACCAGATGAGAGTCGTAGAAGAAGCACTGCAAAAGTTGTTGAACAACCAAACCAACGCATTTCGAGCTCGAGGTTCGAGCAACCAGTCGTCGGTGTCTTAGAGAGAGACCGTCCGTGAGCAAAATCCATTGCTTCTCAGAGAGAACATGGTAGGGGTCAATATTACCCACAAGACTGGCGCCAGCGAGAGACTCTAATCCAAAAGACAATAACCGGTGGGAATCTGGATTCAGACTTGAGATCACAGAGTTCCAATGGTGTCTCAAACCAGAGGAGTTTTTAGATGGAATCGCCTCAGTTGAAGAAGTCCTTAATTTCAAGGAGGTTCCGGATGCAAAATGGGTACAGTTCGCTGCGACTAAGTTCCGAGGCCGAACTGCATCTTGGTGGCAGCAGCTTAAGCAGACCAGCTCAAGGCAAGGTAAGTCAAAAATAACAACTTGGCGCGTATAATGTATCAGTAATTCCAGAAACTTAAACAAGGGTCAAGGGTTGTTGACAAATACACTAACTATTTTTTCAAGCTACAAAACCGTGTAGATATTGTTGATTCAGCAGATCAATTAGTATATCGCTACATAGGTGGGATGAGATATCACTTTCAGGACCAGCTGAACATGTTTGACCCTATGAATGTATCTGAAGCACATCAGCGTGCACTACACCTATAGAAAGCCCTTTTACGAACGCTTTATGGAGGAGATATTGCGAGAACAACCCCAATGGCGTTTCCAAAAAGGACAGTTTCAAGTCATAGCCCATGAGTACCAACTGTCACTCTATGCGTATAGGTGCTATTCCCAGGTCCCTAGTCGTGCAGGTACTTCCGTGCATGTCAGGTGCTACAATTTTCATGAACTAGGGCACGTTGCTTTACAGTCTCCAAAACTACGATAACAACCACAATAATTAAGGGGTTTGTCAACTAAAGCTACTGATGTTCACATGGAAGGTGACCCACGGTTTTATGAGGAACTGGAGGATGCTATTGATGAGGTTCAGGAGGACCAGGATACAATAGGTGATGTTGGAAAGACATTGGTTTTAAAGTGTATCTGCTTTACGCCCAAAGCAAGAAGTGAAGAGGTTGATTGGCTACGAAACAGTATTTTTAGTCGACTTGTATTATCGGGGGAAAGGTATGCAATTTTGTTATTGATTCAGGGAGCTACGAAAACGTTATTTCGGAAGAAGCTGTGCAGAAGCTGGCATAGTTAAAGAAAAGTAGTGAGGTAACTATAAGCATAAGACATAGTGCGATGTCTGGTGTCTTTTTCTGTTGGTAACTATAAGCATAAGACATAGTGCGATGTCATTGGCATGGATGTTTGTCACTTATTGCTAAACCGAGTATGAAAATATGATAGAAGTGTCACATATGATGGTAAGAAAAACGTTATATTATATTAACACCAACTAATGAGGTATCCCCAAAACCTGCATTTGTTGTATCACAAAAGTCGGGTAAGAACCTTTTAGCTCCAAAAGCATTTAGAGAGCATGATAGTGACACAATGATTCTTTATCTTTTGGTGGTTAAAGAATTTAATGTTGATCCGTTTGCTGGGATACATGAGCGTGTTCGACTGCTATTATCATAATTCCTGTTGTCTTTCCTGATAATCTGTCTCTGTCTTCCTCCATTAAGAGGCATCCAACACCAGATTGACCTAGTATCGGGGGCTAGCCTACCAAATTGACTGTATTACCAGATGAGTCCCAAAGAGCATGAAGAACTCCGCAGATAGGTGGAAGAATTTTTGACAAAAGGCCACATCCGTGAGAGTCTTAGTCTTTGTGCGGTTCATGCGCTGTTAACACCAAAGAAGGATGGCTCAATGAGGATATGTGTGGATAGCCGGGCTATCAAAAAAATTACAGTCATGTATCGATTTCCTATTCCTCGCCTTGATGATTTACTTGATCAGTTGAGTGTTGCTACCGTGTTTACGAAGCTGGATTTGAAGAGCGGATATCACCAGATTCGTATTTGCATGGGAGATTAGTGGAAAATAACCTTTAAAACCCAAGAAGGTCTTTTTGAATGGATGGTCATGCCATTCGGCCTTTCCAACACTCCTAGTACGTTCATGCGGATTATTCACGAGGTATTTCGCCCGTTTATTGTAAAATTTATAGTTGTGTACTTCGACAATATTCTCATATATGGTACAACGGAGGAGCTGCACTTCCAGCACTTACGAGAAGTGTTGGTTCTTTTGTAACGAAAATATTTTTATGGGAGACACGACAAGTGTTGCTTTATGATAGCTCGGTTCTCTTCCTGGGTATGTTGTGTCAAAGGATGGTTTGTCAGTGGATAAGTCAAAAGTGGCAGCAGTGCGTCACTGGCCGATACCTAGTTCTATCATTGAGGTCCGCTCTTTTCACGGATTGGTCTCCTTTTACAAGAGTTTCATACATAACTTCAACACTATCATGGCTTCTATTAAGGATTATATGAAGGGAAAGACGTCCTGCTGGACCCCTAAATAAACTACCACATTTGAAGAGATCAAGGTAAGACTGGCCATTACAAGGATTCTGGTTTTACCCGATTTTTCTACAGGGTTTGAACTGCAATGTGATGCGCCCGGATTGGGCATTGGAGCTGTATTAAGCCAAGGAGGTCGACCTGTAGCCTACTTCGGTTAGAAGTTAAGTGGAGCTAAACTCAACTACAACACGTATGACAGGGAGTCTTATGCATTTATACGAGCTTTGAAGCACTAAAGTTCCTACTTGGCCTATAACGACTTTCTCCTATACAACGATCGTGATGCCTTGAAGCCCCTGCAGAGTCAGGAGAAGCTCTCTTCCTGCCATGCCCATTAGCCGCGTAGCTGATGCACTAAGACAAGAAAATATGATGATTCGTATGGAAGGATAAGTTGTCGGATTCGAGATGATGAAGGATCTACTGGCTATCGATCCATATTTTGGTCATATTCTAAAGGACACCAGCGCAGGTTTGAGAAAATATTTTGTAGTGAGCAACAGTTACCTCTTCAAAGCTAATTTACTCTGTATTCCTGAGAGAAGTTTGAGGTTATTGATTGTACAAGGGAGACACAACGAGGGGCATGGTGGTAGAGATCAAACCCTTCACTATGTCTTCAGTCGATTCTTATAGTCGCATTTGAGACGAGATGTTATCCATTTTGTAGCAGGTTGTCGGGTTTGCCAGGTGGAAAAAAGTACATCCTCCAACGTAGGTTTATACCTACCACTCCCAATACTAGAGGGACCGTGACGAAACGTCAGCATGGATTTCTTCTTTGGACTTCCAAGAACATAGAGAGGTAATGATTCTATTTTTGTGGTGGTTGACAGGTTTTCTCAGATGGCCCACTTGATTGCCTGCAAGAAAACCACAGATATTATGAATGTTACTACTTTATACTTTTGTGAGGTCTACCACTTACATGGCCTACCCCTGAATATCGTTTTTTATCGCGATACGCGGCTTGTCGGGAATTTTTGAAGGAGTTTGTGGCGCCTCACAAACACAAAGCTGATTTTTAGAAGTGCGTATCGCCCGCAGACAGATGGCGAACCCGGGATAACTAATCGAACGTTAGGCAACATATTTTGCACAGAGGTATCAGAGAACTTGAAAGCATGTGATTCTCGCCTTTATCACGTTGAGTTCGCCTACAACAGGCACTACAAGTACAATACTTCTTATAGTCCCTTCATGGTAGTCTATGCTTATAACCCACGAGATCCTATAGATTTGGCTTTCCCAACGCTTGACAAGGTTCCAACTAGGGTCGAGAACGCCATTGCTGATCTATGAGAGATCCATAATAACACACGCAAACACCTCGAGGAAACAACACAGAAGTATAAGGTTTCCGTAGATAAGAACTGCAGACTAGTGGAGTTTGCAGTAAGGGACTTTGTATGGGAAGTTTTGACCAGAGATCGATATCCTACGCACGAGTATAACAAGTTAGCTAGAAGAAAGGTGGGTACATTTGAAATCATTGAAAAGATTAATCCTAATGCATACATGTTAAATCTACCCAGCCACATGAAGACCTATAACAGTTTTAACATAAAGCACCTAGTGACGTTTACCAATGCTTCTGAGGATGATGAAGCTGAGAAATCGTGGGTGAATTCTTCGAAGAAGGAGAGGATGATGTAGTTGCAAACCCATGGCTATATGGCCCATTTGGACAACCAAAAATGGTCTTTATTTGGGGCCCATATATCCGAATTAGGCATTGCGACCATTAAAATTGAACGTGTCGAGAAGCCCAACGATTTTCGAAAGCAACACGAGAAAATCCAGTTGATGAAGTCCAGACCCAAAATTTAATCGTTTAAGCCCTCTTTTTGTTGTTTTAGTGAATTTTATACATATTTCTAGTTTAATCAGATTTAATTAAAATACTTAACTAGTTCTAATCACTTTGAAATTAGGTTGGGCTTTATTTTATCTCGTAAGGAACAAGTTGTAATTTTGGCGTAGGGTTTCGAACACTTCTATAAAAGGCTCTCAAACCCTATTTTTGTCGTCAGATGTTTTGGAATATAATTTGAGTTTTCTCTAAAGTCTCCTATACTCTGACCTAGGGTTAGTGATTATCAATTTTCCGTTTTGGTCTTTCTTTTCTCTGTGTTTGCCGTCATCTATTTCATCTCGTAGTTCGGCGCTACCAAACAATTTAATATTAATAGCATCAATACTTCGTGACACTATATAATGGTTATAGAAAAGTTGATAAAAAAATTTAAAAAAACAAAAAATATTACTATTCCTATTATAGGAATCAATGTATACCTAATTTTGGATTCAACAACCCACCAAATAAGAATAAAAAAAAAATTATTGATGTTGTTCACAAATGCGAATTCTAAAACAAACGGTCAACTAAGGTAAAAATATATATTTTATACAATAAAATAGTTAAAAGCTAATTTGTTAATGTTATTTTCAATCCCAAAGTAACAAGAGATCGAGTAAAATATCAGAACACCTTTAAACATATTTAATTATAATTTTTGCAACTCTAGATTGAAAAACATAGCAAATAAGACATGAAAACACATTGAAAGACAAATTTATTATTGTTATTTCAAACCCCGAATCCAAAACAAACAAAATAATTTATGACACCGCACTTAAGAACAATACTCTTATGTTACCTATAACAGCACACTAAAAAGACAAACCAAGCAAGGTAGGAAATCATATTTAGAATAGTTTATTGACGTTAAGAAAAAATAGGATATCATATTTAAAAATGATCCAACCAAGTTGAGTTGTATAACACTCTATCCAATATTTTTCACTTATAATTATTTTTCGAAGTGAACCTAGAGCCAAAAAATCATGCATCTTGAATAACATTTCTGAAATCATTTATGTTTGGCAAATATAATGTAGAAAAAGTGAATTGTTCATGTGAATTGGTTGTGACAACCCTATGTTTCCTAGTATTTTTTAGATGTCTCAACTAACTCTCTTAATCCATTCCTATGTTTCCTGGTATTTTTAGCATATACAACCGTTAACTAAAGATTTCATTTCTAGATTAATGTGAAAAACTTTTAGATGTAGGAAATGTTCATGGTTAACTAAAATTTCTACTATTGAATTATTATTTATAAAAGATCCAAATTTTCTTCCTTATGTTGGCTGCACTTAGATGAATTTTTAATTTAACCCTATGTTCATTTATTCTTTTCTAGTAATTGTTTCTAACTCTACTACCGATATCATACGTTCTTGAATAGCTATGAAATCAACTTTTTACCCTTTTAATTATTTGAATTCTTCCTAATGTGATCTTATTGCCAACTCTTCTTATATTATGCTTACGGATTGCGAGTGTCTTTTTCCTCAGTCTATTATGATGCATATGATTTGTATAAGATCCGATTATTAAGCTACCAAAGAGGACTATGGTGTTATTGATGGCGGGTCTCAGGTGCAAAAGTGAAGTAGATCTCAAAGAAAAAGACTTAAGAAGAAACAATTCAAGGAAAACGCTTGTCACCCTCAAAAATTAGTCGGGGCGTAGTTGGATTCTTTTACGATAGACTTTGGTAATGGTCTTTAACCTATTTGACAACATGTTTTAGAGAAAGACGTTATTTTAGTATCATATAACCTCTCATACTATTCTAAAAAATTTCAAAATCCTCCAATATAATCGTAGACTCAAATTCAATCAAGCTCATCACCACTTCCATTTCTTGATATCTAAACCCGGTTAAAGCTTCTCTGGCATCAAGCTTGATTATTCTCATAATTACGATACATATTGAGGTATTGACGAATAGGCTCAATGTAGTTGCCAAAGCCAATTTGGCCATTGCCCAAACAAAATTTTATGCAATGATAATTTTATGTTGCTCGTGTTGGTAATACTTGTTTGCTTCCCCGGTTACAAAGCTTATAAACTCATGAACACATTCTTGTATTTTTTTTTCTATAATATCATAGAGGGATTCTGAAACACACTCTTGAATCACTGATCTTCTTGTGAATTGGGATGATTGTTTTTTATCAATTTGAAACATGAGATGTTCAATATTCAAAGATATTTTAGTAATTAAATTTTCATTACCTTCTTTACAAAAAATTACATTAGTTAATCTTCTATTCTTAAATAACACAGTTCTAAAATTTTAAAAAAAATGTGATCGTCTGAAGCTGATTATGAGTCAATTTTTTTTATCGAAATGTATTCTCCCATTTTTCTTTAGCGTCTCGCTAGTCATCCAATCCATTGCCTGTTTTTGCTCTCAAAAGACATGTTTTATTGTTATATTATTTGATAGATATATATTTGTGGTAATAAAACATATAGATTATGAAACAGGTAGATTTCCCTTTTGTAATCATTTGAAATGGAATCATGGAGTCTATTTGAATGTCTAGCTAACTAAAGTTTATTTTTTTACAAATTAGGATACCATCCGGTAGAATTCTACATTATGATAATATTGTTGATTGTTTACCATAAGTTCTAACGTAAGTTAAGATGATATCTTCTTTGTTATCTCTCAAAATTTGACTTTAACTAGCTTCACCAAATGAACTATTAGCACCATCAGTATTTAACTTTAATCTATTCCCAACAGGGATATGCCATTTGACCGGAGTTACCCTCTTGTCATGATGGTATGATGATAACAACCCAATTGTGAAGCAGAATTAATGTCTCCTTTCTAATAAAATATTTAAGAATGTTACCTATATCTACCCTTGATATTATAATGTAAATATTTTCCAAAACTAATTTTGAAGTTATGGTTAGACCTTGATGCTTAGAGTTGGTCCTAGCATTCCCTATTATCTAAAAATTATAGGAGGAATGGTAGTTCTTATGTGCATTTCCTGTCTTGAGATGTAAGCACAAAAAATCCTAGCAATTTATTTCCAAATATCCCATAAAGCACAAAAAATTTCTTGTCTTGAGATTTTTGATAGTTTCGTTTTTATTGTAGAACTAGTATTTTAAAGCCAATAAAAGTTTATTTGTCTCCATTATGGAATCAACTATGATCAATTCTTTCAAAATTCTCCAGAGAAGAAATAGACATATCTTGCGAGTAATATTTCTCTACAATCTCTTAAATAACTTAAATTTATCTATTTGGTCCCTAATTTCATTTCAAGTCTTGTTAATTTTGAAATCTCCATTAGAATAGAGGGTCCAATTGATAATACAATCATCATTTAGTATAATTGTTAATCTTAATTTTTTTTTTCAATATTTGATGGTAGGGAAGGAGATCTTAGTTAGGATTGATGAGGGTAGAATTCGCCGATATAAATAACGAGGGTTTAATTGTGAATAAAAGATACTTGGTGTACTTATTAATGTACTTAGGATCTCTCGGGGACCAGTTTGTAAATACGGTACTTCGCAAAGGGCCTCATAAATTATGTAAACAGCCCACCAAGGGTTTTTAGTGGGTCCACCTTATTTTAGTATAAAAGGTGACCCACTTCCTTGGTATGTGGGACATTGAATATTATTCTATTCCATTCTCTCTCTCTACACTTTCTCTCTCTAGTCATTTCAAGCACAAGATCCGAAATATTCTTCCAAACATTTATTGGCTCATCATTGGCGCCGTCTGTGGGAAAGAGTGATACCAAGAAGGAATCTTTTTTCTTTGAAAATCACGCTTTACGAGATGAACAACTAAGCTGTAATAGAGAGGGTCGGTAGAGAAGTGATCCGAGCCGTCTCGTTGTCAGAGGGCGAGGAAGCACCTGGTCGGGAACACCACAACCGGGGTCGGGACAAACGGTCGACCCTGATAATGATCCGAAAACAGCTCCTTGAAGACATTGCCAGACTAAACGCAGAAAGGGAGCGGGCACTGGACGAGAAAAGGGTCCGGGAAAGGAAAGGCAAGGAACCCCGCTTGGAGGATCCCGAGGAGGCCAACCCCACTGGGCCGCACATCGAAGCCCGACCTGTCAGGTATTATCGAGATCCTCATCCCGAGGAAGGGTAAAATGCCAGAACACAGCGGTACCCAGAGGATCATCGCGACATGTCGGTTGACTACACCTCGGATGATTCGTCGGGCAGGGAGTATCGCTAGCGGGAAAGGGTCCAGCGCACACAAAATAATCGTTCCCGACGCCTCCGAGGACCCAGGACGGACTCCCCAAAATACAAGAAGGGTAGCACCAAGAAGCAAACCCCGGTGTCTTTTGGGAAAGAAGAAATGCCCGCCGCCAGCCGTGAAGAGCGGGCGGTGCTGCCTCCAGTACCGTGGCAACCGTCGAACAGCCAGAACCACGGTTACCGAACCAGCAGCCAGTTTATCAGCCCAGGAGATGAGGGACTCTACGTAGTTCAGATAGAAGGGCTTGGAGGAGGAGTGTGCGGGTTCAGAGTCAATTGGAGGGCATCTCCATTATTCGACGAGATATTGGCAGGACCGCTCCCGAAGCGATTTGACATTTCTAAGCTAGAAAAATACGATGGGAAGAAGGACCCAGATAATCATTTGGAAGCCTTCAAAAACTTCATGCTGACTTTCGACAACGATGACAAACTCCTATGTAGGGCTTTCTCCATGACCTTCAGGGACCGAACATCTAAGTGGTACAACCGCTTACCGCAGGGTAGCATCCGAAACTTCGGGATGTTTTGGACGATGTTTAGGCAACACTTTGTGGGAAGTAAGAGTTTCCGGGCCAACAGAGACACTATTATGAATTGCAGGCAGAAATTGGGGGAAAGCCTCAGAGAATACACCAGACGATTCATCGACGCAAAGACCGACCTAGACCACTGCAAAGAGAATGTGGCCCTAACTGCATTCCGCTTGGGTCTGCTCCCGGGACCAATGAAGCAAGCAGTGACGAAGAAACAAGCGTTTACGTTTTCCGCACTTCTAGCTCAAATAGAAAAACAGATATTGATCGAAGAGACCAAAACGTCTGAGTTGGCGGCACAAATTCAGCAAAGTTCCCAAGCGTCGGTAGTGATAAGGCAGGGCACCCGGTCGGATTACACTAGGGCATCCCAACCGGTCAGCACGATACAACCTACCCCGCCTGTATCAGCCAAGCCTTCGGTCCTATCAAGCCCAAAACCAAAGCAAACAAGTCAGACGACTTCACGACCCATGTCTAACAAATGGATCCGACCTGCATATTTTGCAGACCTTATGGAGTGTGTAGCGTCGATCTATGAGAAGACTAAGAAGAGCGGAATGTACCGAAGACCTTTCCCGATACCAACACCTCGGGAACAAAGGAATAACCGCTATTGTCGCGATCACGAGGACGTTGGGCATGATACTAAAGACTGCATTGCCTTGAAGAAAGAAATACAGATGCTCATAGAACACGGAAACCTCCTGGAGTATGTGAAGAAGGCACAACAAAGTACGACCTCGAAGGAAGTCGTGATAATACCAAAACCGGAAACCACCATGGAGATTTCAGAAGTAAGTGATCCGTTCGATGTTTCCATTGAGTACCTCGACCCCGAAGCAAACCGCAACATCATTGGGATTATCGAGGAGGAGGCCAAGGAGAACGTCGGTAATGTATGAGGACTTTGTAAATTTTTTGAATCCCTAACCATTTTTGGGGGAGATTCTATGGCAGGAGTTATACATTCGTCCAGGAAAAGGCACATCGTCAACCTAACCACTCAATTGGAGGCCCGAACTTACTCCCAGTCCAGAAGTGTCCATTCTCCGATTCTGTACTTCGACGACGACGACATGAGGGACATAGCCGGCCCCCATGAGGATGCCATTGTAATCGGGGCAGCCATTGCGGGGGAGGAGGTTCGGCGGATCTTAGTGGATACCGGCAGTTCGGCCAACATAATCTTCGCGTCCACTTTCGCCAAGTTTAGAACACCACCAGTGATTGCACGGTCCGACTGTACCATAGTAGGGTTCACAGGGTCAGCAGCCGACGTTATAGGAGAATTTGAGCGCGTAGTCCAATTAGGTCGCGACCCATTCAAGAAAGAGGTTACGGTTTTGTTTGTAGTAGTAGACGCGCCGGCTTCCCACAATGTCATTTTCGGCCGATCCTGGATATCACGAATGCATGCGGTATCTTCTACAATCCACCAATGTTTAAAATACGTGGTCGGAAACAACGTGGGAGTGGTCCGAAGCAGCCAGAAAGCAGCACGGGAATGCTACCGAGCAGCATTGGCACCTAAAAAAGATCAAGAGATGATTCAAGCTCGAGAATAGCAATTAAAGGGGCTCGCCCCTGAATCACTGCTGGTTGATGACCCCAGGGAAGCCCCGAGCCTCTTGACGACGGACGAAGAATGCGAGCAACACCAATTCGCTACGGGGAAAGTCCTGCGGATTGGGGTATGCCTCTTGCCGATCTTCAGGGAACAGCTGCTGACTCTCCTACGGGAAAACCTAGATTTGTTCGCGTGGTGCTCAATAGATGTTACTAGGGTCCCGGACTCTTTTGCTGTTCATAAGCTAACTGTCAACATAAATGCCAGACCGATCTCCCAAAAGCGTCGGGATTTTTCCCCAGAAAAGCAGACATTATCTTACGAGAAGTCAAGAGAATGATCAGCGTCGGACATATCAAGGAAGCAAGTTACCCGTTGTGGACTTCAAATCCCGTTCTGGTCAAGAAGAAAAACGGGAAATGGAGAATGTGCGTGGATTTCACTGACCTTAATCGGGCATGCCCGAAAGACCCCTTCCCAAAGCCAAGAATCGACCAGTTAAAAGATTCGACATCGGGTAACAAATTGCTGTCATTCATGGATGCATACGCCGGTTATAATCAGATCAAATTATACGCTGCGGATCAGGAAAGTACCACATTCATCACGGGCCGAGGACTGTACTGCTACAAAGTAATGCCCTTCGGGCTAAAAAACGTCGGCGCAACATACCAAAGGCTAGTTAACAAAACGTTCGAGGGTCAAATTAGGAGAAATATGGAGGTGTACATCGATGATATGTTGGTTAAAAGCGGCACGGACGAAGCACACCTTACCGATCTGAGGGAAACCTTTGATAACCTGCGGGGAATAAATCTCAAGCTTAACCCGGAAAAATGCTCCTTCGGGGTCCGGTCAGGAAAGTTCCTAGGTTTCTTCGTTAGCGAGAAAGGAATTGAAGCCGATCCTGTCCAACTTCGAGCTCTGACCGATATGACTCCGCCCCGAAGTATCAAGGAAGTCCAGATCCTAACTGGGCGTCTGGCGGCCTTGAATCGATTTAATTCTCGCTCATCTGATAAGTACGCTCCCTTTTTTCAGGTCTTGAGGCAAGCCAAAAATTTTGTGTGGACTCCCGAATGTAATGAAGCGTTCTTAGGAATCAAACAATATCTGTCATCCCCGAACCTCTTGACAAAGCCCATCGCAGGCGAGACACTTTTTCTTTACGTTGCGGTTACCGACTTCGCGGTTAGTGCGGCTTTGATCAGCGAGTCGGGACCGGCCCCTACAGCGGTTTACTTTGTGAGCAAAAGCCTGCTGGATGCGGAAACCCGGTATTTAAAGTTGGAAAAAATGGCACTCGCCCTGGTGACAGCAGCGCGAAAAATGCGCCCATACTTTCAAGCCCACCCTATCATAGTCTGAACATCATTCCCACTCAAGTACATCCTCCAGCGACCAGACATGTCCGGGAGAATGTCCAAATGGTCAGTCGAGCTGGGCGATTTTGACATCGACTTCGAACCTCGGACGGCCGTTAAAGGCCAAGTCCTGGCCGATTTTTTAGTAAAGTTCCATTCCGAACGACCTGATCAGGACGCGTTTTCCCAAGAAGCCGCGTTGAGCGAATGGACCGTCCGAACCGACGGGGGGGCTAACGTCAGCGGCTGTGGAGCAGGGATACAAATAGTGACCCCATCGGGCATTAGCATGCACCAAGCCGTCCGATTTGGTTTCCATACTTCGAACAATGAAGCTGAATACGAGGCTGCTCTGGCAGGATTACGATTAGCGCAGGTATGTAGGGCAAAGCAAGTACGCCTCATAAGCGATTCCCAACTTTTGATAACTCAAGCTTCGGGGAGTGCGGAAGCTCGGAAAGAACATCTGGTACAATACCTAGCAGCACTCAGGGTTCTAGCCGCCTCGTTTGACAAAGTCACCTACGACCATGTCCCGAGAAGCGAAAACATAGCCGCAGATTCTTTGGCAACACTTTCTTTCTCCAGTAACTATCCTTGGGTGACCGAACAAGAAAGCCCGTCTATTATCAAACGTCACAAGTTAGAAAACCGACCTGAAATCGCCTGCCAGATCTCTTCGGTAACCATCTCAGATTGGCGGCGTGACATTATCGCCTTTTTAGCTGAAGGTCGGTTACCTAGTGATAACGCCTCAGCTCGGAAAGTACGCAACAAGGCTAGGGGTTACGTCATTTTAGGTGAAGTGTTATACAAGAAATCCTTCAGCCGCCCCCTGCTCCGATGCTTAGGGGTCCATGAATCACAAATAATTGTATCCGAGCTGCATGATGGTGAGGGTGCAGCACATTGCGGTTACAAAGCCTTGATCAGAAGGATTCTTCTCGCAGGATTCTATTGGCCGACGATAACAGCAGATGCACGACTAATAGTCAAAACTTGCGATACATGTCAACGATTCGGAAACGCGATAAACGTTCCCACGGCTCCTCTAGAGTCCATATCTGAAGGACTACCCTTTGACCGATGCGGAATCGACCTTGTCGGGCCGCTACCAATGGGGTCGGGAGGATTTTTCCAAATGGGTCGAAGCTGAACCTTAGTTCGCCACCAAGACCAAAGATATCATCAAATTTATCTGTTCTAACATATGTTGCCAGTTCGGGGTACCACAGAGGTTAACTATGGATAATGGACCGCAGTTCGATAGTGGGGAAATGAAAACTTTATGCACCACGCAAAAGATCATGCAATGTTTCTCCGCTTATTTCCATCCTCAAGCAAACGGGCAAGTCGAAGTAACCAACCAGACCATTTTGGACGGCCTCAGAAAAAACCTTGAAGGAAAGGCCGAAAAATGGCCCGACTACCTACAGGAGGTTCTGTGGGCTTACCGAACCACCCCCGGGACGGTAACTCAGGAATCACCTTATGCTTTAGTATATGGTATGGATGCGGTAACCCCTGCGGAATCCATTTTTCCATCTTTCACGGTTGGTACCTATGAGGAGGAAGCGAACGACGACAGCCGACGCCTCGAGCTCGATCTTATAGAAGAGAAACGCAACCGCGCCCAATTGAACTCTTTGCACTACGAGACCCTAATGAGAAGTCGATACGCTTCTAATGTCCGCCGTCGGGAGTTTAAGGTCGGTGACAAGGTTTTGAGGCGCGTTTTTCTTCACACCAAAGACAAAATCCTCGGTAAACTCGCCCCAAATTGGGAAGGGCCTTACGAAATCGTGGAAAAAATCAAGAGCGGGACATACCGCCTGCAAAACAGGCTCGGGCACCTTTTGAGGCTACCATTGAATATTGAACACCTAAAATTGTATTTAGAATAGTGGCAAAATGTTTGTAGTTCGTTCGACGTAGTCTGTAAAAACTTATTGGTCGGGGATGCACTCTTTCCTACCTCGGTGGCGCGAGAAGGTTTTAACGAGGCATCATAAACACCCGATTACATTAATCAAAATTTTCTTTTACCTTCCAAATGTTAAAGTGTTACGACCTTGGTCAGCTGACGAGCTGGTCAGCGTCTGTTCCTGCTAATGTTAATGGATCTACAAGTTTAATTTTCTCGACCCTTTGGGAAAAGTTTCAATGCTACATTGATCTACAGAACCTTAATGGGTTTTTTCAGTTTTTACAACTGATCTACATGTTTAGTTTTTCCGACCCTTTGGAAAAGTTTCAATGCTACATTGATCTACAGAACCTTAATGGGTTTTTCAGTTTTTACAACTGATCTACATGTTTCGTTTTTCCGACCCTTTGGAAAAAAATTCAATGATACATTGATCTACAGAACCTTAATAGGTTTTTCAGTTTTTACAACTGATCTACATGTTTAGTTTTCCCGACCCTTTGGGAAAAATTTCGATGGTACGTCGATCTACAGAATCTTAATGGGTTTTTCAATGTTTACAACTGATCTACAAAGTTAATCTTCAGACCCTACGCATAAGCATCAATATTACATGTTTTTCTTTTTCAGACCCCATCAGAAATTTTACAAATAACGCTAATCAGACCCTATTTTGGTTTTGCGCAAAAACATTTTGGTTTACCTAAGTAAAAATACCCGTACATTATGGTAAGAAACAACGATTTCTTAGTCAAACACAAATGTCGAAATGTTCACAGGAAATAATGTTAGGGGACCCCCCGGCCCCCAAAGATATTACAAAAAAAAAACAAATAAAGAAACAGCCAGCCGATCACTCGCTATTCTCCTCCTCGGACTCCGTATCGTCCGACCCATCCTCGCAACTCACTCCCTTAGGTCGTTCCGCCTCGGGTACGTCTAGCCACATCGCCCCAAGATGAAGGGTCGGGAAACGGTTATGGAACGAAATCACGTAGGCAGCTTTAGCATCGGTCGCCTCTTTATCCGACCACTTCTTCCACTTATCTGCAAAGCCGGTGTTCGAAGCTTTCAGCTTTTGGATCTCCTAAGCTAGAGCGGCAGCACGATCTTCCCCAGCCTTCTTCGTCTCCTCCGAGATACGGATAGCCTCTGCCGCTCGCCACTCTGCCAATTCCTGCGCGTTTTTAGCACTCTGCACCGCCTCCTTGAAACGAGCGATTTCAGCCTCCGCGCCCGCTAGCTTCTGGCTCAGCTCGGCCGCCCTACGCTCCTTCAGGGCTGCGGGAACAAGCAGGTTGAACAAAGACAAGACCAGTCCATCCGATCCTTGCAGCTGGAAAGTGTGCGGCGAACCAAGCGTCGACCTCATCCGGAACCACAACTACCGGATCCATTGGCGATTTCCCTTTGACCCCACCAAACTGATCAAACAACTCCGGTATAGTGGGATTGTCCGCCCCAGGCACGACCCCGCTCTCTTTGGCCCGTTTTTGCTTCTTCTTCTTGGCCCCTTCAGCGTCGGTTCGGGTTTTCCTCTTAGGCACCGGAGGCTGGGCCCGGTTAGACGCGCCACCCTCAGCATCATTCGCCGCTATCCGACCCACTCCCTCCCCACCAGCTGCTTTGTTCCCCCCGACCTCGTCATCCGACTTTGGGCGCTTGCTGGGCGCCTTATTGCGTTTCGGGAGGTACAACTGATACGCAGGAGCGTCAATTTTAGCAATGATGTCCTCCAGACTAGGGGGCTCCCGCAGTTGCTCAATGGTCAGTATTTCCGACGAGCAACGCCAGAGGTTACTCTTGAGCAAGTTGGTGTCCTTGAAGGTCCAATGCATCGCCCGACCCCACTGCTTCTTCGAAAAATCCTTCAACATTTGGAAAGTGTCTTCAGCAGCTTCCGAGAAGTCCTTCTTTATCCCTTGCAAATACTCCTTCGACACTGCACGGAGGGTCGGCATTAAAAAAAAACAAAAAAAAGGCGGTACCGTCATGGACCCAGGTCCGAAGCAGTTGTCTCTTATTCTCCGGAGTATAGGGAACACCTTTCTCCCAGCACCCGCTCAGAAACACAAACCGATGCTTCCAGCCTTTATCCCCCTCAAAGAAGTCGTTAACTATCTTCCACTTGTTTCATAAGGAAGAGTAGAAGAACGGGGACTTAGGAGCCTTGGACAGACCTGACATAGCGACATACTCGTCCACATGCATAACCCGACCTGAAAGGCGGGAAGCCATTATGCAGGACATTAAAGTGTACCAGGCATTCGGCGTCAGCTGCGATGGGCAGATCTGGAGGGTGCGGAAGTAAAGCGCGATCTCGGGATCTAAGGGGAAGCGAAGACCCCAATTGAATAGCTTGGTAAACACCACAATTTCCCGAGATCGGACGTGAACAGGAGTTTCCCCAGGGACCGGGAACCGAACCGAGACGCATTTAGGAATTCCCCAACGGATCAGCAGCTCCTTGTGCTCAGACTCGAGGAAGTAGAGGTATTTTCCCTCGTAGAGAGAAACGACGTCCTTCAAAGGAAGCCAGCGGAAATAGGAGGTGGTGATTGCAGCCTCGACTTCTTCGGGCAAAGGATCGTCTGGAGGGTTAGCAGCGTTCCCAGCAGTGGCAACGCTGACCTCCGCGGGAGCAATATCTACCTCTGATTCTTCCAAATCGGGGATCGAAGCTTGGTCAGAGCTTCGGGCTGTAGCAGCGTTCGAATCCGACGATCGTACCCGAGAGCTTGAGGGCTCAGCAGCATTCCCAGAATGAGCCCGGTGAGCCGCGTCCAATTCCTCTGGCGTCAACCGACGCTTAGGCAGACGTAAAAAAGTTACGGCAGTGTTAAGACCAGTCCGGTACCCTCGAATTAAGGGAGTAAGCTGAACCATTTCAAGATAATTACTTTCTGCGGGAGATGTAGGGGGACTGTTTTCGCCCATGGTCAAGAACTTAGTTTTGCGGACGCTTCGGGGCGGGAACGGAGGCGACGGAACGTATGAATTTACAGACGATGGGGTCGGATTTGCCGACCGAACTATAGGGGAACGAGAGGAGCTGCTGCTGAAAGAAAGGACAACAGTCTCTGGAGATAGGCTAATCTCGGGAGACAGGGAGCCAGGAGGTTCGGGCAGAAGGAAGGATTTAGCAGGGATCGGGGTAGCTAAAACGGGGTCGTGAGGATGCGGGACGGGAGTAAATGGTTTGGAATTGGATCCCCAAATCAAGCCACCGCATCGGTACTCTTCGGCTCGGTCTCCGATGCTAGCCCACTCTTTGAAACTCCACACAGGCTTTTTCTTTTTCTTGGCTGGTGTTTGCTTCGGATGTCGGGGTTTCATAAAACAAACATTCCCTCTCTATAAATGATCTGACAACACTTTCTCTCTCTAGAATGCCTCTGAGAGAAATCAAGAATTGTGGAGTATTTATAAGCGACGTTGAACGACCGAGGAATACCAATCGACAAATGCACAGCGGGAAGACAAAGAGTCTCCCTAAAAAACTAGTCTGACAAGGACGCGTCCCATAAACAGGTGACACGTGTTGACCACCTTCTGACGAAGGCTCACCTAAGCTAGTCCCTTCGAACCGACTGATGAGATGGGCTTTCTCGACCCGATCCACCGCGAAGAACCGGCCCATCACAGTGGGGCCAGGGATAGAAGCCCAAGGAAACGCAGAAACCGACCTGATGAGGAATGTCTAGCAGAACCTGGGTGTTGCCCTCGGGTAAAGTCAATCGAAAAACACTTCGGGAATGTCGTCGAACACCTGTGGGACCGATCGGGAGGGGCAACATCGTAGAATGTCCGACGCTTTTCGAAAAAGGGATGATTCATCCGAGAATAAGCCGTTGGCCCGAAGCACTGGAAACTGCGGACGATATGTGTATGCTCGGCTATGAGTCTCCGCTCCTGAAACTCCCGAAGACTTGGGGGCTACTGATGAGGGTAGAATTGGCCGATATAAATAACGAGGGTTTAATTGTGAATAAAAGATACTTGGTGTACTTATTAATGTACTTAGGATCTCTCGGGGACCAGTTTGTAAATACGGTACTTGGCAAAGGGCCTCATTAATTATGTAAATAGCCCACCAAGGGTTTTTAGTGGGTCCACCTTATTTTAGTATAAAAGGTGACCCACTTTCTTGGTAGGTGGGACATTGAATATTATTCTATTCCATTCTCTCTCTCTACACTTTCTCTCTCTAGTCATTTCAAGCACAAGATCCGAAATATTCTTCCAAACATTTATTGGCTCATCAAGGATATGTCACAATCACCAACTTTCCTTAATGATCTATATGTTTCCTCTAAGATTAAAGTAGAAAAATGAATGAATGATTGTTTATCACACCATTTTTCTAGCCATAACTCAATCCCTTTTTTCGATTTTCTAAAAGGTAAAGCACTCAACTATTTCTCTAAGTCTAATGAGTATTTTCCATGTTTAGAGCATTTATTTATTAATTGTACTTACAAAAGGTGATAACGTTTACAATATAAGAAAAACATATATTTTGACCCAATAGAAGAATTTTCTTTAAACTAAAATCACATTTTACAAGAGAATGTAGTTTGCGTGTATCTTATAACTTTTTAATGTTAAGACCTCATTCCTTTTGAATGTTAATACCTCATTCCTCATATAGTGGATATATATTAATCCAACTAGTCGAGTTTATAGCATGTTTAGCATCCGTAGAACCCCAATAAATCTGTTGCACACCTTCTCAATCCTAGAAATAATACTCTTAGCCAATTTAAAATTTATAACTGGTATATAAGGACAACCATTAGAACATATTGGATTGGAATAATCATTCCACCAAAAGATAAAATATTTTCATCGCATTATTGGATTCTTAATATGATTTGTAACACAAGTTCATCGCAATTTCAAATTTTGTTACTTGTATGAATTAGAATTACAAGGTATTTAAAAGTTAAACTTCTATCTTTTAAACCAGTAATATTATTGATAACCTTGACCATTGATTGTGTTAATTTTGAAGGGTCAACAAATATAATTTTGTCTTTGTTTACCATTTGACCAAATCTATCGCCATAGTGTTTCAGAAACAAACTGATTTTTTTAAGCTTAGGAGTTTAGCCATTAGCAAATATGATGAAATGATAAGTAAAAAGAAGATATAAAATAATAATTTGACTACTTGTTATAAATCTCATCCCACTATTTTCTTCATAAAGATTTTTGAGACCTTTTATTAGTTATTCTTCTGCATGAAAGAATAAATTCTGACATATAGGATATCATTGTCTATCAACTTTAGAAGATTTAAAATATCCTTTTAACTCTCCAATAAAAATTATAGAGCACCAATATAAATTGATACAATTTCTTACGCAATTTAGCCATATTTGATCAAATCCAAATCCATCAAAATATTTATGATAAAGTTGAAATATATTTTAACTGAAAGCCTTATACATATCTATATTTACCATCAATTATACTTATTTTCTCATAATTGGGGATGAAGGTAAACATCTTATAGATTTCCTTTGAGGAGAAATATGTTCTAAATCTGAAATATCAAGATCATTAGATATATTCAATATTGTTCCTATTTTCAAAGAATCTGAAGTACAAATTAATTTATTTAATGTGTCTATTGAGTTGAATGAAATTAACTCCTTATCACACTGACTATCTTCAATTCTAACAAAAATTCGATTCTATTTTTCATTTTGATAATACATCTAAAGTATTCTCTTTTGTAGTGATACCTGAATTTAATGAATCAAACTCTTTATCATTCTTGCTTTTCTGGAAATTGGCATTTTTGAATTCAGCTTTTCTTTGAGAAAAACCGCTTAAGACTTCCTCATTAATAATAATTTATTTAATTTTAGGAACCCAAACTTCAACGTGATTATAAGATTTTCCATTTTAATCGCAAAAGATTTAGAATACAACTGTTGTGTATTTTTAGTTTTCTCTTTTTTTGTTGGAAGTAGATTCTTGCATCCTAAGATATTTTGATCTAAGTGATTGCATTCTTTAGAGTATGAAGGAAAGTCGTCATATTAAATTTCTTGTCGGATCCATCATTTTCTCCAAACCCCACCTAGAATTTTGATATTAGTTCATTGCAAATATCCATCTAAATCCAGTCTTTACAAATGTTGAACCTATTTCTGTTTTTGAAGGCACACAAACAAATAAAAGGTTACGAATAGCCTCTGAAATAGCTAATATTGCATACTCGTTATATATATTCAAGTAGATCAGACAGTGTTATCAACACATGAATAATGGGTGATTCATAATTAGCCATAAGGAAAGTGTTCAACTTAAGAATTCTAACTTAATGATGCCTAATCATCTAGTTCAAAAGTTTTGAGTAATCATGATCATCAAATTCAATTATATATGTTTAAAATTCCATAACAAAAGGTTTAAATACACATATAAATCTAAAATTACTCAATTTTTTTTTACTGTTCTCAATAGAGGTGTTCCATGAAAGAATTTTCCAATCAATATAAATTTAGGTTTGGATATGAATATCTTTTTTATTTTGAGTAGAGAACTTGTTCGCAATGCAATTCCTTTATTATGTATAAGTAGAGTAGGTATATTAGTTTTTTTGGGTTTGAATTTGAAACTTCAGCGTAAAATCTATTATTTGATAAAGAATGAATCTTTTGTAGTGACGAATTAATGGATAAATTAAGATTGATCGATGTATGGAAAAACTAAAGAGGTATCCTTGCAATTTGGTTCGTGCTTTTTTTTACTTGTAAAAGGAAAATCTGAATTACATTTTAATAAATGAGAGAATCTGTTTCCATCTATATTAAGATCGTATCTTGATTGTTTCAAATCACATCTAAGGTTGCAAGATTTGAAGAGAGTCACTGGTTCTTGAAACATAAAATGTAGAAGAAGATAAGTATAGAAGCTTAAAGAGAATCCCCTCGGAAGAAGAAACAATGACTAGGAACTCAAGTTACTAAAAATATATTTTCCCTAAACTTTGTACCTTGTATAGGTTACTAGACTTATTAGACTTGTTTAGCTTCTTAATCAAGCATGGTGTCAATTTTTGAACATATTCAAGTAGCAAACAAATAAATTAAATATTTTTTTTGCAGCTTCGAACTATCATAAAGAAATCCATAACTAAATTTTCTCAATACATAATTCAAATTTCTTAGTGATAATAAATTTTGTAGTGCGTACATCTTCAATATATAATTTAGTTTGAAATTAATTTAAAATATGCTAATGCAAGACTGTGTTTATCACGTTTTACAAATGTTAAAAAGATTCAACTTTCTCATTTTTTTTAATATAATACAATTTTAATTAAAAAATAAACTAATTAATCTTTGCAATGAGGCAATGAGGTATCTAATTTTATTTTTAATTAAAACATAAGTAAATTTAAAACATATATAAAATATGCAAAATCGGACTTCGGTACATTAAAACTTCAAAGTTTTTCAAAAAATTAAATTTTAATGTAATATATTTTTCATTAGAAACTAGTTTCATAGAAATTCAAGGACATGGTATCCATATATATATATATATGTTTTCAACTAGTGCATAAGTCAATTCAAATTTGATCTAAAAAATTTAGACTTAGTGTGCGATAGTATGACTAGTTGAAAAGTTAAATTTCAATACAATAATTCCTTTAGCTCGAAAATAGACTCGTCTATTTTCAAAAATTAAATACAATATTAATATTTTAATGATCTATATTGATATATTTTTTAATTTAAATTTTATATAACTATCGGTTTTTTACAATTCAAAGATCATTACGAAAAAATTCATAACTTTTCAAAAATATTAAAATTTAATATAATTTATTTTTTCATTAGAAATTAGAGTGTTAAATAGTTTAAGTTTTAACATGTGGGATGTGACATGTTTTTAGCTCATGTTCAAAGCAATAAATAATGTAATTTTTAACCAATGTGGGTTGTCTCCACAATTTGTTTCTTAATCTAAATGAATCCAAAATATATTGATGCAATATGATTATTTTTTCCTAGCTTTGTTTAAAAATTATTTTTAATATTATATTTTTCAAATTTAAAATTGATGTTTTAAATATTTGTTAAATATGATATTAATTTTTAGACACTCTCAATTATTGCATAATAAAAGTTTAAAATCATCTAAAATTTTAAAATATGTGAATAAAATTAATTTAAATAGTTTGAATAATATGAATAAAAAATATTTTTTATAATATACTTTTTCCATAAAAAATAAGAACAACCATCAATTTAATTATTAAAAATATTTGGCAAACAAATAAACGTGGACAACATTTGCATTTGAATAATTATTAAAAACATTTTGCATTTCCATAATAAGAACAAACGTTTTTCAAATCTAATAATGTAATGAGTGGACAACATTTGCGCGTAACAAGAAATTTAAAACTAACTTTCCAATATATCTGTGAATAATTAAGCGATTTTATGTTTTAAGAGACGCTCTTATATATAACTATATTTAAGGATTTTATATAAAAAAGAAAAAGAAAATGGAAGTTGGTCAGCACCTTTCAATGATATATAATAATTTGAATTATAAGTAAACATAACAAATTATAGTATTTTAATCCTGTGCCCTAAAGATCTTAGTGAAATAAAAAAAAAATTAATCTTGGACTTGTGTACATAATTATACATCTATATTTATTTTTTATTAAATGATCTCGAGACATAAAAAAACACAACAACAGAACCAAAACCAATATAGATATAAAAACAAACCCAACAAAATGAAATCTTAGTCAAATCAAAGTCATCAAAGAAACCATAGACACAAACAAACCCAACTAAATGAAATCTTAGTAAAATCAAAGTCATCAAAGAAACCAACAAACACTGCAATAAAAAACAAATACAACAAAATGAAATCTTTATCAACTTATAATAAACTTGTATTAAGCCTTATAGAGGGACAGATCGGCTCACCAATCTCTACTATCATTTTCTCCGGACTGGAGGGATAGATAAAGCCCCCAAGCTTTAGCATCATTGTCATCATGGTTCATCACATTTGCTTCTGGTGTTTTCTTACCTTGACTGGTCGATGTCACAGCGGAACCGTCCTCTTCTAATGTTTTCTTTCCTTGAAGGGTGGATGTCACAGCGGATGATGCTCGGACTTCTAAAATTCTAGCTACAGTATCAATATCATATCCATATTGATTAGGTGGCTTAGCGCTCATAGACGAACTCCCAAGCTCAAAAGCGAAAGAGGATGACCCGGTAAAGGGTCCACCATACGAATATAGAGAATTCTGATAACCAGAAACAAAGGGTACATGATAGCGAAATAGAGAAGTGTGATAACCAGAACCAAAGGGTCCACGGTACCGAAATAGAGAAGTCTGATAACCACAACCATTCTTATAACGTAATAGACCCATTTTTGGGTGAAGTAATGCAAGCCTATGTTGTGTTCTATGTCGATTCTGGTGTCCGCCCAGAGCCTGATATGTCAGGAAACTTCTGTCACAATAACGGCAAAAGAATCGTTTTGGTAAAGAAGAAATTCCATCATGACAAATGTTAGTTGAAGAAGACATGGTAGATGAACTTGAAATTGAAAAAAGAAAAAAATGTTTTCAGCTCTGGACAAGCTATGATTGCTTATTTACCATTATATATGCAACCCAATATGATGTTATATATATATATATACATGAAGTTACTCTGATCAACTTTATATTAATAATGAAGCTTTATCTAGTTTATACATTTGACTATATAAGCCAATTTTTGTATTTGCTAAAAAGTAGACATGAATTATATTTTATATGTTTAAGAGTCATAGTATAATATTTAAGTTTAAAAAACCCATGAGAGCTAAAATATCGAGATCACATTTAAAAGGTATCTGATTGTTTGTATACTTTTAAAATTCGATGAGCTTTTGGTTGAGTTAATTTATAAACGGACTAAAACATAATAAAAATAGTTGGTATGATATTCTTATATTTAACTTAATAATGTAGTCAACTATCATAACCATTGCACACCGAGGTCAAATATAATAAGGTTTGTTATTATTTTATTCTAGATACATACTTTTTATATTTTGTAATTCTAAACCTTTTCATTTCAAAGAATTGTAGGTATTGTGAAATTTGCATAATTTTATCCTAACCTATTAAGGTCGGAGTATTTATTATTACAATTTAAAATAGTCCGTTTTTATAAGATTGGCTCTGCATCGGCCAATAGTACTAGTTAATAGTATAACATATTATTTGATGACTATAACAGATGTAATATTTTTTTCAATCGCGCTAGTATCAGTGTAATAATTTTGGTGTTGCACAGCTTCGTCTTACACTGTCAGTGATGAAAAGAATGGGTTATTCAAAATTTGTGTATAATTTTTTAATTAATTAATTTATATTTATAGCATTTGGAGTTTGTTATAAGAGGCAGTTACAACCGATAATATTGATATATTGTTTTTTTGGTATAAAAAGCGCTTTAATTAATAATAAAAAATTGTACATGGGTTACAGGAGGCGAGTGCCTCGTTACAGTGGAGTAGGCCGACATGAATTGAAAAAGCTAGATATAGATATAATAAGTTACAATAGCATTGTAAGTAGAGGAAAAGAATGTTGAAATAACTAAGTTATCCAGTGAACGTGGCTTTGGTTCCTTTGAAGCGGTATCTGAGGTCAGATAGCACGTGGTGTGCTATGCTGGTGAAGGGGGATTGCTTGTTGTTGTAGATTCTATCATTCCTTTCCCTCCAGATGTAATATACGGTGGCACAGAAGGTTGTTTTCCAATGAGCCTTTCGGTTGTCGTTCGAGTCGTTCCATGTGCTCGCTTGCTCCATCCATTGGGGCCAAGAGGAAGGAGGGGTAGGAAACAATAACTTTTGGGCAAGAGATTCTCATATTGCGGAAGAGAAATGGCACTGGGTTAGGAGGTGCTCGAGGTTTTCAGACGATGTTTCGCATAAGACACAGGTCGGGGTGGAGTCAAGACCCCAAGAAATGAGTTTGTCTCTGGTAGTGAGTTTGTTTTGGATAGCGAGCCAGGTGATTAAGGAGTGTCTGGGGATAGAATATTCGTGCCAGACAAGCGAAGACCAGGCGACTTTATTCCTGGTGGGCTTAAGGGTCTTGTAAGTGCTGCTGATAGAGAAGTTATGATGCGATTTATTGGGGAGCCAAATGAATGAGTCCGTGGAGGATGTGGCGGGGGGGGGGGGGGGGGGAGGTTTTGGAGGGCAGATGTTATTTTTGAGAGGAAAGGGTGAAGGTTTCGGTTGGGGGCTCTTGCTTGAGGGGGCCACGTCCAACGGCCATTGAAGATAAGATCTTTCACCATTTTTAAATTCCGAAGTCGAGAGAGGTTTTGGATGGAAGGGCCGTAGCGGTTGATCAGGGAGGTAGGGAAGAGCCAGGGGTCATGCCAAATAGAAGTGTCCGCTCCATTGCCAATAGTGACTTTGTAAAGATTTGCTGCTACATTCCGGAGGTTGAGGATTTTCCTCCAGCTCCAGCTATCATTTGGAGGAGTAGGAATGGTCCAGAAGCAGTTGTTTTTTATTTTTTCCAGTAGTATCCATTGGGTCCAAAGGGAGCTCTTGTTTTTTGTGAGGATGGACCAGATGGGCTTTAGGGCAGCCGCCTGATTCCAGGTTTTTAGGTCTGGGATCCCAAGGCTGCCCTCCTCTTTGGACACGACTACTCTTTCCCAAGCGATCTTTGATCCTGAGATCTTCATTTCAGAGCCAGACCAGAGGAATCTGCGCAATAGCTGGGAAAGCTCTTTGAGGACTCTGACTGGGAGAATGAAAATTGAGGACCAATAGACTTGGGTAGCGAAGAGGACAGAGTTGATGAGTTGAAGACTTCCGGCGTACGATAGCTGCTTGGTGGTCCAAGAGTTGATTCGGTTTGTGATTTTGAGGAAAAGGGGTCTGTAGTCATTGTAAGTTAGGCGAGAGGTGATGAGGGGAACTCCAAGGTAACGGACTGGGAGGGATCCTTCGATAAAGTTGAGGAGGGAGAGGATTTCCTGTTTGGTGCCGGGGGATGTTCCAGAGAAGAATATGTGGCTTTTGGAGGGATTTAGCAGGAGGCCTGATAAGGTCGCAAATTACTGCAGACCTTCGAGTATGAGTTTGATGGAAGGGAGATTGGCCCTGCAAAGGATCAGGAGGTCGTCTGCAAAGCACAGGTTGATAATTCGAAGTTTTTGACATTTCCAATGGAATCCAAATGATGGATGCCTTCTTTTTTCCTGAAGGATGCTGGAGAGTACCTGCATTACAATAACAAAGATATACGGGGAAAGAAGGTCTCCTTACCTGAGACCTTTAGCACCCGGGAACAAGTTCGTTGGCTTACTATTAATACTAACGGAATAAGAGGGGGTGGTGATGCATTGGATAATCCAATTAATCATGACAATGGGGAAGTTCATGGCAAGTAAGATGTCAAGAACCAGTTCCCATCTGACATTATCAAAGATTTTTTAAGGTCTATTTTGAGGGCACATCTAGGGCCTTTTCGGTTAGAATGGTAACCATGCAGGAGATTTTGGGAGAGAAGGATGTTGTCCACTATTGATCTACCCGGGATGAAGGCAGATTGGGAGGGGTCAATAAGGGAGGGGAGGGTTGGCTTGATACGGTTGGCAATGATCTTAGAGATTATTTTGTAAATAACATTGCAACAGGTTATGGGTCTGAAGTCAGACGGGTGGGCGGGGGTATCTATTTTGGGGATGAGGGCGATTAGAGTTTTGTTCCAGTTGGGGTCCATTTTCCCCTTGGTGAAGAAAGTCTTAACACCCGCACAGACGTCAGGGCCTACTGTTGTCCAGCAGGACTTGAAGAAGTCTGCGCTGAAACGATCAGGGCCCGGCGCCTTGTCACTGTTAATCGCAAAAAGGGCTTGCTTAATTTCCTCATTGGAGATGGGCTTAATCATGTCCGCGATTTGATTTTGAGGGACTGAGGATTTGATAAGGTTTCTGATTCGGTCGGGACCATGGTAGTCTTTCGTGCTAGGGGAACCGAGTTGGTTAAGGAAGAAGTTGTTGAAGGTGGAGGATATGATGCGAGGATTAGAGCTTAAAGAGCCATCCTCCGTCTGGATTGAGAGAATCTTGTTCCTGGCTCTGTGGGCTCGGATGCTGTTATGAAAGAACTTAGAGTTCTTATCCCCTAGCTTAAGCCGGGTTTCTCTGGATTTCTGCTTAAGGAAGGATTCCTCAGCTCGACTAAAGAAAATGTAGGAATTGGAGGCCGATTTTTCAAGGGAGATGAAAATACGGTTAGAGGGGGAGTTAAGGAGGTTCTCCTGGGCTTGGGCAAGGGAGACCCTAGCCTTCTCTACACGGTCACTTATATCACTAAAGGCACATTTGTTAAGGGAGATTAGGGAGGGGACAAGTCTAGTGAGTTTGGAGGCTAAATTTTGCATAGGGCTCTGATGAGTAGGGATATTCCAATTGTTGAGGACCAAATCCTGGAATCTCGGGTGGAGTTTCCACATATTGAAATATTTGAAAGGGCTAGGGGAGGTCACGTAAGGAGTAGAGAGGTGGATAATGATCGGGGTGTGGTCTGAGGTGAGCGGGAGGTCATAGTGGGCAAAAGAGTTTGGGAAAGAATCATCCCAATCGGCGTTTCTAAGCGCGTGATAAATTCTAGAGGATATAGGGTTATTCTCTTGTCTGTTGAACCAAAAGAACTGGAAGCCCGAAGAGCGGAGATCGTCCAGATTACAAGAACGGCAACAGTCATTGAAAGCTTCAATAGAACTGTTCCAGCGAGGGTCTTGGCTGGTTCTCTCTTGGGGATTTCTAATGGCATTGAACTCCCCAAGAACAACCCAAGGGGAGTTGGCGGTACTATAAGCTATGGACCGGAGCTTGCTCCAAAGAGGGAGACGGCCCAGGTGGTCATTAAAGCCATAGATAGCAGTGAGATTGAAGCAAGTGTTTTTGGCAGTCCAAACTAGAGTGCAGTGGATGGACTGGGCGGTTATATCTAAGATGGATAATTTATAAACGCTAGGGTTCCAAGCGATCCAAATTCTACCTAAATGATGGAAGTCATGGTTTGTGTGGAAGTGCCAGAAAGGCAACATGGTCCGCATAATGGACGCGGAGTTAGAGGCTTTGGCCTTTGTCTCCAAAAGGCAAATGACATTTATACTATTTGAAAAAACTAGATAACGGACGTCTTTTTGACGCACAGGGTCATTTAACCCTCTAACATTCCAACAAGCGATTCTCATTCAAGGAAATAAAAGGAACATAAAGGAAAGTTAATACATCTTGGGGATTTCCCCGTACATGCTTGTGAAAGCAGCATTACCGGCTGCTTTTGGTCTTGGAGAGGTGATCTCGGTTGAGGATGGGTCTCCGTCTTCATGTCCTATCTGGGCGGCTGCTGGGGTGTTGCTAGCAATGATGAAGCTTTTGGTCCAGCTATTCTGAACGGTCATTTGTCTAAGGGTGTCCGGAGTGAGAGCTTCACTGTTGCTTGAGTCCGAGAGGGTGATATGTGGTGGGTTAGTCATTGGTTCTTTTTCGGGGCGGTGGGCAGGAAGGGCAGTGGAGGAGGATGGGTCCGCTGCTAGGTGACAGGCTGCGGCAGCGTGTCCAAAGGAATAGCATCGGTTGCAGATGGTGGGAAGGCCTTGAATTTCAACTTGGATGACATGGTCTTTGCCGAGGCAACGAATGGTGATAGAGGAAGGAAATTCTGAGGTAGCATGCATTATGATACAGATTCGGGCATAATTCAGTCTTGTTCAGTCAGCAGTCTGGCTGTCTACGTAAATGGAAGTTCCCAGAAAGCTCCCCAGAATGCCTAGCCCTTTTTCCGACCAAAGCTCGTGGGGCATTCCGTGGAATTTGACCCAGAGAGGGATAGTTTTTAAGGCCTCTCTAGTCAACGTTTCCATTGGTTCCCATCGCTTTAAAAAGACTGGGTGGCTGCTGAAAAACCATGGGGCTTTTTCAAGTACCTCCGTAGCGTTGTCGGCAGTGGAAAACTTAAAGTAATAGTGGCCGGATGGTGTCGGTTTGCATTCTTGGAGACCATAGGTACTCCATACTTGGTTAGCAAGGGTTTGGACGTGGGAGACGGCTCTTTTCTTTGATGAAAAGTAGCCCGAAAGGCATTTTACCCATTCTTCTTTGTCCCTTGTTAAAGCGCCGACAGGGAAGACTAAGGTACCGTTTTCTACATGGATATCTTCGGTTTTTTGGATTTTCATTGCGGATCGGGGATCAGGTTGAACAACTATGTGGGCCCAAGATCTTGTTGATGTTCCAGGATGGTGAATGTTTATCATAGAGGCTGATTCTGCGGCGAGGTGCGGGGGGATGGTGCTGTTGCTTCCTCGAACGTGGCGGAAGGCACTATTGTTTTTCCAAGGGCCGGAAAGGTCAGAGCGGATTCCTAGGGGGCGGTGGGCCTTCGAGGGTCTAGAGAAGGCATGACCCTTGCTGTTGCAGCCAGGGAAGGATTCCAGAAACGAGGTCGGGGTCGGGATTGGGTTTAGCTTAGGTGTTTGGGTTGAAGGAGGGGCATAGGTGTGTATGATGGTGGAAGGCTGGTTTTGGTTATAGGGGAGTGAGGATTTGCTGGCTTGGGTAGCTTGTTGAAGGGTAAGGACCGCTGTTGAGAGAACACTAGTTTGAGGGGGAGGGGGGTTTTAGGGTGGAGGGTTGAAGGGAGGGCGTTATTGAACAGGTATCGGTTGGTCAATGAGGTGGTTTCTACTAGTGAAGGAGGGGGAGCTAGGGTTAGGAAATTAGCCAGAGAGGAGGCATGCAGGTCACTAGGGTTTTGGCATGCATGCATGGAGAAGTCTGCTGCATGCATGCATGAAGCAAGAGAGGAAGGGTTGGATAGGGAAGATGTAGCCGAAGTGCTGGAGGGAGGAGAAGGTTGCATCGAAGTCGAGGAGGTTTGAAGAGTGGTGGGGGGCGGATTCGAGGGTGCGGTAGAGAGCGACTGGAGCAGCCCCGGGATAGGAGCTTTCTCACTGCCATGGAGGCTGAGCTTGGAGTGAGATTCGGGTGAGACGATAAATGGACGGGGAGGATCTTCTAAAGCAGTAATGGCTTTGAGAAGACGCTCATTACTATCAAAGATAACGCGTAACTGAAGGTCGCTCGACGGAGACGGCGAAAGACCGATTTCGGAAGGGTCTTCCTCATCGGAGGTTTCTAAGGTTGTGACTTTGGTTCCCGGGGGGAGAGAGACAGCGGGGAGGCTTCTCGATCTTTCCTTTCAGAATCATTGGGCAGCTCGGTCGGAGGTTTACGGTTAGGGGAGATCGGAGGTGGGGATCCATGGACCGATAGAGGCAGTCCGTGCATGCCAGAGGATTTCGGTGGGGAAGTAGAGGATGGTGACGAGGATCTGGTCTCCAAAAAAAGAGAGGTGCTCGAATTGGACGGTCTCGGAGTTGAGGAGGATTGGGGAGGGGATGCTTTTTCGTTGAATTTTGGAGTGATTTTCCGGTTAGGGCATCTGGAGGAGGAGCTTCGCCGTGTTTCCACCATTTTTGTAGTCGCAGTAAAGAAGGAGGGAAGGCAGTGGGACTGAGGATGAGAGAGGGTTTGGGGGTAGTGAGAGTGGGAGGGAGAGGCAGTAGGATGGTGGACAGTGAAGAGATAGGAAGAGAGAGATTTTGTTTTGGGTTGCACTCGAGAATGTAATTGTCAGGAGAGAAAGGTTTCTGGTTATAAGGGAGCGGGGATTGAGGATGGTAGGGGAAAGGTTAGGGGAGGCAGACGGGTCGTGGTAGGAGATAACTTGCACGGTTAAAGAAGTTATTAATGAGGAGAGAGAAGAGGAGTGGGGGAGAGAGATATGAGCCATTAATGCGGCTTTGCATGCACAGCGCTTTTGATTGGGCAGAAGAGGAGTGAATTCTGGCCAACAAAAGGAATAATGAGTTTGATCAGTAGGGGAGGGACCGGTTGATCCATGAAGCCTGCTTCGAGGTGAGGTAGGGTTTGGGAGAGTAGGTTGTCTCGGTGTGGACGCCATGAATGGCTCAGCTCACTTGATTTGCGGGAGGAAGGTAAACATGCAAAATGGATTTGCCTTCAATGTGTCGGTCTTGGAAAACGAAAGAGTGCCTGGAGAACTAAATGCCCTTAGGAGGAGCAGAGCATTAAATTCAAGTTGAGATTCAAGGAGGCTTGGGGGAGTCGGCATTAATGGAGTTGCCTTTTACTTTATGGGAGAGTCTTTAAACTCCATTAATAAAGAGAGGGGAAGAGTGGGTTGAGCTTTTAGAGCTCCACAACCCATATTTTTGCTGGGGAGGGAGAGATTCTCCCCATTAACAAGCCATGAAGCTTGTGATGGGGGATAAACCAACCCGGAAATGAAGATCAGGCTGGAAATCTAGGCAGAAATTTGAATGCTAGAGATGGTTTCTACAGAGAGTTTCTCTCACTAGAAACTAGTCGTTTTGTATGTTGATATATTGTTACGTGTAATAAGTTTTGTTTAATCAGAGTGATACCTTTAGTTGTTTGCGCTGAGATAATACTTGGGCCTGATTTGATTCTGGCCATGTCTTAAGACAGACAACCACACAAATTATCCTTGAGCTTTTGGTCGAAATCCTACTCTTAGCTTCACTAATCCTACATCCTGCTACTCCCACACCATGACATTTTTCAAGTAAACTCGACACTTCTTTTATGTATCTTCACTTTCCCGTCAAATGAAACGGAGGTTTACCGAGACCGAGTTTGTCATGGAGGAAGACAAGACGAGTATGTGACAGAGGCTTAGTGAACACATCGACGATCTGGTCGTGGTAGGGGACTGGCATAGTGTATGTCCAATAAACGTTGGACAACTTGATCTCTCACAAAATGAAGGTCCAACTCCACATGTTTAGTTCGAGAATGAAATATTAGATTGGAAGTCAGTGAGCTTACCCTAAGGTTATCGCACCAGACAATTGGAAACGATAAAGAGAAAAGCCAATTTCTTGAAGAACAGATCGTAACCAGATTAATTTAGAGAAAAGGTTTACCAACAAACATTAGTGAGATTGGGTACTAGATCGAGAAAAACACTATATTTCTTGGAAGATCAGAAAAACCATGGTCATATAAGTAAACGTAATTTCCCCTCATCGAACGACAATCATCGAAAAAGACGGCACAATATACATTATTAAACCCGGTGAGTTATAGGTCATCACTAGGTTTGATATGGAGGTCGAGCAACGTCGTACCAAACAAGTACCTCAGAATCCCTTTAATATACTATAAACGAACATTAGTATGACATTATTAATATTAACTCATTTTATTCACAACAAAGGCAATATCTGCACGAGTATGTAAAACTATTGTAATAAACCTAACAAGATTTTGTGTTTTCTAGGATTGACGAGTCTTTCACCATCAGACTGAGAGACACACTAGGACTTACACGCATGGGGAGAGGCATGGATTAGAAATGAAAAGGCCATTTATGTCAATTAAGTTCTTAATGTAGTTAGTATGTGTTAACTACATCCTAGTCTCATCTTTGCGGACTTCAATGCCTAGGAAAAACCGTAGGCAAGCCACGAATTTTTAATCCAATTCAGAGTTTAATCTCTCACTAAAAACATAGAACAATATTCTTGGGAATTTTGAAAACCCCATAGTAATAATAAGATATATTTTAGGCTTTGTGTAATTGACAAACATGAGTAGGGTATTTGGTTGGATGGTATGTGGTTGGATGATTATTGTTTAAGTTTTACAAAGGTAGATCAATGACTGGGGAGGGTGATACTCTATTTCGTGTTGGTATAAAGTTATCTTGGATTAATTGTTGGCTTGTATGATTGTGGTTTGAAAGTTATTGTATGATGTTATTAAGTTTCCAGTCTTTGTAGGTATATATATTGGTTGTGAATGTCTGTTATGAATGGTTGATTGTTGTCTGGTTGAGTGTCTAGGTTTATTAGTATGAAGAATTAATTGTTGTGAAAAACTTGTAGGTGAGTTGTGTTGGTCATAGTCAACAGAGTGCCCATGTAGGAAGTCATTAGAAGCATTTTTCAAACTATGAGAACTATCAAAGAGAACCTTGTTATTGGGAATTATAACAAAGATAATGACAAGTATAAAATTGTATTATTCAGAGAAGAGAAGTTACATCTTTTTTAATTTAGCTGCTTATTTAGGCTTAAATCGTTACTTCGTCCCTCGACTATCATGTTTTGTGTCATTTAGTCCCTCGATAAAAAAATCATGGTTGAGGGTCCATCGACTATCAAAAATCTATAAATTCAGTCCTCGCGCGTGGTTTTTGCTGTAATGCTGCCACGTGCCACAATAGTTAAATGGTTTGCGTTCCACAGATAGTCCCTTGACTTTGAGTCAACCGTGTTTGTTGGCCAAAATGCTTAAATGCTTGTTTTACCCTTCACACTTGCACATGTGGCATCTATGTGGTAAAGTTTTCTGATGTGGATGAATAGATGATAGATTAAGTAGATGAACCTCGGTTCGAAACCCATGTCGAGTCTAGGTAGGACTGATAGATACCCACCGCCTTTGATGAGGTTCTTGTACAACACAGTGAAGAATCGAAATCCATAAAATTAAGTCCAGTACTTATTCGATTATCCCATTATCGATTCGAATTTTAAAGAATTTGGTTTATTTAAAAAAAATCTTTTAAGAGCTGTAAGAGAGAATCTCAAAATGACTCCGGTAGAAGAAGCGAATTTGGTGGCGTTCTTTTCACAGAACTCACTAAAACCCTAAGAATGGCGGCGATTACTAGGCTCAATCAATCAGTGATAACAAACAGGAACAATTTCATTAATTCGAAAGACGATAGATCGATTCACAATCCACCTCTTACTGTTTCATTCGCCGGAAAATAATCTCTCCCTCTTCTGCACAACACCAGACCCTTAGTTTCTTGGTCTCCATCTAAGTTTCAACTCTACTGCACTGGCGGCAGCGACGGAGGAAATGGAATCAGAGGAGGCGGCGGCGGAGGTGTAGGTGGAGAGAATGGAAAAGGGAAAGGGGGTAAGGATTCTGAATCGAGTGATTCATGGGGGATTCTAGGGTTATTCCTGAATGGATGGAGATCCAGAGCTGCTGCAGATCCCCAGTTTCCTTTTTGAGGTATTCATAGCAGAAATCGTAAGTGTTAGTGCTTGCATTTTAGGTGATATGGCTTCTCGTCCGAATTTCGGTCTAAACGAGCTCGATCTAGTGTTTTCAACTCTAGTAGTAGGTTCGATTTTGAATTTCACTCTCATGTACTTACTAGCACCCACATTATCTCTATCATCGTCAAATCTCCCTTCGATTTTCGCAAATTGCCCGTCAAGCCACATGTTTGAACCAGGTTCCTTTACTTTACTGAACAGGGTCGGCACCTTCATATACAAATGATCTGTTTTCGCAGTTGTAGGTGTTCAAAAGCTCGGTTGTTGTGCTTAGGGGTTTGAATGATCTATTGGGTGGTGTTTCTTTTGTTGTTCTGGCGAGGCTTACTGGCTCACAAGCAAAGAAGGAGTTGATCCTAGAAGAGGATGATGTCTTTCACAGTAATGAGTCGACTTCCAAGTAATGTAATCTCTTAATTCTTGTATTAGTATTATTTATTTGGTATAAGAATTTGATGTTTGAGTTCCAAAAAAAAGAACTAAAATTTAATCCACATGGCCATTCCAACAATTTAAATCGTCCACATAAGCACAAAATGCCACGTAGGAAAAAGAAAATTTTAGAGAATCAATTAAGTCAAAGGGTAAAATAGGAATCAAAGTCAGGGACTATATGTGGAACGCAAACCATTTAACTATAATAACACGTGGCAGCATTACAGCAAAAACCACGCGGGGGGACTGAATTTATAGATTTTTGATAGTCGAAGGACCCTCAACCGTGATTTTTTGTCGAGAGACTAAATGACACAAAACGTGATAGTCGAGGGACAAAGCAGCGGTTTAAGCCGCTTATTTATACTATTAGTCGTTTCAACTCGTTACTTAATACATCATTCCATTAACTTCGTACATAAATTAACATTTATGATATGATGTCTAGTTTCATAACCATTAATTTAGTTTGTATGCGCTTAGTGGGTTAACTAGATATTTAATATCATTTCTATGAAATTTCCTTAGTCTTTTAGTTTGATAATTGACCTCGGTCGGTTTTACGGGACTCGTCTGCTGGCTCTTTTAAGCCTTTACTCATTTCCTCGGTTATGACCTTTGATAAAATCTATTTTGTTCAAAAAATTCTTAGGCATTTATCCTTAAAGTTTACTCTCATTTGCTCTGCTCGCTGATACCAACCCCTGCTCGTCCTGCTCGGCTAAGAGTCTACCTGGCCCAGTTTCACTTTCTTGTTGTTGTCTCTAGCGCTACCCTCGTTTAATGACCATCGACTACATTGCTAATCCATTAATCCTCCTTGGTTAGGCCTTATTGAGACTATACGTTTCATTTTCCTCGTGCATAACCTTAAACTACTTGTTTATTTATAATATAGACAATTTTGTTCGGTATCGTTGGCATTTTCTTGCTATTTTCATCTCGTCGGTTATTATTTTATCTACTATTTGATGTAAACCTCCTCATTATTACATCCCATTAGTTCATGGATTATATGGTGAAAACATAAAATTGATGAAGTAAACAACTTCACAAATGTTTGGAATGTGATCACGTATTGCATACGATGATAGAGTTGTTAAATATTCAACTGTGGCATACCATAGGCCTGTTATTGAGCGGCGCGGGAATAATGGAAGATTTGATACCAAAATCATTATCGTGGAAATGGCACTTGGGTTCTGGAGAAAACGTGATAGTCTGTATTTATTGGTCATAACTGCAGTCACATCACGCATGTAGTAGAGATCTGATTGTAATTTCGATGACCTTCTAAATTTTATGAAACGTTATAATGTTTAGTTGAAAATCACTTTACCTTTGCAAAAGAAAAATATAAATTTTACAGGAAACAATACCTATCACTGCTAGCGTCACTCATCGTCTCCAATCGAAAAAACTATATAAATACACCCAAATTTGTAGTTAATCCTATAATTGACACTGGCATAGTATAAACTTCTTGTCTTGGTCGTAAGTGTTGAACCCATCTTTCTTACACTTTGGGAAATAAAAAACCCCAATTTCCGGTAGTGGTGATGGATCGTGGGTTATACCCACGATTTACTTGCTCTTATACATCATGTTGGCTCACTAGAGTCATTCTAGTAGTCGTGATGATTCTAAAAAAAATTGTTAAGAAGAAGGGGAAATTGGTGAAGGCAGTATAGTCAAAATATGAAGATCTAACATAGCCTTTAATGAAATCCAAGATAAATTCCTCTCCTCTCTCCTATCTCAGTACATGCTATCTATAACATTCTAGTCTGTTTTTTTCCTCCTTATTGATGGAGGCTTATTAATCTCGCCTGAGTTGGAAGGATGTGACGTTTGAGGTGAACGTGAAGGTGAAGTATGTGGTGATTGGTTTATACTTACTCACTGTTTATGGCATCTCAAATCTATTACAATCTCTTGAGAATAACTCTGGTCGGTCGAGCGTCCATTTTGTATTGGTCTCACCAGTGTTGGTCCTTGCTTTCTTGGTATGGATTTTTCTATCTCTCATTCTTTATGTACAAATAACGCAAGCTTTGATTTCGGGATTCATTGGAAAGGTTGCTGATAGTCCCGACGTCCGCATTTGGAGAAGCTTTATCCATTCTATCAAGGCACTCATCATCATCGAAGGTGATTGCGATACGGGTTTGTATCCAACTTTTCTTTTTATGGTATCTAGGTGTCGCATGTACCGTTACTACCTATGTGAACATGAGAATTGCCAAAATCGGTGGTCTCCATGGTACATCGTTTTTCCACGTTATCTATTTTTGGGCTTACTAGTCCAGTCTAATTAATTACTCATTCTTTAGTTTTTTTAGTTAGTGTGGTTTGTGAAACAAAGACGTGATCTCCACCCATTTATAGTTTAAGAAGTATTACCATGCCTCAAAAGGGGTAGTCGAGTTGGTGCAATTGATGAGCTCATGTCCAAAACGTCTTGCGTTCGACCTCCTCTACAAACGCTTTCTTGGTTTGAGCCTGTCACCTTCTATGGTTTACCTTCTGCCGTTGGTTTTCAGGGTATTGCATCAGACTGAGGGTTTATCTCGTGCGCACTCTTTGAGTAGCGGTTGCGGATTCCCTCAAGAAAAAAGTAGTTAACCATACTTCGCATGGTCATGTGGGTTTTACCCATAATTTCATATTCTTAAATTATATATTACGGTTTCTATTAATATATTTGTTTTCTTTTTAATTAATGTTAAGTTAATTAATAAGCTATTTGGTGGTTCCGTTACAAAATATAATATTATAGATTTTTATATTGTTTTTTTTTTGGATTCTAAGAATGGTATTTTGGAATGCTTGCAAACAACTAGAAGAAATTACTTTTACTAATGGAATTCTGAATCTTTATACTCTCAATTCTCATGTTCCCTTATTTTTTACGACAATTTATGTTTATGCTCCTAAGTGTGATTCTCTGTGGACCGATCTGGAGGCAATTTTTGCATCATATTGTAATTATCCTTGGGTTGCACTTGGGAATTTCAACGCTATTCCTCTGATATCTCATCCGACTTCGAATTTAGTCATCGTTTAGATTCTCTTGAAGAGGTCAATGAGGTTGACAGCGGTGAGGAGGTGGATTCACCTCTGAAAATGCTCTGCCATTCTGGAGACTTGGCTAATGTTATTTTAGATTTGTTCTCCCCCAGGATCATCACCTGTCTCACTGTAATTTTTTCATTACGATTATTGCTTCTTGAAATCTGAGGGGTCTTAATAACCCTATAAGAAAAAATTAGGTTACTAATTTTATAATGAGTATAATATCTCCATTTTTATTTTAGTAGAAACCTCCAAAATTATAAGGTTGACTCCATCATCAGAACTATGGCCCCCTTTTTAGCATTTCATTACTAATTACTTTTCTCACCCTCTCGTTAGAATTCGATTATCTGGAACCCTATTGCCATTACAGTCACTAGATTGTCCCAATTTCCTAAGTTCATTAAGTGTATAACAAAATTCCACAATTATCCTCGCTCGAATGATTTAATTTTTTTAGCCGCCCAAGACAAGGGTATTCGTTGGGTCTCCCTCGGGGACTTTAATACTATCCGTAAGCCGGATTAGCGTCTGGAATTCCCAACATATTGGTCCACTACAATTGATGACTTCAATAATTATTGTTATCATTATGAGATCAGTGATCTTCGTTTCCACTAGTTCCCCTTCCACCTGGATAAACAAACAACCCTCTCACACCATCTTTTCCAAAATTGATCACGTCATAGTCAACCCGGACTAGGACGACCAATTTCCGACGTCCTTCGCTCACTTTGGATTCCGCCGCTCTTCTGATCATACAATTATCACCCTAAATCTCCCCCTTCAAAACAAGAAGAAACCATTCAAATTATTTAATATGTGGCAATCTTATCCTCTTTTTAAAACTTTTATTGGTAAAAGTTGGAAACTTCCTAAAAACTTTAACAGCAGGAATCATGTTTCCATGAAGCTTAACTGGATTCAACTTGAGCTTGTTTCTCTCAACCGTAAGGGATACAGTTATTTTAATTCTAGGGTTTCTAAAGCGCAATATACCCTTTTCGGAGCCCAAACCAAACTCGCTCAAGATCCTCTCAACCCTGACCTCATCTGCAAGGAGATTGAGGCTTCCGAGTTTTACAATTTTTTTAGTCGAGCTGAAGAATCCTCTCTCAAGCAAAAATCCAGAGAAAATTGGATCAAATTTGGAGATATGAATACCAAATTATTTTATAATAGTATTAAAACCCGTTTTTTCATAACAATATTATCTCAATCAATAACGGCCAATGAGTTACGGTCTCCACCCGAGCTAGAGTTTCTAAGGTCACTGTGAATTATTTCAAGATATTTATTGGTACCAAGCATCCTCCTGGCTACCCTGGTTTGGAGATAATCTCTCTTTTCATCTCACCTAAGGTCAAAGACCCGGATAAGGACTTAATGAGTCGTGAAGTTACTTTCGAGGAGATCAAATCCGCTTTATTTTGTATTGCTATCAATAAATTTGTTGAACCCGAAAGGTTTACCTTTAGCTTTTCAAGGCCACTTAGAACATTTTCGGTTCTAATATTTGTTATGGGGTCCTTGAATTCTTCCATTATTGATCCCTCATGGAATTCCACTTCCATTTATCTCATCTTTAAAAAAGATTCCACTTTTGTGGCTGCTGATTTTAGACCTATCACCCTTTACAATGTGGTTTACAATATCATTTCAAATTTTTTAAATAGAATTAAATATTCTCTCCTTTTCTTGATTGACTCCTCCTTACCCGTTTTTGTAGAATGTAGGAATATATATGATAACATTCTTATTTCCCAAGAGATTTGGAGGGGCCATCATTCTAATAGCGGTTGTATAAAGGTTGCTCTTCCGATTGATCTTATGAAAGCCTTTGATAAAGACTGGTTACATCATATCTTGGATATTCTTGTCACAATGCATTTCTCTCATAAGATGAATAATTGGATCATCGAATGAATTCCCTTAATAAGGTGATCAATTGGATCATCAAATGCATTTCTTTTCTCATCTATAACATTATCATTAATGGGGACCCTCATGGAAACTTCAATCGTAGAAAAGGTATTAGACAAGGCGACCCGCTCTATCCCTTCCTTTGTGTCCTTGTTATGCAAGTCATCTCCAACATTCTCAAGTAGAAAAGTAATAACCCAAATTTTTGGTTCCATTGGAAATCTCATAAGCTTAAAATCACTAATTTTTTATACGCGGATGATCTCATATTTTTTTTATCATGATGATGTAAATTCTCTCATCATCATTACAAAAGATGTCCTCAAATACTGTTACTTCATTTACGACCTTAAAGTCAATACCTCTAAAATTCAAATCTTCTTTTCTGGCATCGATTGCTCCCTCTTCACCAAGTTTCTCCCCATCCTGAACTTTGGTGAACGTTCCCTCCCTATCAAATACCTAGGATTCCCCATTCTCACTGGTTGTCTATCCCATACGGAGTGTCGGCATGTCCTTCAGAAAACTACTTCGAGTAGTGATTTTTGAACCTCAAAACACCTCTTTTATACTGGTAGACTTCAGCTCATATAGTTCGTCTTGTTTGCTGGTCAAGTCTATTGGTCTTCGATCTTCATCCTTAAATCTAGGATTCTTAAAGATTTGTCCTAACATCTTCGCCGTTTCCTCTGGCCTGGTTATGCCATGAAAATTTACGGTTCCAAAGTCGTCTGGACCAATATTAACACTCCCAGAAGATAGGACGACCTTGGGTCTAAACCTTAAAACTTGGAATCAGGTGGCTATCCTTAAATATCTATGGTTTATTATTAGTAGTAATAAACAATCTGCAGTGACTAGATTAAATTAGAAAAAATAAAAAATAAAAAATGTTTAAGATCTCGATCTTGTCGCCTCCCCCTCACGGGCTTCTATAAACAATTTCCGTCATTTTCTAATTGCTAGTAACTTGTATACAATTTCTATTGGTAATGGTCAAAATACGTTTTTTTGTTATGACCCTTGGCGTCTTACTACCTCCATGGTTCAACACTATAGGACTAGCATAATCAATGATTATAGGCTTGGCAAAAACCTAAGGTTTTGGACATCATCCTCAATGGTAACTGCCCCCAACCTCAGATCGGCTACTGCTACGAACCGCTTAAATCTCCAAGAGATGAGAAACCTCATTCTTACTCTTCATTTGGCCAACAATATCTCCACCGATGTTCACTTCTAGATTGTGAAGGGTGGAAATCCCAACTTTACTATCAAGGACACGTACAACGTCCTTCGTATGCCCGCCCCTACTGTTGGGTGGGTCGGATTAGTTTGGAATAAATATAACATTCCTCGTCACTATTACATTTTAGGGCTTGCCATCCATGGAAAGCTCTCTACTCGTGACAAACTTCTAAGTTGAGAAATTAATATTTCACCAGGTTGTGTCTTATACAACTCTGAATTTAGAATTATTCTTCCATATCATTTATGATTGTAGCTTTTCTAAGAGTCTTTAGAATTTGCAAGTCCTAAGTTGGTTTTCCTAATTATCGCCTTTTGTTGAGAATCTTCGATTTGTGAGGTATCAAATTTGTCTCATTCTCGAAACCGTCATACTTGGCGCACTTGCTTTCGCGCAGTTATCTATCACGTCTGGTATAAGAGGAACTCAAAAGTCTTTGGTTCCCCTCCTGCCATTGCCTCTCTGATATCTAACCGGATTTTCTTAGATCTTCAATTTCGATTCCATGGAACCAAGATTTGTTCGCTTATGTAGTTATTTAACTAACCTACTTTTTTTTACAACGCTTGCATATCTACAAGGATTGTTTTGGAGTGCTCAATGTCACTTGCTACTTGGATCAGCTGATGTTTCGTTCCCTTGGACCTTCTGTATTGCTATTTGATGGTGATATATCCAGTTGTTTGATTACTTTCTCTATTTACTTATTTGCAGCTTGATGTTGTTTTGACGTTCTAAATAATAGATGTATCTCCTCGAAATATGTCCTAGATACTTGGATAAACCATTTTACACTAATTTAATGTTTTTATTCAACAAAAGAAAATATTAAAACACATCTAAATATAATTTTATTATTATTCTTAATAACTCTAAACTCAAAAACATACCAGGTAACATATGAAAATACATTTAAAAATAAAATAACTTAATTAACGTTATTGCCAACATTGGATTTGAGACATAACAAGTAAGGTACGAAAAACTCATTTAAAAATAATATACAGTTATTCCAAACATACAAGCAAAAATAGAAAAGACACATTTAATACGATTGTATTGATATTGTGATAACCTCATTTAAAAATAATATTAAGTTATTCCAAACATACGAGTAAAGATAGAAAATACACATTTAAAACAATTGTATTAATATTGTGAAAAACTCATTTAAAAATAATATTAAGTTATTCCTTCCCAACCCTGTGAGAAAAACCAAAACAACATTTACAATAACTACGACATTAAAACTAAATACACAAAATATATTGATACTAATTTGTTGTTTGACGGTTATTACCACCTTTATGTGAAATATTGTAAAAAATATTATACATTTTTGTGTGATACCATATTTGTCTACGTTATAAACTAGTTTCATTCAGATTTCTAAACAGCCATGGTATAAAATTTAAATGTTTTAATCAGGGCGAAATACATTCCAGATTGTAATTTGTTCATGGAATATCGGTTTTTACCCCTTCAACGGTTTTTACAAGAAGAACATGAACTTTATCAATTATATGTTTCTTTAATATGATATTTAATTTCAATAGAAATTAGATTTGTAAGTGGTCGTAGCCATATTTCAGATATGTATTTAATTATTTTTCGTTAGTATATAATTAAATTTTAGTTGATTTTAAATATGTTGATGCAAAATTGACTATTATCGGCTACTACGATTTTTACGAGAAGATTATAAATTATAATATAAATTAGAATGTTAGATATTCACATATTTATTTGGTATCACTATTTAAATATTTTCAGTCATCACACAATTCAGTTTTTAATTGATTCAGTTTTTAATTGATATAAACTCAATGGATGTAATGACAGTTCGATTGTTAAAAATATAAAGCTCAAGCCTGTTAGTTTTTTTATTTTATCTATAAATATTAGAATATGCTTTATGTAATTCTTATACTTTCTAAATAAACCGAAACTCTAGCCGCTTCTTAGCGACTTCTTCTTCTACTATATTTTCTCTCTATCTGTTTATTAACATGGTATCATAGCCTGAAGTAATTTGATTGTGGAAGCATAGCGATCCCCTTTGTTTCTGCTAGGTATTCAATTTTCGGTTCGTTGTTTGGATCTTCTTTGTGATAAGTATTTCGATTCACTGTTTGGATTTTCTTTCTGCTAGATATTTGTTTGGATATATTTTTGTTGTACTTTAGCTACTGGTTGTTCTTCTCTTTATGTTGTGCTCTTCAGTCTATGCCTTGTTCTTTTTGTTGTGCTTCGCTTACGGGTTGTTCTTCTTATCTCGACCCTTCTACCTGACGGGTGGGTGTGGTTGTTTTACTTGTTTTTTGTTAGTTTATTTTTGGTTGGTTTCAAATTTGTTCTCTTGTTTTCGATTAGATTTGTTTGGAAATTATGACATGCGTTTCGTCAGAGGAGATACAGTTTTTCAGTTTTTGGATGTGTTGTGTGCAACCACAATCAAATGTTCCGAACGAAAGGCAAACAATGTCTATTTTTTCCAAATTTCGAAGACTGTGTTTGAGACATCCAATCTTTCAATATGACCGGTTGGATTGTGATTTGGTGCTACGGCTTATGATAAATAACTGATGGACCATTCTAGTGCTTTTTCGTTGTAAAAGAGGTTTGATTTTATACATAAAATAATATTTTGATTTGATTTGGATTTGGATTTGGATTTGGATTTGATTGAGTATTGGATTTAATTTTGCTAGCCCGTTGAGATTTTGAATTTGAACTTGGTTTGATTATTATTTTGGATTTAGGGTTTGATTAAGATTTTGATTTGATTTTCCAATTTTGATTTGGTATCTCTTGATTGTTTGATTTTATTTGATTAGATCTTGTAGATCTTATTGCCAATATGATAGGAACAATGATTTTATACAATATACTAGTATCAAACTCAATTAGAAGAAATTTTGTATGTCTACATATGCATACTATTCAAGTATGTCCCCAACTTCCGCTTTAGGTACTGATTTATCACTGTGGATCTTAAATTCTAGAGTGTCTCATCATATGTTACCTACAACAATGTAAGTAGAGGTTAGTGGCTTTATTTATACCCTTCATATATTCCTATCTGATGTACTATCTTCCTATAATTTCTCTGAATCTCGTTTCAATTAGCCAATTGTGTGAATATGGTTATTAGGTCTTGTTTTCTGATTTTATTTGTGCTATACAAAATCAACACTCATAGAGTGATTGGGACAAGTCGTAAAATACGGGAACTCTATGTTTTTTGTAAAACTTGAAGTAACAGAAGTGGATGTCTATGGTATTGATAGTAAAAACCATATTCATCTGATATTGCTTCATTTTATGTTAATTTATCTTCATTTCGTTTGAATTCTTCATCATTTGGGCTTCGTATTTGGCATTCTCGTCGAGGACATGTATTTGCATTAAATTTGAAATTTTTAGTCTCTGTAGGTGCTTTAGGTCAATTAAACACTTGTCATATATCAGACTGTATTGATTGTAAACTAGCGAAATTTTCAATGTTGTCGTTTAATGATAGTGTCACTTTTTCTATTCTTATGTTTGATATTATTCATTATAATGTTTGGGTCCATCTCATGTTTCCACAAAAGATTGTTCGTCAGATTATGTATCGTTTATTGATGATTATAATCGATACAAATGGATTTATCTAATAAAACGAAGGTCACATTTCACTAGAATTTAATGATAGATAATCAAGATTATATTTTCGAATTCAACTATAAATAATAAAATGTACTATAATACTTATGAATAAACCAAGATAATATTTAAAATAACAAGAATCAATAATTTTACGTTATTTCCGTAACAAATATTTATTAATATTATAAATATTTACAAAATGCAATATAAGCTAATTAAGAATAACTACCAATAATCAAAATTATTTATCAATAAATACTGAGGAATCAAAAAATATGGATAACCTCTTGATTTTAGAACTTAAATGCTGATAACCACCCGAACTTTCTATTAATACCAATATGTCAATTAATTGTTTCCTCTCTCGAGTTTTAAAATATAATATCTTTCGAACCATAACTCCAAAAATAAAATCCAAAACTACCACTAATATTTTGTTTTTAAGACTAACAAACTAAATCTATGAAATTTATTTTTGAAAATTCTTTTTTGTTTCGTAATTACATGTAATTGGATTATGAAATAAGTCGGATTGTGTAAAAGATAAAATAAAACTTGTTTTTTTGTGAAAATAAATGTTAATTGGGTGTGAAACAATTAATTTTTTTTGTAGTTTCGAATTTAGGTGAATTTTTGTGTTTAATAAACTAGATTCGTTTTAAATAAAAAAGATTGGACTCTTGTTTGGTTGTAAAATTATGTGTAATCTGGTTACGAAAAAAGAAACTTTGTTCTAGTTGCGTAATTATTTGCAAATGTGTTGTGAAAATAAGAAAAATGGTTGCATAAATATCACGTTTGGTTGTTAAATAAGTTTCACCGTGTGGAAAAAAATATAATAGAACTTATGTTTGTGAAAATAAGTGTTAATTTGGTGTGAAACAATTGACTTTTCTTTAGTTGTTAAAATATGTATGTTTCTGGTGAAAAAATTATAATTTTTTTATAAAAAAATAGATTGTGTCCTGGTTAAGAAATTACATGTAATGAGGGTGCGGAATTAGTTTTGAATTTTTTTAAACGTGAGTCATTAATTTCATTTTATTCGTCTTTGTAACAAATAAATATGTATGTTTTTGAATTAATATTTGAAAGATACAAAGATTTGGAGTTTTAAAATTATTGATTAATTATTAAAAAAACATGCGTTTAAAAATATTGCCGCAAACATTTATATGGAAAATAATTATCGATAAATTTAAATTTTAGGATTGGTTATCGATATTTTTAATAATTTCGGTTATACAAAATTTAGAACTATACGCGATATAACATTTAAAATATTTTTACATAAAAAGTAATGAATCATTTAATTTAATATCTTTATAATTTAAAAATTATTCTCGTACCCAAATTTTCTTAAACATTACCATGATTTTATTTTTATTTTATATTATTTTTAAAACTTTTTTTAAAGTATACTAAAATATTTATAACGAACTTGGACGGTTTAGATAAAAGTTTTATGGTTTTATGTTAAAAAAAATTGCACCTAAGGTATCCATTCAACTATTCTATTGGCATCTAGGACCCAAATTTTGTTCTATTATTTTTTAATACTCATCTTAACTACATAATTACCTGCCTAATATTTTTTTAATACCCTAACCAAAATTTCTCTTTTTTACTTTTTCTTTCTATTTTATTTTTACAAGATCCACATCTTTCAAACCGGAGCTCTGAAAAAATAAATGAAAGTATCATCGTTTTTGTTTTTTTTAAATGAACAAAACTAGATCCATTGATGATATTTTATGATTAAAAAAAAAGATTTCACTAGTAACAACTCTCAAGAAATCGAGAGTGTTACAAACAACTGTGAGGTTAGTTTTTCAAACAACTCTCAGGTTAGTACTGGTGAAGGTACCGGTGGGTAGATGTCGTCGCCGAATTTTTGTCCAAATTTCAATTCGAGATACAAAATGACATTATCCAAAAAATCAGATATCAGTGGATAATTAAATAATTGGGTGAGTATTTACTAGTATTTTTTTATATTAAATTGAAGATTTATTTTATAATTTATGCTAAATATAAATGTTAATAAATTCCATTATATATACATACATATTCACGGAAGTCTAATTATAATCGACATACTATTCTCTAAAAGTTATATTATCAATTTACACCTAAAATGGAGTTAAAATGTATGATCAGAGGATTTGGATGGTTCTTTTTCGTATTTGCAGTTACTCATCTTGATATCTTGATGTTGTGCATGCAACGAAACCAAAAACGACTGCAACTGATTATTGGGAGCGTGTTAAAGGAGTTCCCAATTGCAAACCAACAATCGTAGATATTGTTAAAAATATTGAAGATGAAATTTGTATATATTTATTTATTTATATGTGTGACAACACAATAATATATTTGTATTGATTTATTTACTAAGATCGGTAATCACCTAATTTTGTCTTCAACGTCAGAGTTGAGACGAAATTATATGGAATGTTATTTGAGTGATGACAACAAAATACGTTTACTTTTTTCTTTTTTCTTTTTTTACCAAACTCAAAAATTTGTTTTACGAAACCCTTTTATCGATAAAGATTGGGCCATTGCAAAGACGTCCCGCTTTTGGAAATAAAAATTTTGTTTCTGAAAATTAGGTTAAAGAATCGGCACACTTTTGTTAGCATTATTTCACTAGAAAAGAAAATTGAGTGTCTTCTCTCTCAGCTAACTTATAGGGTTTGTCTTCTCATCTTATTGTATCTTGTTTCATCTTGTTTGAGTTTCAGAGGGTCTTATTGAAGTAAGGGTCTTATTGAAGTAAAGTAGGCGGACATGAACTCGAAGCAAGTATCACGCTGGAAGCTTATTTTAAGTTTGCTTTTAGTTTGTGTGCTTCCATTAGCTTACTTTTTCTTTTTTTCCGGAGGGAACCCGCAGCCACTACTCAGAGTACAATGAGTGCGCACAGGGTAAACCCTCAGTCTGACGCAATAGCCTGCAAACCAACGCCAGAAGGTAAACCACACCAGGTGACAAGCTCAACCGAGAAAGCGTATGTAGAGGGACTCGAACTCATGACCTTTGGTCACAAGCATGCCTTACTCAACCAACTCGGCTACCCCTTGGGGGATTTCTTTAGCTTATTTACTCCTCTTTGGTTGTGTTTCCGAGTTCTTGATCGGTGTGCTTGACTAGTTGAATCAATTGTATGAGATTTAATGTCTTATTATTATTGCTTGAAATTGGTTTTGTTATTTTGATTTATTCTCTAGGCTTTACTTTTCTTGGTTTCATTTGAGTCTTTGATTTCTTTTTAATCATCATTAGGTTTACTATTTCTGTAAAAACAAGAAAACGTCTCGGCTTCAATTCTAATGTAGCATACTCAAGGATTTCGACGAATGTAACAACTCTGAGGTTAGCAAAAGTTGAGTCTTTGTTGCAGTTTAGATTCTTAGCTTGTTTAAGAGCTAATTTTACCAACCAATCATCAACATAATATTTGTTCTCTAAATATGTGACTGATAGTCATTCCTGCTTTAAGTACTTTTCTATTGATATCGATTATATTAGACATAAACCAGTGGCTATTTAGATGTCTAGGTTATGAAAGTTTTTAGCATTACAAATAGTTAACCCATCTAGTAAAACTCCGTCTTCTGCTAGCACTAAAGATTGTTTACCATAAATTGTGCAAAAACCCAGTATTATATATCTTCGACGGTCTCTCAAAATTCCATCCCCACTTGTTTCCCCTGAATATATATAAACTAGATTTATTAGAATTAAGTGTTAGTCTCTTGTTTTTATAAGGTACCATTTGACTAGTGATTAATGACTCCTCTTGATTATATTCAGGTAGCACCATGACTCTGGAGGAATATTTACTTCTTGTTTCCAGTGAGAGAGTTTAAAAAGTAGAGCCATATCCAACTTGAATATTAGGTAGGTGATTTAATTTATCAACGATTTAGAAGAGATAAGCGTGCCTTGATGTCTAGCTTGATTTCTTTCTATTAAATTGAGTTGCCGATGATAGAAGGGTGACGAGTATAATATGAATTCCTTTCCCAGTTGACTAAAACCATGATCTTATTATATGTAAAAAAAATCATGTGTTATATTATGTGTATTCTGAACAATCGAGACAAATGTTTAACAACATCTTAAGCAATTTGACATTCCACAAATAGATGTTCGGTGGATTCAATTTAAATGCAATATTGACACTTAGAGGATAAGGAGAAATGCATTATTTGCATTATAGTTTCCATAAGTACTAGTCATTTCAATAGTCTTCATAATAGGAAGAAGCATTTTATAGGTCGGATGTTGTTCCATAGTCTTCGGACTAGTTTATATTAATCTCATTTTTCTATGATTTCTAGCCAAGTATGTTTAATGTTGAAGTCGTCGTTGTTGGAAAGAGTCCATTGAATTTGATCTTCTATTAGTGGTTTTATTTTAATTTTAAACATCTTACTAATGTATGAGGGTAATACAACGTATTTGAGTTTATAAATATCCCATTTTCATCTTTTCCAATGTTTGTTAATTGATTTCTCAAAGCATTGTAAAGAATCTGAAGAAAAGGATAAAAGCTTGTTTGGCACACCATCTTTCCATCCAAGAATCAATATTGCCCCTACCTACTTTCCAAAATATTAATTTTTTGGTTGTTTCTCTGATTTCACATAATCTTCCCCAAGTTTTAAAGCTATTCATAAGAAGGTGTACATTGACACAATATATAAAAACACGAATTTAACTAATATAGATGATTGTATTCTGAATTTGAACCAAAGTTTTCATGATTAAACATTTTGTAACTTTTGTATGTTTCTGATGTTAAGAACTTTTTCATTATAAGGTTTGTACAATGAACTTTATGTAGACAAATTCAAAGCAACTTTATCGTCTATATAGCCCACAAAAATCTATTACATAGTTGTTCTATTTTGACAATAACGTTCATAGGAAGAAGACAACTTTGAATATGATAAATTGGGATATCCATTATTATAGTTTGGAATAATATGATCCTTCCTCCAAAGGATAAGACTTTACCATCACATTATTGAATTTTAGATCTTATCTTTAATAGTATCTGATCATAATTTTGTATTGTATTGATCCCAGTGTATTTGAATGGTAGCTTCTTTTGATGAAAACCAGTAAATTTAGTAATTATGTTAAATCTAGATTGTGCCATTTTGGATGAAGTGACACGAACAATTATTTCTTTGTTAATGTTATGTATTGAGTAAGTTTAATAATGTTTCAGGAATAATTAGAGTTTGTTGAGTTTGGATGAAGTCTCATTAGTAAATATGAGAAAGTAACCAGTAAATGCAAGGTAGGTTATATGTATGTTGCTTCCTCATTTCAAGTGTAAATTAGTGTCTTAATCATAAAGCTTTTTAGTTCCTCTATTAGATATTCTTATGGTAGACTAAATATATTATGAGATATATGATTCCCTTGGTTAATAACATTTGTACATCTAAAGTATCCATGTAGTTCACCATTAATTAATATTGAGGAACCAGTTGAAATATACAAGACTTAATCCCGCTTATCCAACTTTATCAAATCCAAAGGCCTCTAAGATATGGCCGATAAATTGGAATGAAAGTCTTGTGAAAAGCTTTTGACATGCCAATTTTAATCATATCATTGCTCCCTCTATTTTGTTTTTATAATTATGTGAACAATTTCTTGAGGTAGTAAGATGTTTACATGGATTCTTCTTCCTTTAACAAATGATTGTTGCATAATTTCAAAGGATATTAGTTTAGGTAGAATAGTAGCTAGTCTGTCAGTTGACCGGAATGTTTATCCCAACTTATCATATTTAAAAGAAATGTTTATCCCAACTTATCATATTTAAAATTCTTTATGAAACTTCTGATATTAGTTTACGTAGAAGAGTAGTTGGTCTGTCATTTATGACCTTCAACATGATTAAAGATAATACATAAAATTATTAGTGTGTAATCTCTCTATGTTTTAGGTGATTCAAATTTTGGGATTAAACAAATTACTATGGAAAACATTCTTCGAAGGTTTTGTAATCTTGGAAGAAATATATTAATGAAGCATAAAGATCTGTCAATATAATTGACCAGCAGGCAAGGTAGAATTTTGTGATGACTCCATCAACACCAGCTACACGGATTTGGTTCATGCTTTTCACTTATGTAAGTATTTCTTCATATGATGTTATTGCGAGAACCTTATCATTGTCATGGTCATTGATAAGTTTTAGGATTATATTTTGAATATATTCAATTTCTCTAAGTTGAGATTGGGCATATAATAGTACTTTGAAGTGGTTTTATGCTAATTTTTCAAGGTGATATTTTACTGTGATCCATTTGTCTTCTTCTAATATACCATGAATTTTTGTTTCTTTTCCTTCTTTTTTTGATATAGTTGTGAAATTATCTTGATTTTATGTTACCATCTTTAAAGGGTTACGCTACTTTTTTTTGCAATATGTTTATTCTATGGCTAGAAGTTATAAATTAGTAGCTTAAGATTTTGAATATTGAATTTTGTTTGTCATAGTTTTGCTAACTTCAAAATGGTTTTCTAGATATTGGCTTCTTCTTCATATTGAGCTATTACATGAGTTGTATTACCAAATATTCCAATTCTAGTCCTTAAGTCTATGTTTTAGTCTTTTTAGTTTGTTCCAAAATAAAAATATAGGAGAACCAAACATATTTTCTTTCCAGTTTTGTTCAACAACTTTTAGGAAGTTAGAATCATGTGCCCAAATGTTTTGAAACTTGAATAATGATTTGGTTTTGGTCTTATAAGCTAAAATATTGATGCATACGGGAAAGTGGTCTCATCTAGTCTTTGAGATAAGTTTGAATTTAGTGGTCTGATTGAGTCATGCTGAGTTATATAAGACTATGTCCATCATTATCCCTTTGTAGTTATTTGAGTTTGTGAATCATGCATTCTCTAGTAAACAGTCTTGTATGGCATTATTAAAATCATTCATGCCATTTAGACATAGACTAGTGCATGATAGTTGTACATTAGAGTTTTTAATAGAATAAAAGTCTCCCATAAATATCCAGGGTTTTGTATGATAAACTATTTCTCTTTACCCAATCCATAGAGTAATTCTTACGTACTTTGTATTATTTTCATAAACAACTATCACTAAAAATTCCTTTGTCCAGAGATACATGAAAAACGTTTAAGTGGAGAAATTAGTCAGGATTTGTAGCCATTTCAGTTTGAAGTCTTTTTCCATATCATCTATGTTTTTTTTATTTGAGTTAACTACACTATACTCGAAACCAAGCTATTTGGAATTTTTCTCTAGTTTTTTAACTCGAACCATTGGTTCTTGGATTGCAATAAACTCAAATTTTCAACTATTTTTCAAGATACGAGTCTTTTGATTTTATCCTTATTACCGACTTCTTTCATATTTCAATTAAGGACTGTGATTTTCATTTAACTTGAGACATTAAAAGGTCAGGATGACCCTTTTTTCTTAACTTATTTGTTGTGTTTTTATTTCTTTAGAGTGGTGTTAATGCTCTTTTTTATTTTTCTGATTACCTTTTGAAAACTAAACTTTTTCAATGTTTCCTACAATAGATGAAGTAGGTCAGTTGTATATTGTAGTTGGTTGAGGCGATGAGGTATATATTGTTGGGTTTTCAAAGTCATCAGATAAGTTAGGTTGGTTTCTTAATTCTATAGAAGTACGAGTGTTTGTAATTTCATTTTCTGGATCTTCTTCACTGATACTTATCATATAGAGGTTGGCGCTTGATTATGTTGTGAGAAAAAAAGATCAAAAAATGGTTTTTTTTATTGTGAACTTGTCTATGATGTCCTTGCCAAATTATGCAACTATGATGTTGTTGCCAAAACCTATAAATTTCTTGAAGTATATGATGTGTACATGTACACACCATTGCAGTCATTCAAAATAATCTAATTTAATGTTCACATGTCCATGCTTTGTCACATACTCAAAATGCAACCCGCACAAATCTTTGTCGCTAACACGACATTTCAAATCTCCGACCAGTCCCACTCCTGTTGAAAACTATATTGCAACCTAATCCAAATTGTAGTAACCAGTATCGTACAGAAAAAAGCAAACGCTTCTAAACCTTTCAATCATAGTCTTGTCTATCAACCCAATCTGCATATCACGACTAAATTCTCTATTGAATTGGTTAAAAAACAAAGAGAGAAGTAGCCGCAGGAGGCGGCTAGTGTTTTGTGTTTTATTAGAAAATGTTCCATTTATCTTCCATTTACAACATTCTTACCAAACCTAAAGCATATTATTATTCTCTCCATGTCCAAACCTGTTGCATTAGAGATGTAAACTCAATATTAAGGCTCTCAATATATAGAGAACTTAGAGGCCTATACAAGGAAACTTAATACACTGAATATTCTAACACTCCCCCTCAAGTTGTGTAGTGGTATCACCAATACCCAACTTGGATAGAACTGATTCGAATGTTCTTGCAGCAACCGATTTTGTCAGGATGTCTGCCAGTTGGTCTTCGGATCTAACAAACGGAAGTTTGACTGTCCCATCTTCAATTTTTTATTTTATGAAGTGCCTATCTATTTTAACGTGCTTTGTTCTATCATGTTGTACCGGGTTCTCTGAAATCTTAATCGAAGCTTTATTATCGCACATTAACTGAGTTGGACACTTCAGAGGGGATCCGATTTCTTTCATTATCTTCTTTAACCAAAGTATCTCGGTAATCCCCTTAACGGTTCCTCTAAATTCTGATTCAACACTTGACAGTGATACTGCTTTCTGTTTCTTACTCCTCCAAGTCACCAAGTTACCTCGAAGAAGAGTAAAGTAGCCAGCAGTTGATCGCTTGTCGTTAGGATTCCCTCCCCAATCAGCATATGTGAATAATTCAACATCAAGGTGTCGATTTTTCTTAAAAATTATGCCTCTTCCTGGTGTGCCTTTGAGATATCGAATAATCCTCATTACTGCCTCTATATGGTGTTCCTGAGGATGATGCATGAACTGGGTAACTACTCCTACCGCGTATGCAATGTCGGGTCGAGTGTGAGCCAGGTAAATTAATTTTCCCACCAACTTTTGGTACCTTTCTTTACTCGCTTGTCTGGCCCCTTCAATTATCTTTAGTTTGTGATTCACAACCATATGAGTGTCATTTGGTTTGCAATCCACCATGCCAACTTCAGCTAATAAATCCAATATATATTTCCGTTGGGAGATATAAATCCCTCCTCTTGACCTAAGAACTTCGATTCCTAGGAAATACTTCAATCCCCCAAGGTCTTTCATTTCGAACTCCTTGAAGACGTTTTTCCTAAGAGAGCTAATTTTTTCTTCATCATTCCTCGTTATAATCATATCGTCCACATATATTATAAGACAAGTGACTAATTCTCCTCTCTTTTTGTAAAACAAAGTATGATCCCCATTACTCTGTTTGTAGCTATACTACTTCATTGCCATTGTAAATCTCTCAAACCAAGCACGAGGAGACTGTTTGAGCCAATATAATGCCTTTTTCAGTTTACATACCTCATTTTCTTGAAAACCATCAGAGAACTCTGGTGGGGGTACCATATATACCTCTTCTTCCAAGTCTCCATGTAAGAATCATTCTTTACATCAAATTGATGAAGAGGCCAATCTTTATCCGCAACTATTAAAAGTAAAACTCTGATAGTGTCAATCTTTGCAACCGGAGAGAACGTTTCAAAGTAGTCTATACCATGTGTTTGTGTATATCCTTTGGCAACCAATATTTCCTTGTGTCGGTCAATGGTGCCATCAGATTTATATTTTATATTAAACACCCATCTACACCCGACTTCTTTCTTCCCTTGTGGTAACACACAATTCTTCCATGTACCATTCCTTTTTAGAGCTTCCATTTCGGTATTCATTGCCTCATGCCATTCAGTCATCTTCTTAGCTTCTTGAGCTATTTTAGGGATTTGTTCAGAGAGAATAGTAGCTGAAAACGCCTTTGCAATCTTTGTCATTTCTTTCCTGTCCGTTTTTACCGTATATGTAGAAGCACGAGGAACGTGTTCCAGTGAATACTAGTCAGGAGGAACTCCTCTATTTTTTCTTAGGGGAAGAACCAGTGTTTGAGTTTCAACAAATGAACTTCCTGAAATGTCATGGTCAGTAGCATTTTGTGAATTATAACATTGTAAATTGTTTACCTCTTGATGGACATTTTCTTCGGCTGATTTGCTGGTAGTATCCATGGCATTTATTTCTTGTTGGACATTGTCTTCGGGAGAATCATTGGTGGTAAGAACTTCCTCGCCAGTCTCCTTTATGTTGAAAGAGGCGTGTTCGGTGGCACCATCTACCGATTTTGTCGGCACATTCTCAAAGTAACTTTCATATAGCAAACAGTCGAGTGATTCATTTACTTTTTCCCCCTGAGCACGAAATTGGTGGTAAAAAGAATAATCGCATTCTAAGAAGTCACAGTCGATGGTGACATGGATTCGACGAGTAACCGGATTGTAACACCGATATCCCAATTGATGAACACCGTACCTGTTAGTCCTTTTCTCACGCAAGTATACGCGGTCAAATAGTAGCAAGTAATAAGTAAGAAAGATCGTTCCCACGAAGACTAGGTGTATAAGACAAGAATTCACTAATGCAACAACGTATGATTATTAAACTAATGCTTGAACGAGTAATAAATTTAAGTGAATGAATATAACTAAGTAAATTAACTAACAAGATTAACTAACGAGTTTTACTTATGCGAGAGAGAACATGGAACCCTAACAACATTGTTTATTTTACTCAGAGAATTAATATACTTAATCAATATGTATGATAACTACGATTACTAATCAGATAACACGAAATCAAAATACGCTACCTTTCAGTACACGTAAACCAAACCACTTAAACAACCACAAAAGAGATATCAGTTAAGCAGACACCGCTTGCATGACAATCCTATATGTCTATACGAATTGAGGTACAATTGGTTTTAAGCACAAGTTATCTATTTCGATTACATAGGGTAATATGATATGTTTAGTTAAAAATTACGAATCATGAACAATAACAATACGAATCATTCAAGAACCTATACTTGCATGGCAAGTTCTAAACCTTTAAATCCACTTTCGCATTCATTAAACATTAACAAACTAGATGTTCGCGACGCATCTAACGATAAGCACAACCATACTAGGTAACCGATAAACGTATCTCATAAATCAATTAAGAAATAAACCTTAAATATTGATCAAACAAATCTGCTAGGGTTCTACGACAACGATTAGTTCGTAGTCGAACAAATCATCATCATGGGTGAAAAAATTAACATAATTCTTAGGAAGAATGTAAATAAACGAAAAAAAGTTTAGAGAATATTAAACCTAATAGTAGCCGTAAGTATCGCCTGACAGAAACACTCCGTAAACTGTCGATCGAACACCACCGCAGCTATCGCCTACCTCCTGCCGTCTGGTTGTATATTACCGCTGCCGAAAGAAAACCCAAAAAATAGTGTCACCTGCCATTTGGTTATATGTCGTGGATCGGAAAAGCAGCAGGTAGTCAACTGGCGTTTGTCTTCCTTCTTGTTTATTACTCTGCAAAATCCAAATCATCTCTCTTTTTATGTCCTAATCGAATAGAACTCAAAGTCGGTATACCTCATTTTTTCTCTCTTCTCTATTATTTATAACTTGCGGTAAAAACCCTAATAGAAGTCCATTCCCTTTCTTCTTCTCATGAGCTTTTTTTAATTGCTTCCACTAGATCCACACTAGTATAATTATATAGTATAATTATTTAATTCCTTCCTTTCTCTGTGTTCAGGATAGTAATGATTGTTCTTCTTTTCTCTTGCTTGTTTTGCCCCAAGAAAATCCAAAGCGGCTTTGTATTCCCACAGAAGTAGCAAATTCCAATTTTTCTTCTTTGTATTGTATTCTGCCGTAAACGCAGACACTAATAAATTGTCTTTTGTCTTCTTTGTTGTGTATTATCCCGTAAGAAAATCCAAATCGGCACTCTTTCGGAATGAAAACCCACACCGGTCGTAAACCTAGTCAGTGCCGTAAATCGAGTCAGTCAGTCATTTGTAATTTTTCATGCTTCGAATTATTATATTTATAATATCTGTCAAAACCCCAAAAACAATCAAATTACGAATCGTAAAATATTTATGCTAAATAAAATAATATTTTAAACAATATAGTTAAATAAAACCTTAGCAATAGTCTAATTTTTTTTAATTCAATATTTTAAACAATATCTGAGAAAATATATTTTCTTTCTTTTTTTCAATATTAATATATTTTTTCAAGCATTAATATATATTTTTTTTGGAAAAGCACTGGTCATAATATATTTTATTAGCATTAATATATATATATATATATATATATATATATATATATTTCAAACTGTTCCAAAATTGCTCTCAAGTACATGAATTTTCCAGTTTCTTCAATTTCAACGCCAAATTTATTAATATTATCACAATTTACCGCGTCACAAGCGCCTTTAAGAATACTGGAAAACATGTTAAAACACAACGAATACTTGAGAACCGGCGATAACTTTAAGAATAATTGATGCAAGAATGCAACTAAATTTAAATGAATGCAAGAATGCAATGATCCCGAACGAGTAACCGTAACTAATTCAGCATAAATGCCTCAACGAATGTAATGACCTCGGAATGCGAAAGAACTAGGTACTCAATTGCTAGAAATACAACGAGGAAGCGTGTGTGTGTGCTCAAACTCAATCGACATGTTTTAGTACAAATTAATGGAGCTTACTTGTTCTCATCATAATAATCACAAGATTAGAAACAAAATACAACCTAGATTCTTCAAAGTCAAGTTGCACATCCATATTTCCCCGGGGTTGTCAAAGATTTATTATGCTTTATTCTATATACAGACACACAAAGGCTTATTTGACCGTGCAATGGACGAGGTCCCCGAAAGACTTGTACAATGGTGCCCATGTAATGAGCTTTAGGTTAGCGGATCCCAGACCGGAAAAGTCTTAGGTCACTAGGCACAAAGTCCTCTAGAACTTAATAACTCGAGCACCAAAGAGCTCACCCTAGCCAATTTTTCCTTTTATTTATCTTTTCTTTTCTTTTTTTCTTTTTTTAAAGCAATCGGGAATGAGTGCGTTTCGCTCCATCTCATTCCACCCCTAGACTACTCGTAATACACAGCCCCCAGCGAGAGGACGTACGTCGACGAGCGCCTACTAGCCTTTGACGCCTAACTGAATAATACACATATTTATCTTTCAACTCCCTCAAACTTATCTTTTTGCAATCCATGAGCTAATAAAGGATTAAGGTATGATTCTGAACCTAAAAAAGGATTATGTATAATAATACTCAAGTGTGTCCGTAACGAGCATAAAAACTATCGATGAGTCTACGTGTATTAATTGTGCTTCTACATTAAGCAAGCTAACTTACAAGCAACCTAATTAGATTTTATTCCTACTGTCATTCCAAACAAGTTTCATCATTGGCTACTTAAGTAGAAACAGCAACTCAAGGGATCAAAAACGCAAAATGCATGAACAAAATGCTATGCTAATAGGTTAACTCAATCCTAAACACAGTCTATATGATCATGGCATGATTATGCAAATATGCATGACTAACATGAAGATGCACTGTCTATCATGAATAACTACTATGATGAATGCAACTACAAGAAATTAAAAGATACAGGAAACACTCCCCTATTCGTCCAACAATGTTGATCATTGTTTCCCAGTGGGTTGCCTCCCACGAAACGCTTGTTTAACATCGATAGCTCGATGATACCACTCGGAATCATGTAGTGTCGAGGCTGATGTTGAATGCCTCATAGTTCTCCTTATCTCCATAGTAATACTTGAGTTGTTGACCATTGACTTTGAATGCTTTGTCTGGTGATTCCTCATAGATTTCAACTGCTCCATGTGGATATATTGTCTTGACTTTAAAAGTTCCAGACCATCTTGACTTGAGCTTCCCAGGGAAAAGCTTTAGACGAGAGTTGAAAAGAAGAACTAGTTAACCCGGACAGGGTCAGTTGAAAAGAAGAACTAGTTCCAGACCCGGATTGTGTCACCACCTCGGACAGGGTCAGTTCGGACAATGTCAACCTAACCGGACAGGGGCAGTTCGGACACCATCATCCATTGGATTGTTCGAACAGAACTAAAGTACTTAAAACCTAATCAGTTCTTGACTAAGCTGCCTGTTCTCCTACTTAGAACTAATGGGTCCTTAAACTCGACCCGGGTCCATTAAACACGACCCGAAAGCCCATAAGGCCCAAATATAAGGGTATAAATACCCAACCACCAACATTAAATGAGGGTAATGAAAATTAAATACAACCAGGCTGCTTAATTCTCCATCTACACTCTACCCAAACATTAAATACTCATAAACTTCCACAAAACTCTAAACAAAAATTACAAACTTACCCTTAGACAAAAATAAACCACACCACAATTAACCTCATATAAGGGTTGATTTTGAGCATAATTTTTCAGAATGGGCTATTTTTGAGACGAATCAACCTCTTGTTCAACTGTGGGGTTCTCGGAAACCTTTCCTGATCTCAAGGTGATAGCTTGGCATTGCTCCTTGCCGTCCCGTTTACCTGGATTATGCTCTGTGTCGATAGGGAGAACTCCCTGAGGTCTGATAATCATGTTACTAGCCATCTGTCCAATCTGATTTTCCAAGGTCTTGTGAGATAACATCAGACTTTTAATCATTAACTTAATCTCTTCGAATTTAGAGTCTCTCACAAGATGTTGAGAAGGGCCAAGATGTTGATTCTGAGGTTGTCTTGGGGAATACTGTTGAGATTGATGTTATTGACCTTGTTGCTGAAATCCAGGAGGAGCGTATGGATTGGTACGATAATGCTGATTACCTTGTTGATTATTACTCAAACTGAAGTTCGGATGATTTATGTTGCTTCGTTGATAGGTGTTTGAGATTGGTTGTTGATTCTGCCTCTGAAAGTTACTCACAAATTGTACTAACTCAGTATAGATTGGGCATTATTTAGTGTCATGCCCTCCAGTACAAATCTCACACACACTAGCTACCTGATGTATCCCTAGTTTAGTCAAAGAATATATCTTCATGTTTAGAGCATCAAGTTGATATGCTAAAGGAGTGGCAGTGTCTACGTTAAGAATACCAACTACTTTATGTTGTGACAGTCTCTGAGAAGTGTTCTAGAATTCATTAGCAGCCATCATCTCAAGGAGCTCGTGAGCCTCCTCATAGCTTTTCGTTAATAAGGCTCCCCCATATGCAGCATCGACCATGGGCCTTGTTTGTGCACCCAAACCATTGTAGAAGCAATTTATTACTAATCAATCATGCATCCCATGATGAGAACATTTTCTGAGCATCTCCTTGTACGCTCACAAGCTTCACCTAAAGATTCACCATGTGACTGAGAAAACTGAGTAATAGCATTCCTCATGGCGGCTGTTCTTGTCATAAGAAAGAATTTTGAGAGAACTTTATGCGCTAGTATATCCCAAGTAGTGATAGAGCCTGCTGGTAAAGAGTGTAACCAGCTCTTAACTTTGTCCCTCGGAGAAAATGGGAAGATTCTCAGTCTTATGGCATCATCTGAAACACCGTTGAACTTGAAAGTATTACATATTTCGAGGAAGGTCATAATGTGCATATTAGGATCCTCAGATGAAGCTCCCTCAAACTGACAAGAATTCTGCATCATCTGAATAGTGCTGGGTTTAATCTCAAAATTATTCGCAGTAATATTAGGTCTGACAATGCTAGACTGAATATCCATGATCTTTGGTTGAGAGTACTCCATGAGTGATTTTGGAGCTGGATCTCCCATTGTAGAATTAATATCAAAATTTGAGACTAGTAACTTTGTTCCTTGGCTTTCTTCAAGCTCCTTTTGTACTAGTGCTCTAGTTTGAGACCGTGTTTGCATACACGTTCAAGTACCTGAAGCACAAGAACACACGCAACAAGCAAGTAACCGAATCAAGTCAGTAGTTTTATAAAGATCCTTGCTGATAAGCAATCAAATTGTGAAATAACACCGAGTCCCCGACAACAGCGCCAAAAACTTGTCAGTCCTTTTCTCACGCAAGTATACGCGGTCAAATAGTAGCAAGTAATAAGTAAGAAAGATCGTTCCCACGAAGACTAGGTGTATAAGACAAAGGTTCGTGTATGCAACAACGTATGATTATTAAACTAATGCTTGAACGAGTAATAAATTTAAGTGAATGAATATAACTAAGTAAATTAACTAACAAGATTAACTAACGAGTTTTACTTATACGAGAGAGAACATGGAACCCTAACATCATTGTTTATTTTACTCAGAGAATTAATATACTTAATCAATATGTTTGATAACTACGATTACTAATCAGCTAACACGAAATCAGAATATGCTACCTTTCAATACACGTAAACCAAACCACTTAAACAACCACAAAAGAGATATCAGTTAAGCAGACACCGCTTGCATGACAATCATATATGTCTATACGAATTGAGGTACAATTAGTTTTAAGCACAAGTTATCTATTTCGATTACATAGGGTTATATGATATGGTTAGTTACATATTACGAATCATGAACAATCACAATACGAATCATTCAAGAACCTATGCTAGCATGGCAAGTTCTAAACCCTTAAATCCACTTTCGCATTCATTAAAGATTAACAAACTAGATGTTCGCGACGCATCTAACGATAAGCACAACCATGCTAGGTAACTGATAAACGTATCTCACAAATTAATTAAGCAATAAACCCTAAATATTAATCAAACAAATCCGCTAGGGTTCCATGACAACGATTAGTTCATAGTTGAACAAATCATCATCATGGGTGCAAAAGTTAACATAATTCTTAGTTTAGAGAATGTTAAAACGAACAGTAGCCGTAAATATCGTCTGACAGAAACACTCCGTAAACTTCTGATCGAACACCACCGCAGCTATCGCCTACGTCCTGCCGTCTAGTTGTATATTACCTCTGCCGAAAGAAAATCCAAAAAGTAGTATCACCTGCCGTTTGGTTATATGTCGTGGATCGGAAAAGCAACAGGTAGTCAACTGGCGTTTGTCTTCCTTCTTGTTTATTACTCTGCAAAATCCAAATCGTCTCTCTTTTTCTGTCCTAATCGAATATAACTCAAAGTCGGCACACCTCTCTTCTTCTCTCTTCTCTATTATTTATAACTTCTGGTGAGAACCCTAATAGAAGCCCATTCCATTTCTTTCTTTTCCTGGACTTTTTTTTTATTTATATAGTATAATTATTTAATTTCTTCCTTTGTCTATGTTCAACAGGATAGTAATGTTTGTTCTCCTTTTCTCTCGCTTGTTTTGCCCCAAGAAAACCCGAAGCGGCTTTGTATTCCCAAAGAAGTAGCAAATTCCAATTTTTCTTTTTTTGTATTCTATTATGCCATAAACGCGGACAGTAATAAATTGTCTTTTGTCTTCTTTGTTGTGTATTATGCTGTAAGAAAATCCAAATCGGCACTTCTTTTGAATGAAAACTCAAAACGGTCGTAAACCTAGTCAGTGTCGTAAATCGAGTCAGTCTGCCACTTGTAATTTTTCTTGCTTTGAATTATTATATTTATAATATCTGTCAAAACCCCAAAAACAATCAAATTACGAATCGTAAAATATTTATCCTAAATAAAATAATATTTTAAACAATATAGTTAAATAAAACCTTAGCAATAGTCTAATTTTTTTTAATTCAATATTTTAAACAATATCTCAAGAAATATATTTTCTTTTTTTTTCAACATTTGTATATTTTTTTTGGAAAAGAACGGGTCATAATATATTTTCTTAGCATTAATATGTATATTTGTTTTTCAACTGTTCTAAAATTGCTCTCAAGTACATGAATTTTTCGAGTGTCTTCAATTTCAACCCCAAATTTATTAATATTATCACAATTTACCTGCGGCACAAGCGCCTTTAAGAATACTGGAAAAACACGTTAAAACACAACGTATACTTGAGAAACAACAATAATTTTAAGAATAATGGAAGCGTAATAAGTGACAAGAAATGCACTTATGAGTACCCAACAAAGACCCATTTCTCAGCACACATGGATTAAGTTTGTTTCGACTAGTTTTAGGTATATGAACAAACACCGAACAACCAAAGACACGAGGTGGTAAGGTCATAACAGATGGAATTGTAACTTGGGTGGCAAGTACTTGTAATGGAGTTTTATTTCCTAGACATCGGGTTGGTATTGCAAGATACGTAGCTGTAGCAATAACTTCTGGCCAAAGAGAATGAGGAACTCTAGATTCAATCATAAAAGCACGAGTTTTTTCAAGTAAAGTACGATTTTTTTCGTTCTGAAGTACCATTTTGTTGAGGTGTGTTTAGACAAGTGGTTTGATGGATACGACCATTTGTTTTGAAAATATTATGCATTTTTTGGTTGACAAAGTCTGTGCCATTATTAGAACGGAGAATCTGTTTTTTTTTTCAAATTGAGTCAAAATCATTTTGTAAAAACAAACAAATATTTCTGGTACTTCCGATTTATTTTTCATGAAGTATATCCAAGTCATTCTTGAGAGATCATCCACAAATAAAACAAAGTATCTGATTTGATTGTTAGTGGCATTTGGTGTTGGACCCCATACATCAGAATGGATTAGCGAACAGCATAATTAACTCTAGTATTACTCTGATTAAAGGAGACCGTACGATTTTTTGCAAGAATGCAGGTTTCACATATCTAATGAATGGAATTATTAAAAAAAGACTAGGAAACAAACTTTTAAGATAGCTAAAAGAAGGATGACCAAGTCGCCGGTGCCATAACCAAAGTTTCCTTTCGATTGTTCTGTGAGCAAGCATGACATGCCCCTTATGAACTACCTCATCAACATAATAGAGACCTCCTTGTTCAGTACCACACCCAATGATCTCCTTCGTACGAATGTCCTGTAAAATGCAAAAAAAAATGGATACATAAGAACCACATAGTTGAGTTGTTTTGTCACTTGACTAAGAGATAATAAATTTAAGGATAGTGAAGGAATGTAGATGCGGTTTTTAATTTCCATTTTTTCCGAAAAAATAATTGAACCTCCCCCTTTGACTTCACAAATTTCTCCACTACCAGTCTCAGTATGGGAATTCTTTGGAGATGACATGTCAGAAAAGTCTTTAGGATCATAAGACATGGTGTCCGTAGCTCCGCAATCAAAGATCTAATTCATTGATTTCTCAATCCCTTTACCTCAAAGTTTTTCATATGAGTTCGCCGCCATTCCTCCAAAACCAGTCCGTAGCCCGTTTGACATTAGATCTGAAACACTGGTTATTTTTCTCTTTATGACCGTCCTCCCACCATTCTGGATAGCCTACCAGCTGGAAACACGTCTCTTTAGTGTGTTTCTTCATCCCACAATGACTGCAATACAACTTGGATTTATCTTCTTTCTCTTTGGATTAGAATTTAAACCTCTATGCAGAATCTTTAGCAGCCAAACCCATTCCAATTTCAATCGAGTCACTATCAGAAAAACTTGATTTTAGTATATTAAGCCTGGCCACTTCCCTTCGTATTGTAGCATATGCTGTTTCCACGGAAGGAAGAGCTAGTTTCTCGATTAACCCTAAAATATAGATATTTTGATGAGAATTCTCTGCTAAGTTTTAGGACTAGGTACGGGATACCCAGTGATGTAATAGTAAGGATACCAGATGTTGGGGAGCAGCCTTATCAGGCAAGAGAAAACAAAATGTGCATATATACCACCATATTCGATTGGGGCATACGGTTTCGTTTTCCATCACATATACGATAGTTCTTTAGCTTTACTGGTATATGTCCCACACAACAGGTTGCAAATAGATTAATGGTTTTTCTTAGTGTTATATTAGAACTCCTACCTACTAGGTATTTCGATTTTCCTTGTAGATTTGTTTGTTGTGTATTAAGTCCTGATTTTTTACACCCAACTGAATGGAGGGAGGAAATTAGTTAAACTTTCCAATTCTGACAAAAATTAGGAACATTGGTTCATATTTGTGTCAGGAAATTGGGAGCATGAGAATGTTGTCAGGAATCTTCAGTTAGAACGGCAGTGGAAATCCAAGTGTAAGAAAAGGTTTGTGTAACTTGTAGCTTTAACAACCAAATGTTAGTGTTAACGCAAATGTTTTATTTTGCAAGTGAAGGAAGCACCATGAGTGGTGTAAAGAAGGGTTGTCGAAAGAATGTATAAACCTATTGATCCAAGTATCATATTTAGCCAGTTCCTAGTGGCTTCAAGAACCATCTCGATTGTTCACACAACTAAACTATTTGAGAGATGGGTTGTGGCCGATTCCTGAGTTAGTGATTGCAAATGAAGAGAAAGTGATAATGGAAGATAGTTGAGAAGTAGCTACCACCGAACGAATACGGGAACTGATGGAGCAAAGGTATCTCGACCGTAATAGTATGGGGGTATGGTTGGCGGTTCTCCAGAGTCGAAGAAAAAGTGACGCAGAAGAGTCTACTTTCTTGCAAGGTCAAAATGAGAACGAGGGAGATCTCCTAGCCATTCAGGATGTTGAGAAGGTCAACCAGCATGAAGATAATGTTGGCCCACTAGGGAATGAAGTAGTAAAAGAGAATATTTGGCGCGTTGGACAAGAGGATGAAGAGACATACGATAGAGAAATCATTATAAAAAAAATAAGTCTCATGTGATTGTTGATGCAGTTACACTCAAAATGAGGAAACAACAATGTGTGGATGCAGAAAGTAATGATGAGGTTCAGGTACCAGAGAAATAGGGTGCCAAGGTATTTAGATCTGGGGAAGAACAGGACCGAGGGAAGGCCCCCGAGAGGATAGGTTTCGAGTGGATGGGAAACCGAGTCGAGCAGAAGAAAATGATAACATAAATGAGCAGAGAAAACATATTCTCGATAAAATAGCTCAAAAAATGAAGCATTTTATGAAAACATCGGGTGTACGACCTTAGTTTTCTTTTGTGCAGGGGTAGACATAAGGTGTTCATTTGTAAATATCATAAGACTAGAGTTGTTTCCAACAACAAATAAAGAAATTGAGGCCAGTCGTGGTAGAAAAGTGGTTGAAGAGATTCTTTTTCCAAATATAGTGATGCCACGCCCATCGATGCTGATGTTCAAACAGCTTAAACGGTGCCTGCAGTTATCATTTTACGACAGCATGCCCATGAATGAAATAATAGAGAGGCAGTTGGAGCTTGTTATGGAGGTATTTTCCTACTACATACTATATATTGATAAATAAACTAAAATATTAGACTTTTCTCAAAATGAACACAGATTCATAATAACTTTGTGGTGTCATCCTACCGACGCATGTCAAGCACTGATTATCAGGTAATAGAAAAGTGGAAAAAGAACGCAATGTTCTTCGTCTCGGTTAAGGGCTTGACCACAGAGCTTGCTCGGTTAAAAAATTCATATGGTCAGCCAAAGAACAAAATGATAAAACATCTGAGGAAAATGACCGGCTCCGGCAGGAAGTGGTCACGCTCAAGGATCCTCGGGACTCTTGCGAGGAGAAGTGTAAATAGGTGACCACGGGAAACACTACCCTTGTAGCGCATAATAATATGCTCAGGAAGTGGAAAGATGACTTGATTTCGCAGAGTGCTAGTGTACTCGCAAAAAATGTATCCCCAATGCAAATGGTAGATGAGGAATATGAACGCATCGCTGAGGTAACAATGGATAATGAGAAGCTAACAGTTATGGTGGATGAACTGAAGAGTAGAATGGAACAAAAGTGTAAGCAGCTAATGAAGAAAGTAGAGGCCAACCTGGAGGATTGTGAGAGGCTAGTAATGGATGTTGTCATGGGAATTATGGATAAAACTCAACTAGAGATGATGGAGTTGTTAGCACTTAATTCAGGTATGAAGTTAGAGTCGTTTCGTATATGTGGAACGGGGACCAAAAGTGGGTGGCGCATCTACTTCTGGGTTAGCACCTTCAAACAAGGACGTGGTTAGGTAGCTACCCAGGCCGCAAAGGGTGTGGGGCATGAACCGAGGTAGATCATGTGGCATCAAATTTCAATGACCCTTCTCTGGCCCTGACGTTTAATTTTATCTTTATGTGGAATACTTTGAAACATATTTTTTGTGATGTAACAAAAAAACCTTAATGAAATTTCTAAGTTAAGCTTATGAAAATTTTCTTGGTATGCCATTTTGATTTTTAATATTGGAGATCTTGCTTGGTTTTGGAGACATGATTATCATAACGGTTGGAGATATCCTTACAAGGTCGAGCTCATTAGGGCTCATTGGCATAACTATGAGTGAGACTTGCTCTTCATCTTATTCACGACGAGGTCATTTCAAACCTATTGTGTGTCTCAATAAGGGCTTTATACTACATCAGTTCGCTTATTAATACCATTTACAAGGTATTAGGCTCATTATGGCCTTTTACATACCTCATAGGAGTGGTCATTTTACATACCTCGTAGGAGTGGTCATTATTAACCCGTTCATTTTAATAGACTCTATGGTATCAGCTTAGTATGGCCTCTTGCATAGCCCATAAGCATGGTCATTGAGCCGTTGACAATTGTAAGGATGGATAAAATTTAACAAACAAACACACACATTGGTGAAAGCATTAAAATTGTATTAAAATAGTAAGCAAGAGTATGATGCCTCATTAAAAAAACCCTCCAGATCCATCAGGCAAAAATAAGAGCGCATCCTCTAAGTTACAATGTATGATTATACAACTTTAGGTGATTTATGCTCCAAGGGTACTTCAAGGCATGACCCTTGGCATCGGCGAGCGATATGCTCCACTGTGTCCCTTAGAGATAACAGTGTAACAATATCCCCTACTTGGAAGCTATGAGGATTAGGTTGAGCATTAAAGCATCCCTGCAACAAGATCTTGTATTGTTCTGCCCGAATACATGCTTGATCACGTCATTGTTATATGAGATCCAAATTTATCGCTCGGTCGGTAATATTATTCTCTTCATTATAGATAGAGATCTTGTACCTTTGTATAATTATTATTGTTGGTACCCACAACTTCACTGCCATAGACGAGGGTGAAAGGAGTGTCACTAATTGTAGTCCGTGGGGTAGTTCGATATGCCTATAAGAACTCGATTAGTTTGTCCGGCCATTTAACCTTTGCTCCTTCAAACTACTTTTTTATTCCTTCAAGGATGGTTTGCTTGGTGACTTCGACCTGACCTTTTTTATGAGTTTAATATGGTGTTGAAAAATGCTGACGCATCCCATAGAGTTTGCAAACTGCAGTAACCATGGTGGTTTGGAATTTAGGGACGTTGTCTATCATCCAGATGAAATGTATTCCAAACCAAGCTAAAATTTGATGTTGAATGAAGTCACATATATCCTAATATTTAGTTGGGAGAGAGATTTAGCTTGCACCTATTTTGAGAAGTAGTCTACTGCGACTATCAAGAACTTTCGATTGTCGGTTGCCATAGGGAGTGGCCTTACTAGGTCGATGCCACATTTTTTGAAAGGGAAAGAGACTGCCACAGGTTGCATCGACTCACTTGGAAGGTGACTAGTATTGGAGAACTATTGATATTGATGGCATGGTTAGATGAGGCGTTCAACATCGTAGGCCAATTTCACCTAATAATAGCACGCTAACAAAACTTGTTGAATAAGCTTACGGTATCCATAGTGTGTCGCGGCTTCTTTAGCACGTAGCTCGTGCAGAATTGAGGTAGATTATGCTTGATCAAGGAAACAGAGAAAGGGTCGTGTTGCACTCTTTTGGTATAGGACATTTTCTAATACATAGTATTCGGTTGCTCGTAGTTGAAGTGCTCGAGCAACTGTCTAATCGGTCGGAACAATGTCAGATTGGAGATATAACATATAATTTTACGTTCAATCACTGACATCATCGATCATGCAGATACTGTCGCTCGGGTTGGAAATGATTTATTTAATGTTGTCTTCAACTGCTTCCTTAACCGTCTTTTTTAACAGTAGACCTCAGCCGGTCTCACCCGTGCTGTTTGCGTGCTCTACTCGGTTTACCGATTAGATTTTTTCCTTTTTTTCGGTTATAACCTTCATTCAACTCTTTCCTCGCTTGGTGATGGTCGCAACATTTATCTTTGATGTTGGCTATTACTTGTCACACTTGATGATGTTTGCTTTTGTTTATTCTGCTCGGTGAAGCGTCTGCCTAACCTAGTTTAATTTCCTTATCGTTGTCGTCAGCGCTACCCCTAACTGATGACCCTTGAGTAACTTGTTATTCCATTAATCTCCTTTAATTAAGGTTTGGCAAGATGATATTTTTCAATATTCTTGTGCATAGCTTTAATCCTCTTATTTTTTATGATATAGAAAGTTTTGTTTGGTATTTTTCATGTCTTCCTCCCATTTCTATCTACTTAGATATTGCATAGTCTATTAGTCGATGTAAACCTTCTCATAAAAAGCTACATATTCCTAAAATATAATCACGGCTAGATCACAGCTGAAATAAATGCGCGACGTTGTCTCCAGAAGGAATAAAAAACATTGTTTTTCTATTAACAAAAGCTGGGTTCATCCGTAAAAATACAAGTTACCTCGGGATTTATATTAAAATTCCATCTACTTAAACAAAATGCATGTGGAGGAAGATCGAGTCATGTTAGAGAACATGTATGATCCAAGAGACATCCCATATATTATAGAGCCACGAGAGGACGTCTACAAGATTAAGATATAAAACACTAAGACACTAAGACTCGGACGATGAGTTCTCCCGAATTATGGACCAAACTGCTCAAGTTATTTTGTCATAATCTAAATATGTCTATTTGGAAGGCCAAGGACGTCACTAAAGTATATATTAGAAGAATCCAACTACGCCCCGACTAATTTTCGAGGGTGACAAATGTTTTCCTTAAAAAATTTCTTCCTTAGTCTTTTTCTTTGAGATCTACTTCACTTTTACACCTGAGACCCGCCATCAATAACACCATCGTCGTCTTCAATAGCTTAAAGAATCGGTTCTTATAAAATAATATGCATCATAATAGAGAGAGGAAAAAGACACTCACAATCTCTAATTACAATCTAAAGGGAGTTGGCAAGAAGATGACATTAAGAAGAATCCAATCAATTAAAAAGGTAAAAATAGATTTTATAGCTATTCAAGAACGTATAATATCAGTGGTCGAATTATAAATAATTATTAGAAAAGTAGAATTGAACATAGGGTTAAAGTAACGACATTTAGATCTTTTATAAAGAATAATTTAAAGTAGAAATTTTATTTAACCATGAACAATTCCTATATCTAATTTTGTTTTCACATTACTCTAGAAATGAAATTTATAGTTACGGTTGTATATGCTAAAAATAGCACGAAATATAGGGGTGTTCTTTGGGATGGATTAAGAGAGTTAGTTTACAAATGCTAAAAATACCACGAAATATAGCGGTGTTCTTTGGGCAAGAGGAGGGGGCGGCCAGGCAAACACTGCTTTTGATAAGCGGGCCGTGGTGGTAAGTGCTACCCTATTAGCTGTTCAATGTTGCTAATGTTGGGAACAAACCCATTCTTATACATCAACTAACCAAAATCTCACCGTATCTGAGCCCCCTCACCGAGAGACCCGAATACTGATCCCCCGATTCCTATGCTTATCGATGACATGCTTATCGATGACGATGACAAGAAAAGAGATGCTCATAACGAGGTGATTAACACAAGAAATATAGGTACAATCCTCCATTGGATACTGCATCCATAGAGCAGCCACTTATGTCAAGAAAGGGGAGTTTCATATTGTAATTAGTATGGCAAAGCTCTCCCTACTCATGTACTATCAGTTGAAGCAGTGTCCTGAGTTAACCTATAGAACAATATGTCTATGGTAGACAATCTACAATGTCAACTGAAGTTGTCTTATTAATTGTGATAAATTTTTCTTATGTTATTTAAAGTATTTTTCCTATGTTTTTGTATTTGGGAAAGTCACCATAACTCTATGATACTGGCCTATTGCAAGAAGACCCCCACTGACACGAAAGTCATGGAAGACTTCAAGCCTGAGCCTATGATATTTGGATTTAAAAAAGCCTTTAACACTGAGTTATTGCGATACAAGCGGGCATATACTACGTCAAAGCTGTGTTGTGAGAAGCTTATGAATGAGAAGGTATATCTTTGCAATCGGTTAACTGCCCTTACTACGGAAAGGGATGACTTGAAAGGCGCAGGTTGTTGAACTTGGAGATCAGAATGAGGTTCTTTGCAAGCAGTCTACTGAATTGATTACACGAAACTCGGTACTGTTTGTTAAAATTGAAAAGCCTACTAATAACAGTTTCACAGTTTGACTGGAAAGTTCTACTCTTCGGGTGGAACTATCCAGGTTGAATTTAGAACTGAGCGAGGCCAAAAAATACTGGGTTAATCGTGAAGCAAATGCATATGTTGATGGGGAGAAGAAAAAAATGGTAGTTGCTCCAAGTTATCTTGAGAAAGTTTGGAAATATATTTTAATAGAACTGAGGAAGGCAAACCCTGATTTTGAGTCGAAGAAGCTGAGAGTGTTGGTCTCAAATCATACGGGAGTGGGGAACTGATGACGAGGAAGAGGAGAAGAATGAGGTTATTGGGAAAGTGTTCAGTGTTGGAGAGGGGTTTCCTGGTATCGCAGAGAAGCCAATAGCAAAATATAGGGCTTTCATCGATGCCCATGCTCCAACATATAATATTTCGAAAAAAGTCGGGTAAAAAACATCAGTCATCCTCCACGTTTGCAGCTTGTAACAAGTTAGTCCCTGTCCTTTGAGGCCGTAATAAAGGGGTCCTTATCGTTTTTTTGGGTAGAATAAAACCATCCTTTTCGAGTCCAGCTCAACATTTGTCCCCATAATACCTTTGACCAGCTACATGAGCGATCCACGTAGGACGCTCATGTGGCAACTCTAAAACTTAAACCCGGCCCCACAACCAATCCTAACCCAATAACCCGCCCTAAGTAATAACCCGAAATCAAATCGAAACCCTCATTTTACTCCAAATCCCTAATCCCTTCCTCATGGGTCGGGGTGAACTGCGAGCTTAACCGTGTTACTATGCTTCGCCTTTCCGACGTTTCTCTATCGGCGCCGACATTATCGGCGCCGACATTAGCTCCCTCACTCTCGCCGAAGCTCGCACTCTCGTCGACTACCTCCAAGACAAACTCGGCGTTTCAGCCGCCGCATTCGCCACCGCCGGCCCCGCTGTCGCAGCTCCCGCTGCTGAAGCCGCTCCTGTCGAGGTGGAGAAGACGGAATTCGATGTATTGATAACTGAGATACCAAGCAATGCCAGGATCGCGGTGATTAAAGCGGTTAGAGCTTTGACGAGCTTGGTTTTGAAGGAAGCGAAAGAGTTGATCGAAGGATTGCCGAAAAAATTTAGGGAGGGGGTTTCGAAAGATGAAGCTGAATAAGCTAAGAAACAGCTAGAAGAAGCTGGTACTAAGATCACAATTGCTTGAACAATAAAGGAAAGGTTAATTTATTATCATTTTCGTGTCTCGTGTTCTTGATTGTCGTGTATCCGTAGCTTAATTGCAGTAGCTTGGTACAGTTTTAATGGCGGATTGATACAATTTTCTGAAAGAACATAAGAGATGGATCCATTTGGTTGTAGATTACCTGTAAGGTGTTTGTTAAAATGCCAAAGAGAAATATTGCACTAATCTGTGTGGTTTGTATTTATCAGCTCGGTTTCTATATTTACTTCCAAGGCAAATCGATTAGAGTAATATTATTTTGTTTTAGTCAAATATATACGTCATATATATGATATAGCGAAACTCTCTCTGCGGGAAACCGCTTGGTCTTTGCCCTACCGACGGTACCGTCACCATTGATCCGGTCCTCAACGGAAATGATAACAATCCCACCAACAATACGAAGAACACGAAGAAGAAACTCTCCGCTGGCGCGATTGCAGGGATTGTAATCGGATCGATGGTTGTTTTAGCTTTGCTTCTCTTGATTTTAATTCTTCTATGTCGGAAGAAAGAGAAACCAAAATCAAGATCGTTAGGATAATTGGGAAAAGAGGAAGGGATTAGGGATTTGGAGTAAATGAGGGTTTCGATTTGATTTCGGGTTATTAGTTAGGGTTGGGCTGGGTTATTGGGTCAGGGTTGGTTGTTGGGCCGGGTTTAAGTTTTAGGGTTGCCACATCAGCGTCCTACGTGGATCGCTGATGTGGCTGGTCAAAGGGTATTATGGGGACAAATGTTGGACTGGACTCGAAAAGGATGGTTTTATTCTACCTAATAAAACGATAAAGACCCCTTTATTACAGCCTCAAAAGACAGGGACTAACTTGTTACAAGCTGCAAACGTGGAGGATGAGTGGTGTTTTTTACCAAAAAAGTCTAACTCGCAAAAGATGGCATTTATGACCTAAGTGCAAGAGATGGGTGCTTGGAGTAGTTGTTGCTTTTCTTCTTCTGCTGTCATATTACATTTTCTTTAACATTGATTTTATTTACTTGTGCTTATAAATATTGATTGACCGTCCTTATGTTGATGCTTTCACTTTTGGCCAAAGCTATTTCCTCCATGGAAATTTTTATTTCCTCCATCTTTTAAAATCTCTAAAACTAGTGAAACATGATTTTACCATTTTACCCTTGTTTTGTATTCGAATTTAATGTTCGTGCCATTAATGAAATAGAATACCATAGTCTGTAAAAACATAAGATTAAACTATTTTTAATCCTACATATGGAAGATTGAACCCTAAAATTAACCCTAAAACCAAAAAAATATCAATTTTATTGAAGATTGAACGCCGTTCGACGATGGAAAATCAAGAATCTCATTCCGAGAAGGAGAACAGTAGTGAAGCACCAGATAAGGTATTTTAATATCGTTTTTTACGTTTTAGAATAGTCATAGAAACATTTCCCGATTTCTGCATTCCCGTTTTACTCATATCTGGGCATTTTGCAACTGATTCCGAGTTAGTATCTCGGAATCAGTTGTTTTATGAAAACGCAACTGATTCCGAGAGGGCCACACGGAATCAGTTGCACAATTCACTTTGAAAAAATGCAACTGATTCCGGGTGGCCCTCTCGGAATCAGTTGCATTTTTTCAAAGTGAATTGTGCAACTGATTCCGAGTGGCCCTCTCGGAATCAGTTGCGTTTTACACAAAACAGTTGATTCCGAGTGGCCCACTCGGAATCATGTGCGTTACAGTAGACAAGCAAAATAATTAACACATTACTTTTAAATCATGTAGGAATTTCGTATGTCTTCGGAACCTGAAATTGCATCGCCTTATCATTCTGACAATGATGTTATATATCCGGATCTCACCGACGCATTTACTACGCAAGCGTGCTACACTAGATCTGAACTTACGGAATGGGTATTAACAAAAGGTCGAGAGTTGAAATATTCTATGATGGTAAGTAGGTACGACTCTGGAAATTATGGGAATACTCCTCGAATGTTTTATTCTTGTGAAAAATATGGGAAACCAAGGTTAAAACTAAAGGCACCTAATGTGAAGAGAAGAAAGTCAAGTACGAAGAAAACAAATTGTCCGTTTCTACTAAGAGCTCATCCTCTTGACAATGATCTATGGTATTTGGTAGTTGCATGTGGTAGGCATAACCACCCTCCATCGAAATATTTAGAAGGTTGTCCTCAAGTAAGGAAACTTACTTCGGCCGAAGAAGATTTGGTGAAGAATATTTAGAAGGTTGTTCGCAATTTTTTCAAATATAGTCTTGATATTTTATTTTTAGATAGATATGGCGAAGGGGAAGGGGTGATCGGTGTTGTTGAATTGGTTTACTTTTTGTTTATTAATTAAGCTCCATACGACTTGTTGCTAGTCAATTAGGCTTAGCATTATAGCTATTTCGTAGACTCGGTTTGATAAGCAAAGACTCAGTATGCGTGCTGTGTGGTCTTATAGACTTAGCAATTTTACCATATTGCTTAACTGAGCCGGACACATAAGACCCATAGAGTGACCTTATAGGTGTGGTTTTCGAAAAATTAGATCACTTTCTAGTGACTATTTAATCAGGCTCAATATGATACGTTTCATAGGCAGTTCAGCGTTGTTCTTTCTACAAGTTGGCTTGTGTACTTTTGGTGAAACCTCTCCCCTCTTTTTTTTTTTATATTTTCTTTTTTATTATTATACATACACATAGATCTATGTAATAAAAGGAGATGGCTAACTGAGACTTCAATATATTTAGCTTATAATCTGCATAATTAAAATCTATTAATGTAAAAAAGGGAAAACAAATGCACATCCGCTCTAAATTTCATGGTAATATATTTTCAAATGTTTAAAATTCCAATGATGTTCTAATGAATTATCATCCAGGTCTTCCAATCTGTACATCCCGTGGTGTTCTTTGGAGATTATTTTGTATAGACCATCCTAATAGGATCCGAACTTGCTCACGTTTTTGTTTTTGTTTTAACTTAGGTCGTAGATTTTCTTTAAGACAAAATCACCCATTTTCAAGCTTCAACATTTAAACTTGTAATTAAACCCGATCCTCATCAAACTTTTGTAATGTTTAGAATGAACTCTTGTTTGATCCATTTTTTATTCGACGGGGCCTATCGATGATTTTGGAACCTCATCGCTGGGATTTTTTAAATAGTTTGCTATTCGAAGGCTTGTGATTATAATCTCTACGGGTACCACAGGTTCCATTCTATATACTAAAGAGAAGGGAATATGCTCGTTGTTGTTCGATATGTGGTCTGATATGTCCATAATACCTCAACAAGTTTATCTAGCCCTTTTCCATTTAAGTTCTCTAATTTTTTATTTACCTCTGCCAGGATAGTTTGATTTGCGACGTTGACCTGGATGTTCGCTTATGAGTAGTACAATATCGAGAAATACTTGGCTAATTTTGTGGCTTTGACATAATGTTGTAACAATTGTGTTTTGGAACTGGGCCCCGTTGTTGGTGATAAGGATTATTGGGATTCCAAATCTTGAAATAATTTGATTTTACATAAATTCACAAATCTTCTTGTCGCTTGTCCTCGACAAGGCCTTAATATTGACCCATAAATAATATGAATCAAAATTAATTATGAAAATGTTGTCACAAAGGAATACAAGCTAGTTTACAAATTATATAAAGTAATGTTTGAGGGTCGTAATGAATTAAAATTATTTATCAGTATGACAATATTGTCATAAAAGAATACAAACTAGTGTTAGAAACAAATAACGAACATGGTAAAAAACAAAGCCCATCTTTAACTGGAAAAAGAATAAAAGGTCATGCAAGCATGGGTATAAACTAACGTACTATGAGGTAGGAAATCACCTACATCATGGTGTCATTAATGTTTATAACGAGAACTTGTGGCCTAGACGCTGTGTTAAACGCGAACACATGACTATAAGACACTCCCCATGTGGTAAGCAATTCTTATGTTGTGGCCTTACACTGGTCAAACACTAATTTGGAAATAAGCCAAGACTCAAAATTCACACACTTAACAATACTGTGGCTTTATTATATGAACAAATTTTATAACTATTAACAAATTTGAACAAAGTTAACGAACTCAAAATAAATAATTAAAATGTAGAAAAAAGACAAGGAATAATAATAAAAAAGTTTGACATAATTTATATAAATATAAAATATAATTCATATGATGACCCACGAAGTATCTATAATTAAATATATAAAGTAATGAAATCCATGATAATGTTAAAATTAATAAGTTAACCCAACACGAGGTAGTATCCAATTAGAATTTTGGTTTAACATTTAAAGAAGCATAAAATAAAATCTAATGTCAAAGTTAGAAGATAAAACAAGGATAAAAACCGGACGCCACCTATCAAATAAGGTCTCTAGTAGCCATATATTTGAACATAGTTTTGTTCATATCATTTTTAGAGGAATCAACTCAAAATTTCCCGATCACCATATTTCCTTGAGGAGACATTTCAAAACACAATAACCAAATGGCACATAAAATGAAATTGTTTTATGAACGAAAGGTGATGATAGTCTTTCAACCACTGGTAAGAAGCTTTTAAAAGCTCTTTTAGTGTATGATATCACAATAAATATTAGTGAGATACTAAAAACGATGAAATGAACGTTATTATAGTGATTTAAATTTTACTTATCTTGTATTTTTCATCAAATGTCTCTTAATTTGACCAATTTCTTAATCTAATTTCCATAAGCCTGTTACAAAAATACTTAAAGTCATGATTTAAATATAAAAGCTTTATGACCCAATCAGAACAACCCAAAAGAAGGAGTGAAACAAAAAAAAATTTAAGTACCATAATGACATATGACATAATGCTGCTGATTGTATAACATTTAAGAAAAAAATTAACATTTTAATAAAAAATAGAAATTTAACGATTTCGTTAGAGGACATATCAATGAACGGAATAATTTGAGCACATGAATACAACAGGCTCTTAGCATGAATTCGAAGCATGAGAAATGTTGATAATAATGGATCCTAAATTAGAAAGTTTGATGTGTCATCGAATTATTTAGATTCAGGTCCAAATCGTATAATCCTAATGGCAGTAGACGAGCCAATGGTTCAAGAAAAGAGATCAAAGTTTATGTGAGTATTTTGAATCCCTAGAAATTTTCGGAGGAGATACAATAACTGGTAACACGAGCAGTTTTATAAAATGGCATGAGGTGAGTTTGACAACTCAGCTAGAAGGAAAAATGTCTACCCATTTGTATGGGAAGAAGGAAAATCCTTTCATAATGTTCGACGAAGATTATAAGATGGGAATAGTTGGGCCTCACGATGATGTACTAGTGATAGGGGTTGAAATTACAGGGACTAAAATCAGACTTATTTTGATTGATACTAGAAGTTGAGTGAATGTATTATTCAAGTCAACGCATAATTGGATGCGTAATCCACCTACATTTCTTTGATCTAAATGTACGATAGTCAGATTTACACGAGTGACAATACAAGTTTATAGAGAGAGGGATGCAAGATATTTTTGTAAAAAATAATTATGGAGATAGAAAATGTAGAGAGAGAATGTCTCGTAGAAAATTTAAAAAAAAAACCTTAAATTCTTTACATAGACAATAATTGTAAATTATAAGTATTGGATAAGGTAATAATTAAGGGATACGAAGAACTTTAAATTTTGTTTATTTTATAAAAATAAATATCAAGTATTTGCAACGAGAGTATCGCGTATTAGGGTAAAAATATAACGGAAAAACTTTAATAATTTCATGTTAACAAGACATTTATCTCATATACTAGTCATTGGGTATAAAATTACTAAAAAATTATAGGGATACCTCGTAAGGTCATATTCCCTTATGGTTCATATAAGAGGTGAATGTTCTTCATCAATAATTAGTTGTAATAAATAGAATAATATGTATTAATGATGATGACCGAAACAAATAAACTCAACTTATGTGTTGAAGGGGATAACATATTTGAAGAGGAGACTTTAACCAAATATTATGATGACTCTAATACAAATACTATGTTGATCAGATGAAGTAAATGGTATGAAGAACAAGAGAAGAAGCTACTTAACGGTTTAGATACGATGTAAGTTGATCAAGTAAGAAACATGAAGACTGAAGAGCCAAAAATATTCCAAATACTATGATGATCGAAGTACAAGGAATTATGACCTCAGCATATAATATGATTTGATAAATAAGAATAAGTGACATGAAAACCCGGATACAATCTAAGTTGGCCAAAACATATTAAACTTGGTGTGTTCAAATAGTACTCAAGAGTTTTCCAAATCATTCCACTATTTTTAAAACATTTTTCAATACTACTAGAATACCATAGATAATTATAATATTCATTCATAATATTTATAATATTTATAAGTAACTCGCTCTTGGATGAATGCCACTTGGACACAAATAGACCTCGTTGTTCATCCATATATTTTGTATTGATAGTAAAATATATCAAACACGAACATGACTATAAAACACTCCCTATTGTGGATGCAATTTCCTATATTGTGTCATACCGCTAGATCAAACACTAATATAGTATGATCGAAGCCTCCAAATCCATACACGTGTACATTTAACAGCTCAACTATAAGAACAAATTTTATAATTGCGGAAAAACTCAAATAAAATTGACTAATTCAAACAAATAATTAAAAAAAATAAAAATCATAATAAAGAACTTTGACATATTTAGAGTGTACAATATAAGTCAAGTTTAATTTGAATGAATCCAAATTATGTTGATGCAATATCGATAAATGTTTTCATAACTTTTTTTTAAAAATATTTTTAATATCATATTTTTCGAATTCAAAATTAATATCTTAAATATTTGTTAGATTTGATATTAATTTTTAGACCTTCTTAATTATTGCACAATAAATATTTAGAATTATCTAAAATTTAAAATTCTACATAATACGAATAAAATAAATTTAAATACTTTGAATAATATGAATAAAGAATATTTTTTATAATATTTATGTCGATTTTTTTTTTAAAAAAAGACAGTAATTTTAATTTGTGCTTGAACGGTTTTTCAAATCTGTAATGTAACACATTCGAGTGGATAACATTTGCTCATCACAATAAACTAAAAATTCATTTTCTAATATATTTATTGATAATGAAGCGGTTTTAAGTTTTAAGAGCCCTTCTTTTATAAAAAAAATATATTTAAGTATTTGCTCTAAAAAGAAAATTACAATAAAAGTTGGTTACTAGCTTTAGTGACGAATAATAAGTTGAATTATAAATAAGCATAACAAATTATAGTATTTTAATCACGTATCGTAAGAGGTCATAGTGAAATAAGAAAATGAGTTATTTCCCTTCGAGTACACGAGTCCAATAAAAATTCTGGTTTAGTGGGTTTAATTTTGCTTAATTCTTAAAATATGCATTTAATCGTATGATAATTTTATAAATAGCGTTTTATTTTTTTATTGACAAATTTACCTTTCATTTAATTTGACGTATGAATGAACTTCGTCTTCTTCCCCTCACTTTTCAAATCACGGAAACGAATTACTTCTTTCCGAAGATATTTTTTCACTATTTCATACATTATTCTTATGTTCAATCGTCAACCATAAAACCTATAGCCACTCAGTCGTCAACCATCCATAGAAGACAATGCAGAGAAGCTCAAGAACCTGAAATCATTCCATTGTCGTTGCTTTGAGTACATGGTCTACAAAAAGAAGTACATCCACATCATTGACCATATTACTTTGTGAGTATTTTTTGTTAGTTTTTCGGATTTGAGATTTGTTTTTTTAACACACTTTTGGTATATTTGCTATTTGGAAAGTTTATATTTATTTTTATAGAAAGGAATGAGTTGAATTTTGTTGAGATTTGGTCAATTTCTGTGGAAGCGGACGATGATTTTATACAAATTCGTGCTTATAGGTCTACCTCTAATGTCTACACTAGCACGAAACCTCCGGCTAGGGTTTGGGTAAGAAAGTATTCATCTTCATCCTCAAATCAAATAGCTTAAATGGGTAATTTTTTATCGTTTTTAATACGCCATCAATGCATCGTATTCTAATTCTTGTTTTGAACTATTATTTGCAAGGTATGTTTGGTGACCAAAATATGAAACCCTTTTTTAGTTCTTGAAAACTATTGTTTAGTTCTGATGAATCCGAAGTCTGCACGCTCCCCGGACAAAGACAGATTGGTCCAAGGCCTCAGGACCGGATAGATCACACGGACCGGACAGATCGCTTCGAACACTATGACCATAGGACCGTTCGAACTATGACAAAAGTACTAAAAAACCTAAAAACTTCTTGACTAAGCTACTTGCTCTCCTACTTAGAGCTCATGGGTCTTTGAACATGACCCGGGTCCATTAAATATGACCCGAAAGCCCATAAGGGCCCAAACATCAGGGTATAAATACCCAACCACCTGCATTAAGTGTGGGTAATGAGAATTAACTGCTACCAGGCTGCTTAATTATCTCTCTACTCTCTACTCTAAACACATATCACCCACACACTACTATAAAACACCAACCAAATTACTAGCCTACCCGCAGGCAATTATTATCCACACCAAATTGGCGACCACAGTGGGAGCACGACGGTGCCTGAATCAAGCATTCAAAACCAGCTAAGAAAATCTGTCTGAATGAATCCGGACAATCCAGAAGTACCACCAGCTTTGCTCGAAGTGGTGGGAGAGAACGATGAATACACTATCGAAGAGCGTGATAGGCTAAAGGGTGAAATAGAAGCTCTGAGGGCAGAAAATGCCAAGATAGGCCTGAAAGAAAAGTCCAAAGTATCAGCTGCTCATCACACCGATAACCCCAGAGCATGAGTCTTCGAAGACTCATGTGAGCACCAAGAAGACTCATGCTAGTTCCAAAAAGTCTCACCGGTCTAAGCCAGTGGAGAGTTCTGACTCAAGCTCAGAATCTTCTGATAGCCCTTCAGACAGTGAGGGAGTTGAAAAATCCTTGTCCTTTAGCAGCGATGAGGGTCGAACTAGAAAGAAGGAAAAGCAGATTAAAAAATATTCAAGAAAAAGGGATAGACAAGGAAAGATGAAGAGACATATTGGTAAGGGATCATCTCATAGCTGGAGGCATATGGACCGGATGCTGATGGATCTCTTCGCTTTTCACGATGAACCAGGTATCTTTGCAACTCCCAATGAGGGTACTGTGTTCAGTCGTGGAAGAAACTGGAGACAATCTCCATTATCTTCTAAAATTCTGTCCGGAAACCTCCCCAAGAGGTTTGACAGCACCAAAATAGAGAAGTACGATGGTAGTACTGATCCGGACAACCATCTGGAGCAATTTAAAAACTTCATGATGAACTTTGACGAAGACGATAAACTACTTTGTAGGGCATTCTCCCAATCATTTACGGGGAGTGCTCTAAAATGGTACAACAGCCTGCCTCAGGGTTGTATTAAACACTTCGATACCTTTTGGGTGGCCTTTCGAATGCAGTTTGTAGGGAGTAAAGAGCTAAAGGGCAATGGAGACACAATAATCCATTGTGCCCAGGAGCCAAATAAGTCCTTGAAAGAATATATAAGCCGTTTTGTGAATACCAAGAATGGGTTGGCTGATTGCTTCGAACAGGTGGCAATAGCATCCCTAAGGCAAGGTTTGAACCCAAGCAATCTAGCTGATTCAGTGACCAGAAAGAAGACCATGACATGGGGAGGGTTGCTGAATCAGGTTAGAAAGTAAATAAACGTTGATGAAACAAAGAAAACCAGGGTGCACAGGCAGGTGAGGTCTACCCCAGTGGCACCAAATCCCAATCAGAATCAGTCCGGAAATAAAACAAGAGAGACCAGACAGGGGCATGGCAGGGCAAAAGCTCATTCTCAGCCAGCTGCTCATGCTCAAAGTCAGCAATCCAGAAACAAGAGAGGGCCATGGGTGCAACCGGAGTGGTTCGCAGAGTTAAAAGAAAGTGTGGCCACTATTTTTGAAAAAAGGAAGGAAGAGGTGCATTACCGGAGAACGGAAACACTGCAGTCTCCCAGAGAGCATCGCAATAACTCTTTTTGCCAATATCACAATGATATTGGTCATACCACTGATGACTGCATAGCATTGAAACAAGAAGTTCAGAATTTGATTGAAAGGGGAAAGCTGGGGGCTTACGTGAAAAGAAGAGGGGGTGACAGGCCTCATAACACTCACCGGGTTGGTCCAAGTAATGCTGCTCCGGAGGGAGCCATGGTTATAGTTGAAAGGTTTGACGTGGAATCTGAGTACTTGGATCCTGATCCAACTCGAAACAGAGTGGGTACAATTGAGGAATGTTCTAGGTCGGTCTCCGGGCTCATTAAGTTTTTCGAGTCACTTACAATTTTCGGAGGGGACACTATGACAGATCCTACTGCTTCTTCGAGGAAGAGGCATGTTCATACTTTATCCTCCCAGCTAGAAGGAGGCATGACTTCCTATCAGTCACAAAACTTATTCCCCTTCATTTTTTATGATGAAGATGATCTAAGAGACATTGCTGGCCCTCATGAGGATGTTGTTGTCATAGGAGCATCTATAGGGGGCAACGACATAAGGCGAATTCTGGTGGATACTGGAAGCTTGGCAAATATCCGTTTCTTAACCACATACAAGAGAATGAAGAATCCAGCTATAATTCAGGGTTCGGACATATCAATTGTGAGCTTTACAGGCAGCTCAGCAGATGTGATCGGAGAGTTCGAAGAAGAAGTTCTATTGGGCAAGGGTCCTTTCAAGAAAATGGTTAGAATGCTATTTATTGTGGTGGATTGTCCCAATTGCTATAATGCTATTCTATGGAGGTCTTGGCTCTCTAGGATGCATGCAGTGGCTTCAACAGTCCACCAGTGTTTGAAATATGCTGTTCAGGGACAGGTTGGAGTCGTCCGGAGCAGCCAAAAGATTGCAAGAGAATGTTATGCCACTGTCCTGACTCCTCGAACACTGGGGGCAGTCAGTATTAATGAACAAGAGCAGTTTGAGGGCCTTTCTGGGGGTGAGGGTGAAATTGATGACTCCAGAGAGACCCCTGGAGTATTGAGACCAATCGAAGAGGTAGAAACGCACTGTTTGGAAGATGGGAAAAGTGTCAAGACAGGGTCTAGGATGTCACCCATTTTGAAAGATGAGATGTTAAGGTTTTTGAAGAACCATCAGCACGTTTTTGCTTGGTGCAATGCTGATGTTACTGGGGTTCCATCAGAAGTGATATCACATCACCTATCTCTCCGGAGAGACGTAGCACCAGTGGTTCAAAAAAGAAGAGCTTTTTCTACAGAGAAGGCTGATGTCATTGTGCAAGAAGTTGACAGGCTCACAAAGATGAGGCACATCAAGGAATCTCAATATCCTTTGTGGACTGCCAATCCGGTTCTGGTAAAAAAAAAGAATGGCAAGTGGCGCATGTGCATTGACTTCACAGATCTCAATAGAGCTTGCCCAAAAGATTTGTATCCGGTCCCCCGGATTGACCAGTTGGTAGACTTCACCTCTGGGAACAAGCTGCTTTCCTTTATGGATGCTTTCTCCGGATACAATCAGATTCAAGTAGATCCAAAGGATCAAGAGCATACCACATTTGTCACTGACAGAGGTCTTCATTGCTACAAAGTAATGCCATTTGATTTGAAAAATGCTGGGGCTACTTATCAGAGGTTAGTCAACAAGGAATTTGCTGATCAAATTGGAAGAAATATGGAAGTGTACATTGATGACATGATGGTGAAGAGTGTAGATGAGCAGTTACACTTGTCCGATCTCCAAGAAACTTTTGCCAACTTGGTAAAAGTGAATTTGAAATTAAACCCAGAAAAGTGTGTGTTCGGAGTGCAGTCCGGGAACTTTCTAGGCTATATCATAAGTGAGCATGGAATACAGCCCGATCCGGACCAGCTAAATGCTCTTTTCCAAATAGAGCCTCCTCGAAACATTAAAGAAGTACAGCGGTTAACGGGGAGATTAGCTACCTTAAACAGATTTATCTCAAGGTCTTCGGACAGGTGTGCACCTTTCTTTCAAACTTTGAAGGGTGCAAAGGGATTCGATTGGACCCCACAGTGTGATGAGGCTTTCAATGAGATCAAGAAGTACCTGTCCTCTCCCAAGACTTTGTTTAAACCAGTTGATAGGGAGACCCTCTTCGTATATTTGGCAGTTTCAAGTTATGCCATCAGTGCTGTGTTGGTAAGAGAGGTCGATGGTCATCCCCATCCAGTTTACTACATCAGCAAAAGTTTGATAGATGCAGAAATGCGTTACTTGAAACTCAAAAAGTTAGCATTGGCCCTGGTGATAGCTGCCAGGAAGATGAGGCCTTATTTCCAGGCTCATCCCATCATCGTTCGGACTTCTTTTCCCCTGAAGAATGTCCTCCAAAAGGCAGACATTTCAAGCAGGATGACTAAGTGGTCAGTAGAGTTGGGGGACTTCGACATAGATTTTGCTCCCCGAACAGTAGTCAAGGCCCAAGCTGTGGCAGACTTTTTGGTCGAATTTTACTCCGACAGGGATTCAGAGCAAACTACTGATATAAAAGATAAAAAGGTGTGGGTCGTCCGAACAGATGGTGGGTCTAGCACTATGGGGTGTGGTGCAGGGGTGTGTTTGACTTCCCCATATGGAGACAAAATGTACCAGGCTATTTGTTTTGCTTTCAGAGCATCTAATAATGAGTCCGAATATGAAACAGCTATAGCTGGTTTAAAGTTAGCCTACATTTGTGGGACTAAGAGGGTCAAGCTACTAAGTGACTCCCAACTTATTATCCACCATGCCCAAGGCCAATCTGAGGCTAAGAAGGAGCAGCTTGTGAAATACTTACTCCTCCTTAAGAATGAAGCACTCAAGTTTAAAAGTGTTGTTTTTTAGCACATTCCCAGGGCACAAAATGAGCTAGTAGACTCATTGGCAACCATAACATATACAGAGTCATATCCATGGATTCATGTGCTCGAAAGCCCCTCCATTCAACTTAGTAAGGGTAAAGAAGAAGAAATTTTTGAAGTACAAGTGAAACAACCTCAAGACTTGAGGTTTCCTCTCCTGCAATATCTCTCCGATGGTGTCGTGCCTCCAGATAAGTCACTAGCCAGAACATTGAAACACAAGGCTCGTGGTTTCATCATATTGAGAGAAGTGTTATACAAAAAGTCTTACAGTAAACCTCTCCTGCGCTGTTTGGGGGATGAAGAGTCACAAGTGGTCCTCTCCGAATTGCATGATGGTGAGGGATCAGCCCATTGTGGGTTTAGAGCTTTGGCAAGAAGAGTTTTACTCTCCGGTTATTATTGGCCATCAATCATGAAAGATACTAAGAAATTGGTAAGAAAGTGTGACCCATGCCAGAGGTACAGCAATGAAATTAATGTACCAGCCATTCCTTTAGAGTCAATTTCTGAGCCTATTCCTTTTGCTCGATGGGGATTGGATTTAGTAGGGCCTCTCCCTGTGGCGTCCGGAGGACGCAAAACTATAATTGTGGATATAGACTACTTCTCGAAGTGGATAGAAGCAGCCCCTCTAACAGGGACAACATCAAAAGCTGTTATAAAATTCATTATATCCAACATTTGTTGCAGATTTGGTGTCCCACAATAGATAACAACAGACAATGGGCCACAGTTCGACAATAGGGAAATGGAGAGCTTCTGTGCCTCAAGAGGTATACAACATTGTTTTTCTTCACCTTTCCACCCACAAGAAATAGGCAGGTTGAAGTGGCTAATAGGACTATATTGTCCGGTTTAAAGAAGAATGTGGAAGGGGCTGCTGGGAAGTGGCCTAGTTATCTACAAGAGGTCTTGTGGGCCTACCGGACAACACCTGGGGCTGCAACACAAGAATCAACCTTTGCTTTGGTCTATGGGATGGATGCATTAGCTCCCATAGAAGCAAATATCCCCTCCTTTTGTGTTCACAACTTCTCCGAGCACGCTAACGAGGTGGCAATCAGAGGTCAACTTGATTTGATAGAAGAAAGACGAGTTAAAGCTCACCTTAGAGTTGCACACTATCAAGGCTTGATGAGAAGCAGGTTTGCTTCCAAAGTTAAAAGAAGAGATTTCCAACCAGGGGACAAGGTATTGAGGAAGGTCTTCTTACACACTAAAGAAAAGTTGTTCGGAAAGCTGGCCCCAACTTGGGAGGGTCCGTATATGGTTATTGAAAGAATTAAACCTGGAACATATTGGTTGGAAGACAAAGATGGCAGAGTTCTAACTCATCCTTGGAATATCGAGCATCTCTGGATGTACTTGGAGTAGCACTTGTGTAAATATTTACTTGTTTAAACATCCATGTAAATATTTGGGGGCATACTCTCTCCTCCCTGGTGGCACGGGGAGGTTTTGAATGAGGTGTTCGGGCTGTTGAATAAAGTTTGATGCCTTCTTAAAAATTTTCTAAGTGTTTTTAAAGTTTTGTCCCTTGCCATACTATCCGGATTGAAATAACTAAGGGCTATTTAAACTTTAGCCGGAGAACTTAAACACTCTCACTATGAAACAACTAAAGGCTACTTAAACTCTGGCTATCAAAATTAGAACAAACAATGAAAGAAGATGATAGTTGCACAGAACAAAAATATTCATTGAAATAAACAACTTAAAATTGCCTTGGCCTTCTAAGGACTTTTAAATGATCAAAATAGAACACAAAAAATCTATCCGGTCAGAAACCGGACACCATTACAAAAAGACTGCCTTGGCCTTCCAAGGACTTTAGTCTGGATAGAAAATAAACAAAGTGGATCATAAGTTAAGGTTGAGCCTTTGAAGATGGCTCACCTTCATCTACCTTCTTGCCCTTAGGATCGTCTTTCTCTTCATCTGGGCTCTCCCCAGTATGTTCTTCATCACCTGAGGAATCACTAGAGTAGCCATACCTATCGCCTTCGGCCATCGGGTGGTATGGGAGGTCTTCAGGCTCAACATAAAGCCATAAGTCCCCTAGGTTCTTCTTCGGAAACCTTTCATGGAAAAGTAGAACCATGTCAGACCTCACCTTCTCAAGAAGTTGCTCTTCGCTTTTGATCATCTGGTTGGCATAAGCATTGATCTTGGCTTGGATCTTAGCCTCTTGCTCCCTTAACAAAGTGTTTTTCTCCTCGGCAGCCTTGGATGCTGCATTCTCAAGAGCAATCTTGTCAGTAGTTAAGTTGGTGATGATTTTGTCCTTTATTTTGGTTTCTTCCTTTGAGGCAGTAAGGTCTTTCTCCAGACCGGGCAGTTTCTCCCGGAGGTCTTTAATGGTCTCCTCTAAAGTGGCGACTGTTGTGGTACTTGCCTTCTGGCTTCTCTTCAGCTCCTCGTTTTCTTCTTTTAACATGGCAGCATTGGAGGTGGCAGTGCGAAGGTCTTCAGACATCTTCTCCTTGTCAGACTTAAGGTCTTTAATGATGTCTGTCTGACTCCGAACTTGTCTCTCCAACATAAGTACAGGCTGCACGTTGCTTAACAAGGAGTGGGCTATAACATCCCTTTCACTAGAGACAATAAAAGTCTTACCATTAAAATTGACTGTGTTGGAGCTGCTCGGAGGAATGTAAGGCCCTGCAAAGTCATATCTGGGGAGATTGAGGAAGTATTCACCAAGCTCACCAAGACCGGTGATGTCTACTCCATCAATGTTGAGAGCTCCTCCCTCAACCTCATCGGTGTGAAAGTCCCCCAGAATCTCTTTGGCATGCGTTGGGTCAGAAGGATCAGCTTGGAAAGAAGGCTCCGGAGCCCGGAGAGAAAGCTCGTTTCCCTTAGAAGTCTTTTTCTTCTTCGCCTCCCGGTCTGCGCCTTCGCTTCCTTGTTTGCGATTTCTCTTGGAAGCCCTTGGAGGTTTTGGGAGATTCGTTTCCTGCCTTTCAGTCTCTTGCTCCACTACTTGCAAGAGAGCAACATCAATTTGGCTCTAGGCTGGCCCCTCCGGGACTGTTGGAGCATCCTTCTCAGCATCAGCAGGGTTGGCATCACCCACCACCCTTTTGCCCTTCTTCTTCTTGCCTTTCATCTTGCTCGGGGCTTTGGCCCGGCCTGGCAGGAAGAGTGTCCCATCTAGTTCATGGGTCCTCTTGAGCACAACGTCCGGAGAAGGCTGGGTGGTGAGCTCCTCCCAGGTCAAGTCTCTCCGACCTGTGGTGTTACACAGGTGAGACCTTGCCAAATTTCCACTAGTGAAAGCATCGTGGAATCGGTTCCCCCAATTCTCAGCAGCCCAGGCATTAATCTTGCCACAAGTTATCTGCCCGGCTTTCTGATAGTCACTGAACTCCTTGGGTTACACTGCCAAGGCAAAAGTGAGACCCATTAGTTCGAACTGCATTAGATAAGAAATGGAGAAACAAAAAAAATAGAGTAGGAGACTTACAATCACTCCTCCACCTGCTTCTGAGGAGGCTTGGGTTCTCTCCGGATTTTATCTTCTTGTCATTCTCCTAGGCACCACTGACAAATAGGAACTGGGTCCTCCAATTCCTCTCTGCCTCCAGCAAATCGTCCACCGCCTTGAAGGTATCCCCCATATTAAAATGGTAGAAGGGAATGTGATGGTTTCTACACAGGCTAGCCACTGCAGCAAACTCCTCCATGGGCAGAGGAATCCCGGACAGCCTTGATGCCATGATGCATGACATAAGGGTATACCAAGCTTTGGGGCTCAACTGGCTTGGACAGAGTTTGATCAGATAGAAATATCTGACAATCTCTGGGTCTAGTGGGAACCTGAGCCCCCAGTTGAACAGCTCCGTGAACATGACCACCTCACTCAACTTGCAGTCCATGGGGGTCTCCGGATGTATAGGAATCCTGATCTTTACATTTTCTGGAATGCCACATTTCGAGCGCATCCTGCCCAACTCAGCAGTGTGGATGAATGCGTAATTGATTTTTTGTAAGGAGAGAAGGTAATTAACGCTGACCTTGTGAAAACAAGGCCCCACTCTTCCCTCGAGGCTCTCCGGCAGATCCGGATGTCTCAAAAACAGTTTTTCTTTGCCCTTGTCTTTCTTGGCAACTATTTCTTTGCTGGTCTGACCGGAGGGCTCAGACTCAAACGAGGCCTCTTCAACAGAGTCCTCCATCACTTCCTCCATGATTGCTGAAGGGATTTCAGCAGCTGTAGTGGGGGGAGGATTCAAACTTGACTCAGCCTTATCTCCGGACTGATGGGCCTCACTGCCCCTTTGATTTATGCTATCCGGTAGAGTATTTGGAACAGAAGTTTCTGGTTGAAGGTTTGGATTGGATCCCTCTGGTCCGGACAGCCTGTCCTTAGGGGCTCTAATAGGCACCTCTGATCCGGTGCTGCTGTCCTTTGCCCACGACCTTGAGGGAGTATTTTTGGTTCCCATGCCTTTAACCAACCGGCCTTTCCTCCTGTCAACCAGTTTCTCAGAAGAGCGCTCCGTATCCGATCCTATTGCAATAAAGGGAGAAGATTTTCTAAGGCTAGTGGCTGTAACTCCTGGCTCGACAGCAGGCACCGATTCCTGAACTGAGGAACCAGAGATTATGGGAGAGAGGTTGGTTTGAAATAGTTTTCTAGGCTTAGTACCTTTGGAAGAGGATGAGCCTCGATCTGACTCGGTAGCAGAGGTGTTTAGTCTCTCAACAGGTGAGGTGGGTAACCCGGCTGCGATCCGTCTTTCTCTTTCAACTTTTTGAGCCTTCTCTAACTCAAAAAGGTTGAGCCACCCGCCTTTGACAAGAGCGTTCCTCGCTGTAAACATAAACTATTGAACTAAACTTTTGCTTTAGAGAGAGAAAGCTTTGAGAGTTTTTGCAGAAGTAAATTTGAAGGAGATGGCAAAACAGTAGAAATGAGTTTGTATTTATAGTAAATCTGAAAAATAAAGTTGATTCCTAGGAGAATTCGAAAAGTTTGGCAATGATTAAAAGACGACGCTGATGTCACCACCTGTAATCAAAGAGGTTGCTTTTCGAAGAAGGTGGGTTCGAAATTCAAGGTGAAAAAACGGCTGAAGCAACCAATCAGAGAGTGACACGTGTCCCACGAACTCTGGCAAAAACTGTTTTGAATTCGTGAAGCTTTATCTGTCTGGATAAACCCATAGCCCGAATTGATAGACCTGTTCGGATTAAAACTACCCCTGACGTCGGACTATTTTTCAGGTTTGTGACAAGAATATTTGCACAAACACCTAAAAAAGGGGCTTCTGAAGAGTCCGAAGTCTGCATGCTCCCCGGACAAGGTCAGATCGGTCCAAGGCCTCCGGACCGATCAGATCACACGGACCGGAAAGATCACTTCGAACACTATGACCATAGGACCGTTCGAACTATGACAAAAGTATGACACTATCACACTCTTGACTAAGCTACTTGCTCTCCTACTTAGAGCTCATGGGTCTTTGAACATGACCCGGGTCCATTAAATATGACCCGAAAGCCTATAAGGGCCCAAACATCAGGGTATAAATACCCGACCACCTGCATTAAGTGTAGGTAATGAGAATTAACTACTACCAGGCTGCTTAATTATCTCTCTACTCTGTACTCTAAACACATATCACCCACACACTACTATAAAACACCAACCAAATTACTAGCCTACCCTCAGGCAATTATTATCCACACCAAGTTCTATCGTAGATCTGATTTTATTGTCCACGGTTTTCCTTCCTTATAAGGTTAAGTGTTTTGTGATATCTTTGGTGTTCCATATAGCTGCTCAAATCCATGGATAGTCATTAAAGTTGGTATGTCATCTTTGTATCAAAAGTCTTGATTTAGGAAAAAAGAAATCAATTATGGCTATTAGTCTCCATATAGCCTTTCTAGTGCTAAAATCTAAATATGTTTCATGAGTTAATAACATAAACCTTGTTGATTGGGGATACTCAAACAAATTCCCGATGTGGTGGCTAAGATTTTTTCCGTCAAATAATTGGTGAGATTCGAACATTTTTTTTCCGCCAAATGATTGGCCAAGTTAGAAGCATATTATTTTGACATTTTGTTTTAGATTTGTTGTATAGTAGAGAATTCTGTTGTGCTTCTAGGGCTAAAGGCAATGTCAAAATATAACTTAGATTTCAGATCAGACGTTTTTGTTGAAGTTAAGTTTTAAATTGAAATTGAAATAAAAACATTTGTCCATATCCTGTTTCTAGGGCTAAAACGCCACCTCTAATCATCATCCTCTTTCACATAAATTTTCAGATATGATTACGAATTCAAGTGCTGAATGCATTTTTTATGTGTGTGTGTCTTGTTATGGCTGATTTGGCAGGTATGTTGATGTTGTGATGACAATTCCTAATGGCACACTTTTTCTATGTGCGGCATGAACTTGGCATTCCATTGTGAACTCATTCGACCGGCTATGTACTTTGGTCTTGTGGGTGATGGACAACCTATTGGTGATACGATGATATGTGGACTGGTTGGTGTATTAAGGTAAAATGTGATAATAAACCTTTGAGTAAATTGTAGTTATATTTTACAAGACCTAAAATTTAAACATGAAAATAATGTAGATAAGCAAAGCTTTTATAATTCCTGATGGAGATCAGGACTCCTTCGATGTTTTGATTTACATAAATTATTTTCAAAACTGTTGAAGTTGACGACTTTTATGAATTCTATGTTTAATTTAACTAAAGTTATGATATGATCTGAATTTTTTTATACCATCCCTAGTTCTCATACTTCGAAGAACAAGAATGTAATTTGTTTGATGAACCAAGCAACAATTGTTTTTCGCATCATCAGTTATTTTTTCTAAATGCTTGTTAATTGTAGGTCATAGGTTACCATTTTGGAGGGAAAGTGAAGACCGGTCTGCAAAGCCATCAACCATTTTGTCAACCTGAAAAAGGAGTACAAAGGCATCTACTGCCAAAAAGAGATCATGCCCTTCTTCCAAGTTGCTTGTCTATCAAAGGAATATACCACCATGCATAAGTGTTACTTTGAACTTTCCCAACAGATCAAGGAAACACTTGGAAAGGTTGATCCATACTTCATCAAGCTTGCTGAGGGTATGGTTACTTAGATCGAAGCCTAACGTTGGTGTTACAACTAGCGTACCCAACGGCATTGCAAAGTAGACAAGAGATCGGTTTGAAGACAAAAGAGTTTTGTGTTTTTATATCAATGACTAGTTACCCAATGACACTTCTTCATCATCGATGACGTATCTGCTCTTGAGATAACATTGCATGCCTTGCCGACATCTGAGACTCTGGAAAATTATGGTTGTTGCGGTTGTATCTTGGAAACCATGGTACCCATTTTGTTCGTGGTTTGTTATTCTTATTGTTGTATTGAATAGATGTAGGCAATTAGTTTCGACTAGTATTATACTGTTACAAAAAAATCAATTTATTTCTTATTTCAATCTACAATGTATTTTTTAATGTTTTGGTTGTGTTTGTTGTATTGTGTTCTTATTTTTTTAGAAATAACATTACTATTAACAGTTTTATAAGTGTAACATTTTATTGCTGATATTTATGATTAGAGCAACAATTTTATTACTGTTGTTTATCGTACGAATTACATGATTGATTTTTATTAACAAATGAATATATATATTTGCTAAACTAAGAAACTAATTTTTTTTTTATATAAAATCCGTTTTTGTTAATCTAAACATCTCAAAACAAATTATAAAAAAGTGAATAATATGATTCATTTTTGTTAATCTTAACAACTCAAAAAAATTAACGAAAGTCTTAATTAACTCTAAAATAATCGGTTTCGACTAACAACTGCACAAGCTAGTCACCGTATCTTTTGTTTTCTAAATGGAAAAAACATGTTATAGTTATACTTTTTATCATGTCCAAATTTTGGAAATGTTTGTTGTATTTTATTCTTATTCTTATTAAGAATAACATTATTACTCACATTTTCTATAGGAGTAACACTTTTATTACTATTATTTCTCATAAGAGTAACATTTTATTACTATTATTCATCGTACGAGTAACATGATTATTATTTTTATTTTTAAATGCATAACAAGATTTATTTCTGTTAATCTAAACAATCCAAAAAATATTTATAAAAAAATGAGTAATATGATTCATTTTCGTTAATCTAAACAACTCAATGAAATTAACGATAGTCTTAATTAACTCTAAAATAATCGGTTTCGACTGATAATAGAATAAGCTAGTCATCATATTTTTTTAAATGAAAAAAACATCTTATAGTTCTAGCTTTTATCATGTTCAACTATTTGAAATTTTGTTGTATATTGTTTTCATTCTTTTTAGGAATAACAATACTACTGACATATTTTTGTAGGAGTAATAGTTTTATTGTTGTTATTCATCATAAGAGTAAGATGATTATTTTTTTATTTCTAAATGAATAACAATTTATTTTTGTTAATCTAAAGAACTCAATTTTTTTATTAAAAAATGAATAATATGATTTATTTTCGTTAATCTAAACAATTCAAAAAATTCACGAAAGTCTCAATTGATTATAAAACAATCGATTTCGACCGACAGTAGCACAAGCTAGTCACCATATTTTTTGTTTTCTAAAATATAAAAAACATGTTATAGTTCTCGTTTTTATCCTGTCCAAGTTTTGGTAATGTTTGTTCAATTTTGTTCTTATTGTTTTTAGGTATAACATTACTATTAACATTATTTTTTTATAGGAGTAATAGTTTTATAACTGTTATTTCTGATAAGAGTAACACTAACTGTTATGCATCGTACGAGTAACATGATTAATTTTTTTATTTTTAAATAAATAACAAGATTTATTTTCGCTAATCTAAACAACTCAATTTTTTAAAATAAAATAATGACTGCATGATTCATTTTTGTTAATCAAAATACCAAAAAATAAAAGTCTTATTACTGTTATTCTTAAATAAATAAAATATTTATCATCATTATTCTCCATATGAGTAACATGATTAATTTTGATTTTTTTAAGAAAATAACAAGATTTATTTTCGTTAAGGAGGTGGTTGTGGTGGTGGTGGTGATGGTGTTGGCGGTGGTGGTTGTTGTGGTGGTAGTGGTTGCGGTGGTGGTAGTGGTTTCGGTGGTGGTGGTGGTAGTGATGACGGTAGTTATGGTGGTGGTTGTGGTGGTGGTGATGATGGTAGTGGGGACGATGGTTGTGGTGGTGATTGTGGAGGTTGCGGTGGTGGTGGAGGAGGAGAAACTGGTGGTGGTGGTGGTGGAGGAGAAACTGATGGTGGTGATTATGGCGGTGGTGGCGATGGTGCTTCTAGTGGTTGTGGTGGTGGTGGTGGTGGTGGTGATGGTGGTGGTGGTGTTGGTGGTTGTGGTGGTGCTTGAGGCGGTGGTGGTTGCAGTAGTGGTGGTTGTGGCGGTGATTGCTGTAATGGTTGTGGTGATGGTGACGGTGGCGGTGGTGGTGGTTGTGTCGGGGGTGGTGATGGTGGTGGCGGCGTGGTTGGTGGTTGCGATGGTAGTGGTTGTAGTTGTGGTGGTATTGGCGGCGGCAGTGGTGGCAGCGGTAATTGTGGTGGTTGTGGCGATGGAGGTAGTGGTGCTTGCATTTGCGGTGGTGGTGGCGATAATGGTTGTGGCGGTGGTGGTGGCGATAATGGTTGTGGCGATGGTTTTAGTGGCGGTGGTGGCGACGGGTGGTAACGGTGAATTAAATATGATTTTGTTTTTAAAATTAATAGAGTGATTATAATTGTTTTTTAATTAAAATGGTATTTTTGGACTTCCAAAACTCTTATACACTTGTTGGAATTATGAAAGTTTAACGTATGTAGCTAAAAATTTGAAAAATTTGATGTATCTTTTGGGAATTTATCCTAAAAAAATACTTAAATCACTATATTTATTTTTTTGTTAAATGAGCTCGATGAAATCTTAAAAGACACAAAACCAAAACCAATATAGATATAAAAACAAGCACAACAAAATGAAATCTTAGTCGAATCAAAGTCGTCAAAGAAACCATAGACAAACAAGCAAACCCAACAAAATGAAATCTTAGTCAAAACCCAAGTCATCAAAGAGACCAAAAAGCACAAGAAAAAAAACAAAAAAAACAAATGCTAACAAAATGAAATCCTTATCAACTTATAATAAACCTGTATTAAGCCTTATAGAGGGATAGATCCGCGCCCCAATCTTTGCTATCCTTTTCTTTGCTATCCTTTTCTCCAGACTGAAGCCTCAGATGAAGCCCCCAAGCTTTAGCATCATTATTGTCACGGATCATTACATTTGCTTCTTGTGGTTTCTTTCCTTGACTGGTCGATGTCATAGCAGCACGGTCCTCTTCTAGTGGTTTCTTTCCTGGAATGGTGGATGTCACAGTGGATGATGTTCGGGCTTCTAAAATTCTAGCTACATTATCAATATCATATCCATACTGATTAGATGGTTTATAATATATAGATGAAGTCCCGTACTTAAAAGCAAAAGAGGATGATCCGATAAAGGATCCACGAAAAGAATACAGAGAATTCTGATAACCAGAACCAAACGGTCCAGGATACCGAAATAGAGAAGTGTGATAACCAGAACCATTCTTAGAACGTAACAGCCTCATCCTTGGGTGAAGTAATTCAAGTCTATGTTCTGGTTTATGTCGACTCTGGTGTCCGCCTAGAGCATAATATGTGAGGAAACTTTCGTCACAATAACGACAAAAAAATCGTTTTGGTACAGAAGAAATTTCATCATTACTACCAGTGTTAGATGAAGAAGACATGGCAGATGAACTTAAATCCGAAAGAAAAAGAAAAATGTTTTCAGCTCAGTACAAGCTATGATTGCTTATTTGCCATTATATATCCAACCGAATATGATCTTATATATAATGAATTTAATCTGATCAACTTTTCATTAAAAATGAATATTTATCTAGTCTATACATTTGACTATATAACCCAGTATAATATTGCTAAAGAGTAGACATGAATTATATGTTATATATTTAAGAGTCAAAATATAATATTTTAAGTTTAAAAATCTAAATTGAAAGCTAAAATATACGGCTTATTTTTAAAAGGTATCTAATTGCTTGTATACTTTTAAAATTTGATGAGCTTTTGGTGCCTTTAATTTATAAAAGGACTAAAACATAATAAAATAGTTGGTATGACATTTTTATATTTAACTTAATAATGCAGTCAACTATCATAACTATTGTAGCGTTTGTTTTTATTTTATTCTGGATACAAATTTTTATATTTTTCAATTTTAGAACTAATACAAAACACGAAAATCATTAAATGTTTACCTTTTTCCAAAAGAATGGTAGGTTTAATGGTCGTGAAATTTGCATAATTTAATCTTGTAATAATATAACATACTATCACGTGAAAGATGCCTACTCATTTTAGACTATTACAACATTTTTGGTGTCGCACTATGTTACACTGTTATGTGCACAACTTCATCTTACACTGTTATGGGTTACTCAGCCGTTACAATTATTTTATCGCGTCCTATTTTAAAAAATTATGGAAAAGGAAAAATTATTTCTCACTTACATTTATAGTGTTTAGAGTTTATCATAAGGAGGTACACATATAACATCTTATAAGTCTATTAATATATTCTTATATTTTGTATTATTATTATTTTTTTTGAGAAATTGCACTTAAAAAGTATCCACTCAACTATTTTATTGTCATTTAGTACCTAAGTTTTGTTCTATTACTTCTTAAGTTTTGTTCTATTACCTCTTAATATCCATTTCAACTACATAATTACCACTTAATACCTAACATTATTTTAATATCCTAACTACCTTCAATTTTCTGTTTTATTCTTTCTTTTCTAGCTTTTAAAGATTTAAATATGTGAAACCGATCTAACCACCTAACCGTACAAACCACCGTGAACCAGCAAGAAACCACAATTTTTAGGTGATTGGAGCGTTAAAAGGTCTGTATATTTTTTAAGCTTGGTATAAAATGCATCTACCTACTGCTTTCTACGTACATGAGCTGATCACACGTTATTCGAGTTTATTGGAATCTTTGTTATTTTGATTTTACGTGTTGCGTTTAGGTAATGGTGATTACCTACCGATTTCGAAGTTATTTCTTGGATTTCTGAGTTAGAATAGATGTTATTCTACTGTTTCGGTTGTTAGTAAATTTTGTTCGAATTTTTTCTCTGTTTTTGTTGTTTTTTGTTCCAACGATTATTTGTTATTATTTCAGTTTATGTCGTTAATCCTTGTTTAAGTAGTTATATCTAGATCTTTAGTGTATTAGATGCTGATTTTGAACGTGAAACATGTGTAGACTATGAGTTTTAGTTGTCCAGGCATTTCCGACAAAAGATGCGAATTGTTTGATGTTCTCTAACGAGGAAGATGCGATTTGAGTTAACAACTCTCAAGATATCTTGAGAGTTGCACACAACATTTTGCAAATATAAGAGTTGCAAACAACTCTCAGGAAATTCAAGAGTTGCAAAGAACCTTTCACGGAGTTTGGAAGCTTTCAAAGTATCCAAGAGTATGTGGAGAGCACATGGGATGAGCTAGGCACAGGTGACTACCAAATTACCTACTCCTGCGGGGTCACAAGAATTGTTTCTTTAATAACGAGAAAGATTTTGTTGGTTTAATGTTATATCTTGATTTGAAGCGTTTAAAACAGGTTAGTTTTCTCATTAAACAACAAGTCATCGATAAGGGTTCTGGTGATAAGTGTTCTGGTGATAAAATTTCTGGTGATAAGGTTTTTGGTCTAAAGCATAAACAGTGTAACATAAGTTTGGGAGAACCATCTTTTAATTAACTAATTAGTAGGGAGAGTAGTAACGGTTTAGTTAATTCTGATTAGAGAAAAAAACAACTTGCTACTCTTGGTTGGGCTGATACTATTAGAGGAGTGAGTCAAGCTTTCAAAGAAGGTGTTGCAGGTCTAAGGTTATCATTGTGCAAGTTTACTTTAGAGTATGGTTTTTCTTTCAAATATATGCACAACACGACAAACAAGATTACTGCTTATTGTGAAAATAAATTCACAAGCTGATGCAAATGGAGATTTTATGCATCTATTGATTCCAATACCGGCTTGATGACGATCAAGAAGTATATTATGCACCATACTTGCAGTCCTGTTTTCTCCTAAAAACACAAGCGGCATAGGCATTTGACATCGGATTTGATTACGGAGGAAATTCATAATTCTATCAAAACCTGCCATTTGTTGACAGCCAAAACTATACAATCGAGTGTCAAACAAAATTATGGTCTTGACATCTCCTACCGTTTGTCATGGAATGCATTAGAGAAGCCAAAGATGAGAGTTATCAGATATAGTTAAAGTTCTATTAGTTTACTAAGCGATTACTTCAAATGATTGAAGAGCCACGATATTACTACAGACTGCCGGTTGGAGTTATCAGTTGGAAACCCTTCAAGCGTTGTTTTATAGCATTCGGTTCATCCCTTTACGGTTTCGATTCATGTCGTCTAATGTTGTTGTCGATGGAACATTCTTATATGGCAAGTATAAGGGTGTATTTCTTACTGCCGTAGCAAAGAACATCAACAGTTAGTTTCATTTTTTTTAAATCTGAATGATTAGGATGTTTTGCAGAAAAATTGTAAACAACTCGCAGCCTAGAGTTCCAAAAAATTCCCAGGATATCCTGAGAGTTGCAAACAATTTACATGGAAATACAAGAGTTGCAAATAACTCTCAGGAAATCCTGAGAGTTGCAAAATCACTCCTTGAAAATGTAAGACTTGTAAATAACTCCAAGGATATCCTGAGAGTTCTGAACAGTTCTTTGGAAATACAAGATTTGCAAATAACTCTCAGGTAATCCTGAGAGTTGCAAACTACTTTTTGCAAATATAAGACTTGCAAACAACTCCCAGGATATCCTGAGAGTTCAGACCAACTCTCAGGTAATCCTGAGATTTGAAAACAACTCTCAGGCACTCATGTGAATTGTTTACATTTTTTACATGCTTGAGTTCTATTATATTGACCATCTGAGGCGCCTTGTTTCAGGACTATTCCATGTTGAATTTGGTATAGTTAGCATTGAAGATTGTGACAATTAGATGTGGTTTTGAGGTGCTTGAAACCTCATTTGTTGGAGCACCAACTCACATGGTGAGTTGGAATTGTTTGGTGTATTCGATCAGAAAGATGCTAATTGTATGATCGATTCGCATGGTGACATGCGAATCACATGAACGAAGTTCAAAGTTTACAAACGTTTTACATGTTAGGATGCGATTTATGTGAAACTCTATAATACTGTGTGTTCAAACAAATACCGGGACTTTTTAGTTAATTACGTTTCGCATGCTATGATGCGAACTATCTAGAACTTTTTAGAGTATTGTATTTCGAAACATATATCAGGACTTTTTTTACATACAAATATCAAGACAAGATGCGAATAGCTCGATGTAGGTATACACAATTCGCAAGATAGGATGCGGATTGTTTGATGCAGTAGTAAATAATTTGCACATAGTTTTTGTGACTAATAACAAATAACTTGTATTGTCCAGGGTAAGAGATGTCTAAATCATGAGTTTGTATTTTTAAATATGGTCACCAAACTGCAATTTTGCCTTTCACGGAGTTTGAAAGCTTCCAAAGTATCAAAGCTAATGTAGAGAACACATGGGAGGAGCTTGCCACAGGTGACTACCTAATTACTTACTCCTGCGGGGATCACAATAATTGTTTCTTTAATAACCAGAATGATTTTGTTGGGTTGGTGTTATATCTTGATTTGGAGCGTTTAAAACGGGTTAGTTTTCTCATAGAACAACACGTCTTCGATAAGGGTTCTGGTAATAAAAGTTATGTTGATAAGAGCTCTGGTGGTAAGGATTGTGGTGTAAAGCGTAAAGAGCGTAGCTTGATTTTGGGAGAACTGTCTCTTGATCAACTAGTTAGCGGGGAGAGTAGTAACGGTTTAGTTAATTCTGATCAGAGGAAAAAACAACTTGCTACTGCTGGTTGGGCTGATGCTATTACAGGAGTGGTTCAAGCTTTTGAAGAAGGTGCTGCCGGTCTGAGGGTATCTTTGTGCAAGTTTGCGTTAGAGCATAGTTTTTCTTTCAAATACCTGCACAACACAACAAATAAGATCACTGCTTATTGTGAAAATAAGCTCACAAGCGGGTGCAAATGGAGGGTTTATGCATCTATTGACTCAAGCACCGGCCTTATGACGATCAAGAAGTATGTCCCGTACCATACTTGCAGTCCTGTTTTCTCCCAAAAACATAAGCACAAACGGCACAGGCATTTGACATCAGATTTGATTGCAGAGAAAATTCAAGATTCTCTCCGGACCTGCCATTCGTTGACAGTCAAAACCATACAATCGACTGTCAAACAAGATTACGGTCTTGACATCTCTTATCGTTTGTCATAGAATGCTTTAGAGAAGGCTAGGAGGGGAGTTTTTGGAGATAGTTCAAGTTCTTTTAGTTTACTAAGCGGATAGTTCAAACGCTTGAAGAGCCGGGATATTACTTCAGACTGCCAGTTGGAGTTGTCAGCTGGAAACCGATTCAAGCGCTGTTTTGTAGCATTCGGTTCGTCCGTTCGGGGTTTTCATTCATGCCGTCCAATGTTGTTTATCGATGGAACCCACTTATATGTCAAGTACAAGGGTACATTGCTCACTGCTGTAGCAAAGGACGGAAACAAAGGTTAGTTACATTTATCTAGTTAATCTGAATGATGTTTTTGTGTGAAAATGTTGATGTAATTCGCATCAGGTGATACGAATTAAGCAGTGTTGTGATCCTCACATTTCGCATTTGAAGCTACGAATTAGGTATTATCTGAGTAAATTGTACTTACATCGCAGCTTGAGTTAGGTATTATTTAAAGTTGTCACAAACAATTCGCATGACAAGCTGTGAATTGTTTGTATGAGCAATTAAAATGTCACACATAATTCGCATGGAAAGCTGCGAATTGTTCCAGGACAGCGAGCGAATTGTTTACAATTTTTAAACGTTTGCATACTACTCTAGTGTTCATTTGATCTGCCTTTTTCGAGGACTATTCCATGTTGCTGTTGGTGTAGTTAGCATTGAAGATTGGGACAATTGGATGTGGTTTTTGGGGTGTTTGAAACCACATTTGCTGGATCGCCAGATCACATTTATTTCAGACCGTCATTCTGGTATTGTTAATGCTATTTCTGTCTTGTATCCAAACTGCTATCATGTGTACTGTTATTTCCATCTCATGCAGAATTTGAAAGCCAAACTGGAACATATTAACAGATAGTATAAAAAAGGATGTTGAGTTTCTTCCATCGTCTTGCTTATGCTCCCAGTCAAGAGCTTTTTAAAGATATACTAACAGGTTTTCTATGTGAAGGTGGTGAGAGAATGAGTGATTTTCTTGCAAATTTACCCCCTGAAAAGTATGTTCAGTTGGTAGAGGATTCATCACCATCTTTTTCCTCTTTCTCCTCTTTGTGCTGATCATCTTTGTCTTTCTCCTCTTTCTCTTCCACTTTCTCTTCATCTTCAATATCTACGTCCATCATGCTTAAAAATTTTGTCCTTGATGGACCAGCTTCGTCTTCCCTCTTTCTTTTGTTGTTTCGTCTTCCCTCTTCCGTTTGAGGTTGCACCTTTTATGGCTGAGGTGCAGCAGCAAGCATTGGAACCTCTTCTGGCTGAGGTTCAACAGCAACCAGTGGAACAACTTCCACTGGTTGAGAGTCAGCAGAGTAGTAGTCATCATATATGTCTAACCCAAAAACACATACTAGGCTGTTTGGTGGTGCTGCTGGTATGATCAACTCATCACTCCAGTTAACGGTTAAGGATGACCAGGAGTTACCCAGAGAACCGAGTGAACCAGAGTTTGAGTATGAGGTGGTGGTTGTGGTGGTGGAAAAAGACATGACTGTTTGAATTCGAAGAGAAGAGGGAAATGAGTTTGTTAAAAAATAGCTCTGGTTTAAAATGTAGAGTTTGTTTTAAAAATAGCCTCTCGTTTTCTAGTGTTATTTATAGGGAAAGGAGGTGACCATTACATAGCCTCCATGTCCAATCACCAATTAATGGGTTCTGGACATGATTAGATTGTTTTTTGCGTGCTCAATGCAGAAAACGTTTACCAAGACATAAGCCATAGCCTGTTCGTATTCTTGAAGGATATATTTTGAATTTTTTATTTATGCACCAGGCTGCGAACTGTTTTTAAGGTGGTATACCAGGGTGCGAACTGTTTGTGTAGTGATAAGTACGCATCTATCAGGTTAGGCTGCGAACTATTTGCTGATAAGTTAGACTGCGAATTATTTACTAATAAATAAGCATCTATCAGGTTAGGCTGCGAACTGTTCATACATACTAGGGATTTGCTGCGAATTATTTGGTTGGAATTAATCGAATATTAATCAACCCTTATAGATCAGGTTATGATGCGAACTATAAGCTAAGGAATATTCACATTTCTGAAAATGTAATTTGTTTATGTATGCACAACAAACTAAAAATTACAACCGATGTATTTACAAGCAAAAGCATAGTATTTTAAATTGAATCAGCCATATGCGATGCGGTCTTTGTCATTTAAAAAGTAATAAAACATTTCTGTTCTGAAGGCAGTTACCATATCTACATCGTATTTTTTTCTGCACTGATCCATGCTCGATAATATCTCTTGCATATTTTCCGACAAAGATACCACAATCCAGGGTACCTCGCTTTTGTTGTGGGATACCTCTTTCAACTTTCACCTTCCACCCTGTAGTATATTTAGGTAGGTATCCTTTATCTAACAAATATTTGATCTGTGTATAATAATTAGTGTTAGGAATAAGCACAAAAACAACAACAGTTGGTGCCATACAGTTCGCACCTTAGGCTGCGAATTGTATGACAACAAATCCAACATGGACATGTCACACGATTCGCAGCTTAAGCTGCCAATTATTTGATATGCAACCCATTGTTTGTTGAAATGCCCCGTTCAACATAATTCACATCATATGCTACGAATTGAGTTATGGATAGGCTGCGAAAATCAATTGATTTACTCACAATTCGCAGTATATCTCGATCACAGTTCGCAGCATGCATACTAAAAATGTGTTTAAATTTAAGTGTATAGTTTGGAATATTTACCAGTAGTGCAGGTGTCCTTGTGGTGTGGTCTATGGCTTTCAGCTTAGGCAGAAGCGGATTGTAGTTTGAAATTGTCCTGGCGTCGATGTCAATGACGAGCAACGTCCAGTGGTTTACGGTGGCCTTCATCTCGGTACATACTGGAACCATGATGATGTTGGCATCGTTGCGCCCCATTCTAAAAGCCATGTCCACCAAATTTTCTACTTGCCAGCCTACTTTCATTTGATGCTGCATCCAAGCAAGAGTACATTAAAAGGAGAACATTTTCTGAAAATTTTGTTTAATTTACCTGAGCTAAACTTACCTCAGTCATGCCCGAAATCAGTACGGCGTCATGATGCTCTCCTTTAGCTTTAGTGCATGGAACTTTGAAGTCTGCTTCTTCAAGCATCTTTCGAATCCAAACATCGATAACCTAACAAAGGAGTTGTAGATTTATGTTAAATATACAATACATATTTGAAACATTGAAAATAGAATTGGTCGACAATTGGATACCTTTACGTCCAGCTCCAGTTCTAAAGGTAGTGCCATGACATCACTCGCTTGCACTCTGATTCCGTATGTAAACTTGGACTCTGGTAACTGCCATACCAATGGATCAGGGGTGTCGCTCTCGTAGGCTTTAACTAACTGTATTTTGTGGTATTCTGCCACATCGATACAGTCAGTTACTTTTGTTTTCTGTGGCCAGTCGTTGTATTCTACTTTTAGCGGTTCCCGTATTGTTATAACGAACTCTTCCTCTTCCTCTACCACTTGAAGCTGTGTTTGTGTCAGTAGAGTAAAACTTGGCTCCTCTATCTCTTTACTGGACTCGAGCTTAGTAAATAGCAAAAATCAAAAGTAGATGGGTGTCAGTATTTGTAATTGCAACGACTCCAAACAATTCGCATCTTAGGCTGTGAACTGTTTGGTTCCAGATGAATAAATTTCATAGTATCTATCAGGGTAGGATGCGAACTGTTCGACGTTCCACTGAACAGTTCGCATCCTACCCTGATATTCGTTTATAATACCCCAATCAGTTTGCTAACACAAATCTCATGTCATGATGCGAAATCATTATAAGTAGCCCTTACCGCACGGTCAGCGACAACCAATGTCGTTGACTTGTTCGACATAGAATCTGGATCGTGTCGGCAGAAATCATTAATGTCATCCTCCGACATGTTCTCTAAGGACCGTTGTATTATAGAATTGTAATATACATTATCAATTTCATTTAAAAATGTCTGTGAAACTTTAGTGTAAATACCATCAACAAAAACATCGGGTAAACCTACTGTGTTATCGTGGGACTCTGGAGCTTGCAGTTTATTTGTTACCGGGCCTCCAGTTTCACGTTGGCTTAGCAATTCTGACTTTGCTGACAGTACCGTTGGTCTTTGAGGTTCCACTGAAGAAGTGGTGTTGTCTTCTAAGGATGGTCCTTCCTGGCTGAGTAGTTTCGTCTTCTCACAGGGATGGACAGGTTCTGACTCTTGAGGTTCTATCTCTTGAGTTAGTCTTTCTCTCTTTGCCAAGGTTATCTGTTGCTGTTGTTGTTGTTCTTGTTGTCCTTGTTGCTCTCGTTGTTGTTCTTGTTGTTGTTCTTATTGCCGGTCTTCGTGTTGAACTTGTGGTTGCTGGTGTTGTTGCTGGTGGTGTTCTTCTTGTTCTTGCTGTTTTTGTTGTTGTTGCTGGTGGTGTTCTTCTTGGTCTTGCTGTTGGTGTTGTTGTTGTTCTTCTTCTTGTTATTGCTGTTGGTGTTGTTGTTGTTGTTCTTCTTGTTGTTGCTGTTGGTGTTGTTGTTGTTGTTCTTCTTGTTGCTGTTGTTGTTCTTGTTGTTGCTGCAGGTGTTGCTGTTTCTGCTCTTGTTGTTGTTGTTATCTTTCGGTCTCCTGTTTCATACAAAATTCCAAAAAAACAAAAGGGTGGAAGGGTTAAGCATAAGTTAATCATTGTTGGTCATGATTCGCATGCTGACCTGATATCTGTGTTGTCCATTCCAAACAATTCGCAGCTCAGCATGCGAATTGTGTAATAACCAACCCACTAGTTGATTACACAATTCGCAGCTTAAGTTGCAAAACGTTTGGACAGGACTACATAAGAGTCCTGATATTTGTTTGATAACATCATACCATCCACTTACATTATCTACCTCCTTTGGGTCATTCGGAGGAGACTCGTGTCTTTATTTCTCTATCTGTGTCTCCATGATGTCCATCTCTGCAGATTGTACCGGTATGGGTGAATGGTTGGCATCATCGTCCCTGTCTTCTGGCAGTACTCCATCAGCATGGTACTGATCAGCATTAGACACGGATGCTTGCTGATCAGTGGATCTTCTCTGTCTGGAAATGGTGGTACTTGCTGAACTATTGGGCTTTCAATCGGGCAAATTGGCTGAGAGATATCATTGTGGAGTTGTTGTGCTTCAAGTTCCGCTATCTTGCGTTTCAATTCTTTCAGCTGCAAAAATGATAGCAAACTTTTTATAAACATATTAAGTGATGATTGTAGTGATTATTTAAGGCTCAAGTCAAACTTACTTCTCTGGCCTGTTTTTCTATCTTTCTCTGGTACTTGTTCTTGTCGGCGTATGTCTTCAAACGCTTTGATTAAGCAAAAATTGCAGAAATCTCGGGATTAGGACCTCTACGTTTGAGTACATAATCACCGATTGTTTCACTCATACTGGTTGTGTCGTCGTCGGCGGGCTCCTGCCTGGATTTGCCTTTCGGTTGTGGTGGAATCGTTTGCTTGGGGAGTCTTGGTGGTGAAATCGTTGGCTCGGGTGGTGTTGGTTGTTCGGGTCTGGGAGACATCACCTTATTCATTACATTATGTGATGCTCGTCTCCTTTGTTTTGGTTTTGAGGCTGTGCTTTTCGTCCTCTTCCTTGGTCTTTCTTCTGGTGAAGTAGAAAAGGTTTCTGCATCTTCACTATCTTCTCGTTCTCCGAAAGCTTCACTTTCAACCTCGGTAAGACGTAATGGACCTTCTAAAACCTACCAACAGAAGCACATGTAAGTAAATAAATTGTTTCGAAAGTATGAGGGTGTGGACAAACAAATTGTTTTTTAGAAATAATTCGCATCATATGATGCGAAATGTGTGATTTTAATCATGTTAGAGTTGCAAAGAATTTGCATGCTGAGCTGCGAAATGTGTATGGGAAAATATGCTGCAAACTATGTGTAAACCATATGCTGCGAACTATGTGTAAACCACATGCTGCGAACTAAGTATTTATGTCAGGCTGCGAAAATGATTGATGCATGCAGAGCTGCGAAATGTGTGTAAAACTATATGATGCGAACTGTGTGGAAAAAGAAGCTGCGAAGTAAAATCCATATCAGGCTGCGAAATGATTGATACATTTTTCTAAGCAAAACGCATGATATGCTGCGAACTGTTTGCACCCCCAGCTCAATACATATATAAAGCTTATACCTGGTCATTATCCAGGGAGGGTGTTCTAAGAAGATATGTCATGGTAGATGCTTGGCACTCTAATCCCAACCATTTGAAAAACCTTGGTATCGAGGTTGGCTTCGCTACCTCATGGCCGATTGTTGTGTGCTCCATGATGAAGGGTTGCATGGGGACAAGTTTTATCAACAAGATGCTCTGTACATAACTAATTTTTATACTGAATAGATCAATCTTACAATTACAAGGGCAACGCAGCCGACGACTTTATCAGCTCTTTCTATTGCTAAGCAACTCCTGATAGACTGTCGAAGCTTGTCCAGTATTGATCCAGCCCAGTTATAATTGTTTATTCTGATAAGGTCTTCAACGTAATAAACCGTGCTCCAGCCCAGGATATCTCCAGATACGGAGTAGAATAGTGTGGAGCACAAAAACAGTATCAACAGCCTCGCAACGTCTTCCAACTCATGCTACCCTCCTTCGTTTATGGCCTTCTCTATACCCTCCTGTAAAACCAATGACAACATGCTATGTTAGAAATGTACAGAATCTTGCTTTATAAAGATGAAGTCCATTTTAGACGTACCTTTATAATGGCATTTGTTATTGTTTTGGTATTACTAGGTGCTACTTTCGTGCCATTTTTACCCATGAAGTATTTCTTCATCATCCTTGATTCGTCCTCCTCGCCGGGTGCATATTTGTTGTGAAAAGCTCCGGTTTTTTGTTAACCGCATTTTCTCGGTGCCATGCCTCAACCCGAATATGATCTTCACATCGTTTTCAGTTAGATTTACATACTTGTTGCTAATCCTAAAGGTGCCTCTATCCACAGAGAATTGCTCGATGATATACTGAATGATTTGGTAGAATTTTTTATTTGCCAGCTCTGCCTCATTACGGATTTGGAAAGCCGTTTTCAGAATTTTGTAGAAGGGTGTGTTTCTTGTAGCTTCAGTGTGGGCCCTTGTAATACGCATGTCTTTGAGTAGCTTGAGAAGGCTCACCAACCTGATCTGTAGTAGTTAGGTTTTGTTGTCATACTTTCTGCACAAACACAAATCAGTTGGAGTGTCACAAATAATTCGCATCACAACCTGCTTAACAGGTCACACACAATTCGCATGACAAGTTGCGAATTGCATATATATGAATATTGTTTTAACAGACAATTCGCAGCCTTGGCTGCGAATTGTTTGTTAATAAACGAGATAAACATATAATCGAGGTGCGAATTGCTTGCATAATGGGTGATCAAGATGCGAACTGTTCCACTTTTTACATGCACGTTACAGGGATCTGGGAATTATTGAACAAACACCAAAATCAACAATGAACTACCTAATGCACATCTAACATACATAATATTTCTCAGGAAAGTATTAGCATTACATGCAACTTAACTTCTACCATGCCTTCGACGATAAACCCAGAAACTGAGCAACTATCGTCAGTAGATACTTCATTCCAGCATAAAAAGCAACGCCTATCGTGAATTAACAGAAAAAAGTGGTTCAAATTCGTCAAAAATGCAAAACAAAATACACTTTCCACGATAATGCATACCTGTTAAATTTCACCGGTCGGAGAACGAGATTGAAGCTTTCAGAGATGACTTCACGAAAACTTTGTCGAACAGAAGGTGTGTAGTTGGAGTGAGTAAAAGACGCTGACCGGTGCGATAGTGTCGAAGGTGCGAACGGTGAGAAGCTGTAGGGTTTTTGGGTTTGAGAGAGAGAGAGTATCACGAAGTCGAACGGTTTTCTGGTGGTTTCTAAAATTAGACTTTTGGGCTTGTTTAGTGATAGGAAGGTGGAAAAAGTGGGTTGGAACTGAAAAATGGGTATATATAGTGGAAGGGTATTTTTGTCCAATTTGTTAGTCTAGGTATTAAATAATACTATGTCAAATTTGGATAGTGCCCGATAATAAGATAGTTGAGTGGGTATTTTTAGATACTTCTCTCAAATAAAATAGTTGAACACATTTAAGTATAATTTTATTATTAGATTCAAACGCATGTCAAGTAACGTATTAAATTAATTTTGAGAATAATTTTATTAATGTTATTTTTAACTCTGGATTTGAAACACACCAAAAAAAAAGTAAAACACATTTAAAACACTTTTATTAATATTGTTCCCATCCCTGTGAAAAAAAAAACTAAATACACAAAATATATTGACACCAGTTTGTTCTTTGACTGCTATGACAACTTTTATGTTAAAAATTATAAACAATATTATAGATTTTCGTTTAATACCATATTTATTTTATAAACTAGTATCATGAATTCTTTTAATCCGACATGGTATAAAATTTAAATATTTCAATTACTACGAAATAAATTATGGAAAATCGGGTTTTAACATCGTCGATGGTTTTTACAAGAAAAACGTGACTTTATCAATTATATATTTACTTAATATGATATTTGATTTGAACAAAAAGTAGACTTACAGATTTTCGTATTCATATCTTATATACGTATTAAAATATTTTCAGTTAATCAATAATTAAATTTTAGACCGATCCATCCATCCATCGCTCGATATATATATATATAAATATATATATATATATATATTATCACTATTTAAATATTTTTCAGCCATCGTACAATTCAGTTTTGAATTGATATAAAATTAATTGATGATCTTGATTTATTAACATGGTATCATAGCATGAATTAATTTGGTTTGGAAAGCATAGCGATCCCTTCTGTTTCTGCTAGATATTCAATTTTCGGTTTGTTGTTTGGGTCTTTTTTGTGCTAGGTATTCAATTTTGATTCGCTGTTAGGAGTATATATTGGTATTCGATTTTGTATTGGTATTGGTATTTGATTTCATCTTTATATCTTGATTTGCTATTTAGATTTGCTTTCTGATAGGTATTCAATTTTGATTCGTTGTTTGAATTATTCAATTTGATTTACTGTCTGTTGTTCTTCTCTATATGTTGTACTTCAGCTGCTGCCTTGTTATTTATGTTGTGCTTCACTAGTAGTTCTTCTTGTTTTGACCCTTGACGTGACATGTGTGTGTGATTGTTTTTCTTGTTTATTTAAGATTTGATGTTGGTTGGTTTCAAATTTGTTCTCCTGTTTTTGATTGGATTTGTTTGGAAATTTTGATATGCTTTTTCTCAGAAGAGATACAGTTTTTTGGTTTTCGGATCTGTTGTGTGCAGCCACAATCAAATGGTTCGATCGAAAGGCAAACGATGTTCGTTTGTATTGAATTTCAGGGAGCGTATTTGGGACATGCAATCCTTCGATCTTATTGGTTGGATTTTGATTTAGTGTTACGCCTTAGGATAAATCATTGTTGGCTATGGTGTGGATTAATTTCAACTGAGGGTGATTTTGTCTGAAGTTTGAGGTATTTCAAGGGTATTTAATGTTTAGTAGATTGTAGTGAGAGATTTGAGCTGTCTGGTTGTATTTAATTTTCATTACCCTCATTAAATGAAAGTGGTTGGGTATTTATACCCTTAACCTTTGACCATATGGGCTTTCGGGTCATGATTATGAATTCGGGTTGAGTTCAAAGACCCATTAGTTTTTAAGTAGGTAGGTAATTAGCTTAGTCATGAAGTGATTAAGTTTTTATTACATTAGTTCAGTTCGGATGTTTTAGTGGGTGGATCTTGTCCGAATTGACCATGTCCGGTCCTCATAATGAGTGGTGACAAAATCTGGACTCATGAGTAGCCACTTTTTTAGGTTGCGTTCGAAGGCCTTTGGCACGACCTAAAAAATAGTCCATATGCACTCATAACTATTCCCGGACGATTTGATCCGGATGGATAAAACTTCTCAGAAATTGAACGGTTTTGCCAAATATCATGGGACACGTGTCCTTCTCCTATTCGCTATACCGGTCATTTTTCTCCTAGAACGATGCTCCCACTTACTCCAAAAAGTAACCCCTTCAATTATTATGGATGACATCAGTGCCGTCTTTAATCATTACATATATCCTTTTATATTCTCCTAAGTATCGAAGCATCTTTTGTTCCTTTCCTATAAATTAGTCCACTTTTCACTATTTTACCATCTCCATTATCTCTACTCTTGTTAAATTTCAAAGCTTTCACTTCTAAAAAAACCCTTCTATTGGTGTGAGTTTATGTGCACAGCAAGAAACGCCTTAGTAAAAGGTCGCTGGCTCAACTTGTCAGAGGTAGAAAAAGCTCAAAAGGTTGAACGAGAAAGGCGCATTGCTACAGGCCTCCCTGTTTCCCCTACTGAAAAATCAGAAACACCAATTTTAGAGCCTAACTGGGGTTCTTCTTAAGCTAAGAGTGCTAAACCCAGCAGGTTGTTCCAGTCCAGCCTTTCACCAATCGTTTCGGGCTCATCGGTCCAGGAATCAGAGCCTGTTGTTGAACCAGGGCACGCAGTCACAAACTTTAAGAGACCTTCCCCATTCATTGCCATAGGATCGGACACTGACACCTCTCCAAAGAATCTAGTAGATCGGCGAAGAGGTCGTTTTGTGAAAGGGCAGGCTTCAAAAACTACGCCTTCCAAGTCTGGGGCTAAAAATAAAAATACAAGGTCAGAAGCACCCATTAAGATTCCCAAGGACAAGCTGTCCGGTCCGGAGGCAACCAGTTCAAGTCTCCGGAAAGAAACCTCCGGATCTGAGCCCCAACCGGAGTCCAAACCACAAGAAGATAATAATGCCCAACCATCCGGAGGGCCTGTTGAGCCAACCACCAGTTCCTCTCATCCAAAAACAACTGATAATCCTTCCATAATAATGTAAAAGAAGGACATGGGCAACTGATAATCCTTCCACTCTATTGAAAAAGCTCCTTTTGAGTCCGACGTCTCCGGGTAAACAAGTGAGACTGCTGCTGCCAAGAAGGACATGGGCAAGGAGAAACTATGCTTAAAACATCCGGATCTGCCAAGGAGCCTTGTGGGAAAAGTGGGACCTTGCTTCCACAAGGTAAGTGTCAAATACCTGTTAGCTTTGCAAAAACTTAATTATGCTTTCATTCACACAGCTGAACTGGGTCGGATGCGAACAAAATGGGGAATCCCAGAGAATGGCAAGGTGAGGATTCCGGTGGACCCGGAGACACCGATGGATTACAAGCTCAGTGAGATAGTTTTCTTCACTGAGCTATTCAACTGGGGACTAAGGTTTCCCGTAGTCCCTAAGATAGTCAAATACTTTCACCTTATCAAACTCTGCCCAAGCCAATTGAGCCCCAATGCTTGGTATACCCTCATGACCTGTATTATGGCCTCCAGGCTCTCCGTAATCCCTCTTCCAATGGAGCAGTTCGCAGCTGTGGCCAGCCTCTGCAGAAACCACATTATCCCCTTCTATTATTTCAACATGGGTGATGATTAAGAGGCCGTGGACGACTTACTTGAGTCAGAAAGGAACTGGAAGACTCAATTCTTATTTATTAGTGGCGCCTGGGAGAATGGGAGGAAGATTAAAACTGGTGTCAAACCAAGCCTACTTACGAGCAGATGGCGAAGTGGCCTTGTGCATGATGGATAAGAAGTTGAGAATCACTCATTAACCCGACTTTCTTAGCTCTACATATGAGCTAATTTTAAACCAGCTATAACAGCCTCATATTCAGACTCATTATTGGAAGCCCTGAAGGAAAAACATATAGCTTGGTACATTCTGTCACCATACGGAGAGGTTAAACATATCCCAGCACCACATCCCATGGTACTTGATCCACCATCAGTCCGGACGACCCAAACTTGTTTATCTTTTATATCGGTTGCTTGCTTAGTATCCCTATCTGAATGGAATTCAACTAAGAAATTAGCCACAGTTTGGGCTTTGACTGCTTTTCGAAGAGCAAAATCAATATCGTAGTCTCCCAACTCTACTGACCACTTGGTCATTCTACTTGAAATGTCAGCTTTCTGGAGAACGCTTTTCAAAGGAAAAGAGGTCTGGACGATGATAGAATGAGCGTGAAAATAGAGCCTCATTTTTCTTGCTGCAATCACCAGGGCCAATGTCAATTTTCCAGCTTCAAATATCGTTTTTCTGCATCTATCAAGCTTTTGCTGATATAGTACACCGGAAGAGGATAATTTTCCACCTCTCTTACCAATACTGCACTTATTGCACAATCAGAAACGGCTAAATACACATAAAGGATTTCTCCATCAACAGGTTTAAACAGAGTCTAGGGGGAAGACAAATGCTTCTTCATTTCATCGAAGGCCTCATCACACTGTGGGGACCAATTATAGTCATTTTCACTTTTTAAAGTTTGAAAAAATGGGGCACACCTGGCCTCATCACACTGTGGGGACCAATTGAAATCTTTGAAATGAAACGGTTTAGTGCAGCCAGCCCCCAGTCAATCTTTGTACCTCTTTAATATTCCGAGGAGGCTCCATTTATAGTAAAGCATTAAGCTGGTCTGGATCAGGTTGTATCCCTTTCTCACTTATCACACACCCCAAAAGTTTTTCGGACTGCACTCCAAAAACGCACTTTTCTGGGTTTAATTTTAAATTTACTTTCACCAAGTTGGCAAAAGTTTCTTCGAAATCTGCCAAGTGTAGCTCTTCGTCCACACTTTTCACCATCATGTCATCGATATAAACTTCCATGTTTCTTCCAATTTGATCAGCAAAGGCCGTGTTTACCAATCTCTGGTAAGTAGCTCCAGTACTTTTTAACCCAAATGGCATTACTTTGTAACAATGGAGGCCCCTGTCAGTAACAAATGTGGTATGTTCTTGATCCTTTGGATCTAGTTGAATCTGATTATATCCGGAGAAGGCATCCATAAAGGACAACAGCTTGTTTCCAGAAGTGGAGTCCACCAACTGATCAATTCGGGGGACCGGATATAGATCTTTTGGGCAATCCCTATTGAGGTCTATGAAATCGATGCACATACGCCACTTGCCATTTTTGTTTTTTACCAACACCGGATTGGTTGTCCATAAAGATTATTGCGATTCCTTTATGTCTCCCATTTTAGTAAGTCGGTCAACCTCTTGAACTATGTCTCTCCTCCTTAGAAAAGGCTCTCCTCCTTTGTAGAACAGATGCTATGTCTCTTCGGATGGATAACTAGTGTGATATAATGCTTGCTGGTACTCCGGTTACATCAGCATTGCACCAAGCAAACACGTGTTGATGATCTTTCAAGAAATCTAACATTTTACCCTTTAATTCCGAAGTCCTCTTAGATCATATCTTGAAATTTTTTCCTTCAGCAAGAGAGTGATTTTCAACTTCTTCAACCGGTATTAAAACACCATGGGTCTCTCTGGGGTCATCAATTTCACCCTCTCCCCAGAGGGCCCCTCAAACTGCTATTCCTCATTAATCCGGACTACCCCCAACATTCGAGGGGCCAGTGCTGTTGCATAACACTCCCTTGCTACCTTTTGACTTCTTCGAACAACTCCCACTTGTCCCTGCACAGCATACTTCAAACACCGGTGGACTGTTGAAGCCACAACATGCATCCTGGAAAGCCAAGATCTTCCCAGAATAACATTATAACAAGTGGGATAATCCACCACAATAAAAAGTATTCTAAACATATTTTTAAAAGGACCTTCGCCCAACAAAACCTCTTCCTCAAACTCCCCGATCACATCTGCTGAGCTTCGAATGAAACCCACAATTGACCTGTTCGAACGTTGTATTACTGCTGGATTCTTCATTTTTTTGTAGGAAGTTAAAAAGAGAATATTGTCTGAACTTCCGGTATCCACCAAATTGCGTCTTATATGATTGCCTCCAATGGATGCTCCTATGATAACAACATCTTCATGTGGACCATCAGTATCTCTCAAGTCATCCTCGTCAAAAACAAAAAAAGAAAAAGGAACTTGCGATTGATAGGAAGTGATGCCTCCTTCAAGTTGGGTAGCTAAAGTATGAACGTGCCTCTTTCTTGAAGAAGCAGTTGGTGCAGTCATGGTGTCCCCTCCGAATATTGTAAGTGACTCAAAAACGTTAATAAGGTTGGACACCGTTTTGCAATGCTCCTTGATAACACCCACTTTCTTCCGGGTCAAATCAGGGTCCAAGTATTCTGACTCTACCTCGAACCTTTCGATTATCACCATAGCCCCATCCGGAGCCGATGTGCCTGCATTGTTTGGACCAGCCCGATGAACGCTATCAGGCCTATTTCCACCTCTTGTTTAAATATACGCCCCCAACTTTGCCCTTTCAATTAAATTCTGCACTTCTTGTTTCAACACAATACAATCCTCAGTGGTATGACCAGTATCTTGGTGATACTGGCAGAAACAATTATTACGGCTCTCCCTAGGAGACTGTAATGCAGCCGGCCTTCTGTAGTGTACTTCGTCTTTTGTTTTATCATAAATGGTGGCTACATTTTCTTTCAACTCAGCAAACGACTCTGGTTGAACCCAAGGCCCTCGTTTATTTCTAGATTGATTACTTTGGGCTGGTGCAGCTGGCTGAGACTCAGCTTTGGCTCTGTTACGACCCTGCCCGACTTCCTTAGCCTTGTTCCCGGACTGGTTTTGGTTTGAATTTGGTGCAGCCGGAGCAGACCTCACATGCATGTGCACCCTAGTTTTCTTTATTTCATCTACATTAATATGTTTTCCGACCTGATTCAGCAGACCTCCCCATGTCATGGCCTTTTTTCTGGTTACTGAATCAGCCAAGTTCCCAGAGTTTAAGCCATGCCTCAGAGAAGCTATTGCTACTTGTTCGAAGCAATCAACCACTCCATTTTTGGTATTTACAAAATGACTTATGTATTCTTTTAAAGATTAATTTGGTTTTTGGGCACAATGGATAATCGTGTCTCCATTGCCCTTCACTTCCTTACTTCCAACAAACTGCCTCCAAAAGGCCACCCAAAAAGTGTCAAAATTCCTGATACAGCCCTGTGGTAAGCTATTATACCACTTCAGAGCACTCCCCATAAAATATTGGGAGAATTCCCTACAAAGTAACTTGTCGTCATTATCAAAATTCAGCATAATTTTTTTGAATTGTTCTAAGTGGTTATCCGGGTCTTTACTACCATCATATTTTTCCATTTTTGTACTGTCAAACCTCTTAGGAAGGTTTCCAGACAGTATTTTGGAGGATAATGGATATTGTCTCCAATTTCGGCCACGACTGAAATTCGTATCTTCGTTAGGAGTTGCAAAGATACCCGGTTCATCATGGAAGGAAAAAGGATCCATTAACAATCGATCTACATGTCTCCAGCTATGACTATGAGACGATCCTTTGCCCAGATGCCTCTTTAACCTTCCATGTCTATCCTTTTTTCTTGAGTACTTCTTGACCAACTTTTGTTTCTTTTTAGAACGGCCTTCATCACTGCTAGATGACAAGGACTCTTCGACTCCATCTTTACCTGAGGAGCTACTAGAAGACTCTGAGTCTGAGTAAGAGCTCTCCACCGGTTTAGACCGGTGAGACGTTTTTGAGCTAGCATGAGTCTTTTTTTCCCTCACATAGGTTTTCGATGGCTCATGCTCTCTAGGATTATCAGTATGATGAGCTACTGATGCTTTAGACTTCTCTTTTGGGCCTATCTCTGCCCTCTTGGCAGCCCTCAGAGCTTCTATTTCAACTTTTAACCTATCTCGTTCCTCAATCGTATATTCATCATTTTCACCCACCACTTCTGCCAAAGCTGGTGGTACTTCTTGCTCGTCCGGATTCATCCGAGCTGGTTTTTCTTGATGGTTTTGAATGCTAGATTCAAGAACCTTCTCCTCCCACTGTGGTTGCCAATTTGGTGTGGATTAATTTCAACTGAGGGTAATTTTGTCTGAAGTTTGAGGTATTTCAAGGGTATTTAATGTTTAGTAGATTTTAGTGAGAGATTTGAGCTGCCTGGTTGTATTTAATTTTCATTACCCTCATTAAATGAAAGTGGTTGGGTATTTATACCCTTAAAATTAGGCCATATGGGCTTTTGGGTCATAATTATGAATTCGGGTCAAGTTTAAAGACCCATTAGTTTTTAATTAGGTAGGTAATTAGCTTAGTCATGAAGTGATTAAGTTTTTAATACATTAGGTCAGTTCAAATGTTTTAGTGGGTGGATCTTGTCCGAATTGCCCCTGCCCGGTCCTCATAATGAGTGGTGACAAAATCCGGACTCATCAGGCTAGTTCTATGATTTTTGTTTGTGAAAGTAGTTTCATTGAAATTAATATTTGGATTTGATTTGGATTTTAATTTAATTGAGTATTCGATTTGATTTTGCTGGACTAAGATTTGTAATCTGGACTTGGTTTGATTATTTTTTTTGATTTGGGGTTCGATTAAGATTTTGATTTGATTTTCGGATTTAGATTTAGTATCTATTGATTGTTTGATTTTGTTCGATTAAAGATTAGTAATTCACTTGGTTCTTTGCTAGTAAGCATGATTCAACCTTGTTTATCACATGTATGCGTGTAGGAAAAATTATTTTATCCATATATGTAGATGACATGATCATTAAATATGGTGATATTGATGGCATTGGGCTCTAAAACGTGATTTGGCTTCTCGTTTTGCGGTAAAGAACTTATGATAAAATATATAAGTATTGAGGTGGCTAACTCTCCAAAAGGTTATATTCTCTCTCAGAAAAAATAAATATCTGATTTATTCGAGCGAGCACGAATTTATGATAACAGGACAGTAGATACCCCTCTTGAAACCAATGCTCGGTAGTGTCCGACTGATGGTGTTCCTTTGTCAGACCGAACTCTATATCAAACTCTTGTTGTTAGTCAGTTTGTTACTACTCCTACATCCGTCCATTGGGGATATGTTCATCGAATATTGAGATATCTTCTTGGCACTCACTTCTATAACATCTTGTTTCCTTCGACCTCTTCATTTGAAACTGCGTAGCTATGGTGATGATGATTGGGACAGTGATACTAATGGCCGAAATCTACTATTGGTTTATGTATTTTCTTTGGAGATTTATTAATCTCATGGAAAATTATGAAGAAAGATGTTGTCTTTAGATCATCTACTGAAGTTGTGTACCATGCTATCGTCGTGACCACATGTGAGATTGTTTGGTTACGATGGCTCCTTGTAGATATGAGGGTTAATGTTACTAAACGCACGTCCTTACAATGTAATAACAAAAGCACCGTGCTGATAGTAAATAATCTTTTTTTCAATGAGAGGATGAAGCATATTGAAATAGATTGTCACTTCTTTCAGCATCATCTTCAGATCGGCACCATCTTGCTTCCATATGTTCCATCAGCTTTGCAGGTTGCTGACTATTTTCAAGAAGGCTCATTCAACAGTGCGGTTTTGTTTTTTTGTGTGACAAACTCTCAATGCTTATTATTGATGCATTGTGAGTTTCAGAGAGGGTGTTAAATGTACAGGGCTCAAGCCCGCTAGCTCTATATTTTATTTATAAATATGAGCATATGCTTTATGTAATTCTTACTCTTGCAAAATAAACAAAAACCCTAGGAGTTTCTTAGCGACTTCTTCTTCTTTATTTTCTCTTTTTGTTTATTAACATCGACAACTTCGATGATAGTTACAAGAAAAAACATAACTTTATCATTTTTCTAATATAATACTTATTTCATTGAAAAGGTAGACTCCAAAATCTTCACAATAACATTTGGTATCATTACTTAAATTATATAAATTAATACAACATTAAACTTAAAACTGATCTAAAATATATTGATGCACAATCGGGCTAGAAAACTTCAACAACTGTTACGAGAAAATTCATAACATTTTCTACAAATTAATTGTTTACGTAATCTTGTTTTTTTAGTTTAAGTATTATATTTTATTTAGAAACTAGACTCGTTGATCTTCACAAACATATGTGGTATACATATATACATATTTTTAATAAATATAAAATTCAATTTTAAAACTATTTAAACTTTGTTGATACAATATCGTGTTTTGATAGCTTTGCCAAATATTATTAAAAAAGTCATAAGAACTCTGAACACTTGAATTTAAATACAATATTTTTATTAGAAACTTTACTCGTAGATCTTCAAAACCATATATAATATAAAAATAAATTGTTTAAATTACTATTTAGTTCAATTTTAATTTGGACTTAAATATGTTGATGCAAAATCTATTTTTTACTGTTAACGACTATTACGAGAAACTTCATAATTTTGTCTAAACACTTAATTTTAGTGTAATATTTGTTTTATTAAAAACTATACTAATAATATTCATAATCATATTTGGTATCAATATTAAAAACACTTAAGTGTAATATTCAACTCCGATCTAAAATTTGTTGATCCAAAATCAATTTTTGACAACTTAAATGAGTTTTTATGATAAGTGCTATACTTTTGTCTAAAAAAAAACTAGATTCTTAGATTTTGGCTGACCATATAGGATATAATTTTTTAAGTATTCTCAATTAGTGCCAAATTAAATTTTAAGATGATGGAAAATTTCGGAAGCAACATTACAAGCGTAAGGATGTTTCTTTTTTTAAATTAGGGTTATCAATAAAAAATATTTAAAAAATTAAAAAATTATTCTTTATTAAGTTGTAATTTCAATGTTTTTAGAGACATGGAGTTACCAATATAAAGATATTTATTATATTTGGTTTATCTAAAGAGACTAAGAATAATATTCTAGTATAATATTATATGGGGATAATTCCCATACAGAGAGAATAGTCATCTTGAGTCGAGTAGAACACTGTACCGTCCAAGCCAACCAATAAGTTAAACTTATCAAGAATATTAGTTGTCCAAAATCAGAAGAAGACGACCATTTCTTAACCAAAGATGAGACCGAGCATAATATCTTATGCTCGTATCAAATCTGATTACTATTATGTAATGGGTTCTGATCAGATACTTCCACAAGGTAAGGTATCAGAAGTCTGAACATGAAAACAAGATTAAGAGGACGGAGGGGACATCAGACGAAATGGAGTCATTCGATGCTGAGCATAGCGGATCATCGCCAAAGCAACGGTTTAAAGCCACGACGTAGGAGTTAGTTAAACTGTCACATAGTGTCCTTAAAATTACGAATTACATAATGTAAAAGGGATAAAGAACGATGTAATCAAATAATCGGATAATGAGGATAGACGTAAAAGTTAGTATAAATAATAGGATTGGACCCAAAATAATGTAACTACTCTATTCTTTGGCAATACAATTCATTATATGGCATTAAACTTTCTTATTTCTCGTAACAAATTTGGCGCCATCTGTGGGAAAGAGAAAGCATTAACAAGTAAGGAAACCATGGTAGTGACTAGGTCAGGGGTTGAGAGGGAAAACCCTGATCCCAGTGAGGCAGCCGTAGAAGGAATACTTGGAGCTAATATATCAACACGACTGAGCATGCTAAATCCCGTTGCAACCGCTGATGATACATGGAGCTAATAGATCAGCACGACTGAGCATGGTAAATCCCGCTGCAACCACTGATCCGGGCGCAACTATTTCAGCAGCAACAATACAGCTTACTACCGTCATTGGGCCAGAGCTCAACACTATCGGACTTGTGGCGACCACCGCCACATTGGGAGTTCCCGATACGAACCTAGCTGTAGCACCAAACTTTCAACAAATGGAACAACAACTTCAGAACCTGCATCAGGAACAAGTCAATGGAGCGTGCGAGCCAGATGCACGAGAGCAGGCGATGCATGCTGCCCTAGCAGGGATGAAAAATGCCCTTAATGTACTGACTGCCAAAACTAAAGGGGACTCCGAGAAAATCATCTATCCGGACCTGATTTAAGCCTCATGAATAAATGTGATCGATCATTTAAACTCGAGGAAAAGATAGAGAGAGAGAAGGCGAAAATGGAAATCAGAAGCGATCCAAGGAAGTTGAACCAAAAAAGAATGCCCACCGCGCCGCTTCCAAGGAAGCTAGGGAAGAAACCAACGTTTATTACAATCAGATAAGCCCTCGAATGTCGAGTTAGATTCGTAGAAAATCTCTTTTTGTGGAAACAATATTGGAGGCTCAACTGCCAAGAAAATTTGATATGTTCCAAATGGAAGCCTATGATGGAACATACGACCCAGAAGGCACCTCGAGCAATTCCGTAATATGATGATGGCGTTCAACCCCATCGATGCCATGTTATGTTGAGCTTTATTAATGAAACTTAAGGGGAACGCAATGGATTGGTTCAGTAGTCTTCCCAAAGGCTCCATTCATGATTCTTCTGGTTTGTGGAAAGCGTTCAGGGAGCGTTTCGTTGGAAACAAATGAGGAATGAGCGTGACTCCATCATAGACCTCTACCAGAAGTGCGAAGGGTCATTCAAAAGCTACGTCAAACATTTCGTCCACGCCATGAATGCGCTACCGGACTTGAAGGAAAACATGGTTGTAGCCTCGCTCAAAAGAGGATTGGATCGAAAAGGAGAATTGTACGTTCACTTAGTACGTTTCCCATGTGAAGTGATGGGTGATCTCCTCGCCCGAGCATACACCTTCATATGAGTAGATGATGCTCGCAGAGGAGATTCTCATGATCGATATGTAACTCATCCTAAAGGAGGGGCTTCTGAGCGCAGAAGAACCGATGACATCCCTCGAAGGGACACTGCACGCCGACTTTAGTACTATGAAAATCCATCCGGGAAATGCACCCCACTAACCGAAACCATCTTGGTCATTTATGACTGAACTAAGGGAAGGACGAAATACCAAACACCAAGAGTGATGAGCGCGCTTGGATTTAAGAGATCAAACCGGTATTTTTTTCATATCACTACGACCATGGGCACCCGAATAATGAATGTTGGCAGTTACGGGAAGAAATTCAAAGGTTGATAGACAACAGAGAACTCGTTCAATTCATCAAACGACAAGAACATCAAAGACGACCCGAGTAGAATGATGAGTCAGGTCCCACTTCTAAAGAAAACGTTGGAAACGCGGCCCCTGACGGTAATGAAAAGCAACAATGGCTATCCAAATCAGGGGGCAGTCCAATCTGACCAACAACGAGGAACTCAGTCCAGGAGTAAGATCAGAAGTAGCTGGCAATGCTACACCCAACGGCGATAATCCATCTCCTTTGCTCTACACGATTTCAGGTGGAAACTCCGAGTAATGATAGGAAGGAAATACGAGCAAGAGGGGGTGATCAAACGAAAGTATATGGGGTAGAAACTCAATCTTATCGCAACTATCGTGATCCTGTAGTTGACATAACTTTCAACAGTGACAATCTGTGCAGTGCTAGTACACCTCATGAAGATGCTTTAACGATAAATCTGGATAATGGGGGAGTTATGGTAATTAAAGTCTTAGTTGATTGGGGAAGCTCAACTAACATAATATTCAAAGGAATTTATGATAAGATGCAAAACTTCCCACCTTTCCGGTTAACCCAACAAACATTGGTCGGCTACGAAGGAGTAGTATCTCAATATCTAGGCGAGGTAAAACTTATGGTTAGGGCAGGCTACAAAGCTACTAAATGCCAGCTTAAAACCTTTTTCATGATATCAGATGCGCCTAGTTCCTACCATGCCATCATTGAATGACCTTGGTTACACCGAATGGAAGCTACGCCGTGCACATTCAAACAGTATATCAAGTACCCGGTAAGAAACATGGTCGGCATAATCCGAGGAAGCCAACGCACTACAAGGTCATATTATGCAGTAAAATTTGATCCGGCTAAACCTCTGAGATAGCAATCAACAGGTGAGGGGGAGGCTATAACCGAGGGTCTTGCAACCCCTAACCCGAGCCTGTCGACGACCCAACGGAAGCTGAACAACCAGAAGAGGCACCACCCGACATGGTCGAATATATACTAGCTAAGAGGGGAACTATCCATTTAGGTAATGACTTACATCCCTCCTTTAAGTTATCATTAATAAAACTATTAGAAATAAATTTGGAAGTGTTTGAATGGGAAGCCAATGACGTTTCGGGTGTCGTTCCTTCGATTATTTGTCATATATTGGCTATAATCCTTATGCAAAGCCAGTACGTCAGAAGCGATGAATTTTCTCCATGGAAAAACAAGAGGCCATATTGATCAGGAAAAGGATATTTATGGACTAAAAGTGTAAACAAATAAACGTTATGTAATAGATGGTAAAGTTAGAGGAGGAATTCAAAATATGTATTTTAGTTGACGACTAAGAGTGCGATTTACCTATTCGGTGTAATTGTTTTCAGTTGTAAGCTAAGTCTTTGCGCCTCTATATAAAGACCAATCTTGAACTAATGAAGGGGTTGGATTTTTGAGGTCAAGGCACTTGCTTATTATCATTTTCTCTCTCTAAAATCTATTTCTCTCTATGAAACACTTTTACTCTCGTTTACTTAAGAAATAGTTAATAATAAAACTCACCAAATTGGTGAGTCCGCTGGGGACGATTGGAAATCAGTGTCTTTTATTTTAGTTTGAGTTCTATCAATTGAGAAAAAACAATCCATAAATTGTGCGATGAATCCAGAAATCAATCATTTGGTTCGATAAGTTATTGAAACGTTGAGGGAAGACTTGCAGAGGACATAGGACTTGCAGAGAACGGTCCTGAAGATACAAGAAAAAACATAGATCTATGAGGGACAGTATGCCTCGATGTTTAAGGGAATATAATTGGTGTGAGGGGAATTCATCGAATCAATATGTTGAGGGAAATCGAAATTTGTATGCAGTTATAGTGACTGAAGACCAGTAAGTCCAAGTTGTCGATTGGAGGAATTTTCTGGCGACAAACGAAACTAGATCTATTACACTTTCGAGGCATTTTGATATTATAAAGTTTGAAAAGTTCGATAGAATGCAGGATTCATATGATCACATCGAACAATTTAAAAACTACATGATGAATTTCGAGGACGACGACACGCTGGTATGTTGGGCTTTCTCATAGAATTTTAAAGGGACGGTTTTAAAATTGTATGACCAAATTCCTAGGGGATCCATTGCAAATTTTAGAGATTTTTATACTGCATTTCGAAGATAGTTTGTTGGCAGCAAAGAAATACGGGAAATGGTGATACGATTATCCAATGCAAACAGTCAGTTGGAGAAAAATTGAAGCACTACACAAAAGGTTATGTTTTGACAAAGGCAAATTAGATAATTGTGAAGAGGGACTGATAAAGGCAGCTTTTCGCCAAAGGTTACTGCCAGGGAATCTGGCCAATGAGACAACGAAAATGAAAGGTTTAACTTTTGGAGTGTTGATGGCTTAGGTGGAATATCATATTAAGTTAAAGAATCAATTAAGGTCAGAGGAGGACTAGTTAATTCTTCCAAAAATTCAGGACACGTGACTCATAATCAAGGGCAGTCTTCGAATGATAATGAGCAGGCACGTTCAATGTATAATAATTTTCCACATCGAACTGGGGGATATTAATATCAGGCCCCATCTTACAATTACAATAGGACAAGTCCAAATTAGTGGAGAAGGCCAGAGTATTATGCAGATTTAACTGAATGTGTGGCAACAACTGTTAACTGATTTGCCACCAAGAGTAATATGAACTTCAGGAAGCCCAAACCAATTAACAGGCCAATGGAGGAACGAAACAATAAATTCTGCAGATATCACAATGATATTGGATATGATACCAATGACTACATTGCATTAAAAAAAGAAGTCTAAATCCTGATTGAGAATGGAAAGCTTTTGACTTATATGAAGTCACAGGTTAACACACTGAAAACTCCAGCATCGAATCCACAACCTGCCAACCAAAATACGCAAGCTGAAAACTTGATGATTCTAGATTCAAAGGCTGATGAATTTGATGCTGCTTTAGATTATTTGGATAAGAATATAGATAGGTTGATTTTGATGGCTATCGAAGATCCAATTAAGAAAGGACATATTCAAATTTTGTGTGAGTATTTCGGGTCGTTGGCCATTTTCGGAGGTGATTCAATGAATGGTAATATTGACAGTTTAAGAAAGAGGCATGTTGTCAATTTGACAACTCAGATTGAGGGGAGAATGTCCACTCATTTGTATGGTAAGAAGCGCAAGTTTTGACATGAAGGTTAACAACGCTTAATAGATTTATTTCTAGATTTTCTCACAAATGTTTTCCTTTCTTTCAAGTGCTGTGATAGCCAAAACGATTTTAGTGGACTTCAGATTGTGAAATAGTGTTTACATGCATAAAAACTTATTATCATCACCATAAATTTTACCAAATCCTCTAAGTGGAGAAAATTTCTTTTTATACATTGCGGTATCATATTTTGCAGTAAGTGCAGTATTGGTAAGCGAAGATTCAAGAATTTTAAAGCCGATGCACTATGTTAACAAAAGTTTGGTGGCACCAGAAAAGAGATATTTGAAGCTTGAGAAATTAATGTTAGCATTGGTGGTGGCTGCTAGAAAGATGTGTCTTTATTTCCAAACTCAACCATTGAAGTTTGAACTTCATTTCCCTTGAATGTTTTGTACAACATCCTGATATTTCGGGGAGAATGACCAAGTGGTCAGTGGAATTAAGAGATTATGACATCTTGTTCACACCTCGAATTGCAATTAAAGCTCAAGAAGATTGGACATAGAAGAAAGTAAGGATGTTTTGCCAGAAATTCGATGTGGGTTATTCGAACAGATGACAAATCTAGTATTTTGGGATGCAGCGCTGGAGTTCAGGTAGTTGCTCCATCTAGAGAGACAATGCTTAAGTCCATCAAATTTGGTTTTCACGCATCAAATAATGAAGCTGAATACGAAGCTGCTTTGGATGGTTTGAGACTTGCGAAAATAGGTGGAGCAACTTCAGTACGGTTGGAGACAGATTCTCAATTAGTAGAAAATCAAGTATCTGGAAACTCCAAAGCAAAAAATCGCTGATAATGAAGAGTATCTTCGAAACTCCCTTAATTTTGTATCTTCGAGAGCTTCGAAACTTAATACTATAATTTCATCATGTTGTTGTGGAACATATAAGTCGAGGGAGCAACACAGTGGCTGATTCATTAGCAAATACCGTTTACAATGAAGAGTATCCTTGGATTTTACTACAAGAGAGTCCTTTTATTTTGACCCAGTCACACCAGTGTGATTAGATGGAAGAATTATTTGTTACTGAAGATATTGGCCTAGGCGACTGGCAAACTGATATTTTAATTTTTTTTATTCGAGGAGAATTGCTTGACAATGCAACATTTCTCAAAAAATTGAGAGGCAAAGCTTTTGGATACATAGTTTAACATACAGTTTAGTATAAAAATCATTGAGTATGTCATTATTACGATGTTTGAATAGACAAGAGTCACATGAAGTTTTATCAGAATTTCATGATGGAGAAGGATCAGCTCATTGTGGGTTTAAGCTTTATCTCGTCGAGTTTTTCTCGTAGGGTTTTATTGGCCTTCGATCATGAAGGATGCCAAAAATTTGGTTCGAAGCTGTGATATTTGTCAAAGGTTTGCTAATTATATACATAAGCAGTAGTTCCACTTATGTCTATTACCGAAGCCATGCCATTTGATAGATGAGGAATTGATTTAGTGGGGCTTTTACCGATGGCATCTGGAGGGCGGCAAACGATAATAATTGCAATAGACTATTTTATAATATGGGCATAAGCAGAACCGTTGGATGTAATTAAATTAATTATAAACAGTATTTGCTGCCGTTTTGGAGTACCTCGAAGAATTATTACGGATAATGGCCCTCAATTTAATAATAAAGAAATGACTTCATTTTGCGCTTCGAAGGGAATTCAACAATATTTTTCAACACCTTTTCATCCCCAAAAAAATAGACAATTCAAAGTGACAAACATAACTATTTTAGATGGTTTGAAGAAAAATTTGACATGGGCTGTAGGAAAAATGACCAAATTATTTGTAAGAAGTGCTTTGGGCTTATCAAACAACTCCTAGTGAAGCTACAAAAAACTCCTTTTGCGTTAGCATATGGAATGAATGTTGTAACCCTGTGGAATCTACGATGTCATCAGTTAGAATAACCCAATATTCTGAAGAATCTAATGATGAAGATAAAAAAAATTAGATTTGATTGATAAAAAAAGAGTTCGAGCTCATTTAAACGTAATTCATGATCAAACTCTTATGAGGAATAAGTACAATTAGAGAGTAAAAAGACAGGAATTTAAAACATGTGATAAAGTTTGTTGAGGAAAGTATTTCTGCATACTAAGGAGAAGAGCCTCGAAAAAAGGACAAATTGGGAAGGACCTTATGTGGTTGTTCAAAGGATAAAGACAGGGTTTTATCGCCTTTATGATAATCAGGGGAGAATGCTCCAACACCCGTGGAATATACATCATCTGAAGTTATACTTGGAATAGTTATGTTGTATTTTGAATTTGTTTCTTCTAGTTGATTAGCGCACTCTTTCTTACCATATTGACCCATGAAGGTTTTAACGAGGCGTTATGTACATAGTCAATATTATCAATAAAATGAATTTTTGGCGAATGGTTGTTTACAAGTGTTTATTTAAACTATCTTGATAACTTATCAAAGACTGATCTACTTTGAGGTTGATCAAGAGTAGTTAGTTCGGAAGTATTTCTTGTAGTTTTCGAAGAAACAACCATGTTCGAAGTGCTATGTTCAATAAACGCACTATGATATTCAATGTGCTACGTTCAATAAACGCACTATGATGGTCGAAGTGCTACGTTTGATAAATGCGTTGTGATGTTCGAAGTGCTACGTTCAATAAACGCATTATGTTATTCAAGGTGCTACGTCCAATAAATATACATTGATATTCGAAGTACCACGTTCATTTAATGCACTATAATATTCGAGGGATCACATTTTGCAAAACTAATTTAAAGTATCTTATTATGTTTTAGCTTCGATTAGTTAGCATAAAATAAAGTTTCACATAACTTGATGGCAAAAATAAAATATAAACAACAACCTTTGTCATTTAGAATAATTCGATGAGTACAAGGGTTATAGTACTAATACGACAAATATGAAAAGATAACATAAATTCAAAAGATAGTAAAATCATTCAGACGACTCCTCTTTGGTTGATACTTCGTCTAAAGATAAACTTGGGATAGGATCGAACGCTTCGCTGGGGCGCCGTTTGATAGGAATGTCATTCCAGAAACTAGAAAGGTTCATCTTAGGATATGCTGCGTGAATTTCTTGAAGAAGTGTGATGGCCTTCTCCTCTTTACCGTTGTTGATAGCTGCCAACATTTCCTTGGTACATTCGTCTTCTGCCACAGTGATGACAAGTTATTTTTCTTTCTCAAGATCAATCTTCAGTATGGCTATCTCATCGGTTAATTTTTTCTTCTCTACTTCGCATTTGCTAAGATAAGTCTCAAGATTACCGAGTCAACAGTTAAAGCTTCAAGGTGTTTAGCCTTGAGTCGATCTATCTCTTCTTGATGTGAAGTGTTCAGATTTTCTTTGTCGATATGGTGTTGTTCTCGTAAATTCCTTTTGACAAATAGGATTCCTCTGATTAGCTTAGATCTCGCCATTTCGAAGCAATGGAATTGATCTGCTATATGATTTTGAATTTTTTCTCTCAAGTGCTTTTCAGGTTCAACAATTCCTTTGTAGCGAACCATATCGTTGGTCAGTCGTTCCAAATGACTTTGAGAAGCCTCGATTTCCTGGGTAAGATTTTTCGTTGCAGTTTTAAGAGCGGAAAATGGCTGAAGTGCAGCAAGGCATCTGGATTTGGTGGAATAGGAGGAAAACCCAGTGGCCTAGGTCAAAGAATGAGATCTAACAACGTAGTAGGAGTAGTAGGAACAATAATTTTAGGAGATGCTGCTTCGGTGGTAGACGGTGCGGACCTTCGACTCAAGTTGTGTATGGGAGCTTGAACCTCTTGAATAATAGGATCCTCTTCTCCAATAAGCTCTTGTGTTTCATTAAAGTTAATGAAGCTATCTGGATCGAAGGGTTCATCATGTTGATTATCTTCTACAACAATTGTACCATCGACACTAGATGTTTCCTTTTCCTTGTGAGGAATTTGTTGATTTCCAGCAACTATGACCTCATCGTCATGAGATACTATATCCTCGATGGTTGTAGCTGTCGTTTTCTTCATTTTCTTACGAGGACTGTTGGAACTTTTATTTTTCGAAGATATAAGAGTTATCTTTTTTCTCGAAGAAGCTCTTCTTCTGTTTCTTCTTCGATGGTTGAAAGTGTACTTTCTTTTGTTTTTCTTTTCAATCGTTTAAGCATCGGATTTGTTAAAGGGCTAGAACCAAATGTACTAGCTGTCTTTTTGTCCTTCTTAGCCTTCTTCTTTTGAGGAAGGTGACTGTCTGATCTCGTCTGTATGGGTAAGAATACCTTGTAATCGGGATGGATCAATTTTTTAATAGCTTGTCGAGGGTTGGGCTGTTCCATCAAATTTCCAGGAGGAGAGGCTCCATGTGTGATCAGAAACAAATGATCGTTTAGGAAATTAATTGGTTCAAAGGCTGAGTGGAAAGCGTTGTTCCATTCTGCTTCGGCCCAAACGGCAAGTCTAATGAATGTTTCGTTGGCTCTTGATCGATGAATGGTGTAGCGCCTCAAATTTATGATAAGAATATATAGCTTGATTATAAATAAGAGTAACGAGTGTTAGAAAATTTAATTAAAAAAGAGTAGAACTATAATACTTACGACCATTTTTCCAGACATGATTCAGTGTCGATAGATTGGTTTCAGATATCTCTTTGTCGTTCACCCATGCTCCCGAGATGAAAATATATTTTTAATTTTAAAACTTGTCCGCTTCTAGAAGATCATCGATGATTTTTAGGTCATCATCTAATGTAAGATAGTAATATGGAAGTTTTTCTCCCTTGGATAATTTTGTCAAAGCTATAAAATATTTAATGTTGATCGAAATCTTGGACAAGCGGGAGACCATGATTACAGAGAGAAGGGTGAACCATTTATTTGGTATTACTTGAGTTGGGCATAGATCCATGAGTTCAAAGTAATCAACTATCCTCGGATCTAATGGAAACCGAAGCCCTCAATTTATGATTTCTAGATAAATTACCAATTCATATTTTCTGCAATCTAAGGGTGTTTCCCCTTTTTAGCGAAGACGAATGGTAATGTTGTTTCCATTACACAATGCTTTCTGATGCTTGGCCCTCTTCGTAATATATTTATGAGATATTTTTCAGAGAAACAATATAGTCTGCATCAAGAGACCTTAGATTCTCACCGATTGTTGCTCTTTCTTCCTAGGATATGGTATCCAGAGCTTTCTTTTTTCTTGTTCCGCATATCTTTTTCTGAGGAGCATCCTCTAATTATTTTGAGGTTTCCTCATTGATATCCGCCTTGTTAATTGATTGAGTAGCATCACAGTCGACCTCCGCTTCAGACACTTTGTCTCTCAGTTGTGGATTGTTCTTCGAGGGATTTTTTTGAGATAATGCGGTTCTATCAACAATTTCCCTCCGGGGAGGAGATTTGGTCAATGGGTTTGGTGTAGCATCGCCATCGTCTCGCGTTGCTATAAAAGTTTTTTACCTAAGAGCTCTTGGAAGATAAGTAGAGGAAGGGGTCGCTTCAGATTGTTTTAAGGAAAATTGACTAACTTCACTAGTGATTGGAGGTGATGATCTGGTAAGAGAAGTTGAAGTTCGAGGAGTTTTTAGTGTTCTAGTTTTTGAAGAGTAACTGGTAAGAGAAGTTGAAGTTCGAGGAGTTTTTGTTGTTCGAGTTTTCGAAGAGTAACTCTCTTCTGTAATAGGTGAAGGTGAAAAAGTTGGAACTTTAGATGGATCGAAGTAACCATAATAAATGGTCTTCATTGATATTTTGAGGGAGTATTTCTTATCAACCTTGCAACTCTATATTCGTCTGCTCTTTCGCTTATGCAGAAGTAGTCGTAAGCTCTGAAGACAAGATTGTTGTGAGGTACTGAAGATTTAGGTTTTTTGGGAATTCTAGAACTTGGGTGTTTTCTTATCAAATGATCAAAGATTGATCGGAAAACATGAATTTTCCAGTTAAAGTAACCAGAAAGTTTGAAGAAGTCGTGGAAGGTAGCAAAAAACCAGGAGGTTGTTTTTGCTTCTCTCTCAAGGATTTTTGTTTATGAAACAAAAATTAAGTTGTGTTTGAATTTATAGAAGAAAGAAAGACATGTGCAGAAGTAAGAAAGATTTGTGTTGATGGGGCAGAATTTGAAAGGGTGGTGGCGTTATGGGTTTATATTTGTCATGCTAAGAGTGTAGGTGTAAGCCTAGAGCCTAAGAAGTCATGATGTATATAACATTTAATTTACTAGGTTTTGCTTCTATTTAACTTGGGAAATAGTTTTTTGTGGATGTATTTCGATGCATCACCGCGTTTGAAAATATTCAAAGAGATAGATATCATCGTTCTTAAGGTTGTCGGATTTTTGAAGAGGAAGTTATCATTGATTTTGAAATTTTTTGAAGTTAATTAGTTCTCATTCATTTACTGACATTGGTGAGGATAAAAGTAGCATGAGGGTAGACTGGTAATTTCAAGTGGAGTTTTAAGGCGGCGTGAGGGTGTTTCACGGTGGTGTGTGTGAGTTTAAGGGTGTTTCAAAGTGCTTTTAATGTGGAGAGAGAATTGAGCAGCTTGGCAGTAGTAAATTCTGTTACCCATAGTTAATGATGGTGGTTGGGTATTTATAGTATGAAATTTGGGCCCTTATGGGCTTTCGGGTCAAGTTTAACGGACCCGGGTCATGTTTAAACACCCATGAGTTTTAAGCAGATGGGCAAGTAGCTTAGTCAGATAGTGTTTAGGTTTTTTAGTACTTTAGTCATAGTTTGAACTGCTTTGGGCTTGCAGTGTTCGAAGTCACCTGGCCGGTTCAAATGTCCTATCCGAATTAAGCTCTTGGATCCTGTCCGGTTTACGGAGAGATTTACTTTGGGCTGCCCTTCCGGGGAGCACTTCGAATTCGGACTCATCAGGAGCCCCTTTTTTAGGTATTTGAACAAGTATCCTTGTCAAAGAACTGAAAAACAGTCCGATTCAGGAAGTGGTTTATCAATTCGGAGAGAGTTGAGGACAGAACCGGACAGACCAATCGTTACGAATTCCAAACGGTTCTTGTCAGAGTTAGTGGGACACGTGTCACCCTCTGGTTGGTCACTTTAGCCGTTTTTCTCCTTGAAAGTTGCACCACTTTCTCGAACAAGTTACTTCTTTTAAATGCCATAAATGACATCAGCGCCGTCTTTTAATCATTGCCCAACCTTTCGGATTCTCCTAGGAATCAACCCCTTTTTCACATTTACTATAAATTCTATTCACTTTTCACAGCTTCATTATCTCTTTCACTCTGCCATTTTACCCAAAGCTTTATCTCTCTAAAACTTCAAAATTTCCTTAGCTGTTTATGTTCACAGCAAGAACAGCACTGATCAAGGGCGGTTGGCTTAACCTCTCAGAATTGGAGAAAGCTCAAAGAGTTGAAAAAGAAAAAAGACTTGCAGTAGGGCTTCCAGCGTCGCCCGTCGAGAAACCAGCCCCTTCAATCGAAGAATCTGACAGAGGTTCATCTTCTTCTAAAGGTACAAAACCTAGAAAACTCTTTCAATCAACACTCTCTCCCATAGTATCTGGCTCTTCAGTTCAAGAGTCGATTCCTATTGTCGAACCGGGGGTCACTGTCACCAGTGTTAGGAAGAAATCCTCTTTCATTGCTATGAGGTCTGATTCTGACCACTCCCCAGACAAATTAATCATGAAAAGGCCGAGTAGGTTGGTTAAAGGACTTCCTTCTAAAAGCACGCCCACAAAATCGGGGGCAAAAAATAGTGAATCAGGGTCCTGGGCAACTATTAGGACTCTCCGGGAAAGGCCGGCCGGTACGGGAGCTAGCAGTCCTTTACCTCCCAAAGAAACTTCAACCTCAGAAACTCAAACTGAGGTGATAAGTCGAAAACATTCGGAGAGCCAACAGTCCGGTGGATTAGCTGTGCCTAGCTTCATCCCTCCCCGGGCAGTTTCTACAGAAGCTCCCCCAACAATAATGGAGGAGAGGATGGAGGACTCCACTGAGGAGGTTAGATTTGAGTCCGAGTCCTCCGGACAGGCTGAAACTGCTATCGTGGTTGCCAAGAAGGGCAAAGAAGACTTGTATCTGAGGCGTCCGGACCTGCCGGAGAGCCTCGAAGGGAGAGTAGGGCCCTGCTTTCACAAGGTGGAGTTCAAGTATCTTTTATCTCTGTTAAAAACCAAGTATGCGTTCATCCATACTAAAGATCTGGGACGACTGCGTACTAAGTGGGGGATCCCTGAGAACGTAAAGATTCGAATTCCCATCGATCCAGAGACCCCGATGGACTGCAAAAGAAATGAGATAGTCTTCTTTACGGAGCTATTCAACTGGGGACTTAGGTTCCCACTGGACCCGGAGATAGTGCGCTACTTTCACTTGGTCAAGCTATGTCCAACACAGCTAAGCCCCAACGGTTGGTACACCTTGATGTCATGTATTATGGCGTCTAGGCTATCCGGAATTCCTCTTCCAATGGAAGAGTTTGCAGCTGTGGCTAATTTGTGCAAACACCATCAGTTCCCCTTCTACCATTTCAACATGGGGAACGATCTTAAAGCTGTTGACGATCTCCTGGAGTCGGAGAGCAAGTGAAGGAGCCAGTTCTTGTTTGTCAGTGGCTCATGGGAAAATGGCAAGAAAATCAAAACCGGGGAGAATCCTAGCCTTCTTCGAAGTAGATGGAGAAGCGATCGTAAGTTTTTATTCTAAGTTTCTGTTCGAATCTTTCTTTCCTTTAAGTTTATACTAATCGGTTTTTCTTTTGTTTTATCAGAGCTGCCAAAGTAGTTCGGGGACTATCTGAAGGCCGGACAGGTCACCTGTGGCAAACTCAACGCTTGGGCCGCAGAGAACTGGGAGAACCGGTTTCATAAAGCCTTCACTCCTGGGAACCTAGCGAGATCTCACCTGTGGAACACCACAGGTCGAACAGACTTAACCTGGGAGGAGTTCTCCACCCCACCTGATGAAGATGTCGTGCTGAGAAGGTCTCATGAATTGGATGGGACCCTCTTCCTTCCTGCCCGGGCCAAAGCCCCAAGTAAAATGAAGGGCAAGAAGAAGAAAGGCAGGAAAGCGGTAGAGGATACTGAGAAAGAGGCCCCAATGGATTCAGAGGTGCCAGCCCAGGCTCAAGTTGATGCAAACCTTCTACAAGTGGTAGAAGAGGAGAGCGAGAAACAAGGAGTGGATCCTCCAAAACCTTCAAGGGCTTCCAAACGGGCTCGTAAGCAAGCAAGTGACAGTGCTGACAGGGAAGTCAAAAAGAAAAAGACTTCCCAAGGAGAAGAGCTCGCTCTCCGGGATCCGGAGCCCACTTTCCCAACCGATCCGACGTTAGCCGAAGAGATCCCAGGGAATCTTAATGAAGGGATTCCAATGGAATTCCATACTGATGAGGTCGAAAGGGGAGAGATTAACATGGATGAAGTGGATGTCACCGGTCTTGGTGAACTAGGTGATTATTTCCTTGGCCTGTCCAGAGATGAGTTCGCAGGGCCATACATTCCCCCAAGTAGTTCCAACATAGTGAATTTCAATGGTAAGACTTTTATGGTTTCCAGCGAGAGGGACGTTATAGCCCATTCCCTCCTTAGCAACGTGCAGTCAGTACTTACTTTGGAAAGGCAAGTCTGAAGTCAGGCAACCACCATCAAGGACCTCAAGTCTGAGAAGGGGAAGCTGTCCGATGACCTCAGGACTGCTGCTACTAAGGTTGATTTGCTTAAGGAGTCGAACGAACAGCTAAAGAAGAATCAAAATGAAAGCAACACAAAGGTTGCTTCTTTGGAAAACCGTAAAAGATCTCCGGGCTAAGCTGTCCGGACTGGAGAAGGACATGACAGCCTCAAGAGGAGAAACTGCAGCAAAGGAGAAGCTTGTCACCAATCTGACCACTGACAAACTTGCTTTAGAGAATGCAGTAAATCGGGCTGTTGAAGAGAAAGATGCTTTGGTGAAGGATCAAGAGGCCATGATCAAGGCCAAAATCAACGCTTATGCCAGGGAGATGATACGGAGTGAAGAATTAATGATTGAAAAAGTGAAGTCCGATATGGTCCTCCTGTTTCACGAGAAGTTCCCGAAGAGGAGACTAGGGGACTTATGGCGCTATGTAGATGACGATGATCTCCCATACTGGACCATGGTTGATGAAGGGTACACTGATGTGTCCTCGTCCGGTGATGAAGAGGAAACCGGAGAGAGTCCAGGTGAGGAAGAGATTGACCCCAAGGGTAAGAAGATTGTCGAGGAGAAGAGCGACATCAAGGGCAAGAAAAAGGATGAGGGTGAGCCATCTTCAAAGGCTCAACCTTAATTTACAATTTGTTTTGTTTATCTTTCGTTTGAACTAAAGTCCTTGGAAGGCCAAGGCACCTTTTTTGTGATGGTGTCCGTATTATTCGGACAGATTTTTGTACTATGCTCAAACTTGTTCAAAAATTCCTTGGAAGGCCAAGGAAACTTTGAATTGTTGAATGAATGCTTTTATTTTACTCAACCATCTTCTTCTTTTATTATTTGTCTTACTTTTGACAGCTAGAATTTAAGTAGCTTTGAGTTACTGTATTGTGAGAGTGTTTAGTTTCTCTGGTTAGAATTTAAGTAGCCTTTAGACCTTTCAGTCCGGGTAGTATGACAAGTAACAAAACTTTTCAAAAACTTAGAAAATTATTGAAGAAAGCATCATGTTTTATTGAAAGCTCTCCGTGGCGCCGAAGAGAGGAAGTGGTATGCCCCCAAATATTTACATGGATGTTTAAACAAGTAAATATTTACATAAGCTTTATTCCAAGTACATTCGAAGGTGTTCAATATTCCAAGGGTGAGTTAAAACCCTGCCATCTTTGTCTTCCAACCAGTATGTCCCAGGCTTGATTCTTTCAACCACAGTATACGGACCCTCCCAAGTTGGGGCCAACTTTCCGAAGAGCTTTTCCTTGGTATGCAAGAAAACTTTCCTCAATACCTTATCTCCTGATTGAAAGTCCCTTCTTTTAACTTTAGAAGCAAACCTGCTTCTCATCAAGCCTTGATAGTGTGTCATTCTAAGATGAGCTTTTACCCGCCTTTCTTCAATTAAATCAAGTTGATTTCTAATTGTCATCTCATTAGCCTGTCCGGAGAAGTTATGAACACGAAAGGAGGGGAGTGTCTTCTCTATGGGAGCTACTGCATCCATCCCATAGACCAAGGCAAAGGGGGATTCTTGTGTTGCAGCCCCAGGTGTTGTTCGGTAGGCCCACAGGACTTCTTGTAGATAACTAGGCCACTTTCCAGCAGCCTCTTCTAAGTTTTTCTTTAAACCGGACAGTATTTTTCTATTAGCCACCTCAACTTGCCCATTGGCCTGTGGGTGGAAAGGTGAAGAAAAGCAGTGTTGAATACCCCTTGAGGCACAGAAGCTCTCCATCTCTCTATTATCAAACTGTGGCCCATTATCTGTTGTTATTTTCTGGGAGACACCAAATCTGCAACATATGTTGGACAGAATGAATTTTATAACAGCTTTTGATGTTGTCCCTGCCAAGGGGGCTGCTTCTATCCACTTCGAGAAGTAGTCAATGGCTACAATTATGGTTTTACGCCCTCCGGACGCCATAGGGAGAGGCCCAACTAAGTCCAATCCCCATCGAGCAAAAGGGATGGGCTCAGAAATTGATTCCAAAGGAATGGCTGGTACATGAATTTCATTGCTGTACCTCTGGCATGGGTCACACCTCCTGACCAGCTCCTTAGCATCTTTCATAATTGATGGCCAATAATATCCGGAGAGAAGCACTCTTCTTGTCAAAGCTCTAAATCCACAATGGGCCGATCCCTCACCATCATGTAATTCAGAGAGAACCATTTATGACTCATGATCCCCTAAACAGCGTAGGAGAGGTTTGCTATAGGACTTTTTGTACAAGACTTCTCTAATCATAATGAAACCACGAGCCATGTGCTTCAATGTTCTGGCTTGTGATTTATCCAAGGGCACGATGCCATCGGACAGATATTGCATAAGAGGAGACCTCCAGTCTTGAGGCCGGTTTACTTGTATTTCAAAGACTTCCTCTTTGTCACCCTCATCAAGTTGAATAGAAGGGCTTTCGAGCACATGGATCCATGGATAGGACTCCGTATACGCTATTGTTGCCAATGAGTCTGCTAGCTCATTCTCTGTCCGGGGAATGTGCTCATAGACAACAACTTTAAATTTCAAGGCCTCATTTTTCAAGAGGAGTAAATACTTGACCAATTGCTCCTTTCTAGCCTCTGACAGGCCTAGAGCATGGTGGACAAGCAATTGGGAGTCACTTAGTAGCTTGACCCTTTTTGCCCCACAGATGTATGCCAATTTTAACCCAGCTATAGCTGCTTCGTATTCGGACTCATTATTGGATGCCCTGAAAGCAAAACAAATAGCTTGGAACATGTTGTCCCCATAGGGGGAAGTGAGACATATTCCTGGCCCAGATCTCATGGTACTGGATCCTCCGTCTGTTCGGACAATCCACACTTTTTTGTCTTTTGAATCAGCAGGTTGTTCTGAATCCCTATCAGAATGGAACTCAACTAGAAAGTCAGCCACAGCTTGAGCTTTTACTGCTGTCCGGGGAGCGAAGTCTATGTCGAAGTCCCCCAACTCTACTGACCACTTTGTCATTCTGCTCGAAATGTCTGCTTTTTGAAGGACATTCTTTAAAGGGAAAGATGTCCGGACAACGATAGGATGAGCCTGGAAGTAGGGCCTCCTTTTTCTTGCAGCTATCACCAAGGCCAAAGCTAGTTTTTCAAGTTTTAAGTAACGCCTCTCAGCATCAATCAAGCTTTTGCTGATGTAGTACACTGGGTGAGGATACCCATCAACCTCCCTTACTAACACAGCACTGATGGCACGACTTGAAACAGCCAGATATACAAAAAGAGTCTCCCCATCGACTGGTTTAAACAAGGTCTTGGGAGAGGACAGATGCTTCTTGATTTCATTGAATGCCTCTTTGCACCATTCAAACCCCTTTGCACCCTTCAAGGTTTGAAAGAATGGAGCACATATGTCCGAAGACCTGGAGATGAATCTGTTCAAGGCTGCCAACCTCCCTGTTAAACGCTGTACTTCTTTAATGTTTCGAGGAGGCTCCATTTGGAACAACGCATTGAGTTGGTCCGGGTCGGGCTGTATTCCATGCTCACTTATGATATACCCTAAGAACTTCCCGGACTGCACTCCAAACACACACTTTTCAGGGTTTAATTTTAAATTCACTTTGGCCAAGTTGGCAAAAGTCTCTTGGAGGTCGGACAAGTGCAACTGCTCATCAACGCTTTTCACCATCATATCGTCAATGTAAACCTCCATATTTCTTCCAATTTGATCAGCAAATGCCTTATTGACCAACCTTTGATAAGTAGCCCCAGCATTTTTCAAACCAAAGGGCATCACCTTGTAGCAGTGTAAACCTCTATGAGTGACAAAAGTGGTATGCTCTTGATCTTTTGGATCCACTTGGATCTGATTGTACCCGGAGAATGCATCCATGAAGGAGAGTAGCTTGTTCCCTGAAGTAGAGTCTACTAACTGATCTATCCGGGGAACCGGATACAAGTCTTTTGGGCAAGCTCGATTGAGGTCTGTGAAGTCAATGCACATACGCCATTTACCATTCTTCTTTTTTACCAAGACAGGATTGGCAGTCCACAAAGGGTACTGAGATTCTTTAATGTGCCCCATCTTTGTGAGTCTGTCAACCTCCTGTACAATGACATCAGCCTTTTCTTTTGAGAAAGCTCTCCTTTTTTGTACCACTGGTGCCACATCTCTCCGGACTGATAGGTGATGGGAAATCACCTCTGATGGAACTCCAGTAACATCAGCATTGCACCAAGCAAAAACATGCTGATGGTCTTTCAAGAATTTCAACATTCCTTCTTTCAACATCGGTGGCATTTTGGATCCTATCTTGACATTTTTTCCTTCTTCTAAGCAGTGTGTTTCAACCTCCTCAACTGGGATCAACACTCCGGGGGTCTCTCTGGGGTCATCAATTTCACCCTCACCCCCAGAAAGGCCCTCAAACTTCTATTGGTCATTTATACGGACTGCCCCCAGCGTTCGTGGAGCCAAGGCAGTGGCATAACATTCTCTTGCAACTTTTTGGCTGCTTCGGACAACCCCAACCTGCCCCTGAACAGCATATTTCATACACTGATGGACTGTCGAAGCCACTGCATGCATCCTAGAGAGCCAAGATCTCCCTAGAATAGCATTGTAACAGGTGGGACAATCCACCACAATGAAGAGTATTCTAACCATTTTCTTGAAAGGGCCCTTGCCCAACAACACTTCTTCTTCAAACTCCCCGATCACATCGGCTGAGCTGCCCGTGAAGCCCACGATTGATCTGTCCGACTTTTGTATCACAACTGGATTTCTCATTTTCTTGTAAGTGTTTAGAAAAAGGATATTGGCAGAGCTTCCAGTATCCACCAAAATTCACCTTATCTCATTGCCCCCTATAGATGCTTCTATGACAACAGCATCCTCATGAGGGCCAGCAATATCTCTCAAATCATCCTCATCGAAAACTATGAATGGGAATGAGTTTGGAGATTGATAGGATGTCATGCCTCCTTCTAGCTGGGAAGCCAAATTATGAACATGCCTTTTTCTTGAAGAAGTAGTAGGAGTTGTCATAGTGTCCCCTCCGAAGATTGTCAGCGACTCGAAGAATTTAATGAGCCCGGAGACTGATCAAGAACGCTCCTCAATAGTACCCACTCTGTTTCTTGTTGGATCAGGATCCAAATACTCTGACTCCACGTCGAACCTTTCAACTATTACCAAAGCCCCCGCCGGGGCAGCGTTGCTTGGACCAACCCTATGAGTGTTGTCAGGCCTGTTGCCTCCTCTTCTTTTAACGTATGCACCCAACTTTCCTCTTTCAATCAAGTTCCGTACCTCTTGCTTCAACGCTATGCAATCATCGGTGGTATGGCCAATATCATTATGGTATTGGCAAAAGGAATTATTTCGATGTTCTCTGGGAGACTGCAAGGTTGCCGGTCTCCGGTAGTGTACTTCATCTTTTGTTTTCTCGAAAATGGTTGCCACACTTTCTTTGAGCTCTGCAAACCACTCCGGTTGGACCCACGACCCTCTTTTGTTTCTAGACTGTTGACTTTGTGCAGGAGCAGCTGGTTGAGACTGAGCCTTTCCCCTTCCATGCCCCTGTCCGGTTTCTCTTGCTTTGTTCCCGGACTGGTTTTGATTTGGAGTTGGTGCCACCGGGGTGGATCTCACTTGTCTGTGCACCCTGGTCTTTTTCGTTTCATCAACATTTATTTGCTTGCCAACTTGGTTCAGCAATCCTCCCCAGGTCATGGCTTTCTTCCTGGTCACCGAATCGGCCAGGTTGCCTGGGTTCAAACCTTGTCTCAGGGATGCTATTGCTATCTGTTCAAAGCTATCAGCCAACCCATTCTTTGTGTTTACAAAACGACTTATGTACTCCTTTAACCACTCATTTGGCTCTTGGGCACAATGGATTATTGTGTCTCCATTGCCCTTCAGCTCCTTACTCCCCACGAATTGCCTCCGAAAAGCCACCCAAAAAGTATCAAAGTCTTTAATACAACCCTGAGGCAGGCTGTTGTACCATTTCAGAGCACGCCCCGTGAAGGATTGGGAGAATGCCCTACAGAGTAGTTTCTCATCATCATCAAAGTTCATCATGAAGTTCTTGAATTGCTCCAGATGATTGTCCGGATCAGTACTGCCATCGTACTTCTCCATCTTGGTGCTATCAAACCTCTTGGGGAGGTTTCCGGATAGGATTTTAGAAGACAGTGGAGACTGCCTCCAATTCCTTCCACGACTGAACACGGTATCCTCATTAGGAGTTGCAAAGATACCTCGCTCATCATGGAAGGCAAAATGATCCATCAGCATCTTGTCCGTATACCTCCGGTTGTGAGATGACCCTTTTCCAATATGTCTTTTCATTCTTCCATGGTGATCTCTTTTTCTGGAATACTTTTTAACTTGCTTTTGTTTCTTCTTGGTTCGTCCCTCATCACTACTAGAGGACAAGGACTTTTCATTTCCCTCATTGTCCGAAGAGCTGTCTGAAGACTCTGAACTCGAGTCGGAACTCTCCACAGGCTTGGACCGGTGAGACTTTTTAGAGCTGGCATGCGTCTTCTTAGTGCTCACATGAGTTTTGGAAACCTCATGCTCCCTTGGGTTATCAGTGTGGTGAGCAGCTGATGCTTTGGATTTCTCTTTCATGCCCATCTTGGCCTTTTCAGCCCTCAGGGCTTCTATCTCAAGTTTTAACCTGTCGCGCTCTTGGACAGTATACTCATCATTCTCTTCCACCACTTCGAGCAAAGCTGGTGGAAGCTCTGGATTATCCGGATTCATTCGGACGGAATTTCTTTACTTGGTTTCGAATACTGGATTCAGGCACCGTCGCCTCCCACTGTGGTCGCCAATTTGGTGAGGATAAAAGTAGCCTGAGGGTAGGATGATAATTTCAAGTGGAGTTTTAAGGCGGCGTGAGGGTGTTTCACGGTGGTGTGTGTGAGTTTAAGGGTGTTTCAAAGTGCTTTTAATGTGGAGAGAGAATTGAGCAGCTTCGCAGCAGTAAATTCTGTTACCCATAGTTAATGATGGTGGTTGGGTATTTATAGTATGAAATTTGGGCCCTTATGGGCTTTCGGGTCAAGTTTAACGGACCCAGGTCATGTTTAAAGACCCATGAGTTTTAAGCAGATGGGCAAGTAGCTTAGTCAGATAGTGTTTAGGTTTTTTAGTACTTTAGTCATAGTTTGAACTGCTTTGGGCTTGCAGTGTTCGAAGTCACCTGGCCGGTTCAAATGTCCTGTCCGAATTAAGCTCTTGGATCCTGTCCGGTTTACGGAGAGATTTACTTTGGGCTGCCCTTCCGGGGAGCACTTCGAATTCGGACTCATCAGACATGAGACCTAAGGGGGCTATTGATAAGGAAATGGATATTAAGGGACTAAAAGTGTAAACAAAGAAACGTTATATAATAGATGGTAAAGTTAGAGAAGGAATTCAAAATATGTATTTTAGTTGAGGACTAAGAGTGCAATTTACCCTTTTTGCGTAACTATTTTCAGTTGAAAGCTAAGTCATTGCGCCTCTATATAAAGGTCAAACCTCAACTAATGAAGGGGTTGGATTTTCGAGATCACTTGCTTATTATCATTTTCTCTCTCTAATATCTAATTCTATCTCTAAAACACTTCTACTATCGTTTAATTGGGAAATTGTTAATAATCAAACTCACCACATTTCGGCTGAAGTGATGAAACTTTCTCAGCTCAGCCACATTCGACCAGCCTGATACCCATTATGGTTGGCGAACCCAGTCTTCGTAAAGAAGAAACACTACCCAAAAGATGCATTCACATTTCCTCGCATTGATCAGTTGGTGGATTCAGCCTTGAGATGCGAATTTTTATCATTTATGTACGTGTATTCAGGTTACAATCAAATTTTCCTTAACGCCGCCGACGGGGAGCATACGGTGTTCCAAACTAAAAGAAGGCTATATTGCTATACAGTAACGCTCTTTTGAGCTATAGAATGCCAGATCAATATATCAAAGGCTAATCAATAGTATTTTTTCCGGTCACTTGGGACAACACATGGATTCTTACATCGACGATATGATCGTCAAGACGTACACGGTCGAGCAACACCTATCCATATTATGAACCGTTTTTCATCTCGTACGACAGTACAATCTGAAGCTCAATCCAATGAAGTGTTCGTTCGGGGTGCGACGAGGGAAATTCCTCGGGTATGTTGTCAGTGTCAATGGGATTGAGGCCGACCGAGCACAGTTGCAAGAACTTATCAAGATGGAGCCACCACAAAATATCATGGAAGTCCGATGTCTTATCGGGAACTTAGCAGCACTCTCTCGCTTCATTTCAAGAGCGTCAGACAAGAGTCACCCATTTTTTGAAATACTGCATGGCGAAAAAAGTTCAAATAGAACGAGGAATAAAATAATGCATTCATTCACCAAGCTGAAAAATTACCTTATATCACCGAAAGTATTGTCAGCTCCTATTGTTGGGGAGTCATTGTTCCTCTATCCGTCGGTTTCCCAGTTTTCGGTTAGCCCGGTGTTGGTAAGAGAACAAGCTGTGGTGCAGTGCCATGTTTAATATGCAAGTAAGAAACCAGATATCTCAATTTAGAGAAACTTGCATTGGGACTAGTTATTGCCACCCAGAAAATATGCCCTTATATTCAAGGACATTCAATAATTGTCAGAACAACATTCCCCCTTAAATCCATCCTATAGAAACTAGATGTATCAGGAAGATTGACGAAGTGGAGCATTGAATTATGGGAATATGATATACAACACGAACCACGCACCGCAATCAAGGGACAAGTGATAGCAGATTTTCTAACAGAGTTTATATCACCAAGGGGTATGTAACATGATGAATACAGTGCGCTGAAGCTAGTCGATCAACCAGAATGGATAGTGGAAATAGACGGAGAATCGAGTATATCGGGAGGGGGCGTAGGCATTGTTTAACATTCACCTACAGGGGTGGAGATTCGACAAGAACTTTATTTCAACTTTCTAGTTACTAATAATTTTGCGGAATACGAAGCCGTCATTTGTGGCATGAAGTTAGTACAAATTTGTGGAGCCAGTAATCTCAAGATACCCTGAGACTCCCAACAGTTAATGAACCAAGCACAAGATATCTACAAGGCTAAGCATGAAGGGATCCGAGACTATTTAACATTTCTCAAAGAGTACGGGTCAAAGTTTACGAAATTGCAATACGAAAATGTCCGGCTCAAGGATATAAAGACTGCGTACAGCTTAACAAAGGCAACAACTACCGGAAATGACCCCTTGTTTTGATACACTAAATGCCAACAACAGAGCTAATTCCTAAAATTGAAGGGGTGCACACGATCACTACTCCTGATGATTGGAGGGACCCTTATCTGGCGTATCTTACCTTTGCTATCTTCCAGAGTGATAAATCCAAAGCACGTAAACTCCAGACATGAGCTGCTAAGTATTGCGTTTTGGATGGGGTGTTATATCAAAAATGTTCTACTCGACCATTGCTCAGATGTTTAGGCCGAGCAGAAGCAGTAGCAGTTCTGCATGACTTGCATATCGGAAAAGCAGGATCGCATTGCGGTTCTTGAAGTTTGATCCGACATTTCCTCCTTGTTGGTTATTATTGGCCAAAGTTAGCTTCTGATACCGAGCAACTGGTACATAAATGTCATCCATGCCAAAAATTTGTCAATACAGGGTATCGCCTATGAGAACCCATAAAGCATGTACCTGTTTCATGGCCCTTTGATAAATGGGGGATTGATGTGGTGGGCCCCCTTCCTATGGCTACCGGTAAGAGAAACTTTATAATCGTCGCGGTCGACTATTTCTCAGAATGGATAGAAGCAAAATCTCTATACCGCACTTGAGCTTAGGAGATATGCGTTTTTAGTCCACACACAGATTATTACAAGATTTGGAATCTCTCGAATTTTGATGACCAACAACGGACCTCAATTTCAGAATATAATAGTCACAGCTTTTCGTAAACGATTCCGCATAAGTAAACATTTCTCCACACCTTATTATCCTCAGGCCAATGGCCAGGTGGAAGTCACTAACAGATTGATTGTAGAGGGTATGAAAAAGGAACTAGAAGGTGGAAAAGGTAAATGGCCTGGAAAATTACCTGAAGTGTTATGGTCATATCGAACTACACCGTGCACAACTACGAACAATACTACATTTGTGTTGGTTTATGGCAACGAAGCAGTAGTCCCAGAATAGGTCATCGTGCCCAGCCAATGTGTCATAACGTACGATGAGGACCAGAATCGTGAAAGCAAAGCGGTAGAGTTTGACCTAATCGAAGAGCTGCGCGATCAAGCACGAGTGAGAGAAGAGCATTATAGAAGTTTGATGAGAGGTCCCTTCAATGCATGCATCAAACTTCGTAGCTTCAAGGTAGGAGATATAGAGATGAAAAATATGCCTTAAAGCATCCTTGGAATGTAAATCACCTTAAGATATATAGACCTAAAATTGTAGGGCTAACTGATGCACTCTTTTTCCCTTTTGATGGCGCGGTGGGAGGGGGGAGGGTTAATGAGGCATCAATCTGTAACAATCTCTATTAATTCAATTGTTATACTTTCGCCACATTGTATGTTTGTTTATTTCTCTGTCCTTATAGATATCGAATGAGTCAATGACGGATAACCTCCGCAAATCATTTAAATACATATAATATTCTGAGTTTTGTGCTTATAGTGCCACACAAGTACTACAAAATAAAGGAAAGACAACGAACAAATAATTATAGTGCATTGTCTCAAGATACTACTTGTACAGTCACAAGTTAGGCTAAGGGGCGCAGTATCATGTTCCTGATTTAATTGGTCTCAGTGTCCATTGCTTCAGGGACAAACTTCTCGCTGGCTTTGGGCATAGAAGGATCTACGTGAGGAATGAACACACTTTCATTTTTCACTTTCATAGTTTATTGAAAGAGGCACATACTTGTTATACGGCCCAATCTTCATATCAGGGTTCAATTTTAGTAACTTGGTCAGCATCTCCTTTTGCGCATTCTCCACCATATCCATGGAAGTTTCCATCATTTCTTTCTCCTCTTGCTCCATAACCTCCTTGGCTTTCTTTGACAACTCTTGATGTTGAGCTTCCATCTGACCTTCAGTTTATTTAATGAAACCTTAATATCTTCATTTTCAATTACAAGGCCTACGAGGCGATCTGCTTGCTACTCAATCCTTTTGGCTTGTTCAATTTTTTGGGTCAATAGTTTACCATTTTGGGACATCAGCAATTCATTCATCTTCACAAATATATTGTTTTGTGATATCAGGGTTGCAGTCTCAGTGGTCAGTTCCTTGCTTTTCTGTTCACATATTTCTCAAGCACCTCGTAATAAAACGACCTCGTTTTCAAGTTTTTCCTTCTCCTACACAACATTGACCTTATGAGTCTGCGTTGATTTGTATGCATGCTTACATCGGGAGAGTTCTGTAGTCAACCCACGTACATCACCAAAGAACATTTGTTCATGCTTTCATTTCTCCATTACCTGCATATTTGCGTCTGACATACGTTAGTAGGACATGATAATAGAGTTGTGGTGCATCTGCAATTATCGCCTTTTAAGTATAGTTTAATTATTTAGTACTAAACATGACCTTGATTTATCAACATACCTCTATCTATAGCTCCACTTGCCTCTGAAGTATCTCACACATTGGCATATGATCATAGAATGAAAGTTTTGGACACCTCTTTAGTTGTTCAAACATCAATATGGCTGGCTTGAACATGGAGATCTTAGAGGGGGGCAGCTCATCCAATCGTGCCCCGGATAAGCTCACACCTGACCCATCTTTAGCTATGGGAACTTTTTCCAGTCTTATTAAATTTTCGAGTGGTTCCAAAACCTAATTACTCCACAAAAGTTGGTCGCACACCAATTCTAACAAGCTTATCCAAACCTCTAGCAGTATGTTCAAAAATCCGCTTCTTGGCGCCATGATCAAACTTTCCACCTTCTAATTTCCTCGTCTGCCCCTCAGCTTGAGTCGTGTCCAAGTTAATCACCTCTGTAAATTCCTTCATAACATTCTCCGTTGGGAGTTGATTACCTTCGCCCTTCCAGCAGCAGCCCCCCGTCATTTTTTTTCATTTTCCTCAGGCACCCCTGGCTGCTTTACTTCTAGTGGCATTGTGTTCACTATGACTTTCGTACGTTTCAACTTAAGACTATCTTCTTCCACGTCTTCTTCATCACTTTCCACAATTCGGGCGGCCGTGCCATATTTAGATTCTCCTTTGCAACTGGCGATGCATTCCCATCTCTAGCATCAACCCCTACGCTTAGTGTTTCTCTTTCTTGCTCGGAATGAAATTGTAAGGATGAGGACCCTTCTTCTTCCCTTAAATTTTTACTGTGGGGGATAGACAAAAATACCCCAGCATTCATCTCTCTGTAACGTTGTTCCATTAGTGCCCTTAGCCGAGCAGTGGTAGTTACAGGCTCGTCTGCTGCGATGTTGAGTTTGACAACAGGCCACAACCTGGATTATAAATAGTTAACCTGAGTAAACAGTCAGAGTAAATCTTGTAGCCAGGTAGAACTTGCCAAGTTGGCTACTGTAATAAGTGATTGACTGCTCCTTCTGGTAGACCTTCTTTACACCATTCCCGATGCTTTCCTTCACATGAACATGTTCAAATGTTAGTCAGTATGATACAACATCAACAATAATAAAAATCTCTACCAAAGGCATTCCTTACATTTAGTTTTCTACCTAAGTTCAAGCTGTAAGTTTAGCAATGCATTCTCACGCTCCCAATTACGAGAGACAAACACAAAAAAAATTCCAGTTTTTGTTAGAGCTTGGTAAATCTATGGTTTTCCTGATGCCAGCGACTTGAGCATAAAAGAATAGAGAGTTAGCTTAATAAAGTCCTCCAACCATTTGCTACTAACTGCGTCGGGTATATTCCCATAAAGCTGGAAAAAAATCTCTAATTAAGCATGACAAAGGAAAACGCATACCCCAATCAAACACTTTGGTAAATAAATATGTTTCACCCTCCATTGCTTGAAAGAAATGTTCTCCAACATCTGACATCCTAATAGTTTAATCACTAGGTATACTATTTTGAGTTCTAAAATTAAGAAGGTTGGCGGCATCAACATGTCCATACCTACGAGCTATTTTGGCAAAGTAACTTTCTAAAAAGGCGGTATCTTCAATATTTGATAATTTTCACTACTTTCTCCTTTTTCTTTACAATATTTTTGGGACCCATCGTGTGGCTAAGTCGACTGCAAGGATATAGTGGGAAGATTAAGAGTAAACACTTGGTGAAACAACTAACACATAAACATCGCTACTAGTAATGGGTTTGTTTGAGACCATATTCCCAAACTGAGAGGGTATCTTGGTTTGATGTTTCTTACGACACAGAGAAATAAAAATAAAACAACAACAACAAAGACAGAAAAAGGGAAGCGAAGTTAGTATAATACCTATTTGAATTTGGGGGAAGTAGTTTGAGAACTTTCATTGACAAAGATGAAGAAATTCTTCAGGTGCAGTCAGTATCGCCTCTCAGAGTTAAGTTGTAATTTTCAAAAAAGATGAAGGTGTAAAATCATTTAAAATGCAAGTATAACTTTTCGCATGGTTTAAAACGGCTACTTTTAATTTCACACGCCACCAAACAGAAATCAAAGCACCAACTTAGAGAAACGGAAATTTGGTGTCAGAATAATCGCCTCAACGCACCTCTAGCACGCTACATGTGGCAATCTATAGAAGTTGAATCAACCAACTTCATCGTGACTACATTGGCGTTATTGTGGGCCACGATTACATATTCTACTCTATTGTTCTACTTTATATCAAGAATTTCATTATTATATCTTTAAAATCCGTGAACTAGAGAGGTTCTCTGATATGGGGGTAATTCCCATACGAAGAGAATAGTCATCTAGAGTCGAGCAAAACACAGTACAGTCCGAGCTAACCAAGAAGTTAAACCTATTAGGAATATTAGTTATCCAAATCAGAAGAAGACGACCATATATTCACCAAGGATGAGGACTTACCGAGTAGAATACAAGCCGAGCAGAATATATTACGTTTGTACCCGATCTGTTTACTCTGCATTTAATGGATTCTGCTCGGATCCTTCCACAAGGTAAGATATCAGAAATCTGATAGTGAAAAACAAGATTAAGAGGACGCTCAGGACGTCAGACGAACATGAGTCATTCGATGCTGAGCAGAGCAGATCATCGCCAAAGAAACGGTTTAAAGCCATGAAGTATGAGTCAATTAAACTGTCACATAGTGGCCTCAAAATTAGGATTCATAATGTAAAAGTGATAAAGAACATGTGGTTAATGTAATCAAGTAATGGGATAATGGGGATAGAGGTAAGAGTTATTATAAATAGGAGGATTGGACCCAAAATAATGTAACTACTCTCTTCTTTGGCAATACAATTCATTATCCGGCATTAAACTTTGTCATTTCTTGTAACACAATATCGTCCAAGACTGAATAAAAATTACAAACTTTTAAATTTTTGGTAACAAAACCTCTTATCGTAATAAATAATGTAGTATAAATTTCGATTACGTTTTAGTTTTAATTTTAGACAACTAATAACTTAAGATGATTGAATTTGTTTTATCAATAATTATAATTGTTTGGTTTTGAATTAAAAATATAAATAACCATTTTATTTTTTTTGTTAATACCAATTATATACTTAACAGTTCTGTTATTGTTTTTTTAAATGTCATGTCTTGCAAACCATAGTTAAAAAAATATAAACAATTCTATTGATTCTATTTTTTAAGACACAGAAAACTAGATCCATAAAAGATATTTTTTGAATTTTTTTAGTTTTATAATTACATGTAATTTGGTTGCCAAAAAACAATTATTGCGTGCAAATGAGTTGCGTAAATATAAAAAATAAGAGTTGCGGAAATAAGAAAAAGAGAGTTGTGTGTCTCATTATGTGAAACAACATTTTTTGTAGTTGCAAAAATATATGCATTTTTGTGTTAAAAACTTTTAATAAATGGACTGTGTCTTAGTTGCGTAAATACGTGCAATTTTATTGCAAAAAAAACAATTGTGTTCCGGTTGCGGAATTATATGAAAATGTATTTGGTAAATAAGAAGAAACTAGTTGTGTAAGTATGGGTTTGCTTGCGAAAAAATTATAGACAAAAACAATTGCATTAGAATTGCAAAATTAGATGTAATTTGGTTGTTAAAAAACAATTGTGTTCGAGTTAAGTAAATCACTGTAATTTGTTTGCAAAAATAATAAAAAATAATTCTCCAAAAATATCAATCTTGGATTTTGTTTTCTTCGTCCTTAAAAACTAAAAATATATGTTTTTAATTTTTTTTTGTTTAATGATAATTTAAAATACATGAATTGTTTAAGGTTAAAAATAACTAATTGTTAAGACTATACGTATTTTATATGTTTGTGAATATTGTTGGAAACAATTTCATTGTTGGTATATTTTAGTAAACTACAAATTCTAATTGTTATTTATATTTTTAACTTCTATTGATAATTATCGATAACGTTTCGCGTGTTATATAACTTTTTATTAAAGTATTGATTTCTGAGAAAATTTCAATAAAAAAAATTAATAAAAAACTAATAAGTATAAAATTAATTAAAATTTTATTTTAACATTTTAAAAATAAAGTCCCGACTTTAGAATGGGTTAAACAACTACCAATTGTTGAGTTAGAGAACCTACTCTTTAACCATGATGCATTGGTTAAACAAATGCTTGGTAAGTATTCTGCTTATAATGAAGATACACTATTTACTAAAGACAAGTCAATGTGGAAAAACACACAAAGTCATTCTCAAAATGGTGGTAAGCAGAAAAGGAATGAGGGGGAGTCAACAAACCACTCTAAAGTGACATACTTTATTATATTCGTCCTCATTTGAGCAAACGAGTAATTGTGACAACGGACAACTCATTACATCTAGTAGTGAAAGAATGTGATTTCAGTGTGAAGGCTACCACTTCATTTGATGAAAGTCTTACACTTGATAATAGTCAAATATACTATGGTCTATTTTTATGTTGTTGTTGATAAATATATTTATATTTTTAAAATTTTGACAAATAATACAATGTTGTTGAATTTTAACTTCTCGATGATAGTTTTTGTAAAATTAATGGACGGTAATCCTATTAAAATTGGAATAACTTAATTTTGGCACGTTGGGTTAGCAGTATTTATTGGAACGGTTTAATGTCGATGTGGTACACATTTTTATAAATTTAGTTAATAAAATCGACAAAGGGGCCTAATGAATAAATTTTGTTGATAAAATCGACAAAGGAGCATAAAAGATAAAATAATGAATTTTCATATTTTTGTATGAATCTGTATTTGGGTGGGAGTTTGATTTTTAGAAATCAAGATGTAATATCTATCATAAATGGTTTATAGACGCAATGAAATGAAAAAAATGAACACACAATTTATCGTGGTCCGAAAATAATTTCTACGTCAACGGACGTCTGCAGAATAAAATGTTTTACTTTAATAGAAGAATGTTATATATTTTAGGGTTCCATTTTTAATAAATATGGTAGTCTATATATAGAGGAATAAATAGACAATATACAATGATTTTTCATATGATTAAAGAGCCCCACTATTAATAACTATAAACATCACAATCTTCACAAAGAGGATATATTGTGTGGTTATTAATAACTATAAGCATCACAATCTTCACAAAAGAAGATACATTGTATGGTGTAGAGAAATCGTATACGAATTATATTTTTGTAATGTAAAAAGAATGAAATGATTTATGGTGGAGAGTGAAGATATAATTGAACCGCTTCAATTATTATTTAGAGAGAGAGCCTGATTCTATATCAATTGTCTTTCAAGTAATGTTTTCTCATAAACTATTTATATACTAACTTCGGCCTTAGGGGCCTAATGGGCCGAATCATTCTTATGAATAAAACCCATAAGTCAATACCAATTAGGGCCAATAAAAAAATAAAATAAGAATACAAAAATAAAAGTATTTAAATAATAAAATAAATATCAAAGATAAATATTGGCCTAAGTTCGAATTTGTCATTCCAATATTTTTGTCCTCACTAGATAGACCGTTTAGTTCTCTCAAAGAAATTTGGGAGGTCTAACGTTAAATGATTCGAATAAAGGTTGGCCATATCTTGGAATACCAACCTTCTGAATTTTACTTTAATCTTCGTTTGATAAACAATTAACGTTCATCAGAAGGCTTCACTCAGAAACATTGGTGATGCCATTTTATGACCGTTATTGAAAACATGGTGAGACACATGTCATTACCTTATTAGACTTCCAACCTCACTCTGCTATTGGTGTAGCGTGTCTACAGTGAAAAACGTTTCATTTTACTAGAGCTTATAGTCATTGTTGGCTCTTCTTCTTCTTCTCAAATGCCAAAACTGTTGCTTATTTAAAGTCTTTTATATATACTCCCTTCTTAAATTTTCATTATAATAACTTTTAGAGAGATAAAATTTCACTTGTAAAGAGAGAAGTTGTGGCTTACTAAATTTATCTAGTTAATCGTCAGCTAGATTTTCCTCCACCACTTTCACCACTGTTAATTCTATATCCGATGACATTCGGGTGTTTGTATGTTCACTACCAAAAACACATTAACCGAAAATGAGTGGTTAGACTTGTCTAAGCTAGATGAAGAGAAAACGACAACTAGGGTTGTTGTTAAATTTACGCTACTTTAAAAGGTCAATCACTGTCACTCATACAATTAACTATGAGGGAACTTTCCGATACAACAGACGCAACATCCCATCAGAACCTTCTTCTACTATTCAACCCTTTTTTAAGGAGTCGTTCATTCAAGTCATCACAGTCTCAAGGGGATACTAGCTGCAGCCATCTTTTGACCTTTATTGCAACCGGTTTTTATTCTAAATAAGTTAACCTCCCATCTTGATAAGACAATCTAAAGGTCGTACAAACCATTATGGAGAGGTAGGAGAAGTTCAAAAAATGGATAAAGGTAGTAAAGGTGGCAAAGACAAATGCAAAACCACAGAAACAGAAACTGAAACACTTCTTCTGTTATTGGGCGGACGTGTATGGCCAAATTTTTGAAAAGTCAGCACCATATATCTTCTGTCTCTTGATAAAATTTCTTATATTTTTATTTTTAAGAGCACCTATTAGAAGTTGTACGTCAGAAATGAAGAATTACAGGTTATATTACCTACACCAAGAGAGAACTCAACAAACTATTGTCCGAGGGAGCTAGTTGTCTATGTGAATGTGCGTGTTGGATTTTAATCCTTCTATATTTTTATGAATATTGGATTTTAATCCGTCTATTTCTTTAGAATGTAGGATTCAATCCCTTTGCTTCTTTAGAATGTGTCTGCTTCTTTAGAATGTGTCTGCTTCTTTAAAATGTAAGATTGCGTTAAAAAAATTAAACATAGACAAGAAAGTTTTGTGAAAGGGTTAATTCATTTCACTAATATAACTTCTTATATATTACATTGTAGAATAACTGAAATATAAACTGAATAAAACGGCTTCAAACTACTTGATCTTATCTTTCAAAACCGTGTTTGCCGTTTCTGCTTCTACCAAATCTTGACTACATAATTTAATCTTACATTTCTCTCCCTCAATTTTGCAGTCACTCAATCATCCATCTCTGAATCTGACTTCTCATTTAACTCAACTATCAAAGTTTATATGTCCCCCTTCTTCATTGGATTCAATGTTCTGTTCTTCATTGTTAATCTGCAAACTTTTCTTTTCTGATTTTAAAGAACATACCTCCGCTACAAGCAAAGTAGTTTCTTATTCCACTTGTTGAATTAAGTGAACATTTTCCTCTGTCTTGTACCCACAATTTGCAGCAAAATGACCAAAGTTATTGTAATTGTAACATCTAACCTTTTTATGTCAAAGGTAGAATTCTGCTTCTCCTGTCTCTCACCTTCGTTGATGGAATAATTTTTTCTTCGACCCTTACCCTTGTCTCGGCTTCTTCCATATCCTTGGCGTTCTGCTCTCTTACCAGAACTGCATTGGTCACTGTTTTGCGTACAAGATTTTTTCAACATCTTTTTTATGCTCAAAATTTGTCATCTTATCTTCAAAGGATTTTAAAGAGCCTATTATTTATTCCAGAGACTTGGAGGAGATATCACCAAACTCTTCAATAGTGGTGGCCACCGGCATGAATTTTGATGACACCAATCTCAATAATTTTTCGATAACGTAGCAATTGTCAACGTTTTCTCCAAAAGACCTTAGTATACCGACTATCATGGTCATCTTTTCAGTGTACTCATCAACAGATTCATTCTCAGCCATGTCCATATTGTCTAGTTCTCTTCTTAACGATTGAGTTCTGACTTTAACAGCACGATATGCTCCAACGTGAGTCTCTTTCAACGCATCCCACACTCCTTTTACGGTGTCTTTATCGAGAATTTGATATAACGTCTCTTCATTCAACCCTTGGTAGAGAAAAACGAGTGCAAGTTGGTCCGTTTGTGTGTCAACTGTAAACTCCACTGCTTCCCAAACTCCCTGGATGCGCATGAGAATTTTCATTTGCATAGCCCATACTTGGTAGTTCGTATTAGATAGTTTCGGGTACTGGACGGATAGAGATTTCTATCTCGGGCCAGATCTTCCTCCAGAAACTCATGTCTAGATGCTCTCACTGCCTCTCACCAGAGTGGCATAACTATTATCACGTCCCAGAGTATGCGATATTGTGGCTCTCATACCAAATGTTAGATTTTAATCCTTTTGTGTTTTTTTTTAATATTGGATTTTAATCCGCCTGTTTCTTTAGAATGTAGGATTGAATCCCTCTGCTTCTTCAGAATGTGTCTGCTTCTTTAGAATGTAAGATTTAATCATTCTGCTTCTTTAAAATGTAGGATTGCGTTAAAAAAATTAAACAGAGACAACAAAGTTTTGTGAAAGGGTTAATTCATTTCACTAATATAACTTCTTATATATTACATTGTAGAATAACTGAAATATAAACGGAATAAAACGGCTTCAAACTGCTTGACTTTATCTTTCAAAGTCGTGTTTGGCGTTTCTCCTTCTACGAAATCTTAACTACATAATTTAATCTTACATTACTAAACTGAGGCCTTCAGTTTCCCTTAAACTCAGACATCGTGAATTATTTTAGTTTGGTAAGGCTGTGCCCAAGTCCGGCTAGTACAAACACTTGGTTTACCTTAATATCATCTATTATGGAATCTAGGTTATCAAAAAATTTGATGTCGATGGAACAACTATGGGCTATTGCATGGTTGTCTTAAAATTCCCAGATCTCTTTTACTTATTCAACATATGAAACGAGTATAAAGTGGTAGACGATCTGGTAGAAGGCGAGAAGCTATGGAACATTCAATTTCTCTTTATCATTGGTTGGTCCAAAAGTGGTAAAGAAATTACCTCTCAAAATAATTTGAGTCGGCTCATCAAATTTTGGAAGAACACATGTAACTGTTAAAATTCCTATTGTTTTTATATATATTTTTTCGTCCCTACCATAGTTTTAAATAACATCGTCGCGGTATCACCACAACGCACGACGACTTGTAACATTCGAAAATCGTCAGAGAATAACGTAGCAGTCTGAACAGAAAAACGCACGTCGCGGTAGCATTAGAGAGCTATAACATCGCGTAACATCGTGGTTCCATTGTTAGATTATATTTTTTTTAATTATATATAAACTAATCGTAATTAAATAAATTGCTACAGTAGTACTGAAACGTTATGTACTAACTCAATAAATGTGAAGTAATAGTTAGTTACAAGCAACTGTCACTACTAAACCCACTAATTTATTATGTATAGAAAATAACTCCTAATTCGCTATTAAAATTTCAAACCATCATAAGAAACCATGTTTATTAAATGTAAACGAAATACTGCTTTATTCAAATGCCTAATCAATTTATTTATACTAAGAAAAGTTATTCAAAGGCAAATCCTCATTTTTAATATTGATAAAATATTTTACTAATAAAACTCTACCCATTAAACCGTAACTTTTTGTGTGTGAGTTAAACGGTAACTTAATTACTATATTTAATATTTGAGTTCTTTTTATGTTTAGTTTGCGTATTTTTTATATTTAATTGTAATATAATGTTTTAAAATATTTTACTATATTACATATTATTTAATTATATTATTGGTCAACATAAAAACTCTCGTCGCAACTCACGTTGCGTCACCGTAACTTTTTGACCCTTCGTCGTTGCGGGGCGTCGCACGTTGTGATTCATAATTTATTCAAAACTATATCAAATCATTGTCGGCATGATCACTAGTTTTTCATTTCGAAGAATTTGGTTAGGGTTCATCTTTGGCGAATTAGCTCCGAATGAGAGTTAATATGGAAGCAATTAACTACTCTTCCGCAAACATCTTCTATCTTGAAAAGAGTTGAAACTGCAGATGGTAAGGTATTTCTTCCAACCAATACGAGAGCCCCATCCTTCATAATAATAAAGATAAGAGAAATAAGCAAGGCATAACGAAAGGCACGGTTGAAGTCGGAACCGATGAGCAACCAGATGCAATAGAAAAATCTCTGCTAGCTGTAGTTACTACCAATTTCGACGAGGGTGACGCGCCCGCAGAACTTTATGTGTCAAAAAGAAAAAAAAGACACACGAGAAGCAAACATGAAAGTGATAAGAGCGAATATAAAATGAGAAGAACAACTAACCGTTCAGAGGTCGTCCTCCATCCAGACATTATCCCTCCTATAATCCCAGTTGTCGGCCTTCGAATTGATAATGTCATCTTCACTTGGTATAGTTTTTAAGATTATTATCTTGTCTATGTCCGAGGGTAGGATAACATATTTGAGTTTGGAGATGTTCGAATAAACAACTATGGAGAATCTTCAAATGTTTTCCTCTAAGACTAAATTATAAAAAGGAATATATGGTTGTTTATCCCACCCTTTTTTCTTGCCAGAAATCAAGCTCTAATTTGTTTATTTTTCAAAAGGTAAACACTTAGTTGTTTTTCTAATTCTATTGAGTTTTTTAAATATTTTGGAGCATTGATTTGTTAATTTTACTCGCAAAGGGTTATAATGTTTAGTATATAAGGATAACATATATTTTGACCAAAGATAATAATTTTAGTTAAACTCAAATAACATTTTACAAAAAAACATGTAGTTTGCGTATTTTATAGCTTTCAATTGTTAATACCTCCCTCCTCTTATAGCTTATATACATTAATCTTTCTAGTCCAGTTTTAATCTTTCTAGTCCAGTTTATAGCTTGTTTAGCATCCGTAGAACCCCAAAGAAATCTATTTCACATCTTTTCAATTTTAGAAAACACCATCGTAGGTAATGAAAACTTTGTAAATTGTATATAGGGATAGCCATTAGAACGGATTGTATTCGGAAAAGCATTCCACCAAAAGATAAAAAATTTCTATCCCATTTTTGGATTCTTAATCTAATTTCTGACACAAGTTCATCACAATTTCAATTTTTCTTCCATGTTTGAATCATAATTTGAAGGTATTTAAAAGTTATATTTCCATGTTTAAAACTAGTAATATTATCAATAACCTTGAGTTTTATTTTTGTTATATTTGAAGGGTAAACAAAAATACATCTATCTTTGTTTACCTTTTACCCAAATCTACCATCATAGTATTTCATAAAATCACTAATTATCTTAACATTAGGAGTTGAAGCACTGTAAAATATGATGAAATCATCAGTAAAAGCAAGACATAGAATAAACATATTTACTACATGTTTTAAATCTCATCACACTATTTTCTTCATAAAGGTTTTGCAGACCTTGTATTAGATATTTTTCTTCAAGAATGAATAAACTTGGAATAATACAATCTCATTGTCTAACACCTTTAAAAGATTTGAAATAGTGTATTAATTCATCATTAACAATTATAGAGAACCAATAGGAACAAATACAATTTCAGTTTTCCCATCTTCAGTCAAACCCAACTCCTTCAACATATTCATGACAAAAGTTTAAAGATAGTTTATTAAAATCTATATATATATATATATATATATATATATATATATATATATATATATATATATATATATATTTAGTACCATATTTCCTCCTCTTATTTTATTATTGAGATCATTGGATAATTATTGAGTCAATCCTATATTCTCATGTATATTTCCACCTTTCACAAAGTCACCATGCGCATCTGAAATAATCGTTGGTAGAATATTGGAATTTTTTCATTTAGTATTTTTACAAGATTTTGTTTAACACCGTGCATAAACTAATTGGCCTACACCGATTCTGTGTTTTAGGTGATTCTACTTTAGGTAGCAGATAAATTTTAGTTGCAAATATATATTGAGAAACCCGTTGTCATTGAAAGAAGGCTCAGATAACTACACATAGATAGTAAGAGATGATAGGCCATCAGAATTGGAAAAAAGTGGCACTGAACCCATCAACGTTAACTGTACTATTAGGCCCCAAAGATTTCACTTAATTGTGAATCTACTCATCTGAAGGTAATTCATTAACCTATTAGTATCTAGATCTGTTCCCAATCTAGTAATTATATTTTATAGATCTTAAAATTCTCTTTCGGTATGATGCTCAACTAAAAATGTTCATCGGCTCACTTGTCTATAATAGATTGATCACTTAACTAATGTTCACCATCCACAATACTGTGATTTTATCTTTCTTTTTTAACATAGTTATGAAACCATTTTATACTTTTATCATAATCTACGTCTAGTTTTCACCACTCTTTCATTCCGAAAAAGATTCCCCCTTAGACATAAGCTTAAAATGATTTGCTTGAGCTTAAATAGTTTTTAAATAATTGACTTTCTATTCAGGCTAAGAAATATCATCAAATATGTTTGTAAAGGCCTCCCAATTATAATGTTTAATATGTGTTTGAGTTTTTTAAATTTGTTCCAAAAAACTATGAGTGAAAGAGCATACATATCAACCTTCCAACATTGTTGAACCATTTTTAAAAAGTACTGGTGCAATATCCACATATTTTAAAACTTGAAAGATGATTTTATTTAGTTTCTATCAATTGATATGTTTGTGCATAAATGAGAATTATCAGAGCCAATTCTTGCTAAATGATTTAAATATTTAAATTCAAAATGACCCAACCAAGTTGAGTCGTATACCACTCTATCCAATATCTTCCACTTATAATTATTTGTCCAAGTGAAAATAGATATAGAAAATCTTGTATCTTCTCAAACATAATGTAGAAAAAGCCAATTGTTTAAGTGAATTAGTTATGACATTAAAATCTGTTATAACAATCCATCATTTAGATTGGTCAACTACCTCTCTCAATGCATCCTAAAAAACAACCTTGTGTTCCCTGGTATTTTTAGAATATACAATCGTAACTAAGAACTTCATTTTTAAAATAATTTGACAATCTTTTAGATGTAGGAATTGTTCATGGTTAAGTATAATTTTTATTTTAAATTATGTTTTCTAAAAGATCAAAATTTTGTTGCTTATGTTGGCTGGATTTAGATGAAAACCATGTTGTATATTAATTTTTTATAACTTTACCACCGATATCATAGGTTATCGAATATCTATAAAATCAATATTTCCTATCCTTTTAATGAATTAGATTCTTCTTAATTTTATTTTATTCTTGAATCCCCTCACATTATAATTAACAATTATGAGTATATTTAGATATTTTCATGAAAGGGCCGAGAAGATCCTTTGCTAGAATCTATCACTTTAATTAGCTTAGGTTTAGCCTTATTTTTTACCCTTATAAATAATTTCCTTAAAATCCTAACTATGCTTAATACTTCTCATAATAGGGAATGAAGGTAAACTTGTTATAGATTCATTTTGAGAGGAAATAGGTTCTAAATCTGAAATATCTAGAAAATCAGATGTAGTGCATGGTATTCTTATTTCTAAAGAATCCAAAGCACTAATTACTTTATTTCATGTATTTGTTGAGTTGAATGACGATAACTCCTTATAACACATGCTTTCTTAAATTCTAAGAAATTATGATCCCATTTCCCCTTTAGATGATACATTTAATGTATTCAATTTTCTAGTGAGAACTTAATTTAATGAATCGAACTCTTTATCATTCTTGCGTTTCTCAAAACTAGCTTTTTGTTATTCCTCTTTTCTTTGAAATAAATAATTTATGAATCCCTCATAAATAATAATTGATTTGATTTTAGGAACCCAAACTCCAACGTGATTGTAAGATTTTCCATTTTAATAAGAAAAAGATTTAGATTACTACTAGCCTGTATTTTTATCTTTATTTTATTTGATTAGAATTAGTTTTTTGCATTCTAAGATATTTTGACTTAAGTGATTGCATTCTTTTGAGAATGAATTGAAGTCACCATATTGAATTTCTTGTTAAAATCCATCACTTTCTCTAAATACCACCTACGCTTATGATATTAGTTCCTTGGAAACTTCCATCTTAATCCAGGTTATACATACGTTGAACCTTGCTTTATTTGTTGAAGGCACTCCAACTGTTTACGGCTTACAAATAGTATGTAAAATAGATAGTATTGTATTCTCGTTATACACATATACTGGTAGATTAGCAGTATTGTGCACATATGACTAATCGATGATTCAAAATCGAGATTAAATAAAGGGTTCCACTTAAGAAGTCTCATTGAATGATGCACAATTATCCAAATATTTATTTTTCAAAAGTTTTGAGTAATCATCGTGAGTATCAAATTCAATTAATACATGTCTGAAATTCCATAAATATAAATATAAAATTATTGATGAAAATCTTCATTGTTTTCAACATAGGTCTTCCATAAGAGAATTGTCCAATAAATATAAATTTAGATTTTGATATAAATCTTTTTATATCTTGAGTAGAAAAATCTAACGCAATGTGGTATCCTTTATTATGTATAAGGACATTATGCATATTGGGTTTTTTTGGATTTGAATTGGTAACTCTAATGTAAGATCTATTTTTTTTACTGAGATTTAATATTTGCAGTGAATGATTATGGATAAAGTGAGACTCATCGATGTATGAAAAAACTAAAGAGGTAGCCTTGGAACTTATCTCATGGTATTATTTTCACTGGCGAGAGAAAAATATTAAATTATATTTTAGTTAAAAAGAGAATTTTTCTCCCTCCATACTAGGATCACTCTCGATGGTTTCAAAATTTGAAAGAGTCTATGGTTCTTGAAACATAGCATATAGAAAAAGATGAGTAAGAAACCATAAGGGAGGATCACCTCCTACCATTTCTCTGATGGCAGGGAGAAGATGGAAACAATTTTATGTATAAGAAGAAGAAGAAGAAACGATGGCTAGAAACTCGGGTCACTATAGCTTTGTTTTCCTAAACTCTTTAACTTTATAGGTTATAAGACTCATTTAACTTTTAAATCAAAAATGATATTAATATTTAAACATATTTAATTAGTAAGGAAATCAATTTAATATTGATATTGTTATAAATCACTATGCAATTTATCAAAAATGGCTCCAACACAAAACACATATAAAACAGAACACGGATAAATGACAAAAAAGAAAAGAAAACATGATTTAACGTGGTTCAACAATTTTCTACGTCCACGGGCGCCGTCAGAGAAAAGTGTTTCACTATGATAGAAAAGGGTTACAGATTTCAGATTGTGTTTGGTGTAGCCATAGTAGTCTATTTATAGGGAATAAATAGAACTTATTAGATAATGGACCTAATGGGCTCATACCACAAGACTAACAATGATACTATCACAACACTTATTTGTTCTGCTGAACATAGTACACTGTCAAGGCACAATAACACTATCGCAGACACAAAACTGTACTGTCAGACATTGTACACTGTCAATGCACTATTCGACTCATTCACACCAAATCTTCCCATTGACGCGTATATGTGTTTGGAATATGAAGTGATGGTAGTTTGATGTAAGAGCAATAAATTAAGTTTTTTATGTGTGACACTTGTCATTTTGGTAGCGTATGCGTATATATATTAAATTTGAATAATTAACCTCATCTATCGTGCTTTATTTAGTCTTTAAAAACAAATTTGTTTTAGTACTTAATTTTCAAAGACTATGGGGAGTCTTAATAAAACTATATTTCGTCAAGGGAATATATTCCTTATTTAGTTGAGGTTCATGGCATGACGGATGAATAATTCATAATGATGAAGAGGGATTAAATCAGAGTAATGACAGTGGTAAATATGAAAAAAAAATTAAATTACAAATATGACGAGATGCAAGTTAGAATATTGATGAGGACTAAAACCATATATATGAGGAGAATATAATTCAAAATAATGATGATGGTGCAAATTATATTTATATCGACACACAAATCAGAATCATGAAAAAATGGTAAATCATGATTATGATAAAGGTATATTTCAAAGTTTTGATGAAATGTCAAATTCGAAGTATGACGAGAAAAAAATTCAAGACATGCCATAGCTACGTTATGCACGCGTCTCTATACACGTCTGAATTCATAATAGGTGTAAGAAGAAGTTTGTTATACGGTTATGACAGAATAACATATTGGATACACTTGTAATTAAGTAATTGGTGGACTATTCATGTAAACTCTATAAAAAAAACTAAAATATTCTTTAAAAGATTGATCACATTTTTCTCATTCAAAATATTCGCACTAGATTTTTGGTTTCAATACATTATTTTGACTTAATTTTAAAAAATAGTTTCCCTTAACATTTTATATTGTTATCTATTTTAAAATCTAAAAATTTATGAGAGCGTTGCACGTATTATTTTGTTTTTTTTCTACTCGACAATCTTTTATAGTATATTGATTACTTCTAAATTTTATTAATAGGTTAAACATTCTAATATCCTTTATATCTCACTTGAAATCCTGAAAAATTCTACTGAATATGTAACATATATTTGTTTTTTATTTTTCTAAAGAAAGTTATTTATTTATCTCCTCAATTAAACTTGCTGTTAATAAAGGTAAAATGTTATATATATTTCTATGTAATGTTTTTCTTTTGAATGACTCAACCAACTTGAGAGCCGGTTGTGTATGCAATGTTAAGGCAAAAAAGAGAAAGAAACAAAAATGTAAGATAAACCAAAAATTGTGTGCTAAATAGATCTCATTGGAAATGTCCAAGTAAATTATCCGGATGACTAATGATTTTAACCTTTAGTTTATATGGATAGTCGACTGATAGTTTTTATTTTTTATTCTTATATATTTTTTATTAATATATAAACTTTTTTAGAGTTAGAAGATTTGATATAGTTTTTTAGGCTTAAATCTATTGGTTATTATTGTATTTTTTTTTGTTTAGTCTCGCGATTAAAACACTATTGGTAAGGGTTTTGAACAATTCAAAATCTATAAATTTAATCTTCGTGCGTGGTCATTTTCCAGGTTTAGCCACATGTCCTCATAGTTAAATGGTACGAGTCTCACAAATAGTCCATCGAATTTTAATTTTATTTTATTCTTTAAATTTAATATATTTTTTTAATTTTTTTTTTCTTTCTAAAAATAGAATATTACAAATTAAAATACGAGAACAGTTTTGTAAATACTATCATGATCGTTGAATCTAAAAACAGTTAAGTGGGATATGAAAACACTATTATTAATGTTCTGTTTAATCATGAATTCTAAACTTAAAAAACAGTTAAGTCAGATATAACGATGTTACTAATGTTGTGTCAAATCCTAAATTCTAAAGCAGATCGAGTAAGCTATAATAAGTAAGCTATAATAAGAGAATTAAATAATTTTTATTAATGTCCAATCTCTCCTGTGTGGATTAAAGTTGGTAACATCCCTACGCATCTCTTTCATGAACAAGTCATCTTTGATATTGCTTCGGCCATTAGCAGGCCATTGCAAATCAATGTTCCTTCGAAGAACAGATTATTTCACAATGCTTGTATGGCTTGGGTTGAAATGGATGTCACTAGCAAACTTCTTCGTGATGTTTGGATAGGTTTTGGTTCTAACCAAGGAAGCTAGGTGAAGATCAACTACTTGAACGTTCCAAAAAATTGTGAAAATTGTTTTCATCTTGATCATTGCTCTGAGCATTGCAATAAGTAATTAAAAAGAAATGATATGGATCTTGATGATCAGAAGAAAGAAAGTCAAGAATTCGTTACCAAGAATGATAGTACAGTCGAAAAGAACAACATATCGAATCAAGGTGTTGAGGTTACAAATGAGCAACCAGAAAGTGCTATCTTGTTCAACCCTGCCCAACCAGCCTCCACCAAATCTCCAGCTAGAGATCTTGAGGCTAACACCATCAAGGACACATCTGGCACAACAAACACTGTCAAAAGATTAACAAAGAGTCAGAAGAATAAAAGAATCATGAATGAAGACATTGTAGAGGTCCTGGAGGAAGAAGATGTTGGTTTCAAGGAAATAATTGACAGGTCTGATGAACAACTGCAAAATGCATGTTTCCAAAATGCAGGTTTGAACAGAATACCTCTTGAGGATACCAATGAGAATGATGAGGAAATCATTAATTCCATCAAATCTCTTGATAACATTATTCATTTAGCTCAAAAAATTGATGAAGGCAATCTTCCTGATAACAATTCAACTCCTTCAAATGATAGCATTGAGAGCCTTCCTTCATCCCCTAAAAGTAAAAAACAAAAAAGCTGATCCCAGTTTTCAGAAAATTCTTGAACAGAAACTAAAACAAGCTAGGAGAAGCAAAAGAACTAAACCTACTGCTATAAAATCTCTTCAAAAGAAAGAGACTAAAAGATCATTTATAAAAAGCCCTAAATGATCAAGCTATATGCTGGAACATTCGGGGAGTTAGAAATCAATCTCCTGTTAGAAGACTGAGATCAATAATAAAAAAGAAGGCAGCTAATGGAGACGCGAGTGAATGGCAGCATCAGGAGATTAATTACATCCTGAATTCCCAAAGATTTCTTAAGAGATACTCGTCTCATCTTACCTGAAGTGTGGTAATTGTGGAAATCTCTTTTCTTTGCTGAAATTGAAACCAAGAAGAATCAATCTCCGTAATTAGGAGAATCCTATCTCAGTTGGTTTCTTCTGAGATTGGTTGATTTTTGCTGTATTTTTTTTATTCATGATTGAAGGCGGACAGAAAGTCTGTGTTCGAAGAGAGAAGACGAAGAGAAGTAGAGATAAGTAAATTAGGGTTTCTTTGGGGCTCTTTTTTATGGTTTAAGCTGAAATTTCAGTGTGTATTCGACCCAATTGAAATCAATAAAGGCCCAATTGTTTGCTAAAAAAAGTAAAGTAGTAGAACAAGTAAGGTATGAAAATACTTTCGAGAGCAATTTTTTTTTAGTGTTATATCCAGCCCTGGATTCGGAACATACCAAGTAGGATTTGAAAACCGGTCTGCATATTCCGCCTCCGTATATAAGTACGGAACAACACGATCTCAATTCCGCCTCCGTATATAAGTAAGAACAACACGATCTCAACACTAGATAATGTTCGCTTTGGCATTCGAAGGCCCTCACGGTTTTGCATTTGGTCCACTACCAAAAGGCCTTATACTAGTTGAGATATGTTCTTACTTATATACCATTGATCCTTCTCATGTCTAACCGATGTGGGATGTGAGACTTTGGTCGCCACCCTAACAAATCCTCCTCTTGAACAAAGTAACACATTAGCCTCCTCTCAATTGACTTTCATCCGCCCACTCTAATCAGGTTGGAAAGCTACCTGACCATAGAGGCACTACGGATATTAATGTTCACCTCCTATTAGACCACTCTGTCTTGTTCCTTAGCGCCATTCCCCACTCCAATCAAGTACCACCGCTTGATGAGCCACGGGCACTTTGAACTAGGATCTCTATAACAGATCACATTGAGCATGGCGTCTAACTTCTTCATGTTCGATCTCCGAGAATTTCACTGCCATCGTGTTCCGTCTGGGCCTGACGCTCTGATACCACGTGTTGGGAATATGGGGGTCCGGTCCGCATATTCTGCCTCCGTATATAAGTACGGACAACACGATCTCGCTCTGATACCACGTGTTGGGAATATGAGGGTCCGATCCGCATATTCCGCCTCCGTATATAAGTAAGAACAACACGATCTCAACACTAGTATGATATTGTCCTCTTTGGCACCCGAAGGCCCTCACGATTTTGCATTTGGTCCACTACCAAAAGGCCTCATACTAGTTAAGATATGTTCTTACTTATATACCATTTATCATTCCCATGTTTAACCGATGTGGGATGTGGGACTTTGGTCGCCACCCTAACAACAAACTTTATCTAGAAAGATCCACAACTATATTTTAACAATAGTTTTAATATTACTATTTTTAACTCAAAATTAAAAAAAGATAAACACATTTAAAACACTTCTATCAATACTTTCCCTAAACCTGAATTGGAAAAAAAAGCAAAATTTACAAACACCACCAAAACAACATTGACATAGTAACAATACATACACGAAATATGTTAGATACGAATTTATTATCTCATAGTTCTAACGACTTTTGTGTAAGAAATTATGAACTTTAATTTTTTTTATTAATACCATATTTGTTTATGTTATAAAATAGAGTTACAAAAATTCTTAATCATACGTGGTTTAAAAATTTAAATCTTTCAATTAATATGAAATAATTTTTAAAATTATTTTAAAATTTGTTGACAAGAAAATGATTTTTAACAACTTGAACGTGTTTATTACAAGAGGAACATCATTTTATTAATTATATACTACTTAATATATATTTGATTTCAATAGAAAGTAGACCTGTAAATTTTCGTAGCAATATTTTAGATTAATATTTAAGTATTTTCAGTTAGTAAATAAATAAATTTGAAATTGATCTATACTTTAATAATGGAAATCTCTTTTCTTTGCTGAAATTGAAACCAAGAAGAATCAATCTCCGTAATTAGGAGAATCCTATCTGAGTTGGTTTCTTCTGGGTTTGGTTGATTTCTGCTGTATTTTTTTTTATTCGTAATTGATGGTGGACAGAAAGTCTGTGTTCGAAGAGAGAAGACGAAGAGAAGTAGAGATAAGTAAATTAGAGTTTCTTTGGGGCTCTTTTGTATGGCTTAAGCTGAAATTTCAGTGTGTATTCGACCCAATTGAAATCAATAAAGGCCCAATTTTTTGCTAAAAAAAAGTAAAGTAGTAGAACAAGTAAGGTATGAAAATACTTTCGAGAGCAATTGTTTTTAGTGTTATATTCAGCTCTGGATTCGGAACATACCAAGTAGGATTCGAAAAACGGTCTGAATATTCCGCCTCCGTATATAAGTAAGAACAACACGATCTCAATTCTGCCTCCGTATATAAGTAAGAACAACACGATCTCAAAACTAGATAATGTCCGCTTTGGCACTCGAAGGCCCTCACGGTTTTGCATTTCGTCCACTACCAAAAGGCCTCATACTAGTTGAGATATGTTCTTACTTATATACCATTGATCCTTCTCATGTTTAACCGATGTGGGATGTGAGACTTTGGTCGCCACCCTAACAAATCCACCTCTGGAACAAAGTAACACATTAGCCTCCTCTCAATTGACTTTCATTCGCCCACTCTAATCAGGTTGGAAGGCTACCTGACCATAGAGGCACTACAGATGTTAATGTTCGCCTCCTATTAGACCACTCTGTCTTGTTCCTTAGCGCCACTCCCCACTCCAATCAAGTACCACCGCTTGATGAGCCACGGGCACTCTGAACTAGGATCTCTTATACAGATCACATTGAGCATGGCGTCTAACTTCTTCATGTTCGATCTCCGAGAATTTCACTCCCATCGCATTCCGTCTGGGCCTCACGCTCTGATACCACGTGTTGAGAACATGGGGGTCCGGTCCGCATATAAGTAAGAACAAAACTATCTCAAAACTAGTATGATATTGTCCGCTTTGGCACCCGAAGGCCCTCACGGTTTTGCATTTGGTCCACTACCAAAAGGCCTCATACTAGTTGAGATATGTTCTTACTTATATACCGTTGATCCTTCTCATGTTTAACCGATGTGGGATGTGAGACTTTGGTCGCCTCCCTAACAAATCCTCCTCTGGAACAAAGTAACACATTAGCCTCCTCTCAATTGACTTTCATCCGCCCACTCTAATCAGGTTGGAAGACTACCTGACCATAGAGGCACTACGGATGTTAATGTTCGCCTCCTATTAGACCACTCTGTCTTGTTCATTAGCGCCACTCCCCACTCTAATCAAGTACCACCGCTTGATGAGCCACGGGAACTCTGAACTAGGATCTCTAGAACAAATCACATTGAGCATGGCGTCTAACTTCTTCATGTTCGATCTCCGAGAATTTCACTCCCATCGCATTCTGTCTGGGCCTGACGCTCTGATACCACGTGTTGGGAACATGGGGGTCCGGTCCGCATATAAGTAAGAACAAAACGATCTCAACACTAGTATGATATTGTTCGCTTTGGCACCCGAAGGCCCTCACGGTTTTGCATTTGGTCCACTACCAAAAGGCCTCATACTAGTTGAGATATGTTCTTACTTATATACCATTGATCATTCTCATGTTTAACAGATGTGGGATGTGAGACTTTGGTCGTCACCCTAACAACAAACGTTATCTAAAAAATCCACAATTATATTTTAAAAAAGTTTTAATAATACTATTTTTAACTGAAAATTAAAAAAAAAAATAAACACATTTAAAACACTTCTATCAATACTTTTCCTAAACAATTCGTTTTCCTAAACCTGAATTGGAAAAAAGACAAAATTTACAAACACCACCAAAACAAGGTTGACATAGTAACAATACACAAAATATGTTAGATACAAATTTGTTATCCGATAGTTCTAACGACTTTTATGTAAGAAATTATAAATTTTTAATTTTTTTATTAATACCATATTTGTTTATATTATAAAATAGAGTTACGAAAATTCTTAATCATACGATGGTTTAAAATGTTTAATTTTTCAATCAATATGGAATAATTTTTAAAATTATTTTAGAATTTGTTGACAAGAAAATGATTTTTAACAACTTCAACTTGTTTATTACAAGAGGAACATCATTTTATCAATTATATATACTTAATATATATTTGATTTCAATAGAAAGTAGACCTGTAAATTTTTGTAGCAATATTTTAGATTAATATTTAAGTATTTTAAGTTAGTAAATAAATAAATTTGAAATTGATCTATACTTTAATAATGCAAAATTAGTTCTGGACAAATTCCGAAAATTTTACGAAAACATTCATAAATTTTTCCGAGACTTGATTTTAATATTATTATTTTTTTATTATAAACTATAGTGTTAGATATTAAGATATCTATACGGTATCACCATATTAATATTTTCTATCATCATACAATTTGGTTCTGAATTGATGTAAAACCGGGTTAGATATTAAGATATCTATACGGTATCACCGTATTAATATTTTCTATCATCATAAAATTTGGTAAAACCGGGTTCGAACTTCGACGATTGTTAAAAAAAAGGTTTTGTCTTTAAAATATAATACTTATTTCGTTAGAGAGTATACTCCAAAATCTTCGCAATAATATTTGGTATAAGTACTTAAATGATACAAGTGTATACACTATGAAATTCTTAAATTTGATTGAAATATATTGAGGCACCATTAGGTTAGACATCTTCAGCTACTGCTACGCTTCTAGAAAATTCATAATTTTTTATACAAATTATTTTATGTAATATATATTTTCTTTAAAAACTAAATTCGTTGATCTTGACAAACTAATATTATATATATATATATATATATATATATATATATATATATATATATATATTAAATCAATATAAAATTTGTTTCAAATTAATCTACAATTTGTTGGTAATATTAAATCAATATACAATTTTGTTTCAAATTAATCTACAATTTGTTGGTAAAAAATCAGGTTTGATTAGGTTCGATGATTGTTATAAAAATAATTTCTTTGAAAACTAAAATTTTAATATAATATATTTCTTATATGAAATTAGAGTCATAAATTTTTATAACTATATATAATATCGATATTAATTTTTTAGATCAATACTTAATTCAATTTTAATTTGTTGCGACATATATTGGCGTAAATTCTATTTTTATACTCTTATCGGAACCTTTATAACTTTGTCTAAATTTGAAATTTTAATATAATATTTTTTAAAATAAAGACTATACTCGTAGAAGTTAAGAATTATATATGGTATTTGAAGTGAGTAGAAACTTCAATTGCAATTTAAAATATATTGATTCAAAATCGATTTTTGACAACTTAGATGAATTGTACGATAAATGCTATAACTTTTTCTAACAAATAAGAAAATAGATTGTTAGATCTCGCTAACCATATATGATATAATTTGTAAAACATTCACAGTTAATGCCAAATTAAGTTTTAGAATAATAAAAAAGAATTAGAAGCAATATAACCAGAATAAATTTACGCTAAGTAAATACCATAAAAAATAAAACATATCTTTGACGCAATTTATTGAATCTTAAAAATCAAAAGTAAAAATGTTTTTTAGTTCAAAATATAATTATCCATCTAAATATATTTAATATGTTGAGAAAACTCCAAAAAGAGTCTCCTTTGAGAACCACTAGTTCTCTGCGCTCTTGACTCACATAAACCAAATCTTTGATTTTAGTTCCAAGCCGTAGATTCAAGACTTAATCACTTGAAGAACATAATCCTCCTCTTCCAAGTATTCGATCTCCAATTCTAGGACTCTTCATTTTGGAGGAAAAAACGAAGTAGTCATAGATTGAAGTCATTTAGAAGCTCCAGTTAGGTTCCAGAGAATCAAGATAATCATGCGATGGAATGGTAGACCAACAACTACAAACTTCTAGCAAATCTCTAGATCTTAGTCCGAACGACACCAATGCTGAAATACTTTGATATCGAAGAACAATGAAATGGACAGAGATAGTTCTTAAAAAAAACAGTCAAGTGCAAGAGTTTCAAGGAAACAAAAGAAGTCAGAGTCACTCAGTTCCAAAGAGCTATGAACATGAAATTTCATTCATAAATAGAGGTCCCAACCCTGTGGAAGCAAACAACAGATCGGGGAGCGAAGTTGTCAAACCTCAATTATCTATTGAGGATCATCGTCTTGGACCAGTGAAGCTCTCAACCAAATATGAATTCAGCGTTATCTCATTCTCTATGCAAGATAAGTTATTTGTTACCAACACTCTTCTTTCACTTTATTAGGAATATTTACTTTATATAGACCCAATATTAAAACTGTGCAACTGTTTATAGAAAACTTGAAATTTAAAAGTAGTATTAATATTTCTATTCTAAACCAAAGGCATATTTTCATTGTATTTGAAAACAAACAACACTTAAAAATATTATGGAAAAGAAGCTTGTGGTCTATAGGTCAGTACTCCATGAGGCTCATGAAATGAGAGCCTCCTTCCCATACAAAGATTGAGTCTCGTGTAATCCGAGTGTGGGTTATATTTCTTAAGCTCCGTGTATCCCTCTACAACACTGAATCAATAGTTCTATAACAAAAATTATAGAAAAACCTCTTAATATTTTGAAAACCTAAAACTAATAAAGTTTGGTATAATCATTGTCATAGTTGGATAGAGATAGATGTATCCGAGAATGCCAATAGCAAAATATAGTTGAACTTTGATGCCAAGATGGAATATGGCTGGACATAGTATTTGGAGCCCTTGTATACTGTTTGAAGTGCCACCACCTTGGCCATGATTCTTCTAAATGTATAAAGACAAACAAACGAAATCCTAACCAAATATATGCATATCAAACTAATTTAGAATCTTAAAAATTTCATAATAAAACGATAGATATCTACACTTCTAAAATTAAATCGAAATGTGTTAAAGATTCAAATGAAAGCATATCTGGAAAATCATGAAATCAAAAGCAGTATAACTTAAAAGATTCTGAAACAAAGAAATTTGAAACCATTTCTTCTTCAAAGGGTAAAACTCGTTAGGAAAATTCAAATTTAGCAAATAAAAATTTAAAATCCATCGAGAGCTGGAATCCTTAAATTATAGAGATCCTCCATGAAATTGAATTAGACAATATATTCAATGGTCTGATTGATTTTTCTGATGAGAATCAATAAGATTCATCTCTTAAACCCACCATTAATGGCAGCTTCCAAGGTTCTCCAACCTTTCATATAATGAAAAAAGATAGGGAATTTAAAGAAACAAACAAGAAACATCTCAAAAATAAGAACCAAACCAATAATCTGCATATGGAAAACAAACCAAATACTTCCCAAAGCTCTATCAACTTTATGATTCAGACAGATTAGCGCTAGAATTTATGACGACAGGCGATCACCCGAAGAATGCGGCGAATTGACAGTTTCGGAGCTCTCGGTGTCCAATTTTGACCCACATCACCTTATTTCGAAGGGAACGACGACACGAGTTGAACTCACCAGCTTACGCTCGTGACATATGGTGTTTTTGGGGCATTCGGAGTCGTTTACTATTTTATTTCGAATTTTTATTACTTTTGGGCATTTTCGTAATTTTCGTATTAGGGTTTTCATTCGAACCTTTATTTAAACAGACTTTGTTTGCGATGTAAGACAGTTGAATTCTGATAAAAGAAATTAGGGTTTCCCTATATTGGCTTCTCTGCATTTACTCTGTATCATATTGGTATCAGACACAGGCAGTCCTGTGAGATGGTGCGAGGAAGACCCAGAGGTCGCGGCGGTGTTGTTGTGGAAAGAGATGCGAGTGATTTTGGAGATCGCGAGAATACTGACCTGCACCGTCAGGTTGAGTATATTACCCTTCAGGTAGCTGAACTTACTACCAGGAAACACGGTGTGGAGGTTGAAAGTACTAATAACCCTTTTGGAGAGGGGTCAGAACATAATGCTTATCAAGCCCGCCGGTGGGAGCTTGGATTAAAGGTCGACATTCCTGAATTTGATGGTGGCCTTCAAGCAGAGGAGTTTATTTATTGGTTATCCCAGGTTGAGGAGGTGCTGGACTTCAAGGAAGTTCCTGAGGAGAGACGGGTAGCTTTGGTTACCATCCACCTGCGCGGCAGGGCACAAGCTTGGTAGCAGCAGGTGAAAAGGATTCGTGCGCATGAAGGCAAGGAGAAAGTACGTAGTTGGGAGAATTTCAAGAAAAAAATCCGCAAGGCATTCTTTCCTTACAATTTCGAGCTAGAATTATTCCAGGGTTTCCAGAATCTTCGTCAGGGGCCACGCTTTGTGGACGAGTATACGGAGGAGTTCTTTCAGTTGCTTGCTCGTACGGATGTGAACGAGTCAACATATCAGTGGGTATCCCGCTATATTGGTGGGTTGTGCCCTCAACTCCAGGATATGTTGAACTTGTTCGACCCGTTTTTTATTTTGGAAGCTCATCGGCGTGCCCTCCAGGCATAGAAACAGTTGGCTCGATGGACCCAGATTGGCATACGGACTGCTGCTCCTACAGGGACCTCAGTGCCCGAACCAGTTCCACGTCCAACCCCTTCTCTAGCCCCTCCTGGGCGCGGTGCGACCAGCCGTTCTTCTGGTAATTTACGTTGTTTTGGCTGTGGTGAGTTAGGGCATCGTCAGGTAGAGTGTCTGAATGCCGTAGGTGCTAGGGGTCTTTTCTCTCACGAGGCGTTTGAACCGACCCCCATTGTTCATGATGGTCTTCTGAAGTTTGATACATGTGATGATGATGTGACTGAGGTCGCGGAGGAAGTTGTGACTGCTGATGTTGGTGTAGTTTTGATGGTACGGCGCACTTTTCTTTCCTCTCGTGTTCCTGATCAAAGTGACTGGCTGCGAAATAATGTGTTTCAGTCCACTTGTACGATTGGCGGTAAGGTGTGCACCTTTATTATTGATGTTGTTAGCTGTGAGAATGTAATTTCCAAGACAGTGGTTTCGAAGCTCGGGCTGAAATCAGAGTCACACCCCAAGCCATACAAGCTGGCCTGGCTGAGTAAAGGTACTGATATCACTATGTCTAAATGTGTGCTTGTATCATTTTCTGTGGGGCAGAGATACCGGGATGAGGTGTTTTGTGATGTAGTGCCTATGGATGCTTGTCACTTATTGCGTAGCCACCCTTGGCAGTATGATTTGTCTGTTGTGCATGATGGTCGTACGAATACTTATTCATTCTTCTTTCGGGGTAAGAAGATTGTTCTAGTGCCGCCAAAGCCTCAGTCCTATTGTGACTGATTCTCGTGCGGACCCTAGCCCTGCAGCTCAGTCTCTTTTGTAGGAGTTTGCAGATGTGTTTCCTGAGACTCTGCCCCCCGAATTACCTCCTTTGAGGGATATTCAACATCAAATCGACCTTGTTCCTAGTGCTGTTCTCCCAAATCGGCCCCACTATCGAATGAGACCGAAGGAGCATAAGGAATTACGTCGACAGGTGGAGGGTTTGTTGGATAAGGGGCATGTTCGAGAAAGTGTCAGTCCATGTGCAGTTCCGGCATTGCTAACACCGAAGAAGGATGGTTCCTGACGTATGTGTGTGGACAACCGAGCTATCAACAAGATCACTTTTCGCTATAGGTTTCCTATACCTCGTCTAGAGGATATTTTAGACCATTTGGGTGGTGCTTCCGTGTTCAGCAAGCTTGATTTGAAGAGTGGATACCACCAGATTCGGATTCGTCATGGTGATGAGTGGAAGACGGCGTTTAAGACGCGTGAGGGACTGTTCGAGTGGCTGGTGATGTCCTTTGGCCTGTCTAACGCGCCGATCACTTTCATGCGTGTTATGAATCAGGCATTGAGGCATTTCATCGGTAAATTTGTTGTTGTTTACTTCGATGATATTCTGATCTATATCGCTAACCCTTCTGTGCCCTTGTCCCACTTACGTGAGGTGTTATTGGTGCTGCATCAGAAGAAGTTTTATGATGCTTCTGCCAAATGCTCGTTTATGGCCCCATCTGACCAATTTTTGGGGTATATTGTCTCTGTTGAAGGGGTACGAGCTGATCCGATCAAAGTTGTTGCAGTGGACCAGTGGCCTCGACCTACTTCCATCACCGAGGTTCGCAGTTTTCATGGTTTAGCTTCTTTTTATCGGCATTTTATTCCCCATTTCAGTAGTGTTATGGCCCCGATTACAGACTGCATGAAAGGGAAGGAAATTTTATTGGTCTGAGGATGTTAATACGGCGTTTGTAGAGATTAAACGGCGTCTCACCACTGCACCTATTCTGGTGTTGCCTGACTTTTCCCAGCCATTTGAGCTTCAGTGTGATGCGTCTAAATTTTGTATTGGGCCAGTTATTTCCCAGTCAGGGCGTCCTGTGGCTTTCTTCAGTGAGAAATTGGCGAGTGCTAAGCTGCGATTTAGTACATATGACATTGAATTTTATGATGTGGTTCAGGCTATCAAGCATTGTCGTCATTATTTGTTTCAGCGTGAATTTGTGCTATATAATGATCATGACTCTTTAAAGTATATTGGCAGCCAGGACAAGGTCTCTCATCGACACGCTTCTTGGACAGCTTACTTGCAGCAGTTCACTTTTGTCATCAAGCACAAGGCCGGTATTACGAATCGGGTTGCTGATGCTCGGAGTCGTCGTCACAATCTGCTGACTGAAATGCGAGTTCAGGTTCCTGGCTTTGATTCTTTTGTTGACCTTTATGTTACTGACTCGTTCATCTCTCGGGTTATTGAACTGATTCAGCAGGGATACAATCCGATTTTTTAATGGAGGATGGATTTCTCTTTCGCGGGGTACAGTTGTGTATCCCTGACTGTAGCTTGCGTCTTCAGTTGATCAAGGAGCTGCATGCCAAGGGTCATGTGGGCCGTGATAGGACATACCAGTTGCTGTCCTTATCATATTTTTGGCCTTCGATGCGTAAGGAAGTTGGTCGTTATGTGTCCCGTTGTCGAGTTTGTCAGTTAGCCAAGGGAACATCAACGAATGCGGGTCTTTATTTGTCGTTTCCAATTCCTACTCAGCCCTGGACCGACATTAGTATGGATTTTGTTCTTGGATTACCCCGGACTCAGCGTGGATTCGACTCTATTTTTGTGGTGGTTGATCGTTTTTCTAAGATTGTACAATTCACCCAATGTAGAAAGACATCTGATGCAGTGTGTGTCGCGTAGCTTTTGTTTCGAAATATTTGACGCATTCATGGCCTCTCTAGTGCCATTGTTTCTGATCGTGACACCAGGTTTGTGAGTCAATTCTGTCGCAGCTTATGGCGCATGATGAATACGCAGCTCAGTTTCAGTAGTGCCTACCACCCCCAGACTGATGGTCAGACAGAGGTGGTTAACCGTTCCCTCGGTAACTTGTGCAGCCTGGTGGGAGATCATCCGAAAGAGTGGGACCAGCGCCTACCGTAGGCAGAGTTTGCCCACAACCATGCCCTTAACCGCTCGACGGGTCTTTGTCCTTTCCAGGTGGTGTATGGTGTTGTGTCTCGGGGTCCTGAGGATTTGTTAGCCCTACCTAGTAAAATTCGTGTTCACACAACTGCTGAGGAGCTTGTATCAAAGATTCGCCAAACCCACCAGAAGACATACGATCAGCTTGTCTTGAGCACCGCCAAGTATAAGTCTAAGGCGGATTACCATCGTCGTCTTGTGGTGACCCTGCCAGTGAGTACAACAAACTGTCCGCCCGGAAGATTGGCCCTGTGGAGATTGTGGAGAGGATCAACCCGAATGCTTATCGGATGCGCTTGCCTAGCCATGTCCGTACGTCTGATGTCTTGAATGTTAAGCATCAGATTCCTTATGCAGGTGACTCTTCTGACGAGGAGACTGGTTCTGATTTGAGGGCGAATCTTCTCTACCTCGGAGGGGATGATGCAGACAGATTAGCGTTAGAATTTATGAAGACAGGCGATCACCCGAAGAATGCGGCGAATTGACAGTTTCAGAGCTCTCGGTGTCCGATTTTGACCCACAACATCATATTTCGAAGGGAACGACGCCATGAGTTGAATTCACCAGCTTATGCTCTTGACATATTGCGTTCTTTGGCCATTCTGAGTTGTTTACTATTTTATTTCGAATTTTTATTATTTTTGGGCATTTTCGTAATTTTCGTATTAGGGTTTTCAGTCCAACCCTTATTTAAACAGACTTTGTTTACGATGTAAGACGGTTGAATTTTGATAAAGAAAATTAGGGTTTCCCTATATTGGCTTCTCTGCGTTTACTCTGTATCACTTTACATATATTTTAACATGACTATAAAAATCTTAAACATGAATATTAGAGGGATTGGTAACTTGAATTAGATTAGAAGATTAAAAATTTTACTAAAAAATAAAAAAATTGAATTCATAACTTTGCAAGAGCATGTGGTGGCTGAAAGTAACCTTGAGAATATAATAAAGACTATTGGTTTTAACAAAGGCATGTGACGACTTAATAGAAAAATTTGGATTATGTGGAGAGATACCTTAAAGTTGGATCTGATCTGCAATCATTAGCAGTTCATCTATCTAAAAGTATACCTTAATAATTACAACAATCTTTTATGGACACTTTTATATATGCAAAATGTAATAGAATGCAAAGGCTTCCCCTTTGCCACAATAGCAGAGACCCATTTAACAATTTACTTGAGTGGATTGTTATGAGAGATTTCAACTGTATCACCTCTGCTTGAGAGAAGCTATTGGTCATAACCTTATGTTTGAGAAGTCTTGATGACTTCAACAACAAATTTCTAAAATTTCAATCAGAAGACCCTAACTTTCCTGTTTCAAATTTTTTAATATGTGGATGCAACACCGTAACCTCAATAAAACCATTAAAGACTCTTGGGATAATCCTATAGCTCGTCATCCCATGATCGTCTTTTGGAGAGAAAAAAAACTTAAAACTTGAAACTATGAAACCTTTGGTAATATCTTCAATGATATTGCCAAAGCCGAGGATAACATTGCATTTCGTAATCTGAATCTTGAATTGAATCAAAGTGATAAAAGCATACATTATCTTAACAAATCTAATGCTAATTACCTTTTTCTCTTTGCAAGATAATAAGTATATTGGGAGAAAAAAGTAACATTAACTGGATTAAGAATAATGATAAAAGTTGTTGTCAATCGTCTATTCATTATTAATCCAAAATTGAAGTTTGGAACGAGAAGCAACATGGATGTGATTTGTTTGGCCTTTGCAGATGATCTTGTCATCTTTGCAAATGACTCTTTAAACAACCTAAAATCTCTAATATCCTTCCTCAATGTCTACCAATTAAATTATGGTCAATCCATTAATAAAGATAAATCTAATTTGATTGTCTCAAAAAAAATTAGTAATTATATAATCAAATCTTTAGAAAACACCACTAGTTTAAAGAAACACTTTTCAACTTTAATATTCAAAATTGTATATTCACAACGGTAATAAAGATAAGTTTTATGATTAACTTTTTCAAGTAAAATCTTGGATTAGTTGAAGAATCCGGCTGCAGCATCTCCTTCTTCTCTTCAAAGTCTCTAAGACTCAGATGTTCCTGCTCAAATTTGGTTGTGTTAATTTTTGAGATGATCCCAAATAACATTACTTCTATAAATTAAATATCCAATAATATTCATTTTGTTAAAAAAAGAGATATTTAATATTATTTTATTAATTTGTAAGTTCAAATCGTTTTTATTAAAATTGTTAAAATATCTGGTATATCAAACTAAGTCTAACAATAAAATTCTAATATAATATTGTTCCAGATTGAATAAAAATTACTATCTGAAATTATACATTATAAATTTCATAATCTGAAATAACATATCTAAAGAAATCTAAGAATAAAATTTGTGTTTTACTTTTAATTTTAGATAACCAACAACCTACAATAATAATCGAATTCGTATTTTATGAAAAATTATTGCTGGTTTATTACAATGTGGGTAGTCATTCGATTTTGAATTAGAAAAACAGATGACAAAGGTAACTTTATGTTTATATCCATTAGTTTTTATAGTTTTTTTTATTGTTTGTTGTTTTTTTCAAATGCAATATTTTTCAAATCCTAGTTCAAGTATAATCTGAAAAATTATATTAGTTTTATTTTTTTAAGACAAAAAATAAAAAATCTATAAAGGATATTATTAGAATTTTTTTTATATTTTTATATTTTTAAATTAGGTATTTTGATTGCTAAAAATAATTGTTTTCTAATTTCCTAATTACATGCAAACGCGGTGCCTCAATAAGAAGAAAAAAGTTGCGGAAATAAACAAAATAAATGAGGTACAGATATAATTGTTGGGAAAAACAAATAAAACTTTTTTTTTGTGAAAATAAGTGTTAAATGAGTGTGAAACAAGTAGTTTTTTCGTAGTTGTAAAAATATGTGCACTTTTGTGTCATATAAACTTTTAAAAAAGAATGGATTATGTTTTAGTTGCGTGAATACGATTTACGTGCAATTTGATTGCTAAAAACATATGATTTCTTGTTGCGAAATTACATGCAAGTGTATTGGATAAATAAGAGGAAAATAGTTGTGTACGTATGACTTTGGTTGCGTCCTGTTGCGGAATTAAGTGTAATTTGATGGTTGAAAAACAGTTGTGTGTGACTTATTAAATTCACTGTAATTTGGTTGCAAACAAAAATACTCCATAAATATCATTCATAGATTTCGTTTTGTTCGTCCTAAAATATAATGTATTCTTACAATAATTTTTGTAGATAGGACTTGAAAGATATAAAGTTTTGATGATTAAAAATAGCTAAATATTACGACTTTACGTATTTTATGTGCTCATGGATATTGTTGGAAACAGTTACATTTTTAGTTTTTTCTAATATAAACTTCAAAATTCAATTGTTATTTATAATTTTAAAAGTCTGTGTGTCATTCTCACTAATTTTCCATATATTATATAGCCATATATAAAAATAGTGTTTTCATAACAAATTTGAAACTAAAAAATTAATTAATAAATAAAATAATAAGCATAAATTTAATTGACAATTTGTATTAAAAATTAAAAATTAAAATCTCAAAATTAACCATTTTTTAAAGTTAAAAAACTAAAAATAAAATAAAAGAAAATCATGGTTCCCATTTGTTTATTTATCAAAATATTTGGTAACAAACTTAATCAAAACTTTGTAGACATATGTTCCGCGTATGTGTTTTTTAAAAGGAGACTTACTATTTAAGAGCAATCCAACAAACTTATTACGGATAAAGGTCGAAAACATTTAAGGGACTTTACATTGGTTGTTCATCTATTAAGTTTTGTATATCTAGTTGTACAAAGTTTAAAAAGGTTTCACATTACATGGTTTCGCATCTATAAAAGTCGGCTAGTTTCGCATCTAGCATCTTCTACAGTGGGCATGAATTCGCATCTAGCAGTAAAACATTTCAACAAGTTTTGCATCAAGAAAAATAAAGAAGGTCTTCCATCTAGCAAAACAAAGAAGGCTTCGCATCTTCTCCGTTTACACTATAATTGTTTGTTTTTAAAAGCTTCTATATCTTAAACCGTAACTCGAAATAAAATCCGAAAATACATTAGTTTGATTTTTTTAAGACGAACAAACCTAGTACCACTCATGATATGTTTTGATTTTTTTTATAAAAAATTTACATAGGTTTCTCATCTATCATCCGGGGTTGGTTTTGCATCTAACAGTAAAAACTTTAAACAAGTTTCTCATTATATGGTTTTGCATCTATCATAGTGGGTTGGTTTTGCATGGGGCATCTATCATAGTGGGCCTGAATTTGCATATAGCAGTACAAAATTTAAACAAGTTTTGCATCTACCAAAATAAAAAAGGTTTCGCATCTTCTTTGTTTACAACATAAATTTAAAAAATTTAAAAGTTCATATCTTTTAAACTGTAAATCGAAAAAAAGCTGAAAATATCATTGGTTTTTTTAAGGCAAACAAAAATATTACCATTCATGATATGTTTTGAACTTAGTTAAATATATATATATATTACACATGTTTCTCATTTAAGGGTATTTAAGATATTATTGTGTTTTATATTTTAAACATTTAAGTGAAATAGATCTTTTTATAAGTAAATAAAAATATGGTTCTTAGATATATAGTATTATTTTTTAGTCTTAAATGAAACTTAACCCTTTTTCCAATTTAGAATATAACACATTTGAATGGATAATATTCAAAATAAAAAGGTTAAAATTCATTTTTTTTAATTTTTTATATTTATAAATAATTATCTTATTTTAGTGTTTTAAAATATTTTAAATAAATGAGAACTATTATTTATAGATGTAAAATAAGGATTTGAAATTAGAAAACAAGAGATTTGGTTGGTACCATCTTTCTCGGTAACCGTCGTAATATAAACGGATCAACACAATATGGATTGTTTTAAGATTAGCTTCTTCTACTTGAGCTAAAAATCATTGTTAGTCATCCATGTTTACGCTAAAAATTGCTAAAAATCACTGTTAATCCTCATTTTTACCCTTCTTCTTTACTTTATCTTGTTTAATTTATTTAATTAAAATCTTATCTTTAATCTATCTAACTCAAATCTCGATAACAATAGAAGAACACTAAGATAAAAAAGAAATTCAATGTTAGTAGGGAAAGATTAAACCAAATAAAATCGAAAAAAATTATTGCGAAAAAAAAAACTTACGGATCAACCAAGGATAATATTTGTGGTTCTAATGTTGAAAAGATTAAAGAGAAAGAGACGAGCTTTCCTCTCTCCTTTCTCTATAGCCATACAGCTAGTTTTTGCTTTTAATCAGTTTTCGGTTAACTCTAATCTGTTCTTTTGGTGCTTTCCGACAGTTTCAGGCCAATAGGCCGGAAACTCGAAGCTAATCTTGTTATAGCGGCTACCTTTTACCTCATCGAAGAGCACCCCAAGCTTAGCCATTCATTTTTCATTTTCCATTTCTTCTCCGGTAGCAATTCCTAACCTTCATTTTCATCTCTCATCTTTTCAATATCTGGGAAGCGTCGGATCTGTCGAACGAGGACCACTGTTGTATGTTGCTCTGTTTTCTCGAGCTGGGTTGGTGTTGCTAAAGGTGAGGAGGCGAGCGTATATGGCGAGGATTCGGACGCGTGTAGTATTGTCTCCGGATTGGTCACTTTCAAAGAATGTAACGGGGAGTATCCTGCTATTCTGTGCTTGGTGAGTAAGGGAATGTGCCGTGAAGAGTACTGTGGTAGAGCCGTTCCACGCCAATGAGCAACCGGGAGTGGCGTGGGGAGTACCATGGGTCTAATGCCGGTGGTTTGAAGGCGAGACAACGGATTATCGGAGCCGTCCGGAAACCCATGCTCGAAGTGAAGATGGTGAGAAGTTATGCGGTGGCTCAGTTCTTGATCCCGCTATTTTCAAATATTTCGTCGGCTCTATGTAAAAGGCTGGGAGCAACTGGGTCTAGTCTCCATCCTTCCTAGTTTTTACCTATGGTACTTACTCTATATTCACATTTACTTTATGTTGGTGGCACTACTATCGATAATTTACTATTTTATAATATGTTGATTATAAGTAAAGGTAAGTTTTTAGTAGTTCGCTCTTCAATTTTATTCTTATATAACCGTATCGTAGAGAGTAAAGATTTTAAAAGGGGTAGGTTAGAAATAAGACACATTTTGATAGATCTCTCATCCTACTTCTTTATTTTTTTAAACTCAAAGTTGAAATTTCAAAATTATCTTTTCTCCCTCTAGATTTCTACATTCATGCCATTTACACTCCAAATCAGCCGAAACTCCGAAATCTATCTGTTATTACCCTAAATCTACAAGTTTTCTACTAAAATCTACTACTCTAAACCTATTAAACCGAAAACGTTAGGTTTTTTTACCGAAACCCATCAAATCCACTTCGAAAAATCTTGAATCAGAGTATCTATGGACAATGAAGAGATGGACGTGTCTCTGGAAGACTTACTAGATAAGTAGGAAGCTTACGGGATGGAGGTAAGAAGCGAAATCATGTATTTCGGTTTTCGGTCATGTCGCACGCCGTTCGTGTGACGAACACCTTCGTCATCGCACAATCGTGCGACTTGTTAAACGTACCCGTCGCATGCGACGAATAAAAAAGTGTGTCGCATGCGACCGTACTAGAGGCATGTCGCGTGCGACGGCACTGAAGACATGTCTCATGCGACAAGAGTGTTATATAAACTCATAGTTTTCAATTTTATATTTTGTAGGAGGAACCTGCCCAGCCTCCATTTATGGATGCCGATTACAGTAAAATATTCAACACGGACAGATTATTTACTAAAGACGAATTGGATGCTTTCGTGGACATTGAATCGAAGAAGATCAAGTTTTTCACAATTAGAAAGCTCTACGATCGCGGGAAATGGGGAAGGACTCCTAGGTTAGAGTACGTTTGCGAGCGATACGGTGTATTCGTATCAAAGGCGAAACCGAAAACTTTGAAAAAAAGGAAGACATCGACGAAGAAATGTAATTGTCCGTTCACGCTAAAAGGTCATCCGATCAACGTACTAGCCATGAAATGACGTTTGGAGGTGATAAACGGTACTCACAATCATGAACTATACATTCGCCTAGACGGTCACTCCCGCGCTTGTAGGCTAAAACTGGATGAAGAGGAACTAGTTCGTAGTTTGTCTCACCTCGGTTCGCGCCCTAAGGAGATATATAGTGGTTTGAAGTACCAATATCTAGAGAACATTTCAAACATGCGTGCAATCTACAATTTCCACAAAAAACATCGGGATGCTGAGCACGGGGGACAAACGCAAATGCAATATCTTTTGACGAAGTTGAAGGAGAATGGATACTCAACGTGGGAGTGTTTGAAAGATGATTCAAAGGTGATCACTGACGTTTTCTTCGCACATCCTACAAGCGTAGACTTATTATGTACATTCCCGAACGTGTTATTCATGGATTGTACGTCCAAGACGACTAGGTATAAGATGTCGTTATTAGAGATTGTCGGTTTAACGTCGACTTCCATTACATTTACCGTTTCGTACGTATTTATGAGCGGAGAGAAGATTGGAAACTACGTATGGGCTTTGGAAACTCTTCGTGGTTTGATGATGGATAGTGTGTGCGCATTTCCATCCGTTATTGTTATCGATCGAGAGTTAGCTCTCATGTGAGCGATCGATAATATTTTTCCAGGAACGCACCACTTGTTATGCACGTGGCACATTAGTAAGAACATTCTTGGGGAGGTCCGGAAGATATTGCACGATGATGCGGTAGAGAAACAATTTGTCGAATTTTACCGCTACGTTGCGGAGGCGAACACGTTTGGGAGTTACCAAAATAATCTAGATACACTGAAGGAGATGTTTGCATCTAAACTAGAGTGTTTTGCGTACGTTATGGACTCGTGGATAACGAAATATGGTGACAAGTTCATTGCGTACCGAACAAAAACGATTAAGCATTATGGCCAAACAACTACAAATAGGTTAGTCCGTTTATCCTAATTTCCGTTGAGTTATTTTATCTAGTTTCAAATAAGTTGATAATTTATTACTTGAACTATGTAGGGCGGAGGGTGCTCACTCGTTCTTAAAAAAATATCTTGGGACGAATCAATGCAACTTTGGGCTTTTTTGGGAAAAAGTTCATAACTTATTAGCGAAGCAGCATGCGGGTATTGTCGAATCATTCGAGTGAAGTAAGTTTAGAACAATTCCCGGCTTTGATGGTGTTTTGACAAAAAATCTTAAAGGTCATGTGTCACATGCGGGGCTAAAGATACTGATGGTTGCTATTGTGCGTGCTCGAAATATAGGAGTAGATCGGGTAGCATGTGGAGGTTTTTTTCCTTAGGAAAACGCATGGTTTACCTTGTGCATGTGAAATTACGTTTAAAGCTAGAGATGGTAGGTGTATCCCTTTAGAAGGCGTGGATATCTTTTGGAAAATATTAGATATTGTGCATAGAGATCCTAGCTCTCGCGAAGAGGAATTGCAAAAAAAACTTTCCTTGATTGACAACTCCATTCGTAGTTTCCGACCCGACCAACAAGACCATATTATCAATAGGGTAATGCAAATATCGAGGCCCGAGACAAGTCATATTCAAGAACCTAAAGAAGCGGTTAGAGCTAAGGGTAGACCAAAGGGAGGTGTTGATAAATCGACTAAACGGAACCCTAGTTCGTGGGAATATCCCATTGAACAAACCGCTAGTGCTAGTACTCCGGCTAACTCGGTAGGTAGTACACCCGTAAACACATTATGGAGCACGGTCGCATCCAAAGTGGTTCCCATCGTACCACCCAAACCTCTATTAGCAAAAAAGAAAGTTGGAAGGCCTAAGAAAATTGTTAAGGATGGGAAGTTAACGTTATATCCGGATTGCATCCCGGCCTTTCTACACACTTACATTTTAAAATTAGTTGACGTTCTTCCGGACGGACAATGCGGATATCGTTCCGTAGCGCATTCAATATACAATGACGAAGATAGATGGGAGGATGTTAGACGCGAGTTGTTGAAGGAGTTGCGGGACAACCGTGCATGTTGGTTGGATGTATATGGTTCGCAGAAGGTGTTTGATGATTTCATACAAAGGTTAGATTACTTCAAGCCCAACCCTAGTAGCCACTATTGGATGACATTTCCGGACATTGGACTAAGTCATCGCGACAAGGTATCAATGCATGGTATACCATGTATCGCAAGCAACCTCGTTAACGTATCTACCAATCCGTGGAAAGCCACCCGTCAACAATTCAACGATCATAGAAGTTAGGATAGCTTTCGTGCATGGATGTCACTTTGTTAATGTAAGTATATTTCGTTTCCAATCAAAATTTCTTACGCTATCATTACTAATGCATTCGTTTATTTTTTTTTTCTTGTAGATTACTACTCCACCCGATGGACCGTTGCCTCCATTATACACTTGTTGGGCCGCTTATGCAACCGAAGAAACGAATCAATGGGCGCATCCCTACTACCGACGGTTGAACAAATTTACACAGATAATGCCCGCAAGGAAAATCAACTTGAACGAAAAACCACATGTAACAGATTTGACTAGAGACAACTTTTGAAATGCTTTTGTACAACTTTTTAAGTTATTTTTCCTAACGTTTCGTGTAATATAGTTAATGTATTTTTGAAACATTATAGTAGGAAAATTACTACAAACATGTTATGTATTTTAGTTGACGTGATTAATTGAAATGTTAGATTTTAAGTAAAAAAAACAACGGTCGCACGCGACGCAATTTGAGTCCCGTCGCATGAGACTAATGACCAAAATTGTGGCCCTGAATTTCAGGCAGAGAGCATATGTCGCATACCAAAAATGCGAACGTCTTTGAAGGCAGTCGCATGCGACGAAAGGCAAACAATTTGGCCCTGAATTTCGGGCAGAGAGCATATATCGCGTACCAAACTTGCGACTGTAGTTTGTCCATGTGGCATGCGACCTAAGGCTAAAATTTTGGCCCTGAATTTCAGGCAGAGAGCATATATCGCACTCCGAAAATGCGAACGTCTTTGATGGTAGTCGCATGCGACGTAATGCAAAACTTTTGGCCAAAATTTTCAGACAGAGAGAATATATGGCCTAAAGAACGCGGTTAATACATTTGTTGGAGTAAAGTACCATTAAAAAGGCGAAAGGGGAAAACAACAAGTACACTTGAAGGAAATACATAAAGACCAAAACAACAAGTAAGGAAAATTATAAAGACAAAAACAACAAGTTAACATATTAACTTAAACAAACATAAGAAAATAATTAAAAAACTATATGCCAACAACCAAAATGCTCAATCATCGAAGTCATATCCCAAGTTGTCGTCAGAATCAACCCCCTCCTCCCTTTCCGTAATCCTATCTTGAAGATACGCCACCATATCCCTAGTGATATAGTCTACATCAGTCATGTTCCAGACGGCGGCCGCTTCTTACTTAATTTTATATGGCAAAAACAACAAACGCTGGAGCGGTTTACAAAATAGGTACCTCTGCTTGATTTGTTCACGGTTGCGCACGAAGAGACCTCCAGTTTGTAAACGGCTGTAGCCGTAGTACATCTTACGAAGCACTCGATCAAAAAAAACATCGCTACTATCTTCCCCCATCTCTCGGCGGGCAATTTTCACCGCCTCAAGCAGATGGTAGTCTTCTTGAGGAGTAAACTCCATTTGTTAAATTATTTATCTTCGAGAAGTTTCTATGAATGTAAAAGGTTTTGGAGTTCCTTTATATAGGGAATTAAAGTTCGGCGGGACTTTTTAAGAATGAGCGGGAGATTTTAGTTTTCAAGAATGAGCGGGAGTTTTTGCTTTTTGAGAATGAGCGGGAGTTTTTGAGTTTATAGAATGACCGGGAGATTTTAGTTTTCGAGAATGAGCGGGAGATTATAGTTTTTCGAGAATGAGCAGGAGTTTTGCTTTTTTAGATAGAGCGGGAGTTTTTGATTTTAGAGTGGATAATAAAATGATATATTATGAAAAGAAATAATATAAAAAATAAGGGTAAAACTTACCGGTTGATATGATTTTTTAGATGTTTATCTGTTGATTTTTTAATGTAACTTTAATTTGATTTGTGAGTGGTTATGGTTAGGGCTAAGTGACATTTAAAACTAGATTTATGTCTTTTCGGATTACTATCGAACAACTAAACTAGTGCTTTAGTTTTTTGTCTTTTAAGATGTTTAACTGTTGATATGATTTTTTTAGATGTTTATCTGTTTATTTGATAATATAATTTAGATTTGATTTGTGGGAGGTTGTGGTTAGGACTAAGTGATATATAAAAGTAGTGCTAATTAATTAATTAAAATGTAATGAATAAAATCAGTCATCGAATACACTAAATAGAAGCAGTAATAAAATAAACCGGTTACAAAACTATAGTGCTAACATCGGAAAGTCTGACAAAGGTGTGCTGCGAGCAATAATCAATGACGTCTATACCTCTCGGCAATCCGACACATAAGAAGGACGGTCTCTACAAGATCTTCGTGCTCCAGATTCGGTATCAATGAAGCAAACCGAGCAATCTACTCGTACCCTGCAAAGTCAGCACCACCCTGCGGCTCCAACCGAGGACCTCTAGCTGGTGCAAAACTGCTAACGATGTACCACAGCCACCTCTTCACCCAAATGTAGTACATCGGGTCAGCACTCTCTCCACTACCACGGTACAACGTGCCATCAGGAGTGTACACATGGTTGTCCCAATCCCTCCACAAGTGCCCGTCCCATGGGTGTTTGGAGACCATCTTCTTCCCTCTTTTTTTCGATTTAGGAGGGTGTATATCCTTAGGATTCAGCTGTACGAACCCCATCTGTCGAGTGAAACGGTCTGGGTAGTACGGCACAACCACGTCGAACGCCTTAAGCGTCAACTCAACCCAAGTCACCCCCTGGAATAAATAATGGTCCCGTAAGTGTATGAAGGGAAGGAACATGACCTGTAAATAAAAAAATGAACAACTTAGCCATTTATATTAAGAAAAGTACTTATAATTAAAATGAACGAATATGACTTACATCAGCCTCTATGCACGTCGAAAGTGCATGTCTCATCTGCCTGCACACATCATGAGAGACACCAATCTTCTGCCGCGCATGTCGGTACATATGGGGCATGGATATGTCGTAATCGCAAAATAGTGGAGCTCGGAGCTGAACAAAGTGTGCAAATATCCACGACTCGAGCATCCCTATGAACCCGCAAATGCCTCCTGTACCATGGAGAGATCCCTGACTAAGGGAGTGGTACAGCTGTGCTAAAACCAACTGACCCCAGTTGTACACATGCATACTTTGGTATTGGTTCACGAACTGGAGGTACTCCGAAGGAATGTTGTTGCCGGTTTTGTTGGCACAGATGGTGGTACCTAACAAATACAGTATGTAGGCACGGCTGGCATGATCTACCTCTCATCTGTGATCCTACTATCACTATACCTAGCACCACTAAATGTATTGGGCAGCCACCCAAGGTTCACGCTACTAGCATTCCTAAGGTTTTTACTCAACTCAGATGGTCGTACACCTAGCATGCCAGCATAAGTACCCATCCTCTCAACCTCCGAGTGAAAAGGTAAAGCATCGAAGGACCTACTTACAACCGGTAATCCAGTGATGATGTAGACATCGTCTAAGGTGACTGTCATCTCCCCGAACAAGAAATGGAATGAAAAAGTCTCCTCATGCAATCGCTCTAAGAATGCCTCCACCAAATGGATGTTCGTATGCCAGCGATAGAGTGCATCGATGAGCGGGCCAAAAATAGTCTCCATCACCCTTTCCTGTACCCTACTCTGTAGTGTCAGGTCCCATCTCCGGAGACTGTCGTACATAGCGAAGAATCGTAGGGTGACCCTATCCTGCAATATGTATCAAACACGTAATTTCGTGAAAAAAAAAATTATTATAAACATATGTATCGAACACGTAAGAAAGTGATAAAACAATATAAAGGTATAATACTTACATCTCCGTGATAGATGCTGAAAGCCTCGTGCGACGTGTAATCCGGAAAGAGAGCCGGGATATGCGGCATCACCGACCAAAAATCTTGATCCTCACCCTCGGGTGCGTGAGGTTCATCGTCCTCATACTGTGAATTTCAGGCATCATGTGCCCCCTCCCGCTCTACCCCCTCCATATCATCCGGTGCATCGTCAACGTAAGAAAAGTCAGGTGGCTGAGAAGAAGAACCTACCCCTGCGCTACCATCAGTAGTAGGAATGTAATCGCCATGACGACGGAGACGTCGTCTAGTACGCGTACCAGGAGCATGTCCCTCGCTGGGACCTGCCTGTACATCCTCGGGCTCGAGAAAAACTCTACCCTCTGTCGCTTGTTTCGCTTCACGTGCCAAACGCTCCCTCTTTTTCTTGAACGGATTTTTAACTATCTGCTTGATCCGCCTTATCCTGTAAAGACAACATAAAAACAATAGGTATTAGTAAGACAACACAAAATAAGCATTCATAAAAGGTATTGATTCGCATGAAACAGCTTAAGCTGTATGTCGCATGCGACTACATGCCATCTTGGTCGGACGATCGTGCGACCAGATGAAAACTGGTAGCACTATTGTGCGACCAAGGAGACCGAGATCCAAAAATGGAAACCCACCAAATCAGCCTCATTTCACACAAAATCAAACACATAAGCATAGATCCGACCAAAACTAACAAGAATACATCACTAATCTAACAAAAAAACATCTAAAATCATACAAAAATCGAACATTTTTAAAATCGAAACCTAAAATACTTAAAAACCTAATTTCATCAGTTTATACCCAACGAAATCTAAAAACAATTATACCATGATTTTTGTATTACTCACCTTTATGTTTTCCTGACTTTAGATTCTTCAAAAATTGAGTTTTTGAAATGGGTCGAATGGTGTGCTTTAGAGCTTTGTAGAGAGAGAGAGAGAGAGAAAGAGAGGAAAAAAATGGTGAGAGATTTATCAAACCCTTTTATACCTTGGTTTTCTGAAAAGGGTAAATTCGTCCAAAATTAGGTGAGAGATATATCAAATGGGTATAAGATCCAGCGGTTTAAGATCTATCAAAATGTGTCTTATTTCTAGCCTGGCCCATTTTAAAATTATATTAATATGTTTTTCAAAAGAAAAATTGCGTCAAACCGTGCTTCGCGTCCATTTCCAGATTCAGATTTGTTCTTCCACCGGTAGATACAATCGATGGGTCTTCTTCCTTGGATAAAAGTGATATTAGGCCACTAGTTATGGTTGCCCCTGTTGTTTCCTCTCTTACGTCTCTTAAAATTTATATAAGTAATGCTTCTTGGAGTATCAGGGGTCTTAATAACCCTGTTAGGCAAAAAGATGTTACCGATTTCATAATTCGTAATAGAATCTCTCTTCTAATTCTTGTCGAAACCAAAGTTCAGGTTTCAAAAGTGGACTCCCTTCTTAGATTTATGGCTCCGTTCTGACATGTAATCATCAATCATGCCTCTCACCCCATGGGAATAATTTGGATTATTTGGAACCCTAGTGTCATCTCGATCACTAGAATTTCCACATCTCCTCAATTCATCCATTGTTCAACGAGGTTGTGGAGCGTACCCCTCTTTGGAATGATTTAATCACCATCTCCAAATGCAACCAAGGCATGCCATGGACTGCCTTGGGGGACTTCAATGCCATTTGTCATCCTGATGAGCAAATTGGCTCCTCCAACAATTGGTCTACGACTATTGATGAATTCAATAATTGATGTTATCTCTCTGAGCTTTGTGATCTTAGATCCACCGGATTCAATTTCTCTTGGATAAATTAGCAACCGTCCCATTCCATCCTCTCTAAATTGAAACGTGTTTTAGTCAACCCTGACTGGGACACACTCTTCCCTATGTCTTTTGCCCACTCTGGGTTTCTCTGCTCTTCTGATCACACTACGGTCACCCTTAACCTTGGTCTTCCCCGACCTCGGAAAAAGAAACCTTTCAAATTTTTTAACATGTGGCAGTCCCATCCCCTTTTTAAAAGTATTGTTTCCAACAGTTGGAACCTTCCTATTCATTCGACCGGTATGATTTGTGTCACTGACAAACTCAACCGTCTCCAACTTGACCTGTCCAATCTCAATCGTAAGGAGTATAATGATATTAGTACCAGGGTTATTAATGCTCGAAATCCTCTCTTCCTCGGACAATCCGCTATTGCCAATGATCCTTTCAACTCCAATCTGGTCTCCAAAGAAGCGAAAACAACCTCAATCTTCATCTTCCTGATTCGGGCCGAAGAGTCCTTCCAGAAGAAAAAATCCAGAGAAAATTGGATCAAGCTAGGGGACAAAAACACAAAACAAATTCACAATAGTATTAAACCCCGTTTTCTCCGCAACAAATTTTTTTTCTATAAACAATGATCAGGGGATCTCTGTTTCCTCCCCCATTAGCATATCAAAAGTCTTTGTTAGTTATTTTGAAACCTCTATTGGTGCTAGACATCCTTCAAACTATCCAGGGTTGGAAATGGTTGCATCTCTTATTTCTACCAAACTCAAAGACTGTGACAAGATTCATACGGACCGCGAGATCTCTCGTGAGGAAATCAAATCTGCTCTTTTCAATATTTATAGTAACAAGGCGTATGGTCCTGACTGTTTTAACTCTTGCTTCTTTAAAACCTTTTGGAATATGGTTGAAGGGGACATTTGTAATGGTGTCCTTGAATATTTCCATAACAAAATCCTCCATCCCGCTTGGAATTCAACTTCCATCGCCCTTATCCCCAAAAACGACTCTCCCTCAGATGTCGCTGACTTCAGGCCGATTGCTCTTTACAATGTTGTCTACAAGATTATCTCCAAAATCCTAGCCAACAGAATTAAAGACTCCTTTCCTTACCTAATTGACAACTCCTAATCAACTTTCGTCTCGGGTAGAAATATCTCGGACAATATTCTTCTTTCCTAAGTACTCCTTAGAGGCTACCTCACTAATGTCAATGGCGAAATGGTGCTCTAAAGATTGATCTTAAGAAGGATTTTGATAGCGTCCGATGGCACCTCATTCTGGACATTCTGGTAACCATGAATTTCCCTGCCAAAATGATCAATTGGATCATCAAATGTATCTCCTCCCCCACTTACTCTATTATTATCAATGGGGACCCCATGGTAATTTCAAAGGTAGAAAAGGTCTCCGAAAAGGGGACCCGCTCTCCTCTTTCCTCTTCGTTCTGGTCATACAAGTCCTCTCTTGTATTCTTAAGGAGAAGAGCTCCGACTAAAATTTCAAATTCCACTAGAAATGCCACAAACTTAAAATCACGAATCTCTATTTCACATACGATCTCATAATTTTCTATCATGGGGATGTTAAATCCCTTCTCCTTATTAAAGAGGCTCTGAACGACTTCCATGCTCTTTCCAGACTCAAAGTCAATGCTTCTAAAATCCACATCTTCCTCTCGGGCATCAATCAATCTCTGAGAGCTAATCTTCTCTCTATTATGGGATTCCCTGAAGCATCCATCCAGGTCAAATATCTGGGAGTTTCTCTCCTCACAGGGTGTCTTACCCATACGGTTTGTTATCCTCTTCTTCACAAGATTACCGCTAGGATTGAATCTTGGACTTCCAAGCATCTGTCCTACACTGGTAGACTCCAACTCATTAAATTTGTCCTCTTTGCCGGACAAGTTTATTAGTCCTCAATGGGTTAAACACACCACAGGTCCTCCATGTTTGTCACTTGTAACATATCAGTCCTTATTCTTTGTCTCTGTAATAAACCGGTCCTCTATATTTTAAAAACGTAACGAACAGATTCTTTTCTAAAACTTTGAGGGACCTATTTATTACAAATTGAAAACACGAGGGACTTGTTTATTACATATATGAAGGACCTATTTATTATAAAAAACGATATGTTTGTTACATTTTTAAAATATAGGGGACCGGTTTATTACAGAGATAAAGAACAGGGACTAATGTGTTACAAGTAACAAACATGGAGGACCTGTGGTGTTTTTTACCCGTCCTCCATCTTCAGACTTCCTTCCAGTATCATTAAAGAGCTTACTCAATACCTTTGTCGTTTTATCTGGTCGGGGTCCGCCATGAAGACCTATGGGGCTAAAATAGTCTGGTCCAAAATAACTTCTCCCACGAAAGAGGGCAGCCTTGGGATTCTAGATCTCAAAATTTGGAATCGGAAGGCTGTCCTCAAGCTTCTTTGGTCTATTATCAGCAATAATCAACACTTGATCTGGAGTGATTGGATTAAAATAGAAAAAATAAAAAAATAAAAACTTATGGGACATTTCCTTTGGATCCTCCCCCTCTTGGATTTGGAGAAAAATCCTCCGGCTTCGGCCATAAGCAAGAATTTTGTACATGGTGGCTATTGGGAATGGTTCGGGTACATCTTTTTGGTTTGACCCTTGGATTCTCCCCACCTCTCTGGCGACCCTCTATGGTTCCAATTTCATTGATGACTACAGACTTGGGAAGAAGCTCAAAGTCTCTGATATCATCCTCAATGGCAACTAGAATTGGCCATCTACACTCCGATCCACCAGGACTAGAAGTCAATCTAAGCCCATGGAGATCAATAGCATCATTCAAACCCTCCCTCCCCCTATCACCTCCGCTCAAGACGTCTATTACTGGAATTCAAATCTGGATGCACCAAGTTCACTATCAAGGACACCTACAACGCCATTCGCAAGCCCAACCCAGTAGTGGGGTGGGACGGGTTAGTATGGAATAAATACAACATTCCACGTCATTATTTCATTCTCTGTCTTGCTGTCCAAAACAAATTTCCACTCGGGATAAGATGCTTAGTTGGGGTTGCAATACCCCGACTAACTGCGTTCTTTGTAACTCCGCTCGGGAAACAAGATATCACCTCCTGTTTGACTGTAGTTTTTCTTAGAGCATTTGGACCAATGTTAGTTCTAAATTGGGATTCCCTTTAATTGCTTCTAACTGGCATTCTTGGATTAATGAGGCGTCAATCCGGTCTTAATCTCGAAACCATACCCTTTGGCGTACATGTTTCAACGCGGTTACCTACCACGTCTGGAAGGAGAGAAACTCAAGAATTTTTGGTTCCCCTCCGGCCATCGCCTCTCTGGTCTGTCATCGAATCTTCTCCGATCTTCGGTTGAGGTTCCATGGCTACAAGATCTGCTGGCCTCGGTAATTGTTTTATTTCCCCTACTCATTTCCCTTCTTATTGTAGGTACTCCTGCTTCTGACAAAGACCCTTGGATTGGGATTTACGGAGGTCTTCCTATGGAGCTCTCATCTAGTCATCTTAAGGTCTCTAATTGCAAAGTGATTATGTCCACACTATCTCTTTTTTGATTATTACTCTCTATGTCGTTACACTGTTATCCCAGCTATATTATCTCGGCTACTTAGTATTTATTTTAGTCTGTTACCTATCTTTGTATCTCCTCGGGGTATGACCCAAGTATCTATATGAACTGTTATATTATTTAATTTTTTTTATTCACAAAAAAAGAGAGATTAAGATGTATATGTAGACTATATCTTCCAATTTATTAATATTTTAACTTCAAATTTGCCTTAAAACCAATATTATCCAATATTTTCATTTAAAATTTCCTTAAAAGTAGTCATTATCCTATATTTTAATTTATGATTTTCTTTAAAAATAGCAATTATTTCATATTTTTAAGTTTTCTTATTAAAAATAATCATTATTTTAGATTTTTAAATTAAAATTTTACTTTAAAATACCTAATCTCCCAAAATAAACTCTATAAATTAACCTAGAGCCCCTTTTGTACGTCCGCCACATGTCAAACCTTTCACATACAACTTCTTGTTATCCAATAAAAATTTTATGTCTAAATTCTTTACAGTCGAACTTGGTTGTTATTATTTGTAGAATTTATTTTGAAAGTCATCGTCTCATCTTTTTTATATCTAGAGCTTCCTTGTAGGTGGTTGCATCGCCAAGATCCAAGAGAATAAAGGAATAGATGGTAAGAGAACATAGAGGAGAAATATAGAGGATTTTTTTTGGGTGTAAAAAGCAATTATATTATATATAAAAGGTTTTACAGAGGTTCAGAGAGGCTTATGCCTCGTTACAAGGGTGAATCAAGGGTAGTTAAGTACATTTGTTGATGTTACAATGTTTAAAGCCAAATTTTAAATTACATTATCCAATGAAGTTGATTTTTGATCCTTTGAAGCGGTAGCGGTGGTCATATAGTACGTAATGGGCTATGCTTGTGAAGGATGCCTGTTTTTTTATTGAATATTCTATCATTCCTTTATCTCCAAATGTAGTAAATTATGACACAAAAGACCATTTTCCATAGAGGCCTGTTATGGTCGCTCGAGGGGTTCTAAGTGCTCGCTTCCTCCAGCCATTGGAGCCAGGAGGAAGGAGGGGGGGGGGGGAAGAGGAGCTTCTGGGATAAAGATTCCAAAATAGTAGAGGAGAAATGGCACAGAGTTAGGAGATGTTCGGGGGTCTCCGGAGAGTTGGCGCAGAGAATGCAATTGGGGGGAGAGTCTAGTCCCCAAGAAATAAATTTTTCTCTGGTGGTGAGCTTGTTGTGGATGGCTAACCAGGTTATGAAAGGGTGTCAAGGAATGGAAAACTTTTTCCAAACGAGGTTGGCCCATGAAACTCTGGTTCTATGGGGTTTTAGAGTTGCATACGTGCGGCTAATGGAGAAGGACGGCTTTGATTTATTAGGGATCCTACCGGTATAAGAAATATGCTTAGAGGTGCAGGAGTTGATTTGGTTTGTTATTTTGAGGAAAAAAGGTCTGCAATCATTGTAGGTGAGTCGGGAGATAATAAGGGGGACTCTGAGGTAGCGGACATGGAGGGATCCTTTTGTGAAGTTGAGGAGGTTAATGATAGCTTGCTTAGCGCAGGGGGAAGTTCCCAAGAAATAGATGTGGCTCTTTGAGGGGTTCAAACGGAGGCCGAAAGTTGACGCAAATTCCTTCAGACCTTTGTGGATAAGGTTAACCGATTGGATATTAGCCCTATAAAGCATTATAAGATCATCCGCGAAGCAGAGGTTCATGATCTTGAGCTTTTGGCATTTCCTGTAGAAGTCGAAGGATGGGTTTTGGATTTTTTCCTACAGGATTCTGGAGAGTAGCTGCATTACAATAACAAAAATATACGGGGAAACGAGGTCTCCTTGCTTGAGGACCTTCTCCCCAGGGAAGATACTCATCGACTTTCCATTGATACAAACCGAGTAGGAGGGAGTGGTGATGCATTGGATAATCCAATTTATTATGGCCATGAGGAAATTCATGGCTAAAAAGATATCGAGGACCACTTCCCATCTGATGTTGTCAAACGCTTTCTTTAGATCTATGTTGAGGATGTATCTATGGCCTTTACGGTTTGTCTGGTAACCGTGAATGAGGTTTTGGGTCAGGAGAATATTATCCACAATTGAGCGGCCATGAACGAAAGCAGATTGGGAGGGTCGACTTAATTCGGTTAGTAATGATTTTTGATATAGTCTTGTAAATAACATTACAAGAAGCGATGGGTAAAGATGGGGAGTCCACCTTGGGGATAAGAGCAATGAGGTTTTTGTACCAGTCAGGGTTCAATTTTCTATTAATGAAAACGTTCTTAACCCCTGCGTAGATGTTAGGACCTACAGTATTCCAGCATGATTTAAAGAAGCCCGCACTGAAGCCATTATGTCCATGCGCTTTATCGCTGTTTATCTCAAAAAGGGCATGTTTAACTTCCTCATCAAAGATGGGTTGGACCATCTCGGTTTGGAGGTTAGGGGGAACACTGGTGTTGATTAAGGTTTTGATTCTGTCAGGGCCAGGGTAGTCATCTTTTCCAGGGGAGCCTAGTTGATGAAGGAAAAAATTATAAAAGGTGGAAGAGATGGTGCGAGGGTTAGAGCTGGTAATGCCACGCGAGATGGTGAGGGAGAGAATCTTATTTCTAGCGCGATGAGCATGGATAACGCTTTCACAAAACTTTGTTGTTTATATTAAAATTTATTTAATGCGACCCTACATTCTAAAGAAGCAGATACATTCGAAAGAATCATATGGATTAAATCCAACATTCTAAAGAGACAGCCAGATTTAATCCAACATTTGGTATCAGAGCCACAATGTCGCATATGCAAGAATGTGATGATAGTTATGCTAGTATGGTGAGAGGTAGTGGGAGCATATAGACAGAAGTTTATGTGTCAGAGTAAATTATGTAGTTAGGTATGGTAAAGTAGCAACTTCAAGCAAAGCTTTGAAGAATACAATCAATTCTTAAAAAAAGCAGTTTGGAGAAGTTAAATAGAAGACCGTTTTCTTAGAAGACCGTTTTCTTCAGTTTATATTTCAGTTATATATCTATGTAATATATAAGATATAATATTACTGATATAAAAATTAATCCTTTCAAAAAAATATCTTCTCTGTTTAATTAAAACTTACATTCTAAAGAAGCAGAGAATTCAATCCTACAATTCTAGAAGAAGTAGAAAAATTCAATCCTAAATTCATAAAAAGATGAAGGATTAAAATCCAAAATTTGGTACAGAGCCAAAATATCGCATATGAAAGAACGTGATAATAGTTATGCCAGTATGGTAAGAGGTTGTGGAGCATGCAAACAGGAGTTTCCAGAAGTAGATCTGGTTCGAGGGAGAAATCTATATCCTTCCAGTACTCGACACTGTCTGATATAAACTACCAAGTATGGGTTACGTTGATTAAAAAATATGTATGTGCATCCAAGGAGTTTAGGAAGCAGTGGAGTCAATAGTTGATACACAAATGGACCAACTTACACTTGTTGTTGTCTACCAAGGATTGAATGAAGAGACATTATATCAAATTATGGATAAAGACACCGCAAAAGGAGTGTGAGACGCGTTGAAAGAGACTCATGCTTGAGTATATCCTGCTTTTAAAGTTAAAACTCAGGCGTTAAGAATAGAACTAGACAGCATGAAAATGTCTTAGAATGATTCTGTTCATGTATACACCCAAACGATGACTATGATAGTTGGTAAGATAAGGTCTCTTGGAGCAAATATTGACAACAACTATGTCATCAAGAAATTTCTTAGATCGGTGTCATCAAAATTCATGCCACTGGCCACAACTATCGAAGAGTTTGGTGATATCTTTTCCAAGTATGTGGAATAAATCGTAGGCTCTTTAAAAACCTTTGAAGATAAGATGATAAAGTTTGAGGATAAGAAAGGTGTTGAAAAAATCTTGTACACAAATACATATGTGAAAAACAATGATCAAGAAAATTCCAATAATAGAGGAAGAGGCCGAGACAAGGGTGCATGTCGTGGCAAAAATAATTTCAGCAATGAAGGTGGGAGACTGAAGAAACATAATTCCACCTTTGACATAAAAAATGTCAAATGTTACAACTGCAATAACTATGGTCATTTTGCTGCAAATTGTGAGTACAAGGAATAAATAAATATTCACTTAATTCAGCAAGTGGATGATGATACGCTGCTTGTAGCGGGGATAAATTTGATAATCCCACTAAAGGAGAAGTTAGATTTGGACATAATTGAGGGAGATAGTTTGGTTAGAAGACTGTTTTATTAGAAGAATGTTTTCTTCGGTTTATAATTTAGTTATTTTACTATGTAATATTTAATATATTATATTAGTGAAATTAAATAAACCATTTCAAGAAACTTTCTTTTCTTTGTTAAAATTTGTTTAACGCAATCCTACATTTTAGAAGAAGTAGGAGGATAAAATCATACATTCTAAAAGAAGTAGAAGGATAAAATCCTACATTCTAAATAGGCGGATACATTCTAAAAAACAGAGGGATTAAATCCTACATTCTAAAGAAGTAGATGGATTAAAATACAACAAAATCAAGCCAGTGGGTATAAAAAAAAGTGGATCAGGGCAATGGGTGAAAGAAATGGATCAGGGTAGTATTGCTAATAAATAATAATGTTATGGCAATGTTGTTGTTAAAGAATACAGTATTGGTAGTGTGCCAACTATTAAAGAAAAAAGTGTTGAAATGCTTGTTTTTTAATAAGAGAGTGTTGAAAGGTTTACAAACAAAAAAAGTATTGAACATAGGTTTTTAAAAAGGTTTGAATTGAAGAATATGGTGCTCGAAGTGTTATTGTCGAAGTAGTGTGTATGGGAAATGGGCTTGATATTGTTGGTTAAGAAGATTATTTTCGCAATAGGCCAACTGATTCTACAAATTTAAGTTTAATTATTGTTGAGATAGGGCATGTCGTTGAATCCAATAGTGGTGGTCTCATTAGAGACAATAATGGTACCATAATTCTAGGTTTTGGAAGATTTTACAGAATATCTATCCTTATCAATGTACAATGTAGGACTCTTATTCGTATATTTCATGAACAAAACACAATAGTTGATTGGATAGCTAAACAAACCCCAAAGGACAACCAAAAGATGGATTTTAATCAAGCTCAAGTTACTAACACATTTAGAGAGCTATCACATTCCTCGAAAGTTTGGGTACTTAATATGTCAGAACTGAATCCACTTCCTAATCCCATAAACAATTCATCAAAATCAACAATCAAGTAATACATGTGTACCTCATGGACTTATAATCAATGTTTGTTGTTGCTGGGTCCGCTCTTCCACTTTAAAATCTCAAATCCTTCATATCTGCTCCGCTCAATCTCTGGTATTAAAAATCTATCCTGACTTCTATCCTGCTTTTATTTTTTATTAAAATCTGTCCGACGAGGCCTCTTTACTGTCTTCTCCAATGGAAGTCATCCTGAGCTTTGTATTCAGCTCTTTATCAAGGCTTATGGCAGTACCAATTCCAAAATGAAATTTGACGCCCTTTTTAAAATTTTAAAATTGTTCCATCTTCTTAATTTAGAATAGGTCCAGGATACTAAGCGTTAAGATTTTTTGGGGCTATATCGTTTGGAGGGAGATTCTGATTAACTCTGTCCTAATTGCTATTCGAATATACTGAACTCAAAGTTTCTCTATTCATAAGTCCATTATTTACAGGATCGAAAAGATTTTTAATAAATTTTTGTGAGGCTCTACTTCAACTGATAACAAATATCACTGGTCTTTCTAGAGTACTCTGTGTAAGCCATTTAAATAAAGGGGTTTAACCATTTATAACATTAATGAATTACAGGATACATTCGCTTGTAAATTGTGGCTGAATTTTGAAGAATAACAAGATATTGTGGGCTAATATGAAGCAAAATATCTACTGCAAAAAGCTACAGCATTGTGGACTCCCCATCAGTTGAGAAAAAACTGATACCCAAGCAGTTTGAAGCCGTTTTATTCCGTTTATATTTCAGTTATTCTACAATATAATATATAACATATTATATTAGTTAAATGAATTAGTTCTTTCACAAAACTTTGCTGTATCTATTATCTAAAAATAAAAAACTTTGTTTTCTTTGTTTAACACATTCCTACATTCAGAATAAACTGAAGGGTTTAAAACCCAACACACATGATATAGACAACATATGGTCATGGAGTACTGGAAAGATAATGCATGGGATTACAACAAGCTTAGAATCTTTCTAAATCCAGCAACTATCGAGAAGATTCAAAATATTTTGATAAACATTAATCATGAAGACACTATTACTTGGACGTTATTCAATGAGACAACTTCAAAAGTAAATTACTAGAATCACTTGACAAGAAAGCACAACAAATCAAATATGTTTGGTAAGATGTGGAACTCAATTATCCCTAACACGTTCTCCTTTTTGTCATGGAAACTCTTGCATAATTACACTAATGTTGACACAATTCTGCAAGAAAAAACAAACTTTGTTATTGCATCCAAATGCCAGTTCTGCTATAATATTGAAGGCCCTATACATCTTTTCATTAAATATGAGTTTTCCTGGAGTTACTATGGTGATATATTTAAAATCAGAATCGAGAAATTTATATTTATAGCTTATATTTTTAGAGCTTGGTTCTCGTCTACTACTGCTATTGTTCATGTTAAAACTATATATCTTATTATTATTATTATTCTTTGGACAATATGGAA